>JAPQKP010000005.1:1403093-2806187 GCA_028974015.1 Penicillium cf. griseofulvum
ACCTGAGATGAAACTGATAAGCACGACAGGTTGTTCCTCTTATTTTCCTTATTATTTCACAGCTACCATCCACTGAGCAATATAATTCTAGAATTCCTTTCAATGGAGTCCTTATTCTAGCACCCGTCTATGTGAATGGCATATGTACTTCTTTAATGGAGTGGCGCGTGTACAGTTCATTCAGCCTGGAGCCTAGGATGGCGGCTGCTTATAGAAGGGACCGCTCGCCTACTGAGTGCCCGGCAAAGGCTGTCTACCCACAAATCGCGGAAATCCTTGGTAGCCGAGCTAAAGCTCACCAGTTCCTAGCGGGTCACCGACAATCTCCTCCTTACGAGCCTTGAGCTCGTCGATGTCCTAGGAAGCGAAGACGATCTTATTCTTAAGGAATTCTGTATCGAGGGATACAATCTAGATAAGGAAATCGGCGGGAAGGGAGACTGCTAAAGAATAATTGTTAGTTCTAGGAATATAAAGGCAAAGTAGCTATAAACGGCAATATCAGTTTATACTTACTATTATTAAAGGCAAAGGGCAACTTGATTGACTCTAACAGCTTAGCAGATATAGCTGTTTGGAGGAATCCGGGATATATATTGTAAAGACGTACTTGCGGGTTCTCGACGACGAAGGACTGTAATATCTTAATAGCGGCTATCTTACTACTTACGTAGGCGCCTATACCGGCGAACGGGGGAAATATAATACCCGCTATCGTGAGATTGACTAATATAACTAGTTTGTCCTTATCGGAGCTTACTATCTTATTTACTAGGACTATAGCCTATATAGTTACTAACGAACCGATAACGGTAGTCTTGTAGCTATCTAGAAAGGTAGCTAGATCGGCTTCTAGAAGCGGAATAATAGGGGCTAGTACGCTAGCGTAGTGGATAAGAGTATCGATACCGCTAAACTTAGCAGCTACCTTATTTATAGTATTGCAGACGCTCGGAGTATTATATAGATCAGCCTCGTAGGTTTGAATTGGCACGTCCGCGTACCTGGCGCGTACAATAGTGGCAGTTTCCGCTAAGGCGTCGGCGCGTCGACCGAGAAGGATAAGGGCTCTCGGGCCCGATATAGTAAAGGATGAGGCTGTGGCCCGGCCGATGCCGCCAGATACGACAACCTTGCTCGCAGAGGAGAGGCCGGGCTGAGTCGGATTGATACTATCATATGTGGCGGAGTGGATAATCTTTGTGTATAAGGGCGACGGTAGTGCTATTGCCTCGAGTGTTTGGCTCACTCTCGATGTGGCTTGGTCGGAAGTGTGTATCGTGCGTCAGAGTCAGCGCGTAAAATCGCTCAATAGATCACTGTCACGCAAATAGGAAAGGCTGAGATGTCGATGGAAACCGATAAGCACAAATGTGAAAACAGAGCTGGAGGAAAGAAGTATTGACGGTGAAAATGTGGTGGAGCAAGAATAAATAGGTAGTCGTGTCACGTCTTAAGGGAACAATATCTACCTAGGTATTCATGTAAGCTATTGTCAGCAAAACCCATTGGTCCTGGTCACTATTCCGTATACAATCCATAGATAGCACCGTCGTCCTGTGTAGGCAGCAAACCGGAGTCCCAAAGGTGCGAACACCGACTATCAAATGGCCTAAATGGGCGGTACGGACTCCGAGAATTCTGTGGTGGATCCTAAACCCGATTGGTTTGCAGCCACAAGCAGATCATCCGGAAGCTTAGGGCCGATCCATTTCCCAGAAAGGGACGTGGAATTCCCCGAAGAGACCAATGAAAATGGCGCACTTGTTAGAAGCTCGACCCTCCAAATGTCAAAACCGCAGGCTAATCGGACATCCCTGAGTCCACAGGTGTGGATACCTAGGCGTCGCTATATTGAGCCAACGCGAACGAAGAAGATGGTATGGAAATCACTATCCACAAATAATTAACTCGTGAGTCGTGACCAACCACACAGTAACAGGTAGCACTATCCGGATTGCCACCTCTGTTTCTAGCACTGCACAGCTGCAGTCCTTTCTGCAAACTGCCTCTAATGATGTCGATGTATATGCAAAGCATGTTGCTACATCTACGAAAAAGACTGTCATGTTTGCTTTCTCCGGTCAGGGTTGTCTCTATTTCGGCGCTGCGGCCAAGCTATTTGAAAGAGCATCTCTGTTTCGCGACTTGGTACCCCACCTCAATCGCATCGTTCCGCGCCTAGGTTTCCCGGCAATACTAACCACTGTTGCTGGTGCTGCAGGGAGTATCGGCCCTGCCAAACCTCGGCAAAGGGAATGTGGCCCAAGTAGTGAGGTGAGCCATGACAGTGTGGCCTTGGATGATAGTGTCACAAGTACGGACTCTACCATGCCGACAGTCGAGAGTTTACTGGTCACTCAGCTTGCCCTTGTACAGTATTGGGGTTTTAGACAGTGCTTTTCAGTTATTTTCCTTCGCTGATATAGCCAAACCCCTATTGCCAGAGCTAGGTAGAATTGTCTGGCAAATCAATAGCACTCAACCATAGGAGTCTATATTCACGGGGCAACCTCAGAATAACGTTCCCATTTAGAAGGCTCATTCAAGTATAGATATCTTATACAGAATCGGTCCAACGCCTCCCTAATACAATTCTGCAATTGTCCGTTGATTCAATAGCATTCAACAGCCCGGGCCTACGCATTTATATAGTAGCAACAGAACAATTTTTGTGGCAGTCTCATCCTAGGCATTTTCAATTAACCTATCGCCTATTGGTCCTGAGGTTGCAGGATGATTTCTATATAGATCAATACGACTTCATGTGGTACCTCAATAAGACCTGTTTCTCTACCTCAAAGCAGCACAAACCAATCGTTAATGGAAAGGCAACTCATTTCCCATCTTTCTCCCATAACCACTCATCGGAAAAAGCAGATTTCAAGTAATCATGGAACCCCCTCCAACACCCCGAACCTCTCTACCACCTTAGCGAAGGTAAACAGCTTTAGACTGCGACAATGTCCATTAGAGGTGGAGACATACTCTTGGCAAACTGGGCACTGCTAAGAACTAGTTATGTACATAATATAGCCTAATAGGGTAACTTTTGCATTAATTTTGCATTACAAATATGTTTGTAATGGTATATCAATTGACCTGGGTGCATGATATCCAGAAACAACCAAAAACGAGCGCGCGTGATATCTCTTCAAATCCTTTTTTGATATTGGTCTTGACAGGAATATGAAGGATCAGGCTGTAAGCTGGACCCATAACAGGGACTTTGGTGGTTTAGGCTTGGGTTTTAGTTGGCGCGGGGGTGTTTTATCGGTGTTGAATCTTGATGCTAACGAGCACTTCTGATCTCAGATCCTTTTTTTTTTTCCCCCAATGTATTCACTCCTCGCAAGTGAAATCAGCACATTAGACTGAATATCCAATCCAAACAACCGTCCTACTCAATTAAAGGTCTTCTCAGCTAGTCCATGAGTGGAAAAAAATAAGTATATACATTCGAGAATAGTTTTTACTTTAAAAATACATAGACAGGACCTAGGAGCAAAGAGAAGCCCTCTCTCCCTATCCTAGTTCTTGTGATTATCGTAAGGCCACTTCGGCTCTGGCCCCGACGGCTGCTCCGGCTTCGGCAAAGACTCCGCCAATTCCTTCGGCCAGTGAGATCTCATGAAAGGATCGGACCTGTTGTACTTGATCCGCATCCTGACCGGCCTGCGCGTGGGGGAAGAAAAGACCTTTCTGAGCTGCATGCGCCGCATGTGACCCGGGATCTCGATGTCGACCTGGTCTTCTGGGAGACCGAATTTGAGGAAGGTCTCAAGACAGAAGTCTAGAATGGACTCGAGCTCTGTTTGTGGCATCTTGCCGGTCTTTAATTGGTAGGGGTATTCCTTGCGGGAGATGGAGGGTGTATATGGGATGGTGGGGTCGTAGGTGAAGGAAGAGGAGGGAGAGGTGGTGTGAGGGTCGGTTTCGGTTTGGGGTATACTGGGGCTGGGAGTGTGGGCGTTTGGTTTTTCCGTTATTTCTTTCACGCACGCTGCGTATTCTCGGACGGCACTTCGTGCGAGGATGCGGACGGTGTTGAGGTCTGCTATTGTGGCTTTGCTTCGGACGTGGTTGACGTAATCTGCGTCCCATCCTGGGGCACCGTGTGAATTGGCCCGTTCGTCGCTGAATAATAGCCGGGCAACACCGCCTGGAGATTGGAGTTGGCGTTTGGGAGATAGCCAGTCGACACAGACTTTATCCCATAACTGCTTGCCGACGATAGCGCCCTGTGTTTCCACGACGGCGGCGAAGATCTCGTGGAAGGTGGTTGGGGGGATCAGAGTGGCCTTGTGGTGTCCGGTGATCTCTTTGGGTGCTTCCACTTGTTTGAGAAGGTCCGGTAGAGGACCTGGGATGACGGAGAGAACGCGGTGCATACGAGAGAGTGTTCGAAGCTGGAAGTTCCTGAGTTTCTCACGGGTATTATTAGCATGCCACTCGCCGCGGAAAAGGCGGAGCAGGATGTCCTTGGCCTGATTCAGGTCGTTTGTGTCTGCCTCGGTCAAGGTGCCGGCCGATGTCTTATCCTTAACGGTGGCATCGAGCCGGATTATTGCACTGGCCAGTGCACCGATATTGATGTAACCCCAGGATTTAGCTCGGTGGTCGGTCAGGAAGTTGAGCATCAGGACCACGCGTTTCCAATCTTTGCGTGCGATGCTGAAGTTGATCAACGATTTAATGGTGTTCACAGAAAGTGGGATCGCGAGAGACGCGATGACACGCTCGCCAAGCTCGACATTAGCAGTAGCAGCTGCAAATCGAAGAATAGATGGCGCCAGAGCCTGGTTGCCATATGCGCTTTGAGGGATGGCAGGGCCATCGAGGTCATTGTCCAAAAGTAGTTGTTGACCAAAGTCAAACGCGTGGGTTGTAGTCGCCACGTCAAGGAGGTTGGCAAAAGTGGCACATGACAACTGTGGGATAGATGATTGAGAGATGTCTTGAGGTTCGAAAGATTTGAAATCAAACAACGAAGAAGCTTCTTCATCGCTGGCTTGGCTCATCCGTTTAAAGAACTTTTGGATGTGCTGTGCCTTGCTTGCATCGGCAATATTTTGAAGCCAAGCATACTCGTGGAAAAGGCGTCCACTTTGCTTGTCTCGAGCATAGTAATTGAGATTGAACTCGATCAGGCCAGTCATGGCGGCCGATTCATCATAGAACTGGGCCCGCGTCTTTCCATCCAACACTTGTGCCGAGCTCAACTCATTCCCTTCCCACGGAGGAACAACATTGTTCTGAGACCTTAGGAGATCCTCGAAGGCAACAGGATCAGTGGACGGTTTTAAACAGCCTGAGGCCAATATCCGTACAACGTGCCAGTTGGTGAACCTGCTTGTTGGCCGAAGCTCCTCACGGCTGGGTACAGGAGGGTCAATAAGTTTAGTCAGAGGGGCCGATAAATTGGTGAGATCCGCAGGAAGATATCCACGGTCTCCCATTCCGACATAGGCCTTGTTCGCCAAGCCATTCCGCAGCGATGCAACCACCTCAGAGCTGATGGTGCGGAATCCAAGTCCATTGAATGGTGCTTTTTCCTGACCCTTGAGCGTCCGAGGTTTCTCGTTTTCGCCTGGCCGACGCCATGATTGCTCGATACTGACATTAGTTTGTTGTACTGTATCAAGGTCCTTTATTAGAGGCGCCCAACTCTCAGCCTTCCATTCGCTAAGCCGGGTCATTTGATGCACAAGTAGTGTGCCCGTTCTGCAGAACCCATGCTCCACACAACACCATAGAATGAGCTCAAACCAGATCTCGGGACCCAGCTCTCGAATTCGCGGCGTGTAAGGAATGAAAGGCGACGACTCTCCTGCATCAGCGGCCGCAGCGGCCACTGCTGCTTCATGCTCATGCCACGCCGCGTCAGACAAAACGCTCATGATGGAATTGGACAGGAAATGGAGCCCTGGCGGGCGGAACACAATCTGGCTAGCATCTGGTTTCGGATATTGATAAACTCTGTCAGAGATCATGCCTGCGTGGTGTAAACGGGCAAGAATTCGGAATACACAGGTCATTGCATGCTTTGAATCAGCTGACCGACTGCGTGCAGCATACAAAACCAGAGAACCGAGGTTTGCGAGTACTTCAGCCAAAATTCTCTCTCCAAAGAATCTTGGTGCAGGCTCCACCGTCAGGGTATCAAGAGAGATGTTATCTGATGAAAGAGGTTGTAGACGAGACCATTTCCAAGGTGATGATGCTTTTGTGCCTCCCGTGAGCTTGCTGAGGGAGATTTCTGTGGTGAGGGGAGACACAGAGTCAGATGTTGACTCATCTATGCGGCGCACGCGATATGGCCTGTTCCAATCAAGCCCGGCTGAAGGGTGTTTAGGAGGCATATGAGAAGCTAGCAACTCATAGGTGTCGATCATGCCGTTTAAAAGAGCCTGCACATTAGACCACTCATGGTGCGCAAATCCGAGATGCGCGAGAAGTTGAAATTCAAAATGAACCCTTCCATCCCATAGACATCCCAGTAGAGCGTGGGTCCGATCAAGCTGCTGTTCAGATTCGCGGAGCGGTCGAAGCCTGGGCTGGCCTGCAGATTGGGCAACGTCTGGTTGTTTAACATTTTTCGGTGGAATACATTCCCTCAGCACCGGCATCCACTCCTCAATATGCCTCTTCTGGTCATGCCTGAGGCGAGGGTGTTTGATTAAATTGTATCGGCGTAGAAAAAGAACTTCATCTGGGAAATTAATTTCTCTTTGATCATTGCGAGTTTTCCGCGTAAATTGAGTCCAGGTCGGCCGGGAAAAAGGAGATGCAGATCGATATGGGAGGAAAGGGAGGCGCGAAGCAGCTGGCCTGCGACCGAATGGCAGGTTGCCGGAGCGCAAGCACCTGCTCATGGTATCGCAACGAGGCTCGAAGGCGGGAGTATGGGTTTCGCGATCTCGATGGGTACGGGATTGGCGTGATACATGTCGATTTCACAGGTACATGGCGTAATATTGACGAGATTCAATTGAACCCCGTACTAACAGGGGCAAATGAAGACCAAAGGTGTAGATGAGCGTAAGTGTTGTTTCGAGAATTTTGGAGATCAGGAACTGCTGAGTAAGCACCGAGCTCTGAACCAATCGGAGGTCACAGAATGCGGAGTTCCTTATACTTCCCAGGCACATCAGGGGATTACATGAGATATTCTTATATGGCTCTAATTATATGTATAGTACATTACCTTAGAGTTGTTGATCAGATGTAAACTCTAGAAAACTCTACAGAGTCACTGGATGGTGTATTGGTGAAAGCCAAGGTAAAGGGTCGCTTTGATATACTCCCCAAGAGTTAATTCATTCTCAAAAGATCGGCTGTCGAAGGTGCATTTCCGAGTTGACATCAGCTCCAAATAAGCATGGTTGGCCGGTGGTCATCTTTTGGCAGTGCCCCTACCTAATTTATCTAAGAAAACCGTGCATAATACATCCCTTCGCCATCGGGTACCTCCGAAAGCGCAGGCGCACGCGAGCGTGCTCGACCTAGTCATAATATACCTCCTAACTCTAACCACGTGGCGACAATAGCGAGGCATATAACTGTCGGGTTCAATCCAAGTATCGCCGTTTCCCGGAACACATCGACCGGCATGCCCCCATCTGTTTCTTGCTCTGTTGGAGCAACGATACCGCACAACCCGGCAGTCGTTGGTTTCCCAGGCAGCACCAGCAGACAGAGAGGATCTTTTCGACTGGAGGACCATGACACTGAAACCGAGAATACGTTGCCGGAGGAGACGTGGTTCAGTACCTGGGAGACCGACAGCAGTAGCGGGCCGGGCATATTTGAGCCTCATCTCCGGATGCATGGCGATCCACCGCAGCCCGTCGGCTGTCTAGACATTCAGATTCAGTTATGTCATCCCCACGGGGGCTTGTTACGCGAAGAGATAATATTGGTCGGACAGCGCTGCTGCCGTCAACGGGCATGCATCCGTGCTCGTGCATATTCTCACTCCACAGTGCCTCAGGGTGAAGATATGACAATGAAGGCTTGACGGCTCTTCATCTGGCTGCGCGACATGGGCGGATGGAGGTTGTCAAGTTGCTACTGGAGGAAGAAGGTCGTCTTTATCCGTCTTGAGCAGTTTGAGGATGCTCATCCGTTTGCCCTAATACCAGTCAATGGGCGAGAATTAAAACAATCTAATGATACAACCTACACGTTCCTCTGCCTTGTAGCTTGCCAAGAATGGGTGGTCAAAGCAGTCGTTTCTCATGCATCTGCCAAGACTTTAGTGACTGAATTGCAATTCCTGGATATTTCTGGCCGCTATAAATGGCATGTTTATCCATGAATGACAAGGTGGTTTACCTACTCGGTAGCGCTCACGTAAGCGTTGAGAACGGGCCCGTGAGCATTGGGATAAATGAATGGTATTGATGACAAGTGTTCCTTTATTGGTGGCCTCACACAGCCGAGGAGGACAAAGCCCTCGTAGGGTTGCGATTTGTCTATTGCACAGTGTTTTTATGTACAGAGCGAAGGTGGAAAAGGAAATCTATTTTTGACAGCGTGTGATCATCACGTAAGGCGTGAGGCAACTCAAAAGACATCCTCCTAATAGATCCTCATCCATACCACTATTTCTTCCCTGTCGACTCTGATCCCTCCCTGCCATCCATTCAGTATACCACACAGACTCTCATGAAATGTCGACCGCGACAGAGACTCCAGATACCCCAGCGGCAACAGGGCCATCGCGAGAACAGCTCGATATTGAAGATGTTCCCGCATATCCCACTGGGTTCAAGCGAGGAATCGTCATCTTCTCGATTCTCCTCTGCGCTATCTTTGTTGGTCTCGACATGACCATCGTCGCGGTGGCCGTCCCAAGCCTCTCCAACCAGTTCAAGAATATAAACGACATTGGTTGGTACTCAGCATCCTACCAACTGATTTCTAGCAGCTTCATCTTCTTCTTCGCCCGGCTGTATACCGTTTTCTCCATGAAAACTATCTTCCTAGTCTCCGTGTTCCTATTCGAGCTCGGCTCGCTCCTATGCACCGTCGCCCCAACCAGCGCGACGTTCATCCTAGGCCGCGCCATCGCTGGCCTAGGCAGCAGCGGTATCCAAACAGGAAGTATCGTACTGCTGACCAGGCAGTTTCCCGTGCACCAACGGCCGTTCTGGACCGGGCTTGTAGGCGCAGGCTCAACCATAGCCATGGTGATTGCTCCCCTGATTGGTGGCGTGCTAATCGATGCCTTTTCCTGGCGGGCCTGTTTCGGAATCAACCTGCCTATCGGGGCTATTGCAAGCGGATTCATTGTATACGGGTTCCAGATGCCCGCGAGCCCCCCTCACGCAGCTGGATTGACCATAATGGAAAAATGTAAGCGGCTCGACATAGCAGCGACGCTAGTATTCGTGCCTGCCATCATCTGCCTGTTAATGGGCCTGCAATGGGGCGGCGTCAAATACGGCTGGGCCAACGTGCGGATCATTGTGCTGCTGGTTCTCTTTGCCGTCCTTGTCAGCGTCTTTGCGTTCATGCAGTATCGCAAGAAGGAAGATGCTACCCTTCCCGGTCGTATTATGACGCAGCGTAGTGTTCTGGCCGGGGCTTGGTTTAGTGCTTGCAACAATGGCATCCTGGCTGTTACTGAATACTACATGTCAATCTACTTCCAGGGGGTGCGCGGTTTTAGTGCTACGGAATCTGGCGCTATGGGCTTGCCGCTCTTTGCGGGCATGGTGGTGACGGTCCTCATAGCCGGTGCGGGGACCAATTGGATGGGCTATTATTACCGTAAGTAATAACATGTTCCCCTAGAGTCCGGGATGGAAGGATAATTAACGATATCTGATCTACTACAGCTTTTATGATCATTGGCTCAGTCCTCACTCCCGTTGCCTCCGGACTGCTCACTACAATCGAATACAATGACACCCTGGTTAAAATCCTCATGCTCTTGGCTTTTCTCGGTGCCGGCGTGGGCCTAGGTCTTCAAGCCCCAGTGGTCGCCGTGCAGACCGTTCTCCCAGACAAGGACATCGCAACTGGAGTGGCAATCACCGGGTTCGCAGGGGGTCTCGCGTCTGCACTTTTTGTCTCGCTTTCTGCTGTTCTGTTTCAGAGCCGACTGGCCGTCGAAGTGGAACGGTCTGCGCCCGGGACTGACCGAAGTATTTTTGACCAGGGGGGGGTTGGTGGATGTGAGGGACAAGATCGGATCTGCTAGACTCGGTGCTGTGCTTTCTGGGTATGACGAGGCGGTGATTCAGACGCTGTATATCCCTGTTGCATTGGCTTCGTTGTCTGTTTTTGCGAGTGTAGCAATGGAAAGGAAGAGTGTTAAGAAGACTCGCTGAGTCTTTCTTTCTCTGTATCGATATGCAATGAGTTATCGGGCATGATATAGATACGAAAACTTCTTCAATATATCCTCCGATTTAGCTTAGGAAATAGCAATAACTAACATCATTTGCACCACACTCGATAGAAAATATATACGCCTTCATTCCCCGATACAATATATATATATATATATACTTCACGCATATAATTGTTGTTAATATGCTCTATTTTGGTCCTCTTCATCGTTGGGTTGTTGTTAGGAGTTAGAATGTTGTTACGTGAGAAATCATTTTCTCTCGTAATGACATACTTTTCCATCACTTAGGAAATAGTAATTTACTTGATTATAAAAAAGTCGTTGATTATGAGGTTTCTTTGTAGTGAAATACACATACCGTTGTGATATCAACCCTGCTGTTTGCTAGAGGTAGGAAGGGAAGTACTATTAGGAATACCTAGACTTAGAGATCGGATTATTAATCATAGTAAGGACTCGACCGAATAACTATAGTAGTAGTAACTGAATACATAGACCTCAAAGGTAATATATTAGTAAAAGTATATATGGAAACGCTTAAAGTAACCAGCCTGGTACCTTGAAGAGTATCACGTTATATCAAATTCTTTCCATGTCCAGCGAACCATTTGTGAGGCCTATTCCTTAATCAATCCATTGCGTAGTTGATCAGAGCATACATAATCCGGCTCAATTGCTTCACCAATATTGCTTTATAAAAATAAGGATATGGTTAGGAGTTAACATCCACTGTGCATGGCCCCCGGGGCCATAGCTACATTGCCTAGTAGCCCGGACTACTGACACCGTGAAAGAAGGGTGGTGGTGTCTTGATGCTTTACCGTGAGAGCAAGATTCGGTTTTTTGCAATAGGACCTTGGCCATTTTTAGTGCTTTCTTTTCAATGCTTTGGCTTGGCGACTTCAAGTTCCTACATGCAACATAAGTATGTTGTAGATCAACACTTATTACAAAAGGTTCGTGTACGCATATATTATCCGCACTGAAGGAAATCCAAATACAACATAGTTAATAGTGGCTAGGGTATTACGATCTGCTATCACATGCTTCTCCCAGATTGTTTGTCGTTTGCTTCCTTCTTTGTTTCTGAATTGTTACTAAACCTAATTGGGAAAGATGTTGTTTGCTCATGTGGGTTGGCTTCTGCTATTTAATCCCCAGGGATCTACCGCTTGCTGCTTCTTCTTCTTCTTCTCTCTTTAGCTTTGATATTTTAGTTGGAATGCACACTTTTCTTCAAAAGACCTGGCTCGTAACATAGGGTTTAAGATTAGGAAACAAAGTAGAAATTCTTGAAAATAATGATACGGTCAAGTTACGGTTAGAGATCTATGAAGAGACACAAGGTGACGGTGGAAGGGTACTAGGAGGAGGGACGAGAAGAATCTTATAAGCGCGCGACTGCGCTAAGCGAAGGGGTCTGGTTGCTATATAGGGGAGCCATTTTCGGTGTTGATTTCACAGTCCTTATATTCTATGTGTACAAAAGAGGAAATATTCCGATGGAAACGAACTTTGTTGTCTGTGAGCTGATGCGTGCACATAAGGCCCTTTGCTGGGATACTGTGGGTGGCCATATCCTGCAATTTTCTAATGTTATTACTGTTTTACTACGTATTCAAAGATTTATATGTTTACTACTCTACATGGTACTCGGAAAGAGACTCTAAAATAGCAAAAATTCTTCGTTATAGCCGATCCGGCAGCCAGAGGAGAGAAACAAATAGTACTGGTCTGTCACACATGTTACAGCGAGCGAAACTGCGAAGAGCAGAATCTAAAACAACATCTGACGAGCGTGCAGACGAGCGAAGTCTCCCTGCTCCTCACCAGCGCCAGTAGTCTCTTCCGCGACAGGCATAATCTTGAAGTCACCGCTTTTCTGGCCGGAGAAACCATCGGGGAAACCAGGGGGGACACCGGTAGTCGAGGGGTATCCATAAGGAGTGCTGGTAGGGGTGCCGGTAGGTGTTCCGGTGGGAGATCGGGTAGGGGATCTGGTAGGAGTGCCGGTGGGAGATCCGGTGGGGGATCCGGTGGGGGAGCTGGTGGACTTGGAGCGATGGTTCCCTCCGAGGCCAGGTCCCTTATGGCCAGGGCCATGAGCATGTCCTCCATGACCATGCCCGTGGTCAGGTCCTTCATGACCGGGGATGATGGGGAACCCAGTGGGCCATCCAGGCCATCCGGTAGGCCACCCGGTAGGCCAGCCTGGCCAGCCGGTTGGGGTCCCAGTTGGGGTTCCAGAGGGGGTCGCAGTTGGGGTTACGGACCCAGATGGAGTACCAGATGGAGTACCAGATGGAGTACCAGTTGGGGTGCCAGTTGGGGTTCCAGATGGGAAACCAGAGGTAGGAGTAGCGACGACAGCAGCCTTGTTGTTGACGTGCTGGGGAGACAATGTCAGCAAAAAACGTGATCGATTTGAGTTTAAATAGATACTCACAGGCAGCTTCCAGGCCGCAGCCGAGGGGGCCATGGATAGGACCGCAACGCCGAAGGCAGCAGTGAACTTCATGGTGAATTGAGTTGTTGGACACTTGGAAGTGGAAGATGGAAATGAATGGATGCTAGAGGCAGCAATGTAAAGAAATATCTGGAGCTTTTGAAAAGAATGAAAGTGCACAGCACTACTGGTTTTAAAATTCCCCCAAAGCAGGAAGTTCTAGCTGGTTATATACCCATTGGGTTTCATCGTTCAGATTCAAAATGATGGACCGAGCCGTGAAAAAAAAGACCATGAAAAGACCGTCGAAACAGCATGTTATTCCGTGAGAGGAATTGGATCTGCAGGAGGTGGTAATTCTCCTCCCGTGAAAGGATTTTAAGCAGGGAGTGATCTTCAGAGATGGGAAAATAGCCCTATCAATCGGAGTATGGCATATTGAAGTGGAACCAGGAACTATGGCACATACAGATGGCCGACGGAGTCTCCGTATATTGCACGGAGCAAATTGTTTCAGACAAGAAAGACGGATAGAACGGGCGAATGACAGTTCTCCACTTGGTTTACACATTGCTCCTGTCGATCACTGTGCCTTGATGGAGGTGTGTTCTAGATGGAGATTGGCTCCATAAAGACGGCATCCCGGTGCCAAGTCCGGAACATTGTGTTATTTAACATAAGTATATTGTTAGATTCTCGTATATTTATTCGTATAGCATATATTATTGTAGTATCTAGAGATACGAATATCTTGTTTTCTACTCTATACGAGAATTCCTACGTAATTGGAATCAATACTTATATCTTTTTATAGAACACTCTATGGCAAACTACACGGTGGAGATATTCAATCCTTCAAGTTCTGATCGTGTCATACTTAATTAATCGGAGGCGTTGTGGTGGCTTACGGTCAAAGCTTATACGCACGGGAAAGTTAGCCACACCTACCTAGACTGTAAAATAGATCACTTTGTATCTATTTAACCCAGGGCTTCTGCAGGATAATATATGCGTACATATGAACCCCTCATCGGAAATGTTGATCTACAACATATGTTGTAGAAACTTCGAGTCGCCAAGGCAGAGAAAAGCAAACACTAAAAAATAGCCGAGGTTCTTTAGCAAAGAAACCCTGTAAGGCATCAAGACACCACCCTTCTTACACACGGTGTCAGTTCGGGCTACGAGATTAGGCAATGCAGGTATAGTGGCATTGGCTAATACCAGTGTTGCATATCACGAGCTAGATGGGTGCTTCCCTGCGCCCCCTTTCGGAAGGCATATCTATCTACCAGTGCCGGGTCGCATATGTCTGCAAATGCCGAAAGACCGAGGTGAAGCTGGCTTGGAGGAATTGATATCAGGAAGAATGAAGAACTGAGCCTAGCTTTATTTCAAATTGATGTAGCATATACTGCGAATCCAACAACAATCATATGTTTGACGACATCACTTGTCTCTCGACCCCAAGGTAAAGAATATATCACATGATCTTAGCCCTAGTTTCATGCCGCTGTTCGCATAAAGGTGACAGAAAACGTTATTGATCCTACTAGTATTAAATTGGCTAAATTATAAAAACAATATGTGCATTGCGCGTCGCCAAAAACCTGAACTGATCCGGGGGTATTGTACATGAAACCAACACATTTAAATTGAATAAATCGTCATATCGTGAGAATAACTTCAAAGCTCCTCTTCGAAAACTTCTTCGCCTCCGAGCTCTTGTTCCACTTCGTCGACGACAAAGCTCTCGTAGTCTTCGAGACCTTTTTGAACATGTACTTTGAAGCGAATCACGTCATTAAGCATTGTTTCGACGTTAGTGTGCAGCTCCTCTCGGAGAGCATTTGCCCGAAGCGTCAGCTGTTCATATTCGATATTGGTGTTCATTTCGCGCTGCTCCATCAATTGTACACTGTCACTGAGCGTAGCGCGCATCTTGGCCAACTCCTTCTCCATCTTCTCAATTTGGGCATCGGAGGCCAGCTTCTGAGTAGTCGTGATTTCCTTTGTTCTTTCAAACTCTTCTTCAGCTGCCCGGCGTCGATGTTCCAGAGCCTCGACCTCGCTTCGTTTCTCATCCATTGCCTCTTTGATGTTGTCGAGAAGATTACGGCGGTCAAGGTCATCATCGATCCCCTTCTTCCGTCGTTCATTGATTTCTTTCCGGAGTGCTTGCAGGCTATTTCGGACAGAGCCCCGTAGATCCAAACTGAGTAAATGTGCCGGGTGGTAACCAATGAAAGGTTCCGCCAATAGGCGATCCCCCTCGGGGGAAATTCGGCTAGGAGGGCCACCAATCTGGCTCGCGGAGAAATTGCTCTCATTAATATTCAGCCTAAGCTCATAGTCTTGGCCCTTGGCGTTCTCGGCAGCCGCGGGAATCAAGCTAGTTTGGTAGCCAAGAGTATTGTAAGTTTTCACGATCAGCTCCAGATCTTCCAGTTTCTGGCTGGCTTCCGCTTCCTTCTCCATGACACGGGCATGAGCCTCTTCTAGGCGAGCCACGGTATCTTCGAGATTCTTCTGTAGACGTTCTCGCTCCGAGTTCATGCGGTCGATATCCTGGATAGTGATGCCTTGGCGATCAACACTTGCCTGAAGCTCGGAACGCTCAGATTCAGTAGCTTGGAGGTCGGTATCGGTTTTTTGGATCTCCGCGTCGAGGAATTTGATGCGAGTCTCGTATTTTTCAATTTTGCCTTTGACGTTTTGGTTATAATCCTCAAATTTCCTCTTATCATCCTCCAATATGCGGAAATGTTTATCCAACTTGGCAATGTCGGGAGCACTCTTCTCCACTTCTTCGATTTGGTCACGAAGAGCCCGGTTCTCTACCTCAAGTGCCTCCATTTCCTGCACGTACCGCTCATTGCCACGAGCGAATTCTCGCGACATGTTTTCAACATGCGGAATCAGCCGCTTCTCCGCTGTATCATCATCCTCGTCTTCACCACCCTGCAGCCAATCATGGTAGGCTTGAGTAAGGAAGCGGAAAATAATGCGATCACCGGTCACATCGACACCTGCCTCGGCGCAGGCATCATCATACTCGCCGGACTGATAGCGATCCATCATCTGTGCTAATTGCATCAACCAATGTAGCATTCCAAGGAATGTCGACCAGTTCTGGCCACCAACGGCTGCGATTTGTGACTTCGTGATGCCTTTCTCATACGGGTATCTCAGCTGCTTCAAAATTGGTGGTACTTCAGAGTCCATTGCTTTTTGGAACTTGTATCCTGGATCGATCCGGTGGTAGAGCCACTGGAAGATAAAGTTGAAATCCTTTTGGGTCGGCGAGCGAAGAGTGTTCTGTCCCAAGGAATGTTTCATTTCCAACTCAAACCCATGAATAGTCAAATACTCCAACAGTTCCTGACCAATTCGTGCCTGGAAAGATCGGTCTCTGAGAGGTCGCGGGTCTCTGGGAACACCAGCCACGGTGGGAACTTGAGTGAAGAACGATTGATGTCCCATCGGCCCTCCACCTGTTGACGGTCGTGAAAATACACTGCTTCTGCGCTGTGGATTCTGAGGAGGCGCCGGATTGGAGGAAAGAGACCCTGGCGCGTAGCTCTGCCTACTAGCACTGGCCCCAGTGAACATGTTACTAGACACCGACCGGCGAACAGATGAAAGGCCGGCATCGGCGCCATATGGTCCACCAATTGACATGCGTGTAAAATTGGGCTGCTGCGGGCGACCAGTGGAGCCCATTAAGGAAGTTCGGTGGTTCTGAGAGCTGAACGGGGCGTTTTGGAATCCGATAGAGCTTGCGCGCTTCAGTGCTGACTGCGGTTGGGGGATCGCGGAGAAATTCTGCACACTCCCGAGAGTCTTTATCGCAATATAAGTTAGCCCCAAGCCTTGCGCTGGACACGAGGGATCTATACTTCTCGGGGGCGCTTAATACTGAAAAGTCCAGTATCTTGCGACATGGTGATAAACAAGCCGCGAAGGCGGCAATAGATAAGGCGATTCTTTTGACAACAGGACTTTCGATATGGTTGTATATTGACAAAGGTTCAACGTCCAAGTGGTTGCACCACAAAATCAGAGAGGAGGGGTTTGATCTGTTGTTTGGCAGCCACGAGGCGGCGATGTAAACAAATGCGTGCCACTTTCAAACAAGGCAGGCGGTGTATGCCGAAAGGAAAAACAGTTTCGCCGATAATCACGAGACTCCCGGTCTGGGGAAGTCTTGGCGTTGGCGTAGGTTCCGAGGTCCAAATGGCAATTGCCGATGTGAGCGTCGCATCTTCTCTCCCTTGTTCATCTCTCCTGCACTCCAGTGACAGTACACGGTAATCACAATGGCTCCACGCGAGGAGCTGATTGCTTCAGCTGTAAGTTGTCTATTAACATGTCTCTTATCGTCCGCTTTCGGGGCTACCGCTAACTCATGTCCGCTAGATTACCTGTATGGACTACAAGACGCGACTTAATGTGCGATGACCGCTGACTTTATATCTAGTCCTTCAGGACCCATCGGTTGCATCTTCACCAATTGAAAAAAGGGTCTCATTTCTTCAATCTAAGAACTTGACTAAAGAGGAAGTGGACATTGCCTTATCGCGAGTCGGCGAAGACCCGTCTGCTGCGGCCGCAGCTACAGCTTCAGCATCCCCAGCACCTAGCTACTCCTCACAACCAGTTCCTTACCGGCAACCACAGCCGCCTCAAGGATATGGCTATCCTCCATATAATCAATGGCAGCCGCCTCCTGAGTACGTTGAACTACCCATCGTCACATGTGTTTGAGGCTAATCACATGAAAAGGCCACCCAAGAGAGATTGGCGTGACTGGTTTATTATGGCAACGGTAGTGGGTGGAGTTGGTTATGGATTGTATACTGTCACAAAGGTATACAGTGGTCCCCTCTCTCAAAACTAATGACGCTGATTAATCTATCCAGCGTTATATCGCACCTTTGATCGCCCCACCGACGCCTCCCCAGTTGGAACAAGACAAAGAAAACATCGATGAGCAGTTCTCACGTGCATTTACTCTGATCGAACAACTATCCACCGATACTGCTGCATTGAAGACCGCCGAGGAAGCCCGTACCGAGCGCCTGGATGTGGCCCTCAAGGACGTGGAGAGTCTTGTTGCTGATCTCAAGAACTCCTCCCGCCGAAGAGATGATGAGACTCGTCGCATTGGTGACGAGGTGAAGTCGTTGAAGGATGCTATTCCCAAGGCCCTTGAAGGTGCCCGGGAAGGCAATGAGAACAGACTGAAGGAGCTCGGAACTGAGCTTAAGAGCTTGAAGACCTTGCTGGGCAACCGACTTGGTGGTGGAGCTACCCCTGTTGCTGGCAGGACACTGGGATCTACTCCCATCCCCAGTACTCCTCGCCCGACTCCGGAAGAGACCCCCGCCGCTCCCATTGCCCCTGCTGCCACCAACAATTTGGCTGCTACTGTAACCCCAGTCGAACAGGAGCCGACTCCAGCTGCTGCTCCAGTGAGCACAGCTCAGAGCCCCAACCCCCTTTCGCAGCTTGGTCGGTCTGCCTCCATCCCGGCATGGCAAATGGCCGCGGCCAACCGGTCTAAGGCCAATTCGCAGTCAAGTGCACCTGCCACCCCTGCTGAAACCACCGCCAGCCCTAGCGTGGAACAGAGTGCTCCTCCCAGCTAAAGTTGATTTGGGTTTGCTGAATTATTTTGAATGTTGTATACCTCTTCGCCTAGATGTATTTACCACTATTGATATTTTGCTTGAAATAATTGCCCCGTAATACATCAGGCTTTATTTCTCTAAAAAATCATAGTCGAAATTAGCAAAAGTTAAGATGAAGAATTCGTTAGATTTAAAAACCTGGGGACAGTCTTGGAAGATTCCAAGGTTGGGAATCAGATGGAACCGATAAGCCGACCTGTCTTCCTTATCATCCCAGACAAACTCCTCCACACTTTCTAGAACCTCTCAACTACAAAGGAAAGCAGCTAAAATGCCTTCACCAACTCGCTCATCGCACCGAGCTGCCTCTCCGTCTGCACCAAGCTCAAGTCGCCATCACCGCAGCCGCCACAGCCATTCCCACCGCCACCGGCCCAGAGAGAGCTCGCGCTCGCGCTCTCCGCACCGATCAGACAGACACCGATCAGACCGCCACCACCGCCGTAGCGAAGACAAAGAGCGCGGACATCACGAGCGACGGCACAGAGATGCCCCAGCGAAACCAGTCGTGCTCCCTTATCAAGCGCGCGAGCTCTCAGGGCGCGACCTGAAGGTTTACGAGCCCATGTTTGGCATGTACTTGGATATCCAGAAAGGAAAATATATTGAAGACTTGAGTGAAGATGAGGTGAAAGGGCGGTGGAAGAGCTTTACGCAAAAATGGTAGGTCGGAGGGTGTTCTTTGCTTGTCGCGATAATTACTGACATCCCAGGAACCGTGGAGAGCTTGCGGAGGGATGGTACGATCCCATTACACTCGACAAGGCACGCCGGAATGCAGAACAAGAACAGGAAGCTGGCCCGAGAGACGGACGCGAATCGCCTGATTATACGCATGGTGAGCGAGCGTCTGCTGAAGCCCCGCAGAACCCGCCAGCAGGCGATGACGATGACGATGATGATGAGGACGATGAGTACGGGCCTAGTCTGCCACAGCCTGGTTCAGGGAGAGGCGGTCCACAGGCGGGTCCTGCGATC
The DNA here is from genome assembly GCA_028974015.1 of Penicillium cf. griseofulvum. Lineage (NCBI taxonomy): Eukaryota > Fungi > Ascomycota > Eurotiomycetes > Eurotiales > Aspergillaceae > Penicillium > Penicillium cf. griseofulvum. Next base: position 1,422,574 of record JAPQKP010000005.1, read on the forward strand.
CCAACAATGCAAGATCTCGAGCTTAAAAGAGGTACGCCTTTCTACTTCCCCCAATACGGCTAGAGTGCTGACCTTCCCCCAGAATCTGCTATTGAGGATGCCGTCGCGGCCCGCGATGAATCACGCGATCAGTACCGCGCCGAAATTCGTTCGCATAAATCTGCATTACGCCAACTCGAAGACGAGATTGCGCCGCGAGCTGAGGCGGGCACGCGAGAGCGACGACTCGAGAAAAAGCGAGAAGTTGCTTCGAGTAACCGTGCATTTGCGGATTCTGCGCGTGGCGGTTCGCCCGACCCAGCTCGGGATGAAGATTTAATGGGTGGGGGCAATGAGCTTGATGCCTTGAAACGGGAGAAAGAGAAAGACCAGCGTAAGAAGAACGATCGTGAGATTCGAAGAGAGGAGATTCTTCGTGCGCGTACAGCAGAGCGAGAAGAACGTGCGCAAGCGTATCGACAGAAGGAGCAGGAGACTATGAGTTTCTTGCAAGCTCTAGCAAAGCAGCGATTTGGCTGAAAATAAAAAGGTCATGGGTGTTCGCCCTGTTTGATCTAACTATCCTATATTCTTCATTCTTAGATGCATAAAACAATTAATACAAATACAATCTACTATACTCTCCCACTCCGCTCCAACGGGACGGTCCGACACCGCTGTCGGAGCGACTCCGAGGTATTTAGACGATATACGATCTTCCCCAAACAAAGTCAAGTTACTATAAGCCCAGCATGTTCAAACAACTATCATGCCGGTCAAAATTGACCCCGGTAGCACCCGGTAGCCGACGATATCTACAGACTAAAAAGCAACACTCTCTACCAGCTGCATACTACCGCGGCGGCACCTCACGCGCAGTCTTCTTCAAACAAGAAGACCTGCCTGCAAACAAAAAAGACTGGGCCCCCATATTCCGCAGTGTAATCGGCAGTCCAGATCCCCATGGACGCCAACTGGACGGATTAGGGGGTGGACTATCCAGCCTCTCGAAGGTGTGTGTAGTAGGCGCCTCGACTCACGACTCAGCCGACGTCGATTACACCTTCATCTCGCTCGGCATCAAGAATACCGATGTTGACTATTCCAGTAATTGTGGGAACATGAGTTCTGCCGTCGGTCCCTTCGCCGTCGATGCACATGTATTCCCCTTGCAAACCCCCACGGATTCAGCCTCGGTACGCATCCACAACACCAATACAGGCAAAATCATCCATTCGTCCTTCCCTATCGTCGATGGCGAAGCAGCCGCCAGCGGCGACTTTGCTATAGACGGCGTCGCTGGTACAGCAGCCCGCGTCCGACTGGACTTTATCAACCCCGCCGGCTCGGTCACGGGGAAACTCTTGCCTACCGGCAATGTCATCGATAGCATTGACGGAATCAGGAGTACGTGTATCGACGTCGGGAACCCGTGTGTTTTTGTGCAGGCGGTTGATCTCGGTGTGAGTGGGAACTTGACTCCTGATGAGATGACTGCTCATCCTGATTTGCTGCTGCGCTTGGACTCTATTCGTCGGCAGGCGGGTGTTAAGATGGGTATTGCGGATGAGACTGGGGAGGTTCCCGGTAGTGTGCCTAAGATTTGTGTTGTGGCTGCGCCTTCTACTGCTGCTAGAGATATCGAGCAGAAACAGACATCTGCTGATATTGATCTTTTGGCTCGGGCGCTTTCTGTTGGACAGCCGCATAGGGCGGTCCCGATTACTGTTGCTTTGGCTCTTGCTGCTGCTGCTCGTGTGCCGGGGAGTACAGTTGCTGGCGTTGTGGACGGGAATCCTGTTGATGGTGCTGGGATTACGATTGGCCATGCCAGTGGGAATTTGCTGGTTGGTGCCAATTTTGATGTAAATGGAGCGTTGAATTCTGCTACGGTCTTTCGTACAGCACGTCGTTTGTTTGAGGGGCGTATTTTCTGGAAGAATGATACCTGAATGGGCGAAGGTGTGATTGTACAAAATTGGCAGAACGACTACATAGATAACTAGAACAAACAGCATGAGGAGAAGAATTGTATGAAACATCCAAACAAAAACTTTTATTCTTGTACATCAACAAGTGGTATATCTATATCTATTCTAATCCCAGCTCTAAGAATGTCTGCCAAGATCAATATCGGCAACCAATTTCATATCATCAGTAGCAGCCCCATCACCTAGACCAAAGAATGGCTTAACAGCAACATCAACGACCTCCTCAAACAAGCGCCCAACAACAGCCTCCTTCAGATCCTCACCAGTCTGCGCGAAATCCGGGTACGCGTTGAGCTCCAGCAACCACACCTCCCCGTTAGCATCAACGAGGAAATCAACACCAAACAACTCAAACGCATTAGGCAGAGTCTGGAAATGAACCATCATACCCCGGGCCGCAGCCTCAAACACCTCGCCCGTCACCGAGCAGATCTGCTCAAAGATCTTCTCCTTCCAGTCTGCACTGAGACCAGGGACGTGATGATCGAGGTCCCAGAAGCGACGCACACTCTCTTTGTTCGAGCTGCCGCCTTCCTGGAAACAGGTGTTGGTCAGATGGCGCGCGAGGTCGGCGACGTCGTCTTCTTCGTGCGGGGCACAGTAGGCCTTAGCAGCGAAGAGCGCGAGCATCTCCTTGAAGACGTAGACTTTGAGTGAGCCTGAGGCGAGGACGTAGGTGCGGATGTGGAATTTGCGGTTCGAGGACGACGGGAGGAGGAGGGGAGGATCGATGTAGGGCTGTGCGAGGAAGTGGCGGAGCTGTGAAGTGACGATTCCTGTGTCCAGGGAGGCGCCGACGTTGTCTTCGTCGTCGGCGTTTGTCTCAGATCCGCTCTCGTCGTCTGAGTCTTCTTCCCACTCCTCGAAGATCTCGCGGAGTTGGTCTTCACTGTTGAAGATGCGGATTCCCTGGCCTCGATCGCTCATGCCGGGCTTGAGGATCCACCATTCCTTTTCGGAATCGGGTCGCTCTTCGTTCTTGGCTAAGCTATCGTTTAGCTCGTATGCTTCTAGCAGGGCGTCGTCGAGGAATTCGGCATAGTCGAGTTCGAAGTCGAAGGCAGGCTTGAAGTGGTGTCGTAAGATGCTATCCGGGTGTTTTGAGATCCAATTGGCCACTGTATTTGAGAGGTAGTGCTTGCGAATCAAAGCTTTCCGGATAATATATGCGCTCGAGAGAGAGGTCGAGGGCCTGGACATGATATGGTCGAAATCGAGACGCTCATATTCGCAGTACTGGAACAGCGGCGCAGACGAGTCTGGTAGATCGGACAGAGAGGACACACGCTTGGAGGCACTTCCCAGGCGACGGGTCAATGCCCGCTCAACCATTTCTTGCACATAGGAGTTATCGCAGTCGACGAGGGAATACAACGAGGGTTGATTAGCCGATCTACAAGATCTCCGTCTATCAGAATGGGCGCCAATACTTGAAGAAAAGCAGATCAAAGGGGAGGGGACATGGTATCTAACGACTAAGCCAGGCATCTAAAGTGCATGCGACATGTAGATTTCGGATAGAACCCTTCCGGACCATGGCCCCATTGCGTCAAAGTCTTCACTCACAGCTTAATCTCCCCCGAAATACCGGGTGCAGGCATGAAATTGGCCCTGAGAGGCGTGACGCTGTAAAAGGTCAGTCGATGTTCATAAGTAAAAGGGCATTGAACAAACCTAGTCATTTGCTCCTTAACGGTCCAGCCATCATTGCCAGGCTCACTTTCCTCCACGCTTCGGTAAACGTCCTGGAAGCTCGGCGCCCACTTGAAATGCTTGTGCTGAATTCGGGGTCCACGAGATGACTTCTCCCCGGCACCGACAGTCTGGTTCGGTTTAGTTCCCGACAACTCGCCTTGGTCGCGCAGCACTTGTTCTTGCAGATCAGGGTCGTCCGCAGATGTGGGATCGACAGCCTGGAAGCAACTCCCGGATGTCCACGTATTTTGCAGCATATTGGTATATAAGACCTTGTTCTCACTGACACCAGGTTCGAGTGGAACATTGACGCTATAGAGGTGCACGCCGTCTGCCCAATTCGCGCAAAGATGTTCAATCAATTTAACCGAATGTCCCGAGGCCTCTGCAATGATAACAGGGTCATGGTTGCGAGAGCTAAAAGCATACGACAGAGCAATTGAGCGGGTGCCACAGCAAGCACCTTCCAACGCTGCGCCAATGGTTCCACTCGACAATGCGAACAGGGCGGTTGTGTTGCGACCATAGTTCGGGCCAGACACGATGACATCGACAGGGCCACGTTCTTTAAAGTAGTGATATAGACCGATCTGGACACAACTTGCGGGAGTGGAGTCGATCAAAACCCATTCGTCGCCTTCGTCGTCGGCTTCACCATCACTGCCTCGGGGAAGATGGTGTGTTGTCCCGTCTTCTTGGTGGAGCGTGCCGGGGCGGAAGTAGGTAGGTTTAATGGATGCGCCTACGATGTGGGCTTTACCGATCCATGATCGCTGCTGGTGCGGGAGAATGACCGAGACCGTATGACCGGCGGACTGGAGCGAGTGGACGAGGGAATGCACATATGGCGACGACTGATTTGACGGAGGACCGTCGTCGTTGGTAACCTAGACAGAGATAAGCCTCTAAATTAACATATATTCTATTATCTACTTACCAGAATATGCATTGTTGGGTAGAGGTTGAGTGAAGAATGGAGGGGAAGAAAGTTCTCCCCCGCTTTGCCTTGTCGGATCCACATGCCACGCTATATCATCAGGATATTACAACATGCAAGACACCACACCACTTCAATGTCCTTGCAAATGACTGCGCCGTCTCTGTAATCCACGAGCTTCTGCGCTTTCTAGTCCAGAACCTGTACCAGCTTCACCCTCAGCCGGATAAGTAGAAAGCAACCTTTCTTGATCCTGATCCTCCTGCTCCTCCTTTTTGACCTCGGCAGATTCATCAGAACTATCTCCATCCTCAGACTCCTCTTTAACAGAGTCTTCTATCTTCTTGGTCTCATTCTTAGGAATAGTCTCCAACACCCAAGTCATCGCCAGCCACGTCAAGCTAGCAGAGAGCATAGAGACAGACCAGAACAGAGTACTAAAAACAACAAAAGAAGTAATCTTCCAGCGCCACATAAGCCATCTGCACATCTGTTAGCCACATCTTAAAACATCCCGATTCCCGAGAAAACTAACCTAAGCCCCGTAAGCCTAGCACGGAATTCCACCTGAGCAGTATAAACCTGCATCTTGGAGTCACTTTGAATCTCCAATCTCAGACTCTGCGGCAAGTTCTGCACCCCCTTCGCAAACTCAAGCTGCTCCATCATGGGTACTTCCAGCGTCTCCGACTCCCGGCGCCAGCCAACAACATAGAGCGGCATACGCGCTACTCTCCGGGCAGTATCCACCAGCGGCGAAGCATAAGTCATGATAGCTGGGCGATGGGCCTGCGAGATGGGGGTATTATTGGGACCGGGTAGGAGAGAGGACGCGGGGCGGGAGGAAAAGAGGGTGAGGTCGAGCATGAAGTTGCCTGTATCGAGATTTGACCGTGTGCGTGGAAGCTCGAGCGTCACGGACACATCGTAAGGCTGAAGAGAAATGAACTCCGAGTCGAAGGTCGCTGTGCCCCAGGGGTTGCCATTGCTGTGCACAAATTAGTTGAGTTGTTTGGTTGCGGGGAATGCTATCGTACCCGAATTGTAGATGAACTTCACGCTGTAGTCCGACCGTGGGGATAAATTTGAAATAGAAGACCCCATAAGCAATTGCAGATATACCTGTTAGTAGTGCTGCGGCGCCCATAAACAGTAGCGTGTTTAGGTATAGCCGTAATGCGGACTTGGATACCAGTGCGCGGAACGGTCTGAGGACCGCATCCTGTCTTGGGTCAGTTACAACTGATAAATCTGCATCAATACACCACACCCACCATGATGACTGCCCTGACAGAAGATGGGCCATATTCAGACTCTCCAAATTCCGAGTCCGCCATTTTGGGGGAATATTGGTAGAAACAAGCTTGGAAATTGAGGTCTAATGAGGCTTATCCTGCTATCTTATCTGCCCTACATTCCCGAGGTCATTCATGGATGTGCCTATAATATCACCTCCTTTCCTTTTCTTTAGCATCTGATGGTTACCCTAGATTTATAGAAGAATTCCATTTATATGTGTAGCTATTTCAAACTACGAAGATGTGGTTCATTACCCTATACGAAGCCGTACAGAAGATCCAAAAAGAAGCTACAATGATCATGAGAATAGTAAATTAGCATTGCCCCATTATGATGACACCATCAACTCCAGCTTTTACAGTCTTATCATTACAGGTTGCGGGCGGCATGAGACGCGAAAAAATATCATGGAACCTCAAGTCATGCGGAAATCGTAAGAGAAAAAAAAAGTAAATATGCATGCCATCACCACGGCTAACCCCTGCCGTAACATGAAACTGAAAAGATAAAATGAAAAAAAGACGCAAAGGACATCAGCAATTGCGGAAGAGAACCCCGTGAAAATTACATGCAACGAAGTACTCCTGTACCGCCCGAGTTACCAGAGAAAGAACCTGAGGAGAGAGGAAAGGAGAGGATGGAGGATGAGAGGTCGAGAAATGTCTAGGCAATGGGCCGAGGGCTCTGCTGTTGGATATGTTGGAGAAGGGCGTCGAAAAGACGGCCGATCTGAAGAGCAGTTAGTATCATGAGATTGCGGAAGATTGGGGGTTTAAGCTTACCTCAGGTGCCGCCTGGATAAAGGGGAGGCGGAAGAATGAGTAGCTCCGGTTCTGGAGGAGCTCCTGCAGGGTGATGATCAGACCCCATGGATGCGGGCGGTGGACAATCAACCGCTCCAACAACACACGAATGATTTGCTGGCGGATATCCGAGTCATCTTGCTCGGAGTAGTCCACGCCAAACAGACGGAGGATCGTGAAGCTAAAGAAGTAGGTGTGGCTGTTGGGATAGCGGAGCTGGTTGGCCATTGCACTAAGCAAATAGTAGCGACTCTCAGGTCGCAGGACCTGGGCGATCTTCTCCAGAAGAGCAGCGTGAGTCGAGTTCTCAAAGGCACTGCGGGTGTTGCCCTTGGAAGCATGCTCCACTGCGGCCTGTTGGCCAATATACAAGACAAGCGCATTAACAAGGACGACATCCACGTCGACTGGGACAAAGAAGAGGCCGGTGTCCTTAGAATCGGGGTTGATAATGGCGTCGCAAAGCTGCTGAACAGCAGGCTCAGAGATGCTCTCATTCTGGAGCACGCCGTCAACGATGTCCTTGATGTTGGCAACCTGCAAAGGAGCAACGATATCACCAGCAATCTTCGGGATTTCCCGCATCTCCTCAATACGCTCCACCTTCAAGCCTTCGCGGAAAGGATCGGGAAGTTTCTGGAATGACGAGGGGTAGGCACTGAGGACAAGATTGCGGAGCTGAGCGCAATGGGCTGGAATCACGTTGCAGAACTGGAAATGGTTCTCAGCAACGAACTCGGGGAAATCGTGATGCAGAATCAACAATATACGAAGAACGCCCTTGTATAGATCCTTAGCAACGTATGTAATGTTGGCAGCCTTTAGTTGTTCGCCCATGTAGGACAGCAATGCTTGCATGATTTCGCAGTAAGGCGCCCAGCCTGCACGATCGGGCATGTTGAGCATGTCAGACATGAACACCCGGTGAGAGACCAGGCAAAGCCAACCATAGACGAACCCGGGTACGTAACGGGGCTGGAAGGAGAGGAATTTGCTGGCCAAGGCGAAGATCATTCCCTGGTGCTGCTCAGTGTGCTGGAGGCCGTTCATGGAGTACTCGCACAGAATACTGGAGAAGAGACGGAAGAATACACGCTGGTTGAAGGCTTCTCCTCTCATGACCTGGTGGTGGTTGAGGACCAGAACCAAGAGAGACAGAATGGAGTTGAAGTACGTAGCCTTATTGGCTTTGACGGCGCCAGCGCTCTCGCCCTGGAATCTGATGAGAAGTATCACGAGCTTAGCGAGGGCATCAATGTAGAGGAAGGCCTCATCAAGGCTGCCGCCGTTGGGGTTCTGAGACTCATGCTCAAACATGGCAACGGAAATGTCGATGCTGAGACGGAAAAATAGCGCGGAGTCCTCCTGGCTGTTCATCACTTGACGGTTGTGGAGGTCCTGAAGGAAAGAGTGGAAGGTACGGTCAGTTGCACCGGGGGCCTTGTAGATACCGATCCACTCGCTGAAGATGTACTCCATTTGGTCTCGCTTGGACCTAGCTTGGTCAGTAAGGAGAGGGTTCACGACCTCCGGAATCCCAGACTCGCGAAGCTTGCGCACGATTTCGAGACCGGGGGCAACGGTTGGGTCCTCGGCAAGCCATTGGCTCATGGCATCTAAACTGCCAGAGAAATCCGATCGAAGGGCCGAGGGTTCTTCATTAAAGAGAACGCGCTCCATCAGGTTGCCGAGCAACTCCAAAGCAGGCACATTCCTGGATAGAATGAGTCGGGTCAGGTTCGTGTCGACCCGACGGATGTCCAGGAGGCCTGCGTCAATGAGAGCAACGGTGACCGGCACATTGAACATGTGCTCGTCATCAACTTCGGAGAGCAATGCCCATGTGTACCGAGCAATGAGACTGGACATATCGCACAGCTTGGCAAGAAGGTGCACAAGAACTTCAATCTCGAGAGATCCATGTGGCTGTGAATACAAAAGCGTGCAAACCTTCAAAGAGGTCAGTCGTGCAAGCTCCTCTCCATTGGTCGAGGCAAGGATGCTGCGCAACGCCTGGTTGTATTCTTGAAGAACCGCACTATCTCTGCCAAGGTCCTTGACATGTTCTTCAGGGGCGCTGCGAGCAGACTGCTGGAGGTCAGAGACGAGGCTTTCCACTCTTTCCCGGGGACTTTGGGCATCAAGGAACCCGTTAGTCTGAACGGGGGGATTTGAGAAACAGCAGGTTGCGGCTGGGGGGTTCTGTGAGGAATGGCTGGCTGCTCAGCCGGTGTGGAAAGGTTTGGAATGGCAGGGTAAGATTCTCCAAGGACGTCCGGGAGTTGACGGCCGGCCGATGCATCAGTGGATGGCGCCGGGCCTCGGGATTGACGGGCAAACTCTTCGTAAATGGCGAGCTGCTCCTTGTTGAGACCGCCAGGTGCTTGCCGGTAAGGCTCCGGAATGAACAATCCCCAACGGTTCATCGAAGGATCAATGAAAGGGTCATTAGAGCGACTGGCCTGGTGGCGACGACGGGCCTCCAATTGAGGCTCAATCACCTTCTCGATCTCAGGCAGCGACTTCTCCTCTGCAGCTTTCTCGACAATGCCACAGGCAGCATCCAGGTTATCGTTCACACACATAAGAATCAAGCCCTCGGGCATAGGCTGCTCGGAGTAGTCTTGCTGAATCATGCGGATGTAGTTGGTCATGCTAACCTTCAGAGGCTCTTTGCAGGTAACGAGTGCCAGGCTACCGGCAAGTTGTCGGACCATGATGCCCGCGGCGTGGCGTACGCGTTCTTCATCAGGTTCCATGGCAAAGTCCTTGGAGACAAGTTGTACGGTGGAGATGGATGCAATCGTGACAGAGCGCTCAACGACGGGAGTAATGATCTCAGCAATGGCGCGCTCGACTGCGGTGTGCACAATCTGTTTGAGGATGACGGGATCGACCATGCTGCTCGCCGATGAGGGCAGGACAAGGATCTTGTCAAGGCTTGGCAGTGTTGACATGATGGCGGCCGGGGACAACCTCTCGTTCCGGATGGCTGGGTTGATAGCGCTGAGGGACAGGTCCTCAAATGGCTCAGCAAGACCTTCTGGGGCATTAACGGTGGGTAGTGGTTCCTCGGCGTGCGCAGCACGATCGCGAATGACAATTGCAGGTTCAATTGTCTTGTGGTCGAGATCAAGATCTTTGCAGAGGACTTCAATCTCGAACTTGAGATTGAGCTTTAATTCGGCGAAATGATAAAGCTCCAACAGCAGGCCCAAAATATCCATCAGCCACGGGTTGGGTGGCTTGAAGACTGTGGATTTTGTAGCCTGCACAAGAACTTTGCAGGTGAAGGGGATCGTAACCATTAGGCGTTGGGTGTCGTAGCCTTCAAGAAGTAGGCCCTTGAAGTAGATGTTCTTGTGCTTAATAGGTTTGTCTTTGGCAATGGTGAGCGAACCAAGCCAAGCACCAAGGTTCTTCAGGTGGCCGCGATCGGTAGACGAGCTTAAGGTGTTCTCTGAGTTGATCAACTTAGCGACACTGACATAGGTCTCCCGCAGGACCTCGGCCCAGAGGATCTTGTCACCAATGCGCCCAAGAAGGTCGAGATAGAGCTGCTGGAAATTGGGCTGCAACTTGGCACGTTCTTCCACAAGGTATGCGGCGAACCACTGATGGTGTTGGTCACGCAACACTTCTTGTAGATCTTCGAGTTTCTCGTCGATGTTCTGCTCAGAAACATTGTTAAGAACGAAAAGAATCTTGTCCTGGATGTCTTCATCCGGCTCTTCGTAGAGTTCAGATCGAAGAGGGGGGGTCGACTTGAACAGAACGGAACTTTCGCACGGAGCCATCAGCGATGGGGGAGTCAACAGCATTGCCATTAGTCAGAGGCACAGAAGCAAGTCCATCGAAGGGTCCTGCCTCAGCTTCGCCGATCTGGTTTCCTTGCTCGCGGAGCACCTCCTCTGCCTTCTGGTAGATGGGTGTGCCTTGAAGAGATGGGATTTGGAAGAGCAAGTGGCAGAAACCGGCCCACTCGGGAAGACGGTTGATCAACTGCTCAATCGCTTCCACACCGAACTTGTACATCGGATCGTGGGGTTCATGTTCGCGAACAGCCTCGAGGATCATACCGAGACCGACCTTCAGCGTGATGCCGTCAACAAGACGGAAGTTGATGATGCCACCAAACATGACCGCAGTCTTGGTCAGAGCCTCAAGCGGGTACTCGTGGTAGCAGTGATATTCGTCGATCAGGCCGTGCACCATGCAGGCGAACAGATCTTGTTCAGTGGGGTCGCGCGAAGACTTGTATTTGCGCATCAACTCTAGCATCTCACGAAGCGAGAGTTCCTCGTGGTACATCTTACCAAAGAGCTCTTGCATTTGCTTGTCGATTGAATCGGGCAACGTGTTGCCGTTCTCGCCATTGGCGTCGATGATATCATCGAATCCTTCGCCATAGTTGATCAACCGAGGATATGTCTGAATGCAAATACGCTGGACAGGTGTGAGATTTTCGCGGTCCCCGACGTATTCTTCCAACACAGACAAAAGCGTATAAACAGTTTTGACTGCGAGGCTGACCATTTGATGACCAGACTGCTCCTTCCGCTGGACGTGCAATTCGTCCTCGGCTTTAATTCGCAAGAACTTGGAAAGCAGACCACCCATATCGATGGCGCCTTTCTGTGCGGCATTCCGAACCCACTGCTCGAGGTCGAAGGGACTCTTGCGGTGGGAGTAGCAGGCGAGATCAAGGGCAAGACCGTTGGTGAACCCAAGCAGATAATCGAGCCATCCGTATGCCGCGGCGTGCTCATAGATCACAGCGGTGGACGTGGGGTCCTGAGTGAAAGTGGTGAAAAGCTGTTCTGATACCCACTGTCGATCCTGTCGCCAGGCACCGTGGAGAGCGAGCTGATACCCATCCTCTTGCTTTGAAATGAAAACAATGAACGTGCGGAGGACAAAGCTCTGCTGGACACTGGACCAGGGCTGCGGAACAGCAAGAGCGGAACAGAGGAAGACCGGCAGATCAAATTGCACAACCGCTTTTATGAGGAGCTGACTTTCTGTCGCAGCCCACGAAGCCTGGGAGAATAATGCGAGATCAAAAATTGCCTTCATGGCATCCATGGACCGAAGAGGTGACTTTGCCGCACGCTCGCCTTGCAATTTGACGATATCAGGGGCATCTTCAAAGAAGTCAGCGGGGAAAGTTGCGCGAAGATTAGTGATGTGTGATGGGTCGATCCGAGAGGCCACAAAAGCTGTCAGGAATGACATCTGGGTATCACGATGCTCCCAGTCTCCACCCCAAAGCTTTTGAACATCCAAAGACGAGTCGTCGACCGATATGGCGGCAAGAACACTGTACAATTTGGCGAATTGCTTCGGATCCACTCGGAGGCCCTCACGATCGAAGTGGCGGAACACCAGGGGCCAATTGATTGGCTTGTCGGTATATGCACTTAAAAATGTCTCTAACGAGAATTGTTCCCAATATTGCGACAAGATCATGAAGAGAAGGGCGCTTGCTAGATGTTCTTCGCTGAAGTTCTTCGGGTCTGCATTTAGCATTTCACTTATTGTCTCGACATTTGCAGTGGCACGAGGTCCCTTGGCATGAAGCTGTCGAACAAGGACATATTGAGGGTTGACAAAATTGAACATCTGTAGGGCAGATGAAACTTCGAATGGCATATCCAAGCCCAGTTTTTGGTATCGCAGATTGGCCGCGTAAACCAGCTTCGCCTTGACATCGTCGGTAAAATTGCGGGGAGGGTATAAGATGAAACGCTCAATCGTCATGCCGAGGAATGAGTTATGGTAATCCTTAGTCACGTCGGTAGGAGTCGCCAAGCTCTGCAGGAAAGGGGGGATGGAGTTCGAGAGGATAGCATCAGCTAAAGTAGGTTGTTAGAGCTAATCCAGAGGGGGAGAGGAACAAACATACCTTTAGCACGAAGATCTGACTTGCTAGTCAGTTTGAAGGCCAAGGCAAGTGCAACCTTGACAATTGGGTCGAGTCGGAAATGATCCAGGAAAGTGGAAAGGTCGAAGTCACGGAAGATATCTCCTTCAGAGGTATCTACTGTCTCGGCGATTTTCTGAGACTGCTCCATGTCCGAAGACACTTTCTGCAGTTCTTGGACAAGGAGAGGGTAATTGCCCGCATTCTCAACGGACTTGTTGACACCCGGGAAGATTTGGGGCGCATTTCCTGTTAGGAGGCGGCGAAAGTATTTGGAAAAGACCTCCATTCCGTTTGATGTCACGAGCTGCGGTTGTTAGAATTGAGTGGATTGGGATATCGAGCAGCACCACCAACCTTGTGTATCTGGGCAGCCTTTGTTTCCCACTTCTCTTTGCCTTCCTTCTCTGTGATAGAATCCAGCAACAGGAACACCTGGGCAATGGAGATTTTGGTGAGCGACGATTGGCTCGAGTGGGCAGCTGCAGAACCCGGCTTGTCAGAAGCAAAGCCTGTGGGAGAATTCACGGTTGTTCCGGACGAGAGGGGCGAGAAGACGCCTCTGGTAGATCCCGGCCCACCTCCACCTCCCCCAGTACCTCCTCCACCCGGGGCGGAGGCTGTAGCAGAGGCCAAATGGGACCCTATGGAAGGGGTGTGAGCTCGGAACTTTGGAGATGAGAGGGTTGTCGCGTGCTGTTGCGAGCCAGATTGCAATGATGTGAAGGGCGAAGATGTGGGTTTGGGACTTCCACCGGAGAGACCCCTAGTAGAGCTCAGCACGGCAGAGAAAGAAGATGGTGTCGAAACCCCAAGGCCTGCGTCCAAGCCCCGGGAAGCCGTGGGGGGAGCGGCGGAGGATATGTTGGTCGCGAGTGGAGTCAACCCACGACGTGCGCCGGACTGCGACACGGACCGACCCCAGGCACCAATATCAGTCCTGGTCGAAGAAGATTTATCGGTGCCAGAAGCAATCGATGATTGGGCGGAAGGGTGAGGGGGAGGGAAGGTCATCTAGGAGACGCGATCATTTGATCTGGAGGTCCAAAGACAGATTTTTAAGGGTCACAGGCGCAATAAACGGGGGAAATCGATAAAGCAGATCAATGAAATAGACGTGAGATCATGCGATATCGAGAGAGGAAGGGTATCGGAAAAAGAAGATGACACTGTGGGAGAGGAATGGATGGGGGAACGATGAGATGGAGAGGTTGCAAGAGGAATGGGGTGCAAGGTGCGAGTTGTCGGAAGTGTGCCTGCCTCAGGTGTCGAGCGGGAGCTCCCAATCGGGCACCAGGGTGCAATACAATGCACACCTTACTGTCTTTCAAGTGTCGAAGGGTTGCTTAAGCTTTACACAGTTCTAGGCGAGATAATTGTGTGGTTTTTCCCTTCCCTTATTTTGTTCATTATCTATCACTTTCCAACCTGCATGATGGTGTTGAGAGAGGGTCACGTGTTTTAGATCTACACGTGATGTACAGCTGAGTCATCTTAGATACTCTGGGGTCAGTTAATCCCACCTCTACTATGACCTACCTACCTTAATGAGGCAAGACCTGCTTTCCAGAGCGTAGCCTGAGCGTAGCCTGACGTTGTTTGAGTATGAGGTATCTTTGTTTCTTATTCTGAGGTTTACGGGGCGTAATTCCCATTAACGGCCAAAATGCTACATTATCTTTCTAAGCCAAATTGGCTACATGTTACAACATGAATTGAGAGAGATTATAATAGAACTGCTTCTCCATCAAAAGATGGGATAAAATTCAACCCAGTATCCTAAGAACATAGTAGATGAGAACGATATATGATCAAGCATATTGCAGTACCTGAACCATACCAAGCCAATGAACGCCAGAGTTGGAACCAGTAAGAAGAGCCAATCAACAGATAAAGCAAATATAACCCAGGAAATATAGAACAATAACTCGCACAGTAATGAGAATCATGTCATGCCGCAATGACAAAGTCGGCAAAAAAAAAAAGGAGGCATAGTCACGGATAATGCAAGAAAACGAAACATCCCGCAACACAAGTAGCTTGCGGGACGTAAGATAAAATCACACAGTCAAGAAGAAAGACAATCATGTGCACATGAGTTTGAGACCAGTTCGCTGGTCAATCCAACGCCAACGCCTAGGTCCACAGCAGGAGGGACCACAATGAATAAATGATATTGTTTCAGGTTGAGTCCGACTAGTCAGTCAGAGATACACAGTAGCAGGGGCTGGCGTAGGATGCCTGGGCAGTGTATGTCTGGGCAGTGCCGCCTTTATAATTGGTGTAGGTAGTAGTGGGCGTGGGCTCATTCTCTTTGATATTGACGATGTTGCCCGAGAGAAGCGCGAGACCCCCGTTATTGCGGATTTGCATTTGCTGACAGTAGGGAGACTCGCGTGATGGGTCGTCTCGGCGCTCCTCTATCTTGATCCTCCGCGGGTAATCGACAATGGGGGTATCCCCGCGTTTGGAGTCAGCAGTTAAGCCAGCTGTGCTCGCTGGCATGTTGCTGTTGATGGCAGCGGTGGAGCCCAAGGAATAAGACGTCGACTGGTTGACGTACATGAAGAACTCCATTATCGTATTATTCCACCAACAAAACCATGGCCTGTCACCGACCTCTGCAGTCTGCCTCAGGTTCTTGTATGCGTCTCCCTGTGCCCACCCGCCTTCCACCCACGTGCGCTTGGAGAGGGAGTTAGAGAATGTATCTTCGGGAACAATGACCAATTTGTCGAACGGAGAAAGAAAGAATAGAGCAGGGCCCATGCCAACATCAGTGGTGTCAATGGCCATGCTCAATGCTTGTGTAGGTGCAGCAGACCAATATGGCGCCTGGGCACCATATGTGAACGTCGTGGTTGGAGCACCATAGTCGAAAACGATGGAATGATGACCTTTGGATTCGCCGATATAAATGTCAAACTTGCTAGGCGTTTGCATACATTTCCAGGCTTTTCCGTAGTTCGCCTCATCCACACAAAGCCCCGATCCATTCTGATAACCGGATGGAACCCGATAGTGGCCGGTAGGAATTTCTTTGATATTTGTGGGGGTGGATATCATAGACGCATCCATCTGAGGAGTCGCAGTGACCGTTATGATTGGTAAGGCGCTAGATTTTTGAGCTTCTTGCTCATCCTTTGTAGCTTCTGCGGCTTTCTTGGTTCCCAGAATACCACCAATGATACCTCCAATACATCCTCCAATGAGCATCACAGTTGCAATGAGGACCAAAGTCCACACCGGCAGGCCACAACATGCGGTCTGTTTCCCTTTGCGTTTGAGCTTCTCTTCGAAGGCCATGATTCCTGTGGTAGCAGCGACTCTCTCCTCCTCGTTTGCATCATCGTCCCCATCACCAGAATGTCCAGGCACCAAAGCCCTTGATGATGTTTCTGAAACCGGTGGCGCTCGTGGGCTTTCATTGTGGAGACGACGTTCCTCCGGAGGGATGCCGAGATCGGCTATTGGTTCAGCTAGCGGCTCAACTATCGGCTCAGCTACCGGTTCAGCGCCTGGAGGCTTGGGTACGACGCCAGTTGGATAGCGTGAATATGGCGGTAGCGGCTCTGCGTGACCATCTAATCCAATGATATCGCCCACATCATCAGCTTGGCGACCAGCGGGTGGCTGATATGATGGGTTATGGCCTGGAAATCCGACCGGGATGATATCGTCATCCATTCCTTCCTCGACCACATTCTGCGAGTACATCGCGTAGGGGGTGCTGTGGACCAGTTGATTCTTCAAGCGGGCGTTCAACTGGGCGTATCGTCGAAGTACTACCCACACTAGGCGTCCGGCTAACCCCAACTTGTGGATACATTGCATATGGATGGCTGGGTCCGGTGGCACCGGTGTAGGGGCTGAGAGCGCGGGGAATCGAGAAACGAGAAGAAACACTTTGATTTCGCTGGATCATAGAAGGTGTCGAGTTGAGAGAGGAAGTTGAGTTACGGTTGTTGGCAAAAGCGTAGCCCCTTTTGGGGCAGACTTGACCGATGAGGTTCTTCGAAGGACACCCGAGCGTCATCAGCAAAAGGATTCTCGTTCTCGGTTGTGGCCGTGCTGACAGTCCTTGACTGGTTATTTTCACGAAGAGTAGCGGAGGAGGCAATGGATGAGGGACTGTGGGGGCGTTCGATGCGATCGGAGTCAATGGTCTCTAATGAGTATTCGTCGGCGAAGACATTTGGATTGGAGACGGAGGTGCGACCGAAGGAGTGGCGAGGCGTCGAATCTCTAGAGTGTGGTGTCTGAGAGGATCGTGAATTAGAGCGAGAATGCTCTGATGAAATATGACCGGACATTTCCTATCGGTCTGGCAGCCCTGTCGGGCCACCTCGTTGTTTGATCAATCCGTTTCGCTACCGGGGCGAGGATGGGCGAGGATGGGCAAGGAATGGGGGAGCAGGTATAGTCTCTTCAACTCGAAAAGGTAAGAAGAGGGATTATTGATGAGTGAGATATTGTAAGATGAGAGAAAACCAAGTTGGGAAAGGGAAGGGAGGAGTTTGCTTTAGTGTGAGAGTTCACTGAGGGGAGAATCGGAGGCCACTCGGACCAACTGAAATTCTTGGCTTTTCGATTTGCGATTTGCTCTTGGACTTTCTTTTCTTTTCTTTCTTTTCTCCTTTATTTCTATTCTCTTGTATCATATATGATCTACTACCTAAGACTCCTCTACGCTACTACGACTAGGGCGACAATTTACCGAGCCTATCCCGTCTGTGGTGGGCCTGAATGGGCTTCGCCACCCTTTCATGCTTCATACTCTATATTGTGCTATTTTGGTATTCTGTGTTAATATCAATATATACAGGCCGTAGTTCTAGACCAAGGGTCAAACGTGATTTACTTCTGCAGTCGAATTTGACCAGTTTTTCTTTTCTCGCCACGCAACATGGGAATACCAAGCCCTTTATGTTTGGGTCTGGAATCCACGTCAAACTGAAGATTATGGATCCTGCACCAATCTTCAGCGTCCTCGCCAAACAAAAAGCCTTTGAGTTCACGAAAAATTCAACCTGAGTCTCACAATTAGACAGGGCTGAGCGGAAATCTCGGACCCAATGTCTTGCGGACTAATCGTTATCCGAAAAATGTAGAATTGTTCACCTATCATGACTTTTTTGGTGAGCCGATGGTAGGACATCATATATGTACTAAGTACAACATTGATCCGCATCTTGGTTTTGCTCGGAGATTAACAGGCATCTTATCCATGGAAGGCCTCCTTATTCCTACCCAGAAGGGATATGATATTCGCTCTCAACACAGACGTTCGCCCGAAGAATGGTTTCAGCCGCTCGGGGTAGCCCCTCTTGCAGTTGCGTGTGTAACGGGGTCCATTCAGGGCCAACCCCGTCTGACTCCATCTGATATTGGGGAGAGCGGTTTTGATTTCCACTCGGTCTTATATCCCAGCATTTCACACAAGACCTTGGGATTTCGTTGGGCTGATCCTAGACCCGGTTCGTCTATTAGATCTACAATGTTGTAAAATGTCAATATTCTATGCAGGTTGTATGCAACGTAAGAAATTATCAATTACCGACCGCTAAACAGCTCCCTATATGATTCCTCTTATATAAAAAAACCTATGTTTATCACAAGCTTACTCCATAAATGTTGAACCTGATACTATTTAGCGACTCAGCATCTGGAACAGTTATTGGTAACCTATGTTATACATAGTATACAAGCTATGATCACGTCTGAATCATATGTTCTCGATGAGAAAGTGCAGAATATAAGGCGAGGAGGCGAGGCCTGAACCAGCTATTCTTTAAAGAGAATAAATCTGATTCAATGCTTTCAATAGGCAACAATATGTGATGCGTAGTTAGTAGATCGACAAGGTTTTCAGCCTCATACGGTCAATATGCATTGGCTAATGAATATTTATAGAACGCATCTTATACACTCTACTCGGCACCCAGGCCGGCCCATCAACATAGTAAAAAATACATCACGGAGCCCGATCCCGTGAGACATTCAAGGTCCACCAAGGGCCCCAGTTTGTGGAGTAGGGGCGATGATCAGATGTAGATCCAACTCTATCGTGCAGCACATAGATCCCAAATATAGAATAGGCCTTCAACTTCACACTTGAATCTTAGAAAGAATGCAAAAGAAATTTCGCTTCATTGATTTGCCCTAGAAACCTCGTGCATAGTCTTTGGGGCCATCCATCCTCGGGTGATCTTACATTTGAAGCCCAACAGACCCTACACTACAATGCATGAATCATAAGTCAACCCTTACTTCAGACTGCAGGCGAATTCACGCGTGATACCCTGTAAAGGGCAAAATATATAATCCTTGGTTGTTCACCCCATACTCTACTCGGCTTGTCGGTCTAATGACCGTCCGAGATATGGAAGCACTACAACTAATCAAACCTTTAACGAGAAATTCAGGGTCCACCATATTCTTTATTGGGCAGGATATGCGCCTCCAGGAAGGTCGGATCATGAGGCGCATAGAATAGAACGGGGCATGAGATCCTTCCAGCGCCCCTATAACTCGATTGACTAGAAAGGGCATAAATTGCGAGAATAGCTAGCAACAAGACTATATCTATATCAAAGGTTATACATAGAAAAGTCGTTTGCACAAATTAAGTCCACTTTTTTTGTTGCCGTCGACCTAGTACCCTGCTTTGTCGCTCTGCTTATCGTTCTATTCTGGGTGGTTCCTTTCCCTGAGATCACAGATGCGGATCAGGAAGCACAGGAAGTGCAGATCTCTGATCATGGTAAAAACACCGCTCCGTTCAAAAAGCAATATAATCTTTTCTTCGGCGTATGGAGTCAGTTCTGCTATGTGGGAGCACAAGTGGCCGTCGCTGGTTATTTTATCAACTTTTCGAGGCAGTTGAGGAAACGAGGAAATCTTAGACTAGGCTTGGTATGCTCTTCTGATATATATTTATTTAGCTACCAATTAGTTTTCTCGTAATCTTATGCGGCCGTGTGATGTCTTTTCAGTAGTCTTTTCAGTTATCTTTCTATTTTGATGTGCCAGTATTATAGGTCGAGGGTAAAAAAAGACTGAACAAGGCTTAATTATGCAAACGAGTCTTCTATGTAAAACCTTTGACATATTGGTTCACTCCAGTCTGGCCAAAATTTGTAGATGTAGAATCCAAAGGCCTTTCACATCAGTAAACCTAATAATATTTGCCAATAGACTAGAACAAAACCTTCTAATAAGAACACAGTGACCAGTACAGAGTATCGAATATCACAGGGAAAGTGAAGGTACAACATTGTGGGACTTCGGGGTTTGGCACCCCATGGAGCTGACCTGGAAAACATATATAGCTACTTATGTAGCTCTCACTCCTTTGGTCAACTTGTAATTACCCACACCCGCATCTTTATACAATGTGTTCCTTGTATTGTTTTTTGAACGGTAAAGTTACTTCAAAGACTTGTCATTGTTAGAAGCGTATCACCCATTTTATGTTTCCGCACTCTGCCATGTCTGTAACAGTCTGTTCCTCTCTCCATCACTTATCCAGTTCGCACCCACTCGAGGAATTCTTTCAAAATACATCACGATGATGGATGTAAATGAGGTCTAGTATCCCTCTGGTCAGTTACTAAAAAAATATATATATGTCTTAGCCAACTCCGTACTATCACCTGCTTTAGGAAAATCAGGTATGCAAGATATAGAGGTTTTGACATTCACCTCTAAAATCACCGCTAGATTTCTGCTAGCGAAGCCTCCTCCCTATTTGACCTGTAAGTCAGGTTTTAGGGCATTCAGAACCAGGTGGATTCTTAGCGTGTTCCCGGACCCATTTTACCGTTTAATATGTCGAAGTGGGGAGCTGCCCCGGCTTCTATATCGCTTTATCCTTTTCCACTTTCTCCGTGTCAATGTCCTGGTCGAATACATGTCCTTTAGTGAGTTGCCTACGTACCTATTCTAGAATGATCCAAAGATTTTCCATCCAGTTAATGATCTACAAAGACTCAAAACATCGTGATCCAAATGTCATAATCATCGTAACTTAAGATATTTCACAAAACCAATTGTGCACCCCAACTTTGTCGCAGAAGAAAAACAATAAACATCTGAATATGGGAAGGCATGTAGCTCAAAGCTCTCCACGCACACTCTCCGTGTGCTCGGAGACCTTCTTCTGGACTTTTTCAGCAGCTTCAGTACCTTGAGTGCGACCACTAGCAGCGCCAATCTTCAACTGCTCCACAGCCCAGTGCAAAAGATTCATGATCTTGGAGTAGATGGTCTCTTGCGGGGTTGTGGTGCCGTACTTAAAGTACTGGGCGTTACGCCGGGCCGCAGCTCGGAGCTCATTGATGCTCGAGCCCTGGTAGGTAGGAACGCCGTAGTTGTCCAAGTATCTCTTGAGCTCGGATTGCGACCATTGGTCGAAAGTGGCGTCCTTGACTGTGCCGGTCGCCTGCGTGAGGGCAGCGGTCGCAGAGGCGTACTGTTCGCCACCAGCCTTGGAAGCCTTAGCGTAGGAGTCCTGGGCTTGCTTGATAAGCTCCTCGCGGGAGGCATCGGCCTGCTTGGCCGCCTTGTGGTTCACGGCAGACAGGTACTTCCTAGGGAAGGTTAGCCATTGAAATCATAGTCAACAAACGCGTATGCACTTACACCAAGTGTTCTTTGTCCCAAGTATCGAAGCTGTATTCGTTCCACCCACTGGCAGCTTTGTGGGCGTTGGCGCGAACCTTAGCAGTGAGCTCATCGCGCTTGCCGCTCTGAGGGACGGGGATGCTTCGGGCATCAAGGAAAGCCTTCAGGCGGGAGTCAGACCAGCCACCCAACGCAGTCTCGAAAGCATCCTCAATCTTCAGCTTGGCATAATCAGTAGCGCGTGCAAATTCGTTCCCAGCCTTGGTGGTAGCAGCTCCATACGCATCCTCCACAGCGGAGGAGGCACTTGCCACTTGGCCAGAAAGGTAGGCGCGGTTCTTCCGGGCCAGAGCAATGAGTTCATTGCGCCTCGAGCCCTGTGGCACTTTGACATTGTGCTCGTCGAGGAATTCCTTCAGCCTCGAGTCGGACCAGGCGTTGAAAAGCTGATCGCTCAGGGTCTCCTTGGCAGCCTCAGCCTCGGCGGATGCAGATGCAGCAATGTTCTGGGACTGCAAGCTGATAACGCGCGAGTTGCGGCGAACAGACGCAATCAGCTGGTCACGACTGCTCGGCTGGGGTACCGGCCATCCACGTTCGTCAAGCCATTCCTTGAGATCCGAGTCGGACCACTCCTCGTACAGCCAGTCTCCGGGGTAGGAAGCCGTTTCGCCAACCTTGGTGGCGATCTTCTCATAGTTCTCGCGCACGGTCTTGATTAGAAGGTCGCGTCTACGGGGCTGGGGGGCAGGGATGCCATGGTGGTCAAGGAATGCCTTCAGCTGAGAGTCGGACCAACTATACCGGTCAGCTTTTATTCACAACTGAGAAAGGTGAGCACCTTACGTATCAAAGACCCATTCTCTGGCATGGTGGAGCTCATGATTGATGTTCTCTGCAGCTTGTCCAAGGGGCTTCTGCACTCTGTTATCCCAGTTGGTCTTGACCAGATTCTCCAGGTCACGGCGGTCGGCAGGACTGGGATGGGGGATATCTGTATGAAATGTGAGTATATGAAGCTGCCAGAAGACCAAGTGCTACATACTATGGTCCGAGAGCCATCGCTCGAGCTCAGTTTCATGCCATTTGTTGTAGACTGCTCATGATGTTAGCTTGTCATTAGCTTGCTAAAGGAAAATGTACCCAAGACAACATACCGGCTTTGCTCCACCAACTGGAAGCTGCGACTGCTTCAGTGGAGGCGAGCAAGCAGATGAGGCCAGTGGCCAAATTCAACTTCATTGTGTGTTGTGTAAGACAGAAAGTGTGCAAGAAGTATGAATATTGGAAGAGAACTGGGAATTGGAAGTTTTTAAAGCTACAAAAGCAAGAAAGGGCCAAGCATGTATGATTGCGCAGTGACGTAGTTGGGGGAATTTGCCTTGAATGGAGTGCATGAATCATCCATTCTGTGGACCTCACATTACTACCAGTGAACATACCTAGCTAGGTATGGATTGAGTTCTGTGTTAATATTTAAATAGAATATATACAGGGTTATATCTACCATGTTCCTCCTGTTCTACATCGTAGTTTCTATTGAATTACTCGATACGGTTTAGTGCGTCCATTTTAGCTTGTTTATGCCTGAATCACAAGGCAGTAATTCTTAGCTTGTTAACAAGTTAACTAATGAATTTACAAGCAAGCTGGACACAACAGGCTTAAAAATGATAACTTAGGAAGTCACCAACGAATAAAGGTAGTGGCAGTCTCTGATGATGATAGATGAGGCTAAATTCTCTAACGTTGGTATAACTTTTCCCCCTTTTATCCAGTTCATGAGCGATTGGATAAAAATTCTTAGTTGAACTTTGAAATATACACGCAGAGGGAAGACAGGACATGTCAAGGTGTGTACGGAGTACACCGTAAAAGAAACTCGGACAAAAAGAGGGAAAAGAGGGAAAGAATGAATTAATTATGGCCTGGCCCTGACAACTTACTATTATTGGGGGCTAATCTGCACTGGCTCCAGCCCTAACAACCCTATTCACTGATCACCATCCTTCTATGAGAAGTAGCCATGATCCCAGTCGCAATCGTCGCGGCTGTCATCCACCAACTAGCCACCCCAAAAGCTCCCTGAATATCTTGCTTCATAATCCCCCACAAAATACCAAACAAAAGGCTCGGCGGAAAAAATCCAACTCCCAGCAGAATCCACGCCCGCGTCCAATCCCAATCCTCCCGGTAAAAGATCCCCCACGCCTCCATCATCTCCGCCTCATTCAAGTCCAGCTCTGTACTCATTTTTTTGGGTAATTGCCGCAGAATAGCATCTGCACGGGGTTTCCGGCTATCGGGATCTTTAAAGAGGTCCATCATTAGTCGGGGACCGCACGGCGGCGAGAGTTTGGAGGGAACTGGCTGGCAGGCATATTCCTGGCCTTGCGGGGATACCCGGTCAGCTGGTGGAATGCAGGCGCAGGGTTTACCGGGCTGGCAGGGCTCGGGGTGACACCGGACGTCGATGAGGCCATGGCCTCCGTATGCGAACTTTTTTTTGATAGTCAGAAATAGGTTGGTGGTAGAACTAGGGCTTGAATATATCATATACTAGGAACCTTGCGCTAGCTATCCATAGTACCCGCATAGGGATCTATAGATAGTGGTGATTCCCGACGTACCTTCATAAAATGGATGCTATGTAGTGTTCGCAATGACCATAATGATTCAGGTTTCTTTCTGTAACTGAAGTATATCTTGCGTAGAGCATGAAATAGTTCTCGGTCATCTGTGACATGTGTAACAACTTCTTGGTGTAGTTTGATAGGAAAACCTCCCCTTTCTATGCAGGCTAGAAGTAGAAGTGGACGGGTGGATAGATTACCCATCTCGATGTCTTGTTGAGTACTACCAGTTTTAATATTTTTGGGAATGTCTGTTGATTGGTCGGTGATGTCAACAGAAGTAGGTATGCTTGCAGACGTTGATATAGAGCTCGGGGTATATATCATTGCAGCACGAGAGGAAGTTTGGCCTTGATTGCTAGCGGGGATGGTCTTCGTTGGGGCGGTTGGAACGGTTGTCGCATCTAAATACTGCTGTAGGGCTTGGAGTGCGCCTGGTTCGTGTTCGATGTAGTCATCATAGAGCTTTTTGCCGTGTCTCTATTAAGTATTAGCAAATATTACACCTGAATGGTAGGTGACACGCACATTCGTCCACCTAAATCGCTGATGGCCTTCAAGTATCCTCTCCTCCAGTAATCCAATCTTAGTGAGGGGCAAGAAAGGAATTGATAGATGCAGACGTGCTATCAGCGTCCACTCCGTTGTCTCAGGCTGTATTTCAATCTCCCAGCCTAGAGCCATGCACACGAAATGCATCCATCTCTGAAACCAAGACCTAACCTCAGGAGACTTAGTTTCCAGCCCTCTATTCTGCTGAGATACTAGGACAAATTTCGTGAACTCCTCCCGCAGCTTCTGGAAGGCGTCGCTTTCTTTGATAAAGCTGCGACAATACGGCGCCAGTGCGGCCAAATTTTCATCGAGTTCTAATTCCAGTCCATTCTCATCCTCCTCATCACTGCTCATATCGTGAAGCTCTTCGTTGAGATGCGCCTGGACTTCATCGTCTACATGCATGTCGAGTAACTGCACAGGTGTGTCTGGTTGAGAGTACTGATGCTCAAATGTTCTTCCGATTTCATCAGCGACCAGGCTAGCTGTGGACAAGACTAGTTTGGCGACATCAAATTCAATTGCCTTTCGGGCTTCTCTTTTCAAGTTCGCTGCAAATCGCTTGAGGAGCCGTCGGAAATTGCGGACGAAGCATGCCGGGGTAATAGACCTTTCAGAAATGGCTTCTCTAAAGAGCATTGCCATTCTTTTATCATCCATAAATATCCTGACAAGTTCGTCCATTGTTGTGCACGTCTGTAGGGAGGAAGAAAAGAGGGGTACAGTACCTACAACATAGGTACATGTAGGTAGCCGCCCCCAGGGTTGAGCTGTGAAGTAGATGCCTTATTGTCTAGGCAGGAATATATATCAATTCCGCCTCGTGACGATCCCAGGGATGCATTGGTCATGAAGTGTGGCCTGCTGTATACTCACAAGCTTGAAGGTCCTTCCCGAAGGTGCAGTAATATAGACTCGTATGGTAACAGTCGATAAGCCAGCCGGCATGTCTACCTGCATGATCATGTCGTGGGTCTGGAGGTTGTGGGGCCTCAATTATCCTACCATCCGAGGACTGATGATAGATTAAGCCCAAAGCTAAAAAATATCTTCGATTAGATTGTTAGATTGGAAGAAAATAGGGAAGAAGCCCTTTTATTTCCTAATCCTGAGATACGCGCCATGATCATGTCAATCATTGGTATACCTTGGAAGGTTGACACTAATCCCAAATAGGGATAGTGAAAATGTATTCAAGGCATCAAGGCAACCAGGCACCTAGCCGTCAAGACAGAGGGGTGCCCAACGAGGTACTCCATACTCAAGTTTACCTACAATAAATTGGAAATTCCTTTTCTTTGTCTTCGAAAATAACATTTTTTCTCTCAACTTTGCGAAGTAGAGAGCGAAGTCTCCGATGTGACGTACTGTGTAATCATCTGTTGTCACGAGCTCCCGACCCCGACCTCCTCATCTGAGCTTCATACATGATAAAGACACAACAATGGACCCATTAACACCCTACTGCCGCGAGCTGGCCTCGCCAGGCATCTTCCAAACTGTGCTATCTATGTATGTATTTCCAAAGTAAACTTGACAGCTCCCAGTCACTAATGTACCGTAGCCTGATCATCCTCGGCATCCTCCTCTCGTACCTCCCGCAACACATCCGCATCATCTCCCGACGAAGCTCCTTCGGCATCTCCCCATACTTTATACTTCTAGGGGTAACATCAGGGACATCATCCTTCGCCAATATCCTAGTATTCCCATCGACCGCGCAAGATGTCGCCTGCTGCCAGGAGATCAGCGGGTTCGCATGTTTCGCAGGGCTACTAGGTGTATTTCAAGTGGCAATGCAATGGCTCTGTTTCTTTTCTATGTAAGTCAAACAATTCCAATAATTTTTGATTCCCAATTCCTCGACCGAACACCCACCCGAGCTTGTCTGACCGTATCTAGTCTGTTACTATTCGTGATCTACTTCCCGCGCGCCACATCCCCCACAGACCCAGTGAGCACAGTCTCATCCACCTCCGGTGGACCGACATACCGCACCGCGCTCGTGATAACGGGAATATGTCTACTACACACGCTCGTCACGATTATCATTTCCCTAGCATTCAAGCTGCGCCAGCCAGCCGCTGTTCAGGCTTGGGCGAACTTCCTCGGTGTCCTAGCGGCGATCCTCGCGTCGATCCAGTACTTGCCGCAGATCTACACTACCTTCCGGCTGCGTTGCGTCGGGAGCTTGAGTATCCCGATGATGTGTATCCAAACGCCAGGAAGTCTTGTCTGGGCTTCCAGTCTGGCTGCCCGTAAGGGTTGGAGTGGCTGGAGTATTTGGGGCGTGTTAGTTGTCACGGCCTGCTTGCAGGGTACCTTGTTGGTGATGGCAATTTATTTTGAGTACTTTGGGTCCAACAATAAGCGGGAAGTTGGGCGGCTGGCTGATGGAAATGAGGCGTCCAATGGATCTGCACCTGCTGGTGAGAGCGCCGAGCAAGAATCTGCGCATTATGAGCGACCAACTGAGGAGACACCGCTGCTTCAGAGCCAGTAATGTGCGCATGACAGATGTGCTGTGTGCTGCTTTTATATAGCGCTTATCTCGTAGCTTGGTAGAGATGAAATCCCATACAGTTTTAGAATGATCGGTGATCCAAAAAAATAAATTCTTAATAAGTTCTGACATGGGCATATCACAAGTCGAGTGGTGTCGCTTGCGACAAAACGACAGATCTTTAACCCGGTTGCCTCCAAGGCATATCCTCTTCACAGGAATGCACACCTCCCCGTCGTCGCATCGTGGTATTTGGTTGGGCCCATAATTTACTGGGCGCTGTAGATCAGGCGGAACACATCGTTGAGGACGAAGTAGCTTCCGGCACCATCGGGCTGCAGCTTGAAGCACTGGGTGTAGTTCATGGGCTTCTGCTCCTCGTCGACCTATCAAGGGAGAAAATGATATTAGCTAGGAATAACAGGAGAAATCATGGGTATTCAACATACCAGGAGAGCACCGGTAACTAGCACAACGATACCATCTCCGCTGGAGGGCTGAGCGTCGAAGGTGGCAATCTGGTGCTGAACCTTCTGGAAGGGCAGAGCCTATTTGAGTAGAAAAATCAGTATTGGAACATTCTTCTCATATTGACCCTCGTGGATCAGGGTTTTGGGTTGACGAACGCTGAGCTTCTCAGTGATGGCATTAACACCCTGGACTGAGCTGGTCTCGAAGGTAAGCATAGACTGGTCACGCTATTGTTTGATAATTATTGTTAGTTCAAATTCACATATCTCACTTGTAAAGATATGTTGAGAGCGGGGCATACGTAGAGACCAGCCAGGCCAGCGCGGTTTCCGTCAAAGGTCTGGTAGTAGAACTGCACGAACTGCTCTGTACGAGTTGATCACAAGTTAGGGCATGATGCTTTGTGTATGATATGACACCCATCTCTTCATGATCATTTCCACTTGGGATGACAGGATCATTAGGAACTGGCGCATTGCAAGATCCGTGTAGATGAGCAAGGAAAGTGTAGGTATAACATACGAGCGATAGCGTTGAAGTCTGTATAAATTGCCAAGTTTGTTAGTCAATTTTCCATCTTTGTGTTTGCATTGTTTCTTGCACCGGTTCCCATGGCATTGCGCAACATAGTCACACACTGCTGTCTGGGATCCAAACGATCAGACTCCCCCTTCGGGAAAGGCATAGATGAACCAAGTGTGCGAGAGAAAGACATACCAGCCATTTTGAAGAAGTTGTAGGGATTGAAATAAAAGAAGAAAAAAGGTGTGATTGTACTTGAAGGGTGCAGGAAGTTGAGCGCGAAAGGAGAAAGGTATTTGTTGATGAGGGGTTGTGGGGCAAGAAATGTTCTGCCGATGATGCCTGGCTGCCTTATGTATTGATCGAGAGCCTCCGCTTCACAGGTTTGAGGTACTACAACTTGTCTCTATTTATACTTATGAGTAGAATGTTTTTAATAATCATTCATTGTATTCATTACAGGTATCTTTCAGTTATCATCCAATGCTATCTCATAATCTGTACAATTACAATCATGCCCAACCTTACTCCGAATCCGACGCAAACATGTCTTCAGCCTTGGGCCGTGGCTTTCGTCGCCGTGTTTCTGGCTCCTGCTGCCCAGATGGTTGTTCGGATTTGTCAGATTGAGTTGGGTGCTGAGGTTGCTGCTGGGGGGTCTCGGTTTGGGTATCTTCATCGCCCAATGACAGCGCCTTGAACGTAAACTCTCCATCGACATTCCTCAGGTCACTGATGTCCATTACAGTACCATCCTTTTCATAGATCGATTCACCCACTGCGTGAGCAGAGGTAGATGGCTTGTTCTCATTCGTAGGGTGAGTAGGATCATAATTTCCACCTCGCTCATCATCAATTGTCTTCCATCGACTTTTGCTTTTGGCAAATGCAACAGCAGCTTGCTCCGCGTGGGTTTTCTCTGTCTCCTTCTGTGTCTGCAATTCGGCTTCTGTGAGCGGTGGCTTTTCAAACACTCGGTTGAAATGCTCCTGGTTCAATTGCGTAAAACAACACCACCCTTCCCACAGGTGTAAAAGGGCGCCAACGCTGCGCTTCCACTTCTCTGCCTTCAGTCGTCCCCATTTGAGGTCCTTATCAAGTCGGCCAAGGTGTTCAAATACCTTGCGTGATCGAAGAGCAGTTTCGAACAGCTGGCGGTATCGCCATGCATGACGCACGCCACTACTTGCCGAAGACCAAAGAATGTCAGAAATTATGTAAAGCCCGACCAGTTTGGCAGGGGACATATCCAACACATCTTCGGTTTCCGGTTTGCGATTTGGGTTGGCCCCCGTGTAGGCCAGAGGGCGGAAAACGTTTCGAATAGCCATGTCGACAACCTCGGGTGCTCCCACTGCTGCATGATCCATGGCGAATGCTGTAACTCGCGCAACATCTCCATTTCGGAGCTTTGCATGGGTCGTCGGAAGTCGCGCAAGAAGATGGGTAAGCTTGGCCATCTTCAAGGGGTTCAAGAAGTTAGGTTCGTCGTCTGGAGGTGCTCCACCAAGGTTCCGTCTTTCATCTTCTCCATCCGAGTGTTCTTCATCAGAGGAGTTGTAGTCTGGGTGTGAGACAAATTGGTCAAGGCGAGTAACGTTCTCAAACTTGAGGCGTTGTTTGGGGGGTAACCAGATCGGACCACCTTCAAAGATGATCGCCGGCTTATCAATGTTCTTCTTTTTGGGATCTGTTATGATTTGCCATAATTTCCACCGGTAGTATACACCACCAGGCGATCTTGGATCGAACAACCAAGCCCACTTTTCGTCCATCTGGACTTCTGGCCGACTCATCAACAATGCTTCAAATTCAGGACCTCTTTTCACGAGTTGCTCAATAGTCATGTGTATTTGTCTTAACACTCTTATGTCTGTCGGTAGCTGAACCTGCACCTGATGGGTTGGGCCATTTCTACCAACGCTTGGTCCATACGAGCTTGGGGGTGGGATCCCCCCACGATGTATCCCTGGTGGTGGGGCTCGATTCAAGCTTGTTCCCGAACTCGGTGGAATAGGCGTAGCGCCGAAAGGAAGAGATGTAGTAGTCGACGAGAGGCTGATGGGCAGAGGCACGTTTGGGTTGATCGCAGCAGAGGAAAGATGTCGACTGAGGGTCAGGTAGTACCCCCAGCCAAGGTATTTGTTCTGCAGGGTGCTTACAGCTGCGTCGATATTGGAGGCGGCCGAGTCGCTGGCGAGGGTGACGAGAGCAGAAGAGGACTCCCGGTGGGTCGGCAACTGTCCGGGTGGGGTGATAATCTTAACATTGTCCACAGTCAAGGTCGAGGGGATCAGCGCCTTGATCACCGACGGAGATGTCCCGGGAGGAAGTGATGCGAGATACAATGTGGGTTTGGGAGCTGCCCTCTCCTCCTCATCAAGCGCCCTGTCGGCTTCAGGTGAAGTAAGCATGTTTTCAAATTTGTTGTCGCGACGGGAGGGGGGGAACGTTTCGTGGGAACGTTTTTGTGACGGTGGGGGGGCTAAGGGACCATGGCCACTGCCGCGTGAAGAGGAAGCTGCGAAATGACGCCTGGGGGGACCACCCCTTCTAAATGTACTCGGTCCATCCAATGACTGCGGTACAACTGGATCCTCATCTTCGAAAGATTTGACAAACTCCTCATAGACTGCGGCTGTCTCTGCTTTTTCCCGGGCGCGTTTGGCCTCCGCTTCAGCTTTTTGACGCTCAAAAAGTGATTTCTTAGGAAGCGCCGAGAGTTTCGCCGAGACATCAGGGAAGCTGTTCTTCCCTTTCGACTCGTCCGGCATGATGGAATCAGCTGTAACTGCAGAAGCAGTTGCCAGCCTTAAAACACGGGCAGGATGACTGAAATGGATGAAAACCCGAAGAGACAGCAAGATGAGTTGGAAGAGTGAACCTATGAGATCTACTCTTGGAATTATCATTAACTATATAGGCGGTCGGGCTTTATCCAATCAGCGGGCGTTATGGATCCTTTAGCACGTGGGAGGCAGTATGAATCCTTGAAACAGTAGGCGGTGCGGGCCTCAGCGGTGGTAAGAAGTCGTTGTTGTTGCCTCCCTACCTATCTAGCATTGCGAGCGCGCGACACAATTTGATTCTCAAGAATACATTTCTGCCGTTCTTCACTCCCCTCGTCATATTAACTTTTCTTCTATCTGCCAGGGAAATGAATACCGTGTATCCGTTTATATTATCCATATCCGCCTCCAGGGCTAGTTTATACTAAGGCCCCACTCTATAGTTAACTAACTAGTCTAGGGACGAAGAATTTGGATAGTATAGTCGTGGATTATCTCAGTAGTCAGTAGAGCATTAGTAGCATTTAAGGTATACACCTAATGAATTAACGTATCCTTTTATACTCGCTCTAATACTTTAGGGCCTATACGACACTTTTCGGATTTGTGACCATGGATTCCACCGTGTAGCAGTTGATTGGAAATATCAAACTGCCGCGTCAATTGCGCGATTTTAGGCTTCTCCTACTCAGCATATAATTGCAAGGCAAGTCCAATACGAGCTTCCAATTCTCGGGGTATTTCAGGCATATTTGGTGGTGTAGAGGTGGATAAAATGGTGAGTTGATCAGAAAACTAATTCGGTTGTTGGATCGTCGTTGGGTCGGGTACTAATATCTAACCTTCTAGCTCTTCATGTAGCGATTTCTTTCTTCGCGAGTTGGCCTTGCGGTATACCAAGCAGACCCGAGTTTATGAGCTATTTATCCAAAAACTAGAGGGCAGTACCTAAGTACTTTCGTATACTAACCACCTGGCAACAATGGCATTCAATTAAAGGAATTACAACTTCATCCGTTCCATCCGAACGTTCGGACATACCTAGGTACATAGGTTTGGCTCAATATTTTGGAGGTCCCGCTAGCGCAGAACGTTGGCCAACTGGTTACTTTTTGGGGGCGTAGATAGTATCGCAAATAAACCCGAGATTTGGTTGCTTTGGTTCTGAAATGATGCCGGAAAATAAATCACCTAACCCTCATGTTTTCCAAGCTCACGCTTGTTCTTGTAAACGCTAGAAATCAGCCGTCATACACCCCCGAGATATGTATCCACCCATTTCTTTTGTTGCGCGGTTATGATTTAGGAGCTTCGGGATCCCCTTCAGCCACCAACTTTCCAACAACGAGGTACTTCTCTAAAAAGCGGTCTTCCCACGACTGTAGATTCTCCAGCTGCTCCGCATCCAAATCCTTCAGATCATCCAACGGCGCTGACAGGTCCTTGGTAAGCATCTCCTCGTCGAAGCTCTGGCAAGCCAGTCCGCGCGAGGCATCCCGGCCAGCGAAGTTCTCGTAAGGTCCACCCTGTCCCAATCATCTTGTCAGCTTCAGCTCCAGCGGCGCTGCCGAGAGGCATTTCACGAATTCCAAAACACATACCGGCCCGTAGAAATTTCTGCCGGGGGAGACATCGAAGACACGGCCGCGGACAGAGAGGTAAACTGGTCGGCCTTCCTCGCCGTTGAACTCAATCAGTGTTTTGGGAGTGTAAGTCTTGTAGACGGTTGGCGGCGGGCCACGAGGGAGAACGATTGGCGCCTTGGGGCGGAAGTGCCAGTACACCAAGACTCCGAAGAGGGAGATTAATATCAGGTTTATGGGTGATGCGATAGACATCCTATTGGGTAGCAAAGCGGTTGGTTAGGTTGGTGTCTCATCTTCTGTGACGTATCGGGTGAGATCTGGGGGACACGAACACTTCAGCCTGTGGCACGGAATTATCTACAGTTTCCATTTTAGCGAAGGATGTTCAGATCAACGTAGGACACATACCCATTTTGAGGCGAATACTGGATTTGGAGACAGGTGGAAACCTTGGGAAGTCCGGAAGCTCGGGATGACATCGATATCCCCGCTCCACGTGATTGGACCTTAAATGGACATTCTCTTTCATTCTTTGGCAAGACAAGGTCTACAGGTTATATTTAGGAAATATCGACTCCATACATTCTCTGACATGTGAATTGATTGGCTAGGCTCTCGGACTTCAGGTTTAAAATGTAAAACGCCCCAGAGTCCCTGAAATGTTTCAAGCTCTCTCCACTGGACCATAGCCCCCATTTTAATCTGCCCACTTCTATTATTATTTGGCCATGTCATTTCATGTTTCGAAGGATTTCTAGTCCTTCTTTGCATTTCTATGCATAGGTGTTCAACTGATCTTTGTCCATATAATTTTCGCGTTCTTCTGCCCTATATTCTATAGGCTTCCGTGTTAGGCTGTGCATCGTGGCCTACAAGATAGAGCGCCTTCCGTATTTTGCGATCCTTTTCCTCCTTTCATTCCCTTTCATTATTTCTATTGTGACCTAAACTTATGCATCGCTCTGCGTGAACTCTGCGCATCCTTTTCCGACCAAAACCAGCCCGGTATCACGTTAAGAGCGTGACAAAAACGATATGTGGTCTAAACGGCCGTTCCACAAGCCCAAGCGGCCCTCCATTAGCGGCCCCATATTGGACAGCAAGCCACCCACCACATCAGACCCCGTGCATGATGTGATCGCAAAAAAGTTGCCCCCTCTGCCTGAGTAAGTCTCGTGTTCGCTACCGCGCTACTGGCACATATCTAATAGAAACCAGCGATTTGCATTCGTCGTTACAACCGGATCCCGTCCAGCGTGATGATATCAATAGATACTCAGAAGTCTCGCCTGCTGTTTCTCCGATTCTTGAAGCTCATAGGCGGGGAAGCCAAAGTAGCTTCTGTGTCTCGCCCATCGACGACGACGACCAATTCCCTCGTTATGAGCGACAGGAGACTCGGGCCTCATCATCGCCAACTCCTATTCCAAAGGAATACTATGGTGAAACACCTTCTCATTCCCGGGTTCAGCCAGTCCGGCCAATCCAGAATTATGAGGAGCCTACGCGATTCGTCTCTGGAAAGTCGACACAATGGGAGAACTTCGCCGGCGAACCGACCTCGAATGATGTTAGTAGGGCTGGCCAGATGTATCCTCGCAACACTTCCTTCAACAAAACATCTGCACCTCATACATCCAATCTGCTAAACTGGGGTCAGGGTTTCAATCCCAAGAAGACCCTCAATGCAGCTCGGAACCGGATCAGCAGTTTCTCGAAGACCGAAGATCTTGCGCAAAGGGAACCCAGAAGTAAATCATCGTCACGTGTGTCTCCAGAGCGTTCCAGCAGGCGCCATGAAAAGAGCGGGCTAAACGCGAATCCCCAGCTCGATACCTTTGGCTTCACTCCTACAACTGTAACCACTATCACCGCCGGTGGTCCAGTATCATTTCCCCGGAGACCAGCAACAGAGCACGCTCCAATTCGCCCGCAAGAAGAGAGCAAACTGACATTCAAGTTCGATGACGATATGATGCTCACGAGCAATGAACCTAGGAGCCGTTTCAGCGCAACTACATACACAGCTACCGAACCCAGCAGTCAGGATGCAAGCCCGCGGGGAAGTATGCAGCTCCAAACCCGGTCTACAGATGACGTATCCACATCCTCCATAATGTCCCGACGGCGCCCAATTCCAATCAGCGACCCGATTTCGAAGAAGCAGCCCGTCTCCACCAAGCCCATCCGAAAGCCCACTCCATCTCAAGCCGCGCAGCAGGGAGCGCAGAAGCCCGGGCAGTCGCCTTCGCCTTCACCTCCACCCGAGGTACCACTAGATGCGCAGGGTCGCGTTAAAGCATTAGAGGCCAAGCGGGACGACCTTGAACAGCGCAGACTTAGTTTGGAGGCGTTGATCCTTGACTTGAGCAAGGTCATTCAGCCTACTTCGGCTGTATATGATCTGGCTGCTAAAGCTGAGGCCCAGAAGAGCATTAAGGCTATAGCAGACGAGATTGATGATATCAAGAAAGAATCGCACGATCTTGGCCTAAAGATCTCTCGCGCTTGGCGTCGACTGGACGAAAACGAGAATGCTGGCGATGGCAATAATCTTTGGGTGAAGCGAGTCACGAGCTAGTGGCCGTCGAATTGTGATTTGATCTCTGCACAGCGGATCATGATCTCATTTATGATGCTACTGTGGAGGTATTAGCGTCCTTCTTTGTTTCCTACTTTTTTTAGGGCAGTTTGCTTGTTCTTTTTCTGATATTAGGGCATGGTGGTTGTGTTTTAAGCGTTTGATTCCCCTGCATGGCAGGATGATACCCACTTTATTCGGATGCCCAGGCTGTGGCGGTTTATGTTGTACTTGGTCCGATTAATCTCAATACTTTTCAACAAAATGGGTCATTCTAGCGAAGTTGTATTTGTGAAAATGCGATCAGGCGCGAAATAGGTATTGGTGGCTAAAGATATACAGAAGGCCCATAGAATGAACTATGAGTGCAGTGATGCTGGCGCAATCACACATTCGAAGCCAACCCATCCTCCGCTCTCTCATTGAACATGGCTCATGTAGGTCGTGAAGATGGACTCGAGAAACCCGGTGTCAAGGCTCGTTGTGGGGATTGTTGGCAGTGATCCGTCGATGTTTTCGATCCGTTTACTTCTTGCCGGACTTCTTGATGCCTTGCTGGCCGGTGTTGAGGGGGCCCTTCTTGCCCTTGGCCGCGTCCTGCATGTCCTTGCGGGCCTTGGCGTCTAAAGGAAATTATGAGTTAGTGACTCTCAGGAGGCGGTGATCAAGAAGTCATACCAGCTCTGAGCTTGGCCTGGTGAGCGAGCTCATCCTCGTCAAGTTCCTTCTTCTCCTTCTTGGCAGCCTTCAAGGGCTTGGCCTTGCCACCTGTAGATCATGAAATATTAGTGAACAGGATTCCAAGGTTACTGAAATGTGAAGTAATACGAACCTTCTCTGCCGATACCACCCATTTTGTCTAAATGAAATAACTAGGAGAGCGGGTTGAAAAGAGGTTTATAATGGCGGGGTGTTACAACGGCGTGAAAAAAAATACATGAGGGGTGGTGCTTATCCACACCCTATGTGGCCACCTGGGCTGGGGCGCAGTCCAGGCTATTTTCGTGAAATTACCATATAAAGTAGGAAATGCTGTATTATTTCAGCAGCATACAAATAAATTATACTGATGGTCAGATTATTATTAAGATTTAGTATTGACATTACATGAAGGCTAGGCCGGGAAGGGTTAGTGGCGTTTTTAAAAAAAGATAACCTTCTCCGCCCAGGGTAGCATGCAAATTTCAACCGACCGCCTACTATAACAGGACTAGCGCACATTCTGCCTATCTCGATCATCGAGCATTCGACATGCCTCACCTAGGCAATTCATCTATCCTGTGCAGGTACTTCTATCTACCTCTCAAGTCTGTTTCTTCAACAAGCTATGCGCCTGGGATTTTAATCACTTCTGCAAGGCTTTGGTTTGAAGACAGGCCTCCTACAGCCGGTTGGACTTTCACAAACCCTTTGAGAAGACTTATTGTCACTAGAGCTTTTGCTAACTGAGCTTTATTGTTGAAGCTTCTTCCAAAGGCCGAGTGAAGTGAACCCAAGAGAAAAGTATTGTCTGCACACCCTTGTTTGGATTTCTCGAGCCTCGCAAATATGTCGCATCCCAGGTCGAGGTCCCCATCAGTCCCCTCTGAGGGTGAGATCATCGAATCAGTCCCAGAGACGAAGGCAACTGCGTCAAAACTTCCTCTTAATGGCACCAGCGTTGACCGTCCCACCAGAGTCAGCCCATCCTCTGCGCCCAGATCTCCCGAGTCATTGAAAGGCACCCGATCGCCACCCCGGCTGAGGTCGCGGACCAGGTCCCTATCGAGATCCCGCTCTCGCTCCCCGTACAGAGAGAATAAGACCCAGAAGCGCAGTCACGACGATCTTCCCGAGTCCTATGATGGTAGCTACGACCGGCGACCCCGCCAGGAGCCTCCACGACGCTACAGGTCTAGGTACGACGACAGACGCCGTGACAGACCCGCTCCCAACCGGCGCCCTAACTCATACTACGACTATGATCGCGAAGAGACTCATGGAGAAGCCCTACGATACAGTGATGATTACGACCGACATGACCGACACAAGGACAAGCGGCAGCGCACCCGCAGCCGCAGCCGATCTCCTTACCGTGAATCGAGGAAACCCAAGAAGTATTCAGACGATGAACCCGATTCAAACGTGGTTAATGCCAGGTCTTCAGCGGATAACGGAAGGCGCTTGCCCACTGAACAGTTGGTGAGGGAACGAGGACAGGCTTCGGCCGTTGCTCTGGACTCGAAGCTTGGTGCTGAAAAACAAAAGAACCAGGTGCAGGCTTCTTCTAATCTTCAAGCACATGTGGCTGACGAGTACGTTTATTCTGTTACGGATGTTGAAGAACGTGTGACTAACATCTGCCTTAGAAAAACCACCCCTAACCCGGAGATTGCGCAAGAGCCGGAGCTCGCTGAGCCCATTAACGAAGCTGAGGCACTCGAAGCTCGCCGGAAACGCCGTGAAGCTATCCGGGCGAAACATCGAAGCCAAGCGACGCCACTGCATCTCAAGGCACTGAACGTCGGTGAGGTTGAAACGGATTCATCCACACCTAGCACTGAGCCAACTAGCGCAAAGGAAGCATCTGGTAAGTTTCTCTCGAACAAGCTTACATTGATATCAGCGAAACTAACACCTGTAAACTCGATAGATTCTCCACGAGCATCTCCATTTGAACAGCCCGCGGATGCATTCCCTGGTTTCAATATTGGAAAAGACATGGACACAATCAACGCCAATGCACCTCTTGCCGATACTGATAAGGATGGTCCCTCTGCTGCTGATTATGATCCAACTCTTGATACAAAGGAAGAAAGCCAAAAGCATGGCAATGTACAGGAGCGAAAGCACGACGTTTCCTCTGCAGCATACGATGAGACCAAGCCTGGCAAGCAGGATATTCTCCTCCCTGATGCTCCCCCAGCGCCAGCGCCAAAGGCAGATGCATTCGATATGTTTGCGGAAGACGACGATGACATGTTCGCAGAGGAAGCACCTGACGCCAAGCCGTCACATGCTTCGGCCACAGCTGTACCCCAGGGCAAGGAACTGGATATCAGCATGATGGATAACTGGGACGATTCGGAAGGTTATTATGCCGTTCGACTCGGAGAGCTGATCAACGGACGATACCATGTCCACCAAAATCTTGGCAAGGGAATGTTCTCATCTGTCGTACGTGCAACTGACACCCAGACAGGGGGTCTGGTTGCTGTCAAGATCATTCGCCAGAACGCCATAATGCGCAAGGCCGGTATGAAGGAGATTGGCATCCTAGAGCAACTACGGGAAGCCGATCCGGAGCACAAAATGCACACCATCAAGTTCGACCGATACTTCGATCACAAGGGTCACTTGTGCATGGTGTTTGAGAACCTTAGCATGGACCTACGTGAGGTCTTGAAGAAGTTCGGTCGGGACGTTGGTTTGAACCTGCGCGCAGTTCGGGCCTACGGCCAACAGATTTTCCTTGGCCTGTGTCTCCTCCGCAAGTGTAACATCCTGCATGCAGATCTTAAACCGGACAATCTTCTTGTGAACGAGCAACGCAACATTCTGAAAATTTGTGACCTGGGTTCGGCATCGCCGGCCTCTGAAAATGAGATTACGCCATACCTCGTCAGTCGTTTCTACCGTGCCCCGGAAATCATCCTAGGTATCCCTTACGACTACGCCATCGATGTCTGGTCCATTGGCTGTACCCTCTTTGAGCTTTACACAGGCAAAATTCTCTTCACTGGCCGAGACAACAACCAGATGCTTCGCTCCATCATGGAGTGCCGGGGCAAGTACCCGCCGAAGCTTCTTCGCCGCGGGTCCCTGGCGCCTCACCACTTTGATGAAATGCTCAACTTCCACAGCGTGGAGCAAGACAAAATTACCGGCCGCCTCCACACTAAGATTGTGGACTTCAAGAAACCGACGCGCGACTTGAAGAGTCGCCTCATGGCACAAGGAACACGCGGAATGCCAGATACCGAGGTCAAAGAACTGACTATGTTCTTGGACTTGCTTGACCGGTGTTTGAGTCTCAACCCCGAGAAACGGATCACACCACCCGAGGCTTTGAAACATCCGTTCCTGGCGCCTAGGGGGTAACTAAGTTGCCTTAAGTGACTTTTACTGCGGGAGTTGCATCTTAATCACTCTAGGCTTACCAAGTTGTCCCACCCTGGTCTTAGAATAGCGTAGCCTGGCTGAAAGGATCGGCGTTACCAGGAGAGATCTGAGTCTTTTTTTTTTGCCAATATGCTGACTACGACAGTAACTTAGCATTTAACTTGTCAATGTCAATATGTAAGATTTTCACAAGGCACCAGCCTCTGCCCATCCTCAGTTTTAGGACTCCTACAGAAACCGAGGGTGGCTTGGAATTTGTCCACCCTCTCATTCGAGCATATGCATAGCTCTGTGTAGCCAACAAAGAAACCCCTTAATCCGTGCATCATTCCATAGTCCCAACACCTTACCAAAAATAACCAAGCCCCTAGCCCCCAACTGCAACACTCAACACATCGGTAGCGCGCGATAATCCACTCACTATCACAAACAAAGGAACACGCCAGCACACAATCACACAATCACAAGCCCAGCCCCGCCCCCTTCTGCCTTTATCCCCTATTGACCCAAGCCACTGGTAACATTCCACGATCTAGAACTAATCAAACTACAATTCCACTCCTATAGTGCACAATATACGGAGTACTATGGCCCCAATCCTAATAAACAAATAACCCTTGGAACCTTCAAGCCCGGACCCAATGTAAATACCGCACCCAATTAAAACCACTGAGACCCAACAGAATCATGGAACCGACAAATCCACGAAAAGTTCTAGATCGCCTCTAAAACCAAACTCAGTCTTGGTCCAGCCAGTATCCGTTCAGAAATATATAGCCGACTGAACTCTTCTCGGTGCTCATTTTTGGGTTGTGGAGACCTCGGGAGACCCTGGGATTCGGTAATTCGAAGTCTATCTTACCTTGACTATGCGGAGTACAAACCTTGCAAGTCGATAGTTGGTAGATAGATGCGAGAATATCCGATTGGCATGTTTCTGCATCGTTTCTATGGAGTACATGACACTAGAGACTATTGCCTCCTATCTCGGATTCTCCTGGGGGGCGGCAGGGGCGGGCGTTCTCGAATTGCGTGGTTCCCGCTGTTGGTGGCCATTGGGGAGAAGACGTGTCGTCAAGGTAATTGCGGGCAAATGGAGGCAGGTTGGGGGGGGGGGGGGGGGGGGGGGGTTTGGATGTGCCAATTGGAACGATCTATTTTCTATTTATTTTTTTTTTCTGTCTTAGATTTGCTTTTGGCCTAATGGCTAGTTGCTTGGAACTAGGAGATATTGTTTCTTCTTTCTGTGTTAGTTATAATTGATTCGGAAAAGCAATGAGATTGGAGATCTGTTCCGTGTTGATTTGCTAGCTGCATGTGGTTTAGTTTACTTGCAGGACCACGTACTCGATATACGATATGCATCATAGTCATAGCAATAATGAAGCATGTTCTCGATCCTAATTATGATAATTTCAACGCGGCCGTTCATGATACGAAGCAACGAAAATTCCCAGCGCGGATGTTCATATCAATAAGCAACGAACCTTTCTCAACACGGGCGTTCTAGCCAAATGACCATATGCAAAGCAGATGCAAATGCTTTCAAGCCTGCATGGCTTACTCCCACAACCTGTGAATCTGATCCCGGAACTCTCCGTCTGGAATGCGGATCTGTACAACAGTTGTAGGAGTAGATGTAACATCGGAGGGTATAAAGCTCGGCCAAGTAAC
The DNA here is from genome assembly GCA_028974015.1 of Penicillium cf. griseofulvum. Classification (NCBI taxonomy): domain Eukaryota; kingdom Fungi; phylum Ascomycota; class Eurotiomycetes; order Eurotiales; family Aspergillaceae; genus Penicillium; species Penicillium cf. griseofulvum. Next base: position 1,463,241 of record JAPQKP010000005.1, read on the forward strand.
CGGTAAAGTCTGTTCTCTGAGATATACTCCACAGACCTTTGCCATGATGGTTGACGGGAGTTTTCCTTCTTCGTGCAGTACCTGGACAATCCAGCGTGGTGTATCCGTAGGTAGACCCCTTGCGGCTAGGTCGGCGGCTTCATATTGATCGCAATAAGGCCGCGTTAAATTCTGTTTGCTGCACTATGACTATGACCGCAGTCATTCGTCGTCCCATTCTCCTCGTGATTGAAGGATTCCATAATCTAGAGTGCAAGGCCGATTCAGGGAGCAACCATTAGTATGAACTCCAACGGTCCATCACAAGCTAACAGCAAACCAAGAGCACCGAAGGCAACATCGGAAGAGAGGTTAGGTGTTAGCCCCAGTGAGTCATTCCATAGAAGATGACATAGAGTCCCCTACGGGATAGAGCGGTACTCATCTGTGAGAGTATATGCAGGGTCGTCAATGAGCGGTACGAGCTCTTCTACCCCGTCAAGCCAAAAGAGGCTTGAAAGGCCAATAAACAAGACTATATTCTCTATTCCTTCGAAGAGAAAGTCTGAGATCTCTTCGGGTATAACCCCGGGGAATTTGACACCTGCAGTCCAGACTGGCTCGTAATCCGTAGAGTAAAGATCCTGGATATGTCTGATACCGTCCACCTCCCAAGAAATTTTCGTGACTTTTAGTTGGGGTTGGGGGAGAGCTGCCCGTAGCGGTAGAGTCATCGGTCAAAGATGGTGGGTTTTGGTCGAGCGAGACAGAGCAGGTTGATGGGTCTCAGCTAGGGACGGTGGTACAGGCAGGGGAACACTGGTGCATCAGACTGGACCAGGGGACCAGCTCCGTTTTCTCTTTGAAAGACGGACGGCTGGTAACTGGCAGTCTTGATTATACGAGTGGTTACCATAATTAGATTACAGGGAAGCAGTACTAGATTGGATAACTACCTAATTACAACATATTTGTTGATGCAGTTCAGTCAGGAAGGTATGAGCTCCCTAAGTTTTAAAAGGGATCGGGGGAGGTGTAAGGTACGATGTTCCAATATCCCACCTTCCTAGAAATATCAACCCAGAAGAGGATATTGATACCAGGTCTGGGCATCTATCCAGAGCACGAACACAATAGTTATGAAATTTACTAAGAAATTTGTAGACACACAATTACGTTGTAGTCGGATCGTGTGGAAGTGGAGTATTCCAGAAGGCGACGGCGATCAACGGAAGAAAGGTGCCCCTTGCCACTGGGAACACTAGTCCAAACGCCTTCGAAACCCACGAGATTGCCCCGTGGCAACAGATTCCGCGCAAAAAATAGGGCGTTTAATCTCCGACCCCCCTTTCGTCAGAGTTATTGGCTCTATTGGTCCATTGACCGGGCCTAGACATGGATGTTCATGCTATACTACCACAGTAATCATGATGTCGAGATGTGTTTATATTGTGGGTCCCGCCACCTGCAGGGCACTGTGTTGCCGGGCGTTGAGCGGCAACAATCCTTGGAGATGATACTGTAAGAGGAATTTACTTGGATACGGGATATGGTTGTGTGGCGGTCGCTGAATCCTATGCGGTGGAGAGAGAGTTCCCTGTTTCCGATTAAGTTGGCCACTTTACAAGATACATGTTGTATTCCGTACTCTGTACAATATCCTCAAACACAACAATAGTAGTACAATATACGATAAAACATTGTAGTGACAGATCTTAATTCACCTCTAGCGGTGTAGACCCCGAAACCATAACCCGAGACCAACTCGCGCCGGCGACCACAGTTCACACTCCTAAACATTTGCCGGTCGCAAAAGCAAAAAAGAGAAAAAGCACCAAAAAGCAACGGCCCGGTATCGAGAAACAAGAAACCCTTGTTGATCTTTGGACCAGCCGGCTGCATTGCCAATCCTGGGGTACATTAATCGTTGTGTTCGGAGGCAGGCAAGGCACGGTACACAAAGGGGAACGGGCGTTCATCACATATAGCACATATCATATCACACGAGTCAAAGATATTCTACATGTACACTTTGTGCGACATCCAGACTACGGAGTACATTGTTGTACATGGGACTAGTCACTCTTGTACAGCATATCTGCATGGACAGGTTTCGGGTCCTGAACCGACAACGGATGTGATGAATCGTAACCACGATCTCTATCAGGTGATTGGACTAGCTGCGGGCTCGCAGGGTCGATCTAGGGAGCTTTGGTAGAATTATTGATTTTGGTGCTTGCTCACCGCAATAGTACCAATAGAGTGTGATAACTCCGCATCAGAGTACTGGCTTCGCGCCCTTGGCTATACATATTCTCCCGGGATTGAGGGTGGGGGGAGTAATACAGTTTGAGTAAGTGAAGACTCGGGTCAGTACATGGCCCTTGCCTGTATATGACGCAAGTGGTGAGAAAGGAGATTAAAGACTCGAGGCAACTTGACGACAAGGGGGGGCTATTCTTGTTTCTTGTCCGGCTATCACGGAGTACACCTTTGAACTATAAACAATATGCTGACGGGCGAAAAAAAAAAAGATCCAGCCACCAACAGAAGGACCAAAGTCCAAAAGGATAGATGGCAGGAATAGCAAGTCCCATCGCAACACCAATAATACGAGGTTTTTCCATTGTTGATATCCCAGATAGTCAAGGTACATTAGCGCCAGGAGAAGAAAGATGAAGTGTAAGGACCGTGCAGAACTAGTCAGCAGGGAAGCGCCAACCCCCACCTCAGCTACTTTTGGAGATTCTCGAAAAACGAACAGTTTGGGCAAATGGTTGGCCATGGTGGCCCTCCATCATCGCCTCACTCTTGGACTTCTTAGCGTCCTGTCTAGACCCGAGTCAGCCTAGGACGGGGGGTGGGGGAGGGGGACCATGTGGGGTTTTGGGCTTATTTGGTGTCTGTGCAAAGGACGGTGTAGAAGATTAGATGTTGGGAGTTTGTATTCAAGTATAATTCTTAATAATCAACATAATCATTCACGGAAAAAAGAACAGATATTCAACATATCCATCAGTATATGATCTGATCTGATTTAAAAATGCCATAGCTTTGCGGGGCTGGACCATGCGTTGATTGGCAGGAATGTAGGTGGCGGGGTGTGTTGGCAAAAGGTGTGTCAGGAGGTTTCAAGGGAGAAACCACCGTTGAGGAACAGGGGGGATACGTGGACAGAAGGCATTGCCACACTAGGCCTAGAAGAGTTACGGAAAAAGGAATGAGAAAATAGGAGCTACAGTTTCCAGTCGATCGTTATTGGCCCCATCCAATCATCGGTTGTGGCGTATGCAGGAAAGACAGACCGAGTCATAATGATTGGTCTAACCACACTCGGGCATGCACACCGCTTCGGTACACATGGTTTATTATTATATTATAATTTTATATTATTTAATTTTAGTGTCTTTTTTTATCTTTTTGGTCTTTTTCTGGTCTTTTTCTCTCTTTTTTTGTACGCATCATAGATTTTAGGATTTTTCTTTTTCTTTTTTCTTTTTTAGATTTCATTCGATCCTTCCCCTTTTGGGATTTTAATATAATTTCCTTTTTTTACTAGCGCCATTTCCCACTTGGATTTATTATTCTCTCGAACCACGAGGCGACCATCTGCCTGATATCCTTTCTATAATAATCTTCCTTCTCCTACTTCTACTTTGTGTATATTTCCAAAATCCTTTTTACCTCATCCACTGTTTAATTTGTTTTTGTTTTTGTTGTTCTGGTTCTGGTTCCTTGTGCGACTCTCCTTCTCGACTTCTATCAAACACAACCAGACCGGACCAAACGGATCTAGATCGGACCATCTTGAAACCTTTGGATTGGAATGGATGCCTTTTGAATACCCGTGGATTTAGGCACTCTCTTATAATCTCCCCGGAACTGCCTTGCGATCTCTCTCTCTCTCTCTCCCTCGCTCTTTCCTTATCTCCTGGAGAGGACCGCTGGATCCACTCTACACAACATTCCAAGGACAATGTACCCGGCCATGCTGCCAACACCACCACCATCACCGGCTCCCCGCCGCTATTCTCCACAGGAACGTCTAGGACTCGTATTAGCCAACCGGTTAGAACTCACCAGTGTCTTAGGTGTCGGAGCCTACGGTGTTGTTTACACCGCTGTGGATATTCACACCAACGAGGTCTACGCTGTCAAGGTTCTCTGCAAGGATGGTCTGGATGCCCGTCAACTCAAGTTCCAGCAGCGCGAGATTAAACTCCATCACCTGGCCAGCCAACACCGCAATGTGGTTCCATTAGTCCGCATCATGGATTCCGTGGATTGTACCTATGTCGTTATGGAGTATTGCCCAGAAGGAGACCTGTTCTCTAACATCACCGATAAGGGAAACTTTGTCGGGAATGACTTCTTGGCCAAGAGTGTGTTCCTCCAAATCCTGGACGCCGTACAATTCTGCCATTCTCTTGGAATCTATCACCGGGACCTCAAACCTGAGAATGTACTCGTGACCGAAAATGGAATGACCGTCAAGCTTGCCGACTTTGGCCTGGCAACGACTGATTATTATACGACCGACTTTGGATGTGGTTCCACCTTCTATATGTCACCTGGTAAGCCTTCAATTGCCCTTCTGTCCACCCCCATGTGGCTAACATGACACGTTTATAGAATGCCAACAATCCAACGCCCGACCTTTGTCCTACTACATGTCCGCTGCCAACGACGTCTGGAGTCTGGGCGTGATTCTTGTCAATCTAACTTGCGGTCGCAACCCATGGAAACGTGCCTCGATCGAGGATACCACATTCCAGGCCTACCTCAAGGACCCATTCTTCTTGAAGACTATTTTGCCTCTCTCCTCCGAGATGGTTAGTATACTAAGCCGCGTCTTCGAGCTTGATCCAATTAAGCGGATCTCCATCCCGGAACTGCGCCAGCTCATTCTGGAGTGCCCCCGCTTCACGGATAATCCCATGGTCCAAACTCCCTGGGTGCCGGAACAGATCGACTACATTCCCCAGCCCCAGATGCCAATGTTTATGGCCCCCATGGAACCTCTGTATGCCCAGACCTCTGGCTCGTCGTTGGACTCCGCGCAATACTCGGCCTTCTCCCAGTCTGCTGCTTCCGACGGTTCGGCCATTACCGAGGATTACTCGGATATCGATACCATGTCGCCTGCAGTCTCGGAGCAGGTCCCCGATTGCAAGGCGATGTTCCCTTCCGTCTGCGCGGAGCCCTTCTTTCCCGCCGATCCCTTTACTTATGGCCTCAATTACCCCAACCTACAGGGCCTTGAGATCCCCGTCTAATTGCTCCTTGCTTCGCAGCTGCATGACCTGACGTTTTTCTCTTTACCTTTCTATTCCTTGATCGAATGCTTTCCGGGGCTCCCCCTTTGCATATACCGGATCCCTTACTCTCCGCCACCGAGCGGACTCTTAAAAGCTGCCGAACAAAAAAGTTGATCGCGTTGATCATGATCCACTGGACTCGGCCAGCTTTCTTTTCCCTTTGGACATAATTCTTTACTCTTTTATCCCCCTGGACCACACTTCCCTGGCTTAACGACTATGACCTTGCATGGACCGTTTGACCACAGTCCTGTGTCTCCCTTGCGAACTGATCTCCTTTTCTTATTGTTTTAATATTTCCACACATACCTGGAGGACTTTTTTTTTTTTGTTTACGTTTATATTTTCTGGCGTGATAATACACTGGGAAGCATGATTTGAAGATACACCCCTGGGCGGGCTGATGAAATACGGGGTTATTTTTTTGGATGTATTTGGACATTTCAAGTTGGCGTTGACGCACGGGAGTGCCTTTTATTTTCTCTGTTTATCTTTTTGGGAGAGGCTTTCTGTTATTTTGACCTAAGGGTGATCTTCTGTGCATAGACTTCGCATTGGCGGGACATTTCGGGACTTGTTCCCTTTTGACGATATGATACCTCAGTGTGGCATATTCACAATTCTACACTGCATTCTTCTTCAGTCTCACCCTTGTAAAGTTAACCGTTTTCAAACCCAACCTCCCTATCATGCAACGTTGCACCGTCCGACAACGGCCGAGACTCAATCGGGCATGGGGGGATGATGTTTTGTGTCTCGTGTAATGAGCTGTGAAACTGCTGCCTAAGTGGGATCCATTCCGAGTTGATGGTAGATGGGTCTGAGGTGTGTTGGAGGTTTTACAGTACTAACCTTGTACAGCTCGTGGTTAATGGACATATATGCAGTAGGGTGACAGACCAGCATCTCAGCTATGGGATATATATATATATGCACTTTCAATAGAGTGAATGTATATACAGAGTACCATTCAACAAATCCCATTTCGCATATATATATCTCTAGCTCTAAACTAGGATATAAACCATTACATACAGAATCTACATATTCCGCCCACCAGTAACCCGAATCGTCTCCCCATTAACATAAGAGAACCACGGTGACGCAACACCCACAATTGCCCTCGCAGCCTCAACAGGTGACGCAGGCCTACCCAGCGGAATATCAGGATAAGGAATAGCCTCTTTCTTATTCTCCTGACCCGCAGCGCCCGTCTTAATCGCAAGTTGCTTACCCGGAACCCCCAAAGCAACCTTCGTACCATCAGGCGTGGTGATAAAAGCACCTCCTTCCTTGGCAGCCGTCAAACGCGTCGTCACGAATCCGAAGGCAATAGTATTCGACCGCACGCCGAAAGCCGGGCCCCATTCTTTCGCGATCGTACGTGTCAGGCCGACGACGCCAGCCTTCGCAACTGCATAATTGGCCTGGCCTCTATTTCGTTCTGAGTATTTTTTTGTTGGGAGAGTGGGGTCTTGGGTACTTACGCATTACCGTGGATGCCACTTGTGCTGCTGATGTTGATCACTACGCGCGGCTCCTTGTCCTTCACGCGGAAATACGGTGCTGCGGCACGCACCAGCTGAAATGGAGCGGTATTATGGACGGCTAGCATGGTTTCCCATTGCTTGTCTGTCATCTGGAATTGGGTTAGTGGAATGCTCGTGAGATATATTGAGATTGTTGTACTTTGTGAATAACGGAATCCCACGTGAACCCGGCATTGTTCACGATAATGTGGATCTTGCCATTGCCGAACTCGGCCGTTTTCTTTACGAGATCGGTTATATAGTTGCTGTCGAGGACATCGCCGACGACGGCGAGGGCACGGCCGGCTTTTGCGGAGTTGATCGCGTCTGCGACGGCGTTGGCTTTCTCTGTTTTTTTATTTTATTTTATTAGATGGGCACTGTAAGGGATATAATGTATAATTATGGCTCGTACCGGCATCGATATCAGCGACTACGACTTTCGCGCCTTCGTTTGCGAACAGTCGGGCTGCTTCGGCGCCGATGCCTTGGCCTGCGCCGGTGATGATGGCTACTTGGCCTGCTAGCAGACCAGCTGGGTAGTTGAGGTGTTCATTAACCTGATTGAGACGATCGGAGGGAGCCATTTTTGAAATGGAATAAGTGTAAGTCATTGAGGTAAGAGGGGAAGGTCTTATACCTCTCGGCACTTGGATCACCGAGGCCCGCGGACCGAGATTGTGGGGTATACAGTAGCACATCCAACATAGAGATGGGGTTTATGGCACAATTTATTTCATATTTGCTTTAATATAGGCAATATGTTTTTCAATTTTCTGTTATAGCCGATCTGCGTTTACTGTCCAGCTTGTTTTGGCTCCGCGCTTTCTACATTCTTCCTCCTTAGCGTACATAGAAAACAGTTGACCTCCCATATGTGAGTAGAATTCAAAGAGACTCATCATGCATCACTCGTCCAGATCCACAGATACATTCCCCCCACGAGGTCGACTGTAAGAATGCCGAGACAGTAGCTTCATAGCCTGCAATGATGGGAAGCAGGCCTTCACTTCTGGGTGTACCGCTTAGAATACCGGTATCCAAGTCGGAAAGTAAGCCGACATGCCCTGAAGTAGTCCAGATCTGACTGACATGCTCATCTGATAATTTCGATTCCGAGCTTTCCTGGTCGCCCAACTTGGGAATTTGAATGTCGGTAGCACTAGCCGTGCTCTTCAGAGCTAGAAGTACATCCCGGCATTGTAACAACAGACCCCGGAGCAGGAAATTGCGAATCTGCCTGTTTTCCTCATGGCAGATCTCATAGTATCCGTAGCGGATATCGACCCCATGTTCTGGCCGTGGTGCGCGAGACGTCTCCCGCGAAACCCAGTACTCAAAGAGCTGGAGGGTAAGATTGAGTACTGAGATCGTCAGCAACAGGTTTGTGCTGTCTTTGGCACATTTAGTACACTGCAGGAACACCTGACAGGCGCAGAATGTGCATTTGATTGTCTGCAGGCTGTGATCGAGTCGCAGGGGCATTGATCCAGCGAGTAGGTGGTTCAACCGGTTCATGTGGAATAGCTGCAAATCCACACACTCGCATGGCGAAATTGGATATGGTGAAGCCACAGAACCAGCCAGAGATGGACTGCCCATCCCATCAGCCAGTTCCCCGGACAGAAATGTCGGGGTGACGGGCGTATGTGGATATCCCAGACCGGCTGGGAGAGCAGGACATGGACCCACGAGATCTGTGAATGGGGAGCTCTCAACTGTCGTCAACTGTCCAGGACAGACGGATGATTCTAGGGTTGTTGTGTTGCCGAAGCTTCGGGGACTTTCCCAGAAGCCTGGCTGATTTGATATCAAGCAGACCTATAGGACGGCCAACTTATTAAAAACATGTCGAATTGGTAAGTGGAATGGGAAACTTACATCGTTGTCAATTGCTGGGTCTGGGATATGACTGCCGTAGCTATTCCCAACTAGCGGTTCCATGTCGGCCACAGGGGCAACAAGCCGACTACTGCGGAAACCACGCATTGTAGGCTTCTCTTCTTGCAACTGGCCTAATTTGCGGAGGGTAGCTCTGTTTTTGCTACCCTTTGGTTTACCAGATCGATTTGCAAATCCGTATTGACACTGTAGGCCGTGACGTAGGCAACGAGTACAGACACTCTTGCCAGACAGGTTGCATTTCACCTTGGATTGCCTGCAGTTTTCACAGGCAGTTCGGAGTTTAGGTGTATCTCCGCCGGCATATGGGCTGCCATTGGACTCTCCAAGCATTGTCTGTTGCTGGTTGTGAATGGGGAGGGGAAATATGAAAGAAGCTAGTAGGTCTAATACGATATCAATAATAATACCTATAGCCCGGGGTTGATATATGGGATATGGAAAGAAAAAGGGGGAAAAAGAAAGAGGGAAGTTAGAAATAGAAATGGAATACAACCGCATATATCCAATAAGGCCTTCCCCCCCACACAATAGAGAAACAAGCTCAAGCTTCAAGGAGAAGAAATGTCACTCTGTCAAAGTACCGCAGCCGCAGAGGTCAGCCGCTGTGAAACCCTCCATCTGATCAACAATGGGAAACTGGGACCGTTATTCTGAGGTTAAAAAGAAGCATCTTCCCTCATAATTCATTAAGTTTTGATCCAACCTCATCTGGCAAGAGGAAATTTGCTTTAACAGCGTTCACTAGTTTCAAAACAATGCTCGTGATATGAAGGTCCCTCATGAGAAACAGGCTAGGGGTCCTTTTGTTGGTAGTCGTCACACCCTGATGCAACATCATAAACGCCAATTTCGGGGTTAAGTTTCTGGTTTATTGGAGAAGACCTTTTGCTAACAAGGGCTGTTGGTCCCATCCCGCTGGGGCCTTATTACTCTCTCGCCAATGGCACACAAGTACACCTCGAACAGACAATGAGAACCATGTGAAATAGAAGCAAAATGGTCTTTTTTTTTTTTAATCGGCTGACCGGATCGAGTCCCTGTAAGAGATTTATGCGCTCATCGCTTCATTTCTTTCTCATTGTGTCATTGTTGCACATACTAATTCGAGTCATCGTCAGCAGGGGAACCTTTGACCCTTGAGAGATTCTTGAGCATAAACCGCGCCACCTACGCTAGAAAGTGAACATTTCCATGCTACCTCTTTTTAAAAGAATTGTCATGAGCATGTTGTCTAACCTCTTGTGTTGCTCCAGACCCCAACTTAGCCGCGTGGAATCTGACAGGTCTCGGCAGCCCCGCTGTGCCGATAATCGAATGCCTTCAACAGCCCTGTCAGGTGAGATACTGCTGCGCAGACCACTAGCACGTGGAAGATTTGATGCGAACTCCCCACAATGTCAAATTTCCCGGGCATGAGTCGCTCAGGTACTCGGGCCGCATAGATCCCGGCTCCAAGTATATACAAGAAGCCCTGGAAAATGACCCAGTTCAGACCAATTTGTTGTCTCATGCGGTCAAGTCCGAAGATGGCAACACCATGGAGTACGGGGAAGACAGCAGACAAGCCCATCCCAACAAACATGGTGGCGCGGAAAGGACGCCAACGAGGTGTGCGGAACCGGGGAGAAGCGGATACAATCACGCAGCCTAGTCCAATGGTACAGATCATGAACCAGTACCTGAGCTGCAGATCGGGTACACAGTAAAATCCGTAGAAGACACTAGGTACAAAGCTTCCCACAATGAGTCCCACGATACCGATATAGTCAAGTGAATTTCCAATGCGTGCAACCACAGGTGAATGGTTTGAGATGGTGTGAAAGGTTGCGGACATGCCAAGACAGAAGGCAGCCCCCGCGAAGAAACAGGAAAAAGCGATGATATCAGAATCGGCCGCATCCTGGTACCGCGGAGAAAGTACGTGGTAGAGCCAGTATGCAGCGGGGGCAGAAATCATTGCTGGTAAGAGGTGGGTATAGATGTTGACGGTCTCATTGTGAACGTAACCCAGCGATTGAAATGAACTTAAAAATGAGGACGAGGCGGGCCGATATCCAGTATGGATGTGATGGTTGTCGCGTTGCCAGTGAGGTAGATCATCCCAATGAAGAAGTCTCTTTACCAAGTTGTGAGCCTCCTCCCCGACAGCATTCATCCCCGTAGGTTGACTATCTATCGACACTTTTTGATCTTCAATAGGGCGACGCTGGCGAGGCATAATCACATGTGATATGCAAGTATGCAATGAGTTACAGGATGTTTTGAAGTTGACCAATAGTATATGCAAGGCAAGTCAGCAGCTAAAATGTTTAGAAAAAGAAAAAGTAAAAAAGCAGAAATAGATATAAAAATGAATGAGAGAAATTCCAGTCGTTGGGTAGTTGGGGCAATGTAGTAGGGAAATCGCCGTGTTGGGAAAGCCTCGGCGTGGAAGGAAACAAACAAGACAAACATGATATCAACTCCAATGACAAGTCCATCTACTATGTCAACGCATGTCAACACATGGAAAAGATGAGTCGCTTACGCCCAGTATCTGACTCTTTGGAAAATGTCGGATTCGTTTCAAAGGGGGATAAGAAGTGCGTTTGAGATATGCGCTCGCCCGAATGCTATGCTAACACTCGCAGACTGTTGGATCATAAGATTCAGACGCAGTACTTCGACAACATAGTCGATCGATACATGCGATTTTGTGCCCATCACTCAAAAGACCTCGATGCAGCATTGGCTTCTCTTCCAACAAGTCCCTCGAACGATGCGACTTCCAATCCGCCTGCTTCCCGGTCGCCCTTGAAATTAAACCCCGCACAGAAGGGTATCCCGCCACCATCAACAGAGCTATCTACACTCCTTCTCTCCCTTCGGAAGCTGCGCGAAGCCGTTCTGGCAACAGCCACAACTACACCGGCAGAATTCTCACAGCGGATTCATGTCTTTTCCATTCGCTTATCTATTCTCGCGCATCATCCACCGTCATACTTCCCCTCTCTACGATACGTTCTGGATAAACTACACAACACATCTCACCCACTGCCAGGCGCTGAAGCCAATGAACTAGTCACGTACTTGATTCTCGATTATGCTTGCCGACAAGGAGATATGATTGCGGCATTTGAATTGCGTTCCCGGGCGCGGAAAGAGCATTCCTATCAGTCACAGACAGTGGATAAAGTTTTGACGGCCTTAATGCACGATAATTGGGTGGTATTCTGGCAATTATACAACAGCGTGGATTCTCACATTCGTGCAGTGATGAACTGGGCTGCAGACCGAGTCCGTAGGCACGCCCTCAAGGCCGTGGGTAGTGCCTATCTCAGCGTGCATATTAGCTGGATTTTGGGCGGTTGCACAGGAGATGAACAGAGTTGGACATGGGAGAAATTGGTCGAACAAGAGAAGCTTGGCTGGGAGCGGGAAGGTGACAGGGTTATCATCAAGCGACTGAAGCAGAGGGCCCCTCCCAAGCCGGAGCCAAGTGCGCCGAGTGTATGAGTGCATGTCGGGCTAGACTTTCTTTGGACAAGAGCATTCAGTGGCGTTGATTTCATTGCATGGCGTTGGTTGGGAAAACGTCGTATCATTAGCAGACGGGGTATCATTCACGGGGTATTAATTAATTTCTTAGATCGTGTGCAGAGAGATTGAATTCAATGGCCCCTAGTTAGGGCGAAGTGGGTTTCAATTCAAAGCGTTATAATTTCAGGTCTGAGTTTGGCCGATCTAAATTTGTATGTCCGATGGCAGGTTGTTTTGATAGCATATCAGCTAGCTGTCCCTTCATGTGAGTTGCACTGTCGGTACAGAGCTCATAAATCGTCGACAGATTGAATATCAAACTACCAAAAGAATGGTTGGACGAGACCTGGGCCTCAAGGATTTGACGGGACTAGGAACAAACAATCAGTCAATAAGTTCGAAGCACCCTTTAAAGAGGTGTATGTAATATAGGGATCAAATACCTCATCCAGTTTCCCAATGTACAGGAGACACACAGCGAGATTTTGAGCTACTAGAGCCCCATCCGTCCTTGTCCTATCCTCCCCGAGAATGCGCCACTCAGCCACTGCATCGGCAAATTGACCATCTGACATGCTTATCAGGGGCTTCAGTAAAGCAGCCTCTTTGCTTTCATTAGCGTCACCAAATACCTGACTTGCCGCGTCTAGATCACCAATCCGCAAAAGCAAAAGTGCTTTCCTCAACTTTGTGATGTTTGACTCTGGCCCAGGTACGCGCAGGCTATCAAGTGATCTCCTGGCTGCATCAAAATCACCCATCTCTATAAGGGCATTCACGCTCCTAACCCCAAGATCTGCCAATCTCTGTTTCCATAATTCTCGCTCAGTTCCAGTAGCTTCGCTTCTCATGATCTCTCGGCGTGCTTCCTGGCCGATCTCGTACAAGCCACCGATGCTTCGGCGAGAATCACCAAAGCCTATACTCTGGAGTCTCACGGCCAGTACACGAAGCGGCCATGGAGCAATATGACGAGGATCTTGTTCATGATTTTGTTCATGTTCTGGCTCTTTATCATCAACTGCATCCGAATCGTGCTTGAGATCGATGTAATAAAATGCCGAGCTCAGATCTTCCAGGGCTTTCGATTCCTGTGCCGCGAGAACTGTATTGCCCGACAGATCCAAGCAGGCTAAGCGCGTGTAGAAAAGGGAGAAGATGATCTTTATCTCTGTCGGAGATATTAAAGATGAGGTCAAGATTGAAGCAGAAAAATGCGCCGCAATGAGGAATCGACCCTCAGCTAATAGCTTTTCGAGGATACCTAGAGAAGTTGATAGAGGTTCTCCTGGGTTGAGGATAAGGAATTCGGATCGTAGTGGCGGAGGGATGTCAAGATGAGAGAGTGTATGGAAGTTGCTATGCCGGAGTAAAAAGGAGAGGTCTTTTTCTATAGATTCAGGTAGATCATCTGGCGCAAGCGGATCTAACTCGTAGAAGGATGCCCCAGAAAAGGTGTCGTTGGCAGCAAGCATTGATTTGTGTTTGATAGGCGAGGTGGGTGTTTCAGGGAGAGCGAGAGGGCTAGATCATGTAAGACTAAGACATAGCGGTGGAGGGCAGGGTACAGTGCTCACTCATCTGATGCATCTAGAGGACCTCTTGTCGAGCTGCGGGGCCGAGAAGCTGCATAGGCAATCAGCAAGGGACAGTCGAAGTGTGAAGGGAACGAAGTGAACACTTACACCTGGAGATATTCCGAATGTGTTTGCCTGGTAGTGAATTCATATCTACAGCCTTCAAAGTATTCTAGAGATCAATTAGAATGAAGAGTAGAGTAACGATGGAAGTATTCCCATTGAAGTCGAAGCAAAACACCCGATAAGCTATCGGATTCTGCCAGGGCGGTAGATACCGGATCTGGCGACTTGGCCGCGATCTGGCGTTGCCGAATGCAACAAGCTGTCAGCCATACGGTCCCTACTCTTTTCTTTTCTCGTTTTTTATATGTGATCTTCGCTCCGATCTTTTACCACTCCTTACTTTATTAATTGACTTGTGGGTTTCAAAATGGGCGCCGCCAAGAACAAGTACTCCGTCATTCTTCCCACCTACAATGAGCGGAGGAACCTCCCTATCATCATCTGGCTGATCCAGAGGACCTTCAATGAAGAGTATGCGCCTATACTAATATTAAACAAAAGTGTTGGGGCTGACATCTGTTTTTTAAATTATAGAAAGCTGGATTGGGAGGTTATTATCGTTGACGACGGATCCCCTGACGGTACCCTCGAGATCGCGAAGCAGCTCCAGAAACTCTATGGCGCCGAACACATCGTCCTCAAGCCCCGTCAGGGAAAACTTGGCCTGGGTACAGCTTACGTCCATGGCTTGAAATATACCACCGGCAACTATGTTATCATCATGGACGCCGATTTCAGCCACCACCCCAAGTTCATCCCTGAGATGATCCGAATTCAAGAGGAGACCGACGCCGACATTGTGACCGGAACCCGATATGCGAACCGCGGAGATATCAAGGGTGGCGTTTACGGCTGGGACTTGTTCCGGAAATTCACTTCACGGACTGCCAACCTCATCGCGGACGTCATGCTGATGCCCGGCGTGAGTGACTTGACTGGTAGCTTCCGGTTGTACAAGAAGTCGGTGCTGGAGAAGGTTATCCTCAAGACTGAGAGCAAAGGCTACAGCTTCCAGATGGAGATGATGGTCCGTGCTAAGGCAATGGGTTACAAAGTGTCTGAGTGTCCGATTACCTTCGTCGACCGTCTGTACGGCGAGAGCAAGCTGGGTGGATCCGAGATTGTCGAGTACCTCAAGGGTGTGTTGAGCTTGTGGGTGAAGGTATAAATCGGGCCTTGCCATTGAGACTTTGGTGCCCCAATGCTACTATTCATCTTTGCCTCAAGTCCAGCATGGTATCATGTCTGGACTTGCCTACTGCCCGTGCTGTGATATACCCCTTTCTGACCTCCATTATTCCGAATCCGTGCACTTCTGGGTGGTGTTTGAATGACCTATTTATTGTCGATATCAATTCAACGTTCTCTTGTCTTCTGGATTTCATATTTCTATGTTATTTGTATACCTCAATGCCACCAACCTCTAGCGCTCAGAGGGCCTGGAGGTATCGTAGAACTCGATCAATGAGGTCCTGCTGACCTTCGCCATGAACATTGTGGCTAGCTCCAGGAATGACTCCGCTGTTTCCCGCATCCCACTGGGCGCCTCCCGCTTCGGTGGCCTGTTGCCATCTTTGCAGCAGCTTTTCCTTGTCCACCCAAGACGGGCAATACTCATCTTCACCCGAATACAAGAACAATAGCTTTGATTTGATAATGCCCTGGGTACCCACCATCCCAAAGGTCTTTTGCAAACGCTCATCACTCAAATCGGAGCTGAAGAGATCGTCATCAGATGGGTCATCCGGGCTCTGAGGGCTGACCAGACTCAAGAATCTCCGGGCACTGAGAGGCGTGTCGGGCGGATAAGAAAGCTTCGCAGTCAGGTTCATTGGGAGAATTGTGTCCTTTTTGTCTGCTGTGTATGTTTGCTCCTTGGCAAAGCCCACAAGCTGATTGTAGACCTTTCTAAGCTCGTCGGGCTGCTCAGAGGAATTGATTATAGCCTGCAGACCCTCTCTATCAGAGGCGGGTGCTTGAAGAATAGCACCATCGAGTTCAGGGCGGACCATGTGCTGAAGGCCAAGATCAAACTCTTTTTGCGGCAGGGGGTTCGGCGAATAAAGGTAGTGGAGCACATCTTGACTTCCGGTCGAATGACCCATGATCGCAATCTTTGCGGCTTTTGCCAGTGGGCCGGGTTGGCGTGACGCCTTGAGATCGCGAATAAACCGCACACATTGCCCAAGTTCTTCTACATCGCGATCAAGACTTCCGACTCCCCATCCGGCATAGGAGGACGAGAGTAGGACAGAAAAGACCGACCATTCAGTGTTTTCCAGAGCTTTGGCTAGCTTAGACACATATGGAACAGTACAGAATCCATCTGTTAGCCCGCCTACGAAGATAAGGCTGTTTGTTTTGTTCATCCCCTCTGCTGGTGGGGTGAACTCGAAGGCCACAAGTTTGGGAGCCTGCGGGAATTAGTTAGCTTAGCATAGAGAATGAATAGCGTAGTATATACATATTCATGGAGGACGCCGTTATGTGACGGCCCGCGAGCAGCGTGTGAAGACATGATAGAGCTGTGGTGGTTGTTGAGGAAGAACGAAGGTGGGAGATCAGCTGTTGACGTATCCGATTTGCAGGCGGGGTCGGCCAAGTTTGCCCTACATAGGTCCTCTCTAATCTCTAATCTCGTGAACTTTTTTTATTTTCGATCGGCTTATGCTGATGGCATTTGCTCTGTGACATACGGAATAATCCGTATAGCGGCTCATACTACACGTTTTAGGATTAGCCTTCAATATTTGATATACCTCATATTCAACCCCCTGTGCCCCTCAAGATGCAAGATCTCACTTATTTTTCTACCATGAGGCCGACCACAAAAATCTGCTTCTTCACAAGAAGCACACAGTCAACTACAAAATGCCGATACATCGGAACTACAAACTCGCGGGTCGATCAAACAATACGGCTCTCGGACGGGAGGACCCTAGGCTATGCCGAATATGGCTGTGAAACTGGCTATCCGCTAATGTTTATGCATGGATATCCCCAATGTCGTCTTGAGGCCTCTGCCATAGAACATATCTTTCGCCAGCGCGGAATTCGTGTGATTGCCCCGGAGCGCCCAGGTTTCGGCCTCTCCACAGTCCAACCTAACCGGCGTATCATGGACTGGCCCGCCGATGTTCAAGCACTGGCTCAACATCTCAGCCTCTCCCGTTTTGCAATCATGGGCGGCTCTGGCGGTGGGCCATATGCATTAGCATGCGCACGGGGGCTACCTCAAGACATGATGTCCGCAGTCGGTATATTTGCCGGGGCGGGCAACTGGAGCGCTGGGGCTCATCATATGCCTTGGATCTATCGTGCATCAATGTTAGCAGCAGAACACTGGCCAGCTGGACTCAGGGGCTCGTTGACCTTTGTGGTGTGGATGCTTAGAAACGGGCTGAATACGAAAATGGCAACCCGGAGAGTCAATGACTACTTGCTAAAAGACCAGGACCAACACGAGGAATCCGTTGGGGAACGGCGAGCTAAATTGCTGCGCGTGTTATTTGAGCCATTTGTACAGGGTACTGACCCTGCGGCATATGAGGCGAAGCTATTGTCACAAGACTGGGGCATCGAGTTCGGCAATATTACTTACAACAACCTTCACATCTGGCATGCAGGGAAAGATTGGAATTCGCCGCTGCCCATGACGGAGTACTATGTCAAACTACTTTCGAACAGCCCATCCTTCAAAGTGTTCGAAGACGATACACACTTTACAATCCATAGGCATCTGGGTGAGATCCTCTCAGAGCTGATTCCTGAGAGCTCATCATGATAGCGAGAGTTTAGATTGGCTATCGCTATAGGACAAAGGGCATTCGCCACTCTGGTTTTCTGTTGTACTGATATCATACCATGTACATTGACTCCACTCAATCACTTGTCGATATATCACATTTTGCTCGTAGATCTACAGACTGTCATGCTGTAGCATCCTGGACGCAGTTAATAACATGTGATTATGGTGATCAGATTACGCAGCGAGGTAATTGAGCTATAACTAAACTGTGAAAGTATCAGTTTCTGTATTGGGTTACCGCTGTCAGACGTTAATATAAAATCAGTCCACAAAGACACAAAAGCTATAAGACTTCCATGACTGGTGTGTAGCATATGAGGTCGTTAAGTTTTTGGGCTAGGAAAGTGGTATATGCATAGGTTGACAAAACACCCCAGGTGATATAGAGATAGAGTTGTAGGGCAAGTCTTTGGGGAATCGTGGTATGATGGGATACTCGAGGGGCTTGGTGTTACACCAGGAAGGGATTTTGGTGCAGTAGACTGTTGGGTGAGATTTGATCTTCGGTGACCTCATGACAAACAGCTAAAATTTGTGTGTAAATGAGGGTACTGAGAAATATGCACAATATTAGTTCATTTTTATTAACAAAATGAGGTATGAAGTGGTTGGTTAAGAAGAGTGTTAATCAGATGCGTTGGTTCCTGAAATACAAGGCAGGGACACTAGCCATGTTGGGGCTAGCGTCACCGCCCTTCATCTTCGTGTATTGCTGAAGCTTCTCTATTTCCATAGCGGATGTCTCAATGCACAAGATCACAGCTACTTTGCTCAGTAAAACATAGTACTGAGATTTAATCAAACCGACAAACTTTACGCATGCACGCTGCTGTTGTCACTGGCTGTCGTTGACGACGCGACCTATTTAAGCAACATGCCTTCCGGCCGCAGGTCTGGACGATTCAAAGGCCCTAGGGCTGTGTACATTGATGATCCATTCAAAGCAGCTGGGATCAGTGATGATGAGGATTCCATCAAGCAGGAAAGCTCTGCCAAGGGGAAAAAGAAACGCAGCCAAGCAGAAGATTCAGCCTCAGATAATGAATTTGTCGCTGGCTCAGGCGAAGAAGCCGAAGAAGAAGACCTAGAAGACGAGGCTGAAGAAGAACCAGAAGATGAGTTTGGATCAGAAGCTGATGCCTTTGCCCCCGAAGAAATGGAGATCGACGGGATCGAGAATACTCCTAGGAAAGCGCGTTCAGGGCGTTCAATGTCGTACCAACATGATACGAACCTCAAGAAGCGAAGAGTTGATGGCACAGTCGTACCATCCGATGAAGACACACACATTCGTGGCATCATCGAGCCCAGAGATCATTTGTCCAAAGGCACCTATTACCATCTCACTTTCGGTCCCGACGATCGAGATCTGATGCCAGCCGTTCACTTCCGGATGCGATGGAATAAAGGTCTAGATGCGGTCTTTCCATCTCGCTTCACCTTGGAGGAGACGGAGAAGAAGCCTGAATATCTGTACGGGCGCACATTTGGGGTTCACCCAGATGATGTTATGAAAGAAAGCACCCGTGGATGGGACTGGTACTACGACCGGGACTCTGGTGAGAGGTTCCGGAAAAGGCAGCGGTTTGAGACGATTGAAAAATCACTGGCGTTCCAGAATTATTTGCCTCAACAAGATACGCGAAAACATGGCATTTTACTGGGACCGCATGATAATCAACAGCTTTTCCAGCTGGGCTATCATGAGTCTTTTGACTTTGGAAAAGCCTGGGAGGCATCAGGTTCCAAATCCAAAGAGTCTAAAGCTGGGATCAAAAGGATTCGGCAAGGTTGGATGCTAAATATCGGTCAAAAGGCACATTGCATGGGTTGGGCTCCAAACCAGAATGGTCTGGCTCAGTATCTTGCTGTGGCCGCGCCGATTACTGAAGACCAGAAAAATCAGTACAGATCCGAAGAAAGTGAGCCCATCTCGTCGTTTCAACCCTCGGAGCCTTTCCCTAGCGCTCTGCAGATCTGGGAGTTTAAAGGCAAATCAAGTGAGACTCCTACAATGACTCTCGATATGGCCTCCAAGCCCCGGCTTCGACAAGTCTTGTGTGCTGACTGGGGAGACCTGAGACGCATGGCATGGTGTCCTTTACCCCGGACCGGACGAATGGAGGACAAAGAAGAAGAAAAAAAAGAATCTATTGGGTTACTGGCAACAGTTTGGGGTGATGGATCTATCAGAGTTCTGGATATCAAAATAGGTAGAGGGTCACAGGAGACAGAATTCCGTGAGTGTCCCTTTCGAGAGGAATTCACGATCCCCGCTAATGTGCAAAATATAGTGAAAATCAAATCACCTGCGTTTGAGGCAAGACCACCATCAACAGTCTGCACATGTGTCACATGGCTATCCCCTAGTGATCTTGTAGTGGGTTGCGGTAATGGCTTTGTGGCTATCTGGAATATCGAGCCTTCTGCGTCTGAATCTCTACCTTATTCCTATCGACCAATCCATGCCACCTACATACTCGATATCACATCGGCATACCCAGTCCATCCCCAATTAATCATCACTGTCTCTATGGATGGCGAAACAAAGATGTGGTCGGCCCTCGATCCCACCAGGGAAATGACCTCGACGGGCCGCGTGCGAGGGGCCTCTCCCCACCTCAGCTATTCCCCCATCTGCCAGTCCGTTGTTGGCGGGGATGAAAACGAATTTGCTCGCATAATTCCAATCCGGCGGTTTTTTACCACCACTACAATTGCGCGGCTCAGCAGCAACGTCTCGGCCATGGCACAATGCAGTAATCATCACCCGTGTGCCCTATTTGGCAGTGCCGCAGGTGAGGTCGTAGGAACGAATCCCTTCCGACGAGTTGTTTACAACAAGGAGCAAATATGGCAGCAGATATGGTTCACACATGAATGGATTCCCACCTCCAAGATGGACACTGTGGGCACCAGTCGATTTTATGACGGATACCGGGCAGAGAACCAGAAGTTGGCAACCTACAAACTATACGAGACCAACCCCGTCAGCGGGATGGGGACCTCGACGATTTACGAAGAGAATACACACGTCACAGCCCTCGGGTGGAACCCCAACCGTCCTTGTGCAGCGTGGGCCAGCGCTGCGCTGGGGTGTGGATTGGTGAGAGTGGAAGATCTTGCCCTATAGTGCTACCGCAGCAAAATCAGGATGGCTGTGTTGGTGAAACAGAAGATCTTCTTGGATCATCCTGTCGTTCAGAGTCATAAGGACATCATAGTTGATCTATGAAAAGAAACTAGGCGACAGTGAAACGAAATATGCTATATTAACTATGTTAGAGTGGATCTCCAAAGCCCCCAGCCACATAAATTGCTTACTTAATGTCGCCATGGCGACTCCACCAAAAGCTTGGAACATCGTGGTTGGCAGATGTGCCATGTGGGTATGTACATCTTGAATATCACTCCAACCAATCAAAATCAATCAAAGCCAATTAAAAATAAATTAAAGACAGAAACGCCATGGCTGGACCGCCGCCAACCCAGCCACCGTAGATCCCAGCCGCCTATTTTAGGCCCAATAGAATTACACTTCACCGTGATAGTAGATCTTTTTCGTATGACTTTTAAACTCGAAATTGAATACTCGAATCCTTCTCTTTTATTCTCAATTCTCTATCCTCAATCAAACCTCTCTCCCAACATCACACATATCTCCATTGCCTTGTTTACATTTGCGTCTGTTTTAAGCCCCCTTGTCTTTTCAACTATCATTACACGCTTCAATTACCCCCCGTTATCATGCATTTCTCTTCTATTGCACTCTTCGCCCTTTGCTCTATCGGTGTGACCAATGCTGCGCCTGTCGCCAATCCTGAGAACGAAGACCTCGCTCGCCGCGCACAATACTCTGTAGTCAATGCCGATGGAGACTCCTCTTCCAGCTCAGTTGCACGTGAAGTCGACACTGTCTACGAAATTTCCACAGTCACTGCTCCTGGTGCCGAGCCGGTGTCCATCACTGTGACTGTGACTGCCACTCCTTCAAGCGTGGCCTCCACCTCGACTCCTGTGGCTAGCTCTACTCCGTGCTTGGGGACCTCCACTCCTAGCTCTTCTTTCTTTCGCCGGGGTCTGAGAGCCGCTGGTCAGCCTGCTCTCTTTGCGCGCGAGTACTCTAGTTCTTCCTCTGCGTCTGCGTCTCTCTATGCTCGTGGCTGGTACTCTGGTGCTTCTGATACTCCTATTGCCACGCCTACCGCTTCGCCTAATTCTCTCGTGGCTCGCGGGTTCGGTGATTGGCACTCTTCCGCTTCGGCCTCGCCTTCTTCTAGCCTAAGCACTTCCGTTGCTGCCACTCACCTTGTCGCCCGTGGCTGGTACTCTTCTGTTGCCACTCCCTCTTCCTCGGCGACTTCCCTTGTGGCCCGTGGTTGGTACTCTTCTGCTGCCACCCCGTCTGCCTCGGCGACTCCCCTCGCTGCCCGCGGCTTCTACGCTTCCGCTTCCGGCACTCCCTCCAGCTCCAGCGCCCCTACTTCAGCTGCTCCTCTGGCAGCCCGTGGCCCCTACGGCTGGTACTCTTCTGCCCCCAGCGATTCATACGTTGCCACACCTTCTGCCTCTCCTGCTCTTGTGGCCCGCGGTTTCCGCAACTGGGGTTCTTCCAGTGCCTCTTCGCCTGTGTCCAGCACC
Organism: Penicillium cf. griseofulvum; assembly: GCA_028974015.1. Taxonomy (NCBI): domain Eukaryota; kingdom Fungi; phylum Ascomycota; class Eurotiomycetes; order Eurotiales; family Aspergillaceae; genus Penicillium; species Penicillium cf. griseofulvum. The sequence goes on from JAPQKP010000005.1 coordinate 1,485,583, forward strand.
TTCGCTACATCGGCTACTCCTGTGGTCTACTAAGACAGCCGAAATGAGACAGGTGGTTTAGCTTTCTCGAAAGAAGCACGAGCAAAGCTTTCCATGAACTGATGAAATGCTTAATTTATGGCACCGATATGATTGCAACAACGAAAACAAAGAGATTGCGAATGACTTAACATATCCCTATTATGATTTTGGGGATGCATATTTGACTGGCGTTTTACTGGAAGCGATTTCGAACATACAATTCTTCATGTGTCTTCTACTTCTTGTGCATATGGGATTGGGTTGTTTTCGCGTTGGCTTGGCCTACATAGACTGGATTTGAATATTCGACGGGTCCCCGAATTACATAGAATGGAACGGTTGCACGATGCACCGAGAACAAATGAAACTATTTTGATGACGATATTCCTGATAACATTTAATTCTCCGATCAAGAATACATAAATAAAGCTTATGTAACGTGCATGGCGCGCGGTCCACGCCCAGGTGGTTGCCCCGAGAGACGCGGCCCGTAAACATCATCCCTCCGCTCACCTTCAACTTCACCTTGTGACCTCCAAGGGTCTTTTATGTTGCATTATTTTTTTTTCTTCAACAGTGTTATTGTTCTTATTTTTTTTCCCTTTGTACCTCTGATTTCAACACACTTCGCATGCGTATAGGCTGGCCGAGGCTCAACATCGATAACAATGCCGGGGACAGTGGCAGACGGACCTACGGTCTCCATGTCTTGTATGTGGTACTACACTAATAAACTGTTCCACGTGCTGATTATTTCTCTAGTTGCCAACAATTTTTGGGGCAAAGATGATGCAGGACTTCAACCAATGTTGGACCGCGTGCATGGTTCAAAAATCACCAATGACGAATTGAAGGTTTTCTACAACAGTACGTTGCATGCATGCGGCCATAGAATCATTGCATTCTAACACCTTTATAGTTCGAGCCTCTATCGAAGATGAATACGCGCGCAAGCTCCAATCTCTGTGTCGCAAAAGTCTGGGATCAAACGAGACAGGTTCGCTCCGAGCCTCACTCGACGTGGTTCGCGGCGAGACCGAAGCAATTGCCAAGGCACATGCAGCTATAGCGGGACAAATGAAAACCGAATTGGAGGAGCCACTTGCTGCATTCGCTAGTGGTATCAAGGAACGACGAAAGATCATTCAACAGTGCATTGAGCGCTTACACAAGACTAAGATACAACAGACACAGCTTGTCAACAAAGTGAGTAATTTCGTGAGGTGATGCGAGGCATTATACTAATTCTACAGACGCGTGATCGTTACGAGCAGGACTGTCTCCGCATCAAGGGATACCTCGCGCAGGGCCACATGGTCATGGGCCAGGAAGAGCGCAAGAATAAGGCCAAGCTGGAGAAGACCCAGATCCAGCTGGCATCAAATAGCCAGGAATACGAAGCAGCCGTCAAGCAGCTCGAGGAGACAACTGGACGCTGGAATAAGGAATGGAAGTCAGCATGCGACAAATTCCAAGATTTGGAGGAGGAGCGGCTGGACTTCACAAAGAGCAGTTTGTGGACCTATGCCAATATTGCTTCAACTGTTTGTGTCAGCGATGATGCCGTATGTTTATTCTGCCTGTGCTCAATTTGCGATGCTAATTTAACATATAGTCATGTGAGAAAGTTCGTCTCTCTTTGGAGAACTGCGAAGTGGAGAAGGATATTATTTCCTTCATCAAGGAACGAGGAACTGGCCAAGAGATCCCAGATCCTCCCCGATTCATCAACTTCTGCAAGGATGATGACTCATGCTCCGAGATAGATGAAGCAGACGGCTATTCGGTAGCCCAGTTCCAGCGCACCATGAATCCAGCATTCCGTACATCTTCTCCTCAGCCCTCGACATTCGATTCACACCATGACCCACAGTCAGACCTTGCAGCTCAAATGGGACATCCTGCTCCTCCTGCAGTTAGCAATGTGTCGCTATCTCGGCAGCAGCAACAGCCGCCCTTGCAGCAGCAGCCGCCATTCATGCAACCGCAGCCTCTCATGCAGCATCAACCTCCAGTACAGCAGCAGCCTCTTATGCAACAACCGCCACCCTTACAGCCGCAGCAGCCGCAGCAGCAGCAGCAGCCATTCATGCAACCGCAACCCCTTATGCAGCACCAGCCTCCAGTGCAGCAGCAACCTCCTATGCAACAACCCCCACCATTACAGCAGGAGCCATTTATGCAACAGCAGCCTCTCCTGCAACAGCAACCGCCGCGACAGCCGCAACCCCAGCAGCCCGCGCCTTTAGACTTCCGCCGTGGTGGCGCGCCGCCTCCAAACTATGATCCCGAGCAACATGGAGAAATCAGTGCTGTTCCCCATAACGCATACCCCACAGACGGTATGACCATGTTCTGTCGTGCTGGGCCACCCTCAGAGCGAAGCTCGGCGACCAGCGCGTATCGCCCGTCTAGTCGTGACTCTCAGAGCGAAGTTTCGAACCCAACCTCTATTTCTAGTGTCGAGGAAACCCCCACGAAGAAGTCTGTAGTCAAGCCAACAAGCAGTGCACCGTTGCCAATTTCTGGGGATGATAAATCACCGAAGAAGAAGAGCGCTTTCTTTAGCAACAGCCCCTTCCGTCGCAAGAGTCGCCATGACAAAGAAAGACCTGTTATTTCTTCACAACAAGTCACCTCTCCACAGCCAGTTGTTTCACCCCACCCTGTGTCTCGTGGCGGCTGGGACTCGCCGACAAAGCAAATGAGCCCTCCCAAACAAGTGAGCCCGCCCAAACAAGTCATCAGCCCCCCAAATCCAGTCAGCCCGCCCAAGCAAGTCGTCAGCCCGCCCAAGCAAATCGTCAGCCCGCCCAAGCAAATCGTCAGCCCACCCAAGCAAGTCGTCAGCCCACCAAAACAAGTCGTCAGCCCACCAAAACAAACGAACCCGCCCAAGCAAGTCAGTCCACCCACACAGGCTAGCCCCACCAAACAAGCCAGCCCGGTCAAGCCTCCAGCAGGCCCACCGGCTCGTGTCTCTGGCAGCCCTGAGCCTGTTGATCCTCGAGCGAATTTCCAGCTCAATGTCGGGAATAATGTCTTCGACGTTGCATCCCCAGAAGATCGCTCGCCCAACAAAGGATCACAGCCAACCCAGGCGTCCGAAGATGACTTGGACCCTATCGCGCAGGCTCTGGCGGATCTCAAAACAAGCGGGAAGCAGTCAACCACTCGGGTGTCAGCAGATAGATATCACGGAATCTCTACACCTACTCCGTCGGCGCGTTCTTCTACCTATGGCGGTAGCAATGCTAGCACTGCTGCTCCTCCACCTGCATACAATGATCCCACAGTCAAGCGACTCGGCGCACCTCAGCCGGCCTTTACGGCAAAGCAAATGCACAAGACAACTCAGAAGTATACTGGTCAAACTCAGAGCATGCTTCGAGGACAAAATAGCAGCATGGGGTCTAGACATAGCGCTCAAGCCCAAGAAGCCCCCCGGGCTAGGTCCCCAGCACCAGCACCGAGACGCAGCGTCAGCCCTCAACCTCAGGTTGCTTCTCCCCGTGTGGATACTCGGATGAGCCAAAACAGTGGCAGGGGCCCGAGCCCTAGTCCGAGTAGTTATCAGTCTAACAGCATGCGAAGTCAATACAGCCAATCGCCCACTCCCCGTCGTACGCAGGATCCACCCTACTCTCCGAACGATTTTGTTCGGAGGGCCTCGCCCGCTATGAGCCACCGTGCTGTATCCCCACAGCCCCAGTTCAGGCAGCAAACTCGTCCTTCTAGTTCCGGTGGCATGGAGCTGCAGTTGTCTGGAAGCCACGATATGTATGGTTCCAGCAGTCCCGGCGGATATGCCGGCTCGGTTCGCGGAAGCAGCCGCCCCTCATCGACTTATGGCGACGGTCCCCCTATTGGCCGATCCCGGAGCCGTACAATGGCTGTTGCAGAGCCTGGGCGCAAATTCAGCCGTGATGGCCGTCCAATCTTGCACTTTGGTAAGCATTTTCTCCTCTTGGTAATGGATTGCTAGTATCTAACTTGATCTCAATGTCACAGCTCGTGCCATGTACACCTACAATGCTGCCATCCCTGAAGAGCTCAGCTTTGGCAAAGGAGATGTCCTTGCTGTTATCCGCCTGCAGGACGACGGGTGGTGGGAAGCTGAAGTCACCAACGCCCGTGGCCATCCTGGTCTTGTGCCAAGCAACTATCTGCAAATCATCTGATACCCCATTGATCTCACGACCTGCCACGACCCTCGCAACGTTCGTTCCGACGGTGATGCTCTTCTTCATGTTCTCACGTAGATACCATGCCTTTCGTCGACTTTCTTTGCACATTGACGATTTCTTTCTAACTCTACTTCTATTTTTCATTCATTCTCAACATGGTGCTATAGTCCCGTCTTTACATCATTGAACAGCCCATTTAATTTCACTTTTCTGTTCTTACAGATGTTTTTTGGAAACTTTAGCGTGTGTGGTCTGGAATCTTTTACTATGTCCTTTGTGTGATTTTCTTTGAATTCTTTTCTCTTTTTTTTTGACTTTTTCCTTCTGTCGACAGAGGTCTGTTCGAACGAAATTGTATGATGAGCAATCTCGGGCCATGAAGAAAGACCTTCGCACTTTACGGTCTTTTCGTTTTCATATTCCCTCTTCTGTGCTCCATTCTCCATCATTTGCTTTGGTTTATCTTTGGATGCCCATTCAAGTCTTACGCAGGATATGTATGACGTGCTTTGTTCTAATTGATGTTATTCTTAATGCAATGTGTTTCCCTTGATGTACGCAGTAGGTAGACTACGATAGCAATGGCCTATATTACATTGTAGACAGTATTTCAAGTTGACTTTATATGCGGGGCTGAATCCGGGGTGTGGACCTGGTATATCGAGTGGTTTGATGGAATTGGTGGGAAAAGAGTCAAAAATGTGGAACTAGTCTGGATTAGCCTTACAGCACGTGTCGTCCTTAGTACCTACCCCCCGAACACCATGTAGAAACCACAATGCAATTACAAGATCGGCAAGCATGGAGTCCCATCTGTTGACAGGCAAGAAATTAGCCATCGCGTTTGGGGCAATGTTACTGGCCCTGTTGTGTACGTTTACTGAACCCGACCTTTGAGCACGCGACTGAAAGAGGTAGTAATCGCACTGGACCAGACTATTCTATCAACTGCTCTACCACGCATTGCGTCTGACTTCAACGCGGTAAGTTATGTAGAAAAATCTGACGTTCGTGGACTTATATACACCTCTCAGTAGTTCTCCCAACAAGGCTGGGTCGCCGCCTCATTTGTCCTTACGCAGACTACCTTCATCCTCTTCTTCTCCCAAGTCCTTCGCCTCCACCCAGCCAAATACGTGCTTATAGCATCTGTGTCAATCTTTGAGGTTGGTTCTGCCTTGTGTGGTGCCGCCCAGGATGTCAATGCGCTTATCGGCGGGCGCGCGCTGTCTGGCGTTGGCGCTGCCGGTATTCTCACTGGTATTCTCCAAGTGATGGCTCAGGCTACCCGATTAGAAGATCGACCCATGCTGTTCAGTCTATTTGAATCGGTATTTGCATTGTACGTTCACGAGATGAGAGTTGGCTTTGGGAAACATGATAGACTGCTAACCGTATCTTAGTGCCTCAATCATTGGGTAACAGGATACGTTTCTCCGTTCGCTGTGCATCTCAGCTAATGCCATCAGACCCCTTGTAGGCGGCGCCCTCACAGACCACGCCTCCTGGCGGTGGTGTTTCTATATCAATTTACCCATTGTAGGTCAGCCACAAGTTGCTGTTTGCCATTTGCTAAAATCTTCCTAGGGTGGCGTGGCTATTGTAGCGATTGTATGGCTCCTCGACGCTCCACCACCGCTCGGATCTGAGGACTATGATCGCTCTTTCAAGTCCATGTTTTGGAGCACGGCTGCCTTGGACTGGATTGGCGCTATGCTCAGTCTGGGCGCCGTCACAAGTCTTGTTCTAGGCCTCCAGTGGGGCGGGAACGAAAAGGCATGGGACAGCACAGATGTCATCGTTGTATGTGTTATGAGTGTAACTCATGAGATGTCCGCTAACTGACTCGTACTAGTGTCTCGTTCTTGCACTCGTGCTAACAGTGGTATTCATCTTTTGGGAGCGCTATATGGGAGATCGGGCTATGGTTCCGTTGGCAATATTCAAGAGCTTCTCTATTTACTCGATCTGCTCCTTTGCAATCTTCAACCGCTTTATCTACCTGATCTTCACCTACGTGCGTTTGTCCCGGCCCCGCTCGTGGGGCAGCCACTGACATCCTTCCATAGTATATTCGTGCGTCGTGTTCCAGCTTCACCGGCCCTAAACACCCTCAGCTTACCATAGTATATAGCCATCTACTACCAAGCAGGCCGCCACCATTCTGCGACGAAGAGTGGTGTGGACTTGCTCCCGCTCATGCTGTCTGTCGTGATCTCGATTGTGGTATCTGGACAACTTGTCGGTACGCGCTATGTTTTCCATTCTTGCTGGACAACTAATAAACCTTAATCGACAACAGGTCGCTACGGCCGCTACTGGCCATATTTGGTTGGCGGACCGCTAGTCGGCGCCGTCGGCGCTGGACTAATGTACACTGTGACCGCGTTGCCCTCAAACGCAGCTGTGATCGGCTATCAAATCCTTGTCGGCGTAAGCAATTTCTTGTATACCCAATATAGTCCTTCTGATACAAGCCCTATAACAGCTCTGTATTGGTACAACGCTACAAAACATCCTGTTCGCCATGCAGGCCGAGTTCGACGATACGCCAAAGCTAATCAGTCAGGCGACCGGTATGGTGAACTTCTGCCAGGTACGCATATTACACTTATAGCTCGCGTCCGCCGCTCATAATTGATTTCTACCTTGCAGTTTCTCGGTGGTACGATTGGTCTTGCGATCGCCGAGACCACCTTCTCGTCCGAACTCGTGCGCAATTTGCGCAAGTACGCGCCAGATGCCCCTTTCGCGACGATACTGCAGTCGCCGCTGTCGATCTATAGCGCGGCAGTCCCAGACGCACTGGTACCTAACGTCGTACGTGCCTATGTGTAAGTTTGCTCGCTCTCGTCGCCGTGGATGATGACCTAATGGGTCCCTGTAGCAAGTCACTCTCTGTCGTGTACATCATTGGCGTCCCAGCCAATGTTCTTTCGCTGGTGTTTGCACTCTGTATCTCGAATATCAACATTAAGAAGAAGCCGGACACGGAGGCAGAAAATAATATGCCCTGTGGTGACAAGGTGACTGGCGGAGAGCAGCCAGCGACTTCCGGTGGGCAGCCGCCTATGGCAGAGAAATCGCGCTCACGTCAGTCAAGCTAAAAGGCTTAGGCTACATTCTGTGCAGCATACACGTTTTAATAAGCCCTATATCCCAAATAAGGCGGACCAATGGATGTTCTTATTGTACGTCTATATAAAATAGGAGGATCGAAGGATACAAAGAAGTTGCCAGACCCGATAAACTTGACCCTTAGAAGCTGAAATTTTCTAGCCTGACTCTTTCGCTCTAGCTATTCGGTAAGCAATGTTCAAGAATGAAAATTGAGTTCTCATAGCCTTGTTCTGTATTGTCGAGTTAGGATGTGTTATAGGTTCTGACGTTATATGCTGAAAATATATAGATCGCTATGGTTTATAGATAGCCTCAAGTCCCGAACTATTCTCAACTGGCGTATACTACGAAATTTTGATAGCAAATGATGAAGCAGTTGCAGTTGATATTCTTTACCTAGCAAATAACGTATTTCACCAGTGAGTGGGCCACTACTAGTGAATGGGCCACCCGCCATATTTTACAACCTTAATCTCAACAATGGTGGGCTATAAGGGGTTTTCCTTATAGCTTAATGCTTTTTAGGTGATACCTAGCCTCTCCAAGGAGTTTGGAAAATCTTTATAACGTTGTGATTGCGATATATATATTTTTAGTTTTTAAGAAACGTAATTTTCGGTAATTTTCGAAATATAATCATATAGCCTTCTGCTTTATTTAATATTAATATATACTGTTTATAATTCTTATCAATAGCTATTGAATGATAATGAAATCAAACTATAACGTGGTTGTTGAGATATAAGGTTGTAAAATATGGCATTTACTATGGTGTTATGGGTGGCCCATTCACTAGTAGTGGCCCACTCACTGGTGAAATACGTTATAAGTTAGTTATTGCTTTTTAACTACTTATGACTAATTATTTCGTATAGGGCTATCCGGGTCTGCATGCTCTCTTTACCCCTTTCCAATGTCCGAATACAGCAAGGAGTGTCGTGATCTTACCGCCTTGACGAGACCTGGGGGAAGTGACCTCAATGTTTACTAGCTGCTTCTTCTTCTTCCCAGCTACAAGCCACCATGTTATCATGCCTTACCCGACCGCGTATAGGGCGCGTGACCGCTTCCATCGTACGGACACATACTAAACGTTCTTTCTCAATGAAGTCTTTCTCTTCAAATTCAAAAATTTACATTGCAACTGCAGGTTTGGTCACCACGCCCGGCCTGTGGTGGTTGACCGCTACAAAGGATGATGTGCCCCGCCTCGAGAGTTCACCAGCAGAGCACTTGACCCCTGAGCTGGGGCCCTCCGAAGAGGATGTGACACATATACTATCGAGAGAAGCATACTCCTTCCAGGTCAGAAATATTTCTGGAATCACCAGATACTATGGCACTCAATTGGCGTCAAACAGCCCTTGCGAGGACCGGTTTATCCATGGGAAACTTTCCTCGCCGTGGAATGAGAATAATCAATGGATGTCCTGGGCTGTTTTTGATGGACATTCAGGCTGGCAGACAGCGGATCTCTTGACGAAGCAACTCCTGCCTTTCGTGCGTCGCAGGTTGGCCGAAACTAAACCACTTTCAAACGAACCAGTACCAAATGAGTCGGTCCAGCGCGCTATCATGAAAGGATTCGTGGATCTTGACGACTTCATCATCAAGACTGCACAGGAAACGTCTACTAGTAAAGAATCCTTCCAAGACAAGGTTAAGAAACTGGCCCCTGCTTACGCTGGTTCATGTGCGTTGCTATCTCTGTACGATCCTATTACAAACACGCTGCACGTTGCGTGTACTGGCGACTCAAGAGCGGTTCTGGGACAAAAAGGGTCTGACGGCAAGTGGGAAGCAATTCCCCTGTCAGTAGACCAAACTGGCAGCAATGAAAAAGAGATCACTCGCATTTCCAAGGAGCACCCGGGCGAGGAAAATATAGCCAAAGATGGACGGGTGCTTGGACTGATGGTCTCACGAGCGTTTGGCGATGTTCTGTGGAAGTGGCCTGTGGAATTCCAGAAGGAAATGAAGCGGAAATTCAGTGTTTCAGGACCCCTAACGCCACGGTACGATGTCCGCACACCCCCATACTTGACTGCCGAGCCGGTCGTGACAAGCACCAAGATCGATCCCAATAAACCCTCGTTCTTGATTCTCGCAACCGATGGGTTATGGGATTACCTCTCCAATAAGCAGGGTGTCGACTTGGTGGGGAACTGGCTGGAACAAGGGACCGGGCAGACAAAGAGAGAAGCAGAGCCAACAGATCGCCAATTTGACTTTGGCAGATTCTGGAAAGATGTGGACTGGAGGTTTGTGGAGGAGAGAACAACAACCCAAGATGATAATGCTGCGGTGCATCTGATGCGCAACTCCCTTGGTGGGAATCACCACGAGTTGATAGCAGGCCGGCTTGCCTTTGACCCCCCTTTCTCTCGACGGGTACGGGATGATATTACCGTGCAGGTCGTTTTCTTTAATTTCGAGAAGTAAATATCGAGTTCTTGATTGCTCTGAACTTGGAAGTTTGTTTCCAATATATGTACCCCCAAACCTTTTCGGGCGAAGACTGAAGATAATTATGATGACCACTATCACTGATGTATCACATATTTTCCAACTATTTTCATCACGATCCCAAAGAAGAGTCTGTCAAGAATGTTGCCTATTACTTACAACACGCCACAAACCAATGGAAGCGCTACGTCCTGTGGTCGCCGAGATCATTCCGCTACCTATTTAGGATGGGTTATCAATATTTCCCTGTATGCCGAATATGACATCGGACAGGACTTGAACAGAACCAGGAACTGGGGGATATTTATGTAAGTCTATGGGTAATACTGACGCAAAATAGTTGAACCTCTACAAAGTCAAAGACGATAAAGATTTGGCCTATAGGCCATATCCCAAAGACAACCCCATACCTCGCTCTCACGTCTTTATATCCACCAAAATGGCTCCTGTTGTTAAAAGACAACGTTTAGCAGAAGGTTCAATTATGGTAGCTTTCGAATACATGTTGTTGATCATGATGATTGGCCTCAGTCTATACTTTATCGCGATCACATGTGCTATCCATTGGCACGATATTCGGTATGTATATCAGTCATACAATGACACTGAACTTGATGCTAAAACCTCCGTCAATCCGCTAGAATTTCTGCGGCTATACTCAGCCGCTGTATTAAGAAGTTGTACACCAGAGCAAAATCATCCCTTGACGGTATGACGTTGAGAGACAGAACAGAGGAATCTGGTGAGACCTATACAATCACTCGAAATCAATACATGTCGCGATCTTAAACTGACGCTCGTCCACTACTGTGCGGAACTGCAAGGCAAATTTATTATGAGGGGGGCGCACTCCCACTTGCCCTGAACCAAACCTATGTCACTACAACTCTAGCGGACCTTCCTACTAATTATAAGGAGTAGATGATAGTCCTGCAACACAAATTCAGCGAAAGCAACTTGGTCCTATGGCTGTCTGGATCGGGACAACTGGATGAAAACTTCTTTGAGGCGATGGATTGCTCTGAGATACTTGCCAATTAATGGCATCATTGGAATTCTGCAAATATTGGCTTTGGCTGGATAAAATGATTTGGCGGAAATGATGAAATTTACAACGCTGGATATCTAAACATGAAAAGAATTATTCACAGAATCCACGCATAGCCTGTCCAGCAATCAAGGAAAGAGTAGGTGTTGAGTGTTGACAGACAGGGGTATATGAAGAAAAGACACGCTTCGCGGAAATAATTCAAGTACGTGTAATTCCCAAAGACAAGGTTCATTCATCGTCAACAAAGGAGTTGGCCAGATGGCCAAAAAATGGGACCTCAAAGTGGTCCAAAGTATCAACTAGAGATAATGTAATTAGTATCAGATGTATTTGTCCTGCCAACAAACAGCTCCGCCCTATATGTAGCTCCCATAGAGAAACCTTGAAAGACTCACCATCTTGATAAGCATGCATGCTGAGGAATCCGATTAAAACAATATCGACAATAAACAACGTCCAGGAGAGAAAGCTCGACCAGCAGAACAGTAGGTGGATGATCTATGTATGTGAGCGAATGTGACGTTAGGAAAGATGGTATACTCACAAACATGGTGGCAAATAACATGCTCGATTGCCAAGCATGAAACCTTTAATAAATGGTCAGCAGACTGGGCTTTTAAGTAACCCTAGAGTACTTGGAATCCCATGACCTACCGCACATAGTCGCTCTTGTGTTCAGCTAGTAGCAGGAATACACCTCCCGCGGGAGGCAGAAGCAGATAAGCTAGCGCTGCTTCGATATCCATGCGAATGGGAAGGCTTGTTTCAAAAGCTCCTAGGCTCACATGGCCACCCTCAAGGTCTCGCCCAGACCCTGTGTTGCCATGTCCGCCAGCAAAGTAACTGGGGGAGGGTAGGTCTGCCGAGGCTCGCGGTGACCGGAGAATTGGGGAAATCCTCTGACCATCTGGGTGGGGAGGGGATAGGGCGCGCTCAATCTCTGGTGATTGATCCTGATACGGTGCGAAGTTCATTATGTTGTCGTACCTGGAAAGGTGAATGACGGAATGGGACAGGGGAATAATTCGGGGTAACTCCTTATCCTTATCAGATCAACGCGTGTGAACTGCCCATGTGATGCCTCAGGCGACAATATATCAAAGTAAGGGTATCATATCATTCTGTTTCTTCAGTCAAATATTTATTGTACATAAACTATCCCAGTTCATCTAGACCTTCCCCCGACCGCGAGAAATTCCACTCCCCCGTGCTATACCGCTGACTGGCCGTTGGGTTGTTGTTGTAGACCCTCGTGTTGCTGTGCGGGTTGTGCTGACACTGGGTATTCTTCCTAAGCCAGTGCTTCTCACTGTTCCCCTTGTAGTTCCGCGGGTGGTGCCACGAGTACCCCGAGTGACCTGCGCGCGTCGCCTTTCAATTTCCTCGGCTTTTCGCGCTGCTGCTTCTCTTTGTTGCTGAAGTGCCTGCTCACGTCTTTCTACCGCTTGCTGTCTTTGAATCGCTTGGTTCTCGATATCGACCACATCCTGAGTAGCGCCTTGCCAGTTGGGGTTGAGGATCAATCGCTGATTATGCTCGGTTTGGGAGAGAATGCGAGTCCATGTGTTGAGGAGTGTCGAGGCCGATGTAACAGTTTGCGAGACCGTCTATGCGGATAATTAGCACAGTATTGACCATGCATTATGGGGAGGACATGTTACCTCCATGTTTCCTTTGGCGGAGTCCAAACTTCCCAGAAGTCCTTCTATGACTTCGTTAATATTTCGCACACCTTGTAATTCTGTCCGGAGGGCAGCCTCGCGGGCCTCCTGGTGATCTAAGAGAGGATCGTTGCCATCGTGGGATCGATGTTCTGGTGCAGTTTTCTCGTCAGAGAGTCTTGGGGTGGTCTTTTTGTGGGTCGCTCTCCTGGATGGAGAGTTCCAGATGTCCTCTGTGTCATCATCGGATAGCTGAAGCCTCTCCATTTCTTCTGCTGTAGTGCGGAAAGCCATGGTGTTGAATTTGCGCGGAGTACGGGCCGAAGTATGTACAAGCAATCTTTATAGACTGGAGACCCAAATAGGGTTAGTCTCAGATTAATCCGCGGTATCAAGTGTCTGAAGGTCAATTGACGAGTGAGTGACAAGATCGACGTCAAGATAATCAAATAGGGAATTGGGGTAGATCGAAAAAGGAAATCAAACGTTGTTGACGCGGGGGTTTTCAGCCACCGCAATTATCGGGCGGTGAGGATACCCGGTGGCTGGGTGATAATCATCTTTCACAACAACCTTCACCCATCCTTCATCCCCAACTTATCCCTTTTGATTCTCGTCGCCTCGGACAATTGGATATCTGCTAGCTTACGCTTAGTATCTTTTTTTGGACTTTTATATCTCCGTCTGATCCCCTCATTTTGGTCGGAGATCTCACGGGTTGGTCGTGTTACGCCCTTGATTAAACCAACGCTCCTCGATATTTTATCAAGATTGCGAAAGCCAGAAAAACCCCAGAAATAAACCGTGACTCGTATATTATTTATCCCTTTACTCAAAGTATCGCAAATCTTCGAGCGGCTGTTCAATCGTTATTCAAGTCAACATGGCGTCAACACCACCACCTCCTTCACCGTCTGAGCTTCGGGTTCCTAGAGCGCCGCGACATGGGGCAAAGCATGACAACTACGAGCCTTATCCTACACGTTACTCCACTAGACTTGCAGTTCAACGAGCGTCAAGGGCTGTCCAAACTACGCCACCTCCAAGTCACCCAAGTGCATCTGCCAAACCTGGAGTATCTAAAAGAACTCTTTCGCCTTCTTCGCCTGGAACGGCTAAACCCTCACCCAGAAAGGCTGCACGATCTCACAGAGCTGCTGCCTCCCGAATTTCCCCCTTTGAATCGGAACTCTCACTTCCCCGCACCTCTTCGCACAACACTTCCCGATCCTCTGCAGAACAGGCTTTACCTACCCCAGCTAAAACTCCTTCAAAAAAGAAGGTAATCGGTTCTGATTCTTCCACCTCTCGTTCTCTATTTCCTTCCACTTCTACACCTAAGCGCAGAAAAATGGATACCACCAAACAGTCTGCTGCAGACTCCCCAGCAATTTTCGTCGATGAGCCTTTAATAGGGTACAATATCCAAGCTGCAGAGCAAGAATTGGGTATATCTATTCATGAGGACTCACGTGATCGCATCCCTGTGATCGGTCCACTTTCGACTGATTCATTCATTTCTCAGGCTGCAAGAGCTGTCGTTCGACCTGCCACCCGCTCGAACCCCAGCCCCCATGATGGTGCCTATTTTGTCCAGTAAGTTAAATACCACTTACCCATCACACTCACATGTTCTAACCTATGTTTTAGTCGTGGTAAAAAAATATTCAAGCGCTTTGATGACCTAGAAGATGAGGGCGAGGATGAAGATGACCTTGGCCTTTTTGCCAACCGCCCCGATCTGTTGGCTGATAACCCTGAAATTCTCAAGAGCGTGAAGCCTTTGAAACGTGGCGACATCAAACCTCGTCTATTGTTCCCTCTCGCCGTTACACCTACCAATGGTGAGGAGGATGTCACCGATGTCGAGGATCACGAGGATCACGAGCCAATGTCTCCAACTCCAGCTAATGAAGAAGACGAGGCACGCCTGACTCCTCCCATCTTGCCAGATCCAGCTACCTCCTTTGAATCTGAGAGCTCGTCTGTCGCTCCCTGTGCCCCCGTCGGACATACTGGCCTCCAATTCACTCGCTCTACCGTGGGAAATGTGTCACCATCCCAGCCCGCCTCTTTCTCCGAGGATCTTGGTTTCAACACTTCCACCGATGACCAGACTCGGTCCCGTGGTCTCTCTACCAGCAGCGGCAGTAGCCTCTTGAAGTACTGGCCATCTGTCAGCAGAAAGACGCGGGGACTCGAAGCCCGCACCGACCGTGTGAAGCGCCTCCGTGAGGCCCGCGGTAGCCCTGCCCCACGCACTCGACAGGCCGTGCGCGCTGAAGCCTCTGGAGAGAGTTCGACCGCCGATCCATCTACATCTGATTCCTAGGTTCCCTGGGTCACCACACCTTTTCATCCCCTCTTTGCATTATTCCAGCGCTTTGACAATCTTCACCTTTCTCTCGTTTGGCGTTACGCCGGATCTGGCACTGGGTGTGTGCCAATGTTTTGTTCTTTGCACCCATATGCGCATCACATCCCTTTTTATGCTTTGTTTTCCCTTCTCCTAATGCCTTTCTTTCGTCCCAAGACGACCGTCTTGTAATTGCGCAGGTCGCTGGGGTTTTTCTTTTTCTTTCTTTTGCGTTTCTTGTTTCAATGGCATGCGTGGGTTTGGGAAATGCGAATACTCAAGATACCTCATGAAACCATCTTCGGCTGGAATAGCGGCGTTTTCTCTTGTTTTTTTTCATCTGTATTCTTGTCTCTTTTGGTCCTTTCTTTTGGTACCGGCGTGTTCTGCTGTTATTCACCGCGGGAAGCGGTTTTTTTTGGGAGGAATCATGGTAAAGCGGAACAACTCAATGGAAAATTCAGGATATTTGGGAAAAAAAAGTCTTTCCCTGTAGCTGCGATTTATTCCGCAGAAAATTTCGTTTCGCTGTTGGTACTAGGTGGAACTATAGAAACCCAGTAGTCAAAACAAGCTTTCGGCAGTAGCCGCGATAAATACTGATACAAGTCCGCTACTCGTACATGTAAATAAGGAGAGGGAAGTGTCATGGGTCCTATACTGGAGGCACAAATACATTAGTCATCACATTGATTCATGACAAAAGTTGTATCTAACTCTACTCGACAAATCCAACAAAGAGGAAATCCGCCCAATGCAACCGGGACATGCTTTGTATTCGTTATAGCGTTATGGGTATCAAGGGGGACTTGAAGATTGAGGCGGTGATAGGATTGGTCAAATGAACTCCAGGTCATCATCGTCGTCATCATCCAAGATTATCTGTCTCCTACTGGGCGTGGACTCAGCTGGCGCACCTAAACTCTCCCGGCCAGCCTCCTTGATGCCCCTCGAAGTGATGAACCGCGTCTTCTTGACCCCACTGCCATGAGGCTTGTCATGGACACGCTTCATTGGGCTTAAACGGACGTTCTTTGCTTTGCCGAAGGTAGCCATATCCATGTCGCTGGTTGCTGCGGGGCTCTTGGGCAATGGGGTGCCTGGTGCTTTTTCCTTGTTCGGACTCTCGTTGCTGGTCCTTGTGCGAAGGTATTCGGCGCCCACGCCACCGACACGGCCGGAAACTAGCTTTTGGGTGATGTCACGCTCTCGTTGTTGGGTCGCAAGACGCCTCCGCATGCGTTCCTCCTTGTTCTCCATACCGCGGCCCATCATACCTGAGCCGATGAAGGGATCATTATGTGCATCAATCAGGCTTGCCGCTGATTCTCCCATGGGGTTGTAGGACGAACGACCACCTCCGCGGTTTCTGGAGGGCGTTACATAATAGAGCGATTGGGATCCCATATCATACTGAGGACCGTCGTACTTCATGCCTTGCTTGTTAGCAGCCCCTCGCCTAGCTCCTGCCCCATACAATCCGGTGCGCGAGCCGGATTTACCACCGGGACCAAGCATACCAGTGTCAGCATTGACTCCCGAGCGTTGGCCCTGAGTGCGTCGAATCTGGATATCAACATGGAAGTCACAGAATTCGGTCTTTCGACCATCTATCCAGGATTGGCAGGTCTTTCCATCTTTTCTCACAGCCTTGCAGAACCCGATATCCCGTGCCTTGCCAATTTCGAGGACTTTGTCATCTGATGAAGACAGGGACAGGCTGAATCTGTTTGTGTCCAGCTTGTGCTTTGGGGGAGGCATAATTGTTGGGTTCAAAATTGCGACGAGAGTCCCTTCCGAGACTTTGTAATAGCGGGGGAAAGCAGTGTCAAAAAGGAAGAGGTCAATAGTCCATTTCAGATCGGTCAGGGTAATGGCCATATATCTGTTCGTGTTATTAAGTCCATCATCATAAGGGTCCAGTTCTTTAGCCGACGCGTTTCCCACAGCTTTTTTGTCCTTCGGGTCGGACTTGGACGCAACGATGCCAAATACCACAAAGTCTCCTTCGATATCCTCTGGGAGCTCGAATGCGGGTCCCTTGACGGTTTTGAGTAGATCGGGGATGCGCATAACCTTCTTGTCTGCGAGTGTGCGGCCCAAGAAAGAATGCGGAAGAACTCGGCTTGATAGATGCAGTGCCGAGTAGGACTCGAATTTTGATGAATCTGGGGCCTTCACGAAAGTATCATCTGTTTGGCCTAGTTTCTGAGATGAATTTGGCTCTTCTTCTGCCGTATGAGTTCGTCTATGTAGATGAGATGATCTCTCGTTGTGACCACCGTCCTCAATTCGTCGAACATTTGGGGTTGTATTACTTCGTTGTAGACCGGATGGGCGGGATTGTCCCATAGATCGAAGAATATCCTCACGGGTGAAGCTTTCCATGGGCCGCTCTCGTGGTGAAGACGGTGGGGGGGAACGCTTTGTATCCGAAGCTGCAGCTTTGAAGGCCTCTAACTCCGACTTGTCGACTTGAAAAGCCGAACTGCGGTTAGCCTGGACCCTTTCTGCTCTCTCCAGTCGAGACTTCTCAGCCGCCCTGCCTTCCGCCATTCTCTCGCTGAAACTTTTTATTCGATTAATCCCTCCCGTTGATGAAGGAGAAGTCTGGGGTCGCGAGCCGAATATGTCATTCAAGCGCGGTGTAGCACCGTCTCGAAACCCCATATGACTACTTGGTCGAGTGTCGGGTCTTGAGCTTGGAGGTCGTCTCAAGGATACATCACTAGCCTTCCAGCCCTTATCAATGCCCATGACATATCTCCGAGGCGATATTGGATCAGGGGCAGGAAGTTCTCGTTTGGTAGGTGATGCCGGAACCTGGATTCCATCGCTGCTTGTTCTTTGCCTCGCTCCATTGGCGATTCTTGGTGTTGCACCGCGGTCTTCTGTTCGCAGAGCGCTAATTGCGGAATTTGGTCGCACATCTTCGTCATCGAGGTTGGAACTAGACCTTCCGCGATTCTTTTGCTGGAGTTTCTTCAATTTCAAGCGCGCTTTGATCTCAGCTAGCTGAAGCTGCAGGGTTTCTTCGTCCTCCTCTTCCCCATCATCTTCGTCCACAATTTGACTCGCTTTTGATCGGAGGTTAGGTGTAGTACTTGAGCGCTTCAGTGGCGATGTCAGATTCTCTCGGGTGCGTTGCATTTCTTGGTACTTTCGTCGTCCGGCTGGCGAACTCAAGAGAGCCGCGCGGGGCGATTGGGGCGGCCACGCAGGTTCAACCACTTTAGCGGGGGGAGAAACAGTTAGTCATCTGTCAGCCCGAGCGATTGAAGGGACCTTACTAGCGATAAATGAGAGGATTCAGACGTAATCAGAGAGCGAATAGATCATGGAGCGTCATTTGCGGCCCATACCTTTTGCCCTTGCGCAGAATTCAGAGTGCAGGATTCAGAATGTAGATAATGTAAAATATTTAAAATGAGAATAGACAGAGGACAGGGATAGAACAACAAGGGCTGAAACTTCGCTAATGCGGGAAAAGTGACGGATCGTGCACAGGACCCGGAAGGCGCGTTGGGCGCGTCGCGGTTACCATTTTAGCCCCTTCCGTTTCCACTCTCTTCACCTTCACACCTTATCACACGCACAATGAGAACTCGATCAGCCCCATCGAAAGCAAAGTCTGAAGCGAAGTCTGAAGAGACTAAGACTAAAACACTCGTTGCGGCAGAGAAACCAAGCAAAACATTCATACTCCCATCATCTACCAGCGACAATGCGCGACTCCTCTCCCTGCCAGATCCCCAGTCGGGAGAGCTAACGCGCTATTTCTTCTGCCCGGATCGCGGTATTTACGAATTTACAGTTGTTGCACCGCCGGCGCATCTGGGACGGAGTATCCTGTTCATTCCTCGCACGCGCAAAACCCCAAGCCCGTCGGAAGAAGAGAAAAAGGATACCGAGCCCTCCGTGCAGGGCTCAATCACGAAGAAAGCAGAGTTCCTGGTGGCAACTCCGATTGATGCGATGTTTTTCGTGGTTCCATTGTTAGCGCCTTCTCCGAATTCAGGCCGTTCTCTTTTCCAGCCATTCGACGATATAATCGACTCCCAAGATGATATACCCAAGCATCTGCGCCAAGTCCTCTATGATGATGAATTCCGGGGCTCACTCCTGGCACGGGTGGAAGCTATCTGCGAAATGGTCGAGGCTGGGGATGAGAAGATGTTCCGGTTCAATGAGACCAAGCTTGTTCAGGAGTTGATCACAAAGGCAGAACGCATGGCGGATCGGGGTCTTCCTGTGAGTCTGGAAGAACGTTTTGTTCGTCAGGCACTAGCCACGCCATTGATGTCGGTCAAACGAGAAGATGTTGTGACCAGCCAGGAGCCATCAAACGAGAGCCAGGAATCGGCCTCAAAATCCGAGGAGAGGCAGGATTCACCCTCGACTGTGGATACAACTGCGACACCCTCTGTTACAACACCTTTAGGAGAATCGACACCCGTGCCACAGCCACCGAGCGAAGAGTCAACAGTTCCGGATCACATTACTCGGCTCCTCCGAATTTCCACTGCGCTGTCCTTCATGAAGGAGTCATATCTGCCCGCCACCATGGCCTCGAGAGTAGATGAGATCCTCGCTTCCGCAGAGAGCCCGATCGATTTTATGCCGCTGAAAGATCGTCTCAAGGAAATTGCGGATCTTCGTGCTCAAGCACTCGCATCACGCGACATGTCCAACTTCAGTCGGAAACGGGCCCTTAACCACGAGGAAGAGGATACACGGGAGGAGAAGAAACGCCGCAAGGACGAAGAAGAGAAAAAGTCCAAGGCTGCGGAATCCCAAGCAGTTAAGAAGCTAAAGAAGGTCAACACGAGCGGGATGCAGAAAATGAGCTCTTTCTTCGCCAAGGCTGCACCCAAGAAGACTTGAAGTTTTTTTGCGGATACTGAACTATAACATAGCCGTATATTATGCGGGTAATGTATTGCCTAGCTTGGGAGGAACCCAAGGAGCAAGTTCTATGGTTCAAGATTCTGTCTATAGATCTGGAGGCCAGAGCCTCCTAACCAGACGGAGCCACCAAAGGCACTTCCAGTGCAAGTGAACTCGAGTTGAGAGACTCGCCTCGTTCCACAATCCCAACGAATCTACGCGAATTCTTGGAAGGCACATATCAACTGGCTCTCTTGAAAGACGCCGGTGCCTAAGAGATCTGGGGTATATTCCTCCCACCCGGCGCATCTTTGTGCATCTTCAATGTATACTAGTTATTGAAACATCCATGAAAGATGAATGTAATTTTATTTTTTGGATTTTCAATATATCAAAGAGCCCTATTCGAGTGGGTTTTACTTCATATGCTATGCAATATTCAAAGAGGGATCTGGTCAATAGCAGCCCCCGTAACCCTAAAAAACGTTAGCCATCATCCAGTATATACCAGCGATCCAAGGGGGAAGAGAACATACAAAAACGACCCATTGGAGGGCTTGCTAATAACCATAGCCTGCTCCAACTTCTCCTTACTAATATCCGGGAACTTCTTAAGATAGTATTCATCCCTCAGCGCAGCAGTCACAGCCTCCACCTTGCCCTGAGGCAACATGTGAACAGTGCAACCACCCCACCCAGCACCAGTCAAGCGACTACCCCAAGTACCCGCACGACGCGCAATAGCACAGATCTCATCGACCTCCGGCGCACTACAATCATACGCCGTAGCACACGATTCCTGCGACTCATTAAGCAACTGGCCGAGATAGTGAATACGCTTCTCGTCCAGCTGCGTGGCCTTGCTGAGACAGGCCTTGAAATCGAGCACACGGCGCGCCTCTTTGAAGCAGTGCAGCGCGCGCTGTCGGAGCATGAATCGCTCCGCTTGCACGGGGAATGAGGAGAGGAAGGTCGACTCGAGCTCTGCTACGCTGATGCTCAGTAGCTGTGCCATCTCCTCGCGTGTGTATCCCTCTTCTTGTGTGAACAGATCCATTGTCGCTTGGATCACTGAGTCGATTTGGTACTCTAGTGGATCTTGGAGACGGCCTTCTTTGGTCATTAGTTCGTTGTGGAAGTTGCGCAGACTGTATCCGAGCGAGCTGTTGTCCTTGGGTAGTGTCACGCCGTTGTGCTTGGCGAGGATCACGGCGGCGAGGGTGCACTCTGCTACGCGCAGGTTGTAGTGGCGCGGGGCGGTGTCGGCTTTGTTGGAGGTTACGAAGCTCTGGGCCATCAAGAAGGTGATTTCGTCGGAGGATGTGGGAATTGGGACATGGTGGGCTTTGAATTTAGGGAAGAATTGGGTGTAGAGCAAGTAGCCGCGCTTGGAGAAGATGGATGCTGCTTGATCCATGCTGTTATTACGCAGTCAGGTTAGCTTTTTGTTGGTTTCGTCTGTTGAGAGGGGGGTAGCTCACCCGCCGGAATAGACACCGACAGCCCGCTCCGAGACAACAGCCAGATCCAAGAGATCCTGCTTGGAGACGTCGTGGTCGTTAGCCTTCATAACGGCCAGGGCACTGGCGCACACAAAGGCAGCACTGCTGGATATGCCACCACCGGGTGGCACATTGCCGTCGACCAAGATCTGCATGCTGGCAGGAACGACCGAGCCATCGGGTCTCTCCTTGCGCAGAAACTTGATGGCGCCTGACAGGCCGGCACGGAAGTAGTTCACCCACTCGTGCTTTTTGGGGTCGATCTCGACGTCCTGATCGTGGGGCACGCTGAACTCGCGTGTGGGGAACTTCTCCGGCGAGACGTTGGCGATCGTGACGGTAGTGCCCTCGGCGCTGGCGGGAACCACTTTGACAGCCATGATCACGTCGACGCTGACGGCGGTCGGCAGGACATCGTACAGCGAGTAGTCGATGTGCTCGCCGATGATGTTCACGCGGCCGGGACTGCGCGCCACGAAGTCTGGACGGTGATTATAGGTCTTGTTGAACTGGGTAATAAGATTGGTCCATCGCTGTTGATGCTCCGGTGCGACTGAGTTCAACGAGGCGTCATCTGTTGCGTAAACTTCCGCAATAGATTCTGTTTGCGGTACGAGCTCTTGTTGGGGTGACATGGCGGGGTAGGAGGGGGTTGAAGGAGGGGAAGAGAGGAATTGAGAATGGGAAAAAGAAAAAAAAAGGAACAGAAGTAAAAGGAGTAAATAGCTAGAGTGGTAATTTGTACGGAGTAATTTCTCAAGATGTCCCCATATGCCTCGATTCCCCGGGTAAAGCTGGCACGTGGAGTTATAACAGGGCCGTTTTTGCCTTTCTGGGAACTTTTGGTGACTGGATGCAGCTTTGCGGGGAGAAACTTCTCTCCAGAGTCTCCATTCATAAATACCTCCACACTTGCTGATTGGTTGCTTGGGTTCACTCTCGCGGGGGTTTTCTACCGGATTTGGCTATGACGGCATTCCCTACTATATACATTCGCAGGCATCGTGCTCTTTCCGGTATGAAATCTCTGAATTCTTATTGTCCTAAGTCCTACAGTCATTCTTTTTATCTCCAAATGTCCTTACTTTCTAGGATATACATATCGTACGTATGTACTCCGTACTATGTTGTATGTGTGTGGGTTCTTGAGACCGTATCGGATGAAGGGATGCCGAGAGTGGGCCTCAAAAATCGGGATTTTGCCATGTACGGCCCGATATGGACCGGGAAAATATGGGAAATGCACGTACATAGCCGAGTTTTGAAAGAGAATCTACTCCGTACTTAGTAGGTTCTTTCAATATGTAGCTGCGAGACATACAATCGTCAAATTTCAGGGTTTTTATAGTCCGAAGCCTAGTGCGAGACCACGCTTCTATAACTGTAGTGAAGAAGTTCGTAATGGTCCCTGGATTGACCTGGAAAGGAGGCTAGCGTATCACACCAAGTTAGCGGATCCTGCCTTCTACCTAACCCTTGAAAGTGGTTGAATGACAGGTTGGACTTTGGGATAAGGCTTCTCAATTGCTAGACTCTTGAAATACATACTTGTACCACCGAGGCTCACCAATGATACCCAAGGAATTCTCATAGTACTTGGTGATTTATCCTGGTCCCCTTTTATGTCTTCGTACCCCCTCGGTTCATCGATCTCAAGATTTGAGCTGTCTGCAAAACTCCCTGATCTAGAGATCCTCCAAGGACAGAAAGTGATATGGATTTCATGGATTGTGCGGGGTCGAGAGGGCGAGGTTAGTTGCGAGCCAAAACAATGTGGCACAGCCTTGGAAAACGTATTGGGGTTGTTACAAGGAGTCCATTTCAAGGAACATATGAGATCAAAAATCAGGCCTAAAGAGGTTATTCCTTGCCCACACAGCAAGGCACAATCAAACAGCCCTTGTGATCCAACTCAATGCGGTGGACAATCAGAGCTCTAAGTGGAACTGTCGGGCGTGAGCCAATCTGGTAAACCTTCGCTGCAGCTTACCCCAAAAACCAAAGCGAACCTACACTGGAACAGTTGGATAGCGGTGATCTGTTTTATATTCTTTTGCCCTGTCCACTAAAACTTACACTTAGTGGGCCCTACTAGATAGCAAATTATAAAATCAAGTATCTTTTACATACAAAAGGTACCTACACATAACATATGTAGTCATAACCTCAATTTTCTGAACCCTAAGATCTGCTAACGGATTCATGCATTTGTATCCTTCCATATAATCTATCTGTGTTTAAACAAGGTGCTTAGAAATCGTCATCTTCTGATTGAAGCTCGTAATTGTCATTATTGCTAGTCCCAAAGACGGAAAGAGGCCTAGAACAAGGTGAAAGATTATTTGTCATTCCCATATTCTCCCGGGCCCTAGTCAGTAACTACGGGTTGACATATGTGAAACCAAGATTTGAGGCTGGGGGCTCCAGATTTCCTAGACATCAATGTATGATATCCTTGATCTTGTAAGATGAAGCCGGTATCGAGCAGTGTGAAAGTTGGCCATTCGGATGTTGATGTCCTCTTTCGCTAGTTTCGCAGGTGAAGGGGTCTCAATCTCTCCTCCACAGTGAGAGATGTCGCTGAAGCCGAGATCACTGGCAGCGATAACAAGAAAGTTTGGTCTTTTGGTCGTGCTGCGCATTGTCATGAAATATTGCGAAGATTTTAGGATAAGAGGAATATTTCCGGTATAAAAGACATCAACGAGCCCAGGTGGCGGCATTCTTATAGCTATCTCGAAAAGCTTAATCGAAGATTAGCCCCAGATGTGAGCGAGTTATCTGCATAAAATCCCTCAGAATATAGATAAAGCCTCATATACGTAGGTGTTTGGCGGAACTAGGGTAGGCTGTGCCAATAGTATCCATACATGCGGGGGTCGACTAGGCTGCATTGGCCCTGGGCTAAATGAAGATGAGTCCCAACTTCCAAGTTGAGTTAGCACAGCGAGATCGACAGGGATGCGGGGATAAGATAGGGTGAATACTCCGACTAAGGTTTCCCAACCCGATCTATATGAAGCAGTATGTATTCTATCTGTTCCCTCATCTGGTATATCAACTATTCTTTCCTGTCATTATTTCGGAATCTTCAATCGTTTATACTGGTATCTTACGCCTTTGGCTTGGCTTATTCCCTAGAGATACATCCAAATTATGTCTATCCTTTATCCTTGGAATGGCAAGTTGGTATACATATATGATGAGATCCAGTAGACTCAAGAAAAAGACAAGGAGCCGAGCAAAGGACCTCAAAGGCTTGGGTATTCGCAGATCATAAAGTAAGGGATTAATAACAGCCCATCTATGTTGTACAAAACATCCCAAGATCCTTGCAATTTTGTACAGAAGCTTGGACCCATATGTCGGGGCCGATCTAGACCCACTTGACCGAAAATGTCGGGGAACTACCATCAGAACTCCGGTGAGTGTTGTGTAGTAGGAGACATGTTTGATTTACGACTTTGAACTCCCTGGCAGTTGGGAGACGTGATATGTCTAGGTAAATAGAATCATAAGGAGGTGGCAGTAAATAGTATATCTTGTAGATATTATTGTTGCCGAGGACACCCGTGGACGAAAACACCAAATCAGGTGACTAGCAATGGCCGAGGTCGGAGGGCGCAGAGGGTCGCCGAGCCAATCAAAAGTCCCGAATTTCTTGACTCAGAGCGGTCGGACATTTTGGGTTTAAGGCGTTTTTTCGGAATCCCCAGAGAAGAGTCACAGCAATCTTCAGCGGTCAATTGGCACACTTTTTCATTAAACCACTCTCCTCTCAGTCTTTTTTGGCTTGGCCTCATTCATAATGATGCCTTTAAGACCCTCAAAAAGCGCCCTGCGCGCATTCCACCTCCAGCAGCTTGCTGGACGTCGACCTTTTTCGACCTCATTTGTGGCTTCGGCCGCTTCGCCCCACCGCTCCTCTGTCCAGAAGCGTACTCAGAGCACAGCTACAGCTTCAACTCCGTTAGTTTTTCTTCCCTATGATCACAATACAATTGCAGTCTGGTTCTAATTTGTTTAATCGTCAGGGAGTCCAGACCCGTGCCCAGTCCGGCATTCAACCAGGAGCCCCATCGCAATGAGATCTCTCCCTTGCAACACCGCCAGCTCCCCGAGCTCGATGACTCGTATGTTACCCTGATAATGGATTGGACACACCGAAACTGACTAGCTGGCACAAAGAATGGTTGGAATGAGTGGTGGAGAGATCTTCCACGAGATGATGCTTCGCCAGGGTGTTAAGCACATCTGTGAGTATTTCATGCTGAATATCGCACAATTGGCCAATTCTAATACTTGACATGCAGTCGGTTACCCTGGTGGTGCCATCCTCCCCGTTTTCGATGCTATTTACAACTCCAAGCACTTCGAATTCCTCCTCCCCAAGCATGAACAGGGTGCTGGTCACATGGCGGAGGGTTATGCCCGTGCTTCTGGCAAGCCCGGTGTCGTTCTCGTTACTTCTGGCCCTGGTGCTACCAACGTTATCACTCCTATGCAAGATGCTATGTCTGATGGTACCCCGATGGTTGTTTTCTGTGGTCAAGTCCCTACTAGCGCGATTGGAACCGATTCCTTCCAGGAAGCCGATGTGATCGGCATCTCCCGTGCCTGCACCAAGTGGAACGTGATGGTAAAGTCCGTTGGTGAGCTGCCTCGCCGCATCCAGGAAGCTTTCGAGATCGCCACGAGTGGTCGTCCGGGTCCCGTCCTGGTTGATCTGCCCAAGGATGTCACTGCTGGCATTCTCCGCAACCCCATTCCCATGCACAGCACCATCCCTTCGCTCCCTAGCGCAGCTACCGTCGTAGCCCGCGAAATGAGCCAGAAGAAGCTCGAGAGCACTATCAGCCGTGTTGCTAACCTCGTTAACGTTGCCAAGAAGCCTATCCTCTACGTCGGACAGGGTCTCCTTGCTCGCCCCGATGGTCCCGAGATCCTGAAGGAGTTTGCCGATAAGGCATGCATCCCGGTCACCACCACCCTGCAGGGTCTTGGTGGATTCGACGAGTTGGATCCTAAGGCTCTTCACATGTTGGGTATGCACGGATCCGCTTACGCCAACATGGCCATGCAGGAGGCCGATCTGATCATTGCTGTTGGTGCCCGTTTCGATGACCGTGTGACTCTCAGCATCCCCAAGTTCGCACCTCAAGCCAAGCTTGCCGCTACTGAAGGCCGCGGTGGTATCGTGCACTTCGAGATCATGCCCAAGAACATCAACAAGGTTGTCCAGGCCAACGAAGCCGTGGAGGGCGACTGTGCTGACAACCTCCGCCTTCTTTTGCCCCATGTCAAGGCTGTTCCTGAGCGCCCTGAGTGGTTCGAGCAGATCAATGACTGGAAGAAGCGCTTCCCCCTGTCGCTCTACGACCGCCAGACCGCGGACGGTCCTATTAAGCCCCAGGCTGTTATCGAGAAACTTAGCGAACTTTGCGCCGACCGAAAGGAGAAAACCATCATTACCACTGGTGTCGGACAGCACCAGATGTGGACTGCTCAGCACTTCCGCTGGCGTCACCCTCGTACCATGATCACCTCCGGTGGTCTCGGTACTATGGGCTTCGGTCTCCCCGCCGCTCTTGGAGCCAAGGTGGCCCGTCCGGACTGCCTCGTCATCGACATCGATGGCGACGCTTCTTTCAACATGACTCTCACTGAGCTTTCCACCGCTGCTCAGTTCAACATTGGTGTCAAGATCCTCCTGATTAACAACGAGGAGCAGGGCATGGTCACTCAATGGTAAGCTCTTGTCTTTTGATCTTCCCAGTACATTTGACTTACTTTTTCTGTTCCAGGCAAAATCTCTTTTACGAGGATCGGTACTCCCACACTCACCAGCAGAACCCTGACTTCGTTCCCCTTGCCAAGGCTATGCGCGTCGCCGCCGACCGCTGCTTCAAGCCTTCCGAACTCGAGGAGAAGCTGCAATGGCTGATTGACCACGATGGCCCTGCCCTCCTCGAGGTCATCACTGACCGCAAGGTGCCCGTTCTTCCCATGGTGCCTTCTGGCCGCGGTCTGCACGAGTTCTTGGTCTACGATGAAGGTATGCAAACCCCTAGCTAGCAATTGACTTGAACTATCACTAATTCATTCATTACAGCCAAGGATTTGGAGCGCAAGGAGCTGATGCGCGAGCGTAATGTGGACTTCCATGTCCGGACAGAGTAGGTGACTAGCCAATGTCACCTCGACAATCATATTTCTGTACTTTGATATCCATGGCGTTTCTTGGCTGGTTCACCAAAAGCGATTGGGGCAATGTCTGTCCAAAGATAAACAACAAATTCGTTAACCAGTTTGCTCTTGGAGGTCTTCGGCAGAGAAGTTTGGTGCTCACATGGGTTGTATACGCATGTTGGAGTTTGCCATCCGCTATATCCTTGAAATAAGCATGGCGAATTGCATGAAACTCGTGCTTCACCATGGCCTTTGATTGATGTTGGCCTTTTCTCTTGCCGGATTGTTCCTCTTGTATATAATCATTGACGTCTCGGGTCCCTCGATGGGACTTGGGAAATTGATACGTTCGGGTTCCATTAAATAGGGGCAGTTAGTCATTGAAAACAATTTTATCTCTTGTTCTACTAAGTCATACGCACTTCCACATATGTTTAACATCCTAGATGGCTGTCTTATTGGCTAATAGTGTTCGTAGCTCCGGCTCTAGAGGACTTGAGGGTGACATATACATAAAGAGGTAAGTAGAAAGTAGAGGGCTAGCCACTTGGATGGAAAGCAAAGTGAACTGGATGATGTCCCGATATTGCTTTGCCCTATAGCTCAACCTTAGAATAGAGCATCCCGATTACATTGTCTAAAGGATGGCAACGAAAAAGGCCCTGTATGTTTATATCTAGCCAGAGAAGAAATTATGTAAATTGGCGACTATATGACCCAAGCACCTGACAATATTAATAGTTCTTTCTTTCCTTCTCCTTCACACTCTTGCTTTCAACCATGTTCTTCCATATGCACTAGGTTTTCCACGGCAAACATCCATTAAAGAGCAGCACACCACATCGTTTTCAACCTTGACCTTCACAGAGCATTTCTGCTCTTGACATCACCCAGCTCACGATCTTTCTCTTGAGCATCTTGCTTCGATACCACATCATGGACTCCCAAAGGTATGTATTAGATCTCTCTCACTTTTTCAAGATATGGCAATTGATCTGAGAGATATCTGAATAGCTCTGGAGAACATTCTAAGCGATTTGTGGAAGATGCTGACCGATTTAACGTGTAAAAGGACGTGCCGTGACTTCGCTAGAGGTAATTGCAAATGGAAAAACTGCAAATATGCCCATGTGAGCAATGGGCAAAGCCGCAGTCCGAAGCCCCCAACCAGCCAGACCCAACGCCCTGGGCCCCTACCCCGACGAGCTCATAGCTTGCCAAATGCAGAAAAGGCGTTTCGAGCGTGGCAATGTACCATCCCTTTGCGTACGACGGTCATCCGTCCCTCCTCCGGGAGGAAAACGACCATCTTCCAGAAAGCGAGGCAATTGATTGAATTCGACACCAATACACGGCAAGAAGTTATCCGGACATTGGCAAGTGAGGATGGCTTACGTCTGGTCTTGGACCTTGTCCAGGAGAATTTCGAAGACATGGATGCACCAACCAGAGACCTAATCTTCAAGACCCAGATGTTGCCGTTTCTACAGACAGTCTCAAACCCCGAGGTTATATCTTCGCTGGTACTGGAGCAGGTGGTGGGCACAATCTACAATGTCTTGTTTGGAATCGACGGGTCTAGAGCAGCGCGGTGGCTCAATTTCATCTGCGGCGTTCTCGAAACCGACACCACAAATGAAGGCAGTGCTATGTTACTGGAGGCATCTCTACACACGTTCTCTCGCATCGCGGACCTGAACTCTACTGCTCCTATTCAGGACAACCTACATGCCGTGGCACAGAGATTTGAAACTGTCTTGACCTCGATGAGCAACAAGAATGGCATGAGCAGTAGACTTTATCAATCTCGGCTACACCTTGATCGTCTTCATCAGCGCATGGAGACTGGAAAATCGCTTCCAATGGGTACACCGGAGAAGAAAGTCAAGATTGAAAGCAAAGTCGCTTTCATTGCCAACCGCGAGACTCCCGGGGGCAGACACAATAATGACTTTGACGACATCTGCCAGATTAAGATCATGCCTAGCTTTGAAGAAATCTGCAGCCTTCGAGCGGAGTACTTGCCTGTCAATAACCCACTTCAGTGGCATATTGATGGCATCGACGGATTGCTAGATCGAAACTTTCGGTTGTTGCGAGAAGACACCGTCGGTCAACTTCGAGATGCAATCCATCACGAACTGAGTCCGCGTGTCCAGCAATCACAATTGCGCAAGTTCGTATATCCCAAGTCAATCGTGGTCAATCTCGAATTTAATTGGCTTTCCGGTCTTTACTTTGAAGTCGACTTCCCTCAGCCAGTTGCAGTAACAAACTACACACCAGTGGCCCGAGAGATGTGGTGGCAGAGCTCAAAGCGCCTACAGCCCGGTGCGCTTGTGTGCCTAATCATACAAAAGGATGTGGTGTTGTTTTGCATTGTGACACACCGTGACATGTCACCCAGGCGCAAAAGGGATAATGTCCTCCCGCAGGATCACGTTCCACCACAGAACAGGGCGGAGCCAAGAACGCTGTGGAAGAGCTCCACGAGAGGCTCGGTTACATTGACGTTGGTTGATACTCGATACACAAACACTCAAGTCGTTCTGGATCTTTTTAGTCCCAGAAAGCCCACTATATCTCTGGTGGAGTTTCCAGGAGTCATTCTTCCGGCCTTTGAACCGGCGCTCCAAGCACTTCAATCGATGAAGGTGGCCCAAAACCTGCCTTTTTCAGAGCTGTTTGTCCCGTGGGCCTTCGACAATTTCAACATAGCCGATATGGCTCCCCCATTGTATGCTACACAGCCTGGCTTTGCATTCGATCTCCGCTGCATCATGAAAGATGACACTAGTTTCTATGTCCGCGTTGGTCAACCATCTAACGTGAAATACGTACAGGATCATTCAACCCTGGATGGTGCACAGGCTCATGCGTTGATCAGTTGTTTGAAGCGAAAGATCGGTTTGATCCAAGGGCCACCTGGTACCGGCAAGAGCTACACTGGTGTGGCTCTTGTTAAAGTCTTATTGGCAAACAAAGATGCGGCCAAAACAAGATTAGGACCCATACTATGCGTCACATATACCAATCATGCGCTTGATCAGCTTCTTGAGGCTTTACTGGACAACAACGTGACATCGCAAATCGTTCGTATTGGATCCCAGTCAAAGTCGGAGAGGTTGGAAAGATTCAACCTTCAGACTGTTGCGAAGGATACAGCAAGAACAAAGATGGAGAAGAAAGAAAGATGGAGCACAGCCGAGAGACTTTCATTGTGTGAGGATGACTTTCGAGCCCTTGACCTGAAAAAGGAAGTCCCCATTGCTCGTCTCAAGACCTATATCCAGCAGACATATCCTCACCACCACGATCAGCTATTTTCAATGGTTCAAGAAGGCGGTTTCTTGGGAGTAAAAATTGGAAACTCCCAGGCCACGATCACCTCCTGGCTTGATTCAGCAGCTAAAGACAGTGGTCGTCCACGGCCCGTGGATCAACTCAAGAACATCAACGTCTGGGAGATGTCCCGGACAGAACGACAGCATCTTTACAACTGCTGGTGTCATGACTATCGGGCAGACGCGGACGAAAAGGTCAGGCACATCGTTTCATCGCACAAGGCCGCCAAACAGGGGTACGACAGTGTCCAGGATGAGATGCACCTTCGCTGCCTGGCTGAAGCAGATGTTATTGGCGCCACTACAGCGGGACTTGCTCGCAGACTGGATATGTTCCGAAGACTTCCATGCAAATTCATGCTGTGCGAAGAGGCTGGTGAAGTTCTGGAATCACATCTCCTTACGGCGTTTCTACCTTCCGTTGAACATGCAATTCTTATCGGTGATCAGCAACAGCTTCGCCCTCAGGTTCAAAACTACGATCTTTCTAGTGAGAATCCTCGGGGTGGTGCGCAATACTCACTCGATATCTCCTTGTTTGAAAGACTGGTGAGCTCAAACAAAAGCCCCATGGACTGTGGAGCTCCTTTCAGCACACTGGAAACCCAGCGGCGAATGCATCCATCTATTGCTCGGCTGATCCGTGAAACCCAGTATCCAAAGTTGAAGGATGCTGCATCTGTTTCAGAGTACCCGGAGATTATGGGGATGCGGAAACGATTGTTCTGGTTGGATCACCGACAGCGAGAGGGAGGATCTGATGCCGACGCCACGTCAACATCTCACTGGAACAGCCACGAAATCGATATGACCGTTGCGCTGGTCAACCATCTTATTCAACAAGGTGAATACAAACACGGAGACATTGCGGTGTTGACTCCATATCTGGGCCAGCTTAACCGACTACGAAAAAGGCTCGATGAGCTCTTTGCCATTGTAGTAGGTGACCGTGATCGAGAGGATCTCAAGCAGGCCGGTTATGGGGATTATCAAGCCAAGGACAGCCCCATGGTCAAAGCAGCCTTGTCACAAACTCTTCGTGTAGCTACCGTGGATAATTTCCAAGGTGAAGAGGCTAAGGTTGTTGTTATATCCCTGGTCCGAAGCAACACACAGAACAAATGTGGCTTCCTACGCACTCCCAATCGAATCAATGTTCTGTTGTCGCGAGCACAACACGGCATGTACATCATCGGCAATTCAGAGACCTCGATCCATGTTCCCATGTGGGCTCAAGTGGTAGAGATTTTGAAGCAAGACCAAAATATCGGAAAGTCCCTTGAGCTTCAATGCCCTCGCCATCCAAATACACCAATTGCGGTCTCGACCCCAGAAGATTTCCCAAAATTCTCTCCTGAAGGAGGTTGTAACCTGCGCTGTGTCAACCGGCTGAGTTGTGGACATGCCTGTGCCCAAAAATGCCATTCGGATCTTCTCCACAACACTGTTTTTTGCCTGGAGCGTTGCCCTCGACCGTTTAGTGGTTGTAACCATCCATGCCCTAAGCGATGCGGGGACACTTGTCCGGAAAAGTGCATGGTAAACGTATATCAAAAGCACAGAGCTCTCCCTTGCGGTCATATAATTCCAAATCTTCCTTGTTGGCAGGCTCAGGATATCTCAACAGTTTGCTGCCAGGTGCGCGTGGACAAGACAATCCGGGGCTGCAATCATACGGTCTCACTGCCATGCCACATCGATGTGGAATCAAAAGACTATCGCTGCATAGCACAATGTCGTATCCCCCTGCCTTGTGGACACTTATGCAAGAGGATGTGCTACCGCTGCATCATTATAGGACCTGAAAGCGCCCCAGTTAACCATGGAAATTGCGAGCAACGTTGTGACCGGGGTCATTCTACGTGCGCTCATACCTGCAATGTTCCCTGCCATGGTGAGAAGCCATGTCCTCCATGCAAAGCTCCCTGTGAAGTGCATTGTGGCCATTCCAAGTGTCCGCGAAAATGCTACGAGCCGTGTACACCCTGCGCAGAAGAAAAGTGTCTCTCGGCCTGCCCCCACAGCGTCTGCTCAATGCCATGTGCAGCCCCTTGTGATCATGTTCCATGTTCCAAGCGATGCGAGAAGCAGCTGGATTGTGGGCATCAGTGCCCATCAGGATGTGGAGAAAAATGTCCTCCATCTTCCTTCTGCCAAACCTGCGGAAATGAGGACATCCAAAACCACCAAGTCGATTTCATCCTGGGTCAAACATACAAAGAAATCAACCTGGACGAAAACCCATGCGTATTCCCTCAATGTGGGCATTTCTTGACAGTTGAAAACATGGATGCACAAATGGACATGGCCAACTACTACGAAGTCGATGCCAGTGGAAAGCCCGTCTCTATCTGGGTATCATTGGCCCCGTTTTCTATACAAGACATCAAAAAATGCGCCACCTGTCGTGGTCCACTGAGAGACATTGCGCGATATGGTCGGCTGGTGCGCCGAGCTATCCTTGATGAGTCGGCCAAAAAATTGATCATCTTACTCAATCAGGACTATGTCCCTCTTGCGCAGGAACTTTCTCGGCTTGTTCGTGAATTACAGGCAGCCGATGGTCAAGGAAAGTATCCATGGCCGCCCGTGATTGAGATATGTGGCCCGCGAAACCAGCAGATCCAGAACATGGCAGAAATCGTCCAGAGCACAAATCCAGGTCGATGGAATTCAATCCTTGATTTGAGAAAGCGTGTTGATTACTATCGGCGTCGTGTGAAACCTGAGGAGCAACCATTTGAGAGAGTTCGGAAAATGATTGAGAATGCTCGACACCGCCGAACAATAAAAATCAACCCTGATGATGTCGATAATGTGCCGCAGACCAAAGGTTTCCTACAGGGCACCGCCCTCTTAATTCGTCTGGACATTGCTTTGCTCGTTGACCTTTTGAGTCTTGTTTCCCAAGGACGATCAAGCGAGGTCACACCTCGATTCGAGCTTGATCTACAGAAGATCAAGGATGATTGCCAGACCCTCATCCAGCAAGCAGACACATACCGACGACTTCTGCAGCAAGTAGAAGGTCATATTTTTCTAGCACACCTCTGTGCCCTTGAACGAGCACACTGCTTGACACCGGAGAAGAGAGGCAGTATTTTGCAGCACGGCCAGGCTGCCATTCAGAAAGCTAGAGATCTTTGCGATGCGCACCCAAGCCAGACACGAGGATTGGCAGATGAAGTTCACAGCGTCGAGAAGATGTTGCGCGGAGGTACAATGTATACAATTATCACCAACGAGGAACGCATGGCAGTCATTTCAGCGATGGCTCAAGAGTTCAGTGGGACTGGCCATTGGTATTACTGTCGCAACGGACATCCATTTACCATTGGAGACTGTGGGGCAGCCAGGGAGATGAGTCGCTGTCCCGAGTGCGATTCCCCGGTGGGAGGCGAGGATTCACAATTAGCAGAGGGAGTTACTGCGGCAGAGGACTGGGATCGGGATAAGGCGAGATTGAATCTTTAGGCTTAAGGGGAGAGGTGGTTGGTTTTGTTACTCTTTGCACTTATGATTCATATCAATTTGCTGCCGTACGGAGGATAATAAAAACACACTTTTATGTTTTTTTTTTTACCAGAGTAGCCTTTGAAAATTGCAGAAATATCGAAGTAAAAATATTGGAACTTTGTAGATTGAAATCCCAATATAAGAGCCCTGGAGAGGTGTCGTGTTATGAGCAGCCGCTATCCGCTGTCCAGTGACGTCTCGGTCTCAAGGTGCCACTCCCCAAGCTTATCCTTCACAACCTCCTACCACTTTTCCCTCCCCCATTATTTCCACCTTGAATCATTGTTCTTATGAATTGATTTGCACAATCTCTCGCTAGTTCATTGTCTTTGCATTGCATGTGTTCACCCTGCTCTACCTCCCCCTAGCTTCCGCCCCTCACCTGTTCCATGATGGCTAGCCCACCACCCGTCACCGAGGACCAGAACCGCCTCCTCGAGGAGGCATTGGGGGTGGTGAGGCAGCAGTCGAGTCTGATGCGCAAATGCCTAGAGACTCCTGGAAAGCTCATGGATGCGCTGAAATGCGGGTACCGTCTCCGATGAAACCCTCCAGGCAGCGACCTCGGAACGTGCGCAGTATGCTAACAGCTTGAAATCTACCTCTACAGATCGACTCTTGTCTCCGAACTACGAACGCCCAGTCTCGGCCCGAAGCAGTATTACGAATTGTATATGGCCGTCTTTGATGCGCTGCGACACCTTTCCGTCTACCTAAAGGAGAACCACCCCGTCAACCACCTTGCCGACCTATACGAGCTCGTTCAGTATGCCGGCAATATCGTCCCCCGCTTGTACTTGATGATCACCGTGGGTACGGTTTACATGTCCGTCGAAGATGCGCCGGTCAAGGAGATCATGAAAGATATGATGGAGATGAGTCGAGGTGTTCAGCACCCAATCCGTGGCCTGTTCTTGCGATATTACCTCTCTGGCCAAGCACGGGATCATTTGCCCTTGGGAACTGGTGATGGCCCAGAGGGTAATATGCAGGATTCGATCAACTTTGTTTTGACGAATTTTGTGGAAATGAACAAGCTCTGGGTTCGGCTTCAGCACCAGGGTCCTTCACGAGAGCGGGAAAGACGCATACAAGAACGACGCGAATTGGAGCTGCTTGTCGGTAGCAACATCGTTCGACTCAGCCAGTTGGTTGACCTCGAAGGGTACAAATCCGGTATTCTGCAAGCGCTTCTAGAACAGGTTGTACAATGCCGAGATGTCCTCGCGCAGGAATATCTCCTGGAAGGTACGGCTGTCTCGGAGACTTCTTTTGCTTGGTCTATTTGCTAATCTGATCAACAGTTATTACAAAGGTCTTCCCAGATGAGTTCCACCTGCACACCCTGGACCATCTATTATCTGCCATCGCCAGGCTTAACCCACATGTGGATCTGAAAAAAATCGTCATTGGTCTTATGGACCGCTTGTCTTCCTATGCGGCAAGAGAAGCAGACTCCGTAGTGGATCCAGAAGCACGGAAACAAAGCGAGGAAGAAGCTGTCACTAAGCTATTGCAAAAGCTCGAGCTTGCGAAAGAAACCAAAGCCGAAGAGTCAAAGGAGGCCAGCACCGATGACACTTCCAAGGAAAATAGTACCGAGGACGACAAAGCAGAAGCACCCAAAGAAAGCTCCGAGTCTGCTGAACCGCCAACGAAAGAAATGCAGGTTGAAAATGGGGACGAGGCTAAGCCTGGTATTCCAGCAGAAATCAAGCTGTACGATATCTTCTATGACCAAGTGGTCAATTTGATCAAAACGCGTGCATTGCCGATTCAAGATACCATGGCGCTGTTGGTATCACTTATCAATCTGTCATTGAATACCTATCCAGATCGGTTAGAGTACGTCGACCAGGTCTTGGACTTTGCGACACAAAAAACAGCCGAATACACTGATCATGCCGATTTGCACTCAGCGCCAACTCAACAACACATCCTTCACCTTCTCAATGCTCCTCTCAAATCTTACATCTCGATCTTCACAGCCTTAGCTTTGCCACATTACCTGCCACTTTTGACCTCACAGTCATACCCCACAAGGAGGGCTGTTGCAGGCGAGGTAATTCGCAGTCTTTTGAAGAACAAGATCTTGGTATCCACAACGGAAAACCTCGATCGTGTGCTCCAGGTGGCAAGAGTCTTGATCAAGGAAGGCATGCAGCAGTCTGCTGGCTATCCCGGGTCACAGTCCCAACGGCGGGGAGGAGAAACCGATGAGACGGTAGAAGAGCAAGGGTGGCTTGCGAGACTCGTCCACTTAATTCAGGGATCGGATAATGACACACAGCTAAAGGTAGGATCACTTGCCAGATCTTTTTAAGTCATAACTAACAGTCTGTGACAGCTTCTCCAAGCAACGCGCAAGGCATTGGCCGATGGCAACGAACGAATTCGCTATACCACCCCTGCAATCATAACGGCCTCGATCAGACTGGCCCGCAAACTGAAGTCGCGAGAGCATTACGACGACAATTGGCAGTCACAGTCGTCGGCTCTATACCGATTCATGCACCAGAGCATCAACAGTTTGTACCAGCGCGTAAATCCAGGTTGCGCTGATCTCGCACTGCGACTGTTTGTCATGTGTGGCGAGGTTGCTGATCAAACAGGATTCGAGGAGGTCAGCTACGAGTTCTTTGCGCAGGCATTCACCATCTACGAAGATGCGATCAGTGACTCGCGCGCCCAGTTCCAGGCCGTCTGCATTATTTCGGGTGCTCTACATGGAAGCCGTGGATTCTCCAAGGAGAATTATGACACACTCATTACTAAAGCTGCGCTGCACGGAAGCAAACTCCTCAAGAAGCCCGATCAGTGCCGGGCGGTTTATCTTGCAAGTCACCTCTGGTGGGTAGTCGAGAACCCTCAACGTGGAGAGGATGATCCCAAAGATGTAAGTTTTACCTCCAATTGCAATATCTTAGCATTCTTTAGCTGACGTCAACTTTTAGCTCTACCGCGACGGAAAGCGAGTCCTCGAGTGCCTCCAGCGCGCCCTCCGTGTGGCCGACGCCTGTATGGACACCGCTGTCTCCGTCGAGCTCTTTGTAGAAATCCTCAACCGCTATGTCTACTATTTCGACCAGCAGAACGAGACCGTCACTACCAAGTACCTGAACGGTCTCATCGAACTCATACACTCCAATCTTCAGACCAGCGAAGATGAGCCAAACGCTAGTCTTGACGGCCCGAAGCGTCACTTCCAACGCACGTTGGAGTATATTCGCTCTCGCGAATACGAAGGCATTGTGACAGATCCACCAAAGTAATTGCCCGATGGATGTCCAATCCATTTTGGTCAGGACATACATCTCCCAGTGATCTTCAAGTAGCACTGTACGTGATATGCTACGTTGGATTCCTGCTACAGGCCTCTTGGCAGGACCTGTTTGTCTGCTCTACTCTATTTCCTTGGTCTCTTTTGTCTTTCTCTTGTTCCTGGAAGCCTGCCTCTTTTTCTCCTGTTGCTCCTCGGTTTTCTTTCATTCCTAGTATATACAAGTGTATCATTGTCTCTGGATAACACCATACCCTTTCAACATGATTTGTATTGGCCATGGACAACTTCTTTTTTCTCATTTCTGTAGAATAACTAGCGCCGAGGGGTTTCTTGGTAATGGAAAATATAATCACATCCACAGGAGAGAGCTATGCTGAACTCCCTGTGGAGTATATAAACCCTATTTTGAATAGCACGTGATGACCAAGTAGTTCTACGTTGCCAAGTTCTACAAGTTCTACGCTAAAAGCCAAACGAAAGACGAAGAAACCTTCGATCATGCAATTGGTCAAGGACGATGACGGAGTGGGAGACTAACCCAATCTCCACGGATATCGCTGCATAATGTAGAAAGGCCAAAGACTCATACCGTACATAAAAACAAATCCGGAAGCCATACTTCGAAGAGTAAAGCATTCAACCACATTGGAAAACCAAGCAAATAAACAACCCATATCAATAGCAGTGACTCTTCCGAGTAAAAAGATGTAGACAGATGTGTGAGTATGACGTTAATCCATGACGCTTCAATAAAAGAGGGAAAAAAAGAACTGAAAAAAAGAATAGTTGAGGGCATTTCAAAGTCGTTCCAGCAAGATTGCGGAAAGAGGCCGAAGAAGAATCCCAGGCCGGGTTGGCGTCAAGTCATGATCAGGATAGAGGAGTCCCGCCGAATAAGCCAGCCGGAGGCGAAGAATATTGCCGCAGCACGGAGGAGGGCCCGCCAAATCCACTGAAAGGGGCTGGGTGGCTGTTACTAGGGACAGGGCTGCCGATATCGCCAGGCACAATGCTGCCCCGATGACCGGGGACCGCACTGTTAGGGTCAGGCTCGAATCGGACAGACTTTCCACTCGGGGTTTCCTTGATAGAGAACGATCCGCCACCATTCTGTGGGCTTCCTTCCGTATCGCAGATATCAAGCATTTCATCCAAAGAGATCGACGGCTCGCCTGAGTTGCGCAGTTGCTCCACCTGGCCGAGAACGAGGTTCACATCGTGGAAGCTTCCGGCACCCTTCTGCGGGCTGGTCATCGAGTTAAGCTGCTTGCATGCTTGGATGACCAACAGGCGAATTGTAACGGGTCGAGAAGTGTGGGGCCGATGATGGCCGCCTGCTGAGAAGGCATTATTGGGAGACCAGCCAGTTCCGCTCGAGACGTGTGTCCATGTGGAAGGAGAAGAGAAGGGGCCAAAGGGCCCCGCCTGCACAGACCGCCATGGACTGTTGCCTATTGGAGAACCAACCGCGAAGTTAGTCTGTGGGGATCCTAGAGGGTCCGAGAACAACGTCGGTCCTTGGAAGCTAGCACGCGTTGGCCCCGGGAATGCCCCGGGTGCCGGGGCACCAGGCAATGATTGAGACAGGTTCGATGGATATGTAGCATCGGTGTCATCAAGGAGCGCACTGCTACCTAGGTGAGCACTCAAGCCATCCACTTCTCGCTGCACTGAAGCACTGCCATTGTTCTGCCGGTCCTGTGCCGAGCTGGATGGGCGTTTGATAGGGCTTGGCCGTGTGATGGGGAACGGCTGGGTTGCAGAGTCTAACGGGGAGCGGTCAAATGAAAGAGACGGCTGCCTGGAATGGGACTTTGACAGACCACCTTGCTGCAGAGGGAAAGCACCAGGCACTCCATGGTTGCCAGTGAATGGAAGGTGTCCAGGATCAGCAGGGAAGGTTCGGCTCGGCGGCATGGGGCGTACACCGTTCATCCCAGGCGGCGCGGGAATTCCACCAGATCCGTTAAATGATCGCAAAGGATTAATCATCCCAGCATTCGACGAGTACATCGATTCTTGAGGGTGAGTCGATCGTGGAGCCATTCCTGGTATGCCCGGGGGTTGAACGGTAGACCACCGAGGCCAGCGAATGCTGAAGCATTGGTACGCCCTAGAGGCGATAGAGGAGCGGAAGGTTGAGGATGGTGCAACGGAGGCTGTTGATAACCTTGTCTGGTAGCAAAAGTCGCTCCTGACTGCGGATGACCCATGGAACGTGGGGAGATGGAAGGGTGGTGAGAGGAATCTGCGCTGTTGGGTTGAGAGTGAGGGGAGGAGGTAGAAGAGCCATGATGAGATTGTTGACGAGGTCGTCCCGGGGTCGAGACCTTAGGAACAATGGGTGTCGCCATGGGATAATGCGGAGACTGCAGGAAACCAGGAGGGGCCTGAGACTGGAGATTGTATGGGATGACGCCCGGTAGAGTGTGTGGTGGTGAAGTTCTGACTTGATCGCGCTTTCCACTGCGATCTCGGATTTCCTGCTCTCGCGCTGCATCTCGGTCCTTCCTTGCTTGATCTTCACGCATTTTGCGTTCACGTTCCTCCCTGGTTCTCTTTTCAAAGGCCTCACGCTCTTCCTTTTCTTTGCGTTTGAGATCCTCTCGCCTCTTCTTTTCCTCTTTTTGTTCTCGTTGCTTGCGCTCGGCTTCGGCTTGACGTTCCCGTTCTTCTTTAAGCCGTCGCTGTTTCTCAGCTTCTTTGCGAGAACGCTCTTCCTCTTGTGCTTTTCTTTCGGCTTCACGTTTCTTCCGTTGCTCTTCGCGCTTTAATCGCTGTTCTTCGAGCTTCTTCTCTTGTGCAGCCTTCAGAGCCGCCTCCTCAGCTGCCTTCTCGGCTTCCCGGCGGGCTTTCTCCTCTTCTTTTGCCTGTTTTTGCAATCGCTTCTTATCCTTCTTCTTTTGCGCTTCCCGGGCCTTTTTAGCATTGCGCTGTTCGTTCAACGTCTCCTCTTGGAGAAGCTCATCAATTAGCTGCTTCTGACGCTGTTCGGCGACTTTCTCTCGATATGCCGTCATAACTCGTTGCTCAAACATTCGGGCGGCGAAAATCTGGAACATCCGTCGCCCTTCCTGCATGCGTTGTTCCTCGGTCATGGCATCCTGTGAGTATAATTAGCAAGTTGGCCCGAACAATATAAGATCGTAAGCGCGTACCATTTCGTCCTCGTCGAACTCTTCCTCGTCCTGACTGTCGTAATCCTCATCGTCCTCTTCATCATCGTAATCCTCATCATCTAAAGGACCATGATTATGCCCATGGAAGGACTGATGAGCAGCAGCTATTCCGTATTGGGTATCTTCTTCTCTTTGCATTCTCCGTTCAGCCAATTGCTCCATCATGTCGATGAAGTGCTTGCCATCATTTTTCAGGAGATCATCTGCAACTGTAAGAATTCCATCTGGTAGAAATGATTAGTATCCAAAGTTAGACGTCGAATCCTTGCAATATCGATCAAGTGATCTTGCTGCATACCTTTAACAGTTAGACTATTACCAAATGCAAAGAAATCAGCTCGGGCTGCTCGAGCTTCATCATCTTCAAGATCTTCGTCGCTGTACAGCTCCTCGTCGTCCTCATCCTCCTCATCCTCGTCTTCTTCTTCATCTTCCTCTTCCTCTTCTTCATCGTAATCCTCTTCTAGTTCATCATCATTGTCTTCAGGCAGCTCCTGAACCCGGCTCCGTGACGGGTGAAACTGGCCATGCGTCCGAGTATGATGCCCTGGGGATCGAAGCGGTGGTTGATAGAGTCGGGGGGAGGAATGATGGGAGCTCCTTCTTCGAATGCACCTTGATTGTTATTCGCGTATTGTTCCAGCTCCTCGTAGTATGCGTCGTAGAGGACCTCTAGCTCTTCTTCAATTGCGGTTCGTTTTCTTCCACAAACCGTACAACTGCAAGAATGCTTTTGCTGTTCTTTCATTTTCTTCAGAACAGCATCCTTTTCCACCTTGACGAGCTGGCGCCTTTCTTCTTCGCCGAGCTCAAACCAGAAGGTCCTGATATTTTCGCGTTCTTCTAGAGTTGACTGGTTCCAGATGCTGCTATTTTTCATAGGTTTTCCGGTGAATCGACTGATGTATGGCATGGACTGGGGAGGCGGAGGAGGGTGGGAGAAGGTGGCGGACGGGGTTGAGAGTGGAGTTGAGCTGCGATCAGCATGATTCTGAGAGTCGGATCGGGCTTTCCTATTTTTCTTCCTCTTCGGTGCCTCGCTTGAGGCAGCGTGCTGGTCATCGGATCCGTTCATCGTCGCGGGTACGCGGGGTTGTTCTGGTGACGAATATCCGTAGTGAGTACCTGCTGCAGTATGGGAGTGATCCTCGGGATGATATTCGTGATCTTCATCGCAGGAGCGCTGTTCATCTGCTGCTAGCAAGTCCGCATCTCCGGGGTTGTAAGCATCAGGATGTTCCGCAGCTAAGCGAGCAGCTTGTTTCTGTCGGCGTTTCTGCTTCTTGCGATTCACAGAAGGCGCAGATGTTGCAGTTGATCCAGTCGATGTGGTACCTTGAGGACCCCGCGCGTGGGTCTCGCCGTTGGTTGCTGGAAGCGGAGTTTCTGACATATGGGTCGCCATGGTGGAGGTGAAATAAGCTGCAGGGACTGCCTCAGCAGCATACTAATACCACCAGAGCAAGCTTTGAGTTAGATGAGCAATGTCAGAGAGGTGGGTGGTAGAATGAGGAGGAAAAGCGGAGAACGGAAGAGCCAAAGAGCCCTACCAACAAAGCTCCGGTGATTCCACAATCTGGTGTTAACTTACCGGAATTATTCCCCTTGGCGTATTCAGGGACAAAGATTCAATCGCGTTCTTTGTTGTTTGGTTAAAAGACACTTCGGTAGTGGCAAACGTGAGGGGTGAGATAGGATAAGGACACGGGAGGAGGGGGGTTGAAAGCAATAATCCCGGCGGGTCAGGACGTGTCTGCGCTTCGGATTAGATCAGGAGCACTGGCAAACTAGGGAAGGAAAACAAACAATGAGTCAAAGCCAGTATCAACAAGATATCAAGGCTGAGTTGAGCGCCGAGGTAAGAGGCAGACAGATCGATCGCGAATGAATGGATGGAGTGATGGGCTTTCCAGCCTTCTGGCTGGCTGTCGTGCCGCCGCAACGGGATAGCCGCCGCAAGCGAGCCGATGCCTTAATCGTCAGGTTTCAAATCTCGAATTGTATGTTTTAGTGGCACTATCTTGATTGTATGAAGATATTTCAAACTGTACACTGTAGTAAAGTTCAAATATCAATATTCCAACTCTTTAACCAAGTTATCATCCCTTTAATTACAAGTGTAAATAGAATACATTTCACTGATTCATGCTGATCACTACGTTTTGAGTCACATGAGCTTTCACATGCCCGCCTTTAATCTGCCAGCAATACCCCCCTAATATTAGGCGGTGATGGGTAAATGGGCAAGGGGAAACAAGTATGAGACGCTCTGATCCACCAAGCTGTGTGAGACACGGAGAGCGCTAATTAAAAATATCTTCCAAGGTCATAAACAAGAGGGAAAAGGGTCCCCATAGGATGATCAGACCGAGGAGATACCCATCTACCTCCAGGCTATTATTTAGTCCCTTCGTAGTCTCGGCGTGAGCCTTAATAAATCTCCGCTTGGACGATTGTAAGCGCCTTCTTCCCCTTCATCTTATCTCCAGGGCTTACTCTTCAGCTTCTCTCTTTTCTAAAAAAAAATCCTTCCACTCACTCAATTTCTACCTTTCTCCTCTCTCCTTAAATTTACCCAATTTGAGGTTGCCCGACTCTCGTGTCTACGTCGAACCCCATCATTAGCCTCAGCCGCATCCGCAGCGCGACCTTTCCCCCCTCCTCCCCTAACAACTCACGTCACTGTTTGGGTGCATCTTCAGGCCGCCCATTCATATCTCACTGTAATCCTTTTGGGCACCATCCGCCTAGTCCTGGACTTTCCTTACCTATACGTGTCGCCAACCCTCGTAATCAGCTGAATCTGACTCGGAACTCCGCGTCATCTCGAGTGTCGATCCACAATACCCTCCGCTCTCCCATTACCCTTGTGTATCAGAAGGGTTTTGCAGCCTTCATAATGTCGCAACAACAGGATGATAATGTGATGCGAAGGTATGTGCAGCCGATTTTTAGGTGGTGTCTTATATCCCCGCGGTATGGAAAGGAGATTATGCAAGATTGAAAGTGGCAGCCTAGCACTTCCGATACCACTACCAGAAGGGTTGAAGACAGAATGGTGTTCGCATGTGCTAACTTGAAGTCCCCGGTAGGAAACTTGTGATCATTGGTGATGGTGCATGTGGAAAAACCAGTTTGCTTAGCGTCTTTACCCTGGGATACTTCCCAACTGTGAGTTTAGTCCTTGCCTAGAAGAACCCCCTTAGCAGAATCCATGGCTAACATGTTTTTATATCACAGCATTATGTTAGTACTCTCGACCTCGATACATCCCCTACCAATCATGTCTGACATATCCCCCGTTAGGTACCAACGGTATTTGAAAACTACGTGACGGATTGCCGTGTCGATGGCCGCTCAGTCCAACTGGCTCTATGGGATACAGCAGGACAAGAAGATTATGAGCGATTGCGACCATTAGCCTACTCGAAAGCCCATGTTCTCCTGATTGGATTCGCTATGGATACTCCTGATTCGTTGGAGAACGTGAAACACAAGGTTCGTCTCAGATAAATTGAAGAGTCAGGTGGCAGTGGTACTGATCTGCGGTATAGTGGATCGACGAAGCAAACGAGCGATGCCCCGGTGTGCCGATCCTTTTGGTCGGCTTGAAGAAAGACCTTCGTGAAGACCCATTGGCTATTGAAGAAATGCGCAAGAAGTCACTCAAGTTCGTGACGACGAAAGAGGGTAGTGACGTCGCAGCATCGATTGGAGCCCGCAAATATCTCGAATGCTCGTCTCTGACAGGCGAGGGTGTTGACGATGTCTTCGAGGCAGCTACCCGTGCTGCATTGCTCACGTTCGATAAACGGAAATCGTCTTGCTGTGTGGTTATCTGATGATGCAATTTGGGATGTGCAAAATGCCGACTTTTTCTCTGCCAGCGCTCGGTTTTTCTGTTGACTTGGAATTTTATTGATACAACTTGGTGTAAACCATGAAGATATCAATCGACGCTCCGTTGTATCATGCATCACTGGTGTTTGGGAGGTTCTTGTGTTAACCCGGTCGATTGATCTGGGTACGATGTCTGCTTTCCGGTTATTTTAAGCCGTGTCTTTTCCCTTGCAGGTATTTTCTTACGTCTTTCCTTTTTGATCAAATGCGTCTTTGTGATGCTTATGCACGTGCAACTCCGGATTCCCTTCCTTCTCACCACTCAATTCCCCGAAGTAC
Organism: Penicillium cf. griseofulvum; assembly: GCA_028974015.1. NCBI lineage: Eukaryota > Fungi > Ascomycota > Eurotiomycetes > Eurotiales > Aspergillaceae > Penicillium > Penicillium cf. griseofulvum. The sequence continues at coordinate 1,530,524 of JAPQKP010000005.1, forward strand.
ATTGCGATCTCACTCATTGTGTTCTCCTTTTTTCATGTAGTAATTCTGGTGCCTTTGTTTTCAGCGCTCATTTCTCATACATTGTGCTCACAACCCACTCAGGGTACCATATAATCAACTATATCTTTCGGCACGTCATACTTGTAGACCCATAGTCCCTATACCCCTATATATAGTCAGAGCATATCGCACAAGAAAAGCATACTGAAACAAAGTGATATCAAGCTTGGAAATGCAAACTATATCAAGATAAAATAAAAAAAATGCATATGTTACATAGCGCCAAATTGATATATATCATGGGCCATCCAGTCCAATGAATCTTCAAACCAACATCAAATCCAACAAGACAACTTCTCCTTCAATTCCTCTATTTCTTTCCAGGCTTCTTCCAGTCATAGTTCCATCCACCAGAAGGAGGGGACTCAGTCTGCATGCGAGCATACTCGATAGGGAACATATCAGTGAAGATACCCTTCTTGTTCATCGACACGCGGAACAACTTGCCACCATCGCCCGCGCCAGTGCGCAGCTCCTCACACGCATCTTGCATGCTCTGATACTGGCGCATCATCTCGAGTTCATGCTTGCGGCGCTGCTGGGCCTGGAACAATTGCCATGCACGGTGGATGGTCCAGTGACGGAGGTAACGGTTTCGGGAGAAGCGGAGGGGACGGGGGGTGAGGGGGTGGTGGAGGAAGTAGCGGATCAAAGCTAATGGGTTAGAAGAATGTTGTTAGTTTTTGGTTGTTTTTCTTTCCTGGCTATAAGACGTGTTTGGGTTTGGTTGGGGGGCTCGGGACTCGGGACTCGGGTGAGAGGCTCGGCGTAGGGGTATGGCACATACTAATGCGCTTGTCAATTACAGGGCCGTTGTTGGTCTTTCTCGCGGCCATTACGCTTGTTGTCGAGAATGGCGCGGATTGTAGGGCTGCTGTGACAGGGCCGGGCTGTTGTGTTTGGCGGTTCAGGGTCTCGTGGCACGCCCGGGAAATTGATGGGCGGACCGGCGCCATCGACATGGGGATCTTGAAGACATTCGCGAGAGACGCGAGGGCTGGTGATAAGGACTTCATTGTGATGGTTGTCTGCTGGGTGGAAGGAGTGGGAAGGGCTCGATGTAATTGAGTTCCATGAGGAATAATTCCTTGACGGCAGAATCTTGTCCGCCTATTTAGCCGCGCGCTTGTTGATATAAACATTGCCGCTGCATGCAGCTTTAACTGCGACGCATTTGTAGTTCATGTTTTCAGAGAACAATTAAGTTAATTATCAGACGGCAGGATTTGATGCATCCCAATATACTTAAGATAAAAACATTTACGTCCAATGACTGGTCATTTCAGCCAGTGTTGAGATTTGATAATAGGTACAGATAAAAAAATTCATACATGGCTTTTGAGCACAGATCATGAGTTGACATTTTTGATGAATAGGAAGATAGAGAAGTATTCAGTAGTATCAAGAGTCATCAAAGGCATATGTGAAATGTCCCACCAAAGCTGTTAAAGAGAATGCCATAAAACGCCCATGGAATGCAGTTGACGCGCCGAATATAAGCAGAAGGAGTAGTGACTCAAGTCGATTGAAACAAGGAATGGCCCGTCCAAAGCTATCCAGTAGACCGCTTGGTGGCATGGTGTTTCTTAGCCCGATCGTAGTTCAAAACCTTGCGGCGGCGGTGTGTTTGGGCTAGCTTCCACCGGCAATAAAGAACCAATGCATCCTTCAACAAAACAAACATGCACCCGCCAACAACACTGCGACCCCAGCGAGTCTGAAGCAGTCCCAAACGGCCACGGTCCATGGCTGGGGATGTCCATGACTTAGGCAGAAGATACTTCAACAGGCCACCCATTGACGCTGAGATTGCTGGGAAAACAAGTGCTCCGAGTACGACATCAGCAAGATTACTGGTATCGGCAATAATCTCGTTCTGTCGACGGCCAAGTCCTAGTGGGTTGTTGTTTTGCGCAGCGTCTTGAGCCCCGTTCGGGCCGCCATTGGCAGCTTCGTCTTGCCCGATAGGAAGGGCTTCAAGGTCCGGTTCGTCCGCATCGCCCATTCCCATCTGCAGCTCAAGATCGATCTCCATCAGGATTTGCCCGTTCGCATTATCACCGAACCGGTTGAGACCCTCCGCCTGATCTTGTTGCTGGGCATCATCCAAGATTTCTTCCGCCGCACGGGGTTGTACCTCGGCAATCCATTTCCGTTCCAAGCCACCGAATAGCCGTTCGTAAAGCGCTCCGTAAAAGCTTTTGATGTATGGCAGCGCGGCGAAAGTCATAGCCGGTGTGGGTGGCCACAAGTCGAAGTCGGGTTCCTGCCCCGGGTTATGTGCAGCGAAGAAAAGAACCGGAATAGCCGGAAGAAGGCCTTCGGCATACCGAGTGCGTGAGAATATTAATACGAGTGGGATAAGAGGTAGCCCAATATTCATCCCGGGATTCCATGGGCCCTCCATGGTCTCCTCCATGATCTGCCTCGCTTCGTCGGTTCCGAAAATGAGGTACATTGAATAAACTCCATGCGCGCAGCACCCAGCCCACACAGTGCCGGCCACTGTAAACATCATGCCAGGAAGGACTAATCGGCCTGCCACGCGCTCGGCCAGTCGCATCATATCGACCACATAGCTCCGCGGACGAGTGACCACGATTTCTGTCTTGCACTGGGGGCACATCATTGTTACGCCGCCGCTGCTTTTGCGCGACCGGGGATTTTCCATGTCGGCAAGCCAGTCGAGCAGACATGCCTCGTGGGCTGTTAAGGCACAAGGGCAAGGCGACCGCCATTCCAGATTTAGTGGCGAGTCCTCTGTTTCATCCGTATAGCAAATCCAGCACTTGCGTGGCTCATCTTCATCCGAGGCATGGGATGGTTTCGGTGATTGACTGAGTGATTTATTGGAAATATCCGATCCGTGGCTCGGTGTTGATACGCTCTTATTCAAGAAAACAGTTTCGGTGTCCTCCATGGATTCATTCTGAGGTGAGATGCTCTCTTGGGAGATGGTGTTTTCATCCGAGTTGGTGGACGTAGTTCCATCGAATGGTGTGGTTCTGCCTGCTGCAGAGTATCCCGGAACGGACGCCATGTTAGTGGAGACCAGGTATGCAAGTCAGGGCCGATGAGAAATGTAGAGAGATAGTGCGATAAAGATCTAAATCGGGCTCGATAAGAGACAAAGAATGGGGTACATCATCTTCTGGGTAGAGAGACGAACCATAGAAGCCAATGAAGCAAACAAATGTCTCGGATTTTCTCTCAGAGCGCAAGAAGAGAGGAGCTTCATTCCGCTAAGTGAAGGTTGGGGTCTCTTTAAGTTCGGCTGTGAGCCGCGGCTGTCAATGGCGGTCACGTGGGAGATCACGTCACATTAGCCATCAAGATCAACCCGGACGTGTATATGACTTACTTCCGGATGCGTTGCACTTTCTAATACAGGTAGGATAGATATACATATGTACTACTTGCTCAGTGTTTGTCCTTTATGCATTCATGCCTGAGAGATCAGGCCCTCTGTATGTCTCGGTGCGTATGTATAGATATAGGAAGTCCACAGTCTACCTGGGCAGTACAAGAAGAATCCAGCCATTCCTTTAGTCGTATCTCTCCCATCTACACGGCCACGGTAGATCTTTGCTTGCTCTGTATCTTAGTAGCTGTCTGGCATTTTGAAGCCGTGGTGGTGTTTCGCTTAGCCTGATGTATAGAAGGGTAGACCAACCCTAGGTCCTGAGTTGCACTCTGTAATTCCTTAATATTTAGTCAACTACAAATTCCTACAGCCGTAAAAATAGAAGGATAAAACTAAATCAGAATTCGAATCCAGTAACGAGTTATTCATTAAAAAAGCAGAAAGGAATACCTAAGCTGTGATCTGGCGATCCTGTGATCAAGGGTTGGGCATAAGCGACATCATAGAAGAGCGAGGGGTAACCAATTCACACATCCAACTACTGTGCAGGGTAAATGTTACCATCAGACTTGCTCTTGTCGTCAGCTGACGCAGCCATGTCTTCCAGGGCATCATCCAGCTTAGCTGGAGCGGAGACAGTTTCGGCCATCGCCGCAGCAACAGCTGCAGGTTCAGAGGCAGGTTCGGAGACAGGTTCAGATGACTTTGTCACGTTCACATCACCCTTCTCCTCCTGGTTATCTGCAGATTCGGTCGCTATCGGAGACGACTCAGCGGGTTCCGGGGTTTCTGCTGGGGTCTGTATAGGCTGGACATCCGGTGTTGTGATTGCGACTGGAGATTCAGGTGTTGGGTCCGCAGATTCACCGGCAATGTTCTTGGCGAGTGGAGGGGCCATTGGCTTTTCAGCAGGCACCGATGGTTCTTCCACTGCAACGGTAGGCTTCTTCTCATTCTCACCAGTCCCAACAACCAGGTTCCCATCCTGGCCAACTTGCCAGACATTCAAAGCTTCTGTTATCTTAATCTCTGGAATAGTGGGAAGTCTGGAAGTGGATTTCTCGACCGCTGGCTTTCGGCGTGCTGGCCCGCGGGCTCTTCCCTTGCGAGCATCGCTCAGAGGCTGTTTCTCAACAGGCTGCTCGGGCTTTTTTTCTTGGGGTTTAGGCTGCTGGGGACCCAGCTGCAGACGTGAATTCAGATCGGTGAGGAAGCCCGCCTTCATCGCTGCGATCTTGCTTCCGCCGGGACGAGTAGGAATTGCGGGCTTTGCCTTGACTGCAGGAGCCTCTCTCGGGGCTTCGGCAGTGCCTGCTGGGGCCTGGGAACCGGGCTTAGCGGGACGGGCAGGGACCTGGGGCTTGGGTCTGTCTGGGATTGATGGCGGTAGACGCTTTTCGGTCGGTGAGGCAGACTGAGTCTGTCTCTGCGGGCGCGGGGGAATTCCAGGCTTGGAAAGTACTTCAGGGCTTTTCAATTCTTCTTTTGCGGGCTCAATTGTGGTCACCAGCTGGTGACTATCGGGAGCATCTTCCCAAATATCTCTACTGGGAAAACGCTGTTTCAATGTGTCTGGTCGCGCGGGTGTCTTGTCCTTGACGCTCTCGCCTTCCAGGATGTGGGTAGCGACCTGATGTGAGTCGACCTTGGTGCTCTGCATCCTGCGTGTGGCCTCTTGCTCAGGTGTCTCGAAGGTCTCGGAAGAGTCTCGTTTAGGCAGATCTGGGGTGGTGACGGTGGCATGAAGCTGCAGACTGTTTGGGGTATCCTCCCAGATATCCTGACTAGGGAATCTATGCTTGAGTGCATCCGGTCTCTTCTTCAAACGATCCGCAGCTGACACGGGCTTCTCTTTCTTAGCATCATCTTCAGGGAACAACGGCTCATACTCGTCGACGTCTTCAAGGGGGGTATGCGCATCTTCACGCGAGTCATAGCGGGTCAGGACCGGCATTTGGCCTTGCGCGCTTGCTGATCGACTGTTGGAACGACTGTGGATACTCGGGGTCCGACTGCGGCCATCATCCTCGAAACTTCCCCGATGTTCAAATGTCGGCGAGACGGCGGGATGCAAGTACGCCGACTCAGGGCGTACTTCATCAGCAGCCAGAATTGGCTCTTCCTCTTCTTCGTTCTCAAATGCCGGTTCATGCTCTTCCGGCGCCGGGGTCGGGGCAAATCCGTCCGGGTGGTGCAAAGGATGCATCGGATCATCCACATGGATCACGCCCCCCTCACGATGTCCATGCCAGCTGGATCTACGGTGACGCAGCGGGCTTGCGGTAGCTTGCTTCTGCATAGCTTCTGAAGGGAAAGTCATTTGTCGAAGTGGCGACTCAACAGTCGGCTGGCTTTCGAGTCGAGCGTCAGGAGGAGGAGAAGCAATGGAATGTATGTACTCGTCGGACGCTATGTACCCGACCTCTTCTTCGGGAGTGCCCACAACAGTTGGGGAAGTACCTGGCCACGATTAGCTTCGAGCGACTGCACAATTGCTTCAAATACTCACCAAGACCTGAACCAGTCTGGGCCGAGCTGCGAACAATCTTGTTCAAATCGTCGCTACTCATTGCCCAATCAGGACGTGGAGTGCCGACGCCAGGGCCATATTGTCCTTCTTCCTTCACGAATTCATCGGGGTGCTTTTCATACCAAGCCTTCTCAAACTTGTCGGGATGCTGAACTCCATGTCCGTGCAACCCATAGCTACCAGGAGGCAGGGAAGAGTCCCGAGCGCTACGAGTGCGGTTGTGGTTACGGCTCGACCGCTGCGAGCCTTCGAGGTACGGGCTGGGGGAAGGTGCCTGGACGTCACCGGCATTTGGGTACATGGGCACGCGGAAGCCCTGTTCCTCTCCCATATGGGCAGAGAGCCGGCGCTCATTGGATGCAGTTGAGGATCCAGCGCGTGTGCCACTCGCTCTGGAATGTAGTGAACGACTTGAGCGTTCCTGTTCCTCACGAGCAGGCGAGACTCCACGGCCCAGTCCCGCCGCGGAAGCCTGGCGGGAGTCGGTGCGGGTAACAGCCTGGACCTTTGCTTCAGCACTTGAAGTCGGCAACGAAGGTCTCGGTGCATGGATCTTAAGATCACTGCTAACATTGCGAGTCTCCGCGGGTGTCTGGTGATGGCTATCCGACATGTTTCCTGGGTCGAGATCCGCGTATTCAATACCCTCCTCGCCGAGAGACGGTATTGTGACGCTGGGAGGACGTGGGGGCAGATCATTCGAAACGGTACGGCTCATGCTAGGACCGGTCCATTCATTGAACGGCGAAGGTGCATAGCTACCACGCATGGGCGAAACCGAACGGTCATTGCGGCGGTTGCCGGGGCGCGGCGGTATCTTGGGCATTTCTAACGACGACGGCGGTTGTGGAGATCGAGCCGGTCGAGGAGGGACGGCCGGAGCAGTTTGAGTTGACATGATGAAGTTCTGGGAGCTATTAACAGGTCAGCAGCAGCCTAACCAAATACCCCACAGGTACGCTCCTGTGGGCTGGAAAACAATGATATGTACGGCCCTAACCGACTTGCAGGGATTAACAGAACATATGCATCAAATTGATGCAAGGCTCCCAAGAGCAGCCCGTTCCATGCTGATAACACACAGAATGATATGCTTACCCAGATATGATGAGAACCAATCTCAGCCCAATTGGAACGACAGGCAAAATGCGCAATCAAAACAGACACAAAGCAGATATTGAAGCAATTCCGAAACTGAGTTTTGGGGAAGAGAGATGATGTATGCTCTTTCTGCCACCTGGTCCTGACGTGCTCTGACCGCAAGAGATGATGGTATTGTAATACTGTATCATTACAGGTTATATAGGAGCCAACTACAGCGATCTATTACATTCAATGCCCCGCTGATGAGATCAGTATAGGGTCTTGATTTTCGATCTTGAGGCATTTTTTAATTCTATACTTTTACCCCCTACAAATGAAACATATGAGTGGTCAAAATTGGTCGTGAAATACTTAATCCCTCATTTCTGCAGCATTGCAGTATGTTGTACAAGGTATCAGTGGCTAGCCCGTTTCGTTTCTTCTTCCCGAATTCCCTATATTGTACAATTTATCTAAAAATATCTAGTTCCGTCTATTGCGAGTAGTCTAGAACTTGATATCGGAGTGTTCTCTGAATTTTTACTTCTCCAAAACCGATAAGATGATTTTCCTGAGGTTGGATTGGCTAGCCAGACCGAGGCGGTGAACTTAGTTCTCCGCATTGCATCATCGCTATCTATACAACTCTACACGACATCGTTCACTTCACACTATAAGAAATCGATTGCCTAACGTTTTATCCTACCTTGGGGCTCTTGCTCTCTGATTATATCGCTTTTTAACGTTGAAATTCCTCCTACTCAATAAACACTGATTTCTCCAACGTTGAGATCCACTCTAACCGAGAATACCCGCCAAATATTGATCACCAGGGCTATCAGAATTTGCGGGGTAACATGACCTGTGACCAAAATTCACAAGGTCTATTCCACCATTTGCGCCACGTTCCTGAGTTCAGCTGTCTATAATTCCAGTATATGGCGGCTTGTCTCGTACAGGGTAAGCTGGACGGATTGCTGCCCAGCCCGGCTGGACAAGTTCCGAGGTTGTCAACCTACAAATTACCAGATTGGCAACGCAGAGGAGTGCATATGCATACGATGTACAACATACAAAGTAATTCAAGACATGTAGTTTCAGCAAATACATCGTAACCTAGATACGCCTGTTCCCATCTAGTCCTATTAGTGGAACTCTTTCAGGGCCAAACGGGCGTAGATACACTTCCAACCATATAACTGTACTTATACAGTTTAGTCTGATATTATGGTAGAATTAAGGTTGGTCAATGAATACACCCTTCATGATAGTAATCAGAACACCTATTCTGGCGGACACAGTCCACAAAATGAGAGGAAAGCACAGATATATCTGCTGTGGGAACGCTCATGGGCTTTGAAAACAGACATGTCCAGCAGGGTCATCCTGAGCCAAACCAAGACATACAAGTACAAGGCAATAAAAACACAAAACTATTTCATAGTGCATCCCCAATGCATGCTACCCGGATGGCATTTCGTCGTTGCGCTATCTGCATGGAGCATTTTATCGTGTCGCACAACCCTCCAATCACCAGTATTAATCCCAAAATGGGCCCAGCTGGTATAGAACAAGGCGGGAACGGCTTGGCGTGAAGGTCATGCCATCAGACAATCATCTGTGCAACTCCCTGGCCACCAAGGGTCTTGCTACCAACAAATTCTTGCTTCGTCACGGCTGCAAGTGCATAGAACACAGCCGCGATGAGAAGGAAGACGGCGCCAGCAATCAAGCTAGAAGAGCGTTCGGCAAGACTGATAAGTTGGACACCACCAAGGACGGCGTAAATGAGAGCGCGCATCCAGTTGGTTGTAAAGCGGCGGATAAATGAATCGAATTTAGAGGATGTGGGACAAATTCGGAGGAGGAAGGGCACTTCAATGAAGAGAATGATGAATGCCGAGACACTGAAACGGGTTAGGTTTCGCAATGAATCAACGGAAATGAATGCGACTCACATGCTTATAATACTGATGATAATCAGAACCACGTTAAACGAAAAGATGTTCGCAATGCCTAGCGCAAGGCAAAGGATAATACACAGCACACCAGTCCTAGATGTTTCGTTAGACTGATCCCTTCAATATGCGAAACTGATTTTCGGGAGAGCCATTGAGGGGCCACCAGACGAGGTAGCAAACATCATTCGAGCTTTCAATCAAAGCGCTCCGTGCTCTCCCATGACAGTATTCATGCTTGTAAAATCACGGAGTGTTGGAAGGTAATAGGGTAGACTAACCATTGTCCATAGATACCTAGAACAGGCCAGCAAGGTTAGCAGATTGAGATATTGGCGTTGCGGAATCCGGGGACCTACTGAAATTTCGCGATCGGAGCTCCTCGGCCAGCGTCATGGCGGGCTAGCAAGACAGAATCTGGGGGAAATAAGAGCCGAAGATCAAAGATGGAGGATGCGCGGATGATCTGAGGTGTCAGAGGGTCCGGCAAAGTGTACACGCGGTTGATTATCCAGGGCGGTCAAAGGATCGAAACAAACAAAACGGGCAGCAACGATCAATGTTGAACTATTCCAAGGTTCAAAGTGAATCAAATACCTGGGGATATGATCATCCACTTGCACAGTGTTCCGAATTTTCCAACGTTCCAAGTCCTGTTGTTTGTGATAAGATCATTCGGAGGTCGTCTTCTAAGCCAAGTCAACCCCTATCACTAGGCAGACGCCAATCGTCAATATTATTGACCTTCCAAAGAGACCAAGGCCCTATTATAGTCAGGCCGATATTTCCCGTTTCAATATATAACAGACTCTCAGTCTATTTTTGGAATTCATCAAAGAACCTGGTAACCATCAACTAAGCTTTGATCCACATATAAGCAAAGAAGTCACAAGGTTACCCGCTCGTAACATTTTGCCTTAGTTATCTGGCTGTAACATTTTCCAACTCTGCTTCTTTTTTGTGTGTTATGGTGAAAGAGAGGAGTGAGCACAGTTGGTTCTATACGAAGCAAGCAAGAAAGGTTGGCTCCCGAGGTCTTTATATACCATTAGTCAGGAGAATAAATCTGATCAGCTAGGAGGTCGATGGCCAAATAATAAAATCTCAGTAATAGGAACGGTCTGACAAGACTGTGAAGGATTATGAGCCATCTAAATCATGACAGACCCCCTTGCCCCATATCGTTGCACATATATGTCTAGGATTGAGATGTTGTGTGGTTGTTGACCTCATTGAATATAATTTCCTATATTTGCCAATGAGTATCCTCCACATATATCCTAAGGCTTCAGTATCCAACCCAAGACCTCAATAGGTTCCACGTGAGTGACCGTGGTATACCCTATGGTTGAACAATACTCCAGTGGCGCAGCGGCAAGTAACTAGCTAGGTAGACTTGACCATAAATAAGGACCGCTAGTTGCCACACCTGGGACTATACTTCCTAATCTTTGAACTAGACGCTGGAATTGAGATTGACTTGAACTTTAGAGATCCTCCCTTTCCTAAAGCACTATGCATCTTACCATCTCACTAGTCCTAGCCTTCATCTTTCCGCAAACCCAAGCCCTACCCACAAACGATGCTCCCGGAAAACTTCGTGATTCCCGCATTTATACCTGTTTCTTCGGGGGGCGAACTACAGGCTGTGTAACCAGGGTTGTTGGCCCGCTGCTCTCGCCTGCTCACCTGGTGTGGTATGTAAGTTTAGTACTGTCTATGTAGTTCTAATCCTCGAGTCTACTTGTCGCACTCACAATCCATAGAGCCCTTCAAATGTGAGTTCATGTTCCCCCATCAGTTTTACCAGCCCTCTTCTCGAGTGGTACACGGATAGGGAGTTTGGTGTCATTAATATCGGATGCACTATTGAGCTTGGTGCCCAGCCGAATTGCTGGAGTTGTTGTATGGATATCACCCCTGTAATTTAGAGCAGAGTCCGGTAGTTTCGTTTAGGACCCTATTCTGAACTTTGTTTAAGGTTAATGTACTCAAACTTTATAGGGACCTATAGTCAACTGCTTTGAAATCAATGGCCACAAGGATCAAACAAAAGTGGTTGCTCTCTAATATCCCGAGGTCACATCGAGTCCTCTGGGTCAAATAAATGATTAGTGCATGGTTGTGCCGCAAGTAAGCGGGAGAAACACTATATCAATTGTACTCACTACGCCTAGCATACATGTAGTTATTTCTTGATATAACTATGACCTATTTTGGCCTTCAAAGACATGGCGAAAGTGCTGGTGGCATCAACAGATTGCCACTATTAATCCCAAGGATCCTTTCAAAGTCAAATTACCGAGGATTAATATATCCCCATGGGAGGAATATATCCCAAATGTGGAATATACCCCTCATGCCAAGGGATCTCCCCAGTCTTTCGGACTTACCCCGGTTTACGCTATTCCTTTTTCAAGGGATAAGTATAAATACTCGCGGAATGATGACCGCCCTGATTATTGAACCATTTTCTCCTCTCATTTCTCTTTGCCCACCATGGTTGATGTAAGTGGCAACCAGGAGAAGACCTTCTCACACCAATTCGACACACCTGCCCAAGATTCCCCATACAGCACCGATCTCAAGCAAGATGGGGTAGTCGTAGATGCGGAAGCTTCCAGCCTCGGCTCACCGACTTTCCAGGGAGTTGATGAAAATGCTGTCCTCCGGAAGATGGACATTCGTCTCATTCCCATGCTGAGCATGCTATATCTGCTGGCCTTCTTGGACCGCGGGAATATCGGCAATGCGAAGATAGAGGGGCTGGTTGACGACCTCCATATGACGGGAGCGCAATACAATTGGACTTGTATGATGTATCCCTTCGCAGATTTACAGAAAAGAATAGCCAATTGACACATGTTCGTGAGCAGTGACCGTCTTCTTCTTTACATACTGCGTCTTTGAATTGCCGAGCAATCTGCTTCTGAAGAAGCTAAGACCCTCGAGATGGCTTCCCTTGATTATGATCGCCTGGGGAATTGTTATGGTGAGCGCGCGCATTATTTGAGAGTCATCTCAAGCAGCATTTAATAACAGAGATGATTACACACAGACCCTGATGGGAGTTGTCCACAATTACGCTGGGTTACTCGCAACTCGTCTGTTTTTGGGTGTCGCAGGTATGTTGTCTCCCAACCTGCACCATATTATCGTCAAGCCTAACGATAGAATGAAACAAAATAGAAGCCGGCTTGTACCCTGGTGTCGCATACTACATTACACTCTGGTATCCACGTCATCGAGCACAGTTCAGACAAGCTCTCTTCTTCAGCGCTGCGAGTGTTGCGGGTGCATTCTCTGGGCTTCTTGCATTCGGTATCGCTGTAGGTGCTCTGCTCGCCGACGGCAATGAAAACTTTACTAACGCATCTCAACCTTCTTAGAAAATGGACGGTGTGGGTGGATATGCTGGCTGGAGATGGATTTTCATTCTTGAAGGTCTTCTTACCGTTCTTGTGGCACTGGTAGCCCCATTTGCGATTCACGACTCCCCGGAAACTGCCACCTTTTTAACTGAAGAAGAGCGTCGATTTGTGATCCACAGTTTACGGATTCAAAACTCCGTGGACTCGCGCGAAATTGATCAAACGAATGATAAGTTCGAAATGCGCTATGTTATTGAGGCTTTCACCGACTGGCAAATGTGGCTGGGTCTATTTAGTAAGTTCTGTTCGTGTCTGGGTATTCAATTTATCATTGACTGATTTGTGCGAAGTGTACTGGGGTATTACCTGTCCACTATACGGCATTTCTCTTTTCCTTCCCTCGATCATCAAGGATCTAGGTTATAAGTCTTCAACTGCCCAACTCCTCACTGTAAGCTCTCTATGATACTTCAAAATTGATCGAATATTGACATCATATTAGGTACCAATTTATATCACTGCAGCAATTGTGGCTGTTATTGCAGCGTGGATATCAGACAGACGCAAGGAGCGATCCCCGTTTATTCTCTTCTTCATGGGCATGATCGGCATCGGCTTTATTATCTGTCTAGCATCTACTGGTCGGGGAGTCCCAGGTGTTATGTACTTTGGTATCTTCGTAGCCGTCGTCGGTAAGTGCATCCAAGCTACAAATACGTACCCTAACTAACACAAATACAAGGGATCTATCCAGCATTCCCTGGAAATGTCACATGGCTTAGTGTCAACATGGCAGGTGACTACAAGCGAGCCGCCGGCATGGCTATTTACATTGGACTGGGAAACCTGGCAGGAGGTAAGAATAATGCATCAATCGGTGGTCTGAGATTCAAACTAATGGTTCTTACTCGACAGCTATGTCATCAAATTTCTATCGCGCCCAAGATGCGCCGAATTACATTCTCGGCCACTCCCTTGAACTTGCTTTCGTTGTCGTGGGCATGGTAGCGGCTGTCATGCTGCGTATGACCTACCAGCGTATTAACCGGAAGCGGGATGCTATGGATCCTTCAGAGTATCCCGAGAATCCTGACTCCCTGGGTGATCGCTCTCCATTATTCAGGTACATGCTTTGAATTAAGTGCCAGAGCTCATGATTGGATGGTAGAGATTGAAGACCGCGGGAATATGTTCAGATTGCATTACGTGCTTCTTTGGGTGCTCCCCTGATATAGACATCTCTCACTCAACTTCTATATGCATACTTCTTTCCCAGGTTTCAGATCTTATAGCAGCAGAGCTAGAATTGTTCTTTGTATTTGGCCTTGATCAAATAAAATGTAAAATTGAAGGATCTATGAAGTAACATGATATTGATACCCCTCTAAAACAGCAAACAAACTGACAAACTAGCAAACAGTGTAGCAAACAGCAGGGTTGATATCACAGCAAATACCCTCAGGGCTCACCCACAACTGAGAAGCTCATCAGGGTTCTGACCTGATAGTGAAATATCCGAGAGATAAAGATATATAATATACCAATCTCCCTTCCTGGCTAACATCACCTAAATCTAGATCAGAGCTCTTTAGAAGCTAGCTTTATATATAGCAGACACGTCTGTCATACTCATACCACCTAGCTTTAAGTACCTGCCAATATATTTAGCACAGATCGTTCTTTCCTTCTGTCAACCACCCAGCTCTCTGGTTCTCCAGACATTTTCAACACTTAAAAGGTTGTTTTGAGCACCCGCCACCAAGTCTAACCCACGGATATCGCTCTCAAGATCTGCTAGAAATATTGAATCAAAGACCTGGAAGCCCGGCGCGGTAGTGCACAACCAGCCCCAGCCCCCGAGGACCTTACCACACCCGAATGAGTACTCAATCAAGGTCGAGGTGCAGATTTACGCCATAGTTTGCTTCACCAGGGCAGCAGAATAAACCCCCTTCTCTATTGCTACAAGCGATGACGGTCCCATCATGTCTAGCCAACATGTGTGGTCGAAAGGCAGATTCGTTTAAAGACAGCGCCAAACTTCCATTTCCCACCACGCCCTACATGATTGGATGGGTGACTAGGTCCGGTCCAAGGACAACCTAGCGGAGAGACAATCCGAAAAGCAATTCAAAGAAAGACCCAACTTCTGCGACCTCCCCTTCTCAATTCCGCCCGAGCAGACCTGCTATACGATCATTATACTGTCATATTCTACGTGGGGCATTCGGACCACTGTTGAGGTCGCGTCCAGTAAGCTGTCGGGAGGCCTGTCCCTATATGTGAGTGAAGCCATAAGGCTCCAATAGCAGTATAATATCCACTAACTGGACTAGAGGCGTATAAAGTCCGTTCTCTATGGAGAGTCCGATACGGAATCGGTCCTGAACATTGAAAGGTCCCTCGGCACACGGCATGTTATTTCCAGTGAAGAGCAGCAGATTAGAGTCGCCCTTAGTATATAGAGCTCTATCCGTCTTCACTGGTGCTGATCTCCTACAGGGGGACGTGGATGTGTCCAGCTATGAAAAAAAAAGAAAGCAGTTGAATTAACTGCCCGACCGGGGGTTCGATCCCCGAACCTTGTGATTTCAAGATCTGAATACTGTGGAAGTTGTTAGTTGAATTGAAGGAACTCCAAATGTGGAGACGGCTTACAAAGTCACACGCTCTTCCAATTGAGCTAGCCGGGCTGATTTGTTGCGGGAGACGGGGGGTGAGCTCTTGCAGGGTGTTTTATCGGGGGGAGGAATACACTCTATACAACAAGTACTGCGTCCATATGGGTAAGCTCTCAACTGCCAATTACCAGACTACTCATCTTGCTTAAGCTGCGTCAAAGAGGAGACAATGATCTCCTTCTACTTCGTCTTCATTTGAAGGACCCGGTACCCCAGGGCAGGGGTCGGCGAAAGAGGACAGCTGGTGACCCAGTGAGTTTGTCAGGAGTATTCATTACAGAACACTGCTGACCTCTTTGATTTCTAGACCGAGGAAAGCATTAGGGTGACAGTGACAGATCGTGAGGAGGTTAGATGCGTTCTGACCGAGCGTATTTCCCTCTATATTTTGAGGTGCGAATATCTCTTATGACGAATAAAACTCTTGAATTACTCCCCAAATACGCCGATTTCTGTTTCGAACCCTATTCACTGCGGCCTGGACACAGGAATGTCCGTTAAACCAACCTTGGATCCTGGTGCCGTACCAACCAACGTTAGCTAGTGCCAACACCAAAGCCAATATCAAAACACCCAGACAATGAAACCCCTAGACAAGTAGGTCGCATCCCCTCATCGTACACATCGTCTCCTTCTGCCAACATTTGATGCGTTGCTCGTCTGGCTCCACAAGCTGAGCGGGAACAGATCGCCCAGGATATTCTTTCAGGTCACCTGACAACAGATGAAGGCTCATATAGGACGTATGGGTACGTACGGGCTAGGCTCCTTCTACCAAATAAGTTTCCAAGGTTTAACTTAATTCCCAATAAAAACTGAACTAATCTATGTATCACGAATCCAGTGAACGCTTTAGGTAGGAATCACATCCCGCCTCTTCCCCAATCTTCCATCAACATGATACACAAAAGCGATCAGTAACGAGCGAGTACATCTATTGCTCGGTGGGATTGGTTTGTGGATGGCTGTTTCAGACCGTTGTGTCGTCTCTTATGTATGTAGGTACATGGCCTCTAACATATGGAAAGAAATGGGCGATCAAACTTGTATGTAAAATTCTGAAGACACCCTTTGTTAGCTCGCCGTTTATGCAGGTGTACTTGAAAGGGTAAATGAGCTCCTATGAATGTCTGGAATACCAGCCATGGCCTCAATATTAAAACAAATGTTGTGCTTTGACACTGAAAGTGACCCTGAAATGTAAAATGGCAAGAGCAAAGGACCATCCATTTCGGGAAGGTACGTTGAGAATATAAAAGATAAAAGGCCACCCCCTTTCCTCCCTTCTCTTCTTCTCTTCTCTCCTCAGCCCTCTTCGTCTCCCCGTAGCCCACCTGAGACAGCGTAGAGGGCCGTGCCTCACCTATGTACCGGAAAGATATCAACATTACTAAGTTGTTGATGTCTTCTCAGGCCCGCACCTAAATCAAACTGTTCTTTCTCGTGGATGTTCTTGGAGAACGCCATTGGCTGAACTTGGGGTTCAATAGCCTTTGACAGGTCCCACGGAATACATGGGGGGTGTTTAACCACATCCTCTTTCATTGTACGCTAGTTGTTACTTGTAGGTAGTTTCCTGAATATATCCATTCCACCTAGTCCACTTGAGACGGTGGAGCTTCCTGATGCTGCTAGTAAGTATAAGCTTCTTCCGCCACTCAGCCACATTGGCCCTCAGAGTTAGATCATCCCGGGACAAGCTCCGACATTCAATCATCATATCATCATAGCCCTATAGCATCTCCCTCAACCTACCCAGTGGCCACAATGACTATCACTCAAGAGTATTTCTACAAGTCCACCTCCCATCTACAGAACCCCCCAATTTCCAAAAGACAATGTCATCAAGCCCGTGGACAAAACCCGACACAAGCACACGCCCAATCGCCGTGGTTGGCGGTGGCGTGATGGGCCGAAGAATCAGCATGATGTGGATATCCTCAGGCTTCACTGTCCTCCTATGTGAGCGAGCAACCGCAACCGTAACCGACAACGCAGTGGGCTACGTCCAAGAGCACGAAGCCGAACAAGCAGCCAAACAAGGCACGTCACCCGCTGAGCTGAAAGCCACAACCTCGCTAGAAGAGGCCGTTTCGAACGCATGGATGGTTATCGAAGCCATCCCCGAGAAGCTGGAGCTGAAGATCGATCTCCTGGCTGAGATCGACAAACTCGCCCCGCCGGACTGCGTAATCGCCAGCAACTCGTCGTCGCTGCGGAGCAGCCAGATGATCGTCAAGACGGAGAAGAATTACCGCATCTGCAATGGTCACTACTACATGCCGCCGGAGCAGACGTACTACGAGGTGATGTCGTGTGGACACACGGATCCTAATATCTTTCCGTTTTTGATGGAGAAGGCTGCTCAGGCTGGGTTCAAGCCTGTGCATGCTAAGGTTGAGTCTACTGGGCTGGTGTTTAATCGTATTTGGGCGGCGATTAAGCGTGAGGTTTTGCTTGTGATGGCTCAGGGTGTGAGTGATGGTCGAACCATTGATGAAATGTTCATGAGCTGGTTCAAGGCCGAGAAGGGCCCTTGCTTGATGATGGATACTGTTGGCTTGGATACTGTGTACAATATTGAAACTGTGTACACTGAACAACGTGGTTTGGACACCACTGTCATGGATTGGCTGAAGGAGAATTACGTTGACAAGGGCAATCTGGGCGCCAAAGGTGGAAAGGGTTTACTTGGATAAAAGATCTATAGAATGTTTTTAGAAGGCAATACAAAAGTGTTCTAGAAGAGACCATTGAAACCGCAGTTCTGAGTCTAGAGCTGAGAGTTACGATGAGACATGACCAACTGAAACATTAATTTATTGGGTATAAGAATGGCACTCTCCTCCCTAGGATTATATAGGATCGATTCACGTCGCCTCGGCCAGTCCAATCATAACATGACAATAGGCTGCAAGCCGATTCGAACCAAATAAGTGACGACAAGAGTGTTGAATACAGGTAAGGATAAAACGAAATAACCAAAAAAAGATATGTGACGCAAGGCATGGGGGTAGGTATCAATCGTCCAAGGCAAACTGGACAGGGAATCAAGAATCATCAGGAGTATTAGTATCCAGAAAAACAAAGATAATAAATTAGACAAGGAACGTAGGCAAAGTGAAAGGGTAATCAGAACAGGGCCGCAACAAACAAGCGCCCCCTGAAATGTCGGAAAGGGTATAGAGTGAAGGGCATTAGAGACAGGCCCTAGGGTGCGACTGGCAATCATTAGGGTATAGCACACCTATAGGGCCGATTGATGTAAAGGTAGTTCGGCAGCGAAGAAATTAGCCAAACAAGATTGAAGACAAACGTGCGAGGCACGGACCAGAGAAACTGTAATTAAGAGGCTTTCCTGCGACGATGGACTTTCCATTCCGCTTTAGCGACACGCATGAACATTTCGGTGTCTTTGATGGGAACCCAGCTGGTGAGGACTTTCATGATATTCTCAAAGTCGGACTCGAGGATGATATCACGCATGCCATCAATAAGGGCAGCAGACGAAGCATGCAAGACGTCAAGACCTTGACCAAATGTCCTTGGGTTATCAGGAGGGGCTTTGTTCTTTCCTGCAGAGGTTGCGGGACGGCCAGTGTTGTCTTCCGCATCGCCAAGGAGCATGAAGACATCCCATACCCGAAGCTGAGCCGGGAAGGGGATCGAGTAATTAAAGAGTGTGAGGTACCAGCGAGTGCCATAGGCTGTGGGTGGGATTCCAACCTCGTTCTGCAAAATCAAGCGTTAGTATACACTCGTAGTTCATCGACCGAAATTAACTTACCAGTTTTGTGGCCACTTCACCTCCAGCGAGCCATTCTCGTTCAAAGTCAGCCAAGGCCTCCATTAGACCAGCAAACCCACACTTGTACAGCTCTTCCAGACCTCGCAGCTGCCACAATCTGACGAGCATAATAAAAGCATGTTCTTCATCGTAATACGCCAGTAATGTAGCCGCAAGAGTTGCCATTCCCTGTACGTAGCCCGTGTCAGGGAAATAAAGTGACATGGCGTGAAGGACACGGAACAATAGTCTTTGGCCACCCCGATAGCGTCTCCGAAACATAATATGGCTGGAGATAGTCCGGGGTACATCGATATCAATCTGGACATCGTCCGGCGACGAAATGAACTGCAGCTCATTGTAAGCTTCGATGAGCTCGTCCGCATGCGGGCTACCCTTGTGGCGCCGAGCACTAGCTTCAAGGAATGAGTACCAGGCCGTTGACCGCCACCGATCTGGGATGCCCTTCCAAGTTCGCTCAATCAACTTTGAGCTCTGAGTATCGAACTCAAATGTCATACCGCCGCCGTCCTTGGACTTCTTTGTCGGCTTAGCCATCTTGGTCCACTTATCTTCACGTTGCCACTCCTTCCTTCGCATTGCGCGAGTAATCGGTGCATCTTCATTCTCACCAGCAGATGGAGTAGGCAGAGTGAGCATGTCCGCCGCCTCATCTTTGGTTTTTCGGTCTCGGTTGTGAGGCAAATGATTAGTCGCCGTGCGCAAACGGGATGTCGTACGGCGCAATGGCGGACCATAGTTGCTTTGTGATGAAGATGGGCGGGCACTTAGGGAACTTTGGGATATTTTGCGGACTAGAGACGGACCGTTGAAGGAACGGTTGCTGGCGGGAGCGGTTGGTGGGCGAATTGAACGTTTCCGCCGAGGTGCCTCAGATGCCAGCAGAAGGCTAGTTGTGACTCGCTGGAGCGGGTTAATTTCTGAGCCCTTGGAGTTCTTTGCAGGTCGAATAAAGCCATAACGATCGACTTGCTCTGCGCCGATATTTTGCCAATATTCAGCACCACCTGCTAGCTCCTGGGTTTCCCTCTTAATTCGGACGCGCTCCACTTCGGCAGAGGCGTTATGTTTTGTTTTGTTTCCATTATTATTCGTCTGAGTGAGTGTTTCAGAGGTTTTGGCATCCGGGACCGCACCCTCTTCCCATAAGACCCCGTGTTCTGAGGCCAATGCTTTTGCGACTTCGGAGTCCGTAACATTGTCATCGCCCTTCTCGTACATTAGTCGGACTCGCCGCGACAACATATCCTCGTCTGCGGATATTGCTCTGCTCGGAAGACTAGTTTGTCTCGGGCAAAGAGTGCCCCGGGGTTTAACGAGCCGTGGGACAGCTTTCGGTGTTTCCTTTTCTCCTTCAGGCTCGCTCTTGATGATGGGAGGGAGCGGCGCAATTTGAGATATCTGTCGGTCCAACTGTTGATGACAATTCTCTTCCAATATTTCCTGAGCTGGATGGCCTAGTTCTTGGTGGGGTTCCTCCTCCTCCAGCTTTTGCTGGCGCGGTTGATCTGATTGTTGCTCTAGGTGCTCGTTCGGCTTCTCCTGAGGCGGTTGGTTTGGCAGTTGCTCAGGGTGCTCTTCAAGCTTCTCCTGAGGTGGCTTAGGGTGCGGACGTGTCGCCTGACTCTTGATCAGACTTCCGCGATGGGAAAACTTCAGTGAATTATCCAAGCCATCCAAAGAGGCTGTCGGTATATCTAAGGGGATGCCGGCGAACGAGTGCTCGATTTGAGGCACTGGTGGAGGCTCTTCCGAGCTAAGTTTCCTCTCCATATCGAGTGACCGTTTCTTAAACCCACCCCACTTTCTTTCTGACCATCGAGAGCCCGGCCTTGAGCCCGGCCTTGAGCCTGGCCGCGAGCTGGGACGAGCACCTGGTTCATTCACGACAATGCTGGGCACGCTGCGCAAGGAGGGCGCGCCCTCGGACCGAGTTGTTCGAGTTTCATCTCCGACGGACACAGATGGCGCCAGCCGGGAGAACATAAATGCGGATGCATTATTACTCGGACCGGACGCAGCGCTTGTGCTCAAAGATCGACCATTGGAGGCTATTGGCGCATCGGATGTGGGCAACGAGACCGACTGGATTGCAAGAGGGGCGTCAACAGTAGTTCCAAATGGTACGGCGTGAATTGTCGGATTGGACTCCGACCGGTCGGGCGATAACGATGCAGAAACCTCATTCACCATTATCCCGGCATGACTTGCGAATCTGCGCGTGGGCTAGAACCGCGTGAAAGAAAGGAGTGTAGGGACGAGGCCAAGGGGGTGGAGGAGGGGGGGGGGGAAATATTAAGCGAAAATCCTGGATCAAAGCAGAAAGGAGCGACAAGGGGAAAATCGAAAATCACAAGGGAAGTTCAGACCAGAATCATTAAAATTGAAAGATACCCTGGGGAGTGGAGTTATTTTGGGTCGGTCTTGGCGTTCTCCAAAGTTGAAGTTTTAAGAATTCCAGTCGGAAATCATACATGTAATTATATGTAACTATACATTATTATATTCTATATACATGTACAACATGTATATCTCCTTACCGTTTCATTAGGAGTTCCAAATGTCACTACATCTACTTCAATGCTTTCTCAAAATAGATATCAAGGGGTATGTCCCACTTTGGGCCGCCTGTGGATCGGAGAACAAGGAGTATGGTGGAGTACGCTAGTTTCCAGGTGCTTACTCCGTTAAAATCTTCAACGGTGGAACATGAGGTAATCTCGTTTAATCGTATCCGTATCTAGCCAACTACGGAGTACATAAACAACACAGAGTAGATGCAATTGAAACCACCCCTTATACGCCCCCAAATATCCAAAACGCGCGGAACTCCTGTAGCCGAGGCTTGAGTAACCGGCCATCAGCTGTCAATGCATTCAATGTAGTCAAAAAAACTGAAATCCCGGCTAGAAACAATGTTGAAAAAAAAGTATCATAAGGGCGTGAAACGGTCAATCTAGCGACCAGGAGTTGGATTCAGCTCAAGCCACAGCAGCTGTGTGAGCTGATGGCGAGTCGCGAGTTGGTCGAGCTCGATCCACAGGCTCTTTGGGCAGGAGTTCGATCTGACGGACCAGGAAGCTCTTCTCATCCGTAAATTGGTCGTCATCAGTTCGATCCTCCAAGAATTTAGGCAAAAACCTCAACAGTCGATCGCGGTTATTGATCAGAATCCGTTGCACTGCCACCGACTTGGTCGGGTTGGCCACAAACACCTAATCTTTTGTTAGAGCGAGCCCTCATCAGTTTGCCATTTGAGAGTAGATTTACCTTGAAAACGTGGAACCCTTCGTATTGCACCATCTTGCGGTCGTCCCGCAGCAGTTTCATGCATAGTTTGAGATTATCTCCACTCTCCACATATGCCATCATCACATTGTAGTTCGCACGGTCCAATAGGATCTCTCCCAGAAGCTTGATACTTTGACGCTTGGTCACATATGAGTCTGAATGGACCAGGATGTTATTGAAGCGCCCAAAGAATAGTTCAAAGTTGGTTGCAAGGTACGAAGTCACGAGGCTCTTATGGCGGGTCAAGATCTCCTGTGAAAGATATGTCAGCCAATTATCGTCAATAGCCATCCTTCTGGATCTTACCCTGAATGTGGTAAACGCATCTGCGCTGACTTCGAAATTGCTCTTGTCTATCCAATCAAAAAATCTCCAGAACACACCATCTCCCCTTTGCGGGTGGTTGGGCTTCACTTCTGATAGTCGTATGGCAGATTCTCCTTCACTGGATTGATCATACAGTATAATCGCGGTGATGACGTCGAACTTCAATGCCTCTCGGAGAATGACACCACATGGCATTGCACTTTGACTCTGCATGTAGCCTCGACATAACTCGACAATGATTTCTGGTCGATGGTGGACAAGGTATGAGATAACGGGAGGATCTTTTTCGGCTCCATATCCATGAGGCCGGAAGCGAAGGATATGAGAGAATACGGTCTGAGTGTCCTTTCTGGCTTCGAAGGGAAGCAAGTGGATGCTCTTAGATAGATCGAAGAGTAGATCTTCTTGAAGGGTTGATTGTACAAGTGCATGGACTTGATCCACTGATGCTGAGACCTCTAAAGAAGATGATCGGGTTAATTCCGCGATATTGCGCTTTGGGTGTTACTTCCAGGAAACTAACCTGGTGTTCCTTGTACTATCACCTTCATTTGACTAAGCTGCTTAGCCAGCTCTTCTTCAGCCTAGTGCATGTGTTAATCGGATTTTTCCCTACGTGTTTGATGTCTCCAAACAAACCTTGGGAGCATTCTGGGAGTCATGGATCCTCAGTAATAATTCCTTCGTTGTCCGGACGATATCAGCAGGTTGCCGCGACCGGCTGCGATTGAAAAAGAAAGCCATGGTGAGATGGGGAGAATATGCGGCAAATTGAGAAAGAAACTAGAGATAAGGCAACATGGGATAAGTTATAATTCCAACGGGAGAGTCGAGACCGAGTCCAGGGAGAAGCAAATGTGATGTATTGCAAGTTGTGAATAAACAAAACGGGGCGGGGCAACGGGGTGTTCTGCCTGAGGCGGCAATCGATAACGGATTTTTTTTTTGTATCAAAAATGTTATCTTCTGCCCCTCCCCCTCGGTTCAAAAACAATTTGAAATTGTTATTGACCGTTATAAGTCATGTCAGCTCCTAATGCCGTGAACCCACCTGTGGGTGAGAGTTTCCCTGACTCACACTCAGTATCGGATTCGTCCGATTCTAGCAACGAGGAGGGCTGGGAAGATGTCGAAGCCGATGAGGAGACGCAGCCTGTGGTTGGCCTCTTTACTGACCAGGTTTTCCCCGATGCGCGCTCAATGCTGAAGGAGTGCAAGGAAAAGTACAATTTTGATCTGCTGAAGATCCAGAAGGACCTTGGTACGTTCAGCTTCTACTCTTACCAGGGTTCAACAATCGAGGCTAACTTTTTTCCACTCTAGATCTGGATTTCCTTGACAACATCAAGTTGGTCAACTACGTCCGCACCGAAGTGAAGAATGGAAATAATACCCCTGATGTTTCGTCTAAGTCCAAATTCGAGGACGATGTCTATCTCAAGCCCGTTTTGGAGGACGACGCCCTCCTGTATAGCTTGGACGACCTTGCCGAAGAGCAGGGTGAAGACGCTGTCGCCGGCACCGAGACAAATCGACAGGTTCTTGAACTCCAGGAGAACTTGGAGCGGTTGCAGACCCAATTCTCCGAATACCGTATTGCTGTGCAGCAGTCAATGGATGACCAATTGTCGAAGGAGGATGAGAAGCTTGCCGAGTCCAACCCGCAGCCCTCGGCCAAGGCTATTGACAGACACCAGGATGCTGAGGATGGATATTTCGTCTCATACGCTTACAACGGTAGGATACCTCGCTCAACTGATTATTATGATGCTAACATAGTCTAAAGCCATTCATGAATCTATGCTCAAGGACACTATCCGTACCGACTCTTACCGCGATTTCGTCTACGAGAACAAGCACGTTTTCAAGGATAAGGTTGTTCTTGATGTCGGCTGTGGCACTGGTATTTTGTCCATGTTCTGTGCCAAGGCTGGCGCTAAGAAGGTCATTGCTGTGGACAACTCGAATATCATTGACCGAGCCAAGGAAATCATCCATGACAATGGCCTTGGAGATGTGATCACGTAAGGACTTATAACAGTCCCCGATAAAGAGACAGCACTAACTCTATCCCAGGTGTATCCGTGGCAAGATCGAAGAGGTTACTTTGCCCGTCGAAAAGGTTGACATCATCATCTCTGAATGGATGGGTTACGGTCTCCTTTTCGAGGCTATGTTTGATTCCGTCATCTACGCCAGAGATCGTTACCTCGCTCCTGATGGTCTTATGGCTCCTTCGCACGCTACCCTGCGTCTTGCTCCTTATGCCGACCCGGATTTCATCGCGTCGCACATCTCGTTCTGGCACAACGTCTACGGTTTCAAGATGGACAGCATGCTTCACAAGATCTACGATGAGGCTTTGGTCCGCAGCAACCAGCCTACGACTGTTGTCGGAGATTCTCCGATTTTCTTGACACTTCCGCTGCACACCATCACTGTGGAGGAGCTGTCGTTCTTGAAGGAATTCCAGGTCACATTGAACCAGGATGTCGATGCATTGGATGGATGGATTATCTGGTTCGACATTTTCTTCATGCCCTCCAGAGAGTCTGTTCTACCCGAGGATGCCATTCCCTCAGATATGCAAAAGAAGGGAATCGTCTCGTTCACCACTGGACCTCATGGAACCGAGACCCATTGGCAGCAGACTGTCCTTCTCATTGACCATGCCAAGGACAACGCTAAGCAGGGTTCTCGGGCTTTGAAGAAGGGGCAGGTTATCACCGGCAAGATCGGTTACGAGAAGACCGAGAAGGGCTCTCGGGGAGTGGACATCAGTGTCCAGTGGGAGTCCGATGCGACTGAGAAGGGGGTCCAGCTATGGAGCCTCCAATAGGATCGAGCGATCTTTTGACACGTTTTTTGATGAACTAAAAGAGATATGACCACCTACATAGAAAATGACGGCAACCTATTATCTGGGTATCGTTTATTTGACCCAGTGAATATAAAAATGATTTGCATTTAGGAATAGGCTATGGAATGGGTATCGTTGTCGTAATTTGAGTCATCTCGTAAAACAAATAGAACATTCAGGGTTGATTCTTTGCTTCAGAATGTTTTACCCGCCTGGGAGCCTCGGAACGTTCATCGTGACGATGACGCTGACTGCGATGAGAGGAATAATGGTGAGGGCGATGATAAGAGCGGTCTCGGCTTTGATCTCGACGGCGACGATGATGTCTGTCAGAACTCCTTCGGTCCTTTTCACGTTCTCCGTCCGGCGCATCCAGTTTGAACCCATTGAGGCTGTCCACTGATGGAGACCGCCTTCGCCGACGGCGTGATTGCCGTGTCTCCTCAGCTTTCAAATTTTCAATTTCTCTTCGCTTTTCATCATTCCACCGCTTCCGTTCCTGTTCTGTTGTTTTCAACTGACGCACACCACGCTTGATGGCCATGAGAGGGTCATTCGCGCTCATACGAGCCTGTGTCCTTTCTTTACGCCTTGGGTCCTCGTTACCCCACACGTCTTTCTCGGGCATCGGCCCTGGCGCTGTTGCATTTTGCTCTGCAGAGGAATACCACGGTTTCCGATCAATAGTCTCCTTGAAGCCCGCAGCGTTCGAGAACCTCATTGTATATTGGTCTTCATAGCTGCGTTTCTTTCGTGCCGCTTCGGCCTCTGCCTCGTGGTTTTTCTCCATTTTAGCACTTGTGGCTGGGAACAGGTTGATATGACCGGCCTCATCTAGAATCGGTGCTTGTGCCGAATCAGCCTTGCGAGAGGCGAGAATCAACTCTTCCCGCTTAGCAACTGCTTGTGCCGCATCCTCCCGAGCGTATCGTATATCCCGATCCGTATCGTCTTCCCCGGCAACCCGCCTTCTTTTACGAAATCCTCCAGCGTCGCTGGTGGACTTTCTGTCTGATCGAACCCCGGGTTCAGACGATAAAGGGGAGGGTGCCGGTGGAGGAGTAGGCGGACGCTCACCGCGAAGAATTTTAATCCTGCGTTCGGCATCGACCTCTTGCATAACACGTTCATCTTCTTCCTCGCGGGCTTTAGCTTGCGCCTCGTCGCGCCTGACGCGGGCGATATTATCAGCGTTGTAGACGTTCCATGACTTCTTGCCAAGAAGATGGCTATTGAAGAGTTAGTGGTTTTCGCAGTTATTATAAATTGAAAGGAAAAATTCCACTTACAGAGGCATATTGGAAACTAACTGATCCTTGCTTGCAGGTTGAGGCTCGATAGCAAAGAGCTGGTCTTATCGATAATGACGTCCCCACCGCCCGACGCTGTTCCCGGGGTGGCCAAATGCCCCGTCAACAGCTTTACGGCTCGAACTTTCTTCTCTTCCTTTATATTTGCCTTGCTTTGGATATCGTTATATCCACAAAACCCTTGGATATAAACCTTTGAGAATTGACATCAGGTCACCTGTGCTGCAGAGTCGACTGGCATAGTTGCCTGTTCCTTTACCGACACAGTGTCGCTAAGACAATAGCCCCAACAATTCTCAACTCAACCTCTGTGATTAGTGACGACCAAACGGTTCATTATGTTTGGCCGCAGCAATCCGTTCAGCTCCAGCGGACAACCCTCCCCGCAGGGTTACTCGAACCCCAACCAAGCACCCCCACGGTATGATACCGATCGCTCCAGTGCAGGCTTAAAAGCTCCTATCCACGATGGCGATGTACCGATGGCTAATGTATATAATGATTTCAGGGGTTACGGGGGCCCACCTCCACCAGGAGGAAGACCGCCGCCGCAGCAACAGATGCCTCCTAGGATGCAGTCCGGACAAAGAGGTGGAGGCCAGACTTGGACTCTTCACCCAAGCAAGAGTCCCAACGATAACTACACATTTGGAAATCTGTGAGTATTCTCTGACCGCGTTTTATTCTCGGGGGCTAATACACAGCAGCGTCGCTGTTTCGCCGCAGGACATCCCACCCTCACGAGATGGCACCGACGTCCTCCTCCTTATCAATGACCTCTTCGTCTTCTCTGCCCGCCCCCTTGATGGTTTCCCTTCCGGTTATATGAGCATGTCAGACCCTCAGCGAACGTGGGCCAACATCGGATTGAGAGATGCGATCAAAGTGCAGCTGTACGATCCGTTTAGCCAAGGCGGACAGGCCTACCTAGGCTCCGCGGATGTTGAAGTCAGCTTCGCGTCTACCAAGAAACGGGTTGAAACTCCTTATGACCAGGATGAATTGGCACAGGCAGTGATCAGGGTGAGTCGACTTCGTCCCAGTTGTGAATAACATGCTAACAGGCCCCAGAACTTTGAAAACCAACTGTTCTCGCCTGGCCAGAGGATTTTGATGGATAATAAGAGTATCCCGCTCTTACTACAGGTTAAAACGGTCCAGCGGGTTGATTTGACATCAGAGAAGCCCGATCTCAGTTCTGGAGAAGTCGAGACCGATCCTACGGCCAGGGGCATTCTCACACGGCACACTCAGCTCAACTTTTTTAAGGATACCCAGACCGGTATCAACGTGAAGCCATCCAACCGTCGCCCTGCGGCCAACTCTATCATTCAACCTGGCTTCAAGTTCCAGGATATGGGTATCGGTGGTTTAGACGCTGAGTTCAGCACGATCTTCCGACGTGCTTTCGCCTCGCGCATTTTCCCACCTGGTCTGGTTGAGAAACTCGGTATTCAGCACGTCAAGGGTCTCCTGCTTTATGGACCTCCGGGAACGGGTAAAACTCTCATTGCTCGACAAATCGGAAAGATGCTCAATGCTAGAGAGCCCAAGATTATCAACGGTCCAGAAGTTCTGAACAAGTACGTGGGCCAGTCGGAAGAAAATATCCGAAAGATGTTTGCGGATGCCGAGAAGGAATATAAAGAAAAGGGTGACGAGAGTGGTCTCCATATCATCATCTTCGATGAGCTGGACGCAGTGTGCAAGCAGCGTGGTAGCTCAGGCGGTGGTACCGGTGTTGGTGATAGCGTGGTCAACCAGCTTCTTTCGAAACTTGATGGTGTCGACCAACTGAACAACATCTTGCTGATCGGTATGACCAACCGAATGGATATGATTGATGAGGCTTTGCTGCGTCCCGGTCGTTTGGAGGTGCACATGGAGATCTCCCTCCCTGACGAGCATGGTAGAAGCCAGATTCTCAACATTCACACAGAGAAGATGCGAAACAATAATGTCATGGATACGGATGTTGACTTGGCCGAGCTTGCCCATCTGACCAAGAACTTTTCTGGTGCTGAGATCGCAGGTCTAGTCAAGTCTGCCTCATCCTTTGCTTTCTCCCGCCATGTCAAAGTCGGTACTATGGCTAGTATCAATGATGACGTGGTAAACATGAAGGTCAACCGGGCCGACTTCCTTCAATCTCTTGATGAAGTCAAGCCTGCCTTTGGTGTGTCCGAGGAAGAGCTGGCCAGCCGCATTCCGTACGGTGTTATTCACTATTCTCCGGCCATCGACGAGATCTTGCGTGAAGGCGAATTATTCGTCAAGCAAGTCGGAGTGGCTGAGTCAACTCCACTTTTCTCTGTGCTGCTTCACGGTCCCCCTAGCAGCGGCAAGACCGCCCTGGCAGCACGGATTGCTATTGACTCCGGCTTCCCCTTCATTAAGTTGATTAGCCCCGAAGACATGGTTGGCTTTAGCGAGACAGCAAAGATCGCACACATCAGCCGAATCTTCGACAGCGCCTACAAGAGCGCCACAAGTATCGTTGTCATCGACAACATCGAGCGAATCATCGACTGGGTGCCGATTGGTCCTCGCTTCAGCAACAGCGTGCTGCAAGCTCTCATGGTCTTCCTCAGGAAGCAGCCAACTCACGGACGTCGTCTGTTGGTTCTGGCCACGACAACGGAGCGTGCTTTGATGAAGCAGCTGGACATCTACAACTCATTCAACTCGGACATCATGGTTCCCAACGTTAGTTCCTTTGGTGAACTACGGTTTGTCATGGAGAAATCGGGTGTCTTTGATGCGCAGGAGATCGCGCAAACCCTCGAATCAGTCGGTGGACTTGCCGATGACGGGCGCTTGAGCGTCGGCATCAAGAAGGTCCTCCTGGGTATTGAAACGGCCAAACAGGATTCTGACAAGGTTGGCCGCTTTGTTCGCGTTATCAACCGCGCTATTGAGGAGGAACAGAGTTTCAAGTAGATTATAACAGGCTTCCTGATGAGTATAGCTTGGATTGTACCTAGATTAGTTCTGAAGTAAATATTTTTTGGCCCTAGTTTCCCCTTAATATCTTGTCCATCTCGCTCGTACATATATGTAGCAATATATACCGGATCTTAGGCGGCGGTCTGGATTCTCCCGATCGGGATGGCGCCGCTTTATGAGGGCGCTCAGGGTCTTGCTCACTACGTACCTATTTAACAGCACACAGCGATTTACTCAGCTGGAACCCGCAGGTCTTGCTCAGTGAACGCTCAGGGCATTTTTGCTGACACAGCTATGCACGGGCCAGAACTGGCTATCTATATACGCGAAGAAGTGTCTGAACAAGAATGTCAACTGTACAATAAGAGTATAATATAGAACTATACCTGTTTTAGGTACCGCGTAAATTATAAATGTTTCAAGTACTATGCTTATCTGCCTCGAAGCGGTGGCTATGCGGGCTAGACATAAATTTGTAATTAGTATAGGAGATATGAGACTGGCACTGGCGTAGGGGGCTTGTGGTCCCGAGCGGTTGTTAGGGCCTAGTTTATATACTACTGCAGCCACAATCAGACGTTCTGATTGTTGCTATGATATTTTAGCCGAGTGGTAAAATACATCTTATGTCATCACTTAGGAGTAGTGGCCTAACTTAGTGGGAGAATTACAGCCTAAGCGAGAAAAGAACAGGCCCCTAGAGGTTCTCAACTGCATCTACTTACGTAGGCACCATGCCTTGGAATCCACGTCAACCTAGTATCTTTCAAGTCAAATCATGGTCTATACCATGGCGTGACCAGCGCCCTTCGTCGCCTCAAGTATCCTCTTTTGTTGGATGAGCGCTGTGTACGGTCAATTCTAGCTAGCGCGGAGCCGTTAAGACCAACTACTTCACACTCTGAACTAGGGGGGATGGTCGGTTATGTTAACGTTCTCGACGGTGATTTTGTCCTTGAAGAGCGGGGAGAGGATGATGGAGAGTACTACTTTGGATTGGTACGGATTCACCTGGATTGTTTGTTTAGCTTCTCTCACAATTGTGAAAATTTGATGACTGAGCAGGACTGGGGTTCCTAGGGTATGGATGATCCTAATTATATGCCTTATGTTGATAGCCGCTCACTTCGGCTCGAAAGGAAGCAACTGTTTCTATCTACTCTAGGTCCATATCAAGACCTGGAGAGGACAGCTAGGATCACTGAACTTGATTACAAAGGGAACCAGTGATAGATATTAAGATACGTGGAATTGAACACTGGGTAATGTGCTAGCTTCTGCCTGATGTTAGGATGGCCGAAATGAATTCATTGTCATCAACATCGATGCCTTATTACAATTACTCCCACTCTGGGATATAATCCGTTTGTCGTTCACACACATCAGTATCCGCGCAATCAACCGAGTTGTTATTGACAACAGTCCGATCGACGACGCTCTGCTTTTTTGGATCCTTCTTTCTGGCTATGAATTGTAACCAGTCACTCGTCCCGGGATAGGCGAATCTTGTGTATTTTAGGAACCTTTCGACGCCAATTTTGCAAAGAGCAACCATCCAGTCCAAAATGTGATTAGCACAGCTTGTGAGATATGACCGCAGAGGACTGACAGATATTATCCTAGGATTGCAAGACAAATGTGTTCTTTGCATTTGAATTGACGTTATATTTCAGTGTTATCCAGAGAGCGGATCTTGCTTGTGTATATTGACGACCTACAAACACCAAAAATGAAAGCACCGAGTGTCTTTCATATAATCGAGGGGTTAAAAGTTTGAATTACTCTCAATTTCAGCTCTTGGCTCTTGTTGGATTATAGCTACATAAGTGACAACCGTTATAATATGTCAGCCTAAGATACATCAGGCTTCAACGTCAAACTCGCAGTTACACGACATACCATACAACGGCCGTGCTCTATAGCTATAGCCCTGGAAGGAATCAGGCGCAAGTCAAAGCCTGATATTACAGGCCTACAGGCAGGATTTCCTAGATACGGAAAACAGGTAAAACCAATACCATTTAGAGACACATCTCTCTCTACTACACGTCAAAAGACACAGATTACCTATCCAAGATATAGACAAAGATCCAAAAAAGCAAAAGTGCGCCAAATCCAAAAAGAAACAATCGAACGTCCATCCCAAGCCAATTTTTATCCACACCATCATATCAGTCATAAGTCCAACGCAACAGCAAGGCCCAATCAATAACCATCATAAGCGTACTTCTTCAAAGAACGGCGGTACTCATCAGGATGGGCCTTCTCAGCCTTAGCCTTCAGGGCACTATTTCCAGCCACGTGTGTCAGCCTTCTAGAAACGCACTCGGCGCTAATGCCGCAGGCACGGCGCTGATCGACGTGCACGTGCCAAGCTCACCCGGCGGAGCGGAAGCCCTTGTCGCGGGGCGGAGCGGAACTTGCACGTCCATCGTATCACGGTGCCTGGTTCTAGGGTTGAATTTGCTTACCTGACACGCTTTTGCGTCCATTCCAGGTCGCGCTTTGTCTCTCGTGCGGTTTTCAGACCTTCGGAGAAATTCGCCCGTGCGCCTTTCAGTCGGCGTTGCGCTAGGGCTTGTAGCTCGAGGAGTTCTTGCTGCTTTGCGTTCAGCTGGCCAGATCTAGTGTGCAGGCGCTGTTAGCTTGGTTGCGAATATTGGGATAGAATTGCTGGTAGGTCTTGTTTTGTGAATCTTCATCTCCTGGCGGTGATCGCTGCTGGGGAAGAGATATTTCTGATGAAGGAGTGGGAAAACTCACGTTTGCGCCTGTCGTGCTAGACCCTTGTCTAATGGGGTTGGATCAAAGGCATCTTGCATGCGGTCGCTCAGGACATCCACGACATCGACGCCGGAGTACGATGCAAAGCTGGAGTCGTACTCGCCGGCAGAGCTGAAGGTGAGCCCGCCAGAGGAACGACTGCCGGCGGTTGTGCTCGCATCAGAGAAGTCTGGTGGAGAACCAGAGACTCTAGAAATAGGGTAGAGAGATGCTGATGCTGGCGCCTTGGAAGGCGCATGGTGGTATGGGTAGGCAGTAGGCTGGTAATAGTGACGCTGGGTGGCCATGGCGACGATTGACTGCAACAATAGCAAAATTTATGACAAAGTAAAGAGGAAGTATGAAGCTCAAGTTGACTTCAGTAAGGTACGATGAAGCAAGATAGGAAGAATGTGGAAGAATGTGCAAACGGGCCTAACTAGGAGTGATGGGAAAGAAAGAAGAAAGAAGGACAGCCTCCCCCGGGCCAGACGAGGGATTTTATAACCTTCCGCGGAGAGTCTTCTTTCCGGCGGATGCTCTCATCCTGATGGAGGCGAATGTGATGGCAAGGATTGTGAAAGCCTCGAAGGAGCCATTGGACCACTCGGGGCACATTGACTCGCACCCCTCTCTCTGTACCCCCAATCCCCGAGCTCCATCTGCACGTCTGTCTCCGTATCTGCCCGCCGATTTGCCTCTTGGACCGCCTTGACCCCGCTCAGAGTGGAAAAAAAGACTCAATGTGTCTGGTCGAGGACGCCAGCCTTCCTCCACTAGGGTTTCCGCTGTTCCGTGGCGCCTTGGTACAAAAATGGTCTCGATCTACACCCCTCTTCCTAATCTAAATTCCTGGGGCCAAAGCGTTGACTTGAGATATTCAGGCATTGACTAGGAAGGACATGGAGTGTGGGTTTGAAGAGGGTAGGATGGGTGGAGTTAGTGGGAAGGTGAGATATAAATATAGCCTTGGCCGTCCTTCCTACTCCCACTTTTTCTTGCCTTTTTTTTTCTTCCATCTCTCATAATTATCCTTTTTTTTTTCCGGCCTCGTCCCCATTGATCTGATTTTTTCCTTCAGAAATTCGGGGGCTGGGAAGAGGACCAAGGTTGATTCGTTCGACAAAAGCCCAAAGATAAGACGGTCTACACAAGAACCGGTATGAGATATTTCCCCTTCTAACTGTTCAAGTCTCACATGATGATTAGTTGATCAGGTTTCCTATATCTATACACCTGTTGTAGTTGTATAGTCAAATACGCCCTTCGCGCGGAAACCAAAAAGATCTCGGGATGTCTCGCGGCCTTACATCATCTTTGGGACCGGAGCCCAAGAGCCCAAAATCGAGGATCGCTGGACTCAATTCAGGTCACACGGAGAATGTTGGACATCACTGCATGAACTAAAGGACCGTGAGAATCGGCACTCGAAACTGTTCCCGAATGGCCTGCTTCTTTTGCAAGGTTCAAACAGGAAGGATCCTAGCAATATATGAGCAAAAAGGCAAATTGTGCGACCAATGAGCAACAGGTCCAACTCAAATGACAAGATGAGAAAAACACAACGTTCACATTGATCCTTGTTCCTCTATTTCCCTACCTGGATGCGGTTGTTCTTCCACGACGAGAAAGCCCCCCTCCTACATGAATTTACCAATAGCCATCAAATCCTTCGACAGCAAGGCTAAAAAGTATTACTGCATTGAGAAGCGCTCTAGACGCCGATCAATATGGGAAGAGAATATGCCGCTGCTCTCCACTCTATGCAGATGGCCGATGACTTGCTTGACGATAGCTATGGGGCATGTATGAGAATGGGAACCTATCCTGCAAGCCCCGACGGAAATACTATATTTGAAGGAATGCTGTGCGGCCCACGACTGTTTATCATTGGTCCCAGATACATGCTGACAAGCAGCCCACGCAGGCCCAACTAGCCGGGAAGGAAAGGGACTGCAGAGCACACCCTTCGAGGTCCGGGTGTTATAAACCGGATCTGGATCTGCCTTGCTGACTCTAACTCTTCTTCCCTTCTCGTCCCGTTGGTGCCTCACCGTGCCTAAAAGCCAACCATGCCTTACAGCCTGACGACTCACGATATGCCCCGTCAACCCACAATGCTACCGAGGAATCCCGTGACACCACCCTCCTCAATTTCCCATCATCAAGGCCCTTGTTTAATGAATCTCGCAGGGATGCTATTCGTCCCTATGTTGAACATGGCCGAGCACAGCCTCTTATTCGGCCAGGCTAACATCGGGCAGCACGGCAACTAATGACGCGCAGTTTACACTTCGGCTTGGAATGAGCCTTACGACTTTTTCTCTTTGATTTTGATGTTCGTCATAGTCTTTACACTAACTCGGTCCTGACTGCCCCCCTCCCCCCTCCTTCAACTCTGACTTCAGACTGGAAAGGCATTGCTCTGGACCTCTGTCACCGAAAGCTCGGTATAAGTACGATATCAACAAAGTTTCCTTGCATAGGTCACACAAGCCCGCTATTTTGGTCCGAATATTGAAAAGAAATCCTATCTGTGCATTTTATTGGCTATGGCGCTCAATGCATTTGATGTCTAGGGTTACCTGGGTAGTGCATGAAGTATTTCCAAGTTGGAATCGACCTTTGCCTCTCTGAATCCCTCAAATTCCAGTCAAATATTCCAGATTCAATCTTTTTCCAGCGCACAAGTGGGGGGTTGCGGGGATTTCCTACTTCCTTCACCGCCACATGCGCCATGGCCAACTCACTCGCTTTCCCTTTTTGGGAATTTTGTACAGGGAGTACTTAGATGTTGACACTTTCCAGTCTCTTTTAGTCACATTTAAATGGTTCATATTGCTTTATATTGGTCTGCATTAGCTTATATCAAGTGATGCAATAAATATCATGTATGTTTTGACCTTGAAAACACCCAAAAGTAGCCACAAGTAGCCCAGGTATCTGGCTGCTTCTATGCACCGGCCGAACGCTAAAGCAGAAAGAATATTGAAAAAGTGAAAAGAAAGAGAAAGCCAAAAGAGTTAGATTATTAACAAATACAGATCCAGAAGTTAGATAGGTGTCATGCGCTTATAGTCTGGTATCACAAGAATGTAAAAAAAAAAAGGCAAAATGCGAAAGGGATTCAGCTTGCTTGGTAAATCCAAAAAGCAAGAATTAGAGCACCGACGCCACGATGCACAGGCTCAGAGAGCCGAGAGAATCAGTGCTCCTGAATGATTAGAGTAGAGAAGAGGTAAGAACAGGTGCCCCTCCTGAGCCTGTGCAAATGCTAGGGGATGGGATCAATAGCTCGGGATTGCAAATGCAAATGTCACAATGGGACTTCCAAAATGTAAACGAGCACGCTTCATGCGTGTCTAGCGCATTTCCAATGGCTCCGCTCCCCTGTGCAATCCGCCGAATCCGAAAACATACAGCCGTCCGAATTGAATCACCAAAAAGTCACTCCGTGGTCCATCGCAAGAATTTCAAATGCAAGAACCGGGAGGGATACGGCTGGTTATAAATGTATAAAAAAGAATATTAAAACAAAGACATGCTATTAAAGCAGCAAAAGTGTCAGGGGGTGAAGATGGCCAGGGGAGGGAAAGACCCGGAAGTTCCTAGCGGCGAGCAGCGATGGCTTGTTGGTGCTCTGGGCTAAGACGGTCTCGCAGAAGCATGAGTGGGCGACCGGGTTCGAGAAGGCCCATCATCATCTTCCCCAATTCATTGTGTTTGATCGGCTTGGTGACGTAGTCATTGAAACCTGCACGTGCAGCGTTTTCAATTTGATCTGTCATTGCGTTCGCCGAAAGAGCCATGATTGGAATCTGTGGGTAATGGTTCATTTGCTCCCAGTCACGGATATCTCTGCAGGTGTCGTAGCCGTTCTTGATAGGCATCTGGATATCGCACTACGAATCGACGCGGTTAGTTTGGCGAGGAATAAAGGGCATAAAACAAGACTCACGATGATGAGAGAATAGTATCCCGGCTCTTTAGAGAGAACCATGTCAGTGCACTCCAGTCCATTGGATGCAGTCTCCGACATTAGCTTGATCTTGTCCAGATACTTCAGCATGACCTGTATGTGAGTTAGCAATCAATCCAACGTAGTTCTCACAAAACAACTTACATCTCGATTGGTTTCGTCATCCTCAACGAGCAGGACCCGATAACCCTTGTTGCCCAAAACCTCTTTGACCATCTTGGATACGGTCTTAAAGTTGTTATTGATCTCGCGGGCCATATCTTGGTTGCGGTCCTTGCTCAGCTCACGCTTGCTATTAGGATCGAAGATACTTGAGAAAGCAGAAGGTTTGACAGGCTTTGGCACAATGAAAACCTGCTTTCCTGAAGCTGCCAACTCTTTGACCTTTGAGCTAATCTGACGCTTTTGGTAAAGGTCCGAAATAATGACGATGACGGGAGCGGGATCTAAGCCTGAGTCTGACATGATTTGAATTACCTCCAAGATATCATCAGTTGGAAGGTTCAAGACAAGATGGGTGCAATGATCGTTGGAAGCAGAGTGTATCATGTCTTTCCATTCATCAACATCAGGCAATGTTGTGACCTTGAACGAAATCTCATGAGGGACGACCTGCTCGATGTGCTGCTTTATAGCTTGCCGGGAGTTTTTGAGCGGACACAAGATGATAATGGAGAAAGGGCCATGGACAGGAACAGATACTGGTCCAATTGGTGTATCTGGAGAGCCAGAGCCTCGAGATAGAGGCGATGTCACGCGGGGCGGTGTATCTGGCTTTGTAACAGCAAGTTCGATTTTTGTATCCGAGACTGCATCTGGCAGATTGGCCGTGGCTCTTGTCTCCTCCAATGGAGGTGGCAGGGGCGCGGGGCCAATATCCGGGGTTGGGAGACCGGAGGATGCAATTGAGAACGAGGCAGAAAGGTTGGTATCAGTGCTTTTTCCGGATGAGTCGGAGTCTCTAGCAGCAAGAGGAGGTGCTTGTTGATAAGAGGTTGTCCTTGACTTCGCCGGCCTTCTTGAAGCACTTGAACTCTGGCGCATCAATTTGGGCTGCTCGGAGGGGGAAGGTGGCGGAGGAGCATCGACTTTGACGTTGAAAGAAAATTTTGCTCCTTGGCCCTCTTTGCTGCTTGGGGTGAGCTTGCCGCCATGCATTTCGACGAGTTGCTTCGACAGGAAAAGCCCCAGGCCGCTGCCTGCATGCTGCTGTGACCCATTTTCTCCAAGCTGACTGAATCGTTGCATCAGGCGTTCCGCGTCCTGAGAGCTGAACCCCTTTCCAGTGTCCACGACCTCGAAGTTCATGAATGCCTGGGTGTCATTGGGATTCGTAGATAGATCCCGATACATGCCACAAGATATGTGAATTTCACCTTGCGCAGTGAATTTGACTGCATTTCCGAGAAGGTTGATTAGGACTTGACGAATACGGAACCGGTCTCCAATCACCATCGACGGCAAGTCTTCGGCTATGAGATAGTTGATCTCAAGACCCTTATCGATTGCTCGTGAGGCGATGGTATCGATTACATCCTCGATCATTGATCGGATATGGAACCAGGATTTGACCATTGACATCTTGCCGGCTTCGACGCGAGAAACATCAAGGATATTGTCAACCAGCTCGCGAAGATTGGTGGAGCTGTTCTGGATGGTGTCAAGCATTCGCCTCTGGTCACTATCAAGCTGTGTATCCAGGATGAACGGAATGGTACCAAGAATTCCATTAAGCGGGGTTCGGATCTCATGTGACATGTTACTGAAAAACTTTGTCTTGGACTCCATTTGGTGATTCAACTGTTGCATGGCCTTGTTGAGTTCTCTTTCGAGGTTTTTGCGGTCGTTGATATCGGTACATGTTCCGTACCAGGAGGCTTCCTCGCTCCCGAAACTGCTGGTCTGGACACGTACTAGGCGAACCAAATGCCACCGGAAATCACCACCTCGAGAACGAAGGCGGATCTCCGTGGAATAGAACACTCGGCCATTCTCATCTTGTTGTAATGAAGCAATGCCGCGCCTCACGAGTTCATCAAGAGCTGATCCAACCATGAACTCATAAGGCCCGCTATCATCCTGGTCCGCATTCGGAGATGTTCGGTTAAGAGACAGCCCACCGCACTTTTCAAGGTCGTCAGGATGAACATGTTTAGCGAAGCCGAGATCATGTGCTTCTTCGAGCGGTTGGCCGGTGTACAGATTCCACTGCTCATTGACGAATATCAATCCACGCTTCTCTGTTGCCTCAAACACAATCTGTGGGATCGAATTGGAAAATGCACGATACTTTGCATCAATAGCAAACTTCTCCCTCTCTTGGATTGCCTCGAGCTCAGCAATATGCTGCTCATGAATGTCAAGGAAAGACCCAATCCAGTACAGTACCTCTCCCGTTGACGACAACAGCGGATTGGCTCGGAAAATGAACCAGCGATATGCCGATTCATCGTTGAATCTTCGGACCCGCACTCTTTCAGTGAACTGTGCACCAGTGCGCAAGGCATTGGCCCATTTTATATGAACGTGCTCACTCTCGCTACTATGGATATTC
Source organism: Penicillium cf. griseofulvum (assembly GCA_028974015.1). NCBI lineage: Eukaryota > Fungi > Ascomycota > Eurotiomycetes > Eurotiales > Aspergillaceae > Penicillium > Penicillium cf. griseofulvum. Next base: position 1,569,409 of record JAPQKP010000005.1, read on the forward strand.
TGCCAAGGGTCTCGAAATCTTTGCTCCTGGTGTTGACTTCTTCTGTAGGCATCGAACTTAGAATTAGTCCATATCACTTCGCCACTCTGGGGTTTTGCTAGGAAGAGATGCAACGGGATCGAATTCAGCATCAGCTGGGCTATAGTGTCAGAGAACGGGCGCGGGAGCTCCCGTTGTAGTTGGGCGTACAACGAGTTTGTAGAGGCTTGTCGTGATGATTGCTGGGCTGGTGAAAAGGGGTTGGATTGCCTAATATCTTGCTGCGGTGAGGTGACATAGGAAGATTGGTCTAGTAGGCTGGTATCCTCGCCGATGGCTGGTTTCCAGGCCGCTTTGTCGGAAATTGGCGACGATGATTCTATGTTGGCGGCCTTCGACTTGGAGAGCCGTGGTCTGTTCTGGGATGAATTGTCTCGGGAGCTTTTATTTTGGGGAACATTGAAGTAGCTGTCAACACCTTCGCCAGATCGTGAGGTCAGTCCTGGAGATTGAGTTGCGGACCCGAATCCAATATGTCCAAGATCAAATCCAGGGGTGCCCAAAGCAGAAACAGCAGGACTGAACTTTACGGACGAACGATCACTAGGGCTAGTGGTGCTCGTGTGTGCAGACATTGGGTTGTTATTGTCGCCGGCGGAGTAGCTAACGTGACCGCTTAGTCCCGCAACAAGCTCTAGTTCGCTGCTTGCATCCGAGAAAGTGCCTCCAAGACCTAAGAGATGACCGTAGCGAGTAGTTTCCACTTTTGATGACAGTTGACTTTCGAGCTGGCTATATCGCTGAGCCAAGCAGAAAGAAGTTGTCAAATGCGGCATCAAAAGTGAGAGTGATTGTCGGAGGTTAGGAGGGTATGGAACGATTGTGCATAACATGGATACAACAGCAACAGGAAATCTCAATGTCGATGAGGAATTCCGGTTAGAGTGACCACCATGTATAAGAGGAATATGAATGACGGTCTTTGACTGATCAATCCCAATGGCCTCTAGTGGGAGGTTATTAGAGTAGTCATGTGAAGGAGGATGCTTGGAGAAAGCCCCTTCATCAACCGAATGGTTTGTGAAGAATGGATTCTGATCTGCATGTGTACGGGGCGCGGGAGATGGAGCAGGAGACTGAGACCACGGAGACTGCGGAACCTGCTCGTATTCATCATATTGTTTCAACCCACTGACACCGAGGCATTGCTGCATCGGCACACTCCCGATTCCCCTATCACCAGGACCATCGACATCGGGAGTAACTTGAACCATCTCATTCGGACTTTCGACGGACTCGGCCCACCGCTGTGGATATTGCGTGCTCTCTGTATATTCACGCGTTAAGATGGTGGGACGGGTACGCCCGAATAACCTGGCCACGCCTGTACGCTTGATGAGGGGGTCTGGCTCTACCTCCAATGGTCTAGGTATGGGGAACACAGCCTGCCGCATACCGCCGAGCAGGCTGTTGATTGTATCATCTTTGGCTTCGGGGTTCCCTCCCTCGAGATGATCTGTGGATGGCGGGTTTTGGGAGGCGATATGTACGTGCTTTTTCTCGGATTTGACATTTATTTTTGAAATCTGTGGCTGGTTGGGATCGTGAGGAGTGAGGCCTTTGTTTTTATCAAACCCAGCGAATGAGTGCCGGGATAATAAAGACGGGCGGGAAGATCCAGGCATTTTAGCCTGTTGGAACACTGTCTCGGTTTTCTGCTGCGTGACGCTTTTGCGTGAGTGAGAAGTCTCCGTTGATGGACCCTTCTCCGTATGACGCGCTTGAAGTTCATGCAACGATGTATCCACGTGCTGGTTAAAAATTGCCTTTTGGCCCCAAGGTACGTTCTCCAAATCAGTCACATCTCCAGGGACAGCGAGTGACATGCGCTCGGCCCCGTAATGCGTCTGCATTATATCAATGAGGTTGGACCACCACGCTTCCAGTCCCGAATCTGCATTCAACTGAAGGGTCAGATCATAAAGATCAGGACTGGCAAAGTTTGGATCTTCCTGAACCTGGCTATAATGAGCGGGCAGAAAGGTCATATGCTGTTCCATGGCTTTTAGTTCTGGAGGCAGAGTCTGGGGCCCTGGCGAGGAAGGTTGAGATTTCCCTGATGGAAGCTTTAGTCTAAATGCTCCCCCGCGCGCTGTTGGTTCAATCCCCATTTTCACTGGTTTGTTCTGGATGTGTGGACTCTGCATGTGTGGGAAGGGATAGGACGGCGTCCGTTCTGGTCTGCGATCGGAAGGTGTCTCTGTCTGGACACCTTTGATCGTCCCTGTTGAACCTGCCGAATCTGCGGAAGGATGTACAGTGGCGACTGGAGGTTCCGGTGATGTATTGGACAACGTATTTGACAAATGCCTCTTTCTTGGAGGATCATTCGAAAAAGCGGAGGGTGGACTCTGGGATGAGACTGGTTGCGCTTGCTGCATCTGTTGGTATACAAGGAGATCTTCCATCTGCTTTCGAAGTTCCTTGAGGGTATGTGAACTGCGTCCTTGATCCTCCTGTCGCTCGGCATCTGATCGTGCGTCTTCGGTGATTGGTGTTAGACCAACAACCTGTTCTGTAGAGTCACCGCGCGATAATCGAGATGGTTTGATGGAGGACTTCTCAAGAGCATCTACCCTCCCCGCAAGTTCATCCACCAATTTTTGGGATTGGTGACCATGTGGGGGGCGGGGACCAGGCGATCGGAGAGGCTGCATATGAGATTGGGGCCTGGCAGATGGAAGTGTCTCTGTTGGTGAAGGGAATGGAGGACTCCTATGAACCTCCCCCATTCTCCTCCGCGAGTGGAGGGAAACACAACAGAATGATAAGGTGTAAGTAGATGGAACGAAATGAGGCTTTTATGGCTTGAGGTCGTGAGAGGTCAAATCTTGGCGGGGAGGGGGATATGTGTAAGGCTATAGAAAGGTTAAGGCCAAGGTTAGAATGAAGATTCAAAATAGATGAAGATGAATAAGGTTGGCGGTGTATCGAAAGGGGGGTGGGTTGATATTGAGGTGTTCGAGAGAGAAACAACTTCACGTACCCGCCAGGCCCATTGCTTGGATCGATTTGGGAGTGGAAAAAAAAGTGGACTGGGGGCGTGATGGGATATGACGTAGGGAAAACTTGGCTTATAGTTATACGGCTTATTTCTTTAGTTCTCTTCTCTCTATTTCTCTATTTCTCTATTTCCCTCTAATCTGTTTTTATATTCAGACCTTATTTTGTCTTTGACTTTTAAATTTTTCATTTTTCATCTCTTTTCCTTTATATTCCCCTTTACCCAAAGAACATATGATATGACGTAACCCTATTCTGTACCTGAACCTGTGTGTACTCGGTACGGTGAGCAATGACGAGTACTTTCGTCCAAATCTAAAATTATCCCCCTGCTAACTTGTAATATATGTAATATTCTGAAATACTGAACTACTAAAATACTGAAATATTTCTATAAAAACAACATAAAGATGTCCAAATCGAAAGTGGTCTAGACCAGAGAAATTCAACCCTTATTCCCCCTTGATTCAGCCTCAGTTTTACGGGGAATGGAGTGTCGTAGATGCACTGTGACACCTTTTGCAGGGCCCAACCCCCTGGGAAACGAGGGGATCGACCCGCCGACGTCAACGGGGCTTCTGTGGCGCTCGATATCGGAATGTGATTAGTGCATCCGTCAAGCCCCCCTTTTGCGCAGACTATTATAAAACACGAATATTCTGGGGTACTTTTTATCTCGATTGTAGCTTGAAGCTTTTATAGACACGTTCCCATGTATAAGATTCTCATTTGGCATCTACACATTCCATTCTTCTAAGCTTGTTAACTACGGAGTATGGAGTATATAGTCATCCCTTATTCTCTTGGCGCTATGCCTTTCCAAATATACAGACGGAGTACCTACAGCCTAACTGAATTCGCTAATCAACACTGTGTTCTAAGGTTGCTTCCTCTAGTCCGGAAATTTCAAAGCTATTATTAGGCCCAAATTATTCGAAGTGGAGATTCATTGAAGTGTGATGTACGGAGTGCGGAGTACTTCCCCAACAGTCAACGAATATGCTGCACGCGAGTCGCCAGGATTAGAACCAGATGCTTAGAAATACCCACATAAAAAGTCAGAACGCCATGCACCATATGTTCATCGAACAGGATTAGGAAAGTACTGAAGGTTCGGGCTAGTCCATTGACCGCGCAGGCTCTCGGCTATTTTTGCCGGCCTATGAGGACCCATCCAGACCGCGACGAGGATTCAACTCGCTCTGATAAACCGGTTGTTCGTTCTCCTTCAAACCGGAACCTGTGGGGTCTCTCCGAATGAGGAAACCCTGCACCCGTGCCTCATTTGAATCCATCTGTTTGACTGTATTATCTCTGCGGCCCTGTAGCACACGCGCAGACTCCTCGCTGACCCCACGTAATCGTTCATTGAAGCCATCATTCATCTGCCCAATCCAGGATGCTTGAAGGGCGCCTGCGAACAGCACTAAGAGGATAATAAGCCGAGAGAAGGTGCGCTGATCAACAACATGCTGCTGCGGCCCTTGATGGCGGTTATGCCAATCCTCCCAATCTTCCCAAGTGGCATTTGAGTAGATATTCGGTCCGTGGGTATCCCGTGTCATGGTTGTATCCAGTACTGTGTGGCTCCAGCCAGTGCCATTCCGGTCATAGGCCGCCCGTTTGATCGGATCGGAAAGGATATCATGTGCGTCAACCACAATTCGATACCGCTGCAATCGAGTTTCAGCAGTCAATTGACGGAACATAGGATGGTCGGTAAGAGGTCGGTCCGGGTGGTAGATCTTAACGAGATCATAGTAATGTCTTTTCGAGTACGTCGCACCGCGGGGTAGATTCAAGACGTCATAAGGCGTGAAAGATGTAGTGCTGGGCCATGAGTAGTCCTGATGTGGGAATTCTGCTGCGGTGGCATAACTCCTCTTGTTGTGTAATGTCCGCAGTCCATAACTTGGAGAGATGTTGGTGTTGAAACGAGGCAACGGCGAGACCACGGTCAAATTCAAAATTCGCGGGCTTTTGACACAAAGATTGATTTTCTTGAACATTGTCACATGGCGTCACTTAAGAGAACACGGTAAAAATATCCGTTGCACTCTTGTCTTAAAAATTGTCATAAGGGTGATTGTAAAGGTGAGGTTCTCATCCTTCGGAGCGGCTTCCGGGATGGTCACGTGCATGAAGTTGGTCCAAAGCTTTTGATCCAAAGATCTCCAATAATTTGATATCCACGCTAGCTCTTCTCCGCAGTCCCATTTCAACAGCAACAATGGCTGGGGACGATGACGACCGCACCGAACGCCGACAGTGCTCCGTGAAGTCGCCCTCAGATCAGACCTATGAACGCCGGTCACGAGATGCGCCTCGAGACGACCACTATTCGGGCTCAAGACGACGCGATGAAGGCCGCCGGACCTCTCGCCGGGACAGCTCTCGACGGAGATCATCCCGCAGTCCAGTTGAAAGGACCAGCGCCCGAAGTGATCGGGATCGACCTCGCCGCGAGCGCAGAGAACGCTCAACAAGCTCACCTGGTGAAGACCACCACAGACACAGACATCGCAGCCACCGACACCATGATTCCCGCCGCGAAGATGAAGGACGATCATCTCGGAGACATCGTGGTACGCGATCACGCTCTCGCTCACGCTCACCGCAAAAAATCCGCAGCCCTCCACCGCAAGCATTGGAACGACGAGGCCCCCTCCCCTCGCAGTCCGATGCATTCACTGATGTGGCGCATCCCGGAGAGGCGCCTGTGCCGGAAAAGCAAAAGCCGAACTTCAACGCCACGGGCAGACTCGCAGCGGAAACCAATACAGTTCAAGTGGGCGGCGCGGAAATAGTTTTGAAATACCATGAGCCTCCAGAGGCGCGCAAGCCGCCCCCCAAGGAACCCTGGCGCATGTATGTGTTCAAAGGGCCCGACTTACTGGAAACTGTTGAATTGGCTGAACGCAGTTGCTGGCTGATCGGTCGTGAGCGAATGGTGGTGGACTTCCCACTCGACCATCCCAGCTGCTCGAAGCAGCATGCAGTGCTACAATTCCGATTTGTTGAAAAGCGCAATGAATACGGCGATCGCATCGGCAAGGTCAAGCCTTATCTTATTGATCTGGAGAGTGCAAATGGATCGAGCATTAACGGGGAGACCATTCCCGGTGGTCGCTATGTGGAAGTAATGGATAAGGACGTAATTCGCTTCGGCCTGAGCTCACGCGAATACGTCCTTATGCTGCCTCCCAGCTGAAGAGTGAAGTTTTCAACTATATTTAAAGCATTGAAGCGTTACGGACTCTGATGGACGAAAAATGGCAATAATAATACAATTGGGCTCATAAGTGATCAACGCGGCGCTTGGTCTCTGTGGCCTGCCCCTTCAACCTGGCCACCGCCTAGTACTTTGTCTTTTTATTGGCTTCGTTCAGTGCTTCTTCCGCCTTGATCTTGCCCTTGTCTGCATATCCGGCGGCCTCGCTCTTCACCTCTTCCCCCTTTGCCCTTGCCTGCTGAGTTCCGGCGCCAACAGCACCCTTAGCTTCACCCAGTACTTCATTTACTTTGCCCTTGCCCTTGCCTGCATACTCGGCTGCCTCGCCCTTCACCTCTCCTCCCTTTTCCTTTGCCTGCTTGGTCCCGGAGCCAACGACCTCCTTAATCTTGTGGGCGGCTTTCTCTGTTGGCACAGCCAGGTTAGTACCAGTCTCTATACATTGAATTGAAGTCATGTAGATCTGGAGCACATTGAACATACCACCCGTATTGATGCCCTTGACTGCTGCATCTGCAACGGTCCGATCGGCCTTCTTCAGTGTCTCCTTTGTCACATCGATAGGTCCCTTGTTGCATGGGGCTGTAGCTGAGATTGATCGAATTGCTTGGAAGCTAGGCGCGGTCTGTGTCGCCCCGCGGGTTCTCAGGAGAGGAGCGAATCGTACTGCGGACATGGATTTGAACATGATGTGGTGTGGTGGAAGAGTGTGGGTGAGGTGTGGTAGTGTGGCAGAAGATTCCAATAGCTGTAATAATGTAAATGGAAAGCTATTTTATTAATTTCCCCAGATTAATGCAGAAGAAGTTGTTTAAATATGTTGGAGCTCTAAAATAGCGATGTATCATACTTTAGTTTCTCCAGCTGGTTCTAACGACGTCATGAGTATGTAGCCCACTTCTTACGTCGATTGACAGTCAGTCTCCATTCCCCAATCAAGTTATTCCGCTGGATACACTGAGTTTATATCTAAATCCGGTTTTTGAATATGTCATTTTTTTAATCCTGTTAGATGTGGGAGACAGGGCCAGTATAGGTAGACCCCCAATTACTAGGGAACAAGAGGATGGTTCTAGAAAAAGCCCATAATTAAAGGGATATATCAAGAGCAACTAGCTCTACCATTTTAAAATCACATAATAAAAATATCACTGTAAATATGGAGTATTATAATCTTATCCCCTCCAAGGGTCGGGAAGACACTGAGAGTATATCTAGAAGACTGATATGTCGGTAACAACTAGTGTTTAATATAAGGCTAATATATCACTTAGACTCAAAAAGATACTCCGAAACATATGACCGAAGTATTTCGGTGGAGTCTAGATCGCTATGTGATAATCACGTTAATGGAAGGTTAACTCGTTGCATCTAATCGAAACCCAGGACCAAAGATCAATTACTTATTAAGCTAAGATAAAGTTAGGGCCTCTCGATGTTTAGATCAATCTTGAAAGCATTTCATTAATCAGTTTCGTTACAAAATGTAGCGCAAACCCCAATTGGAAAGTGTCTGGGCTCTCATTAGTACAAGTTCAATAGAGTTAGCTTTGTCCCACCCGACCACATATGCCAGTATACACCGCGGTGTGACCTTGAATCTAACTCATTAACAATCTGCTTGTACCCAAGCACATTAATTACGAGTGAAAGATATCAAAATGATATCAAAATGGCAATGCATACATATCGATTTCCTATAGCTCGCATTAAGGTCTAGAAGCTTGGTAAATAAAGCTTGAATTAGATGGCGAACGCTTATTGGTTCTTCTTGACGCACCCGTTGACATCTTAGGCTTGATGCATATGTTCGATGAAATAGATATATATTCACTCGCACTCTATAATTACTCTAAAACAGAGGACTCGGATGTAGATCATCCTGTCTTAGACAAGAAATTGGTGAGAGAGGTTATATACCGTTATAGACAAAATGAGTATGGATACAATTCTATATATCTGCCTCCATTTCGTCTCGATATAAAACGAATACAACCTTAGAATCTTCCAAGGTTCTCCAATCGGGGGAAAACCACCTTCACCTGGGCAGCTTTCCTGGAGTTCATGTCGGCGCGTGCTATTAAGGTTTTCTTTCTTCTCCCTCTCTTTCTGTCTCTTCTCTCTTCACCTTCATCAAACCGACACATACCGTTTGGTTTTTTTTCTTTTCCCGCTCAGCTCTCACCTGATACATTCTACTTTGCCTATCACTGTACAAAGTCACTGAAAATGGAATCCACAGCCAACGCCAGTCACAATCATCTCTCTGATCAGGAGGGAGAGAAGACGTTGACTGGCGATATTGCCGCTGAAGAGAAGGTACTCGTCCAACCTGCAGCGGCTGAGCTTAACGCCCAGCATCCACCAGTCGATCCCACTACAAGTGAGGGAACCGAGCATCTAACGGGTCCAAAATTGGCTTTGATTACACTGGCGCTATGTTTGGGTGTGTTCCTAGTGGCCCTTGGTAAGTTTTCTTCCTTTTCATAGTCTTCTAAATTGATTGCAGCGAGCGACTAACGGATACTATATCTCACTAAAGATAACAGCATCATTGCTACGGCAATCCCAAAGATCACGAGTCAATTCTACAGCCTTGATGATGTTGGGTGGTATGGAAGTGGTACGTCAAAAGCCGAGGCAGCCTAAGTGTTGGGTGTGAATGTGAACTGGCCCTAATCATCTTCTACCTGTTTTTCAGCATACCTTCTCACGACGGCTGCGCTTCAGCTATTGTTCGGAAAGTTCTACACTATTTTCAATGTCAAGTGGACCTATCTCATCGCCATTGGCGTGTTCGAGCTGGGCAGTCTGATCTGCGGCGTAGGCAACAACAGTCTGGCCCTTATCATGGGCCGTGCTGTTGCTGGAATTGGGTCTGCGGGCATTTTCTCGGGCTCACTCATCATGGTAGCCCATTCGGTAGCACTAGAAAAGCGCCCATTATACAATGGCCTTATCGGTGGCATGTTTGGTATTTCATCCGTGGCTGGGCCTTTGCTAGGTGGGGCTTTCACCGACAAAGTATCATGGCGGTGGTGCTTTTACATTAACCTACCTATCGGAGCTGTCACTGTTCTGGTGATTGGGTTCTTTTTCCCTGCCCCCAACCACCATATCAAAGAAACGACATGGATGGAGCGCATCAAGAAGTTTGACCCCATGGGAACATCCCTGTTCCTCCCTGCCATTATCTGCTTGTTGTTAGCTCTGCAATGGGGTGGTACCATCTATGCCTGGAATAGCTGGCGAATTATTGTGCTGTTTTGCTTTTTTGCTGTCCTCATAGTGCTCTTTTTATTTGTCCAGTACACACAGCAAGACAATGCTACAGTACCACCACGCATCTTCTTCCGCCGCACTATTTGCTTCAGTGCCCTTTACAGTTTTTGCCTTGGCGCTGCCTTCCTCTCCTCTGTCTACTTCTTACCCATCTGGTTCCAAGCCGTGAAAAATGCCAGTCCCGTCAGCTCAGGTATCATGAATCTACCCATGCTGATTTCAGTTGTGCTTACTTCAATCGTATCGGGAATCGTAATCACCATCGTCGGTTACTACACCCCTTTTATGATTTTCGGCACAGTCCTTCTTGCTATCGGCTACGGCCTCATGAGCATGTTCCACCTGGATACGTCTAAAGCTATTTGGATCGGCTATCAGATACTTGCCGGCATCGGCGTCGGTGCTGGTATGCAGCAATCTATGATCGCCGTCCAGGTTGTCCTTGATCTTGATGATATACCTACCGGCACAACTATCATCGTCTTCGCCCAGACTCTTGGTGGTGCTCTCTTTGTTTCTATTGGAAACAACGTATTCAGAAACAAACTTGTTGAGTATCTTACCTTGTACATGCCCAACCTGGATCCGGGCGTGATTCTCAAGACTGGCGCGACTGGCCTTCACAGTGTTGTTGATAAGGCTGACCTACCCGGAGTCCTCCTTGCTTACAACGACGCACTTACCCAGACCTTCATTGTCAGTGCAGCTGTGGCGTCCATCAGCATTATTGGCGCTTTGGGTGTAGAGTGGAAGAGTGTCAAGGGAAAGAATCTTGGCCCAGGGGGAGCCGCATGACTTCCTATATGCAGATTCTTCATCCCAACTTGTACATCCTAAGTTACGGCTCTGGAGTCTTCAGAAAGAAAGACCACTGTTCAATGGCATGTATGTATTAGACAAATTGAACCATCCCACTATTCCATTATACAATGTAACCCCGCTTATCGGATGGAACCTGATAACCCTAAACTGCCACTGGACCTCGGGACCTGGGCAGCTAACCCAATACGTCTTAGCGTCCTGTGGACCCCAGATAAGCGGCGGAGAACATCGAGTTTCATGTTGACTTCACAATATCTTATGATCCTATGGGGTATTCCACTTCAAAAAAAATGCCGACCAAGCGACGGATTTTGTCCTGCCAGCCGTGTCGCCGGTTGAAGACACGATGCGAGGTTCTTCCGGGTTCGAGGCAATGTGCTCGGTGCATCTCCTTAAGGTAGGTGGACCTAATAGAACTCCATTACTTCTTCATTGTCAGGGATTAATCAGTGACCAAATAGGCTTGAATGCTCTCTTCCATCCACTTCTGCTATCACTAGTCCACATTCAGGGTCTATTGGTAGACCAGAGAGGATTTCCGATCAGCCTCTTGGGTGCAATTGTGCAAGCAGGTATTTCTAATTCTTCTTGTATAGACCGAGACTCTGGTTACTGACTGATAAGTACTAGACTCGATGCCATAGAGTCATCCATCTCTGAGATGAAAGAATTACTGAAATCTCACCTTCTCAGCAACCAGTCAATGACACGAGATCCTGCGAATGAGATGCGCGGAATGAGCAGTAATCTAAACCCGAGAAAAGATATCAACGATAGCCAATCGACTATGCGTGTGCCATCTGAGACAGACATATCGGCAACTACTGACATCCAACCAGCACCAATTACAGTGGTGCGCCACGTGGGTAGTCTAATCACCGAGCCCGTAACTTCCGGGGAAAACGATTCGCTTCGGGGAAATATGACCGAGATGGGATTGGACTCGGATACCTTTGCCAGCGTTTTCCAGCACGGCTTTGAGCAGATAACATCATGGTATCCATTTCCGCACGGAACCGCGACGGATCTTAAGGAGAACCAGCCTCTGCTCTTTGCCATGTGTCTTCTAGCAGGCATTCGAGCAACTGCCGGTCTAAACCGCACAAACTTGCACATAACCCTTCATTCATTGGTCAAGACCCACTTGGGTATGAAAACTCTAGATACGCCAATTGATATCTCCACTATACACGCCATGCTTATCTTCAGTGCCTGGAGTTTCGGGCCTCTTGTGCCTGGTGGTAGGTATATTGATAGCTGGCTAATGAGCAGTACGACTATCACTCACTGCATGCTCAGTTTTCCTCTATCTGAGCTGGTTTCTCTCGTGGGGTTGTATGATGAAACAAGTCGGAACATGTGTAGGATGTGGATTCAGGCATCGCTGGTGCATCTGAAGCACGTACTCCCAATGCTACAGTGCTAAGCTCCTTCTGAAACATGGACATAAAAGCTGACTTGGGTTCCAGATATGCAATTGGCACCGGTCGGCCATCAGTGGTTCCATGCGAGCGTCTTCATCAGTGGACGGAGATTGTCAAGTATCCCGGGTTCGAAACCTTCGACCAAATTATTGCAGCAGAACTCAAGCTCTATATTCACCTGTACGAAGCTATCTATCACACCGTCAGTTCAGTGCCAGAGGCCTGGGAGATGGTCAACAGATGGGGATGCAAATATCTTGGAGGCATGTTAATTTATCGTTCTGGGTCATTTCCATGCTAACTTTCAAACGCAGAAGGAAACAACAAATTGAGATGGGCGCACTCTTGCGCATCTCTCATTTTGTCTCGATGGGAACTGGCGAAGCAGAATCAGGCCATCTCTCCCGACTCACTGATGCGCAATGAGCGTATAAACGAGCTGACCGAAACGGTCATTCGCCATGCCCAGCTGGTACTGAGAGAGATTCTAGTCCTCTGTACCTCCGATACTGCATTCGTTAGACCAACATACGACTATCTGCTTACCGCATATGCGGGTGTCACGCTAGCAGAGTACTGCTCCAGTATATCGGATGTGCACGCAACCTATACGTTGATGGAAGATGTTCGGACGCAAGCTAGAATTCCCAGGAGCATTGAGGGGGTGTTTAGTTGGGCGACGAATGTTGTGCAGAAGAAGGCAAAGGACTTTTTGGAATCGAAAGTGGCAGTACCCGATGACACCTTTTATTCATATCCAGGCTCGGCAGCAGATTGGGCACCATTTCGATTTATAGACTCGATGCCCGCTTCTGATTGGGATGGGATAAATGGCTCTATGCAACAATTTTGAAATCTATACAAATCGGGTGGTGTATTATTTGACGTTAAATTAATTTGGAATACATATCTGTCCGAAGTCTTATCTTTAAGGAGAAATTGGTTTTCCGTGTGCGAGTTCAAGTCGGTTTCGATGCCACTGGATGTGCAAGTTAGGTACCAATATCAAAGCACTGATGGGGATTAAATATGACTTACCTTTCCACAAGAGATAGGCCCGTAAAGCGCAGGGTGACTCTCATCAATACATGAAGGCACAACCTGACAAACCGAATCCGGATTAAAGCCCAAGAAAAAAGGCATCGAGTATCTTGAGGTCGGTTGACGATTATAAACCCTATGCACTGTGGACTTGAACCTATTATTCGAAAGACGCTGCAGTAAGTCGCCAATGTTAACCACAATCGTGCCAGGGATAGGTTGAGCATCGAGCCACTCATCACTGCCGGACAGGACCTGCAAGCCGCCAGACATATCCTGCCACAAAAGAGTGACGCACTGAATATCAGTATGCGAGCCGATGCCGACATCAACATCCCCGTTGTTTTCGAGTGTATCGACTGGTGTAGCGGGATAGTGTGTGTAAAGCCCATCTGCGCCGGGGTTCGTCATCACGTCGTCAAAGTAATTTTCCGGCATGCCCAGAGCGAGGGCGAAGATACGGATAATCTTGCGCGCGAGGGTGAGGCGGCTCTTGAAGAATTCAATTGTTGTTTCCTGGAACCCTGGGAGATGGCTTGTTGTTTCCCATGAAAAGTCATTGTCGGTAGTCAGTGTTTCTGGATCCGAGATAGTTGGATCGTTACTGAGATTGTAGCGTAGAGAGAATGTTTCTTTGCGATCTGGTTCTTTTGTCAGTCACAATATACCTGCCCAGGTGAAGACGAGAGGAGAGTACTTACCCCTTGTTTCTGTTTTGTTGATTTGGCTGCTCCCCAGACCATGCCATCCATCATTATTGCTTGAGGCTAGTTGTTTTTTTTCAATTGGCTGGTCAAAGAAAGCTTTTGCTTGGGATAGGGCTTTCTGAATGAGCTCTTCTGAGATCCCGTGGTTTTTGATATAAAAGAAGCCCGTGTTCTCGGCCGCTATCCTGACTTTGGATGCGATTGTCTTTCTCGCTTCTAGATCCTTGTCGATAGAACCGATATCTATGATTGGAATCTCATCATCGGTTGGTTGGCGCGGAGGAGCAGTTGACACCCGGCGGAATTCTGGCCCGCTGAGCGTCAGGAGTTCGACTTGAGTGTATTCGAGCAGGGTTGTCATGGCTATTTCGACATATGACCAATACCAAGTCGAGGATGATCGTGAATTTATCCATCGTTCTTTCCCCGCAATATGCTCGGTAGATTGCCAATTCAAATCCACCGGTGACCGTCGGAGAAGCCTGGACGGCAATCGCCGGGCTATCTACGCCCACATGCTTGAATGAAATGATATGATAAGCCAACCCTGGAAGATAGATTAAATCTGAGACATTTGATTTTGATTCTTGTGAGACAGTATCGTCGGCGGGGATAGTCAAGGGTGTGAGAATGTGAACAATTGGGAGTTGACTGCTTATCAGGGTCAAAAATAACCCTCCAAACCATATATCCTACTTCTCCCCCCTTTTATTGAAGTTTCAGAGTCCGCCACTAAGATCAGCACTCCAATTCCATCTTTATCTTCCTCTTTTTTCTCCACATACCCCACCAACTCAACCCATCATGTCCAAACTATCACGGCTCCATGAGCTTCTAATAGTGAAAAGAACTGAACGAGATGGCAACTATCGTACTGTTGATATGCTTGACAATGACTCCATCCGACCGACACCAGTAAAGGAGCGAACATGGTCCCAACTCACCTACATCATGTTCTGGTTCTCTGCGACTGCGAATGTCAGCAATCTGTACACGGCTTCCACGGGAATGTCTATGGGATTGACCATGTGGGAGGCCATCGGATGCTCCTTTGGTGGTCAGATTCTTGCCGGTGCCTTGATGGCTGTTAACGGGCGTGCTGGTGCCATGTACCGCATCCCGTTCCCAGTTCTTTGTCGTTCCAGCTTTGGGCATTGGGGAGCACTGTGGCCGACTTTCAATCGTGCAGCCATGTCAATTGTATGGAACGGTGTCAATTCTGTCCAGGGAGGGCAATGTCTATAGTGAGTCTCCATCTCTCGTTATTTTCCCGAGCGAGGGAAGCGAAGGAAGCGCGGAAAGTGTGATGATTGACATTCAATACTAGTGTCTTTCTTCATGCTATATTCCCTTCTATTGAAAACATCCCGGATAAGATGGGACCCAAGTCGGCTTTGACTTCAGCACAGATGATGTGCTTCTTCGTCTATTGGTACGGCGAATAGTATTCCAATACTTGATATAATGCTAACCAGTCTCGACAGGTTTATCAATTGCGCATTTTTAGTGGTGCCTGTACCAAAGATGAAGTCCCTGGTATATATAAAAGTCGTGGTGTACTTCGGCGCAGCCTTTGCTATGCTGGGATGGACTGTGTCTATTGCCGGTGGCTCCCTGAAGTCACTTAATGCACCCTCGGAAATTAAGGGCGCCGAGAAAAGTTATCTTATTTTCAAGTTCTTCTTCTTGGGACTTGCAAGTTGTGGAACATTTATCTCCAACGCGTCCGATCTCCAGCGATATGCTACAAAGCCTAATGACGTGCTCATTGGCCAGTTTGTCAGTTTCCCACTATCAAACTTCCTAGTTGCCATTCTAGGAAATCTTATCGCATCAGCTAGCAAAGAGATTTTTGGAGAGGTCTGTTACATCAAAAAGCGTTGGTTGAAAATTTGGACTGACGAAATTCTCTAGATCATCTGGAGCCCGCTGAAATTCTTGGACAAATTAATGGAAGGAGAGCGGTACACCTCAGGGAACCGCGCAGCCTGTGCCTTTATTGCTCTAGCATTTGTTTATTCGACAGTCTTCTCTGCCATTTTCGAGAACTCTATCCCGTAAGAACTCTCCCTTATCATGCGGTTCTACGCCAAATACTTACAACTGTCAGCGCGGGCAACGACATTGCAGCCCTACTACCAAAATACATTTCAGTCAAGCGAGGATTCTTCATCTGTGCTGGTAAGGAAAAAAAGAAAAGACACTTAAATAATCCCATTGCCTAAGCCCAAAGCTAATAAGCAAACCCACCAGTCCTCTCCTATGCCATCTGCCCGTGGTATCTCCTCTCGTCAGCCTCAATCTTCATCACATTCCTCTCCTCCTACCAGATCTTCCTATCAGCAATTACCGGAATTCTCATCTGCGACTACTACGTCATTCGCCGAGGTCTGCTCAACATCCCAGCCCTCTACGTCTCAAACCCAAGTCCGTACCGATATTTCCACGGATTCAATCTGCGCGCCTTCTTAGCCTACGTTATTGCTGTTGCGCCAAACTTTTACGGGTTCCTCTTCCAGATGGGTGTCAAAGCGCCTTTAGGTATCCAGCGATTCTACTATGTCGCTTACCCTACCGGCTTGATAATCGGATTTGGTGTTTATTACGTGTCATGTTTGGCTTTCCCCCCGCCCGACATGGAGAAGGCCTCTGGATGGATGGAGCCCAAAGACTTTGTGGAGGATGATGATATTGTTGGGAGTGATGGGTCTACTATTGATGTAGTTGATCCCCGTTACGCGGAGAAGGGGGCGGTCGCTGTCACTAGAGCAGCTAACAGCGAAAAGAGTTCGTTTTAATGATACATGTCTTGATGGCATTTTGGGAGTGCTTATATTGCAGAAGGAGTCATGATTAATTTTTGGTGCTATAGCTTAATGTTTGCAACTGCAGCCCATATTTACAGAATTTGAGATACTTCATTTTCATCTACTCCGTATATAGTTCGCTTATCCTATACTGGCTATGCAAGTTGAATGGGATGGGCGCTCTAATATTGCAGTTAATGCTCTATGACATATAACTGAACAAGGCTCCATAGGTACCTCCTCCAAGCCAAAAGGCTCAAGAGATGGTCAGCATTAGGGATTGCGGTGGAGTTATTACCCGCGACCCCACATTATAACCATGGTTCTGACAGAGCTATTTTGGGATCTCCGGGTATATAAACGAACCTTGGATGTCAAGGTCATTGAGTAGCGTAGCTAAGAGCAACACCAAACAACTCTGCTCCTAGCGGGGCATAAGTCCTACATATGTAAGTTTCTTTGGGACCAGAGTCCGCTGATGGGTTGTCCCTGTACTTTTCTTCCTTTTCCTTTTATAGAATATAGAATAAGGTTGCATTGAGTGGGTCCGTCCAGTGGGTCAAACCATGGGCACCTGTGGACTTTATACAACGTACTGGAGGCAAGCTTGACTTATGAACTAAGACTAAGTTGAATCAAACTAACTGACAGTTGTAAATACACATTGGATGTGTCAAGAAACTGCTACCCGTTTACAGTGGCGGCGTATCGGCAAAGATATTGCCCATCATTCTATATAATGATTAGTAAGGAGCCTAAACATAATCTCGACAAGGACAAAGGCGACTTACATAGCAGGGTACCGAGTCCCAACAATCTCCGTTCGCTCTACCAAGTCCCGGATATCCTGGACCTCCTTGTCCGTCAACTCTAGCAGAGCAGATGCAGTGTTCTCATCAACTCTCTTGGTGGACCTGGTTCCTGGAATGGGGAAGGTGTCGGGTCCCTGGGCAAGAAGCCATGCAATAGCAACCTGTGCAGGGGTACTTCCGTGTGCCTGGGCTACACTCTTTAGTCCATTGACTAGCTCCAAGATCTTAGGGAAGTTGTCCTCGGAGTACCTCGGCATCATGCGACGGAAGTCACCCTCGGGGATATCAGCGAGAGACTGAATCTCTCCAGTCAATATTCCACGGCCGACGGGGCTATACGCCACAATTGCGATACCCAACTCGCGACAGGTCTTTAGGAGGTTGACGGCGGGTGACTCGATGTCCAGTGCAAAGGCACTATACTCCACTTGGTATGCGGTGATAGGATGGACGGCATGGGCTCGACGGAGAGTTGCTTCTGAAACTTCAGACAGGCCGAGGTATCGGATCTTCCCTTGGCTATATACTCAGCCTGTTAGTGATGCACTGGTTCAACCATACTGGGGGACAGATGGGGGAGGAGCGTATCTTACTTCTTCAATTCCACCATAGCTTCGACAGTCTTTTCAATGGGCGTCACCCCATCCGCTCGATGACAGTAGTACAAGTCAATGGTATCAACCCCAAGTTTCTCAAGGCTTTTCGCACAAGCCTGCTTGACATATTCGGGATCAGAGCGGACAGCTACGCCCGCCTTCAGGTCCGGCTGGAGAGCGAACTTGGTAGCAAGAAAAATGTCGTCACGCTTGCCTGAGCGTTTGAACCATTCACCAACGATATCTTCGCTATCGGCATACAAATCGGCAGTATCCCAGAACCGCTGTCCAGTGGCATGCGCATGCTCCAGGAAGGCGACCTTTTCATCAAGGGAGCCCGCTGGACCGTAGGCTCCACCGATATTCATCAAGCCCAGACCAATAACAGGCACCTTAGGGCCGTTGCGACCCAGTGATCGAATGGGGATAGACATTGGTAGAGATATGGAGATATATAGAGGGGAGTTGTAATGTGCTAATGAGCTAGAGGATAAGTACACATGGAGGGTGGCACTTTTTTAAATATGCCCCGCGTTTGCAATTAAGGAACTAAAAACGGAGTACATATGTAACCATTAGGATTTGGCCAAATTCAGCGTATGAGCATAACTACGAAGTACAAGTAGACGGTGGAATTCACATTCGGGCGACCACCAGGTTCCAGCAAAGGCCAATAGCCTCTTTTGGGCTCGATGTATAATAAGGGAGCGCAGAGTGACTATTTACTATAAATATTGTGTAACCGAAATGCGTGGCCCTTCTAACCGAGTGCATTCTAGACCTCTCAAGGGCCCACGCTTGGTCCTGGGGGTCACAGTCTTCGACCTATATGAGTTGACGATATCTAATTTGAAATAAGTCTTCCGTGTAAAGTATAAGACCGTTTTTGGACGTTGCTCTATTTTTGGGTTTCTTTACTGTCGTACTTGTGAATGATCACCGAAAAGAGGCAAGTTACCACAAACTTAATCCCCGTCACCACACCCCAGCTCACAACTAGGAGGGGGTTGTGGGAAAGTGGAGAGAGCCATTCCGAGAATCAAACTGATTGCGCCTCCAACGCTGCAGCAACAGTTTGTACCAACCCTCTAGGGGAAGGATTCTCAGGGCATCCTTCTCGAGCTCTGTAAGCTCAGAGTCGTACTAGTTTGTTGCTTGATATTTGAGCGAATAGCTCATATATCGCGGACCACGTCCTCGGACTTCAACTTTGCGATATCTCGCATGTGGTCGACCCACGCATACAAGTTTGTCTAATGATCCACGTGGTTAACGGATTTGATAAGTCTTAAGCGCTTATATGGACTGAATCACACTCTTCATATCCTTCGGAGCCTGCTTCTAGGCGTACTCATTGCCCGTAGCGAATGCAAAGATCTCTGCCATCGATGTTAGGATCGGGTGAAATAACACTACGAGCAGCGAAGTTGACACGCTTGTCCATCATTTTCCTTTCGGAACAGACCTGCAAAGGGGGTGCGATATTGCACAAAATCGCCTGAACGCGGCGTAGATCGGCAGATTATGTTCGATCCCTCCACTGGAACTGTTAAGGCTTCATCATTCTGCCATGTTGCTTCACCTCCCCACATACCCGCTGGTGTGCCCGTCATGGATCCAGAAAATACTAGTATGTATACCGATGTTGTATATAGGACGTACATGTTGTAAATTATTCCCGGTGGACTAAGTACTTCCGAGGTTGATTTCTGCCACTTCTTGGCGCTTTCCGGTTTAGTGCACAGACCTTGCCGCTTTTGGCTTAATTCAACTGGGTCCCTGAGCGCAACACGCTAGCCCCATCACGTGCAGAACTCCTCTTTTTGGAGAAGGCCATAAGTACTCTCCGCAATCTCTTTTATGAGGCTCCAAGTATGTTGCTTCTGGGAGCCGGCACGCTCTGTAAGAGCCTGTGAGAATTTTCCGGCGTGCGGAGGGTGATTTGCTAATTGCAATCGTTTTGGCCTCATTTATAGGACACTCAATTATGTGAGGGTCTACCCATACGGGTGAAACAGCTATTCCTTGACCGTACAATAGAAATCGCACGAAGGAAAAAAGGGTCTCATGGCGCGAAGAGAACCTAGGTAAGCTATGTGGGCTGGGGCACTCGTATCGCGTATATTTCCACTCCTTCTGTAGGTCCATGAGGAATCCATAGCTAAACTCTGTTCCTAAGCCTGCCGTGCGCCCAAACCCAAAAGACCCTGACAGCATCAGGGGTAGAGGATACATGCGAAATCTCAGTTGCGAGTTTTGGGGTACTTTCAAAGATTGGATAGATAATTCATCTATTTGCACAAATCATGTTCTAGTGGCTTTATCGAAGAAATTGCAGTGTACTATTTTGAGAATACAAACTGACGTTAATTTGGGGCGGAAGATGCCGCTCATCAACACGAATGCCAAGACCGCATCGTTAGTCTTGGAGCTCGTATTCTGCTGTTAAGCAACGTATGAGATGTTGATTCTGCGCAGATCCATTCAGCCCCTCTTAGCGAAAACTGTAAAGGGGTCTGTTCATTTACCACTGGCCACATGAAGACAAATGCGCCACTTCGTATTTAAGGGATGGCCCAACCCGTTGTCATTGGCACTCGGAGAATTTTGCATCCAAAATCATAATGTTCTCATCCTGAGCGCGATGCTCGGCTCAGATCCTCACGTTTACTGTCTAAAATTCTCTTTGAAGGAGCAACCTCTCCCAAACATTTTCTAGCGCTGTCTCCGACTATACCGCAAATATGACGCGTCTCACAACCATTTTTATAACGCTATGCGCACTCTATCTCCCACTAATCTCGGCCTGGACCTTCACTTGGAGAGACGATAACAACAAACCCATCGTTGAAAAAGGCACCAGCGCACAGAATTGCAGGGAGATTGACCATGCAAAAGGCAAAAACTTCGAATTCGACCCCGAAGACGACCATGTTCTCATCGCCATGTACGAGTCACCCAAGTGTACAGGCGATACCGCCGAGACATCGGAGGACGATTTCGCGAAGGCCTCCGAAGTCCGGCTTCGGGGGTACAGAGTTATTGATCTAGGGCCGAATATGACCACTAGTGATAAGCTTACGCCGTTCCCTGGAGCTGAGTGGTTCAAGGCATCCCCCAACAGCCCCATTGTGACTGCCATGGGAAAGAGACTGGTGGCGGAAGGCTGTGGGAAGTACAGCGTGGGACCGGGGCCGCTGTGGTCCGAGGTAGACCGGAAGTCCTACCAGTGTTGGCAAGAGAAGCTTGGGTTTACCGGTGATGATGCCGACGGGTGGCCAGGGCAGGTGACTTGGGATAAACTCGAGGTGCCTCTGACGACCGATAAAGACGGAGGAAAATCTTCTACCACGAAGACGCCGTCTAGTACGAGTACCGGTACAGGGACTCCGACACCGACACCGACAAGTACCAATACCGATACAGGAACTCCGACGCCGACGCCAACAAGTACATTAGCTCCGGATACATATACCTCCTCAGGATCGTCATTGGGCGGAGGGGCGATTGCTGGGATCGTTATAGGTGTTGTGGCCGGGTTGGGACTTGTTGGGGCCATAGCCTTTTTCTTGCGGCGGAGAAGCCGCCGCTCTGCTCCAGCGTCTGGGGCTGAAGAGCCACGGGTAGATCCAGAGGGCGGCAGTGGTGTGGCAGTAGGAGGATCCATAAATTCGCCGATGGAGAAGCTGCCTGCGGAAGCTGAGGCGATCCCTGCAAAGAATCAACAGCAGTTTGCTGTTGAGCTTCCGGGAGACACGACGCCGGTGGAGTTGAGTGATCGGAAGGTCTTTGAGCTGGGAGACAGTCGGAAATAGGATAAAATGGACTAGTAATCTTTTTAATTCACGGATATCATCACGAATAATCATTTTCTTGGAACTCTACTTAATATCCGAGCCCCATATGTACCCTTCCCATTTGAAATTCATGGTGAAATTCATTCGTGTATATAAGGATTGGGTTTATCACCCACAATTAGCCGGCCTGATACGAAGGAAAGATGAAATGATAGATATCTGCTGTGATAATTCATATACCTCTAGAAATAGGAGCATGAAAATTGACTATCAAAAAGTGGTAAACAGTATTATAAGGAAAAGTGCCTCTTCCGGTACAATCTAAGCGTAGACTAAGTGCTCGCTAACCAGATGCCTCTAAGCAGTCTTTAAGTAATCACTGAGCGCTCACTAAGTCTGACAGACTGGAATATACTCTGCCTGACTCTGCCCACGGTGTCTACATGGTCCGCAAAGTACCCTAATACCATCAGTCAAGCATGAAGCCCAACTCCTTCGGCCTACGTAGTCTCATGTGCAGCCCATTCCGTTCCTACCTTGGCGATACAGCATGAACCCTTCATTCTGTCTTTACCAAAATATTCCAGGTAGGCCAAGAACGGATCATCCATAGCTACTGTCATCAAGTGGAGGCCTTGCAGACGAATATGACCATCGGAAACTGGACTTTGCATTGAGATGTTTTGGGTGTGGTAAGGTTTTGACACGTATAAACTTCACCCAGTGTGCCATGAAAACGCATTTTCAATCCCAAATTCGGCAAGTGCTCTCGATAGCTTCCACTCTGTGCCTACCTTTCCTTTTTGGACTAAAATATAAAGAAGTCGTGGGTTGAATAGAACTATAAGGATCAGTATATTGTCCCAAAAGGGCCCCTCCTACTAGGAGGGCAGGTAATGTACCCTTCCAATTTACATACAAAACTGCAGGCCAACTGACAATTTTTTTGTCCCGAGCCTTACAGGTCCAGGTTGATCGAGATAGGGGTGCGGAGCTATTGGATGCTTTAATTAAATCCTGTAATAAATCCGAGGCTGCTTGCATATGAATCTTGGGTACGAAACACGTTGTCAACGATTTTTTTTTTATAGACCTACAAACATTTGAACAAAACCTCATGTTTTGGCAGCACCGTCGTTGCGGGTCATGTCCTGAATAGGTATTTAGTGGGGACCTCGGAAATACCCGTGTATTATGTGCATAATAAATTAATAATCATCGAATTAAAACACGGCCCCACTCGGTTCCCTTGGATCATTGGAAGCTAATCGGAGATGCTAAAGTCCACGATATCACGCCCATTTTGTGGACAATTTCATCGGCAATGCTCTTCTTACTGTGTGTTGACTGATTTTTCTGTCAAATTGATAGATACCATATCAGATTTACACTTCATTCCACCATCAACATTCTGAATCAGAAAGAAAATAGATTATATAGTTAACTGTAACCACAGCAACAACACATCTGATGTGGGTCTGGCATTCAAGTTTGGGGCAAAGTCGGTTATTAAATTGTTACTATTCGTTTCTGCCCAAAGACTCCGAAATAAACCCGTCAACCATGCCCACTTGGTATCTAGTCACCGCATATCTTTTCACCGGTTATCTCGCGCCGGTTCAACCCAATACGTTATTTCCCGACTTAAGAGGATCTATATGCTGATATCGCATTACCAACTCAGTCCGGGTACC
The DNA here is from genome assembly GCA_028974015.1 of Penicillium cf. griseofulvum. NCBI lineage: Eukaryota > Fungi > Ascomycota > Eurotiomycetes > Eurotiales > Aspergillaceae > Penicillium > Penicillium cf. griseofulvum. The sequence continues at coordinate 1,592,665 of JAPQKP010000005.1, forward strand.
GGAGAATTCTCGCTTCTTAGTACCAAGTGCTAGCAACCTCATTTCCGTTCTTCTAATCGGGCCCAGAGAATATCCACACATCCATGGATTAGTTAACGAGCTTGTGCACGGGAAAGGATCCAGCGACAAAAGAACACGCAAAATGCTCGAGAGCCAAAAACATAGTCAAAAGGTTCGTCCGCGAGAGAAGGAGCTCCGACATGGGAAGGACAATACTAAAGAGGCGAGCTTTTTCTGGGGCTCACCCGGTCAGACATACGAGAGTAAGGTTCGTGGTCCGGGCGAAGGGGTTTAAATAAAACATTTCGCAGGTAAAATCTACGGGAGACAAATCTGAGAAGAAATGCCCAGCTATCACTCTACAACATACAATAACTAGGACACATTGTAATCCTTCCACCCATGACATCGGGATGTTTGTCTAAACAGACTAGAAGGGAAGATATAGATCATGGCTACCTAATGATGAGATATAATCTTGAATGGGATTTTGATTCAAAGTCTTGAAGATAGTACAACTCTTTTGTTGAAGCTCTAGATGCTATGATAGTCTTATCCAACACTCAACTCCGATTAACATGCTTTTGGATATCAACCAAGTTCCATGAACCCCCTATGCAAAATCAATGCGGGAATGAGCAAGTATAAAAAAGCGTTTAACCAAAAGAACAGCCGTGTATGCAGATGCAATAGAAAAACAAGACCAATAAGAATGATGAGAATGACAATGAAAACCAATACCGAAAACCACTAAAAGACATTGCTATCCTCAGAACGGCATACCCAAACCATCATAGTTAGAACCCGCGGGGGAGCTCCCACTGCGCGTACGAGTCCCATTCCCATATACGCCCAGTCGGGGTGCAGGTGCATAGACCTGACCATCACGTTGAATCAAAGGACCCGACAAATTGGGATGATATAGCTGATACTGCTGTGGGTGCAGGGGCAGCAAGCGAGTCGATCCATGGAGTCGATGTCGTGCATCTCGCACGTCAACGCGGTGTCCGCCAAAATGCAAATACCGCACTGGCTCAGCCTCCGGATTCCAGCCCTGGTTAGAATACTTCAGTCTCTCATCCATGGAGCCGAGCTGTCCATGTGAGGACAAGGGCGGACTGGGGTAGTTGGGATCGGCCTGGAAAGCACTGCCCACCAGGGGCACTTCGGCTGTCCAGCTGCCGGTCCCGGCGAGCATTTGTTGATGCTGCATGCTCGATGGTGGATTTGGGATCATCTCAGCGGCCTGTTGGTAATTTGGAATCAGTGAGAACCGTGGGGAATACCGAACAGGTTCTGTGGCCCACGATTGGTGGGAGTACTCGGAAGATTCACGCGACATCGGCTCGGGGGTGGAGTGCTCTAGGGCTGAGCCCATGTGTATGTTTGGATGAGATAATGGTAATGCGCCGGGCATTATTGCGGATGGATGAGCGACGGTAAAAGGTCTAGTGTCGTCTGAGGCAGTTATTGGGGTTGATGCTAGTTGAGAGGATCTTCTGCGGCTTGGAAAAGCGACGGAGATGTTCTCGTCGTATGGGAGCGGTGTCGGGTAGGGAAGGAGGGATGGCACGCTTGCAGATAGACCTCGTGGGACCTCCAGATGTGCCACTGAAGCACGTCGAGAGGGAACCCGGGATCCAGGCGCGGTATGTAAATTTGCTCTCTGATGGTAATTTGGCAGGTTGAACTCAGGCTCACTGTAAGTTGATCGACTCAGCGGCTCGGTAAGCAATTCGCCAGACACGTCATTAGCTAGTGGAGACGTAAATGTGTGGCCCGCTTGACTGTCAAGCGACTCAGTGGACGATTTCATCTGCAGTTCGCCATTCAAATTCAAACCGCTAGCTAGATCCAAAGACTGCAAAACGGGGACGGATGATGGGCGGCGTTTCACCGTAGGGTCTACCTCTAACATTCTTCGAATAGCCATATTCGCATACGTTGGCATATTCTCTTTATTCTCTGGTGGAGAGGTGGTTGTAGGCTGTGGAGCGTCAACAGATGCTTGAGGGTTGCTAGACCGACGCACTGCAGCGAGTGCTTGTTCAGCTTCCGAAGCCGCCATTGAAGACCTCCTTGTTTCGTCGGCGACTGTGCGGCTTGATGATCCTTTTCCTTGGATAGAGGACAGTCTGACCACTGGGGTGTCTATCTTGGTATCCCTAAAACGACGAGGGCCTTTGTTCCGCTTGCTTGTTTGATTCTCTTTATTTGACCATGTCTTTGGGTGTCGATTAACCACTTGCCACTCTGATAGGCCAGTAGTGGGTGGAGGACTCGATGAGGGAGGTGTCTTGGTCGGTTTCTCTGTGGCTTCGCTCAGTTGCGACATGGATGGAGAGATTCGAATTGCTTCCATAGCTTCCCCATCGGTTTCATAGCCTTCTTCGGATTCATATCCATTCTGCCTGAATATATGTGGTGGGAAAAGCTCTAATCTGAATCGGGGAGGCGGCGTAAATATATCCTCGGGAGACTCCGCTCGAGGTGAGCCGAGGTCACTCCAGTTAAAGGTAGACCGGCGCGATGGACCTTCGTCGGCTGACGAATCGCGGAAGGATGACGATGAGCTGCTTGACCTATCGAAAACGGACTTCTGGTTCCGGATAGAGTGTTGTGAGGAGCTTGGAGACAAGTTCGCTATTTCTTTGCCTATGAACTTCGTCAATTGTCGCAAATTTTCTCGCGTCTCACGAACTATTAGTGGATGAAGATCAATTGTTGCCTTCTTTGGAAAGAGCTCAAGCAGTCGTGAAGCGTGAGTTTCGTACTCGCGGTAATCCCGAACAAGGCCACAGTCTTCATAATGAGCCATCCGCTCCATGGCGGCTTCATAGGATGTGATGAGAAAGCGAGTGACAACAATCAACCAAGTATCAAAGAAACCAGGGTCATTCTTGCTCATGGTTCCTTTGTTCTCCTCGTCCTTGATTCGAAGCTCATCGCGACAGAACCCCTGCACCACACTGTGAATCTTGACTACATCAACCACTGACTCGTTACGGTAGATGGAGAAAAATCCTTCTTGGCTGCTCTCTGTCAGGGAATCTGAGAGTTCCGGAACAGTCTTCACATCTGAGCTCATCTGGTCGCCCTCCAAGCGATTCATAGACGATCTTTGCTGGAAGAGGTCGGCATCTGAAATCCGTTCAACCAACCCATAGTGAATGAGAATTCCAAGTGTGGTATCGAGATCAGGATCTTCTCCGGGTTGGGCGCTGGTCTGGATCTCTAAATTCTCAGCGGCCATAGCCGCTCGACCAAGGTTCAGAAGGCCCACTGGCACCTGGTGGCCAAGAAACGAGAGTAGATTAATCAAGTGCAGCGCCTGCTTTTGCTGCAACCGAAACAAATCGTTCATAATGCTCAAGAAGGGCTCTGCAAGCTTCTTGTCCGTCACTTGAGACTTGACATGATACTTTTCAATCGGTTTGCCCGTTGCATTAAGACGGTGCCCAATTGCATGAAGAGCCAAAGGAAGACATTCGTAATGCTCAACTATCCGGATAGCCTTGGAGATTTGCTCAGGTGTCGCTCGCGTAATCCCAAGATCCTTGAATAGAAGACTGCAAGCGTCTTCCACTTTCAACCGCGAGATCATCAGACAATAGGGCTCGTACAGTCGCTGCTTTTTGCGCAGCGTTGTGTCAACCGAGGTGTATATGATACTGCACTGTTTGCTCCATGGCAAGACCTCCCTGAACTTATTGATATCATCGTCGCGGTCGAAGGTAACACCATCAAAGACGAGGAGCCAATCTTTGCGTGTCTGAAGCCAGAGGCGGACTGCATTCACGTACTTTTCTGTCTCGTGGTACTCAGGGTTCACCGTCACCTTCTGTTCAACCAGCGTAGCTGCTTGTGCAATCTCCCAAAAGCACTTGTATGTTGATTCACGGGACTTGGCGTCAATCCAAAATATGCCGCCTGGGTAGCAGTCACGGTGAGTGAACACATACTGTCGCGCTAGATGTGTCTTGCCGGAGCCAGGAACACCGGAGATCAGTACGGCCATTGTCTTTTCCGGACGCGCCTTGGCTTTAAATAACCGATTGTGCAATACTTCAAGTTCTTTCTTCATCCCAAAAAAAGTAGCGTTAGGGTGAAATCCCGCAGGTGCCACGAATGGGGACGAATCCTTGGTGGGATAGCAGGAGAGTTGGAGAAGTCCACTGTTTCCCAGATCAGATACCGGGGAATTTCGGCCTTCTGTCGCAGGACCACGCGTCATAGGTAATACGGAGTGGCCTATGATGAAGTCAGCCAGTAGGACTCTAAGAAATACCATGCTTCTCATATTGAGAAGAGCGGAGGTCAGCTAGGTTGAGAACAAGAGATGGGAGCCACCCCGAAAACAAGACCAATAAACTAAGTACAAAAATGAAGAACACACTGTAAATTGTACCAAAAAATACAGAATGGATTTGAAAAAGTAATAGACCCCTTCACTCGGTAGCGGATGGCCAAGGGAATCATAGACAAGAATTTGGATAAGCGTGAGCAAACTGAGCTCAAAGTAAAAACAGAATAAAATCATATACAAAATGCGAACGTGGCTCGCTAGAAAGCATCATCGAATAGGAGGCTCCTCAATCTCATAGTCCCTCAACGTAACAGACACTTCCGGTGCAGGGAGAAGGTATGGAGCCCTACCAGTACTGGGCAAATCAGGCATGCTTCGATTTCCTGGATCATCTATTCTTGCTGTAATAGTCAGCATCCGATATATTGGTATCAGTTTTGCGAGGGGGCTCACCGTCATAGATTTCCCTAGCTTTGGCCTTCTTTTCCTGGGTGCGGGTGTTCTTCTCTTCCACCCAGCGATCCGTAATCACAGCAGGAGCCTGACGTGAGTACCGGAGAATTGCCTCTGCTACAACCTCATAGCCTGCCGCGTTGTCATCATCAAACTTGCACATATGGCTGTGGTCGGCCTCGATACCCGCCCGCTCAACACCCTCCATGTATGGCGCGGCTGAGTGCTCGTCCACGATCACTTCGCGGGTACCATGCATATCGGTGGACTGCGTTTCATGGAAGAAGTAGATGTGGAATCTGCCCATGATATCAACAAAGAGACTGTTGATGTGCTGCAAGGTTTCATTGTTGGTCCGCAGAGCTTTGACAAGCTGTGGAGACGCCTCCATGAACTTCTTCGGGAGCACAGCATTGCAGATATTGTGCAACAATAGACCCCATTTCGCAATGTCAGATCCATTGTGAGGTGTGCCGAGGAAGAGGATGCCAAAAGTGGAAACATAGACTGAGCGCAGATGCTCGGTCTTCTCACTTGAGAGACTACGAGAGTATATCAGGGCGCGCTTCACAATCAGTCCCCCCAGCGAGTGGCAGATAAAGATGATCGGGCGGTTGGAGCAGTCTCGCAGCTATAGGAATCCAGGTCAGTACTTGAAGCTTTATACCAGTAAAGAAGATCTCAAAAGATCCAAAAGCAAAAGTCGAGATGTCAACCCACATTTCGATTAGCAGCAAGAGTGGATGCAAGAGTCTCAGCATGGCTGACAACCGAATCACGCGAAGCTCCATCTGTGAAGGCAGTTACATTGGCATTGTAGCCATAAGTCAGAATTCGAGGACGCTGTGAGGCAAGCACGTCCGGGAGAAGGTCCGTTGGCCAGAAGCAACCGGTATTTTTACTGGTCCAAGAGTCATGGGGATGGCCGTTGAGGCCATGAACAAAGACAATGTCGATGGTTGGATCATCGCGCGGGGTATAAATCTGTGTCAAGCCAAAGGCCTTGATGGCCTTTGGATCGACGACACGGGGCTTGGACATAGCAATGAATGGGACAAAAGCAGAGTCAGGATGCTATGGCCATAGTATATTGAGTTGAAAGAAGAAGAATTCAAGAAGGGAGTTTCCCTTATAAATATGTGATGCAGGTGACTACTCGGGTAAGGGTGTGGGTGACTGGTAATTAGGGTGACCCAGGTCAGCCGGACTATTTTAGTCTATGAGGGTTTTCTACAGGTGTGAATCTACCGGGGCTATCACCCCTAGTCTTCATCTACGTATTCTTCACCCCCACTGCACAGCCCTGTCAGATCGGGTAACTGGCCAGGTACCGTGCCACTCCCGAGGTCAGACCTCGACTTCCCGTTATTCATAGATTTACATTCATGTTGCATTAGTATGCCTTGTTTGGGGTATGCTGCCTTGCAATATCCCTAGCACCCGGGTTATAGCTAATGAGTCATAGAAAAGACCATGGGAAATATATCTAATTTTGGCATACAATTTTCTAGACTGTAACCTCATTTTTGATCTACGGAAATCTGGATATTTGTAGCCTATCATTCATGTTCGTCAGAACTATCCATCTACATGGGTCAACAAGATCAGGCTATAGGTCCAGGCAGAAGTATAAAAGCAGGGAAATAGACTATTTCATATGTAGGGATATCACTATATACTCTTATTTGAAACACTCGATTACCTACTTTGGAGCCCGCATGACCGAGAAAAAAGCAATGCTCATATGATGTCTATGATGTCTTAATACTAAAATACTATACCCTAAGTAATTCTACATACGGTAATTGATTTTGCTGCTAATAAAGAATATGATAAAATTCCGTAAAATTATAGAATGTCATTTTGATATAGTCTTGATATAGTTAATCCAGATCACCTTCTACTCTTACCTCCCACGGAACGCTGGCTTCCGCTTCTCAACAAAGGCGCGCAGCGCTTCATACCGATCATCAGTCTCGACGACTCCCTCATAAGCCGCATTCTCTGCCCGCTCACCCAAAGCATGAGCCTCGACAGCCTGCATCGCCATCTTGATAGCAATCGGGCCACCTTCACAGATATCCAAAGCAAGCTTGATACTCTCCCGCAGGACACGCTCGCGCGCAAATCCCTCCTGTGCCTCCTGCTCAGGCAACACCTCCACAAGCCGGTCACAGAGTCCAATGAAGTAGGCCTCAGGTCCGGTCACCCGGCGGCCGGTGAGGATCATATCCCGGGCGCGGTTCACACCGACAATCAAAGGGAGTCGGTATGTGCCGCCGGCGCCCGGAATAATGGCGAGACGTGTTTCAGGCAAGCCGACGACGCTGGATGAAGCGAAGACGCGCAGTGTCGTGCACAGCGCGAGCTCAAGGCCGCCCCCGAGGGCCAAGGAGGAGACACCAGAGATGGTGGGGATTTGGAGGGAGGCGAGGGTTTTGAAAGTGGAGCGGAGTTTGAGGAGGAAGTCTTCGGTTCTGGATAGTCGCGTTGTGTTTGTGTTAGCTTCATATGTTCGCATGCGGTTTCAACCACCGGGCACCGGGCACCGGGCGTTGGGCAGCGGATATAGGGTTTCTCACTCGGCCATGCTCATGTTGGCACGTTCCTTCAGGTCTGCGCCCGCGCAGAATGCTGCGTCTGCGTTGCTCGCTATAACCAATGCCCGGGTTGGCCCGTTGCCTCCTTCGGCGGCGATGGCGTCCACATGTTTTGAGAGCGCGTCGAGTAATTGGGTAGAGATCGCGTTGCGGGCTTTGGGTCGGTTCAACTGCAGCACGCGCACATGTCCTGAGCCTGGGGCGGGGATCTGCTGGGTCTTGATGATATCTTCTTCTGTGCTAGTGCTGTAGCGAGAGATGAAAACCCGGGTAGGCGCGGCGCTCACCCGGAGGTGGGCGAGGGGTGCGGAGAGGCGGACGAGGCGCGATGACATGATGGTTGCCATTGTGCAGATGGCAATTGGAAGATCGATTGGGAACTACACTCGATCGTATTAAAATGAAGAAAGACGGATGCGCTGCAAAGTTCTCGGGGGTATGTTGTTCTCGGCGCTCGGGTGTGGGGAAAGCTGTTAGGCCGACGATTACCGACGATGAAAATGGGATATATGGGGGGTATCATATACATTGACAAAAGTCCTCTAAAACTACAATATTATATACAAAGTCACTGACAGTATTCTGTAACCTCCGCATCACTCGGCCAGTCCCAGCCTGTCCGGCTGATAAGGTCGTATGCCTCCACGATCAGGTCCGATGCTACCCGCGTGTCAATCCGTTGCTGTCGTCGTTCCAAAAACACCCTGATCGCCACAAGGGTTCGACGCATCATTTTGTCTCCATTTGCATGTTCGTCTGCGGCTTCTTTCAGTAGATCAGCTGACCGACTCATCCAGTGCAGCAGATGCAATAGCCCCTCGTCATCTCCTGCGGAGCCAATAGCCCGAACGAAGGCATGCAGCGTAGCAGGTGACGGTATTTGCAACATCGAGGGAACATTAAGTTGTGTGTCGGAAGCAGTTTTTGTTGCAAAGACACTCCGCTCCGCATGGACCGAGGTTTTGGAGGCTGGGAGAACCAAATGATCAAACTGATGCTTCAAAACATGCAGCGCATGCTGCATCAAAGCATCAACATCATCATCGCCTTCGTTTCCAGCCTTGACACGACGAATACGAGCCTTATGTATCAGCATAAAGCTTTGTTCGGCAGTGCCAGGGTGTCTGAGAGCGGCATCAATGGCTTTTGTAAACGCCACACATAAAATGCGGAATCCTTCCTCGCCAATTTCGACATCACGCTGCCGCATCCAGCTCAATGCTCTGAGGGCCTGGTGCCATGACAGTATGCGCTGAAGACTTCGGCTTCTGGGGCCATAATACCCAGCGAGGCGCTCACGGGTCAGGGCAGATAAAATGTGGGTCCAGGCCGGGGTGTAAGGAGCACGCCGCAATTTGGTCAATTGGATTGCGTGCCATAAAGCCCTTGGGTGATGTTTGCTTCCTGGGTGTTCTTCAGAATATGCGACAAGGTCAACTTTGGCACCGGTCGAGCAGTCGGCGGCTATCAAGGCCGGGAAACGATCCGCTGTGATAATGTTTCTATTACCGTCGTCCAGACTAGCAATATCTGAATGTGCGCATAGAAACTTAATGAACGATGCAAACACTAGGTCCGGCAATTCATGAAAAGCTTCGAGGTCCAAAGTGTGGTATTTGCGAGGCTTCGTCCGCACAATAGAGAGTGCCTCGATTTGTGCATCTGTCAGGCCACTGCATTGGAGATAATGTAACCCCGAACGCAGAGAAGTAGCCGACTGAAGTAGTAGGCCGAGGAATCTCCCAGAAGGCCGAAGCCCCTGTGCGCGCATCTGATCAAGGAACTCATCTACAGTGGGTGGCTCTGTGGGCACATAGATAATGTCACGAGCAGAAGCCGGTTCGGGGTGAACCTCGCAACCATCGCCTGGCAGAACATGACTCATTTGGTCAAAATCACGTTCTATGGCGCTTCGCCGGTAAATTAACTTTTCGGCCATGGCAGCGTAGATAGCACCCTTCGGGGGCAAGCCATGGTCTTGATAGGAAAGAAAACACGCCCAAGCCTCGCGGACAGTCCTCGTAGAGCGAATGCGAGCAACCCACATCTCATGATGGTTAGACTTGGGTCCATGTCTGTCCGGTAGAGATTGCGGGCGACGTATCATAGTTCTCGTCTGCACCGTCGGGCTGCGATCTGTGTCCCAGCCCGCCAAAATCGAGGATATGTCCTCCCAAAGACGATGAGAATAGCCAGCATCTTTCATTTGGGAAAGTACCTGCATCGCACGACTGAACATTCCTTCATTCCCGCGCTGGGAGTCAATTCCCAGTTTCTCTTCCTTCCATGGAGGCCATGACGGAGCTTTTAGTTCAGCAGACTGACGCTCTTCAAATGTTTTCTTATGGGCCAATTGCACTGCAACGACAGCTCGATATCCTTGCCTTGTGACGGGAAGGACGGGCTTGTGGGTGGCCATGGCTCGAAGAAGCTCGAATTGGGCTTGCTGTTGAATAGACGTTGAGCGGTAAGGAGCAATGTTGGCTGGTATCGAAAGCAACCAGAGACAATCATTAAATTTGACAGTTTTGACGCGATCGTCATGTTGAGTCACCAAAACTGACCCCTCAGGGTCATCTACCCTTGGAGCTGAGAGGAAGCGAGCGAATGCACGTGCAATAGTAAGAAGTGCTTGCGGCCACACGCGCCGAGCATGACGGATGAGGCGAACTACCAAAATCATGCAGGTGCCAGAGTCGATTTGAGGGCGGAAGTCCTCGGGGGATAGCTCAGGATCATGTTCGGCAACCCCAACAGGGATTTCAGCGATGGGGAAGGCATGTCCGCTCATGAGATGTAAAGAGTGGATCAAGAGCAAACGGAATGTGTGGGCGTCGAGGTTTTGCTGTCTCAAAATATAGAGAGGGATGAAAGGTGGAATGCTTGGAGTAGTGGCGCCAGACTTGGCTCTGTCGGTTTCTAACAAGAATAGCCGTACCATTGCCTGGTGCGGATTCGGGCTCTTCATGATCCAGGCCCAAGCAGCCACATCGGCGGCATCGTAGCCACGCGATGATAAGTAGTCCTGACTTGTGTTTCTGAATACTTTCTGGAGAGCGATATCCAAATCCTTCTCCGACCGCTTATCCGACGCAGACAAAAGCAACGAGTCCACCTCTCGTATGTACTCCCCAAGAATTACCGGCAGTGACGGCTTTTTTGGTCGACCAACTGTCCTCAACTCGTTCGGTGTTTGGAGTGCATATTTGGAGTGAGCCCGGTCAATCCCGGCTGGTTGACCACAATATCCAAGGGCGTGGCCAGTGTTCCGCAAAGCTTTAGATAGATATTCGGCGGGCTTGGGTTTCACCCTAATCCTGGGGGTTTTTTCAAGGTTTTTCTCTCCGGATGAGCTATTGGCCCGGTCTTGGAGCACTGTTGCGCGTTGTTGGTCGAGTGAGGGATCTGAGTGTTTGTTGTTGAAGTAATCATCGAGTTGTGAGGGCTGAGTGTCGATTGCAAGTGATTCGGGCACACTGAGGAACGCAGTTGACTGAAAGGAACGGAAACTGCCTAGGCTTAGGCCAGCCAGCGAATTGCGTGAATAATGTACGGGAAACTTGGGGCCTTGATGAGATATTGTCTAGCAGATAGCAAATTATTTAGCATTGTATCCAAGGAGGTAAAGAGCCAAAATTAGAAAGAAAATACCTTGTATAAATGACTATTGAGCAGGTCTGCTCTTAGCCGCGATACTCCCGAAAGGCTTCGGGCATGCTTGAAAACTGATGACATCCATGAACGTAGTCATGGGTGAAAGTGCCTGGACGCCACAGACCCATTCAATAGGCTCAAAGAGGTATTTGTCTCCGAAGATGAGAGGAAGTCAAGTCAAGTCAGAAAAATACCACAATCGCGCGGCAGAAATTGGGGTCACGTGACTTATCGTCGAAGGCGCGCCATTCCGAAAAGCGCAACTCAGTGAACGTTCTCTCCAGACAAAAAAAGAGACCACTTGACCCATTTGTTCGAGGGTTGCCTAGTGCATTGATCATTGTCCTAATTCCTTGATCTCTATTGACAATTTTATTTACTTCATATTCACCTCTTTTATTGTGGTGACGTGAAAGTTTTATCTTCCCCCTCGCTCTTCGCGATCCCCCATCTCCCAGGATTCGCCTTTGACACCTACCATCGAGTTTACTTGGACTCTTGCTTTCCGAGCCAAGTATCAACTTCAACACCAAATTCCAGCAAATATTAATTTTCGCGATCGCATCCTCTCTTTACTCTCAATCTTCTGATTTGTGGACCCCCATCCATTTGCATTGGAGGGGACCGCGTCAAAGTATTGACCTTGACCTCGGCGCGACTTCGCAACCATGAGCGCCGACGAAGCTGGAGACACAACCCCCATGTCTGCCACTAATGGCGAACCTCACCCCGACCCCGCTACTAATGCAACCTCTGGGAAACGGAAGCGCTCCACGCAGGACGACAAACCGAGCACTGATTCAAGTGCTACCGCCTCACGCGATCGAGCGAATCTCCATGAAACTCTTCGCAGTCTAATTGAACTTCTACTTAAGTATGCTTTGATGAAGGGATATGATTCTCGGTCTTATACTAACAAACCACAGGCATGACACTGAACTCCAACTACTCTCTTGCCCCTTCCCAAATACCACCGCTAAGCCTCGAACGAAGCGCGCAAAGGTTTCTGGCGATCCAGAAACCTCCAATATCCAAACACGCGTCAATTCGGGCAGATACAACACATTGCAGGAGTTTCTTTCCGACATCGAAAGGGCATCAGCTGCTGTGATTGAACGCAATCAAGCTCAGTCCAATGGCGCGAAAGAAGATGGGGCGCCTTTGAATGAGGTGGTCAACCAGATCGCGGCATTTAAAAAACACATGAACAGCTTAATTGGCCAATCATTCGTCAACCAACCTGAGGTCAAAACGGAGACAATGGAAGATGATACCGACGAGTCAACAGAGCTTCACGCGATCAATGTTTGCCAGCGAGAGGATAAGCCCGCCCTAACGCTCTTCGGAAATCCTTCAAATCCGAAGCAGCTATTCTCAAGTCTTCAAAAATCTGTGAAGGTACCATTGCAGTCTGAATCTGGGCCTGAAAAGTTTGTTGAAGTGCAGGAGGAGCTGCGGGAGGCCGCTCTACCTAATGGCATCACAGCCACCAAAGTCATCCCTTACAACCTTGATGCTGCATCTCAAGCATCGAAGCGGACATTCGGGGAAGTGTTCGCTCCACGCGAAACATTACCAAAGCTGGAACCTCCGCGCAAGCGGTCTCACAGGGCCAATTCGATCACATGGATGGATCGCTTCGACGCCACTTTCGATGTTAGGACATTTTTGGGAGAGCGTAGCAACTATTGCCTAGCCCCCCTCCCTTCGACCCAATGGCTTCAATATGGTGGGGTCACATCATCACCTGCCTACTGGGACCGTGTAGAAAAGCATGCAGATTCGGATAATGTTCATCGGCATGGCGATCCCGCCCTTTGGACTGGCCCCGATTCATCTGCTTTCCAGGGCGTCTTCTCGTCATTTGCTCCTTCTTACGACAGCTCTGGTGCGATTGTACAACTTGATTCGAAGGATATGGTTTGGTGGGGACAACGTGGTGCTGACCGCGTAAACACCTTGCTGTCGGTCCCATTGGAAGGAGACGTCAAACAAAATGACACTCTAACCGCCCAGCCTGGCAATATTGGCGAACTTGATGAGAGCATTCTGGATGAAATGGTCGAATCATTCAACGCCCAAGACTTTTCTGGGGACATCACAGAAACTGATCCCAGTAGTGAAGTTGACCCCGAATCAAAAGAGATCAAGCAGATGCTTGAGGAAGTTTCCGACTTGCTCGATACTCTCAGTTCCTACCAGCGACTTCGAAGTCTCAAACTTCCCTCTGATCTCCAACCGCCTGGTCAGCAGGTGCCTGAGCCGAATGAGACCCTTGGCCTTGATTTGGGCGACGTGACTACGCCTTCTGAGGCAGAGACCCTTGTGTATGAAACCCTCAAGTCAAGCCTTGCTACAATCGTCAACAACTTGCCACCGTATGCTGTCGCTAAATTAGACGGTCACCGGCTCGCTGAGTTGAATATCAGTCAAAAGGTCTTGGTGGAAATTCCTGACTACAACGGCACCATGGAAAAGGATGACTTCACTTTGTCACAAGAAAGGGCCGCGGCATTGCTTACAGCAGCCAGTGCCGCAAATCGGACTTCAACTCCGGCTACCTCACGGTCTAATACTTACCAAGGCTCTCACAGTGCCTACAACCAACGTGCTTTCGCTTCAAATTCTCGTGCTCCTCCTCAGCCCGGGTTCCAGGCTACGCCGCAGCACGCACGGCAACCTTCGGCGCCAACTACATACACGCATGCTTATGGCGCGGGTCGTCCACCGAGCACACCCAGTCAACGTCCAGCCAACACTCCTCAATACGCGCAAATCAACCCGCAGTACAACCAAGGCAGCCAGGCTCCCCAATATCAGCGCCCTGCTTCCAATGGATTTGCCCAAGTATCTCCGCAGCCTTACACCCCACAGCCCAGGCAACCAGGCACATTCAACGCCACGCCACAGGGGCGTACACCCTACGCAACTGCAACCTCAAACCAGCGAGCTCAGTACCCAGGCCAAACTCCTTCACAAGCTGGCTACTCAAACTCCGCTGCTAGTGCCACATACTCTCGTAGTGCGGCCGAACAAGCTGCGCTGATGGACAGGAACAAGGCACAACTGGCAGCTCGACAGACAGGCCACAGTCCTTCAACGCCTCAACCTCAAGGACTAGATGCTCGTGCATCCCAAGAAGGCAGCATGACACCAGGGAGCAAACCAAATGGCACACCTCTTTCGACATAGGGCCTAGTATCTGCGCAAGTTAAAGCACATGGGATTGTGCTTAAAATGCAAAAATGCGGTTTGTCCTTCTGAAGTAGAGACAAAGCTCCGACATTCCATTCCTCGACAGTCGGCTGTCTGCTTTATTGATTTTTGCATTTTGCTTCTTTTATTTTGTTTCAAATTATGAGGTCTGGATGTGATCTGCGTCTCCGAATTTTTTTTCTACCCAACTGTGTTGTTAATGAACCTCTTGATCCATGGCTTTGTATGATTCTTTATTTGGTGTTGTATTATGGACTAAGCGACTGGCGTGGATGGCTTTTTTTCAAAACAGGTCAGCCTAGGTGTAAGGCTGCCATTGCGATACAGCTAAGTCTTTAGAGAATTACTTGATTTTCGCTTCCGGTGCAATTTTAATCAATATGCTGCATACCAGTCCACTTTATGTGGTTTTCATAGAAATTCAACCGCAGAGATATTAAGAGCTTGCAAAGCGTTCCTAAATCATATCTCATAAATAGTACATTGCTCAATAGGGTCCTCAATATAAAAAGCACCCTGCTATAGTATCTCCCGGTCCACTGTATCTCCTACACAATGCTCATTGCCCTATATGCCAGCGAGATACTCGTATATCTGCCCTATCGGAAGCAATCGCCCGAAAATTGAACGCCACTCTTGTGTGCCAGTACTAAGTGTACTAAGTACCACCCTCCCAACCATCCCAACCATCTCTCACAAAAGAAAGCCATAGCATAAACAGCTCATGAGCCAAAAGAACAAAGAAAATTCGTAATTCGTAGAAGCCAGGATCCAGTTGAGACCATCGCTATGGAATGAACATAGCAGCCATAGTCATGAAACCGAAGTATCTAGAAAACGTCAGTCTCGGCAGCCACACAGATTGGAAACAATCATACATCGTAGCACAACGCCATCCATCTCTCGAATCAACCAACGTATCAATCCCAGCCGAATAATTCGCCGCAATAGCCGCCGCAGCTCCACCAACAACAGTCACAACAACAAGACGACCAGAAAACTCCGCTATAAGGCTGAAGGCCAACAATGGCAGCAGGAGCGCACCGGATGCAATGATGATGGCGATATAGACTGGTGCAGCGGCGGCTGAAGCTGCTAGGCGTGGAGTGAGCGAGACCAGATCCGCGTCGTGGATTAGAAACCGGGTCTCGATTCCTGCGACGGGCTTGTGGTCTCTCATCCAAGTGCGATAGCCTGTGATGTCCTGTTCCGAGGCGCGCGGGAGCGTCTGTAGGACTTTGCTGTAGGCGCTGAGGGCGTTGTCTGAGCTTGTCAGCGTGTTTGCAAGGATAATGTGGAAGGAAAACGTACTGTACTGTTCTGTTTTCTGGATCAAAGCACTCATGAGATCCATGCGACGGTAATGCAAGGATGAATAAGCCTGGGACTGGGCGTCTCGACGTCGTGAAGCAGGTAAGGGCTTCGTGCCTTGTTCGGCTGCGCTGATTCGATGCATTTCTTCATACTCGTCTAATGTGTGGAGGTCTTCTTCCATTTGGGAGATTTCGTCTTGGAGGTGCAGTAGGACGCGGTGGTTAATTGTCTCGAAACGGCGGTATAGTGGATGGAAGCTGCCGCTTTCTTCTGAGGCGGATTTGGTTAGGTGGGATGCTAGGAGACCGTATCCAGATGGCTCTGGTGATGCATTGGAGTCTCGTCTTTTTGTTGTGGTGCGGTGGAGACTATCTTCTGGGCTTCTTGGGGGTGATGGTGGGAGTGGTGGTCTGTGAACAGCACCGTTGTCTCTTGAGCTATGGTAGGTTTGTGGACGGGACAACTCTAGGCCTTTTCCTGGAGAGATGTTTGCAGTCGAGATCGGACTCGGCTTTCTAGTTGGCTGTTTCTTCCGCGTGACTAACTGGTTGTCTGTAGAAGGTGCGGGTGGTGCGGGTGGTGCGGGCTTTGGTTCATTTGGACTGGATACCACAGGTGATAGGGTACCTTTTTTCGGTGTGTTGCCTCCTGGTGCCAATACTCGGTGTGGCACGGTGTTTGCGCGTGACTTGGGAGACTGGATCTTGGTTGTTTGTATAGAGCGTGGAAGCTCTGGTTCCTCGTCGGATTCAGAGTCCGACGATGACTCCGATGATGAGTTTAAAGATTCGTCATTTTCTTCCAGGAACTCAAACACATTAGGTATTTTCGGCTCTGGTTTCTGTTTCTCTGGAACAGCAGGCGGATTTAGGGCTTGTTTTGACCCAGCCTGTGAAGATGAACTCTTCTCGACAGTTTTAGGGCTTGCAACAGGACCAGCCTGTGAATTTGTGTTGGAAACGTTGGAAACGCTGGAAACCACCGAATATGTCCTCTTTCTTCCATCCTTTTTTGGCTTTCTAGTTTGGAATGGCATGATCGGGGAAGTTCGGAATCAACGAGTTCATACTTCAAATCAAGCCCGCAAGGAAAAAAAAAAAAAAAGAAAGCGTGAAACATGAAATTACAGTAGACTTAGGAGTATAGGGACTCGAGACATAGCCCAGGGGGGATGGAATTCCAGGTCTCAGATGTCAAGAGGTATGGAATCCAGGGACAAGCAGAGAGATAAGTAGATTTCCCCACTAATGCCGTCAGACATTCTTGAGAGATGAAACTCTCAGTTATAAGGAAAAAGGTCAAAGTTTCCAAAGTTGGAAATAGGTCGTCAGCTGGTGAGTACGAGCCCAACGTGTGATGCTTGTCGAAATGGAGGCTTACAATTCGTCACAGGACGGTTCGGGATAATCTGAAGCAACTTGGAAGCGCCGTCTTTATTTAGATCGACCAATGACAACCGTGCAAGGAGGCTCTTTGTATCCCTGTCAACAGGGCGTCGCTCAGGCAAAGAATAGGAAAATGGTGAGGAAATACCGAGGACATCAGGGCCAAGACAAATCGGACCCCATAACATACGCATGTGTGTCTGAAGATAGAAACATGTAGTTATGCGCTGGTCGATCTTCCTTGCATCTGGCGGTCTAGCAAAGCGGGGGAATGTGATGCAGCACTGTCCGCCACTTATCGTTTCTAACTGGTCAATTTATTGATATGGAAAGTAGTTGAGTAGTTGAGTAGTTGAGTACATGTAGTTGAGGAGTAGAAAGTACAGTACTGGAGTTGAGATAGGAAGATAGGTGAGGGTAACAATCATACGGAGCAAGAGAAGATTGATGTAATTATGATCTTCGATATCCATTTAAATTACTTATCAACCACTTATGACATACATATGAATAGTCATGGTATGCATACTCGTACGCGCTATTGCACCTTGGACTTCCCTATCTGGGCGCTAATGGTGCTATCACCACTTAGTCCAGTACGAAGTATTTTGATAGTATGTTGTAACACATGTAGGTTTATTTGCTCCATATATACTACTTTAATCAGATTTATATTATAAATATGGAATCTGCTTGATCAACGTGGACCACTTATCACTTCTAGATCTGGAAGATGGAGAGTCGAGAGTCCTGATCGCCAAGTCCTCTCCCGCAAATTCACGTCTTTCATTCAACACTCTCCGAGTCCAATCTCTCTATGCTTCGGTCATGGATTGGCAGCGGTACCCTCCGCTCTCTTTGCATTCGACGCTTGACTCAGTCGTCTCTCTCATCTCATAAAGCCCCATTCTCCTCCGCGCCAACCCGCTATCTCCCGCCGTCCGCAGATCGCGTTCCCCTCCGCAAACAACTCAAGCAGGAAGCTAAAGCGCTTCGGTCACATAAGAGACAACGCAAGGAAACAGAAGAGGCTTCGAGGGAAGAATGGGAATTAACAGTGGGCGTGGAGATCCACGCGCAATTGGATACAGAGACCAAACTATTTTCCCGTCAGTACGCCTTGACCTCCGAGACTACGAGTCATCTTCTCATAAATTGAATAGGGGCACCAACGTCGACAAGTGATACTCCCAATGCAAACGTTGCTTTGTTCGATCTGGCATTCCCGGGTAGCCAACCGGTTAGTGTTATGGTGTACAATGCTGTGAAATAGGGCCAGGGCTGATCCGCGACAGGCATTCCAAATCGCAACTCTCCTACCAGCGCTCCGCGCTGCTATTGCACTCAACTGTGAGATACAACCAGTCAGCCGGTTTGATCGGAAACATTACTTCTACCAAGATCAACCGGCGGGGTATCAAATCACACAATATTATGGTAAGTTATTGTCCCTCTTCAAACGCGAACCATACTAACCTGATCTAGAACCATTCGCACGAAATGGCTACGTTGACTTATTCGATTACGACGGAATCGCCCCGGAAGACGGTGAACGTGTTCGTATTGACATCAAACAACTCCAGTTGGAGCAAGACACAGCCAAATCCCAGGAATACCCGCCCTCGACACAACTTCTCGACTTCAACCGTGTATCCCATCCCCTTATCGAAATCATCACCATGCCACAAATCCACACTCCGGCGACGGCCGCAGCATGTGTCCGAAAACTACAAGCCATTGTACAATCATGTGGTGCCGTGACTACGGGAATGGAGATGGGCGGTCTCCGTGCAGATGTTAACGTCTCGATCCGACGCCGAGGTGAAGCACCCGGGCAACATCAGTACGATGGGATCAGCGGGCTCGGTCAGCGTACTGAAATTAAGAATCTCAGTAGCTTCAAGGCGGTAGAGGATGCCATCATTGCCGAGAAGAACCGTCAGATCGAGGTGCTCGAGAGTGGCGGTGTCATCGAAGGAGAGACGCGTGGATGGACAATCGGCAGTACTGAAACTCGCAGACTTCGCGGCAAAGAGGGCTCGGTCGACTACCGCTACATGCCCGACCCTGATATCCCACCACTGATCATTGGAGATGACCTGCTCTCTAGTCTCAGAGACTCTATTCCAACAGCCCCAGACGCACTCCTTACACTGCTCGTCGGATCCGAGTTCAACCTACCAATCGACGACGCCAAACCACTTATCGAGTTGGACAATGGAGCCCGCCTCGAGTATTATCACGACGTGGTAGATATCCTCCGCAGTCTTCAGGTAGACCAAGATGACAAAACGCGCGCCAGTCTCGCACGGGTAGCAAGTAATTGGGTTTTGCACGAGCTGGGCGGTCTCTTGGCCAAGGCAGACCGGGCATGGGACCCGGAGATCGTCCCAGCCCGATCCCTAGCCCATCTCATCGACCACCTGCAGCGGAAACTCATCACCGGCCCGACGGCCAAACAGGTGCTGGCCACCATCTTTGACGGTGACCATCGACCCGTGCCGCAACTGCTAGAAGAGGAGAATCTCCTCCTGCGACCCTTATCGCGGGAAGAATATCTAGCTCTAGCGGAATCGGTCATTGCCCTGAACCCACAGATGGTCGAGCAGATCCGCAACAAGAATCAGCTGGGTAAACTGGGTTGGTTCGTGGGACAAATGATGCGCACTGGTGAAAAGGGCCGAGTGGAGGCGCCTAAAGCAGAGGAGATTCTCCGGGAGTTAATTTTAGGATAGCTTGTATAGTATAATATAGCATAAAATGCATTCTACATTGATACCCTTGAAACTGGCTAAGATGGCCTCTCAATTATTTTTTCCTAGAACTCGGACCTCCGATACCACCCCATGCGGCTGGACAAAGGCCCGGAAATGAATTACAGAACATCCCGGTCCATATCTCATTGTAACAGGTCAAAGTTCAAGCTTGTGGACACCGAATGGCCCTAATGGGGGGAGCTCTCCTCAACCTGTACTTAACGGAAGTGATGGAGATCCCGGCGGAGTCAGTTTGATCGCTAAAAGCAGTTTTTAGCGACTTCGCGGACATTGCGCAAAGAAAGCACCGCACCGGTTGGACTCGGGGAGAGATGGTTTTGAGGCAATTATGAGATATTTAAAAGGAGTTCATCCTCTGTTTTCTTTCTTCTTTTCAATGAATTTCAGAAGAATTTCAAAATCATCGACATCATCCTGATCCTTATCTCATCTTATCTCGATCTGATAGCTCGATACCTGAATAGCTCTCTCTCTCTCTCTTACTTTCAAGGTCAACAGTTACCTACATCACACAATGACGCAGCCTTCAACCATAAAATCAAAGTTCCTTTCACACCCTAACCAACTCGGCGTCGTTGCTGTTGGTTTCAATGGCGGCCAGGTAAGACATCCCTTCCTGAAAGCTATAAATCCATACTAACCACCAACAGTGCAAGAAAGGCGTCGAGGCAGCCCCAATGGCCCTAATCGAAGCAGGCCTCCTAACCCAACTCAGCGAGGATCTCGACTACGAAGTCCACCATGACAACATAGTCCACTATTACGAGAAAGACATCCCCGCCGAAGACCCGGACCACCGAGGCATGAAGAAGCCCCGCGCCGTCAGCGCCGTGACCGAGAAGCTCAGCTCCCAAATCTACGACTACGCTAAAGACGGAAAATTCATCCTAACTCTCGGCGGCGACCACTCCATCGCCATCGGCACCGTCTCCGGCACAGCAAAGGCAATCCGCGAGCGACTGGGTCGCGAAATGGCCGTTATCTGGGTTGACGCTCACGCCGATATCAATGTTCCCGAAACAAGCGGCAGTGGAAATATCCACGGTATGCCTATGGCATTTTTGACTCGGCTGGCGAGGGAAGAGAAGAAGGATATCTTTGGTTGGATGCAGGATGAGCATATCGTTAGTACGCAGAAGCTTGTGTATATCGGACTACGCGACGTGGACCGTGGGGAGAAGAAGATCTTGCGGGAGAATGGGATCAAGGCGTTTAGTATGCATGATATCGACCGGTATGTTTGTGTTTGCTCTGGGTGAGATCTCCGTTGCTAACGTCTGCGCAGTCATGGTATCGGTCGTGTTGTCGAAATGGCTCTCGCCCACATCGGTAATGACACACCCATCCACTTGTCTTTCGATGTCGATGCACTGGATCCTCAGTGGGCTCCTAGTACCGGTACACCGGTCCGTGGTGGGCTGACACTGCGTGAGGGAGACTTCATCTGTGAAGCTGTGCATGAAACGGGAAATCTGATTGCGATGGACTTGGTTGAGGTGAATCCCAGTCTAGAGTCCAAGGGCGCGTCGGAGACTATTCGAGCCGGGTGTTCGCTGGTACGTAGTGCATTGGGTGACACTCTTCTATAAATTGATAAAGGGGATAAAAGTGAATGTTAAATGAGACTTCTGTTACTCGTTACAGTACGTAGCTACATATGTATACGTACTTGATTTCCTCTAACAGTCCTATCCTAGCTGCCGCTTTTATAAGCTCAGAGTCAGGGTGAGTAGATTTCAGATCCCACGGGCATTTAGTGTTGCTAGTTTCATTTCTATCAGTTCTCTCCCCGCTTTCATCCTTCTTGTTTTTTTTCCCTTCATTTTCTTTCGTCTTTTCGTAGGATAGCATATTGTAGGCATGATGCGGCTCACTGGCTCTCTCCGTCGGAATCTGTCTTCATCAGTCGTCACTCCACCTGGGGAGCATTGTCTGTCGGATGCGTTAGTTTTCCTCGTCACCGGACATGCAATAGTCGCTGCGCGCAATCGCTACGCCAAATGGCCGGCGGACTTCAACTCGGATAAGGATATTTACCCCGACCGTTGGCCCATCGGTGAGCCTGTTGTCCTATGAGCGTACGAGCTCAAATAACACACAGTATAGCAAGAATTGTGTCACGGACATCAACTCCAAGCACAATCCCAGCATCGGCGCCACGAGTAGAAGTATCACCAGAGTCCACTAGACGTCCTGATATGAATCGGTGCCTTGCCGTAGGCAATTGTGACGTGGAGATCCCTATTGGCACTATTTTCTTGAAGCGATTCAGGGAGTTCTGATCCTGGGACACACCGGGCTAGTGTAACCAGTATTAACCAATAAAGGTAGGTCCCCTCCAGCAGTTTCAACACGTTGGAATTGAGGAGGAAAACGACAACGACGAGCCGATAGGCCTCGCGGCAATGGATTTAGGTGTGGAAGACGATGGGTATTAGCCAATGACGATAGATGATGCTGTGAAACGAGAACCCAGCCAGAGTCGACAAACATGCTAACCAACTGGCCACCATACCGTTACCATCAAATGCAACTGAGGCAGGGGGGTGTACACAGAGAGAGAGAGAGAGGGAGATGAGAGAGAGAAGTGGGAGATGGAAGGTGGAGGTTGCACTCCACAACAATCATTATATGTTAATTTCTTATGTATGGGGTCAGATGGGCTTGGATTTATGGGTTTACGGGGTACAGGAATGGGCTGATTCCACTCTTTACAATTAGCATCTGTATACCCTGGGAGAGATCCCACTCGGCGTTTGGCTTCGAGTTCTTGCTTCAGATGGATGAAGTGCCTGCATAGTCATACGCAACTAGTTAGACTGCAACAGGTTAATTGAACTTTGATTGATTGATTGACCAATAAAGGTAATCATCAGAGGGCCAAAAATGCGTGGCTTCAACCCTTTTTGCACGGCTCTTTGCATAAACTTAGGACTATATCCAACGACGATTCATCAGAAGGAATGTGTTAGGTTTCATCATTGATCGTTACATAACCATCCCAGGCTGAGGTCATTAACGAGGATGACGCTGTCGCTGTCTCTTCTTGAGCTGCCGTCGAAGTCGAATCCCCGGACTTAGACTCGGACTCGGGTAGGTTTGATTGTTGTGGTCCGTCATAAGTTACGGTCACACCGTCAGCGGTCACTGTGGTTGCTCTTTTCAGTGTTTGTGACCCGATTTGGATTCCAGATGGGCCTACCACGATGGGGGATTGGCCGGACTGGGAGATAGTGGTTGGGGTACTTCGAATGGGGACTGTCAAGCTTCCAATTATAATGTCCGGGCTGTGGGATTGATATCATGTGTCTGAAGATGGATTGGCCGAGGGGGTTAAAGAAGATGGGTCGGTAGTTGTAGATGGGGCGTTAGATGGTTAAGGTATGTAATGATGAAACAGAAGTACAAATACCGTCAGCGAGGACGGTTTTCAACGCCTTGTCATCAATCTCCTATTATATCATTAATATGATACCGAACTCTAGCTTTTGTGGCACTAACCATCTGTTTCATATAGGACCCATACTAGCACCGATGATGTTCTCGTACTTTGATTCGTCCAAGACGACGCATCTCCATTGAGTTGGAACAATAGCAATAACTCCCCTGTCAAGAAGAAGCTCAATGTTGTTTGAGAGGGTGATACCTAATTAAAGGTTAGACTTGGACCACTGACAAGACATCACAAGGCGTCAAGAAAATCGGACGTTGTAGATTCAAGGGAGAGCTTGGAAAGGCGTGATATTGCATTAACAGACGGTTGTTTACGGGTCTCTAGTGCTGACTGACGGGCAGGCGCTCTCAGCGATGAATGACTCCTCCATGGCTCTTCAGGTTTGTCCCGCAGTATAGCAATAATTTAAAGCTGCATAGCAAGAATTGCATCCCGGATATCAGCCCTATCTCAACTAACCTGCAACGGATGCAATCCACTGTTGATGCCTCCGGCCAACATTCTGGCATCTTACGTCGCTATTCAACTTTGATAAGGCAGCCCCCAGGCCCAACCTACCCAGAATTCGTTGTCCTTACGGAGAGGTTAACTGACATATGTGCTCCCTTTTACTTCCTTTCCAACAGTACGGTATCTTGAGTGCTGCTTCATGAAGGGACTGGTGACAGAGCAACCTTCTAGGCCAGATTAGAGCCTATGACCATGGCTGTACAAGAGGCCTAATGTCTTTTCGGTAGTCTTTTATGCTCTTTAGCCCTAGGTATCATTTAGATATGCCAGTTTTATGGCAAAAAAAAAAAGAAAAAGAAAAAGGCTAAAATGGACTTTTCTATAGCCTTTGATATTGTATACTAATTATCCCGTGATCAAGTAGTTTCAGGCAAAAAGCGGCAGGTGAGAGAAGTGCAATCAACATAGAAAGACACTAAATCCCCTGCCACCTCAATTTCCTAAATCTCCCCTCCCCTGCCTTTTGTTTTTTTTACCTTGTTTTTTTTTTCTTTTACTTTCTACGTTCTTTACTCTGTACCTGTTGACACTTTCATTCGATTCATGCACAATTGTAAATATCCACGTCGCACCGACAAAATCCCAGGGCAGCGCTCAAGGGCGCCCAATGCGCTGTCCCAATCACGCTTCACCAAAAACAACCATATGATTCTACACTCTTCAGACTTGACTCACGATCTGGCCATCCAATCCCAATTTTATCCCAAGCCTTGAAACAAAACATAAGGCCTCCAAGCTTGCGTCGGGTATACAAGAAACACCAGTATAAAGCGTACCCACTCAGTCGCAATCAGACACCCACAATCAACCCCAATCCAACACTCCAAACCCTCCATCCAAATCCCATCCAATGGCAGTTCGCAAGCGCGAAGTGCGCCGTCGCTATCACTGGCCCGAACTCCAACTCAACATATGGATTATGATCGTGCTATCATGCTCCGCGACATGTCTAGGAATCTTCGGATGGTTCATGGCTGTACAAACACAAATGCATCTCGGGACGCCATGGTAAGAATGTTATATCTATATGTGGGTTATGAGAATACATGACCCACATTCTTCCCGCATACAATAAGGATATACTAACCATAACCAGGCTCTTCCCGTATATGGTTGTCAGCAGCGCTCTGGGCGTGTGCTTTATTTTCCTCATTTTGGTCCTTGCGTCGAGACACTTCCTCTTGCCAGGGATTATCATCATCGGCAGCTTTATTCTCCTCGTGCTATGGCTGACGGGTCTGATTGAGACTTCGCTTCAGTTGTATGGGGTGGTCGGGAATGTGAATGATAATTGCCAGATCTATGTGGTGAATAATAAGTCTTGGGGGAATAATATTAATACTTTGGCTTGGTTGACGCAGAGTACTATTTGTGAGTTTTTATTTCTATACCCTTTCGATATCTTGACTGACTTGTATATAGGCAATTGCTGGAAAACTGCCTTTGCACTTGAACTTGTTAATACTATTTTCTATCTTTGGATGATGATTATGTCGTGGCAGGTTAATCGGGATGTTTATGATTGATTTTGATACCACTTTTTTGCATCTATGGCGTTGAAAGCGAAGCATTGGATTCTTTTTGTGAGATTTAGTTTTGTATTTATACATCTGTTATTTCAATCTAAGCAGAGATCTTAGTGCAGAATCCCAAGTAGTTCATGGATATAGTATAACTGGATTGTACAATAGCGATTCTCAGATACACGCAAATTCCTGAGAACTACAAAACACCAAGACACAAGAGTGCAAAGAATCAAATGGACCTAATAAACGCCATCGCTGTGCCAAGAGCGCATTGCAACCGCCCACACACGCCAAGAGAATATGAAACGAGAAAGCACAAGAATAAATGGAGTGCTTTATCCATTCTCAGCTGCAGCTTCTGCCTCTGCTTGAGAGTCATAACCTCCGCCCTCAAATGCAGCAAGCATCTCCCGTTCCAGCTCGTCGTCATCATCATCTGGGTCAGGATAGTCGGCCTTTGAACCGATGGTTCCTGCTGTTTCCAAGTCAGACACACCTTCCACAACTGGTGTTTTCAAGTCTGGGGAAATCTGGTCACTGCCAGAGGCAGGAGCCGATGTGATTTCTCGCAACTTGGTGTTGCGCTCGTAAGAGCGTTTGATTCGTTGGGAGAGCCGGGAGCCTTGTTTGTCATGGTCCTCTCCATCATCATCTCCCGACTCTTCATCAGTGCCACTTTCGGTGTCTTCATTGCGTTTACGCTTCTTGCCTCCTGTGGGTTCATCTAATAAGGACTCGGTGTCGCTTTCGCTTTCGTCATCGCTGCCCAGGAAGTCCTTCAGTTCATCATGCACAGCAGCTTGCTCGTCGGCATCATACCCGATCGGTGATGTCTCGTCCAGACCGGATGACTTGAAGATGTCTTCGGCGTCATCTTCTTGTGTCCATTGGGACCCTGTCACATCCTCGTCTGTGGATGATAGCATGGAGGTCTCAAGTTCGAGTTCGCTTGGGGTCAGGGGGTCGCCTCGGTCGTCTGGGTGAAGCGGTAGGAGATAGGGTTCTTCGTCCACATGTCTCCATTGAACCAATGAGTCGACAAGCCATTGTGTCGTCACGATCTTGATATTGGGGTAGCGAGTGGCTTCTCTCACCTTGGCGGTGCGGTTGCGGCCAGCCACGAGATGAGTTGTGCGGGCATTTACCCGTGACGAAATCGTCACACCAAAGCTCTTCGCCCACAGGGAGATGTCTGCATTTTGGAAGTCTATGCCCAGAGGAAGAACACCTGAAAATACCAAAACCACCCCTCCAAGGATACGCCGTTTGATCCGCGGCATGATATCCTTGACATCGGGGACCAATTTGAGGTCCACGTCTTTATCTTTCGAGTGAACCTTCTCACCCCTTAGAGCTGCCACCCGACCGCCAAGAGCTTGAGTGCGCTTCTTGTCATATTCATCATAGAATTGAAGATGCACTTGTTCGAGTCGGTCTTGCAGCTGGAAGAGTTCTTGATCGTGATCCTCGAGTAGGTGATGGCGATGTTTCGCATGTTCCTGGGTTTCTTCAACGCCAGATGATGCATCACTGGTTCCGGCAGTATTATCCTCTGCCTCCAGTTCCTTTTGCTTCTGCAGCAGAGGTCGGTCCTCCACTTGATGCAATATTGTCTCTTCTTGAGCATCAGCCTGTTCCTGGAGGAGTCTTGGGCTATCTCCACCCATGGTCACTAGCTGTTCTAATGCTGAGATCTCGGTTCCCCCTTGCATTTTACCATTGACATGATGTTCTTTGGTTTTCTCTGGTGCCTTGGCTTCAATCTGAGGCTTATTCGCTCCAATGTCTTCCTTCTTTGGGAGAAAACTTGAATTGATGTCGCCAATTCCGACGAAGAAGTCATAAGGCGAGACTTTAATAAGATTGGGGCTCCACCGCCAGATATCACCACGATCATCAATGATTACCACCATCTTTGTGTCCACTGGGAACAGCCGTTGCAGGTCTTTGACAGTTAAACTTCCGCTCTCGTCACGACTAAGAATTCGGTCTCCGAAGAGCTTGCGGGTGGGGTCAATGATATCAACAATATGTTGGGCATAAGCACGAGTACCCATGGTGTAGATGTGCAACTCATAAATCTCAGCCACATTTTGCAAGAATTCCTCCAGTCCTGGCCGCAGCTTGATGTAGTACCAGCATCCACGCATCCCAGGCCCATCGTCAATCAATTGAAATTCCCGGACATCGCGCACAGATTCGTGGTTAGGATTTTGCTTGTCCTCTCTCCATTCTCGCACTGTCGGATCAACGGTGGCATGGATGATAGTTTGATCAAGATCCACCACAAGGGTCAAACGCCTCGATGCAAGTAGCCGGCGCTTCGCATCCTCCTCGACTCGGGTAGCTTCCCGTGCGCTGACCGTAAGTGTGAGGTTGTCATGAGCCATAGAGATTGGAGCGCGCATGGAATCCGTGGTTTCGGTGTTGTACGTAGATCTATTCACGAAACAGACTGTTAAAAAGGCTCATTTACAGATGCGAAACTTATACATACTCAGTCATGTCCTTCCCGCACTCGGCGCAAAGTCCTCCAAACTGGATCTCGTGGGCGCAAGGCTCATCGATCTCGACAACATTGACCCTAGCAAAAAATTAGACAACGTTCGACAGGAAAATACAAGGATCGATATTCTCACGGTTCATCAATAACGTCTCCCTTTTGGATTTGCCATTTGACAATCTCCCCATCAACCGTCGATTCAAATCTAGTCGGGTACCTACGCTTCACCTCGACGATGTTCCCCAGTCCATCACCCTCGGGGACGGTAGTTTCATAGACATACCAAAACAAAGCCTCATCCCTCTTAACCGTGTCGCCAGGCTGTTTTAGCAACGACGTCACGGTGATCGGGTAATGTAGGCTGGTAGGCAGACGGAGAAGCATCGTTGCTCTTCGTTCGCCCCCAGGCGATGAAATGCACTAATGCTCAGTTCCTGTCCTGGCGTTCTCTCGAAAAATATTCTGTGCCCTTGATTTGTTGACAGCGCGCGTCAATGACGTGTGGGTCGAATGGAGTGATCGCGTGCGATTCCGGCTACAAAGCCATCACCGACACGCAACGCGTGTAGAACTGAATGATTTCGGGTTTCGGTGGTAGTAGTTCAGCCTGTGACTGAGTGGTCCAAGCTGGATCGGTGGAATAATTAGGTGTGAAGGGTGGTTTAGGCAGCGCAATGAGAATCGCCACTACAAGTCGCGAATGGGAAAAGAAATCCGTGCGCCTAGCACGATCTGGCGCGGGGGTAAGAGGCAGGTCACACACCAGGTGGAGAAATTTGCTTGGGTTTGAGAGGACGGAGAAGGTTGAAAGAGGAATGTTGGTTGCGATCAAAGAAAATGGAAGCTCATTGAAGTTGTGCGGGGACTCACTCGATCTGGGTTGAGAGCTACTTCCGCTTATGTCATACCGGTACTTAGAAACAGGTATTTCCTCTTACTGATTTAGGTCAGAACCACTTTAGTTCAAGTATCTTATTTTGTCTGCATGGTCTGATATAATGGCTTGAGCAAATACCCTTCAAATGGGATTTTCTTTCTATTCTAGGTAGCATTTCCCACATGCTTTCGCTAACTATATTAGAAACTTGACTGTGGATTGATGCCTAGGTACATGCACCTTAACCAGCATAAGCTCTGGCCAATTGCCACTCAAGTCCTTACATCTGGGAATTTGCCGATCTAGCTCGACATACTATGTCCACTACTTAGGTACGAGTTAGGTATGAGAAAAGGCTCTTTCAATAAAAAGGTCAAATGTAATGAGTAGATCTTGGCCAATAAAAATATCAATTCGCAGTACCAATGAACGACAGACCTCATGATCTCAGCAAAACAAAACAAAAACCCCGATCAACATGCTACTAGCAATAGGCGAATGAAGTATGCTATGAAACCATACGTAAAACCCAGAAGCCACATGTATATACGAAGCAATCTCTTGGCGTCACCTGGTTCTTTGATATTCACAGCTCACCTGCCCATCGAGCATTACGGCATTTACTTGGCCTTGGCCAGACCGACGGCGCTGTTACCGACATCATAGACACTGTACCAGCGGCGCAGGAAGGCATCACCCAAAATAGCCAGGGGACCCACGGGCTCGGGGAAGTCCATACCCATGAAGCTGCTGATGCATGAGCCCTGGACCTCCAGAATGTAGTCGTAGGGGCCAATAGTGAACTTGTGGCCGCCAAGGGTGAAGGTGAGGTCAGGCAACGAGTCGCGCTTATCACACTCGACACTGTACTGACCAGTGAAGCCCTTAGTGGCACCAATCTCCTTGTTCCTGTGGAATGAGTCAGCAAATAGATTACGAAAATAAACCGGGGAAAGTCAACTTACAGAAGTTCGGCCATGGTGGAGGGCAGAGCAATGAGGGAGGTACCAGTGTCCAGAATGACACCGGTGTTCTCAAGCTCAGCAACATTGTCACCAAGGGCAATGGAGTTGAGCTCGACCTCCCAGTACGCCTTACGGCGGAGAGGGATCTTGATCAGCTCGCCAGTGTAGTGGTTCTTGTCAATACCACCGAAGGTAGCCTCGGAGTTGTCGCCATCCTTGTTGGCATCACCAAGGTAGAAAGCAAACACAGGCTCATCGACAAGCTTCTGGTTGATCATGTGATAGAAGGGAGGGACCATCTTGTTCACGGAGATGGTATCATAGCCGAGGCCGAGAATACCATCAAAGCGACCGAAGGCAAAAGCCAGACCAGGCTCATTGGTAGCTTCTGCGAAGTCCTGTCCCTTGACCTTTATGTCACCAATCTGCAGAGTGTCCCGAGACACGAAGCCGCTCAGGCTGCCAGATCCATAGCGAATCTCAAACTCGGTTCCATTCTTCTCGTAGGTGCTCGAAGAAGACGAGTCATACTTGGTGTGAAGGAAGCAGGCGATAGAGCTGCACTGCGAAGAGGGGACCCACAGGTTGGAGCTACCAGTGTCAAGAACAACCTTGAAGGTCTGGGGAGGGGTTCCAATTGAGATCTCGGAGAAGTCTGGAAAGGTCAGCATCATCTCTCAAACCCCAAAATCCTAGGGTGTTATCATACACTGGGCATTCAGGAAGTTGTCAACCAGAACGTCATGACCACTAGCAGGATTCAGGGAAGTGTCGTGGAACAGGTCCTGGTGCTTCTCAGGACGAATACCCATGTACTTCTGCCCCAGGTTGTGCACATGAGCATCAATGTTGTGTGTGTTCTATCTAAGATTAGCTGGGGTATTCTCAGGGTAATATCGATAATCATACCAGTTGCTCGGCCAGAGGGACCTTGTTAAGCTTGAGTTTGTGAACCTCGGCGGCAGCACTGCCCAACAGCGCCGAAGCTGTTAGGAGAGTGAGTGACTTCATCATTTAAGATGATAAAATAGAGTTGGTTAGATGTTTGATAGAAGAGAATGACTTGGAGGTAAGAGGGAAGGAGAGGAGATAAGGGCAGTAGATGGGGGAGTGGAGGCTGGAGAGACGATGACGGAAGCGGGAGGGTCACACTAACCCCTTTGGGCGATGGGCCTCATGACATGGATTCTCAGGCACCAGCCCCGGGGGATTTCACTACGTATACAAAGAATATTTCTTGTTTCTCGAGCTATTTACTGTGGATTGATATGGCACCTCCATACTATATTCCTTACAAGATCGGACCTAAGCAGGGGAAGCGCTTTGGCCTGGTGCCTGGGCGTAGTTAGCGCCATTGACGGAATGGTCGGACTGGTCAGAAAACACCCCTCCCGTGTACCTGGCAGCTCCAGGATTGTTCATGTGGCCAAAGACTACGCTAAATATGTTATTGTTCTACACGAAGGTGTCATGTTCTGCTGTGGTACATAAGCTTCTGGGTGTGCACGGAGTATCATTGTAGGCTTCTAACCATGTGCGTCTGTAGTCCATCTCGCCCAGAGACTGGAACTGTCCAACCAAATACTCTATTTAGTGCCTTTCAAGGGAGTGCACGCCCTTCAAATGCTCAAATATGTCTTACTACGAATTCCAATGGGTGAATACCACCAAATAATGGTGGGGCGATCGGCTATAATATCGATTACCACAGCAAGGAGACTCAGAAAATAAGCAAATATCACTTGTTTTGATACGAAGTCACATAAACTACTCCGTAGCAGTTCGGACTCTTCAACAAAGGAGAGCTAACAGCCTAGTAATAAGCTCAATAGATGTCTTTGGGGGGATCGCTTCACGCCATTTTCCAACCTCGCCGCGATGTCTCCAGAGCCACATGGGTAATTCAATTTAGTACGAGAGGAACCGGTCCCAATACGATCCCGAATCTGAATCTATGTGTTTGCTTCATCGCAAACTATTCTCCCGCGGACCCCTGATACCGCAAAGCCTCACTTGGCGGGCGCTGATAGTCGGACTGCTGGTCGGGAGACTAATCAGCCTTTGCAACATTTATTATGGCCTCCAAACCGGGGCTGGTGCTCAATTACCCACGGTATCAGCTCTTCTGGGGTCCATGGCGACTGGAGCACTTGCTAAAAATAACTTTGCACCGCTATCCAAAGCCGGGAGTGTCCTCATCGTAGGCACTACCACGGCGACGGACTGCATGCGAGCTACAACTGGATTCACTGAGGTCATCCCAAGGCTCAAATATATTCTTTGACCAAATGAGGGAGCCCCATTCCGATTGAGATATCTGCATATGATAACCTGATCCCTGGAACTAAGTTTCCTTTGCTAGTTTGGCTTCTCTGGCGTCACTACGATCTACAATTATGGTAAATGGACCGACTAAACTTTGGTGCTCGTAGCGTAATATTAAGCCTCTACTTCTGGAATTGGTTCTGGATATAGTCTTTTTTTCTATGTTATATGTGTAAGTGATTGTTTCATTGACAAAAGTAATGCATCATTGGCAGGCTTTATAGTTTATTGAATGCGTTTTATAAATTCTTGTGACTATATATCGTGACATCCACCCGTGAACGTCGTCTGCATTCAACAACTGACACTATAATACATTATTACAACCACCTTGGTGATTCAACAGAAGAATGACAGAAAAACATATATAAGCGTACTAGAACGTCGATTCGACACGCGTGTTCAAGTAAGTGGTCTACGGGCAAGGTGCTCTCCGCCAGCCTACAATTTACATCTACAATCAAAAAGTTGAATGGACACTATATGATCAACATATCATCTGAACATTGTGACACATGGCGCCTGCATATTATTGATAATACAACTAGGGAGGTAGACCAAGCTTTTGTCACTCATACCCACTTTCCTGAGAGACTCAAGCATTTACCGGTAGAAGTCAGGACTGTAAACAACAAGGTTAGTGATATAGAAAACCCAAAAAGCAAACAAGAAACATACCGGTCATCATCCTGTCCAGTCTTGACCTGGACAGCATAAGCATCTTCAAGGTCCGATTGGATAATATTGTAACGGTTCTTGCGGACGGCCCGGAGACCGGCCTCCTGCATGATAGCAGCAATGACGGCACCAGACAACGGGTCGTTGCGCACGATGAGGGCGTCGAGGTCGACCTCGGGGGACAGTGACATCCGTGCCGCAATTGTTGTGAAGATCAATCGGCGCTCACGTCGGTCACGCAGGTTGGGGAACTCGATCTTTCGGTCCAGACGACCAGGACGCAGCAAAGCCGGGTCCAGGGTATCGGCTCGGTTGGTGGCCATGATGACCTTGACGTTGCTAGTTTGTTCGAAACCGTCCATCTGGTTCAGCAACTCCAGCAGGATACGCTGCACTTCACGATCGGCACCAGTCTGGGCATCGAAACGCTTCGTGGCGATCGCATCGATTTCGTCAATGAAGATAATGGCTGGGGAGTTCTCACGAGCCATGCGGAACACGTCACGGACCATACGAGGCCCTTCTCCTAGATACTTCTGTACAAACTCTGAACCGTTGACACGGATGAAGCTGGCGGTTGTGCTGTTGGCCACGGCTTTCACCAGCATGGTCTTTCCAGTTCCGGGGGGGCCATAGAGCAAGACACCACGGGGAGGGTCAATACCTGCAAATTGTTAGCGGTGTCATTAGCCGCAATGAATCTCCATATCTACCCACCGATTTGCTTGTAGAGTTCGAAATGCGTCAAAGGAAGTTCGACGGCCTCCCGAATCTCCTGTTTCTGCATATCCAAGCCACCGACATCTGCATACGTCACGTCGGGCTTCTCGCTCTCACCCAGCATCGCAATAGAGGAGTCAGCCTCGGGTGGAAGAATATCGACAAGGGAATTGGAGTGGCGGTGAAGGGCGACCGATGATGAGGGCTTCAGCTTCTCGCGGTCGAGAGTGGAGAGGATACGGACGACGTAATTAGAACCAGTCGAGCTTTGCACAATGCCGGTGCTAGAGATATGTGTTAGCATAAGAATCATCTTGCCTAGGGCCCAGACACGGAAAGGCATACTTTTGATCGATTGCCTCCATAAACTGTCCGATGACCAATGGCACACTCTGTATGCGCTTGATCTCTTCTTGTGCCCGAACCAGCTCCCGCTTCAAGCTCCTGTATTGCACGATGGTAGTTAGGCATTGATGCAAATCTTTAATGATGGAATCCGATATGCATACCTCTGCTCATCCTTGATGTATTCCTCCTGCAGTTGGATATACCTGTGTTCGATGTCAGCACAGATTACTCTATCCAACAAACATGGTCAGACATACTCGAGATGTCTTTGTAGCCTCTTGAGGGTAGCATATTCATCATTTCCATCAACCCCTGTGCCATCGAGGGAATCCAAGTTGGCAAGGGCGTCAAGCGCACCTGGCTTGGTAAGAGGCGTGACGTTGTTCGCCGGGTTCTCCACGGCAACGTCTCCCATGGTGGATACTTTGGCTAGTGAGCAAGATGAGAAAAGATGGTGTGTGTATCAGCTGGAAATAGAAGGAAATTTGATGTGCTTTGAAGATGGTTGGTAAATGACGCGCTGTGTGAAGGGCTCGGAGTTGAGCCATCTGGAGCTTTCGATGCTATGGGCCCGGGAAGCTTATCCATCACGTGATGTCAACTAGTCTAACAGTTTAGTAAGATTCATTTCCAATGTACTTAGAGCCAATTATATATTTATATTGTAATTCCTGACTATTATCTAAATTACGATGTTCATATTGTTCATTCCATTATTTCAAGGTTACTAGTAGAACATTTGAAGATTGTGGCAATAGCCGATACAGGTAGCACTACCAAATCAAGCGCCCGACAACTTGCAATACAATAATCACACGCAGAATTACAAGACAACCTACACAGAACCTTGGGAAGTCTTGATAGTACTGATCATCATTTCTCCTGTATCTTGCCTAGACTAGATATACAATAATCATGTCTAGGTAAGTGTATCAATCTAAATATATGGTCAGACACTAGCAGCTGCTGCGGAATATGTAGCCCTGGAGCCAATGATGAGGATCTCGGGATCATTTGCCTGGGGTATTTGTTTCGTATAGTCATATGTAAGATGATGTACGAAGCACGTTGCCAGTTTGGACAGCTGATCAGGTTCAAGGAGAATATCATATTGGACCGCCGTGCGCAATGGCTTTTTGAGACAGTTACGAGCATTCTTGCCACTGATGTTAGCCAGAGATCTCCGTAGCTCTCAGGGCCCTACAGAAGGGGAATGAAGAAAAGTTGATCCAATCATCCCTAGCGGTGGAGTAGGCCGGGATAACGGTAGGTGGGACAGGCACCAAAGCCGTCATGATTTCCCATGCGGATCGAGTCGGATCCTTGCACGGGGCTCACTAGGAAACATCAATCCACTCTTTCACCTTGAATTTTTGGTGACTTCGGAGGATTGGGCGCGCATCAACGTGATTATCAGACGCTAGCCCGAGCTTTATATAAGGAGAACCGCCCGCTGGCGTCACGGCTCTAGATCTTTTTTTCTTTTCTCCATATTATTTTTCCCCCTTCCCCCCAGCTTTTGCTCTGGAATGACTTCATTTTTTCATAGCAAATTTCATCTTTGAACTTTATGATTTGTTGGCTAACCTCAGACCTAATCGGGTTGGAGTATATGATCTAACCTCACTCGGCCACCTGGGCAGACCTTTGGAATGGATCATCCTTTAGATGATTTACCAAATCTGAGGGAAAGATGTGGGTTTTATGGGGATTTTCTCTCAGAAAGAGATTTCCTTCATATGTCTTCTATTGAACAGTTCCCATTTATTTCTGTGTGTGGTCTCTCCCATATGCGGGATGAGGTTGCCCAACACCCACCTCTCTATACGAGATAACGAAATGGGAAATCCAAATTCTTCGACTCAAGGGGGAAAAAAGAAAGAGAAAGAGAAAGAGAAGAACAAAAACCCCCCGGAAAGTCAAGAAGAGACACTTATAAAGAAACAGAAACAGAAATATTAACCTCGTAACACAGTGGGTGATTCACCTATGGAAAAAAAAGCTCTGACCTCAATTTTCCCTCATTCTCTTCTCTCCACTTCCCCTTTCATCCCTAACTGACCGGATCTTGTGAACTGATAGGTACGGCCCATCTTTATATGATTGCTTTGCTTTTTTCCCCCCGGGGCTACCCTATTATTATTTACCTGTATTGATATTATTTGGTTGTGGCCACGCCCCGTCTTTTTTTATGCCTTCTGTAACCCCCATTTGTCCTCGTTCTGTTGGGAGCTTCCATTATTATTATCTTGGCTTGAAGATCAAGAGTGACTTTTATGATTTGCTAACTCTTTAGTCTACCCCAGTCTCTTACCTTCCCCCCTTCCCCCCCACCCCCCCTCCCATTATCTCTTAACGCCTTCCCTCCGTCCTTCTCCGTGGTTTGTTGCCTAAGGCTATCACACCACGTGACCTTACTTAGCCAACCTCTGTCCCCCTTCATATCCCCCCATCTGCCAATTCCGGGACCCGGCTTCAGTCATCCGTTTAAAAAAAGCGGAATTTAAGTCACTTCAGCCTTATCGGTATGTACCTCATTCCCTCCCCTCATTACCCCATATTATATACAATATTCTTGGTCGCCTTCCCTGCCCTTCTCTTTGAATTGTCGCGGGTCTGCGCGCGACTCCAAACATCTCATCCCGACGCGTCCATCTGATCTTCCATCATTTGACTAAACCCTATACTTTCTTTATATCTATATGACATCTTTGCAATTATTTCAACCAATGTTCACATGCTGACTCGTCCTAGGTAGATGGGTTGGCAAAACCGCTCGACATGAATGCCTGGCTTGCCGACGCCTCGAATATTCCTGGCCAGGATAATGGCGCCTTCCATCCATCCACTATAGATCCCTCTACTGCTTTCCTTCATGGCTCCCCGACCCCCCAGGATCCATCCCAATTTCAGCGCATGTTCAATAATGGCGTACCGCGGAACGCTTCCCCCGGCTTCCACAATCCAAACCAAGTGATTCCGTCTAAGCGAGCGCGACCAGAAGATGGCATGCCCATGTCACCAAGGCCAGCACCGGGCGGCGTGACGGGGTCGCGATCCCAAACCCCTCACCAGCCATTTCCAAATTATCAAGGACCGGCCAATGGCAACCCCCAATTTCCGCAACACCCAACGCCATACCAGCATCTTCAGCAAGGAGCATCTCCGAATGTAACGCAGTCGCCCATTATGCAGGATTTTGATCAACAAAGCGCTCGTATGGGAACGGCTTCTCCGAGCCCCTTCTCACCCGCTGGCCCGCACCCTGGACCCCATATGTCTCCGTCGCAGTCGGACGGCAGTCGCGTGAATACGCCCCAGAACGCCAATTTTATGCAGGCACAGCAGTTTGGTGGAATGACTTCGGGAGCACCTCAACCCTCAATGCAGGCGCCGCAGTTCAATGGCATGCAACAAGTACCCCAGGGCTACCATCAGGCTTTAGCGAATCAACAACAGCGGCTGCATGCTATGCAGCAGCAGACACGGATGAATTCCAATCCTGCAATGGCTGGACGGCAGTTCCAAGGAGGCATACAACAGGTGGCCAATCCTCAACAGCCCGGGGTAGGAATGAGACAAATGCCGCCAAACATGCAGTCAAACATGCCGAAACCCAGTAACCCCGAAGGATTCCTGCGCTCATTGCAAAAATTCATGATGAGCCAGAATCTTCCCATGGACCCGAATCCTATTGTCAGTGGTCGTCCGATCAACCTCGTTCAGCTCTACGCCACGGTCATGAAGATGGGAGGATCAAAAAAGGTCACTGCAACAAATATGTGGCCAGCAGTTGCACATCAGCTGCAATTCCCCCAGATGCAATACCCTACAGCCGCTCAGGAGATTCAAGCTCACCACTCAAGAAACTTGGGTCCTTACGAACAAGCTTTCATCAGCTCACAACAAAAACAATTAGCGGATCAGATGCAGCAGCAGCAACAGCAGCAGCCATCGCAGCAGCAGCAGCAAGGCGGGATGCCGCGACAGCCTAGTCAATTCCATTCCCCTTTGGCGAAGCCTAGTCCAGGCTTTGAGCAAGCTCAGGCAATGGCACAGTCCCCCCAGAATAACACGCCAGTTCATAATAATGTCCCAGGGAACCCAGCGAATGGATTTGCCACGCCGACACACGCGAGAAGCCAAAGCAGGCCAGCTCAGGGACATCGGCCAAGCATCTCGAGGGCGTCCCAACCACCGGTCCCACCTACTGAAGCCACTGCCGCACAGTTTGCAGCTCCCTCCCCGCAATCCGGGAAGGGTGTTACGCCTATTCCAGGACAACAGCAGCCAGGACAACAAGAACAAAAGCCAGAGCAGCTAGTAAAACGACCTATTGAGGAAACCTTCAAACCGATGGTTTTGACAGGAAGTCGTTTCCACGGGCCTATTGCTGTTGATGAGATGTACCAAATTGGCGAGGATATCTCGAGGCTAAAGCCAGACGTGCCAGGCTTTGCAGAACTAGGAGTTGTTGATATCCACGCGCTAACAATGGCACTCAAGTGTGGGATCTACGCCGAGATCCGGGTAGCCTTGGATACCCTCACCACACTTTCTGGTGAACCATCTGTTCAGATATCATTGGAGAATTGTGATGACTTGGTAGAAAGCCTGATCGACTGTGCTGAAGACCAGGTCGACCTTCTAGCACAGCACACCTTGGAGGAGTCGGATACTATGCATCTACGTTCTTACGATGAAGTCACACGGGACTGCCAGACTGAAAACACATCGCTCGCAAATGTTCCCGAATTTGGAAGTATTGAGTACGAACTAGACCGGGCCGTCGATCGACTCATCTGTATCACCACTATTCTGCGCAATTTCTCGTTCAGCGAGACGAATTTCTTACCTCTTGGTATCCCTCCTGTCGCTCAGCTGTTTTCCGCCGTCTTCCGTTACATGGGAACTCGCAAGATGTTCCTGCGGACGAGCCACAACACGTTAGACTTTATGAAGGATGCAGTGATTTTGCTGAGTAACTTGGCGCATGTTGTGCAAATTCCCGGCAAGGATGAGGCACTGAATTTGTTGATTTTCCTGTTGGCGTTCTCGCCTGAACCCGAACCCACCTCGCCCTCCGGAAAAGTGATGTTCACTACATTCAACTCTTCGGTTGATCGATACACCCCAGCTGCTGTTGACGGGCTTGCCAAAATGTTGGCTAGAGATGACCCGAACCGAACTTACTTCAAAGCCATCTTTTCTGGCGATGGGTCTGCACTTCCCCAGCCGGAGTTGTTAACCCGCGCATTTGGCCTGGCTATCTCCTGCGTCCCCGACAAAAAGCCCATGGCCGTTGTGGATGCACGCAAAGTATTTTTGATGCAAGGTCTTTTATCGGCCGATGTCCTCACCACATTCGCCGATGGCCCTCTTGCCAAAGCATGGCTTGAATCAGTCGACGGGTTCGCTGTCCATCTCCTGCGACTTTCCTGCGCACTATGCACAGAGCGCATCCCACAAATCAACATGCGACAAAGGAGTCAGGCCGAAGCAGATGCGTATGCCTTCAGCTCTATTGTCAACCGAGGACTGGGTATTCTACGACGACTTGCTGAAAAATCAAAACAAGTCGACAACACCCCTCTCAACATCCCATCCGGAATCCTTCCTAGAAAAGAAAGCCTGCTAGGTGCACTACTCCTCCCCAACATTGACGGAGGTGTTGTTCGCCAGCTTCTCACATATGCTCGGTTGGCGGAGTAAATGTTGTCTATGTGAACCTCCAATGCGCTGGTGACAAGTTGATTTTGTACCAGTCCCGCCTGAGAGGAATCGGATCTTCTCCTACTTAGCATATACGACAATTTTGATTTCTCACATGTCATTTGTACTCATGTCGACTGTCAGTCTTTCTATTCTTAACTTTTGGGCGCTGGTGGGTGATGGGGGCTTTTATTTTTGTTCTCGTGAGATAGCGTTCTGTTCTGCTTCGGTGTACAATGCTCAAAATACCCTCGACGAAAATCGAGAGATACTTGCATCATGACCATTTGGCCATTGCTTCCATTTCAATTCGTAAATATCAAATCAATGGCTTACCACAGATCTGTAGTTGAACCCAGCCACATTGAAACATTTAGCAGAAATAGAAGAGGGCAAGCCCCCCCGTCCACTCCCGAAGTAATTTGGAATTCAAAGTCTTTAAACAGGTCTACTGTGGTCTACATTGGCATACTACGTACCGTTACAAGATTCCTATATGGAAATGCATGTGGTCATTTGATGTGAAAGCACTAGCACCCATCGAGTCGTCGAAAATGTACATATTGAAAGTGTTACAGGTAGAGAGAAAACCAAGGGAACAAAAACGAAAAAAGAGCAGGTGCACGCCAGAAGACACGACCGGATAGATGACACACAAACACCAAAGGAAAAGAAAAGAAAAAAGGGGAAGAAAAACAACCCGCAACGAGATTAAGGTATGCACCGAGGAAAGAGGAGAGAGAGATCAAGGAAATAGATATTACCCATCCACATCAGGGACCACCGTGAGCATTCGTTTCTTTCTTTCTCCTCCCTTGTTTTCGACGTGATTTGATTCTTGATCTCTCCGATAGATATGATCTAGTATACCCCTCGGAATAGGGGGGTATGAATGATGCTTTTTGAGGGTGAATCTTGGATTGAAAGATTCCGATGAGCTCTTCAATCGCGGGTTTGTGAAATAAGATTGAGGTATTAGAGAAGAAAGGATTTAGAATTTCCGCTCCTGGAGGAAGTTCACAATCTCGGGTTTGCGCCAGCCCTGTATCGATATATCAGTTTCTATCGCGTGAGAATCAATTGCACCGTCTAAGCGAACATACCTTGACAATGATGTGGCCAGTGAGTCGGTTGAGAGTAACATCCGGGTTAGGCTTGTTTCCGTCGACAACACCCAGGGCAGCAGCTAGGTCGTTGCGGAGGGCTTCCAGATCGCCTTCGGTCTTCTGGAGCTTGGTGAGTTGCTTGGTGCCGCCGGCCTTTGTGACGACATAGACAGGCAGCTGGTTGGAGGCAGTGCGACGGACGAAATAGGGGAGATTGGTGAGCTGCAGGGGCGGAGTGGGTTTCTTGTC
This sequence comes from Penicillium cf. griseofulvum, assembly GCA_028974015.1. Taxonomy (NCBI): domain Eukaryota; kingdom Fungi; phylum Ascomycota; class Eurotiomycetes; order Eurotiales; family Aspergillaceae; genus Penicillium; species Penicillium cf. griseofulvum. The sequence continues at coordinate 1,633,343 of JAPQKP010000005.1, forward strand.
TGAGGATGGGAACGCGGATGAGGCGGTAGATTGTTGTTTCAGGGCTTGCGCTTGACGGCCGAGATGAGCGAGGAAGGTACGGCTTTGGCGGGTAGGGAGAGTAGGGAGAGTGAATTGAGGACGATCTGATATAAGGGTTAGCCATGCGCTCTTTGCTCGGTCGAAGCAAAACTAATGCGGCATAGATGCGTGGCTTTTTTCTTTCTTCTTTCTTGTCTGTTGGTTACAAGATAGCAAGACCGATGGTTTGGCCTTGCTCTTGTAGGTCCTAGGAGATCAAGAGATCAAGATAAAATCGAACAATAAGTAACTTACGTGAAGCTTTCAACCTTGCCTGAGGACATAATGTGGAAAATGAACTACATGTCTGAACGGAAGCGACGGACTGTGCAGAATTGACGCGAAGACTGGTCGTGGCCTGCTTTCGCATGGCCGATGATGGGCCCGAGTGTAGAAGAGACGCCATTTCTCAGGTTCTAAAGGACCAAAAAAATAGACCTGGTTGGAGAAGATGCGGATATCAAGGTAGAGGGCTGGGAAGATCGGAGAGCGACATCTGATGCTCCTCTGCTCAGATTTTCTGCCACCGCTTCCCAACACCCACTTCCAGAAAGGGTTTAGCGCCACCGACGCCCGCACAATCTGCAAATTCTCCATTGATCGCGGTTGGCCTTTGTTATCCCCCTCTAGACCTTTAACCCCCTTCTGCCATCTTTTGAGATTAAATATGGCAGACAACGCCCCCCTACCGCTGAGAATTTGCTCAGCGGCGCTGCTGCTCACGCCGAGGAGATCGCCTCCCAGCATGATTTGCTCCCCCGACTCATCCCGTACCTCGACCGTCACCTGGTCTTCCCCCTGCTCGAATTCAGCGCTACCGGCGATGAGGAGGACAAGGAAATCACCCGGGCGAAGTACGAGCTCCTGAAGCACACCAACATGACCGACTACGTCGCCAACTTGTGGCAGGAGATCAACGATTCCGACACCATTCCCGAAGAGTTTGTGAAGAAGCGCGAGGAGGTTCTGGCCAAGCTACAGCACTACCAGGATCAGAGCGAGAAGATTTCCGAATTGTTGCAGGATGAGGAGGTTGTCGGCAACCTGCGAAGCGACAAGGCCGCCAACTTGCGGTTCCTCGAGGAGCAGCACGGTGTCACCAACGAGATGGTCAACTCTCTCCACGACTACGGACGGTTCCAATACAGCTGCGGCAGTTATGGAAATGCCGCTGAGCTGCTTTACCAGTTCCGTGTTCTGTCCACCGATAACGACAAGGTTGCCGCCGCCACATGGGGTAAGCTCGCATCAGAGATCCTGACCACCAACTGGGAGGGTGCTATGGAGGAGGTTCAGAAGGTTAAGGACTCAATCGAGACTCGCCTGTTCAACAATCCTCTGGCTCAACTCACCAACCGCTCGTGGCTCATCCACTGGTCGCTGTTCCCCTTCTTCAACCACGACCCCGCCCGCGACGTCCTCACCGACCTCTTCTTCTCTCCCGCCTACATCAACACCATCCAGACCAGCTGCCCTTGGGTTCTGCGGTACCTCGCCGCCGCTGTTATCACCAACCGCAGCCGCCCCCACAAGCACTCCGGTGTCTACCAGAAGCAATTGAAGGATCTGATCCGTGTTGTTCGCCAGGAGGACTACGAGTACACCGACCCCGTCACCGATTTCGTCAAGGCCCTCTACGTCGATTTCGATTTCGAGGAGGCACAGAAGAAGCTCAGCGAGGCAGAGGATGTGCTGCGCAGCGACTTCTTCCTTGTGTCGGCCGCCGATGCTTTCGTCGATGCTGCCCGCCACCTCATCTCCGAGAGCTACTGCAAGATCCACCAGCGTATTGATATCAAGTAAGTTGTTATATTGGGAATTGGCAGACATAGCATACTAACGGAGTTTTTTTTTCCTCTTTAGCGACCTTTCCGCTCGCCTCGGTCTGAACCAGGACGAGGGTGAGAAGTGGATTGTCAACCTTATTCGCGATACCCGGGTTGACGCCAAGATCGATTACAAGGAGGGCACTGTTATCATGAACCACCCCCCTCAGTCGGTCTACCAGCAAGTCATTGAGAAGACCAAGGGTGCCTTCTTCCGCACACAAGTCTTGAGCTCTGCTGTCGCAAAATAAAAAACACCATGACCTTGATGTTGAAAACTGAACTTTTCTCTGTTATGTGATTTCCAACTTGTTTCTGCCTGGCCCCCCCTTTTTTAGTGATCTCCCCGTGTAGGTCACAACACGGTTGTTTGGGGACTCCATGCAGAGTGGCATCCGGCTGGCGTTTTTTCGGGGGTCCACACTTATTTCTTTACCTCTTTAGTCTTGCAGTTCTTATGCACACACTCTCTCCCCATATTTTTACTTCCTCTGTCGGATATTTTACTTGACCTCTTTATGTATTGGCCATTTCTGACCCTGGAGGTTTGGAGGGAGGGGTCCCCAAAACCAGCCATCCTCCCGTCTAATCTTTGGAGGGGGAAAAAGATGGGAGATGGAGATATGATGTAGTAGACTCTTTGATCTTAGGGTCTGATTTATCTATGCTGTTACGAATGGTCTATAGAGATGAGTGAAAGATGATGTCTTTTTTGACAATAACCCTTCCAAATTATTCTTAAGCTAGGCTTTTTAAGGCTTCGAATGCTGCTAGACAGTATATCCCAGTCTATTATTATTTCCATTCGGTGTGTTAGCATAAAACCCGTTGACTTCCATCTCTATCACCTCTACATGGTCGATAGGATCATTCTACTTGTCTTCTTTCCCGATCCCCAAAAGATCAGTTCAGTATATAATTTGCTATAGTATCACACCTCTAAATCCAAGAATCTAATACAAAATCAAACTCGGTATTATAACCCTAAGAGACATTCAAGGCCAGCAATAAAAGAGAAGGGTATATTAGAACGAGACAAAAGGCACACGTTCCTATCAGCCAAAATAGGGCTACGCTATTGTCCAAAAGAGTCACTTCCATCCTAGGATATGGTTCCTTTCCTTCCACTGGTCCGTCCGGGGTTTTGGTAGCCCAAGGATCCCATCTAGGCAACAGAGTCAGGGTTGGAATATCCGTGTGGCCAATATTAAGATGATCCGGGGCACGAAGACTGATATAGAAAAAACCCAAATGGAACAGTATCAGGCGACGATACTGGAGAGTCCTTCCTCATAAGATTGCTGACCGACGGAATCCTAGAACGGTGCCAACGACTGGAAGAGGAACCAATGGATGAAAGCGAAATAAAAATTGGCCTCAACGACCGCCTCGTGAGTCTGGTTGTCTGCGTGTTCCGGGTTGACTAATAGGGATGATTTCATTGATGTATGGCTCCGACTGAGTTGTCGAGTTGTCGCTGCTGGAGCTAGAAGTTGAGGCGCTGGTGTTGTGGGCCATTCGAGTAGCTTCTTGTTTCTCGTACTCTCGGGACATTACCGCGAGATCGTCAATTTGTTCCTGTTCGGAAGAGTTAGTAAGGTGTGATATGCGGTTCTATCGCTTTCTCCGATTTCAATGTTCAAATAAATCTGGGGGAAACAAACCCGCGTCAGCGGCACACCATTGATGAGGTAGCCTTCGCGTCCCTACAATGACTGGTTAGAGTGGGCTGTATAGAGGGGCATAATGGAACCAATGGCAACATACCTGGTAGCTGTAGGGTCTAACTGTTGCACTTGGTCCAAGGAAGTAATGGATATGGCCTAGGACAATATGACGGGACAGCCCGTAGCCCGGAAGCCAGTATTGCTGGACGGGAGACATTGTCAAGGCTAAACGGTGAGGCGTTGAGACAAGGCGAAGAGGCAAGGCGAAGAGCTAAGGTCTGATGTCAGTCGACACCGACACAAACGGTCCGTGCCTGGAAGCTCTTTGTGGGACTTTTGGCACTCTGAAGGACGAGACATCGAGAGTATAAATAAGTTGGTCTATACCCTGGTTGACCGAATAACAATCCCACCAGAAACGGAGACGAATAAGACAAATCACTATCGGGAATGCATTAATTGCCAGCCCCGATCCTTCGGGGTATATGGTCTCACAACAGGTCGGCAGAGGGGACCGCGTACCCCCTTCATCGAACAGCACGATCCACAAGGTCGCTGCACATACTCCATAGACAAATGAAACTAACCGGTTACCCACACATCCGGTAACTCTCGAGTTCCCCACGGAAGGCGGCAAGAAGAAGAAAGGGAAACCAGCGGGAAAATCACTAGATACAGCTCAGATCCTGTGTTCTAATCGAGAGGAGGGTTCATGTCGGAACGTTCGGGAGCTTGAGGAGAAGAGAAGCACGCCTCACTTTATCAGCCAACGAGACCCAACCCTTTTGTTCCCTTTGATGTATGTCAATTTAGTGTTTCTGACCGTTAAAATGGAACGGGATCTTAGTCTGCCCACCTTTTTCAGCTCTTACTACCGAGGATTCGGTCTTGGACAAAAGTGAGGCTTGCATGGAGGAGCATCGGTCTCGAATCAATCCCAGGGCGCATGGAATTGGAGTATTTGGAAGCGAAAGCGAAGTTCTGACACTCCTTTTCCCTCACCGCAGATTCTCAAACCTATGCAGCGCCAAATTGGCTCTTCCTGCGGTGATGTCGTGGCACCACGGATTGTGGCCTTGGATCGCGGGGGGCCACTGAGCTGCAGATGTCCTCACTGCAACTCTCGCTTTTGGGGCATGAACACACTTCTAGGGCATAAATTATGTCCTCTTTGAGTTGCCAAGATCATATTGTATATGGGGTTTCTGGTTATCGAAACACATGGCAGATGGAGATGACTAGGTCTTGAACGATTGGAGGCCCTCTCTCGAGGATATATATTAATCGGTTTCAATATCATTTAGCCAAGGATTGCATGTGTTGTATCTCTCCGATCGACCGAGAGGGGATCAAGAGGTTCATCACAGGTTCGGCTATGACAGATTATGTATGCACGCATGTCCGTAGGCCTAGAGGTTCTACGTGGGGGGTTCGAGCCAATCTTAGTCCACAAGGCCAACGCTTCATGTAATATTCTCTAGTATTTTCATAATTCGTCCGACATGAGCGAAAACAAAATATCTCGCATCAACATCGCCTTTACTGAGGAGGCACATATGGGGTCACCAACATCTCACTGAACTTCTCCAACCTCTCCTTGCCGCGAACTTCCTCAACAAGCATTGGCATGCGGACCACATTGAAATCCTCATATAGCTCCTCGATCTGATCAAGGTACTTCTTCTGCATCTTTCTCCGGGCAGTGCACTGTTCGCAGCCACTTCCTTCCTTGGGGAACAACAGCTGGTTGACAACGATTGCGTGGGTGTCGATGTTGTAGCTAGTCAATTCCTGGATCATACGTTCCGTCTCGTAGAGCGACAAGAACTCTGCAATGCATACACACACAAAGGTGGTCATATCTGGGTTCTTGAATTGCGTGTTGACCTCGCTAATAGTCTCCCGCAACGACTCCATCTTCTGCAGCAACTCATCCATATTCTGACCTCCGGGTAGACCGCCCCGAGCGCCCAGAATCGAGTTGAGCATCGGACCGAACTGGGTGGAGAGCTGGGAGAGTTTGGCGAGCGCCTTCTCGAGCACGGTGGGGAATTGGAGGAATCGAAGGGTGTGGCCGGTGGGCGCGGTATCGAACACGATGACTTCGTAGGAGAGTGACTTGACCTGCTTCAGGACTTCGGCGAAGGACATAGCTTCATCAACACCGGGAATCTGTTAAAGTTAGATTTGACACGTAAAGTATATGGGCGCAAACAGTTGCATGAGCACTTACGCTGAAGGCGAGATCCTGCATCATGTTTCCCATGCCCAATCCTGCCATAGGATCTTCCTGACCATCTCCGGTGGCGAGTAGATCCTGGATGCTCCCATTGGGGTCGATTTCCATCGCGCTCAGGTTTGAGTAGCCGTCAATCAGGCGGGCCTCCTTTCCAAACTTCTGACCGAAAGCATCGCTCAGATTGTGTGCGGGGTCGGTCGAAATAAGTAGAACGGATTTGCGGACTTTGGCCAACTGGATGGCCAGCGAGCACGAGGTAGTGGTTTTACCCACACCTCCTTTTCCTCCGACAAAGATCCAACGGAGAGTTTTTTGGTTGAGAACCGACTGGAGCGTAGGCTCCATGTCGAGGTCGTCGCTATGTACCACGGCGGAGGACATTGTGTGATTTGTTGAAGTTCTAAGGTTGTTTGCGAAGGAAGTTCAAGAGTTCCCAAGTTGCCCCGCAAAATCGAACTTTCCGGAAGACAAGTCTTTCACATCAAACATTTCACTTTCTCTTTTTGATGTTTTTATAATTATACGCGTTAATCTTGGATGCAATACACCTGTTCAAATTACTCCCATCCTTTTACTAATTGGAAAGATTTCTCTGGCACTTGGAGCTCTTTATCCTCCAGAACAATCGCACTTAAGTTGTCACAATAGAGATAATTCGAGATAATTATATGTACTACAGAAGTCAAGAAAAGAAGAAGCTATACAGCATTTATATGTATACGCGCGTGGATCTCAATTGATAGCTGCAATGGCACTCTCCGTAGCCATCGGTATCCTCCGACGAACCTTTGATAGCAATATAGAGCTCCCCCTTCCAGCATATTCTTCTTTTCCCCCTTTCCTCTTCTCATCCTATATTCCATCTTACTGAATGAATGGACTCCCCTCAAAATAACCAACAACTTGGTCGCACCACCAACCGCCTTGCACTTTATCAGCAACAAATCTCTCCCGCCCCGCACACCAAAGACTCAAACCCCAAGAAACCAACCAGCATGGCAGCGCGCGATCCCATCACCTGCCATTGCCTCAATACTTTATCAGGAACACCCGCAGCCAATCTGCCAGTCACTCTGACCCTGCTCTCTACCCCAACATCCACCTCTAGCAACATCTCATTCCGTGCAACTACAAACGCGGACGGCCGCGTCGCCAACTGGACGCCAGTTGGAACAGCCTCGGAGTCAGTCCCTGCTATCTTGGCTGCTCTGCCTGCTGTAGACAGCAAGACTAACTGGTCTGTCCGCTTCGACGTCGGTCCCTGGTACGAGGCCCAAGGCGTCGAGAGCTTCTGGCCGGAGGTTGAGGTTAAGTTCACTGTCAAAGGACGTGGTCGTGAGGGCGAGGAGGGCTGGCGTCATTATCATGTTCCTGTCCTCCTGGGTCCTTGGAATTACTCGACTTATCGGGGTTCGTGAAGTTTGAGTATAAATGAGGGAGGATGAGCTAGGAAATGTAAATATTTCCTTCGATAAATAAATGTCAATGGATGATATGTAGGAAAATGGTGTGACTTCGAAGCATGAATCTTGGCTATGGTTTTTGCATTGCTCAGTTGTCATCTAAGGTATTTGCACTTCTGAATATTTGTAGGCTTTAAGGTATGATGCTTTGCTCGGCAGGTGACGATAACAGCTTCCTATCAAATGACATAGCCCACTTACTATTCGAAAGGAAGTAGCAGACTTCAACTGGATACACTGAAAATCTTGTCATGCCGTCTTTCTACGACTTCTAAGTTTGAGGTCGAGTTGACCTGATCTCGGAACTTGTTGCATGTTAAGCAGTATCTTGACTGTGCAGGTTTCTGCAGCTGTCGGCATATATAGTCTAAATATAGTCGAATATTTCACCCAATGCCGGTATTTGTGTTTTAATAAATACGACATATGCAATATTTCATATTACCGCTTGGTATGAATTTCTAAAGAAAAGCTTTCAAGATGCGTCAAGAGCTGTGTCTTGAGTCGTCAATTCCACTTGGACTGTGTTTAATAGGTGATGCATGTACAATCAAGGTTGAAGGATACCAAGACTGTGGGGAATGTCTCTCCACAACGGCACAGCCCTATCCTCAAAACCGAGGATATCGCCCGATAGCAAGTGATTAAGGGACTATTTGGGCTAGGCCACTCTTTGCGATTGTCGCAAGGAACGTTCAAAATTAAGTTGAAGTATATATGGACTGCACGTTCTCAATCACAAGATTACCTGGCCTTTTGTATCAAGAGCAGGGGTAATAATGCGATTTTGTCCTATTTGACGTGATATCTAAAGGACAATGTCATTTATGTAACGTATGAAGTGTCGGACGCGACTTGAACCTGTATACTTACCTTGTATGCATACGGAGACGCGTAATAGCGGCTGATTAATAATTATCTGGCCCCTGCCCAGGTGAAGCTGTGGTAACAGGTCGTACAAAGTCTACTCATACAAACCTCAAATATGTTCATTTTCTCCCAATATGCTAAGATAATATACAATTATATGTATATGTAATCTGTAGATCTAGATATTCAGAATTCCAACTTGGTAGAACCCTCACGTGCCATTGCGTCATCGTTTTCACCCCATTCTTCGGGTTAGCGTAAAATCTTTCGCCTTGGCACTAAAAATAATGTTGTTTTATTGGTTGAAAGTGTGCATATGACCCACAGCGGGAGAGATTTCTGTCGTCACCGTGACATAATGAATAATACAGGGCTGGGATGACCAATCCCTCCGCCCCCCCGGTATCAAAGCCATGGATGCAAGCATCGACTCTCTACTTCCGTACTATTTTACTCTTTGCAATGCACAACTTTTTATCCTTTCGAGATATGGACTTCGCTCTTCAAACTGACATACAAAAATTGACTTCAATCCTCCACTGAAGATTCCAGGTAAGGGAGTTGAATGTCTGGGATGGGAGCACCTCACAGATAGAACAGCACCAATAGCAAAGTAAGATCGGTGGAAATAAAGGCCCTTTTAAAGGAGAAAAGACCGTTACATACAATGTTGCATGTATAATTACCCAAACTTTTAAAATTACGGTAACTGGTTGTAATTGTGTATTTTTTTTCCAACTGTCAAAATCCCAAAATCCCTAAATTTCATCATATCCCTCTTCCCCCTACGTCACTCTCTTTCCTTTCTCTCACTCCTAAGAGAAACTGTTTGTTTGGCCTTATTTTGTGATATCTCTATTATTCGAAGCCTAATGTCTGCTGCGGTCGCTTCTGCCGTATCGACTCTTCCAAACAATATGTCTTCCCCAATCGACTCGAAGGCAGAAAAAGAAGGTTCGTGTCACGGTCATTTTTTTTTTGCGCATTTTTCTAGTACTTTTGCTTGATATTCCCTTCTTCTCTCTTATGCATTATACTTCGTCCCCTTTTTTTGGTTTTGGTAATACGCCACTGTCCCCCCCCGAGCCTTAAATTCCCAAAGTCCTTTGCCGTCGCGATGACTTCACCCTCTGGCGTCATTGATTTTCTCCCCACTATATGCACCTTCCACAATGAAGCCCACGACTCGATCTCATAATCGCAGTGGTACCTATTTGTGATCGCATTAATTCTTGGCAGTATTGCTAACTCGACTTCTCAGACTCACAGGCTGCGTCACAGAAGGACCAGAAACCTAACGTAGAGACTCAGACCTCGTTGGCGCCGCCTCCACGACCGGGTGCGCCTACTGCGTCTGATACTCCGGACTACTTCAATTCCATGCACAATCCTTTCTCGCTAGAGCCCAATCCATTTGAGCAATCGTTCGGAGGAAATCCGGCGGAGACCCCAGGCAAATCGCTTCTTCCTTCTGTCGCCGCCCTTACCTCACCGGCCTTGCCTGGAACAAGTTCTGCTAACGGCTACAACTGGACCAACTCCTTGCGCTCGGGACCTCTTAGTCCGGCTATGCTCCCAGGGCCTACCGGCCCTAATGACTACTTCGACAGCATCGGCCGCGGTTTCCCTACCCCGAACGAGTCCTCCCTCCGTACGGGACTGACACCTGGCGGCGGAGGCTCTATGTTCCCGGCCCCCAGTCCTAACTCACAGGCTCTCTTACAACAACTTCAAAACGGCGGCGCCACTCCTTCCACTATTGATTTCCATCGCACCGCACTCGCGGCAAAGAAAAACAACTCGAATGCTCCCACTTCCAACCCCAACGAGCAGGAACAAGCTGTTGCCAATATGGATGTAAAACCAGCTCGGCCCGCTGACTTCACTCAACATGATGCGGCTGATGCGGCAAACGGACTCTTCATGCTGGCAAAGGGTGGCCAGGCAAATAATGCGCCAATGAACCATCCTCCAATGCCAAATGATACTCGTGCTGCCGCTCGACGTGTCTCCCAGAACACCAATGGTACCAGTGCCGAGGATGCATCTGACCATGAACCCGCTAAACCCGCTAAGGGTAGGGGTAAAAAGAACGCCAAGACCCCTGCCAATAATCGCCGCAAGGCCGATGAGGCCCCCAAGGGATCCAACAAAAGGGCTAAAACCAACGTGGAGATGCCTTCCGATATGGATGATGAGGAAGATGAGGATGACGATATGAAGCAATTCCCAATGGATACCAAGAAGATGACTGATGAGGAGAAAAGACGCAATTTCCTGGAGCGGAATCGGTATGAATTGACTACCTCACATATTCGGGGCCTTAGGATACTAATATTCGCACTACAGTGTTGCGGCTTTGAAATGTCGTCAACGGAAGAAGCAGTGGCTGGCTAACCTTCAAAACAAGGTTGAGCTTTTCACCTCAGAGAATGATGCCCTTACTGCGACAGTGACTCAGCTGCGTGAGGAGATTGTTAACCTCAAGACTCTTTTGCTGGCACACAAAGATTGCCCAGTCTCTCAGGCCCAGGGTCTTGGACCCCTTATGATGAACGGCATGTCAGCCGGATACGATCACCACGGGTATAACATGCCTCCCAACATGGGAATGCAGCCCGGTGGCATCCCTACACAGGGCATGCGTCGGTGAGAAAAAAAAACATGCTTTGTTTCTCATCTCAAGATACCTATCTTGCTTTTCGCCGCATGTAGGAAATACGGTTCACTGCTTAGACCTGGCGGTTGACCTCTTCTTCCTAGGAGTTTGTTTTTCCTCGCGGTTTCTTTCGGCTAAGGCTTTGCCGACTGTTTTGGCATGGGCAGGTGTTAATGATCCTCACGACCCAAAAATGGACGGACTAACTTGATGGTCTGGAATGACCTTTTTTTTGAGGATGTGTCAATCCGGCGTATGAGATGCTTTTCTATTTATGGTTGTTTCGAGGTTGCTGTTCTGCTTTATGATGTCTCCCCTTTTTCCTTGTTGTATTTTTTACCCTTTGCTTTTCTTTATTCAATCCTCCCCGGTGGCTCAGAGGAGCTTTTACCTTTCGCTTGTCTAATACTTAAGGGCACATCGGTGCATTGTTTGTTTTCCCAGATGTGGGCTGCTTGTGTCGAATACATGATTCCTGGGTGGCGTACGGATGGCTTTGTGATTTTTTGATGTGTTTGACTAGTTTCCTTGAACCAGATGGTTGGGCAAATGAATCGACAATCGCTTGGAAGTGTATACAGTGTAGATCTTTAGTGTATGCTGGATGTAGAGGGAAGTCATTGTGCTTCGAGGTTGCAGCTCCTAGCTCTGGGATCTGTAGAAATTATATCTCCAGACGTTGTATATCATTTATTAACATTCTATAGTAAATCCTTGAAAGTCATGTACATGTTTTAAAGCGCTTCAGAAAATTCTTGTCAAACTCGGCTTCATCCATACAGGCTTTTCACACTTGTTGTTTGCCTGCCAGTTTTGAATCTTCTCGTTGTCCCATCCAGCCGTGAATTGATCGGCAATTTCTGGCTTACTAGCAGCTCCAAGTTTCAGGCTCCGCACAAATACACAGGCCCCAACGGTGTCATAAGTGTAGGACATACACCAATCCTTGTCATGGCATGCCTGACGACAGGCTTCTAATGATTCATGCTGGGGTAGAGTATCAGGTTGTTCAATAATTCCACCCCAGGCTCCATTATCCCATCCTTTTCGCTCTGGCAACTCTCCCAGGCGAAGGTATTCAACCAAGTCTGCGTATAGTAAGGGATTCTAAATTGACATGAATTAGCATGTATATCGGTAAGTTCAACAAGAGGAATCACACCGTTCTATCCCGCCCATCCTCCCAGTCCGCCAGCCCAGTCATATCGCTCAATTGTGATTTATGCATGCTGATCGCAGGCTGGCACCAGTGATGATCATCACCAAATGGAATCGAGTTTAGCGGGTGCGGGTTGAACATCGGCCACATCCCAGACAACTCGATTCCCTTTTCATACAGCGCAAATCCAAGCACAGAGTCACCGCAGCAGTCCTCTTTCGTCACTTGCATATACTCCTCGCTGACCGAGGGTCCAACAAACTGCCCATATTTATCAATCTCCCGCGCAACCAATGTATCAACAGCAGATCTGGATAGCACAAAGCCCGCGCCACCGTATGCAAACCAGTTGGTTTTCCCATCACCGACACCGCGTCCCGGCGAAGGTGACCCCATATACAGAGGGAACGATGGATTGAACTGTTCCAGCATTCGGAACAGGTTATCCCACACCATGTAAGTATCCGTCTCGAGAAAGACGTACCACTCCGCACCCGGGTTTACTTTCTTAGCGCGCTCCACCATCGGGAGGAACTTGAATCGATCGAGTTTCCATCCCGCTGCGCCGTCGATATTGTTCTCCCCGCGTTGTAGCGCATCATACCCGTTGAACTCCGGAATGTGATTTCGGGCTGAGAGGGGCAGATCGACTAGGATATCGTGCACATGATGGCCATGGATCTCGGTTTCCTTGTCTGATACAACTAGCAAGTTGGAAATGCAGCGAGTTACAGAGGCCATGTGTGTGTCGACTCGGTTTGGGTCTTCGGTTGCGCTGGTTTTTAAGGTAATTTGAATGTGTGATAGGAGGTCTGATGGGAATGTGTCACAGGTGCCATTTTGTGATCTTCCTGTGTCGTCGCTGTCATTACCGTGCTGGGATTTCCGGAATTGGGTTCTCGTTTCCCACGTCCAGTAGTCTTGCTCATTTGTGAGCTCGTCTTTCGCCCCAGGTGAGATATTCGATGATAGTCCACCCGAATATAATGTGAGGAGGAGGATTGTCGAGACGGTTAAGAATACGGCAAGTAACTTGAGCTTTGCGTTGCCTAGAGTTCTGAAAAATGGCTGCGCGGTCGCTGAGGTAGATGTGCCTGGGCCCATATTGGGAGGTCGCACATTTGGTTTATTAAAGCAGTAACATTAAAAGAAAAGGAAAAGGAAGAATACGATCATAAAATTAATAGAGATTACGCAAAATAAATTAAATTAACGCCTGTTAGAGGCTCTGGGGCGGCTCCGAATCCTACACATCCAGTATGAACGACTCTCGGACGTCACTATAGCGGGTCTGCTCCATATAGTCCCAAATCATAGCCCCCATGTTGCATGCACCTTGGCTGCACTCTGGTTTTCCTGTAACTGCAAATTGGCCTAGTCTGAGCACGACAATCGCTGGAATTCTGACCGAACGATTCGAGTCCCTTGCACATATTCCATGACTCGGTGAAGGCCACGTTCCAGTTTTCTTGAACTATACAGCTTGGCCTATGTACAGATATTTAAATGTTTCTGTAGAACTCATAGAAGCCCAAAATATAGCCCGGGAAACTATATTGTAATGAAAGAATAGGGAGTTCTCATGATGTGTAGCAACTGGGGAGTTTTATATGACGGGAAGCCATACCATCCATAACCGGCAAGGCGGGAACTTAGATAACGATAGTGCGATAAGATTTAGTTGCCTTAGGAACTCGGCATCAATGCACGCCAAACATCACAAACACAAACATTGAAGCTTCAAGCTTGAGAGTCTGCATTACTTCCATTGAGATGCAATTTGGAAGGTTCACCTCAGACGTGTGTTAAATTATACAGTCTAGTGTCAGGCTTGAGCCGTGATCTTTCCTCCTCAAACCTGCTGCCTGGCCGCGATCTCTTCTTGCCCAACAATTCCTCCACGAACAAAGCACCCACAGGCGTCAACCACGAGCGAACAGATACAAGACACCGAACAATTCGCCCACTAGGGCACCGGGCAGACAATGTCAAACCCTACCCGAAACCCTGCGCGCGGGCGCCGCTTAGACGACGCCCTTTCCCAGCTCGTCGATGGCCTGACCCCCGCGCTCCCGATCTCCGCCATCCAAGACGAAGACTACTCCGACGCAGAGGAAGCTCTCGCCGCAGCCGAAAGCCGCCGTCACCATGTCCTCATGGAGCGCGCCTGGCGTATCCTCGACACCCACGCCAGCACCAACGCCCCAGACCCAGGATCACCAGCGGGACTTGGTGGACGGCGCGGAAGTCTCGCAGGAACAGAGAGCATCAACAACGCGCCTGATCTGATTAAGCGCAAGCTGCGGCGCGAAAATATCAGTCCCGACAAGGCGGTGCGGTTTTCCAACCTATACTCTCGCCTCCTAACGCAGCCTGTGCTGTCGCAGAAATGGGGTATCCTCTTTTTGCTCTATAAGTTGTCCGCCTCGGATGAGCCAGCGGAGGGGGAACGAAGCCGGAGCCCGTTGATGGAAGAGGCGCATTTGCACAATATGTTGGGGAAGGGTGGACGCCCAAGACGAGGCACGATGATCGACTCGGAGGATGAGGGCCCCGCTGTTAGCTCGTCGGCTTCGCAACAACACCAACGCATACTGCCGGCAAAGATGGAGAGGCAAAGCTCCTTACGACATGATATTGATCGTGGTGTAGATCAGGCTGGGCGTAGCTCGACTGAAATACCAGCCGCCCGGGTTGAGACTGGAGTGAATGACCTTGCCAACGATGAGCATGTTCGTGCTGCCTCGCCTCGGCCTTCGACTGCTAACCCATCGGGCCCGGCGGAATTTTCTGGGTCTGCTGAGCATAGGCTCCTGCGCGATCTTCCGTTCAACTTGCAAGGGCTGTCGTCGTCGAATCTGCAATTTAGTTCCTCATCGAGCTTGAAATTGCCCTCGAATCTGTCTGCCCCGATAACCTCACTTCTTAACACGTTGGCGGAGCCTTGCCTACTCTATAAGGGACTGTCTGTATTTGTGGAAAGCGAAGACGGCGGACTGGTGAACCAGAGCTTGCGGGCTGCCATTGCCATTGAGCTGCGCGCATATCTTAGCTTAGTGGCTACACTAGAGGCGGAAATCCGACAGGCGCTGGCCGCGATTGGAGACGGAACCGAGGCTCAAGGTGTACGGAAGGGTGGCGTTACCTTGAAGCGGTGCGTGGTGTGGACGAGAGATGCTACGATGGCCCTTCGACTAATGAGCTTGATCGTGGAAGAAGCTCAGAGTAAGTAAGCAGGCAGATGACTATATTTCTCAATGACTGACACATCACAGGCAAGAGTGGTGGCCAGCTGATCTCCTTAATACACGGCTTTTCAACATCCCACGGAGATCCCTTCGTGTGCGCATTCGCCGAGAAACTTCTTGCACATGTGACACGTCCATTCTACGACATGCTGCGGCTATGGATTTACGATGGTGAACTGTCAGATCCTTACAAGGAATTCTTTGTCGCCGATCCAGAGTTCCGGCCGAAGACTGACCCCCGGCGGGTTGCAACAAGCGTCTGGGAGGACAAATATAAGCTTAATGATGACATGGTACCTTCAATCATTACTCAGGAGTTTGCGAAGAAGATTTTCCTGATTGGAAAATCCTTGAACTTCATCCGGCATGGTTGCGGCGATTCGGCGTGGGTGGAGGCCTATTCCAAGAAAGCCTCCAAGGAACTTCGATACGGCGACACCGCCACTCTCGAGATCTCCATTGATGAGGCATATAAGACCACAATGGCTCGATTGATTTCCCTGATGAACGGAAAATTCAACCTCTTCGATCACCTAAAAGCACTGAAGAGTTACCTGCTACTGGGCCAAGGAGACTTCATTGCTCTGCTCATGGAGTCGCTTGCCACAAATCTAGATCGCCCAGCAAATTCACAATATCGACATACCCTAACTGCCCAGCTGGAACATGCTATCCGTGCCTCCAATGCACAATACGATACCCCAGAAGTTTTGCGTCGGCTTGACGCCCGTATGCTTGAGCTGAGCCACGGTGATATCGGATGGGACTGCTTCACGTTGGAATACAAAATCGATGCTCCCGTGGACGTGGTCATCACACCGTGGGCGTCAACTCAATACCTGAAAGTGTTCAACTTCCTCTGGCGCATCAAGCGAGTTGAGTTCGCGCTGAACAGCACCTGGCGGCGATGCATGACCGGCGCACGAGGAGTTCTCGGCAACGTGGAAGACAAAGTCGGGGCAGATTGGAAGCGAGCACGTTGCGTGATTGCAGAAATGATCCACTTCGTCAACCAGCTCCAATACTATATCTTGTTTGAAGTCATCGAGTCCAGCTGGGAACAACTGCTCGAAGCAATCCGGAGACCGGACTGCACCCTGGACGACCTTATTGAAGCACACACCAAATACCTCAACTCCATCACCCACAAAGGTCTACTAGGATCTGCATCCTCCTCGCGCTACGGCACCTCGACCTCGACCTCCACGAAACAACCCGAAGAAAACTTCCTCAGCCAGCTCCACCAGATCCTCAAGTTCATGCTTGCCTACAAAGAGGTCGTAGACGGCCTGTACTCCTTCTCCGTTGCGGAATTCACCCGCCGCCAAGAGATAAACGCCAAGATCGAGACTCGCTCCGCCCAGGGTCAATGGGGCCTCTCAGAGCGTGATCTCCTCCCCCGCCAGTCCAACACCCGGACGGGGGCTTCAATGGCCTCGACCCCGGACGTCCGACCCGATAGTGCCGGGATGGACGGCATCAATACCCCGCTTTCATTATCTGGTCCCAATCTCGCCGCCGACGACAACATGCTTGCCTCGCTCCGCCTCCGTCTCCGTGATATTTCCGCGGAGTTCCGCTCCCGTCTGACTGTCCTCCTCGGTGATCTATCGTACCAGCCGGATGTGGATATGCGCTTCCTGGGCGTTGTGATGAACTTCAACGATGTCTACGAACTGCCTAAACGGCGGAAGGCGGCTGGTCCAAGTGCCAGGGATAAAGAGAAGGAAAAGGAAAAGGAAAGAGAGAGGGAGAAGGCGAAACGAAGGGCTGCTGCATCTGCAGCTACGGGGTCCGGGACTGAGAGTTTTGTGCAGAAAGAGGTGCGCAGGGAGAGGAGGGACACTGGAGCTAATGATCCTGGGTTTGCTTCTGGGACATAGATGTCTGCAGGTACATTCCTCTAGGGCATTAATACAATTGACGAGTTCCACGAATTTTCCCTTTCATATATACACAAACCATCAAGAGCTGAATACATAATACCCAAAAAAAGACTACTCGGAATATATCTAAGAGAGAGAGAGAGAGAGAGAGAGAGAGCATAAGCGACTACTTAACTAGTTAAATTGAATAGACCTTATGGCCTGAGGCACCAGGCCAAACCAACTTCACTCCCGCGCAAGTTATCGGCAGAAAAAAAGTTGTCTCCGCCCAATCTCAGCACAGTCGTCGCATTTACAGGCCCTAAACTCCAGATTTCAGCCTTCTTTGTAGCGCTCCTTCCAATTCTTTGTGTTTATCAGATCTTGTCGCAATCTACCCGCAGCAATGGCGCACCATACGGACGGCCAGCCCCCGTCGAAAAAGCTCGAATCGAAGCTCAAGAAGTCGAAAGACTCTACAGAAGAAGGAAGTGCAGACGCACAAGAGTCCACTCGCAGTAAAAAAGACACCAAATCCGACAAGAAGGACAAGAAAAAGCGCAAGTCCGTTTCCGAGGATACAGCACCCGAGACAGACGGCGAAATGAAGAAAAAGAAGAAGCGCCGCCATACCGAAGATGACAGCGACCAGAATGGCAAGGATGATGAATCGCACAAGCAAAAGAAGAAGCGAGTCTCATTTGGACCCGGAACGAAGGAATTTGACGGCGACTCTGAGAGCGAATCGGACGAGGCTGACAACAACGACGCCGTCGCAACCGACGGAGCCGATGCAGACATCGAAGACGCTGGGGACCGAATGTTCGAAGAGATGAAGCAGCACAAGCGGGACAAGAAGAAGCAAAGGAAACTTGGCACCGCCTCGACTGAAGCCCCAATCCACGAGACGGCTATTCTCTCGTACCTGAGCCACTACCACCGAGCACGCGCGACATGGAAGTTCCAAAAGAACCGGGAGACAAACCTGTTCAAGCACCTGTATTCGCTTGAGCATGTTCCCTCTAAGTACAACACATCGTTGCTGGCGTACATGCAGGGCTTGAAAGGCGATGCTGCCAAGCAGCGAATGAGCGATGCTGCGAGACAGGTGATCAAGGCCGATATGGATCTCGATAAGCCGAAGGATGATGAAGAATCGGAGAATCAGGAGCCTAAGATTGCAAACCCCGAGTACCTGGAAGCTGTCAATGCGTTCCGTGAGTGCTTGCCAACGGGAAATGAGGACATGGACAACGTCAATTTCGGAGAGAAGTTGGAGGGAGACGTCCAAAAGCGTTTGCCGAAGAGGCAGCGAGCAGAGCTGGTCTTTTTCGCTGTTGCCGGCAAGCTTTTCAGCGCCGAGGATTTGAAGAAGCCGAAAAAGCCCAGGGCTCCCGAGCCCCAGGTACCCAAGAAGCGGAAGAACAGAACTATGGTTGTTGATATCAGCAGCAGCGAGGATAGTGATGATGATGCCCCGGCTCCGAAGAAGGCTGCCAGCAAACCCGCGCCGGACAGCGATGACGACACCTCGTCAAGCGGCAGCAGCAGCAGCAGCGGCAGCGACAGCGACAGCGATAGCGACAGCGATAGCGATAGCGACAGTGATAAGAAGCCGTCTGCTGCCCCAGCCCCAGCCCCGGCCCCGGCCAAACAAAGTGCCGCGAGCACTCCTTCAGCGTCCGCCCCCAATGGTACTGGAATGTCGAAGAAGGAAACCAAAGCTGCCAAGAGGAAGGAGAAGTTTGTACCAGTTCGCGAAGAGAAGCTCAAGCCTGTTGTTCCGAAGAAGACACAGAAGCGAAAGCTCAGGACTGCTCAGATCGAGATCTCCAGCAGCGAAAGCGACAGCGAGTAGCTCTGATGAATTGAGGTTTGGATTGCTACCTAGGGTTTGGATGTGTATATATCTCTACCACAGCATTTGGGACGGTGTAATTATGTTCATGTCAAAAGTCATTTTATCCTCATGTCGTCCATAATTGATCTGCATTGAAGTATGTAGATTACTATATGATTCGTTATCCTGTGAAATATCTCAAACTCAGTAATAGTAAAAAAAACACCAATGGGCAGTCAGTGATGAACCCCAGGGCTGTTTATAGAGGAACCTGGAAGGCGGTGAAGCTGACCTCAAGCTTGAGCTCAGGCAGCTCTGGCACGCGTCACTGAGCAACCCCCATCATCTCATCCTCTTGAACCCTCCTTTCTCATTCCTTTCCTTTACTGTTGTTAATCTCGCTATAAAATACTTGAAGATCCGCCGTCATGTCTGGTATGCTCCCTAGTCGATGGCCTAGCCCAACCACATGACTTTATCCACTAACCTTGGTTGTCTCCGCAGGAAGCGCCTACGATAGACATATCACTATCTTCTCTGACCAGGGTCGACTGTACCAAGTTGGTGTGTATTGCCCACTCAATGAATCCGCCTCGATCTGCCCAGCGGCCTCAATCCGTGCGCTGTCATCATGACCACTGACCAAACATCTCCCCTCTCAGAATATGCATTCAAGGCCATCACTTCAGCCAACATCACATCCATCGGTGTGAGGGGCAAGGACTGTGCCGTGGTGCTCTCGCAGAAGAAAGTCGCTGTAAGATAGATTCCTTTATCGCTGGGAATTGTACTCACACTAACCCGCTGTCTACCAGGACAAATTGATCGACCCATCCTCCGTTTCACATGTATTCCGGATCTCGCCTTCCGTAGGCTGTGTGATGACCGGATCCATAGCAGATGCTCGCGCATCCGTCGACCGAGCCCGTGGTGAGGCTGCTGAGTTCCGGTACAAGTTCGGATATGAGATGCCGTGCGATGTCCTGGCAAAGCGACTGGCAAATATCAACCAGGTCTACACACAAAGGGTAGAGTTTCCCGTGCAGCCTATTTAGAGGGATAGAATAGCTAACATGGTTTTGAAACTCCAGGCTTACATGCGACCACTTGGCGTGGCTACGACCCTGATCTCCGTCGATGATGAGAGCGGCCCGCAGCTCTACAAATGTGACCCTGCCGGTTACTTCGTTGGATACAAGGCGACAGCATCAGGCCCCAAGCAGCAGGAGGCGTTGAACTACTTGGAGAAGAAGCTGAAGAACAAGGATGCGGCCCCGGGCAGCTGGGAGGAGGTTGTGGAGCTGGGCATCACAGCCCTCAGCAATGTGCTAAGCGTTGACTTCAAGAAGCATGAGATTGAGGTTGGTATCGTCGGTGGGCCGCGGGCCGATGGCGAGGAGGGAACCACTACAGAGTTCCGTGCCCTGACGGAAGAGGAGATTGATGAACGGCTTCAGGCCATAGCCGAGAAGGACTGAGCGGGTTATCTGCAAGCTATGGATGTAAGCGACCAGTAATGGACGGACTTTATTTTAGAGACACAGACGGTCTGTGAACTATAACTTCAATTGTTTCCTGCAGTACACTTTCAGCCATGTTCATCCTGTTCCTGCATCTCCATAAGTAGAGTCCATCTATTATTATGGATATCATTGATGCTATGGAACCTTGGGATACCACTGTATCGCGTAATGTCGGGTAGTCCGAGACCATATCAGCCTCTCAAAACTGGAAAACTCGCCACTTTATGAAATATGGATTGCTACTATGGGTTCATCGCAGCGTCTACTTGCATAAACCTTGGAAAGCAAGGAGACAACACGCCCGTCCGGACATGATACTAAGAGTGGGTGATGATGCCACATGTGGCTCAGTGGTGGCTTGGGCCTGACCATAAATTTTATGCGTCCAATAATTGTATATGATTGGTCTCATTAACTAAACTAGTACAGCTAGGAGAGACTAATGTGGCTAGTGTAAGTAGACTAAGAATAAATGTGGCCCAAGACCAGCTGAACCTGTTCCTAACTGTCAGAATCCACTACACGTCAAGTCCGAGTTCAGGTCCGAATATTAGATCTCGTCTAATGCAGGTCCAGGGCTGAGACCTTTTTTGAAATTTCAACAGGGGTCCCACGAGGATGCATCGAAAAAAAAAATTTTTTATGATTCCCCACTAAGTAGTTCCCTTATACTCTCCAATCAGCATCCTAAAACGCCCTCGAAGAGAAACCCCAAATCGACACAGGAACCTAATCTCATATGCGGGCCAACAATCTCCACTTCCTATCCACACGGGATATCGATACAATAGGTTTTCCCCTCCACTGTCGGATTCCTCTCCTTGGGACTTGGTCCTAGTGCCGTAAACGGTTTCTCGGGAGCTTATGGGCCCGGTCCCCATCCCAGCTGTGCTTGACAATCTGAACTCCTTGATCGTGGCATCTTGGCCGTCTATTGGTGCAGCTCATCCTCTCGGTGATGTATCCTGACGCTCCGCTGTTGAGGGCTGATAAATTTTTGGTTTTTATGTATTATTTTGTACGATTATGGATTATACGGGGTAAGAGACACCGTTTCCAAACTTTGAAAGACTTATATCTATCCTCTTTTCCCCCCCAGCTAGTGGTGGCCTAACATTCTCGACTCCATGGACCATCAGCTCCTCTAACCATTGCCTTTGTTTCGATCCTCATTGGTCACCTTTGATGTCCATTCTTTATACTTACATTTTACCTTCTTCCTACTCGTCCATCTGATCAGCCTTTATATAACATTTAATATACCAACATGGCCGACGGACGTAAGCTGAACCCTAATCATGTCACCCAATCAAATCACTAACCAAGCCACAGTCAACCAAGCCCGCGCTATGCGAGTCGCCGAGATAATCAACGACTACCGCACTCTGCTAGTCCACATCTCGCAACAGCAAGTCGAACCATCGCAAGAAGAATACTGGGAAGATGGCTTCGTAGTACTCCGCGAGTCCCTAGCCTCCGCCCAGACCCTAATTTCCGCCAACTACCAAGCCTGTCCGGTAACAGGGCATGGGAACGTCGAGACCGAGAAAGCCGAGCTACAGAGGTACACACACACACACAATCCTTAGCCTCGAATCATATCAAGCTAACTTCCTCCCAGAGTCATACTAGATAGCAGTGCACGTCGATTCCAAGCACACAAGATCTACCTTCGCGCCGCCGCAGCCAGACGATGGGCCATGACCCGTGCCAGCATCCTACGCGGCTCAAATGCAACAGCCCAGCACTCTACAGCCTTGAAGAGCGCAACTGCCACCCTTCATCAGGATCTGGCTCGTTTCACGGACCAGCATGTCGTGGCGGACTTGCGAGCTGCTGATCTGCGTGCTGGCCACTGGCTTGACGATGATCCATCGCTGGAGGCGATCCAACGCTGGGTTGTGGGTCGGTAATGGGATAACGGAAACGAAAATGGAAATGAATGCATGTTGCATGTGGCCTAGAGTTGAGATAGAGGAGGGTTTTTTTTCGGATTTTACCTTTTCCCGAGTGCTTGTGAGCCTGGGGCTTTGTATTCTTTTAATAGGGGGACATAGCGCTGGTCGTTACTGTCAGCCTTCTGTGAAGAGACAAAATGAGTTTGGATTGATTGCGTGGTTTTGGTTACTACGATATCCCCTCTTGTTTATTTTTTTTTGGCTTTTTTTTTTGGGTTAGGTGTTATGAGACATTTGTCGAAAATCAAAGATTATACAGTTATAGATGCTATATCGTGTGTAGACATGCATAATGTACATAACTGAATACGTTAGCCCTAATGACCCCACAGTAAACATCAAATTTGTATATAAATTTTTGCTAGAAACTGCACACTAAAGATAGAGACTGTCGGCAATTAACACATGAACCAGACACCTGGGGCGCCGAGGCAGAGATACCAGCTGAAAAATCCACCAAGAGTGAAGGGTCAAAAAAAAACGTTGTGATGTGGATATGGAGAGACACGGCTTGCGAAGCTAAGGGCGTTAGGTCGGCTGTGTAGATCCAATCAAATCTACGAACGACCATATCGCGGCTGGAGTTCAGCTATAGATGGACTGGATTTCCAGGCGACGTTTCTTTTTCTCTTTCGATTTGTTTTATGTTATAGTGGATTTGTTCCCATTTATTTCCCGTTAAGCTGTGGGCTTTCCGCTCACTTCCTATTCATTTTCTTTTTTTTTTTTTTCTTTTAGTCTTAGCCATTGCGGCCTCATCTTGATGGCATTCAACCGTGAGAGTACGGAGTACGTGGGGCATGAATAAAGATGCTATGTCGATCGTTTGTACATCAATTTTCTTCGGCGACCTCCGTGTCCAATGTGAGAAACATATAGAACCCCGTATGATCTATATAGGGCAACCAGATAGGTTGCATTGGCCAAGCACATTTGGGGGATCATGAGTCACGCTAAAGTGTTGATTTATAGGCTCGATCATCTCATGACCGGGTGTTCAGCCCTGAGTCCACGTGGAGTCTGGATCTTTGTGCATCACTCTCAGATCACTACCCGCGAATGCCGATTCCCCAAATATCGGCTTGAGGTCGTCACTTGCCACGGGTTCGGTCGATCTACTGCCGAAAATGTCCGATCCACGCTTGATTCCCCATATATGGATATTGAGGGCGTAGGTCGCCTGACCGGGGTTTCATGAGGAATTGTGTTTCAGGTACTGTTAAGCTCCTTTCTGCATTGGGATACTTTTGAGACTTTTATTCAAGGTATTGCTTCTCTCCGTTAATTATTCCCCAAAATACGTATCCGCTGAATTGGAAAATCAAGGTCTTTTAAGCTTAACCGATATAATAACAATGAGTGTGAATATGTATAGGTAGTCATCATTCCACATGGTATTGCCCGCTTTAGGCCTAGGGTTGCATTCTTCACCATCACGAGTACTTGGAATCTTCCCATATTTTGCTTGCATAAACTCAATAACTATGCTACATGATGAAACACAGGGAGTTTTGAGGTTACATGGACTGTTTGACCAGGTGGAGGTGTCACGCAACCACGTTTTTCTTGGACCATTCTAGGCATTTAGTAAACATACATATACTCTTCAAGATCTCTTATATCTTTGCAATTAGAGATTCAACTCTTCAGATCTATTGATATTCGTGCCTTGGTGCCTGATATACACCGCCATATGTGAGTCCCAGCCAATGACGTGGTAATATATAGAGCTAACAATTAGGCTGCGACATAAAGTGCCCCCAGAAAGACTTGTCTTTTAGTGTTCTGAAACTCTTTTTTTTTGACTTGAAATTGTGGCTTATCGACTCGGACGTACTTTATTTATACTTGTGGCTGTTCTTCTGCAACACTTTAACTCGACTCATCCAACAATGTCTGGGATGAAATCAGTCGCCTACTTTGTCAATTGGGTATGTGCGTCATTTTATATTTCAATTCCGACTGCATCTACCATACCCAACGGGCTGGATACATACATCGGAAAAGAAACCAGTGTTGACATCCTCCATAGGCAATTTACGGCCGCAACTACAACCCACAGGATCTGCCCGCGCAGAAACTGACACACATCCTCTATGCATTCGCAAACGTCCGTCCCGAGAGTGGTGAAGTGTAAGTCCCCCCATCCTTACGGACTGCAGAAGATGTCCTGACCCGAACTGCAGGTATTTGTCCGACACTTGGTCCGACATCGAGAAGCACTACCCGACAGACTCATGGAATGATGTCGGTGACAATGTGTACGGATGTGCTAAGCAGCTTTTCCTGCTGAAGAAGCAGAACCGTAAGATGAAGGTCCTGCTTTCTATCGGTGGCTGGACGTACTCGGCGAATTTCGCACAGCCTGCGAGCTCCGATGCGGGTCGGACTAAATTTGCCGAATCGGCCACACGTCTGGTTCTGGATCTAGGATTCGACGGTATGTTTTATCGGTTAGGTACTGTATACAATGCTGGTTTGACTCTTCTATAGGTCTTGATATCGACTGGGAATATCCCAAGGGTGAGTCTGTCAGCACATATTTACACGAAGTCCCAAGGCTCACTTTCTATCCAGATGAAACCGAAGCCCAGAATCTAGTTCTCTTGCTCCGGAAATGCAGAGAGGTATGTCTCCTAACTTCAAGATTCGACCAAACTAACCGCAAATAGGTTCTCGACAGAGCGGCCGGTTCTGATCGCCGTTTCTACTTGACAATCGCCTGTCCTGCCGGTATGTAATATCGCGTACGATGGAAAAGTGCCACGAAACTAACAGCCACAGGCGCGAGCAACTACGAGAAGCTTAAGTTCCAAGAGATGACCCCCCTGCTAGACTTCTACAACCTCATGGCGTACGACTTCGCCGGAAGCTGGGATACCAAGGCCGGCCACCAAGCGAACGTCTCCCCTTCAGCTTCAAACCCTGCATCTACGCCGTTCTCAATCGATGCTGCTTTGAACTACTACATCAACAATGGCGGTGTACCTCCTTCAAAGATCGTCATGGGCATGCCCCTGTACGGACGTGCATTTGAGAACACCGATGGACCCGGCGCTCCCTTCTCCGGGGTTGGACAGGGTAGTTGGGAGAACGGGGTGTGGGATTACAAGGCGCTGCCTAGACCCGGTGCTCAGGAAAAGTTTGATGGAGAAGCTGGTGCGTCGTACTGCTATGATGGCGGTGCACGCACGATGGTTTCGTACGATACGCCCCAGGTGGGGCAGCTCAAGGCGAAATATATTCGCGACCGCGGGCTGGGTGGTGGGATGTGGTGGGAGAGTAGCGGTGATAAGGGTGGTAAGGGGGCTAATTCGGCGGAGGGAAGCTTGATTGGTATCTTTGTCGATGGGGTGGGTGGTGAAGGTGCTTTGGATCAGTCGTCAAATGCCCTTGATTACCCCGAGAGCAAGTATGACAATCTCAAAGCCGGATTCCCGCAGTAGGTTTGAGGTTTGCACGTTGTGCATTACCATTGCAGTACAGTTGACTACACAGGATGTGAATATCGAAGTCTACGAATACATACATGTCTATCATTACGTGGGAGTTTGAGTTTTCGGCGGATGCCTAGTTTTTTTTGTAATTGACTGTATCACATGGGTATTCCAAGCAACCATCATCAACCAGCGTCAACCGTGACGCTCTATCACTTGCCCCAGCGTGGCTAAACCATACCCAAGCTCGGTGACAGGACACCACGGTCCGAGTTAGACCATTTATTTGGCCTCGTCGAAGACGTAGGTGAGGTGGCACTTACCGCAGTACTGGCGGTTGTGCATAGCGGCCATGAAGACACCGGCACCACACTAAAGAACGAATTAGTTTCTGATTGAAAAGGAGTAGTGTTGCAAAAGTAATCACATACCTCGGGAGCGGGGCACTCGCGGCGAAGACGCTCGATCTTGCCGTCACCGTCAACCTTGTAGTACTTGAGGATGGCGAGCTTGGTCTTCTTGTGCTTGTGCTTGATCTTCTTGGGGGTGGTGTAGACCTTCTTCTTGCGCTTCTTACCACCACCACGCAGGCGGAGGACGAGGTGAAGGGTCGACTCCTTCTGGATGTTGTAATCCGAAAGAGTGCGGCCATCCTCGAGCTGCTTACCAGCGAAGATCAGGCGCTGCTGGTCAGGGGGAATACCCTCCTTGTCTGGTGAGACGTTAGCCTGTGTCGCATTTTTCGAGCGCCGGTTGTGTGGGATCCTTGCTCGCGGATTTCGGTTCTGCTTACCCTGGATCTTGGACTTGACATTGTCAATGGTATCGGAGGACTCCACCTCAAGGGTGATAGTCTTACCCGTAAGGGTCTTGACGAAGATCTGCATCTTGATGAAGGCCTGCGATGGAAAAGTCAGTGGGATGCTCGTGACAATGAAAATGTGGCAGGGAGAGAGAGAATGGACTGCAGACTAGCTGCACATGTCGACATTCCTATCTGCTTGCATAGAACAAAAACTCACCTCGACAGTTGTGTCTTCCTCAACCTTACAAGATTAAAGAAGATCGTTGTGCGCGGAGCGGGTTGGTGATTAAAATGGTTGTGTGGTCACGTGTGTGGGTCTACCGAAAGTGGTTTAGCTTTAAAGAAAAATCGAAAAATGCTTCCAAAGGGAAAGCATAGGGTTTACTTTATCAAGCGAGAATGTGGGCATTTTTCCATCAAACGGGTGCCATGGTCTAGTGGTATGACGAATCATTGTGGTCAAGTACAATTGTACCCATTGGTACTGATTTAGCCCCGGTTCGATTCCGGGTGGCGCCATTTCTTTTTATTTTTTGATTCTTTTTGCTTTAAATCTACATATCTAGAATGTCGACATACTGAGGTTAAAAAAGATAGAGGTTTGTCTCGATCTCTTCAGAGAAAGCCTCTTCCTCTGAGTTTTCCTCCAAATCCAGTTGGTCGCCACTTTCGAATGTCGCTATTAGGGCTACGGCATACGCAAAAAGTTGGCGCGTCACAGGCTCACTGAAGTCCCCATGTATATATAAAGCCTTGGAACAGAGGTAGGGCCACCTTGAGGTGTGTGGAGGCAGGCCCATTGGTAGGAACCGGACGATATCAATACCATGGGGTGTCTGTAGTGCACATGCCATAGACAGATTCAGCAAAAGGACATAATCGACCGGTGTTATGGAAGGAATTGGTGGGTGTAAAAGGGCCCTAGAACTTGATATGAACGAAACTGTCACCTGTAATGCTTCCAGGGTCCCGAATGTTGTAGTGCAGCGACGGATACTTTCTCCGGTGTTCTGAATCGCAGTGTCTTCCAGTTTGCTCGTGTATGTTCAGTGTCTTACCGACGTATAGCAGGAGCTTATTTTCTTTCGTCCAAAGGATATGTAACATGATCCATGGCCCTTCGTCGTTCTTGTGTTTTCCATCGAAGAAAGTCGTTGTCTTGGAAATTAACGTATGCATTGTTAGCTAGAAAGAAGATTAAATGGTTAACTAGGGGACATCGCTGACTGTATACCGCTGAGGGGCTGGATTTAAAGGCCTTGATACTCTTCTTTGGATTAACCATAGCGGGGGGCTTCCGATCCATATCTATGGTGGGGAGTAGGCACGGGGTTTGATGATGGGATAAGTGTGCTATGGGGTAAATAGAGGTGAAGCATTAATTCTCTGCACGCAAACAGAAGCTTGACATTGAGACATCGTCTGTCTCGACAGTGACGACTGGTCATGGGGTTCATGTTGAGACACCAATAGAATATATTACCTAGGGCTTCCTCTGAGACGAGATATATCCATGCATGCCTTGATTACATTGCCTTACGACCGACCTTCTTGCAACCTTCCTAACTATTTCACATCCGAGCTACGCAGTCCAATACACCTAGGTGCGATAAATTACAACTAGATATCGCAACAAATGTTGCCTATGTGGAATTATTCCTGTGGCTCAGTGATCTTTGTATGATATCTTGTCATTTTGGTGTGGTTCGGGAAATTTGAGGAACTTATGGCCGATATATATATATTCAGCGGGGTTAGAGATGTGAGTTCCATTTCCATGATAATCCGGGGGTTTAATCTACTCGAGATTGATATATAAAAAGTACCTATTAGTGGCCACGGCAAAAAATAAAAATAAAAATGGTTGGTTATTGAGATACGTGTAGCATATATCGCAATTACTACATAACCATGGTGTCTCGGCTACGCATGTCGCATGTTGTATCTTCCAAGGTTACCGACTAATATTCATCCTAGATAACCCGGACTATTCTACTCGTCAGTATCACCTTGGTTGCATCCCGCCTTAAACTATTCCATGTATGTGGATATTAGCCTAACGTAGTTCACAGAAGTGGTCCACGCTAAAATACACAGTAAAAGCGACACAGTTGTCACTTATATTTCGACAACCAACGTTTTTATTTATTCTGATCACACGCCAACAGCAATTGGTAAGTTGTTCCGGTGTCTTATATAAATCAAAAATAAATTGAATACCTGCATTGCTGTGGTACCAAAAATTAGATCGCCGAACTCCAGCATATACCACTTGAACAATAATTTATCATGTCGGCTAACACTCTATAAAACTGCCAGATATCGTATAAAAGTCATTAAATAGCAAGAAACAGTTCACATAGACAGCCATTATTGATTGCACTAACATGTTGTAAGTTATCGCTTTTTGTGTGTGTTGTTAGCGTGGACCGCTTGCATGTGAAATACGTTATGGAATGAAAGGAACTCATAGTAGCCCATGACCTGCCTTAACGTAGATCAATTGGTGTAGAAAGAGAAAGACTACTCTGTATGGAGTACGGACACACTCCCCGCTAAACTGCCTGGATACGCCTCCCACTGGCTGGTGTGCTGCAAGGTTGTAATTTATCCGATACTCCAACGAAGGAAGTACATACGATAGATAAAAAAAAAGGAAAATATGAAAAAAGATCAAAAAGAAAAAAGAATTGGCGCCACCCGGAATCGAACCGGGGCTAAATCAGAACAAATGTGTACAGATGTACCTGACCACAATGATTCGTCATACCACTAGACCATGGCACCTATTTGATGTATGTGGGGCAGATTTTTGACTATATCAAGTCCTCGACTTCATTTTCCTAATATTGTATTAAGACTTAAGGGTTTCTAGACACGACGAGTACAAATATGGAGATCCATGACCTATAAGGGTTAAGTACAATATATAAATCCCTTTGCGTAGGTGCCATCCGTGGTCCATAGCCCTAGAAATCATATCCAAGGTTGCTATTGATCTATTACGAAACCCTAACGTTACCCTCCACACTACAACTCTAAATTAATAGGTCACCCCTAACCTCTTACTACTAGTATCCTCTCCTAATTTTATAGAAAGTCTATATCCACGCTTTATGATTTTCTTCATTTTATATTAAATCATCAATCCTTCTATATAAAGGCTACAAGAGTACCAAGGTACATCAAATAGGTGCCATGGTCTAGTGGTATGACGAATCATTGTGGTCAGGTACATCTGTACACATTTGTTCTGATTTAGCCCCGGTTCGATTCCGGGTGGCGCCAATTCTTTTTTCTTTTTGATCTTTTTTTGATAATTTCCTTTCTATATCCATCGTTTGTACTTCCTTCGTTCATTGATTGTATTGAGATAATTTCTGTAGTAGTTATGGAGGGTAAATTAAAAGCGCAGTTAGAGAAACGGTAACAAGACAGACAATCTATTAATGTCAAAGATCAACTCAACTGGCCCTTGAATTCTTTCCCCCAAAATTACAGATCCTAATGGAGGAGTGAGTGTCCGCCACCCATATATATACATACGCAAAAGATCACTTACCCATATGCAATTGTAACTTTTACTGGGCGGGTGACGTATATAAATGCCAGTTTTCTTGACTATATTATTCGAAGACAGTCCATTTATCCCAAGTATACAGCACTAGTACTGTAATGCTATTCCAATGTTTCTATAAAAGTGAAGGGCAAGTTTCCTGGATCCCTTTATAGTTGAATGAATATATTATGTTAGAAGTAAATTTCAAATCGCAACACTATAAGAGGCCTCCATAAAACGTAGGCTACAACTCGAATATGGTATTTGAATAAAGCAGATTGGTATATATGCTGAGTTATAATATGTTTTTAAAGACTTCTGTAGCACTAAAAATCAGCATTGATATATGTACCCTTTGCAGTCTGCCTAGTAAAAGGTACAATTGCATATGGGTGATCCTTTGCGTATGGGCGGCGGACCCGTTCTTTTATAAAAAGATTTCAGGAGTCGGTTATGAATCTAGGTAGCCTAAAGGAATAATGCCGACTCCGAGTTAATCTTGCACAAGTGTATAAAGAAAATATATTTCTTATTCATCTAGCCAAAAGTGACGACCCACATATATCAAATAGGTGCCATGGTCTAGTGGTATGACGAATCATTGTGGTGAGGTACTCACGTACACATTGGCACTGATTTAGCCCCGGTTCGATTCCGGGTGGCGCCATTTCTTTTTATTTTTCACCTCTTGTTACTTGGTGAAGGGGGAGTGATTCAGAGCTATAGATAGATATAGCCTGGAGACAACTTGGAATATCCCATGTTGGACAGGTCGAATAGCAGATATTGATATGACGCCATGGGGTTATCGGGCTATCGGGATATCGGGATATACAAACATAGAGCCAATGATATCTATGAGATCGACTTGTTTATATTGAATCTCCTTGGAAACGAACCGAGGAGTTGTTAATTTTGTAGTTCTATGTACAATTATATGGATGTTCCAAGGTTCATCAAAGGGATTATGAAGTCCTTGCAGAAGAAGAATAAATTGTAAGTAAGGCGGTCAAGTAAAATCGAGGGAAAGGCCCACTTTTCGTCACAGCCCTTTGGTTTCCCAGACGCCCGGGGCTGAGTGGTTGCTATGCCAACGCCCCGATTTGTTGATCAGAACGGGGCACATAGATCTGGGTTCCAGAACCAAACCTTGGAAACCTTCATACATTCGTGTTTCTGCTCTTCTTCAAGAAATTCTGTGTAACACACTTGATAACCTGAGGCTCTAACAACTCCCCTTTTCCCCTCTGGTCTCATTGCTTTCATATTCACATACTGACACCTCATCCAGGACCACAACCGTCGGCAATATAGCCATGAACTCCAACGCGCTCGGAAGCGGTCGTCATCGCCGTCAAATCTCCACACCGGCTCCATTCGAGCTTGCGCCAGTCATGACCAATATGCAACCCCGTCGGTCACATCGTCGAGGTCAGACTGTGGACTACAGTGCCTTCAGTCAACAGGCCACTATGGACCGACACATGCCGAAGACGGTCTCGCAGTTGCGCGATTATTTTAACGAAAAATCAGGTTTCTCATATCAACAGAGGGAGCAGTATCAATCCTATGCCCAGCAGCCCGAGCGATCTTTCATCCCAGCCATGCACATGCAGCAACCGTATCAATATCAACCTCACCAGTCGCTCGGGCCTGACTGTCAGGCTTTCAACCAAGAACAATTGCAAGCGATCCACACCACTACTGGTAGCCCTGCACCATCCTCCGTTGGTGCCCCGGCTTTGTCTCGATCAGCCAGTGAATGCTCCGAAAATACACCATTGAAGCTTGCGCTGCACCGTATGCAGCAGGAACAATTCTCGAACCAGCAACAGCAACAATTCATTGGAAATGCCGACTGGGAATTGTTTCCTCAGCGCAACATGCCAATGGCCCAAAACGAGCAGGTGACGGCCTATGCCGGTTCGATGCACCCAGTCTCTGTTCAACCAAAGGCTCCATCTGCGAAGATTCTTTCGCAAATGTCTACTGCTTGTATGCAATTTTCGCATCAGTATTACCTGACCGAAGCTAATTATATGGCAGACAATTCCCCCATGACCCCCGATTCTACCCCATTGAAAAGATCTATTGATTATTCCATGTACAGCAATGACCCAACATCTTCCAAGTCGCAAAGTTTCTCATTTCCCCATACCCCTACAACTGCTGAGATGCAGAGAGCCCAGTCTTTGCAAGGAGTCCCCTATGTCGAGTCCGTGCAGATTAAGCAGCAAATGCCCTCCCCCGTCAATTCCCCGATTAGCTCGTCTTTTGCCGAAGTTGCCGATATGCCATCCCCGAGTTCATATGGAATGACACCTCAAAATTCCAATGCCTCCTTCAAATCTTCCACTGGCAGAACTAAGAAGCGAGCCCCGTCTACTGTGTCGTCTTCCACCGAGCTAGCTGCTCGCGATGATGACCTTGATGCTCGAGTCAAAGCCTCAGTCCAGCAAACCGGTGTCTCGACCGACGAAATCGCCAAGTTCATCTCCGGCCCTGACCCCAAAGATGGAAAGTGGGTCTGTCTATTTACGGGCTGTCTTTGCCGCTTTGGTCGCAAGGAAAACATCAAGTCCCATGTCCAAACACACCTTGGAGACCGTCAATTCAAATGTGACATTTGCGAAAAGCACTTTGTGCGCGGACATGATCTCAAGCGCCATCTCAAGACACACAGTGGCAATAAGCCCTTCGCCTGCGCCTGCGGTGCCAGTTTTGCTAGACAGGATGCCCTGACTCGTCATCGCCAGCGCGATATGTGTGTTGGAGGCTTCACAGGTGTGGTTCCAAAGACCACCAAGCGTGGTCGTCCCCCGAAGAAGAAGACCAGTCGCCCGGATATCGACACTCGCCAGGCCAAGTCCACTCGTACTCGTCAACGTGTTGCTGAGAAATCCTCCTTAACCACTTCAGCCAATGCCCAGGTCACTCTGCAAGATGCCCCTGTGTTCAACTCGCCCAACTATGCCCCATCCGCTGCCATCTCGTCTTTCACGCCGCCCACCTCTCCCGGTGACAAATACCACGCAATTTCGTCGCCATGTCAGACCTACAACTCTCTCGATGCCCAGCTAGAGGATGACATGCTGCCCTTGTCACCGCCCCAACTCGCTCACGCTAGATACGAGCAGGCAATGGCTCAGTACGGATCACATTTCGGTTCGCAGACATACTCGCAAGAATCTACATACTCTCAGGAATCTCTCTACAGTGAATCTGCTCTCTCGCCTCGGGAGATGTCTTCCCCTCGCTCGGCGCCCACTCTGGCTGAATCATCCGTTGGCTCGGAGATCGATATTTTCATGACTCAAGATCCCTCCGACGACTTGCGAGAGGAGTTCGGCCATCTCGCTCACTCGGGCATCCCTGGTTTCCCAACTTATCAGTTCGTGGATACAACCGACTTCGCCTCTGTCTCGTCCTATTACCCAGAGAAGACCTTTTCTGGTATTCCTCACCTGGACGATGACCTGACAGACCCAATTGACTGCTTGTCCAGCGAGTTCCTGGTGGACCCTTGAACGGCTTTTATTACCTAAAAGAGCACGGCGATATATACGGCGCGACTTATCATTTTCTTCACGGCTAGACTTCTTTGCAACGATACGGGACGACCTTGTACACTTTAATGACCCACGACAAAATCGGGCGTTTTCTTTCTCTGCACATTTCGGGATTTGACACGACTTTGCGGACTTGCGGGTGTTGGGGCTATTTGCTTTTTGCCCTCTTTGCCCTTATTTCCCCCTGTATTTCTCTTTTTTTTTGTTTTCATGCTTTTCCTTTGTCTTTTCAT
Source organism: Penicillium cf. griseofulvum (assembly GCA_028974015.1). NCBI lineage: Eukaryota > Fungi > Ascomycota > Eurotiomycetes > Eurotiales > Aspergillaceae > Penicillium > Penicillium cf. griseofulvum. The sequence goes on from JAPQKP010000005.1 coordinate 1,667,323, forward strand.
GCTTTTGTTGTTCACGTCCCTTTGGCCTTATCTCATCTCTTCGATGATGTTTCATGTACGGCGGCGTGCTTATTCCCGGTGTTTACCGTTCTTTCTAAATGTTCATGATGCGATATGTATTTGATGTCTTTACTTTCAATGGATCTTTTCTGTACACCTGCCCTGTCAACAAAGGATGGTTTGTCGGAAGGATTATTTTCCTTCCGTGGCAGACATAATTGAGGATAGCCTGTACTCTACTGTTTCAAACTTGTTATGCCTACAGCTTACATCCGCTTCCGTATCATTCGTTACTCTATCGATTGTAGAATTGTAGGCTGCAATCTGTACTTTATATTGTTGGATTAAGGAAAAAAAGACCTCACAAAAGAGTCAGTACAAGAGAGAGACAGAGCAAATTGTTTGAACCCCAGCGACCTTCCTCAAGTCTACCGATGTGTACCCTCATAGGTATTCGTCTATAGAGAAAATTACAGATAGTGAGATGCCACTCTAGGTAATGCGCGTTTCTATTTGGAATTTCTAATTACTCTGCGTTAACGAATCGGTGGCTAACAGTCCCCTTGCCACATTCTATACCGGGATTTCTGTGCAACTCTTATCACATCTCAATAGGCCGACCTAATTTCCACTAGGGCCATAACGAGGGATACGTTAGTGTAACCATAACCCATCTACTTCGAAGCCCAGATGATCTCGATCTCAATAGGCCGTCCCCCTTGCGAAGCATACACGGTACTCTGTGTACGCCCCTTAGGTGGATTCTCGGCATAGAAAGTAGTGTGATCACTGTACGCGAGCTTACCATCCTTGGCCTGTATGTAGTGTGAGAATATGAGATGATATCTTGTAAAAAATGATCTGGGATATACATACGGTGAACTCGCTTGGTTTGTTGATGTGAGGCCCGCAAGCAAGGGCATCTCGCTCGAAGGCACAGGGCCCCTTGCTAGATTTCAAAGTAAATATATCATCTGCAGGATACAATTTGCTTCATGTTAGCAAGCAATAGCAGAGGCGTCATATGCAGAAAGCACAGTTACGAACCTGATATCTTTTCGGCCCGGAAAGTCGCACAGGTCCCTGACGAAAACCATGCTCCGTAGCTGATGATACAGCCATGCTTTCTGCCAAGCCTCGACACAACCAAGTTACCTCGGCCTGCAAACGGAGTGCCTGGCGCTGTGGGAGCGGGGTGACCACCAGTGGTTGTCGGGAAAGGCTCATGCCGAGCATGCTTCAGTGGGTACTTGATTCCCCTGGAGGGGCAATTGGACTTCTGCCCATCTGATTATTTTGTAAGCTTGCGATCTACCTAAGTGGGCAGCTCTGAAGGTTGACTGACCTGGGCCTGCAGATATGAATTTTCCGGACTGTAGACTTCCTGCAATATTGAAATAGTACCAAATCTCATTGATGGCACCACCTCGGCAACGGATAGTAACAGGGTTTCCATGGGCTTGTTCCAGTGCAGCTTCAATATCAGCAAGAGCATAGGTATGCGTCTGAGATGGTATGATGCCGGCATTGGCCAGGAACTTATGCATGGTTAGTGGTTCGATCCGAATATATAGTGAGTCATTGATCGAGACAATCAAACTAACCTCATGGGTAGGCAATTCCTTATAAACCTCAACAGTTTTGTCAAAGTAGTCCACGACATCCTGTTGCGGCAGGTAGTCCTCGTAGCAATGTGGTTCCAGCGTGCTGACGCAGGTGCCGTGTTTGTTCCACTCGTGTTGCCACAGATTGCTGTCATCACCACGGAAATCCTTCCAATACTCGCTCATGTATTCGAGCAAATCTCCCCGTCCCGCGTCTACTAGAATCAGGGAAATGTTGCTGTACTTGCGTCCGGAGTCGCAGAATTGGTCAAAGCCGCCATTGCAGTGATCGGGCCTGAAAAGTTAGTGTTATATTCATTCAGCCTGGGGATGTAGAACAAACTCACCATAGTCCGTGAATAGTCCATGCGTCTTCAGGGCCGAGTGCAGGGTCGACATCCCAGAATTGCGTCTGCAGCATTTGGCCACCGGGGTAGTTGAAACAGCATGTGTCTTGACCATGGTATTTAGCCTGGCAACTTATTTCCGAGACGGGGCATGATGACGAAGTTCCGGGGTTTGTATTTTCGTTCGAAGTCTGCGAAAGCCAGAGCGAGCCGAAGGTCTTGAGGATCTTCTGGGGTCCAGGGACCCCCATGAACTGTTGTAATGATCCCCGCATCATCGATGGCAGCCTTTTCCTGTGATCTTAGGGAGCACACTTGTCAAAATGACACAGAAAAAGAATATAGGAATAGAAAAAGTAAATAAGTACTAGGAGGTCGTATTCAGAAAAGAGATAGGTATACTCAGGAGGCGACAAAGGTAATCGGCGTACTATCGAAGCTGCCTCGTGCGGAGTCTCATATGACTAAGCGCGGGGGCAGCTGATAAGAGTCACCGGGGCTTTGTTTACTTGCAAGGCAGCAGCTATGCTTTATATTGCATTCTTTTAGAGCCAAAGATGGTCATTTGGGGTAATATGCTTAAATTCAAGAGTGAAGGGGTATCATAGTTAGTCCACAGTGGGCAAAATAATCTCACCGAGCTTGCGTTTGTCATTTCCGGCCTCAGGTGACTCTATGTCTCCTGCTTGCGCGCCTCCTCCTGTTCATGTACTCTTTCTTTCCATAAACGTAATACTTCAAAGCCAACCTCAACGGCGATAAGCAGAATGATAATCCATTCGAGCCGAAGACCATGTGTCTCACTAAGGCGCTCCCGGAGTACACTTGCGATCTCTTGCGCATAGTCCATCTTCTCGTTTAGCAGTTTGATGCGAATTCCAACATCTAAAGCTCTGCCAGCCTGCTCGTAGTATCCCTCCAATCCGAGCTCGTGTCGGCTGTCCCAAAAGATATCAGGAAGGGAATCAGTGAGCTCGGAATAGAGATTGAGCTGCGCTCGGACACTGAGTAGTTGCCCGGTCTTGCGGAGGACAAAGTCTCGCGTAAAAGGAAGTCGGGATCCCTGTGATAAGAGAGTGGGAATTGGACGAGTCGATTCAAAATAGTTTGAAAGAAGGCTCTCGAGGACGGCCAACTTCGTACTCCGAGCAAGACCCGACGAAAATGCAACCTTGGTCAACACCGTGTCGATGGATTGTTGCGCCGCTGGCAATCTCTCTGCATCTCCGTGACCAGGGTGGGTCCCTAGTATAATTGTGTCCCCTTTGATCACACTGTTCTCCCGCTTCGGGTCTTCCACGAATTCGAGATCCTCGGTTTCCAAGTCATCCACATGGGCACCTTCTGCTGCGGGCAAGAGAGTTCGTGTTGCCAGGAATGATGTGAATCCTTCTGGGAGCGACCACGCCACCACCGTGCCGGAGGGAAACACAAATAAATCGCCCACTTCGTCGGATGGTAGACCTGTGCTGGAGGGATTTGTCATGCGCTGTATGGAGTCCAACGGTATCTGAACGTGAACGACTTGAGGGAAGAGCCCAGTTTCCAATGGGTCCGGTTCGTACCCTCGTTCTTGTAAAATATCTCTGACTTGGCGGATGTTGAATTGCTCGGCGACGGCGTAAGCGGTTACTATCTAGAGACACCAAATCAGTGAGTGGAAGGAAATCATAGAAAATCTGAGTCATGCCTACCTTAGTCCGATATAACCCCTGCTCTTTGAGAAGCGCCTTGGAGAGAATGCCATCCTTCGATCTCTGCGCTTCTACCGCTACTCGCCGCAATGAAGTGGGAGCTGCTGGTAACCTAGGCCCCCGTCGACATTGCTTTTGGGAATCAGAGGAGAACTCAATTGATTCATGGCTGTTATTTTGTTTTTGTTTCAAATGAGCATTGGATGAGAAGAAATCCTTCCGTCGGGGAAGTGCCAATGGAGGAGAGGCATGGAGGTATTGGGTCTGCGGTCGCGTAGGAAGACATAATGTTGGTCGCTTGCAGCTCAGGCAGACATAGGGCCTGGCAAACATTGTGTGTGTGTCTGAGGAAAGAAAACCTCAGTTGCTCGGTCGGTCGATGACATCGTTTTGCAGCCCGCGGCCCGATACCCCGCTTAGTCATGGGACCAAGCTCCCGACGGGCCCTGACCTACCCCGGCTCAACTGTAGAACTACCGTTTCCAGCTTGTCGCATTCCACTTCAACCAGTTTGGGAGCTGCAGGTGCTGAGAGGGATTCGCCATGGACGCGCCTGGCGCGACACCGCCGGACGAAAGTGCCGTTCAGAGCACTCCCAAGCACGACACATCCATACAAACCAGCTCACCTACAGACACGACTCAAGGCGCCCAAGATATACACCAACGATGCAATGACAGCAGCTCTAGTAGAAGCAACGACGAAGAAGAAGAAGAAGAAGAGGAGGAGGAGGCTGAGGAAGAGGATGACTTGGACGACGAGGACGAGGAGCCCCGCCTCAAGTACGCATACCTGACGAAGCACCTGGGATCGGTATATCGCAACGGGGATGCGACAAGCTCGTTTCTAGTAGCAGGAGACAAAATGGTATGCAAATTTAACAGAACACATACTATACAATGAGCTAACGACATGCCTAGGTCGTCGGGACACACAACGGTAACGTCGTAAGTTAGCCACACCTGCGCGCAGACGTATGAACTGACCTTGTCAAGCATGTTATGTCCCTGCCGCTTCTACAATCCCTGCGTGTATATCATGCACATACAGCAAGTGTCACCTCAATATCGGTATCACCATTTCCGCCTCCGCCTCCGAACGTCAGGCAAGACACTTTCAGCAAACAGACCGCGGAAGAATACAGACCATCCACGCGATCGTCTAATACCACTGGCAGTATCCGCGGCCAAGGAAAACTGGGTAATCATCCCACCGTCCCTTCCATACCATCGAACTCGATTTACATTGGAACCTCGTCAATCGATGGCCACGTGTGCGTCTCGTCGCTGGTAGACCCCAAGGATGTGCTATTGCGCAATTTTGGCCGCCCAGTTCAATCTATTGCTTTGTCTCCAGAGTACAAAACTGACCGGTCATACCTGTCTGGTGGCCGAGCGGGTGAATTGGTCCTAACGACTGGCGGTCGTATTGGAGCGACCTCAAACTCGACAACAATGGGAGGTGCGGCCGCCACAGCCTCAAGTTGGCTTGGTTCCATGGGTCTGGCATCAAATAGCGGAAAAGATACCATTCTTCACAGCGGCGAAGGGACTATAAGCACAATTAAATGGTCACTGTCAGGAAAATACGTGGCTTGGGTCAACGAGGAAGGCATTAAGATTATGCGGTCAAATCTGCATCTGGATTCTTCAGAGACGGAATTTGCCTGGAAAAGAATCAGCCATATTGATCGTCCAAATCGTCCCGGCTGGGAGGAAATGGCCGGTGTTTGGAAAGCACGCGCAGAATGGATCGACCAGTCGGCTTTAGACAGTCGGGACAATCTCGATCCAAATGAAGAGTCTGCAAGCCCAGAGATACAGTCAATTGTGTCCACTGAGAAAGTGGAAAAACTTGTCGTCGGTTGGGGAGGAACCGTTTGGGTTATTGATGTCTACCCTGAAAGGGCAAGCAAAAGTTCCAAGGGCGAGAAGTTGGGCTCTGCAGAGGTTGTTACAATGTAAGCCCGGAATTCTCACGGCTTGAATTGGTCATCGCTGACTTTGAACACAGATTACGAACAGATTGTGTGGTATCTGGCATCTCATTGTACACGCCTCGTCTTCTTGTCATTCTCGCATATATGGAAACCGAGGGTGAAAATATAAGGAACGGAAGAAGCAGTGGGATACGCAACCGAAAAAAGGGCCTAGAACCCGAACTTCGTGTCATTGACATCGAAACCAAGGAAGAAATCAGCGCTGATACACTTTCAATTAATCGATTTGAAGGTCTCTCTGCGTCTGATTATCATCTAAGTGTCTTGCCTCCATGGAAGACCCCCGAGGGACAAGTTGTCCAGCGTGGTGCCCTGGGGGCTCTTGGGTATGGGCTTTTGGATGCTACTATGTACCCCGCGCGGCTATTTAGCTCCGGCGCCAGCATTCGTAGTACCACAAGTAGTGGCGACAAGGGGTCTGGTAGGGTTGCTCCCTCTTTCATATCCAAGCTCCATGCGGCTGAGGACGCCCTTCCGAAGGAAGTGCAGGAAGTTTCAGGTGCTCCTGGCGCCAAAATATTTGTCCACAGCCCATATGACTGCGTTGTTGCAGTCAAAAGGGATCTCGCGGACCGTCTGTCTTGGCTTGACTCTCATGGCCAGTACGAGGATGCATGGCGTCTCGTCGATGAACATCCCGAAGCTGCGGGCTCGATACCTGATGTAACCGAAGCTATTTCCGAGGCTGCAGGAAGGTCTCAAACCAGTTTAGGTGAATTTTTTGCTGATGATCGGTCGTCTATTATGACGACTGGTCGAACAAAAGTTTCTGCCGCTGAACAAGAAAAGGCTCGCCTTGGGGAACTTTGGATCAACCAGCTTGCCAGCGAAGAGAAGTGGATTGATGCTGCGAGCATTTGTGGCAATGTCATCCGTAATGCCCCACGATGGGAACACTGGGCATGGACCTTTATCAAAAACGATAAAATTGACGAGATCACTTCCCAAATCCCAATCGACTTAAATCCATCGTTGTCTTCTCAGATTTATGAAGTCATTCTCACTCACTATGTGTCACGAGACTTGGCCAAATTCAAAGAACTCATCGAAACATGGCCATCCGATTTGTTTGATGCGAACGTGATCACAGAAGCTATCGAGGCACAGGCGAAATCCGAATCAGTGCGTGCCGGGTCTGAGGAGTGGCGAATCCTTACAGATTGTCTTGCCAAGTTGTTCCTAGTAGGAGGGCATTACCGTGAAGCCTTGCGTTGCTATATTCGATTGCAAGATGGAGATGCCGCTATGGCTTTGGTTCGGGAACACCGCTTGCTCGACGCAGTCACTGATGATATACCGGCCTTCATTATGATTCGCGTCTCCAAAGAGCAAATGAAGTCAGCCACGAAATTCGAACTGGAGGAGTTGACATCCGAGCCCACGCGACTTCTTGTAAGCGAAGCATACACGGGCATTGTTCCCCCGGAAACCGTGGTATCACAGTTGACCGCCGCAAATCGGTTCCTGTTTCTTTATTTCTATCTCCGTGCGCTCTGGCGAGGCGAATCATTACCGCACGACGCGTCTAAGCCCAGAAGAGGACGTGGAATTCATGCTCGGGATGCAGCCAGCAAGCTTGCTGCCGATGAAGGCAAAGCCCTGATTGATAACTTTGCCGATACGGCCGTTGAGGTATTCGCCGACTACGACCGGCCTCTACTGATGGAGTTCCTCCAAACAAGCATATCTTATTCATTCGAGAAAGCCACATCCATATGCGAAGACCACAAATTCACACCGGAGTTGATTTTCCTCTTGTCCAAGATGGGCCAGACGAAGCGAGCCTTGAACCTGATTCTATCGGATCTCAAGGATGTTTCGCAGGCCATTTCATTTGCAAAATCACAGGATGATCCTGATCTATGGGAGGATCTACTTGATTACTCAATGGACAAGCCAAAGTTCATTCATGGACTTCTTGTCGAGGCCGGAACAGCTATCGACCCAATAAAGCTTGTTCGTCGGATCCCAAGCGGGCTGGAAATTGAAGGTCTAAGAGAGGGCCTCACTCGCTTGATCCGTGAGCATGATCTGCAGGCTAGTATCAGCCAAGGTGCGGCTAGAGTTATGCAAAGCGAAGTTGCACTTGGGATGGACTCGCTGCGCAAAGGTCAGCGCCGGGGAATCAAGTTCGATTTCATCTCGGACGGAGAGGAAGATCGCAACAAGACACCGACAACAAATACCCAGCTTCAAGATCAATCCGTCACCACTGCGAGGAAATTCGGACGCCCTGGACAGGGAAGATGTGGCGGTTGTAAGGCCGCCTTCCGGGCAAACGGTATGATTTCGACCCAACCCCATTCCATCTGAAAAACAATACTAATAACCATGCAGAGCGAGAAATTCTCGTCGCCTTTGCTTGCGGCCACATTTTCCATCTATCCCACTTGCACTCAGACACGTCACAGCAACAATCCGGCGCGAGCAGCCGTGACCGATCTGCGGATATTACACCCCGGCCCATGTCTCCAGTCGACGACACTCGATCTGCTACTGCATCTCGCACCGTTGGCCCCAAAGTCACGACGGCAAGAATCCTGCGAGACAAGATCGGTGATGGATGTCGTCTCTGTGCTCTGACAAGAGATATTGAATCTCTTGGTGAAGTTGAGGTTTGAACTCTGTTGGGGTAGGGACATCTGTACCCATCTACATTCTGTGTGTATACTCCATGTGCACATACCTATGCATTCTCCTTGTTTCTCTGAGATACCCTGGCTTTTAGCCAAGCTACTGTACCCATTAGGGTAGTAGAATTCATCAATTCTGTGAGGTTATCACACTGGCCATTGTTCATTTGATAAAGTTGCGTTATGTTGACTGCTTTGGCTGCTTACTACATACGAATGACGTTCGGTTTATCTGTAAACGATCTGTGAATTACTGTATTGGGTTAGCTTTACCTCCTTGGGCTTAGCTCCCAGATACGCCGTCATATAACCTCCCTTCAATGCTCCCGACATCAAAGCCCCTCTCAAATCTTCATTCTTCTACCTCTTTCTCTTGCACTCCTCGCTGCACTGTAATTCCGCCGTCCAAACAGACTCGCCGCCCATTCGTCCCCCTAAGTCCATAGCAAAATTTTATTCCACCCAGGTCCTGGGCAAAGCCCCGTCCCAAGCCTATTTTATGCCATGTTTTCTGGCCTTGGAAGAAGCCAGAAACGAGGTTAGGTGCACTGCGGCTTACCAATACCTTCCTCGGAGGACCAACCAAGGCCCAGTAGTTAATGAACAACAAGTTTGGAGTTCTGTAATATTACTCGGATGAGATGTAACTATTCAATTGTGTAATAAATGAAGAGTCTAAGGACTTCTAGGCAGCAAGGTTGATGTTGGCCCTTCTAGAATGCAAGCGCAGTCAAGATGGCAAAATAGCAAAAGATGTGAATTCATGATATCAAAGTGAATATCTAAATCATGAGCTCTCTGGGGCTATCACAATCATTATGATTCAGGGAAAGCTAATGTTTGACATCATTGCAAATATGCACGATTAGCATCTCAAGTGCTTTTCCAGTTAATAAGCTTGGTGTCCTCCACACTCAGGACTATCGACATCCCGGGAGCATGCAACGGCACGGGCATCAAGCTCCTCTCGCTTGTATGCTTGGTGTCCTCCACACTCAGGGCTATCGATATCCCGGGAGCATGCAACAGCACGGGCATCAAGCTCCTCTCGCTTGTATGCTTGATGTCCTCCACACCCAAGGCTATCGACATCCCGGGAGCATGCATCGGCGCGGGCATCAATGGAAGCATAATCTAGGATAAAATTTAGCGTCTGAATCTTTAGCTCATAATGTAGAGAACAGTACCGCTAATTGGTGCGGCAAGGCACAAGTATGGCAAAGCCAACAGAAGGTAGGCAAATTGCATCTTGTCAGATGTTTAGGCTTTGAAAGATTCGAGTGTGTAGGTCAATTGGGGAGAGGCTGGAAGAGTCGTGAAAAGTTGGCATTGGACTTGGAACGGAAATTGAATTGGCTTTTATAGATAATTAAGGTCGTATACAGCCGACTGATAGTGAATCTGCCATGTTGAACTCACCGTTCAGCATTACTATCTAGACTCACTCCTCACCCCGCTTCCATCCCTTCCATCCCACTCTCTCTCTACGCCACTTTTGATGATGCCGCATACTGTCGTATTCGATCTTGTCTTTGAATACGTAGATTAGACATACCATACGTATTCCATACATGTTTCTCCCTATGCCTCTTGGAGATGCTTTGCCGAGCTGAGAAATGTTATCAAAGACCGGGAGACATACGAAATCTACTAAAGCACAACCTAATGCAGTGTCTAATGCAGTGTGAATACTACCTGGGGGCCAGGAAAAGCTCAATGACCGTCGGGTTCCGGTGTATATCTTTTTATCTCTCTTGATTTCAAATCAATCATTGATTTCTGCTTACTCGTATTGCAGGTGCCCGAAATGGACCTGCCGCTTGCAACGTGTCGGATGAGGAAATATCAGAGTGGTTGTCTTAGAGTGTCGAACGCCTCTTTTGAGACACCTATGAGAGATATTTCCTTGAAGTATACTCGTATGATAGAGGCTGGAGATGGCGTCTGTTTGTTACCAAGAAAGAGAATGGAGGGAGCCATGTGGGTGGCCTGGTATAATCCCGTATTATCTTCATTAGAAGCTCTTAGGGTTTGAGATTGGAAACGTGTTCCTTTACGGCAAGTTCATTCCACAGGAGAGCCTGGGGAGGAGAGGAAGGTTGCTGATGCCCACAAGAAAAAGAAAAGGAAAAAAAAAAGGCTACGCTGGAAGATTTTATTGAATTCAAGACTACTGTAGCTATGAATTATTTCTTTTGGTAGAAAATCAACTTGCCTGAAAAAAAAACAACAAAATCTTGGGCTCAAACGCTATAAAATGTATGCTATCAGGGTGAATTCCCACTGACAGTGTAGTTGAATGGGCTTGCTGTTGAAAAGGTTAGCATCACCTCGGTCTCGTTTCAAGGTATATATATATATCTTTCTTACGTAGTTCAGGGTGATAATCTGGATGACGGATCAAATTAGGATCAAAGCCATTAAAACTGTTGGCCAAAACCCATTCCTCGATAGACTCCCAGTTCGCACATTTATGCACAACCTCAAAATTTGGCCACGGCTTGGGATAATTTGGGATCCAGTCAAAGGTGTTGATAGATAAATCCGCGTTGCACATCACATACTGCCGTAAGCCATCCAAGCAGTGGTCTTTGAAGAAATTAGCTTGCATAAAATCAATCGTGACTGGACTTACCAATGTGTTGGCCCAGATTTTCCTCCGTGGAATTGTAGTGGTCTTGGTGAATGTATCTACGCACCCATCTCTGTGGGATATCTTGATCAGAGCTAGTTTAACTCAGTGCTATATTGAATACATACCAAGCAATGTAGCTGATGATACACGTCCAAGGCAGCCATATACCCCGATCCATCTTGAAGCTCCACAGAAGTCCGGTTGATTCTGTCAAGTGATTCTTTATCCACGAGAATGGCAGCAGATGGATGAAGAAGCTTATTCCATGCCTCCTCTAACTCCGGTCTGGGTAGTCCTTTGAACGGATTTGTGATCTCAAGCTGATTTTGGAAGGTTCTCAATTCCCACTTGAGTGCGTTTGATGCTGGGCCTAGGGACCGATGTTAGCAGTAATTGGGTGAACGATAGCAGACTCACTATAAGCACGGGCAAATTCGGGGCCATCCGTTGAACAAGACTGTGAACGGTCCCAGAAAAAAAAGAAAATCGTTGTGTAAACGGTAAAGACAAAAAGTTGGATGAGCCATGGCAAACATTGCTCGTAGGGGCTTCTTTTTGGTGAACGAATATGCTCAGCAAATTCACTTTCTTCTACGAGCGAATTTGATCTTTGGAGGAAAGGTCGTTCCTCTATCAATTCACTTGGTAGATGTGTCATGGCGTCTAAAATGAATCATCGGTAAGAATGCGATGAAAGATAGGAATCTTAAAAGGGCTGACTTCTCGGAAAGTGAAGGGGCGCGAGGCTGTGCGATTCCTTTCCCTTCATCTCAAAACTACCCCGCTTATGTCGCGATATATCGAAATTACTGATATCTTGTAGATAGGTATGAAAACCCCCGAGGTGCATGATGACTGCAGAGTCAACTAGCTGAATCGACGTGGCATGGGTGGGAAACCGGGCCCGTACTATCTTCGAAGAGGCTTTCCACTAGTAATTAATTATGCAGCTATTTTAGTAGTAAATTTGGTTATAGAAGATACACACGCGGCTTTGGATGAGCACGCCAGAAGACCGAATATTGGCTATTGCTTGGGACAATGCTGCATTAAAAATTGCTTTGCGCGAAATTCTATAGCTGATGAGATAGTTGTCTCTCTCCCTCATCTATCACCTCAACCGACTTCCCATAGCCCAGCAACACGTCTTATCTCTACTTCTTCAGTCAAGTAGACATACAATATGGGTCTAAGCATAAGGTACCTCATTGGAGGTAAATTCACTGAACAAGAATACTCTATCTTGAGCTCCAACGACGAAGTCTTAGACTTTTCTAAGCCCTCGAGAGAAACCTCCACAGCAAACAATTTGCGATTTGGCCATGCTCGGTTCAAAGTATTTGCTGCCAGTATCAGCACGGGAATTGCTCTGGCGCTATTTTTCACATTCCTGGGGTGGAAAATGTGCTCGTTAAGGCAGAACTCCCTTCTAAGGACACCAGTCCCATCTTGTCTGTCTAGAAGATTCATCTAAGAGAATGAACTGACCAGTCTACAGTCCCCAAAGAGATTCGATATTTCGAACGGAATCAAACCTTTATCGACCCGCCAAACCCCGAAAGCGATATAGCATGGAATAAGCTCTTGCCAGTATGTACTCAAATTCCGTGCTGGCAATTCGCTGATAAAGTAGGACGGACGGGGATATATCTACGTCGAAAACGGCGCCAAATACGGCCTGGAACCAGGGGTTCAAAAGGAGACCGGGGAGATATATGGGGTCTCAATGTTCCATCAGATTCATTGCCTCGGTGTCATTCGTCGAGATTATTATAAGTTGGCAATGGGGATTCAGACAGATGATCATTCCGTCAAAAAGGAAGCAGAGCGACAACTTGCCTATGAGCATACAGGTCATTGTTTTGATTATCTGCGGCAAGCGTTTGAATGCTCTGGCGATATGACTCTGGAATGGCCAAGAACAGAGAAGGATGGAAGCCGATTCCAGACGGACGGGACAGGTATTCCTCACGTGTGTGCGAGCAAGGTAAGAGCTTCCTTTCAAACCTAGTGCTTCGAACTAAGAATTATATGTACAGGACGCAATAATGGACTATATGGAAGTTTATGGTTATCGTGAAGCCCACAACCATGATATTGCAGCTTGATTTTGGAGGAAGTGATTAGAAATCTCCATGTCAAAAGCGAGTTCTATGCCCAGAAATGCGACGTGAAGCATCGGTCCTTGGTCAAGTCAGCACTGACAATAGACGAATTCATACATCCTATTTTCCTATCTCACTGTGTACATGCTTTAGTATTTTTGTTGGTCTAGGTTGACAAATTGCGTTAAAGAATGATTTTTAAATGGTAAAAACCATGCCCGTCCAATTCCATAGCTCTGACATATAGTTTTTTGCTCTTTTATTATCGAATTCTGTGAATAAAAATACAGCGGCAGTTAAAACCCCGCTGGAATAAGCCATCAGCGTAGGATATCAACGTTACTCCGGGGAAAATGTTACAATTCAAGTCTAGGCTATTGGGCTGACGTTAGAAGTGGCTGATTTGGCCATTGGTTTCTAATATTAAACTGCATACGCTCCCTCGTGGCCATTGAAGATCGCGTCATCGTTAAGGACTAACAGGATTGTTATATCAAGTTATTCCACCCGTTAGAAATGCATTTTTGATGCATGTAGCTGTTTCAAGCATGCCAAGAGCCAAGAGAAATAAGCATCACTAACATAAAGTGATCCTTGGCGTTCCATGTTAGGATAAAGCACTCTTGTCTTACAGGATAAAAAAAGCTGTAATAGCGTCTCGGGATATACTCCTTCGGGGGCCCGTCGGGGTCCGTATCTCCGCCCCAATATGCGGAAAGTACGGTATCAGTAGACTGCCACTCAAAATCGGAATATGTTAGCCTTTTGAGCTTGAAATGCATTGAGTTTTGAGAGATATAATCGATTGCCACGTAATGCCTTTGCCTTGGTCTAACAGGGCTAAATTCAGCACACTACTTTTGTCTAAGACGTTGCATCTGATTTAGGGGAATAAGCGGACTTCTCGGGGACTATGGCATCAACTATGCATCAACTGATTATGCAACGGATCTCGAGCTTTTATCTATACCAAAAATTCAAAAGTACACATCGTGCCTGGGCCTATCCTGCCCTAGTCCAATTCTTTGGCCGTTGTTTCTCTTCTACAGCTGTTTCTCATAATCGCATTAAATTCTTCCAAGGAACTTTTTCTTATGACAAATTCTATAGAATGAGCAACCAACTTCCACCGTACAAGTTCTCTGCAGTGAAGGCCTTGGAGCCATCGAAGATGGATGACTCAGACTATGATTCCCTCCTAGACGACGATGAGAAATCTGCAGAGCAAGGCGAAAAGCGAATTGGCACCCAGGCGCGAAGTCGCTTATTCCTCCTAAGTGGCGGCTTGCTTCTCTTGTCAATTCTTATATTTATCATGGGAGGCATCAACATCGCTATGGTCTCGTCCGTGGCAAACGGTACTACCAAGACGGGTGATGAAATTACAGCCGTCCGAATGGCATTGGCAACAAATCATCTACATCAAGCCTATCAATCGACTGGGGATGAATTCGGCCACTGTGGGAAGTCCATTACAGAGGCCCGGGCACTTGGTTGCATCTTCGATCCAATGTCCTGGGCATGGCAGCGGCCAGAATGCTACCACGCTGATTTGGTGAAGGACTTCCTAGGGAGAATGGATTGGCATTTCTACCTCAGCAATGAAACCCTCCCAGCAGAGGAAGTGCCACGCGAGGAATGGGAGCGAGGGGATTATACCCTTCTTTATGGCCCGCGGATGTGGCATCAGTTTCACTGTACCTATTCCTGGAGGAAGTTCCACGACTCCTTCCGTCGCGGAATGCCTATGGATAATGATATCCTCAAGCCCGAGCACACGCTTCACTGCGATAGTGTTTTCCTCCACGGCTACGACCCGAAGATTTCAGTGCCATGCGACCACTGGGAGAGCGGATGCCACACAACAGAGCTCCATGCAGGATTCAATCGTTGCGGTTGGTCGTGAGTAAAGATCTGGGTACGGAATGCGGAATACTCAGAATGATGTCAAAGTGGTTCAAGCCTGGGGCATGGCGGATGAAGTGTGACTCTAGTGGATATAGTAGATACTGGCTTTGATAGTATAGAGTGCAAGGAGAGAATGAATGAGCCTATCTATTTACCTAGGTAGTTGTTAGTATACACTGCTGGATAAACTTGGGCTTTGTCTTTCATTGTTCGACATTTTGCTTATAACAGCACAAACAAAAGGGACACTACACTAATATCATATCCTATTGACATGAACCCATCACATTCATATGTAAGATGATAAGACAATGGCGCGATAGACTAGGGGTTAGTTTCAAGCCCAGAGATTATTTTAATTAACTTACAAATCAGTTTCGGATTGGTAGTGACCTCTCGAGAATAACTTCCACCCTTACCTCCATCCCAATAAAAAGAACGGAAAAACGACACGAAATCATGCCAGAGTGCTCACTCCAGGCTGATAACACTTTCGGCCCTGTAGTAAAGACGTGCCGTGATGGCTTTGATTTTACGCTATTCTTCGAACAAGCCATACTTGGCCTTGTCCCTGCGATCGCATTTCTCCTCGTGTGTCCCTTTCGATTGCGAATTCTGGTCAAGAGAGATGTGCGCACTCAGCCTCACAAAATGAGATTGGCAAAGTCGGTAAGCACTTTCACATCAACAGAGCCAAACACGAGGTAATGTCGACTTAACAGATAACTGCCTTCGTGTTCGCCGCGATTCAACTCGCCCTGCTCATCAGCTGGGTAAAGAAAACTCGGCCAACTAAGTTCTCTGTCGCGTCGAGTGCAATTAACTTGGTAGTGGCAATGCAAATTGTGGTCTTGTCGTGGGTGGAAGATGAACGATCGGTTAGACCGTCATCGCTCCTCGCCATCTACCTTCTCTTCACGTTGCTCTTCGATGTTGTACAGACAAGAAGTCTGTGGTTATCTCACAGAGATCTCCTTATTTCTATTCTGTTCACCACAGGTGTCGCTGCGAAAACAGCAATGGTGCTTTTCGAGAGCTTGGGGAAGCAAAAGCACCTCATAGGTTCTTATCAAGACCTTCCACCCGAGTCGACTAGTGGAATTGTTAATCGGTCGTTCATGTGGTGGCTGAACCGCCTTTTTTCCACGGGCTTTCGATCCTTGCTTACTACCGAAGATCTTGATCGGCTAGACAAACCCCTGGAGTCCGCGGAAACGGCGCGGAAGGCATTGAGAGCTTGGGCTCTACGCCGGCATCCCGAGCGCCGCTTCGAATTCCCATGGCAGATGGGCCGAGCGTTCAAAGGTCCACTTGCTTTGATGGTACTTCCACGCATATTCTTGATCGGATTTACCTTCTCACAACCCTTCTTGATCGCATCTGTTCTCAACTGGCTTGATAACTCACATAGCGCGAGCAATCTCGGTTACGGCCTCATTGGCGCTACACTTCTAATATACTTGGGAATGGCCATCTCAAACCTCGTATACGACCAGATGTTGTATCGGTTGGTGACAATGTTTCGAGGGGCAGCCTCATCAATGATCTACGACCATGCCTTACACATTCCCGATGGCACTCTAGGGGATCGTTCTGCCACAGTGACTCTAATGACTACCGATGTCGACCGGATCATTGCCAGTCTAATCACTTTGAATGAATTCTGGGCCCGGACGATTGAAGTGGGCATTGGCATTGCGCTACTCGCGCTACGATTAGGGTGGGTTTGCCTGATGCCATTAATAATCGTTCTCAGTAAGAAAATCCAGTTTTGATTCACATAAACTACTTGCTGAAAGTTTGATAATAGTCTCTAGTGGCGGAAGTATCTATATCTCGAAGCATATAGGGGGACATCAGAAAGTATGGGTGGATGCCGTCCAGCAACGCATATCAATCACCCGCTCACTGCTGGACGGCATCCAAACTATCAAAGCGACTGGCTTATCTCAAACCTTTGTTCGGCTTGTACAGAGAAAAAGGACCGAAGAAACCCATCAAATGGCCACGTACCGCTGGAGTGTGGTCTGGAAGAATATGATCCAGAATCTGCCTTGGGCCATAGCTCCAGCTTTGACCTTCGTCGTCTATGCTGCCCAAGGAAAGGAGCTGAATGCTATCAAGGCATTCAGTAGTCTATCCATTATAACTCTTTTGACTAACCCGGCTTCGAAGCTATTAAGTGCGATTCCTTCCATAGCGGCTTCGTCGGGATCCTTTGATAGAATACAAGCATTTCTTTTACTGGAGACCAGTCCTCAACACACAACGGAGGGCCTTTATCGGAGGGAAACGGAAGTTGATGCATCTTCGCACATCACCGAAATGCAATACATGTCTTTCAAGGGCCCAGACACAACCGACCTTCAAGCACCTGTCATCTCAATGAAAAATCTCAGCATTCGCCCATCCTCGGGAAAAATTGTCTTGAGAGATGTTAATTTAGAAGTCCCTCTCGGAGCACTGGTCATCATCAAAGGGCCAGTTGGGTCAGGAAAATCGACGCTGCTTCGGGCTATACTTGGCCAAACAGTTTGCGAGACAGGATCAATGACAGTGACGATTCGACCGGCTTTTTGCGCTCAAACGCCGTGGGTCCCAACTGGCACCATCCGTGATATAATCTGTGGATCAGCGGCTCCAATAAGGGAGAACGCAATTGATACAAAGTGGTACGAGGCTGTTCTTCACGCATGTGACCTCAATTCGGACCTGGCTCTCCTTCGCAAGGGAGACGCTACGCGAATTGGACACGGATCTGGCCATATACTGAGCGGTGGTCAAATGCATCGGATCGCTCTTGCTCGAGCGGTATATGTTCGCAAGAAGCTTTTGCTGTTAGATGACATATTCAGTGCACTGGACCGGAAAACCAAGGGTACCATCATAGCGCGTCTTTTGGGTGTTGATGGACTGCTCCGAAAAACAAAATCGACCATTGTTTTAGTGACACATGAGAGTAGGATCCCCTTTATTTTGTCCCCTATTATGAGTTAACAACCTAGTAGTGGAGCAGCTGCCTTGTGCAGATCGAATTTATTTCCTTTCAGATGGGCGTCTTGGTCAAGCAGAGCCGTGTGTGGGGAATGTCTATCAAGAAATAAGGTCTGACGCTGTGGAGGCTGAGTCGAAAGAATTCCCGGAGTTGGCGATAGAAGATAAAGCCACCTTGATCTCCAAGGCGAATAAGATCGACGATCTCAGGAGGGCAGCCGGGGACTCTGCTGTTTATGCGTATTATCTGCGTTACGTTGGGTGGACGAACGCTGTGATATTTATCTTTTTCGTGACAATGAATGTCTTCTCTAGCACGTATAGTCGTACGTGGACTTTCACTTGTGCTACTCCCGATCTCACTAACATCAGCTTTCTACTAGAAATTTGGCTAAAGCGATGGGCTGATCGTGGTGGAGGCCAAAGGGCACTCTATGTCTCGGTGTATTTCTTCCTTGCCATTTGCAACACTGTTGGCAATGGTGGTTATGTCTGGTGAAGCGCTCTGTCGGATAATAAAGGCTCACTCCTAACAAAATTATAGGGCTATCCTTATTCTGATCTCACCCTCAACAGCGCGTCGGCTTCATTATGTCGTGCTGAAGACTGTTATGATGTACATTCAATTCTCTTTTCTCGCACTTCCAACTGCTGACACCTCAAGGGCAACCCCTCAATTTCTAGTTACTGTTGACATCGGGTCAATACTAAACCGATTCAGCCAGGATATGACCTTGATAGAAAGCGATTTGCCTGTTGGCATTTTAATCACCGTCTCAAGTAGGACCCCCCTTCTACTCAACATCTGGAAAGTTTTTCTAACCATCGCTTGCTAATCATTGATCTTATGGCTGATGGATATAGATCTATTTTCGTCAATTGCCAATGCTGCCCTAATTGCAACCGGATCGAAGTACATGGCAATATCCGTGCCATTCCTGATCATCTCCCTCTTTCTCTTACAGCATTTCTATCTGAAAACATCGCGCCAACTTCGTTTACTGGACCTGGAAAGCAGGAATCCGTTGTACTCCCATCTTCATGACACTGTCGAGGGTCTTTCTACGATTCAGGCATTTGGCTGGGAAGCAGACTTTCGAATTGCTAATTCAAAATTGCTGGATGCTACACAGCGCACATATTATATGCTTCATTGTATTCAGCGCTGGCTCACTTTGGTCCTAGACCTCACCGTCGCTGCCGAAGCAGTCATCGTCGTCAGCTTAGTAGTGTCTTTGAGGCATACAACGAGTGTCGGATTGCTGGGAGTATCGCTCAACAGCATCCTTGGTATGTATTCCTTAACTTATCTTTTCTAATACTTGAAGATCGTGACTATATAATTACCTAGCTGACTTTTCTTAAGCTTTCAGTGGCAGTCTTTCATCTCTCATATCGGGTTGGACCCAGTTGGAAATATCCCTTGGCTCGATTTTGCGCGTCAAAGATTTTGAACTTCAAGTCCCACGCGAAGTTTCCACTGAGGTACAAGTTCCCATCGACTGGCCAAGTCAGGGAGCTATTGAGCTCTCGGACATGACTGCACAATACAAGTACGTACTTCGCATGTACCAAACCATCACATCTTGTTCGCATTATTAACAAACGAAAAGTTCTGGAGCAGTACTACGAAATGTCTCTCTGAAAATTTTGCCCGGTCAGAAAATCGGTATCTACGGGCGTACTGGGAGGTAAGTACCATCGCCTTCATCATATTCAGTAGGATTACTAGTCCATGCTAACCTTCCGCGCAATCAGTGGGAAGAGCTCTTTACTATCATCATTATTGGGCATGCTCACCCTGATCCGCGGGTCAATTGTTATCGACGACATTGACCTCACCACTGTCTCCCCTGATATAGTCCGCGAAAGACTTGTCACTGTCTCCCAAAAGCCACTAATCATGGCTGGCTGTACAGTCAGATTCAATCTAGATCCCACCGGAATCCTCCCGGATGGAGACATCATCGCGGCTCTGGACCGAGTAGGGATCTGGGACGGCGTACTACTCGAAAGAGGTGGGCTAGATGCTGAGATAAACGACACTCTATCGCTATCCCGAGGCGAGCAACAGCTGCTACAATTTGCTCGTGCAATGTTGAAAATACAAGCAAGCAACGCTAGGATCTTGTTGATTGATGAAGGCACCAGCAGCGTCGACACGAAAACTGACGCCCGGGTGCAAGGCCTTTTGCAACAGGATCCCTTTCGTGTATGTACAGTGCTTACGGTTGCACATCGTGTCCACACTCTTTTGAGTTACGATTTGATTATCGGTCTAGATCGGGGAAAGGTAGTAGAGATGGACAAGCCTACAGTTCTGAGTAATCGGAAAGATAGCATCTTTAGCAACTTTATCAATAGCGGACACTAGTTCACGAAATGGAGATTTGGAGAGGCCAAGCTATCTGGCGATCTGAATAGTGTTATTGAGAAAGGTGTACACAAGGCATAAAACTTGGGGATCTCTGCGAGTTGGAGAAGGGCGACTGTGTTATGATTTATCTCAGATTTTCTAGCATAATCTTCGTCAATATATCTTAGACTGTACATATACTGAACTCTGCTATTCACACTTTCCCCGGCTGGACGTCTAAAGTTACGAATGTAAAGCCATTTCTGGCCTCAAAAGCGATTTCGGCGCCAATCACTTTGTTTCACAGCCGCGATATAACTACCCGGATGCACTTGATCTTTTATTCTTGGGCTTTCTATTCCGTAGATTACAGATTACAAGATCATTTGGACATAGTGAACATTTCTGAAATTAGAAAAGCTATGCTTCAACTAGAACATGAGTCACTAAAAAATTTGCAAAATTAAAGGGAGCCAGTCGCATCCCATAAAATAAAACGGCCACCCATTAAAACCATGAGTTCCTCAAATTTCATCACGGACACAATCATCACATCAGGTGACATTCTTGCTAAGTCAGAAGATGGCTAGACTTGTCTCCTAATGCGGTAGAGATGTATGGAGTCCTCACTGAATCAACCGAATTAAGTGAGAGAGCATAATCAAAATGCTCATGGTAAAGAGACGGCTGTCCATGACCCCAGGGGTATCAGCACCGTTGAAAACAGGAGAAGGGGCCTGAGTGCTGCTGGAAGAAGTACCCTGAGGAGCCGGCGGGGCAGTATCCTTCTGGGTATGGGTAGGCTGCTGGGGAGGCACTGAAACCTTGGACTCGGTCGTGGTACTCTGCTGGGTAGGAGGAGCAGGAACCTTGACCAGAGTAGTAGCTTCGGCAGTGGTGGCATGCGGAAGCGGGACCAACTCAGTCGGCTCAACCTCGGTAGTCACCTCATGGGTGGGAGCCTGCGGAACTGGAGCAGGAACAGTGGGCTGTATTACAGTAGTCACGACCTGGGTAGTCTCCTGTGGAAGGGCCCCAGGGACAGTTGGCTGAATAAAAGTGGTCACAAGCTCAGTGGTTGTTTGCTGGACAGGCGCAGGAACAGTGGTTTGGATCACAGTGGTCACAACCTGGGTTGTTTCCTGTGGAACGGCACCAGGGACAGTGGGCTGGATCACAGTGGTCACCACTTCAGTGGTAGTAAGTGGAACGGTAACTGTAGCCAGGATTGGAGTCACAGAGATAGTGGTAGTCTCCATAGGTGTGGCGGTATACACCCCGGTACTGATGCATTTAGTGGTCTCAGTGCAAGGGATCTCGACCGTGACAGTGACCAACTCAGTGGAAACGGGAACAGGAGTGGGAACAGTTGGCTGAGTCTCAGTGGTCGTAGTGGCATGTGGAGCGGTAGCTGGAACAGTTGTCTGCGAGACTGGAAGGGTGCTGGTGGTAAGAACCTGGGTGCTGACACACCTGGTTGTCTCGGTGCAAGAAATCTCAACGGTGATAGTGATTTCAGTAGTCACCGGAGCAGGAGCCAACTCAGTTGAGCTGGGGCGAGAAGATGCAGTGTACCCAGTGCTCAAGTTAGTCGCGGGGGTAGGAGCCTGGGAGACAGTTGAGTTCGTGTAAGCAATGCCAGTGGTCCCAGGGACAGGAACCACGTTGGTAGGACGAGAAGAGGCTTCGGAGGGTGAAGGGCAAGGCGAAGAGATCGTTTCGGTGGTCACGTCAGTAACGGTGCCAGGAATTGTAGAGGTGACGGGAACAGGATCCACGCTGGTAGCATTGGGACTTGTTGTCACCTCGGTGACAGTACCGGAAACCGTAGAAGTGGTGTGGTCCTCAGAAGTAGTGACAGGAACAGGAGCCACGCTGGTAGCATTAGGACGAGATGAAGACACCGACCCAGTGGCAGTGGCAGTAACCATGGAGGATCCAGTGTTGGTTACAGAGCCGCTTCCAGTGGGCACCTGAGTAGCACTGGGCGCTGGGGTCTCAGCAGTTCCGGGCACAGAAGACCGCGAGGTCACCAAAGTGGTGCCGGGTGCAGGAGTATTGGTTGTGCCGGGTGCAGAAGACTTGGTGGTCACATCAGTAGTCCCAGGAACAGAACTGTGAGGGCCGACAGGCACCGGGGTCAAGGAGGTGGTAGGAGCAGGGGAAGTGACCTGAACCGGGGCGGGAGCAGTAGACTCAAGACCAGTGGTGCAATGAACATCAGTGGTGAGAGTCGTGGTCGCCTCATCAGGACCGCAGGTGGTATGGGTAACCGTGACAGTGACTAGTATCAAGTTAGATTTTGATCTGGAAGAATCGAGGGAGTTGAGAAATCCCCGTGTAGAGGATGAGGAGCTTGGACTTACTCAGTTCAGCAGCGTGGACAGCACGACCAAACAAAGCACGAGGCAGAACATTGACTATGAAATGTGATCAGTAACGGCAGGTTTGAGGGTAGACCTAGACAGTAAGGTTGACTTACTTTCACCAAACTGGTACTGCTCCCCAGTGTGGGGGTCCTGGAGAAAGACCGACTCGATGTTTTGGCATTCTGTTCAGCAAGGTCAGTAAATGATTATAATGTGGCCAGTTATGGGTCATGATATGTACCAGCCGCAGCAGCAACCATGGTCATCAGAGTGGTGACCATGGCCAGAAGCAACTTGAAACGCGTCCAAGCTACCATCTTGACGAAGATGGGTTTGTAAACGAATGTGAAGTGATGATTTGATGAAGTAACCAAGCAATCGATGGAAAACGAAGGTCAAAGTAGGTAAAGGGAAATGAACGTGAAGTGGAAGAAGGGAAAAGGAAGAGGAAAGGAAAGGAAAGGAAAAGGAGGAAGAAATAGTAAACAGAGTCACCACCTGTTGAGGAAGGAACGCTGCCCATGGCAACACGTGCTGGTCTCTGAGTGTGTGCCTTACCATTTTCGAAGCAAACGTACAAGGAAGTCACGACTGAGGCTTACAACTATGGTGAGGTACTTCCAAGGTTGATAGTACTTGGGATATAATTTCATTGTGTGTGACTGCAATAGAACCTTAAACTGGGTGCATCGGCAACTGTAGGGGTGCAACCTGAGTGAGACCGTCTAAATCTAGTTTGTCGACTGAGATGAATGTAAAAAAAAGGCCCTTTGCTTGACATCGGGGGGTTTTCGTTCGGTAGAATCATGCCGCAGGCTGCAGTAAAGGACTCCGTATCGTGGCTATGGCATAAAGGGCAGCTAAAAACCAGCCTCCATAGGGAGAACAGAACTATTTCTATAAAGAGACTGGGGTATCACAGACAATGGTCTATGTGCCACATTAATAAGACCATGAAGACAAACAGGCATTGCTCTAATATGATCAGGCCATAGAGATCCTGAACTAAGTTCGAATATAATATAAAGTAGCAAAACATTACAGGGATATTAACCTTCATTATCTTTGAAGTAACGATGATTATCATTTGCATGACAGCCTAAAATTAGGTCAGACACTGCGAAGTCAAGTGCAGAAGTGGGATATCACTTGATCCTTGAAGTTTTTGATATCAGCAAGTCTATAATGGGGTTATATTTTAAGTTAAGCATCAGCTCTATATCAATGAGGATGATAATCTATGTTATACGGTTAGGTCAGGGGCAATGGTGACACGACTTAGGGCAAGATATAGGTTGTATCTGGTGAAATTAGAACCGCATAATCACAACATAAGCAGCCATGGATACCATTTCAACCTTATGAGCACTCTGTTAAGTGGACTCCAGATGAGGTTTATTTAATCTAACGCAGTGCAAACCTTAGAAGTCTTCAATCCCCAGTGCAACGTCTATATATGATGTACTATAGACATAAAGTACGTTCCTATAAGCAGTGCCCAGCCAAATCTAAAACCCTACTATAAAGAGCGATAAACGCCGATCAGAGTTTCAGTCGGTAAATATTTTCCTCCGAAAAACAAAGAACAGGCAAATCAAACGTACCAGACAGAGCAAACAATACGTTAGATGCCACCTCGGTTACTAACCGAAAATTACTAGTGTACTTTGTACGGCGTATTTCCAAATTCATGGTATGTCTCCATAACCAGACTCCCTACCCGAAGGATCACCCAGTGGAGTTAATATATTTTGGTCCCGCTCCTAAGGAAAGGGCATATTCTGACATCATAATTGCTTCCGCGGAGTATTGGAATTTTTCCTAGTTCTAAATGTTAAATTGTGAGTCATGTAGTGATAAATAGTTTATATATTGGAAATATATTGATTTTCGATGGATGCCAATAAGGATTGGATGAGTTAGGGCAAGTTTTTATAACTATGATAGAGGAATGGGTTGGATCGTGAGTAAACCGTGGTGAACAGTTAGTTAGTGAAAGAGATCATTAATAAACCAGTGAAACAAACATCGCCAATCGATTTAGAGCACTACGTTCAACACGTACTATTGTGCAATGTATATTACCAGCGGACATATTTTTGGGTATCTCCCTATTTCAAGGGGTTTGATATAAACAAATGCCGGTTATCACAATTGGACTTGCGCATTATATGATTTTTGCTTGATCTACGGCACAGAAGTAAATGTTAAGGGGAATATATCCAAGAACAAAGAAATATGGAACTCCTGGATGGTGCAAGTCCCTGGTGAGAATTCTAATAAGAACGTAACTCAGTACATAGGCGATCTACTTCAAGGCCATGCTCATTTTATTCGGTGGTCAAGAAGTGGCAATGTGCAAGCAATACAATAGAAAGGCAAAGAGTGCAATAGTAATACTTACATTATACGATATAATTGAAATCCCGTGTTCGGCAATCTCGTTGTAAACTCGGGATGGTAAATAGAAAAGATGTCTTATCAAAGCCTAGAGCCCAGTCAGTACTGTACATTGTTACTTCAGGTCTGTCTTAGAATTTGGGTCGGATATCACCGAAATGGACAGAACATGACCTGCTGACCGAGGGAAAAAAAGGAAGATCCTTTTTATCAACTGATATTCCAGACCTGGCCATCGGAATGGATACGAGTGTAGAGTACTTCTATACGTCTCGGGATCTGGAAGATCACAACTGGAAATAGAATTTGACACTTCTGCCGTGTACCCGATATGAAGCGTCTCGGATATATCCATAGATATCATAAGAGGCAAAAAAGTGCTCGATATGGAAATACACACCGAAGTCACGATCCAAGGGAAGACTCCCGATGGTTCTCGAGCCGAAAGTCACCCTAGGGCATTGGCTGACGGCCTTGGGAGGGATTTGTTTGTCCAATCAAAGATCTTATAAAAACCCGAAGCAGCGGTCCATGGGATTTTGATTGCCCAGGCAATGACCTCAGCTCTCAACGGCCGCGCTCTACCACGTTCCTGACTTTGGAATATAGTAACGTTTTAGATTCGGGGTGTTTTTGTGGACTTCTTGTGGCTGCGAACGCCACAGTGTGTCCCTTGGTTGATATGGAATAATGTGTGGACACTGATCTCGGGAGGCGTTTATTCCTTCTTTTTGACAGCTCGCACGACTAACCCCGATTTGGGAGTTCGGACGTCAATCATCCTCGGTTAACGTGATGTCTTTCAATGCCAAGAACTTATGACTAGAACATGATTGTGCCAAGTCTAAGGTGCCAAGGGTTGGCTGTTGGTGGCTTTATTAGTGTTGGTGATAGGGCTCAGCAATTGAGTGTTAAGAGGTACCTTGTGCTCAAGATAGGACACATACGACTTCTACATGCAAGATAATAGTTGAAGTAGCAAGGTCATCGTATTTGGCGCCTGTGTCAAAGTGGTTGACTTGTAGTCCCGTCAGGCAACTATCTAATCAAACGACCTAAAGCCAGTGTATTTGCCCACAGACATAGACATGGACGGGATCGCAGAAAAAGTCGAACGCTCAAGCTGGCAAAGACCAGCAATCAACAAAAAAAAAAAAAAAAAAAAGAAAAAGAAAAAAAAAAGTTAATATCGAATGAAGAGAGCTGGAAAAATGAAAAATGGAACAGAGGTATCAACAACGTATGCTTGGCCATCGATTAAATCGAAATAATAACCATAACGAAGATACCAATAGTTCCATGGCCCACCGACTCATATACCGTCGTAGTGGGTAAGCAACGCTTAAGTTAAACGAAAAGATGTTAAAAAATTCAAAACATAATATAACAGGGTATGTTGCTCGGAGACTCGTTTATTATCCCTGTGTTCAACGCCCTGTGGAAAAAAATTGAATTCCGGCCCATTGAGAAAGGATGCATGAGAACATGAAACGAAAAGACGAGTGCAGCTGATGCACTCAAGATGCAAAGAAAGTTCGTGTGCGTGCAGCAGAGCAGAGTGGAGAGACCGCAGTGGCTAGCGTGGTGAGATTGAGGATTGAAGAGAAAATTAACTTTTGGGTTAAGTTCGAATTTGAGGGCATGGCCTTGAGATGTATGCGATACAGGCTTAATAGATTAGTTTGATCTCAATGGCAGATCCTGGTGCTTCGGAGATGTCGATGATCATGTCTTGACCCTCTGGAAGATGGCGGACCACGTCGTCATCAACGAGGACTCGCATGCCTTTCTCATTGGCATGCGTGATATTTGAGATTCGCATCGGGTCGATGTGATATTTCTCGGTAATTTGCCTCGCGAGGTCTCGAGCGGTGCGTTCCGTCAAATAGATTGCACGGTAGTAGTCCTCTGAGCGCTTCGAATCTCCAGCTAATCGAACATAAAAGCATGCAACTAGGAAGAGAATTAGCAAGGATATTAACAATAGGGTTGCACCCGAAAAACCTACTCGGCTTGGGAAGGCGTTCCGGCGGAGGTCGGTAGGTCAAATCTACACCCACAGCCTCTATGAAACCCCTCGAGACTTGGTCGCCAGAAGGAATTCTCTGGATGGTGGTTGGACACTTTGCTAGTCTGATTGATTGGGTAGGCGGCGAATTCGAAGAAGAGGTATTGGTGTTAGGCGGCGAGGGCATCATTGTCTCCAATTCGCGTGTGCTTGAACGGCTCATACTCGCGTACCGAGGGGAATCGCCGTCGCCTAATAGCTGAATAGGATATAGATCGGGATCGTCGAATTTTTCACCGCGTAAGCTGAAAATGCTCACTGTGCGAGTAGATGAGAACATCTCTTGCATTATAGCCAACTTGGCTTGAAGATCGTCCTCCAAAGAGACTTTCTCTGGCGGAACATCGTCCGACTCCACCGACCAAGTTCGCTTGTGGCCCGACTTCACAAGATGATCAGATCCCTTAGCGGTAGCAGAAAGATTATTTCCCCGTTTGCGCTTCGCGAACCCACCACCCATTTCGGCCTGGGCAACTTGCTGCTTAAGTTTATCAATGCTCTTCTTGACATGCGCGACGTCATTGGACAGCTTTCGCTCAGCACCATGATCCCGGAAAAGCTTTACTTTGCAGTAAGACAGCTCCGTATCACGCGATACGCCTGCCTCCTCGCCTGGGGATAAAAGCTCAGTTTTGGCGCACAGTCTGACTGGAATTCCCTTAACACCTTTTGAGTGGCTGAAATCCGTAGAAAGGAAGTTAAACCGCACGGGAATGTTGCAATCCGATGCGCCGGTCGCTGGGTTGGCGGTCCAAGTGACGCAGAAACCGTCGACTGTCATACTTTCGACTTGTACCTGTCGATGCCTATGGGCATCACTGCCTCCTTGTAAAGGATCCACATATTCAACAGCCAATAATTTCCCACCCCGTTGATGCGCTTCTGTGGTACCACGGCCTTCCTTCCATAGTTGCCAACATGCTGACGGTTTTGCTCGTTGTTCTTGCTCTTCGAAGGAAATGCGGACGAATGTTCTATATCGAAGTGGTTCATGGTTGATCATTGGGGGGTTCGTGTCGGTAATTGAGAGGTTGTATGCTTGGCCCTTATTAAGATAAGTCACGGGAATTTCACTCGAGTGCTTCACCATGGCGGTCGGTGCTCGTAGAGAAACGTTGAAGCGGAATCTAGAGTATCACAGAACGCGGTTAGAATTGACCAGATATACACCTTTTTGTCAAATAATTCAACTCACTTTTCGCCCTTGGCATAGGAAATATCACCGGCCATTTGAGTTGAGAATTCTGTAGAGGCTGTCACATTAGATGCCGTTTCGATATGTGCACCATTCAGGGAAGAGTCATCGAGCGTATCGTCCATGGCGTCATATCCGGTGTCGCGGTGCATGAATGCGCTTGGCGCATATGACGGCTGCTGCGTGTATAGGCTCATGTCATGCATTGGATTCATGAACTGCGGGTGGAAGGGCTCAAAACCATTACTGTGGTGGTTGTGTACAGCTGACATGGATGAGAGCGGCGCAACTAAGTGCATCCCTGTTGGGGTATGCAAATCGCCAGCCTGATTATGAAACATTGCACCCATTCCGGCAGAAGTCGGAGTATAAAAGTTTGGGTGATGGTTGACAGAAGGCATCATGGAATATGAAGCGGATTCCATCCATGAGGGCGTCAATCCCAATTCATGCATATTTCGGGGAGTGCGGTCGTTGTTGGTGATTGGGAACTTGATATCATGACCCCCCATTTTCACATCGTTGTTCTCGGTCATTCTGTTCGAATTGCTTTGTCAGTTCTAACCTCATACCTTCTACCGGTAGAATACATGTACATACGTAGAGGCCATCAGATTCTCTGACGCGCTCACATTGTGCGAGTCTTCACCAGCTGGGCTGTCTCGCCGAGGGACAATATCTGAGAATGCTTGCTGGAAGCGACTGATGAATTCACCATCAGGCTTCTGGGCGCTCCTGTTGCGCAGAGAGATAACATTAGAAACGAACGCATTATACTATTGGCGAATTGAGCATAACAACTCACCGGTTCTTAAACATTGGGATATATTTCTTCTCTTGACCGGGATAGTAAAGAAACAAGATATGGCCACCAGCAAAATTGTGGCCCACTGCCAGTAGGTCGGGTGTGCTCTGTCTGGTCTTGCGGTTTCAAGATGTGGATTATCGATATTGGGAAGTGTTGAGATGTCGTAGTAGGTAGTGTTCGATACCTTGAGATTGTGTGAAGCTTTGCGTCAAGTGTATTGGATCTGAGAGGAATTTCCTTTGGAGAAATGCGCAAATGACCAGATTGGAGTGGAGATGAGGTGTGGTCAGAAATGGAAGATCGCTGAAAGTAAATAAAGTCAGACGATCCAAAATTTTTCTTTTTTCCAAAATCGTTAACGGAGTATATTTCCCTGCCGAGGTTCTTATAGGGGATTGGATATGTATAATTGGAGAGACGAGGGGTGAAGGAGGGGAGATGACGATCGTGTAGGGAGGGGAGAATGGAAAAGAACGATTAAGGATGGTACGGTCACTGAACCCTCCAATGAAAGATATCTGAGAGATCCCACAAAACCGTCATCCACTGAGCCACAGTGGACTTTTACAAAAAGGGGGGCATTGGATGTACTCGGAAGATTTTAAGACGTGGTGACCTCAGGAGGAGAAAGCTATCGCCACCTAGAAACCGATAAGGACAGGGGGGCCACTTTCGGTAAGAGGCGTTTTTTTATTTTTATTTTTAATTTTTTCTTTCTACAAAGCTGTCCTCAAATGGTTAAATCGCTTAACTTTTATAATATATTCTACCAATAATATAGTAATTGGTTAATCAGGGAATAAATTATGGGGAATTGCCTGGAAGGGCATATACCGAGCCACGGACAGCCCTGTGCAGGTAGAGTGGAGAGGAACCAAAGAGCGGAGTGTAAATTTACGTATGGTATATTTCGTGATGGCTTCAATGATGTGATCCGACGTCTTCTGCAAAGTATTTCATAGTTGCATAATTTGCATAATTTCTATATGTATAACAATATATAGTAACCCTTGCTCTTATTTTTATCCAAGTCCATCTGGAAGCTTGTCACATTTGGCACCGTATATACTCGACACTATATGATCTATACTCTCCAGTCCTAGCATATAATAATATCTGTAGTCATCACCATGTGTATAGGCATTGGTGGCCCCAGGTAGTATGCATTGTTGCGAAACGACTCATATATTATTCAAACTAGACTACTCCGTGGCGAGAAACATTTCCCATTAGGTAATGTAACTTATTTCAGGTGCCCACCAGGACAGGTGGAATAACAATTCTGCGTTGTTGGGCATAGTAAAACATACGAAGTACCTACCTATACTAGTCATGTCAATTAGGGTTATATATTATACAGAGTGCTGCAACGTCTTAGCCTTGGCCCAATAGTATAACCATCATTCATTCTTCGAGACTTCGAATGCATCAATACCAAGCCACATATATTTAAACTCTGACCTCATACTCCGATGTACATTGCACAACATGCAGAATATTTCAGCCACGAAGGAGTGTGGAACTGTGAATCTCTGGTTGTTAGGCGTGATAGGTGGCCGGGCCGACCGGATCTACATCCAAAGTAATGTTGTTCGGCTAATCAGAAGTTTTGCCATTAGAATCCATTGGCTGGGCCCGGAGATCTGCCAATTGATTCAGTTGAGTGCCTACCATTCAGATTTTATGTTGATTATGTCGATGACCTCATCTTCGGTCTCTCCCGGCTGGAAACCCATGAATGAAGGTGGGTTGTTGACGGGTGTAAGTGGTTCCTCTCATAATCTGCCACGGTCTATTATTTCTACGTATATACACCTATAAAACACTAATTTGTTTTGCCATGGTTCTTAATTGATAGCTCATGTAATTTATAGGCGGTATGGAATGTAAGCCATGATGTGCCACTATACATAAAATACAGCCACATACCATGTCAAAACAGTGCCGACCAGCAGAGCTCATTGCTGGAAAGGTCCACCCGCCAGTAATAATGCTCAATCTACCACCCTAGGCCTAGGATGATAGGCGGAGCACGTGCTGCAAATATATTTACTTGTGAATGTACACCTTACATTCTGTGTATTCTTCCAATTTAAGTTATCCAAGCTAAAGCACAGAGTCCGTTTCCAATTGTAAATTACTAGTCTAACGTATGAAGCTAACCCCGGGATGTGAACTTCCAACTAGTACATACCAGGTTCTCCATATGGAGAACATAAACATGCCAAGTTAAGACAATGCAAATAACCGAACGCCTCCCCCGCCTACAGCACTTTACCTAGACAGGGTCCAATTAGGGCTGACGTAGCGGTTGTATCTCGAGATTCACTATGATAGCAGTGAAAGCCCCCTTCCCCTGCCATAGCACGGCAACGTCTCCTTATGACGGTGTGGGGATTTGGGTGGGCTAGACGCCGGCTGAGTTAGAAATGCCAAAATGCCAAATGCCTATAGTTGAGGCGAAAAAAACTCGTAAAAATGTTTGTGTGTGACGAGTATTTTCATTAGAATCAATGAATTAATTGGAAACGGAAGTCGTATAGAATCGACAGTCGATTATTGGTCGATCTGGATTTGATAGCATTGGGACAGGAGCTACTAAGCCCCAAAGTGAAAATGGAATATGTGTCCAATTATGTACAACAGTAAAGTTCAACTAACTAGTTAGTTATCACGCTGATCGGTTACATCATCCACACAGGGGTACAATAATGAGCCTCTCTCGAAAAGGAAGTACATCGTTGGTACGGAGAGTTGCCCAAGCGCCGAGAGGTGGATACGAAATGTGTAAGTGGCTGAATTATCCACCTTGAATCCACAAGCCTACCCCAGACAAAAAAGGAAAAAGAAATCCCAAAAAAGAAAGTCAATGCCCATTGGAGATCGACAAAGAGAGAGAGGGGCCGATCTGCCCTGGTGCGTGCTGGATAGCCAGTCAGGCCAACAAGCGGTCTCGCCACCTTCATCTCAGGCATCCCGAGCTCTTTAACTAAGACATCAAATGCCGCGGCTCAGCTTACGCAGCTTTGCATTTCTCCCATCCTCAATGGTCTGTGGGGGTTCCACTTGCTCTAAGCATAAATGAGATGTAGTACATATGATCTTTGTGTCTATCACTTCGTATTAATGTGTCAAATCTATCTAAGAAACTTCATAAGCTCATTGGCTGGTTGTTATAGCTGCTGTAGTCTATTACATTTACAAAATGTCCACTGTACTCTTGGAGAGTGTGTATACTAAGTGTGCAGAGTGGTATAATCACGACGCATTCTAGTCTACATTATTGGCTCTGGCTATATTTTCCGCAATTCAGATATCCGAGTATCAATTTCCCGGGGCCTCGGGCCGATCCCCTGAGGTTCAGACTCTGTCCCGAGAGATTGGTGATGCCTCTTTTTGCCGCCTCTTATTTTACTCCACAGCGGGAGAACGACCCTAACACGGATTGGCCGGCTATGTTCCCGTCTAGATTAATGTGCCGACATCATAAGCTACCAAAAGTACCTGTGGACATGCCCAAAGTACGGAGTACATCGTACTTAATATAGCTTTAGCTAAGGTCATTGGCCATCCTACCCATGTCTAGTGTTGTGTAAACATAGACTTCCCCACTAGTACATATTTTCCAATAATAAGGATTCTTAACATGAGGGGTCATTTTTGTTCTCTGGAGGCAATCTTGACATCAAAATGAGAGAAAGGCCCTCAAACTCTGGCCAATGATGAAATCTATCTGTTTAGAGTAACTGTCAGAGATCATGCGACCTCTCTATTTGCCCCTAGAGCTTTAGTTTTAGACCTAGTCTCTTTCTCTCCCCCATCTATACAGGTTTCCAAGAGCCTCGTATTTCTCATAGTAGACGTTTAGACCTCTGTTCTCAGTAATCCATGACCTAGTCAGTACTCACCAGCTACTCTCAATTACATTGTAAGACTTTTGACGTCTAACACAATTGGTGCTAATTTACTCTTTGGACATTCTTGAACATTGATGGTTCATGATATTACCCTCTATGAATTATCCAATATGAATGACGACCCCCTTTACAAGATGATCCAGTAGTGCTGTGTGGCCATCGGTAGGCTCAATGATTACCCGTAAGTGTAGTGCCCCGGAACTAGTATCGACCGCGTCTAAGGTCGAAGAAAATATCACCATGCATACATGCAACCCTAACACGCCCATGACGCCGATGTGTGACAGAAAATAAAACAAAAGAAAACATATAGACACAGACAAAATCCGACAGAACCTTGTGTATGTAGTGGCTGATGACCGGTTCTGGACCGCGGAATTGCCTGTTCCCAGGTTAGGGATGAAAAGAGGGTAAAAGAAAATGCACGAAGATGCGGCAAGGCTCGGTGGCCGTTCAGAGAAGTTGAATGAGAATGTCCTGCAGTCATTTGTAGCTCACCATACTGTACGATGGCTGGCCGGGATTTTGGCAGCCTCGAGGCATGGATATGAAGATGAGCTCGGACTGGAGGAGATGAAAGTTGGGAGACAGCGCATTACTATCAGTGTTGGATGATCAATGAGAATCCATCAACCCATGATGCACAGGAGCCAGAGATTCCAGCAATCTTGTAGCCCAAAGGAGGTATTAAAGTGTGGCTGAAGTTGGTTAGCATGCTTCAAATATTGCGATCAAGGAGAATACATACCCTGAGCCACCGGCGGGGTTTCCATAGATGCCGGATTTTCTTCCCAGGCTCGTGAGAATCTCGATCCCATCAATCCAGAGACCAGCCCGGACATAGAACCCAAGCAAAATTTCACCGCGTCGAGTATCAAGGACAAACTCATCACCACCAGGTTTGCCTCCTCGCTTGCCAAATAGCTGACTGGTCGCGTCCTCGTAGCAGAACTCAAGACCATCCAGTGCATAGCCATGGTAGACTTTAATCGACGTCAAGAGCTTTGTTTTGATGAAGGCACATTCCAGTAACAGCTGCTCTGGCTCACTGCCTTCCATCGCCGACTGGCCTAGTTTGCCGCTTTTGTAACCAGACTGGTTTTTGGGCAGTTTGACGAAAGAATTTTTCGATTTCAGATCGCCGATATTTTCGACAGTGTAGCTGCCCAGTGAACCAGAATAGACAACCAGACGAATGTTCTTTTTCTTTTCCTTTTCGGTGCCATACACACGTTGGCGAAGCTCGCTCTCTGTTACCGCAACTTGTCGTGGCAGTCCGTTGGGGCTCGACTCGCTGTTCAAGTACTCAATGAAGTTGTGGCAGAACGTATCACCCTCGGCATATAGTTCCATGAATGCAATCCCTGAGGAAGCAGTGAACAATATCTTGCCGTTTTCTACTGGCCACACCTGGACGCTATCGTCCGAATTGGGAGAAACGTCACTTGGGAGTCGGAAGCTGGGGTGGAATCGGAAGCGTAGCGCATCGAGGCGATGCCAGCTACACTCGTCATTGGGCAAACACACCTTCAAGCCTTGGGCCTTTGTGCGCGTTGAGAAAGGCTCTCGGGTCAGGAATGTCCTGTTCAAACGCACAAAATCGCGAAGCATGACTCCCGACTCCTGATGGGGACATCCGAAGAGATGACCCATCTCGTGTAGGTGAGCACCGATGCCTAGGTTTGCTGATTCCCAGTTGGAGCCCGCCTCGCCACAGTCATTGGCGACGTAATTTGTATCCGTGCGGGTGCAGTCTGAGAAGGCGTCCACGACTTCTTCCAGACACGATGGATAGCTTTGGAGGCAATGAGACCCAAACATGGCCATTTTAATATCATCGTCGGCCGAACCTAGAGCCGCATGACCGGTGATCATCTGGGATTCGGTGTCCCAGTGAGAATCGAGAAGGAGAACGGAGACGTATTGCTTCTGGCCGGGCTGAGGCTGGAAATGATTTCGCACCGCTTCTTTAGCAATGACGAACAGCTCATCTTTCTTCTCGGCTTTCTCGTTCTGCTGGGCGATACTGAGATCTCTAAGTTCAGCGACTGTCTTCTCAGTGCGGACTACGTGAATCTTGGCCTCATTCCGCATCAGGCCTTGGGTCAAGTCACGGCGGCTCAAGCTACCAGACTGCCACTCTTCCTCGAATCGGAAACAACGCCGCCCGAAATTATTGCGGTACATCTGTTCACCGGTGAAGGCTTGCCAGAGATAGGCTGCCATGCGGTACTTTCGAATCGCCATTTCCAACCCGTTTCCTTCGCGCTCTACCCTTTCCGGCACTGCGTCGTATGTGCCATCTGAATCTTTCCCTAGGAGGATCACCAGCTGTAATGGTGGGTTGTTGACGAGAGGAAGGTAGTTGACGCAAATCCAGGAGGAGTGGATGGCGGGGTGGGTGCTGCCCGTGGACAATTTCGGCGAGACGAAGTCAAAGCGAAGGCGATTAGGGCCAGGAACTAGGTGAACAAGCACTTTAAAATGTGATGCCGTGACGGGCCAGCCAGTCGACGGGAAATTATCTTGGTGGTGATAGACGGTGACATTTCCGTCCAGCGGATGTTGCCTCGGGTCGCCGATTTGACCATAAACTAGTAGCACTTTCTGATTGACCTGCATGATAGTTAGACATCTCCATTGCGCTAGAGAACACTATGTCCAATTCCCAGGCAAACATAAACATACCCAGGAATTATCAACCACAGACACGACTCTCGGGGCATAAGGCGAGACGGGAGCTTGTGATCGGTACACGCCATTGACTGAGGACGAGCTGCTACCCTGCCAAGCCACTAGAGTTAGTATGGTCAGCCAGGAATGACTATGGGGTACGTACGATTACGCTGTTTCGCTGAGAGCCGGGGACCAGATGGCCTCGCTGTGTAGGCGGGGCCACTGGTGTACTGACTGCACTGCTTGTTTCAGATTCATTGAGAGCTGGAAGACTGGGGGTAGAAACGGTCGGTCTGATCGATGACGGCGGAGTGACAGAGCTGTGGGAGGAAGTATCAACGGTGGATGATGATTTTGCGGAGACCTCCTCCACAGTATGAGTTGGAGTCTTGTGAAAAGTGGCCTTTGATCGACGCCGTAGGTCTTTGAAAAACGGCATGACGATGTTGGGAGAAGAGGAAAGATGGAGTTACCCAGGTATGTCTGAGAGTAAATAGTCAGGAACAAAGTAACCGTTTGCGGTTGACGACGAATCGCCCCGCAAGTCACCAAATAGGGGAAAAGGGATGAATTATAGCTATTCAGCTGATTTAAGATGTTGAAGAAGAACAAGGGAAAGAAAAAAAAAAAAGCTCTAAACAGAGATTGCGGCCTCCCCCCCCTCTTTAGCTCCAAAATAATAAGGAGTACTATACTTAGCTTTAAAAAAAAGCCCTGCAGCCCTCTAGAGCATTACGTACCCTGAATATTCGCCTAAACTTCTCTTATCAATTCTCAGGTCAAACCCTTTTAAGTCGCAATGTTTCAGTGTGGATCTGATCGCACTAATATCCTTAGCTTAGATCTTGCTTTTAGAGCTCACATACCCAATGACCACACCGGTATGCCTTCCTGGTGATATTAGATTCTGTTTCAGGGCCTAGTCCCCAGAAGCTTCTTCACGGGCTACATTATTTCTTGGAAACTACGTACGTGGCTAATTCAGAATTTCTATTGGGGCATATATGGCTTCAGCCCAAATTCGAATGGAGTTACCCCCTGGATAGTTATGGAGGAGATAAGTTTTCTATTTCTGGTATATGAGAAGTGCATGTATAAACTGTTTTCGGAAATCTAGAGCATACCTCAAGGACTCAGGGGAGTTTGATCTCATTCCTAGTGGCTGCATGCTTGGTTTCTATGGGGATCTCGGAATTCTGCAGGAAAACATTATTCTTGTTTGAGTGATAGAAACAGTAAATGGATAGATCACTTTTGTTATCTAAAGAATAATCACTGTAGAGATAATTATAGAGGTACATACATACATTTATGTAGTTAAATGCAAGTCTAGCCCTAGAGGTATGTACTCTATGAATATTTTAAATAGAATAGTAGATATGGAAGAAAAGAAAGAGATTCATAATTTATTTTGTTTATTAAAAAAAAAAGAAATGTTCTTCAAATGTTCTCTAACTGTTTATACAAACAGAAATTAGTCTCTTACAGCTGTCCCAATCTGTTCAAGTGCTTCTCCAGGATTGTCGGATTTCCCGCATTTCGCCAATCTCTCACCCTTCCTCGCCCTTACTCCCCCCCCCCCCAAACCCCCCCCAACACTCGACTCTTCGAAAACATCTGTACTTTTTTGCATAGCGGTGACTTGCTTGTTTTCTGTTGGGTTCCTGACACAATGGCTCCATCACAGCCGGGTTCGGCAGAAAAAACGATCCGCAAAATTGATATCGCCCAGGTAAGAGATCGAAAAAAAAATAAGAGGCTGATCCCTTGAGATGTAGTCTTGGCTGTCCAAATACTTGCTACATCTGAATTCTTCTAGATCTTGTTGGCGATATGGGAACTGACCCTGGATTCTCTTTGTACAGGTTTCTCTCAGTCTGCAGGATCGATTGGGCCTTGCCAAACTGAAGTACCAACACGGTCGACTGCATGGCCTGAACCCGAACCAGGATGGCAGACCCATTCTCGATAGTGACAAGCCTTCCGACTCTTCATCCGAATTCTCACGCAGTCGTTGCGAGACCCCCTTCACCTCCCCTCCTCTTCAAGCCTCCACCTACTCCAAGGAACTTCCTCGATCCGCCCGCAATAAACATGCCGCTACCTTCAACTCTCGAATCATGCAGCCTATGCTATCTGCCAGTCGAAAGCGTCTACGGTCTGACTCTGATTCCGAACGTCCTGCAAAGGCACCCCGGGTCTCGTGGAAGAGTTCTTACCGGCTGCCCGAATCCTCCCCTGGCATGAACCGACACCGCCCGAGCCGACGCACACAAGCCCCCTTCATGTCCGAGGCCACAATTCCAGAGATGTCATCGCCTGTATATCCTCGACCGTCAGAAGAGATCGATCCAGATCTGCCACTGCACAGTTTCCAGACTATGAGCTCGGTCGTAGGCTCCTCACCCCCACGAACACCTCCTCCAAAACACATGCGATTGTCCCGCAACAATCAACCCCAGAACCACGAGGATGGTGCGGATTTGCTTTTGTACCTCGCCAACTCCCCGACCCCTGCCCGGGTTGCAAGGGGCAACGGAAACCAGGCCTTCCCACCCTCCACTCCTCCCAGCCAGCACACAGTACTGCCAGGCATGACACCCACCCTGGGTGGTGGCATGTTTGCCAATATTAACACACCAAACCAGCAATTCAATTTCGCTGATTTCGTGAATGTCACCCCTAGCCCAGCGCAACCAACCTGGGATGGCCGCACCCCACGGAATCCTGCTCGCACCCCGCTCACCAGCAACAGAAAGCGATTGAACTTCGATGCCCTGGTTCCTCCAAGCAATACCAGCCCTCGACTTCGTGGCAAGGAAACGGGGTTGGCGTTACAACTCGGCGGCGAACTGCACCCATGAAACCCATGAAACCTAGTGTTTCTCCCTCCATTTTCTCTTCTCTGTTCATTTTTTGCCTTACTTCCCTCTTAAACCCCGTTGACGACTCTCTTATGATCATGTTATGTACACATTGTGTTCATCCCCTATGTAATTTGCCCTCTTCCCGCAGTGCAGAGGCTCTCGCTTTCGAGGACCCGAGTCTCTTGATTGGGAAGACCTTTACTCGGACTTGCATCCACCGGCGTTGTCTTTTTAAATGCTTTGCTATCCTAGCTTGCATTACCTCTCATTTGTCAAGACCCATATGTCTTGCCTTTTCTATGTCATTGTTTACCCTCGGCAATTTCACTGTTGACTCTTATCTCTTTCTTTTTCTTCGCACCCATCATGTCTTGTTTTTGAACCCCTGGATTCCCGCATGGCTTTGATGAGATTGTTTAATATTTCTGTATGGGTCTTGTCTATAAGGAGGCGAATTGAAATTATGTTCATTTGTGAACATACATGCATCTCAGCCCCCACACCACACATTTTACTAGCCCTTTATTTTATTTCATTGGTCTAGAACCACAATCTCAGATATTACATATGTACGGAGTACCTCATACCGTAATATGGATCCCACTAGAGTGGCATGTATGACCTCCAGCATCTCAGGCCATCTCAGCCCGACACAGGCTTCCCTCCATAGATGAACCTCGATAGATGAAAAGTAGCTGTTTTCCTTGGACCACGTAGACAACCCCTCATTTTTGTGTCCAATCATGTCGCGTCTTTTCGCGTCACTTTCGCGTTGCAGTTTAAGCGGCTCATGGGCAGCCAATCAGACGCTCAAAGTCAAATGTGATGTCATATAATGGTCGTCGATATCAAATTCACCCCTATACAGGTACAACCCTTGATATTAATATAAGTTAATCTACTCCATTCCCTCGGGACCAACATCAACCTCCCCAACCAACCCAATCTCCTCAGTCCGCTCCATCTGCTTCCGCCACAGCAAAGCCAGATAATCACTCGAAGTAGCCTCATCAATAGACTTATCCTCCCGAACTTTAATAAACCGCGGAAACCGCAGACTCAACCCACGCTCATCACTAACAAGCCCAATAGCAGCCGGGTACGTAGGACTCAGCGTGATATCCGCAAATGCCATTTCCCACACCTCGCACGGCTCAAACCACACGTCTGGTTCGCCGTGGTACTCGACATAGCTGGGACGCGAAATGACATTTGTGCTGCCCTGGGCGTATTTTTCTTTGTGGCTTTGGTAGAATTTGTCCGTGAACCCGGACATGCATTTTGTTACGGCTTCCAGGGATCCTGTTTCTGGGTTGCGCACTGCGAGCAGGATTGGGGACCACCATTTCGCTTTGCGGCCTTGGCCGTGCCATCCGGCTATTGGGATTAGGTCGAGGGTTTCTGAGGAGGTGCTATAGTCTTTTTTTACTTTCAGCCAGGATTCGAGACGTTTGTCTGGTTCGTAGGTTGAGAGGAGGGGTTTGCGTCGGGGTTTTTCTTTTGGTTGTTCGGCTGTTGTGGTTGTTTCGTGCAGGTTGGCTTGGGTGTTTGTGGGCTTGTTGTCGAGGAGTTTGACCATTATACCCTCGCACTTGACGTCGATGGCGGATTTGAAAAATTCAAGGACGGTCTCGGAATCCGATGACGTTGCGTCCATGCTTTTCACCCAGCCGAAGTGTTTTGGGATCTCTACGAAGAGACTGCGAAGAAGTTCACGGCGTTCTCGAAAGGGCCGATTTAGCAAAGGCTCGCCGTTGAGATACATGAGGTCAAATGCGAAAAGACAGACATTGACTTTGATGTCTCCGATCTCAACGTTCTTCTTTGCACGATTGGTCAATACCTGGAATGGCTTGAGATCGCCAGTCTCACGGTCCACGGCAACTACTTCTCCCTCCAGGATAAAACTGGACACGTCTTCTCCCCGTATCTGCGGGACTAGGGAGACAAGATCTGGATACTTCTCTGTCATGAGCTCCAGATGGCGCGAGAAGATAGAAACTTTTCCTTGCTTGTCGCAGTGTACCTGCGCACGTTGTCCGTCATACTTGTACTCGCAGCTGAAGTCTCGACCTTGGAGTTTCGTCAACATCTCCGACAGATCGCGTGTGATGCTGCCCAGCATCGGCCTTAGTGGAATGTGCATGGTTAGGCCGCATCTGACCAAAAGCTCTTCTGTGGGCCCGATCTCTAACAAGCAGGGCACCAAATCATTGTAATTAGGATGTCTAGCGTATGACGCTTTGACGATTTCTTCCGCATTGCTGTAGATTTCCGCAAGCGCGTCCTTCTTCAAGCGTGCGAGTTGATGCGGCGGGCGGACCTCAAAGTCTGCCCCGACTGGCTTGGAAAATAAGACAGCTCGCGCGAGAGCAATCAGCATCGTAGTTTTGACTGCGCCAATTCGCAGATTCTGGATTAGTGTCCGGACAATGTATCGGCTCTCCTCGGCGCCGCGCGCATCCTGTAGAAGTTTCTCGACGATCCTCTGCTTGGTTTCTTGACTACCAGGCCCTTTGCTAGTGGCGATTTTCTTCAGTGACTGGTATACTCCTTTGATCTTTAACGGCTTCGGCTTCATCAGAGTGAATGATTGTCGTTTTTTGGCTTCGAATGCAACATCTCCTGCATCGCCGTGCTTATCATATAGGGTCTTGAGCCCTTGGTTATTGAGGCCGTATATCTTTTTTAGTGCTTTGGAGATGGAAGAGCCTCCCAAGCCTAGCTCTAGTTCATCGTACGGAGGTGATATGGAATTGGTTGCTAGCCACACAGCAGGCAGGATACTCAATGGGTCCCCTTCAATCAGAACTCGAAGAAAGTTGACCAGCGTATCGACAATCCTTATTCGACTGGTCGTCGCATTCGCCAGGACAAAGGCTCTCGTTAGTAAAGCATACGAAGCATCTCCGCCTTCGGTTGCCCAATGTGACTGCAGTTCTGCTGCGCATTGACTTGCATCGAAGGTCTGGGGGCTTTGATCAAGAGGAATAGAAAGGGATATTGTATCTTCTGTGCCAGCTGATGACTGTAGTGAGAGAGTGCTCTTCTTTGGTATTACCGGCGCTACCGGGGTTGTAACAGGCGAGTCTAAAGTAGATGAAGCTGGAGTGATCTCTGGATCTGCGTGTGTATCTTCGATAGGAGTGCTTCCATTTTCCTGCCCATTCCACTCAGCCTGTAGCTTGCGTGCAAGAGCTTCATCGGAGAGAGTTTGCTCAGTGACATCGGGAACCTTTAGATTGATTTGCTCGGTGGTCTGTCCTTTAAAGAACGATTTAATACTGCGCGTCGGCTGCGATGAATCTCCATTTCTTTTCCTCTTTTTGGTTGGACTGGACATTATTCAACGGGTTGATAGCGTAAGAGCTAAAGGTTGCCACTGCGGAAGACGTCAGTCTAAAAGGCGGAGATCAACATTCGCGACACCTTGCGCTTCCGCAG
This sequence comes from Penicillium cf. griseofulvum, assembly GCA_028974015.1. Classification (NCBI taxonomy): domain Eukaryota; kingdom Fungi; phylum Ascomycota; class Eurotiomycetes; order Eurotiales; family Aspergillaceae; genus Penicillium; species Penicillium cf. griseofulvum. The sequence goes on from JAPQKP010000005.1 coordinate 1,709,342, forward strand.
TCAAGTTTCCTCCCTTCAACAATGGCGTCCCTCACGGAATTATCTTCGCACGAGCGGACTCGAGTTGAAGATTATTTAAATGACAAAATTCAGGTTTCTGCCGATCTGGAGAGTTTAGATTCGCTGCTATCCAGTCTACGCGCGCAACAGGAGCTTCAGCGGAAACAGGTACCCCTCACACCGACCTTCTCTCTAAACACCACTGATGCAAATTCGCAATATAGCTAGCAGAAGCCGGCGAAGCACTCTCAAATGCGACAAAAGCCTCTAATGACCATGCCGAGGCCACTCGAAAGCAAGCTGAGGCGTTCACCGCAGAGCAAGCGGACATCGACCGACGATTAATGGTCATCACACAATTGGAAACTAGTGATGAGGCAGTACGGAGTCTGGAAAAGAGCATGGAGAAACTCCAGCGGCTTGAACTATCCAAAGGATATGTGGAGTTGCTCAAGGAAGCCGAGGAATTGAGGTAATGCTGCATTCACCGATCTTGAGGAGCTCGATACTGAGACAGCAATACAGCAAGCAGGCTTTGGCAGACATTGCATCCGAACCATGCACCGCTTTGAAGCCGTATGCCCGACTACGAACCATCGTCGGACTACTGAAGGACGCCCAGCCTGCTGCCGATGGAGCGGCACCGCATCTTGTCGACTACACAGACAAACTAGCCTCTGCATTGAGACAACAGATGAAGAAATACTTTGATGACCGACTGCAGAAGACTCTGGAGGAGATGAAATGGCCGACAAGACAACTGAATCTTACCGACCAGCTCTTGGCCCAGTGGAGGCAAGATGTTGAACTGTTGATCGACCTGCAATTACCGTATGATCAGTCTTTTCATGTCTGGATGCATATTCTAACCATTTTTCTCTTAGTGAACTTCAAAGCCGTGACGCACTGGCTTCCGGACTGAGCTTTGAGCCACCAGTCCTGTTCCCATTGGAGGTTATGGTGCATCATCTGGATCTCCGATTCAAATATCACTTTAGTGGAGACAAGCCAACAAACCGACTGGATAAGGTATGTAGCCCTACGTCTACGCAGAAACAAAAGTCTAACTTCGGTTCTAGCCGGAATATTTCCTCTCGCACATAATGGACCTTGTTAACCAATTCGGCGGGTTTTTTGTCTCTTATCTGCAGCCCATCTTTGATGAAAGGGCCGAAGCAGTAGGCTCAAGTCTGGAATGGAACTTTTACAATGCATCACATAGTTACATTACTGCATTACTTCCTATGCTGAAAGAGAAGATCAGCACGTTCCTCCCTCAAATCTCCAACTACCCTCAGTTGCTCAGCCACTTCATTCATGAACTGATGAACTTTGATAACGAGATCCGAGAAACATGGAACTATATGCCAGATCCATATGCGGATGACAATTGGAAGGGCATGACCTGGGAAGTGTTGACCAGACAGGGCTGGTATGATCGATGGCTTCAGGTCGAGAAGGACTTTGCGTTGGCGCGATACAAAGATATCATCGACACCGCGGACAGCGGAGAAATCGATTACGATGGCATGGAGGTCACTGCAACGAAACCAACAAAGGCTGCAATCCGCGTGAATGACCTTCTCGAAACCATAACGGAGCGCTATCAGCCCCTGTCGTCTTTTAGTCAGAAGCTGCGCTTTCTCATTGACATCCAGATCACGATTTTTGACCAGTTCCATGAGCGCCTCTATTCTGCACTAGAGGCCTATCTCGCAATGACATCGACGCTTGGACGCACTGTACAGGGAGCAGACGGGCAAGCCAGCGTCGAGGGTGTCGCCGGGCTGGAGCGGCTTTGTAGGGTTTTCGGAAGTGCTGAATACCTCGAAAAGAAGATGGAGGATTGGAGCAACGATGTGTTTTTCGTTGAGCTCTGGTCTGAGCTTCAAGATCGGGTTCGACAAAACCGAGACAGCGGTCGCAACGTAGCTGGTACTATGTCTGTCGCAGAGGTAGCCTCGCGTACCTCACCTGCAGTCGCCAACAACGGCGCCCACACCGCGGCTTCATCCGATGGCGCTCTCTTCGACGAAACGGCATCCGCCTACCGTCGTCTCCGACTTCGCTCAGAAACTATTATCACATCGACCTTGTCCTCCAATATCCTCGCCGCTCTGAAGCCCTACTCTCGCGTATCCACGTGGGCCACGCTTTCAACCCCCTCTGCCGCAGCGACGGTATCTCCCCTCTCACCCACTCCCGATCTCGCCCATGCAATGCGTGTCTTGTCCACCCAGCTCTCGTTTCTCTCGCGCGCACTGGGAACTGCGCCCCTGCGACGAGTCTCGCGCCAGCTCTTGTTGTCTGTCCAAAGCTATATATGGGACAGCATCCTGACCAAACACACATTTTCTGAGACTGGAGCGGCCCAGCTTGCCAGCGATGTCGACCATCTCTGTCACGTTGTGGATTCTGCACTCGGCGCGTCTAGCCAAGCGGGCATCTCATTGCGAACCATTAAAAAGCTCAGTGAAGGACTACGCATACTTTGCTTGAGTACAGCTGAGCAAGAAGAGGACGTCTCTGGAAAGGAAGACGCGGCTTTAAGGCTATGGGACGTGGAAAAGAGGCTGTTTAGGGACAACGAGAGTGCACGGGCTGTGCTTGCTGAATTAGAGATTGACTCTCTATCGGAAGCTGAGGCTCGGTCTGTGTTGGAACGTAGGGTTGAGATTGGCAATTGATCATGATATCACTCTATACCCAAGCTATTCTCCATGCCCAGAATTTATTACTACTGTTCAGGTAGGTATAGTTCGAAACTATGCCGACTGCTCTACAACCTCCACATTTGAGCTCCGAGATATTTGCTCATCTTGTTCTTAGGGTGTCAAATTAATACACAGCCTTATATATTCAGATCTCCTATATGTCGTATCCCGTCTCTCGTGTCTATAAGCCCTACTCTATATGCGCAAGTAAATCAAAACAAAAAAAAGCACGCACCTGCTCAAACACGATGGACAACAGGCCCGTGTCCACGCTCACCAAGGCGCTTATGCGGAACGGCCAAGATGCTCGCCTTCAAAGACTCAATGATACCAGGACCGACCTCTTCGATGGCGCGGACAAGCGAATCGACCGTCTCCTTCGTCGTCTGAACATTCACCACGCACCGGAAGAACTTTCCATTCCCTTCCGCATCCTCGTCTCCACTGGGAGGCGCAAAGTCCACCATGAAGCCCTTGGGCACGATCGCATGCGTCACCTGCTCAGTGACTTTGCTGTTATTCTTCGCGCGCTGTGTTTCATTCGAGACCAAGCCGCGTGGGTACACGAACTTCTTGCCTGGGGCATAATAGAAGCACACCTGCAGACACGGCGGGGGATTTTCGCTAATAAGAACGAAATCAGGATGTTGGGCGATGGTGTTAGCCAAGTGCGCGGCAATGTCGCATGCCGAGTCGATCTGCTGCTGGTAGCCCTCGTTGCCGTAGTACGTCCAGCCCAAGAACAGCTTGAGGGAATCAGCGCGTCGACCGCATTGGAGAGTGAGGTCTGCCAGATCCCAGACTTCCGGCGAGTCGGCTTCCAACTCGGGAGCGTTCTCTGCGGCGCCGTTGGTAGTGGGCTCGTCTTCGTTGTGGAATAGATATCCAGCGGGAAGTGTGTTGGCTTTGTGGAACTGGCGCATATCCGACGCCAGCAGGTACGAGCAGGTGACGGGAACGCCGAGCATTTTGTGCGGATTGATGGCGATGCTGTTTGCTTTGTCTGCGCCGGATAACTTATGTTTCTGGCGCTGGGAGAAGATGAACGAGCCGCCCCAGGACCCGTCGATGTGGAACCACATGTTATATTTCTGGCAAATGGCTGCGATTTCGTTGAAGGGGTCGAAAGAGCCCATGACGGTTGTTCCTGCAGTGGCATTGACGTAGAACGGCGTCCGGCCTTCGCTCTGCGCCTTCTGCACCAGCTTCTCGAGCTCGGCGGGAATCATACGGCCGACCTTGTCGATGGGAACGGGCCAGACGGCACTGCTGCCGAATCCGAGCATCTGCGCCGCCTTTTCTACGCTGTAGTGGCCGTGCGCGCTCGTGAAGAGCACGAACTTGTACCCGCCGTTCCCGTCTGATTTCGTGCTTGGGTAGAGGTTGTTGCGCGCAATGACAATGGAGGTGGTGTTCGATGCGGATCCGCCTTGCACGGAAATACCTCCTGCCCGTGGACCGTTCAGCCCGAAGAGGTTCGCCAACCGCTGGCCGGTATATTTTTCAATGACTGTCAGCGCAGGCGACACTTGATAGACGTGTACATTGGTATTCAAGGTAGCGAGGATGAGCTCTGCTGCCACGCCGGGCGCATTAGTTGACGCATATAGCTTGTCCAGAAAGCCCTGGTGCCAGGTGTTGACCGAGTATTTCAGAACCTTTTGCAAGACCTCGATGAGACCTTCCTGTTTGGTACCCTTCTCGGGGATCTCAAGCTGAAGAATATCTCGCAGCTCGTTGGGCTTCTTATAATCTACCAACGAGGTTCCAGCTAGTCCAGTGTGTCCATTGATGCCATTGGTGCCGTTGGTGCCATTCTTCTGTGTCGAGGGCACAAGGGGGTCATTGTCCGCAGATCGGATAAACGGAATGAGAAGGTCTTCTACTGCTTTCAGAAGCTGGGTAGAGAGATCGTATTAGCATCAGAATGTCGTGGAGTGCAGATCATTGCGAAATGGAGTTGACTCACGCTTTGCACTTCATCAGCGCGGCTGGGCTGCGCAATGCCTGACATTTGTACAGGTTTTCACGTTCTAGTATATAAAAATACAAGGAAATAAGACAGAGTATATACAGAACAAATGGAAAATCAAAGAGGGTAGAAAACACAACTGAAGAAAAAAAAGTTTCTCGGCGACCTCGGAGATGGCGACAATCCCGCACAGCCTGACATCATCCTCTTCAGAGCTCAGGAGCATGCGATCTATACTCAATCACTTTGAATCAAGTTTTGGAGTTCGCATATTCTCAATTATCTACCGTAGAATCCTTGCATATATCATATGCAGAAGAAAATATTAGGATTCTGATCTGCAGGAACCCGAGTGCCGGTAAAAGTGTGGAATATGATATACCAAAGCTATAAAAATAGATATAAAGCAAAAAAAAAGGCACAGGAATGAAACAATTGAATACATCAACGCCTTTTGTATGAGTACATGTGCATTTCGTCCAATATATAATTCTATCTGGTATCCATCAGTGTACCTCTTCATCTGCTAGACACCACAGTCTGGTTCGCACCAGTAGCACCAGCATCGGCTGCCTCCTTGGCTGCTGCATAACGGGCCCGCGCCTGGTCAAGTTTAGACATGGGGCGTTCGGAGCCTTCATTGCCATCGGTGCGCTCCTCAAAGCCCTTGGCCTTGTGAGTCCAATCGCGTCGGCGGCGCTTGAAGAGATCCATTGACCAGTTTCGCCAGACTGCGCGGCCCACAAAGGAATCGCGGAGCTCCTGTTCATGCTGCTCGAGTTCTCGCGCCATGCGCTCCTTGACAAAGAAGATATCCTTGGTTGCAGTCCAGAGCGCATCTACTACGTGTGACCCGCTGCTGCTCAAAGCAAGAGGTGTGAGGTGACCCTGGAAACGGGTGGTGAGCTGTCGTCGAATTTGAGGCGTGGAGGTTGTGGAAGTTAGGGCCTGTTGGAGAACACGGGAGGAGGTGGGTTCTTGGGCAAGTTGTACGATTGTTTCGGGTGATTGGGCGAGCAGGCTCGTGTAGACAAGTTGGCTCATTGGGCCAGGAACGGTCAACATGGCCTGTACCAGCAGAGAGGCATGCAATTTCTCTGCTTTCTCAGACGCAGATATCGGGGGTGGGCCCCGTGGCTTGCGCTCCTTTCCGTCGTTGTCCTCGTCCATACCACGGTCTTCAGACTGCGGAGCTGTGTTCTCCGAGGGATTGAACTTCAGCATCTGCTGCAGTCTAATAACAGGATCCTGGCTGTAAGCACCCTCGAGCGCTTCGGCAAGAGGCTTTGTGTCGACACCGCGGACCATACACCGCTCAATCAACATCTTGGGGACAATGAGTCTCGACCGTTCAATCAGGCCCGGAACTTCGGGGATAATGTTACCCATGGCAATCTTCAAGTCGTCCTTGCCGAGTCTTTCCAGCATCCGAAGAACCACATATCCAGCAGTGCTATTGCGAGCGAGGGAACCAATTCGGTCACCCAAGTTGTTCCTGTAAAGGTTTTTGAATGATTTACCAGGAAGGTATCGCACCATCGTCTCTAATAAGCGTGAACCCACTGGGTCGTAGAGGAGACCACGGATGAAAGTCGCACTTTCGGATTCTTCCTCAAACGACTCATCGGGAACCAGTCTTCGGATGGTCGACTTGGGATCTTTCGCGCTAGACTTTCCAAAGTGCGAAAGCTCTAGGAACAATAGTACCTGAAGAACGGGGTTTCCGACTGGATGCGTGGCCAAGGCTCGGAGATAGACATCGTCGAGACCGGCAACCATATCGGTCATGATCTTCTTGAGTGCCGGCTCAAATGTCGCTGGAACAGTGTGTTTCTCGGCTTTAGATTTGTCCACCTTCTCCTCACCCTGAATAGCCTTGATCTCAATTCTTTCCTTCTTGCGACTTGCGACAAACGACTCATTTGACGTGACATCCACCGGCTCGCCTGCGAGAACTAGTAGTAGCACTCGGATTGTATGCGACGCAAATCGCTCCGTCAACAGGTAGCCCCAATTTTCCTTCAATTCCTCAATAACAGCCATGAACATTTCTGCGAGCGACAGCTCTGGCTCTTCCTCTCCTTCTTCGTCCGACTCTTTGGGCTGAGGTTTGGTCTTTTGCATCACGGCAGGCGCAGCGTGAATGAAAAGAGTCTCGCAACAATGACTGGCAAATCGATGCTGCACTAGGTGGAGGAAGTGGCCGATAAATTTGCTGAATATCCGGCGCAGTTGTTGAGCGTTTGACATTGAGATTAATTTCTCCATGAGTCTCGAACAGCCCTGACTGCAAGCAATCTTCAACTCCTTGCCACTGGCTTCCGAGTACACACTGTCGACAAACAAGCTGCGCTCTTCGGCATCCTGGAACTGGTTTAGCTCCAGCATTTCGTTGGCGCGCTGGAAGTATTCCGACTCCTCCTCGTCTAGGAGACCGTAGAAAGGCATATCACCATCCAGGTCAGGTTGTTCGCCTTCCTGCTGTTCGCCCTGATCAAGGGGAATGAAGTCCTCATTTTCAGGAAGTTGAATGTCGTCGTTGGCCTCGTTGGTCTCGGCGTCGTCGGTAGAGGGCTTCATTCGCTTCGCGACGGGATCTTCGGCTGTTTCCTCGAACTTTCTCTTGGAATCATCTTTCTGGGCTTTCTTCTCGGCCCTGCGGCCTCTTTTCTGTTGTTCACGAGGCATTGTGGCGGTGTGTCGTGAGGGAAGATGGGCATGAAGCGCTGGAAATTTTTTGGATAAGCGGTGGTCCAAGCGTCTCTGTGGTGATAAGGGTTTGGTCTGTTTGCAATCGCGGTCATTCTATAAGACCAAAACAACATAACATGGCCGAGTATTGAGTAGAACAAATTATAATTGGATTTCATATGGCATAACTAATATACAAGTTTAATTTTTACCGTTTACACTGCAGAATAAATGGCAGATACATGGCGCCCACATTCCACACGCTGTTCCATGCTCACATTGCGCTTCTCGACCTTGCCCTTGTGACGAGGCATGATCTGTAATCGCGCCTCGGCCTGGGTTTTCTTGTTTTCGGGAGGTGCCTTGATATAGGTAGGCTTCGACTGATTGCTTCGCTTTCCTGTTCCGAGCTGGAAATGCTCGTTGCCTCCCCAGAAGAGTACATCGTAGCCCCAGTCTTTAGACTGATCCAAGGAGTCCTTGATAGTCTTGCTGACATTGGTCTTGTTGTCCAGGATAGCGGAGACATGTGTTGTACCGACAGACATGGCCCGAATGCGGATAGGGGTCATTTGCTTTGTCTTCTCGTCATACTCGCTCATACCACTTAAAGCTTTCAGCTTGGTCGGCGAATCCTGCAGGTGAACCCATCGGCCATTGCCAAGAGTACCCCAAATTCCCCTTCCACAGGACCATGTGTCTGTAGTCACTTTTCCAAGATCATGAACAGTGGCAGCCTCTTCTTCATACCCCAGAATGCGCTTGGCATCAACGGAGAAGAAGGTGTTTGCGCCACCAGCAGCAATGCTGGTAACCTTGGGCAGATAGAGGTTTCTGCTATAGAGTTTTTGAACCTTTATAAGGAAAGGAGCATCCTTGAAAGGCCTCTCAGGTTCAAAATCCACACCTAATTGGCCAAATGAGTTGTCGCCAAAGCCAAACATACGGCCGTCTTTGCTTAGAGCCAGCGAGTGGTAGTCACCACAGGCAATCTGAACAATCTTGGAGTCTTTGAGAGCTGTAACTTCGTGGCAGGTATCTGCTGGCCCCTTGGGTCTGGTGGACCAGGTAAGTCCCTCCACGCCGAGTTGACCAAGCGAAGGGTAATTTTCGGTGGATGACGCAGCAGAGAAGACTCGACCAGAGCTCGTGAGAAGAAGGACATGTTCCAGTCCTCCACTGATTGCGGTGACCTTTTCACCCAGCTTCAAAGATGGGTTCAATATACGGTAGCTCATATTAGACTGGGTGGGCCAGAACGGAACCCAAGAGCTTTCTGTTGACTTTGGGCCAGCGATTTGCGCGTTCTTGGATGTGGGTAGTGAGTATACAGTCCCATCCGAGGATAGCGCAATGATTCGACTTTCGGACAGAGCGAGTGAGATAAGATTCTTGCCAGTCAGAGTAGCCGTGGGTTTGAAGTCCGACTCTGAGAACGCCTGACCCCATTGTACTAGATCTCCGTTCTCGGTGATTGCTGCACCGCACTTTTCCTCTATTTTAAGATCTCTCAGCACCTGGCCATCAAAGTATTTGAAGCGTCGAGGAGTCTTGATGTCGGTGTCTTTCGATCCTGGATCTACCACACGATAAACGTTCGACCCCCATGTGTAGACGCCGGGACTTTTCAGGCTTCGTTTTTCTTGAATGAACTGAGCTTGGAGATCGTTGGCATCAACGAGCTCTTTCTTCGTACCCTCCGGGGGACTCGTCCAAGCCTCCTTTCCACCATCAGTCATGTACGAGTATCCCAAAAAGACTGCAGTTCCTGTCACAGCAAATCCGAGAGAATTACGGATCCAGTGAGATGATAGGCTTGGCTTTTCCGATCGACTGCTAGCGAATCGGGACCGTGGTGCATTTAGTGACTGAGCCGCCGAGTTTCTGAGTGGACGAAAAGCGAGGACGGAGTACGTCGCGGGCCGTCGCATTTGGGATTTCAACATTGTAGATGATGGCTGGATCACCAGCTAGAGAATATGAAACCTCCAAAGGTGAAAATATATCCGGGGAAGCTCTCAATGTCGCGCCTGTGATTTGTTGCAGCATCCAGGCGGGAGCTCTCGGCAGAACCTATCGCGGAGTTGACCACATGGCAGTTCGACTCCAACATCAAACTTGGCCTGAATTTCACTCTGGATAAAGTCGGCAGAGAGATATGAGCTGCGGGTTGATTCCCATCACACTCCCTGGGCCTTGAACGCACCATGTCTTCCACAAAGCAGCAGCGTGCCCGCCGCCAAACCGCTCCCTCTGGTCCACCGCGCAAACCCACCGCCAAAGAAACCCAATCAAGCCTCCAAGCATTGGACGAGCAATCGCCAAGCACATTTGAGTGGAAAACACCGGGATGGAGCAACGAACTTGAATTCTCACAATGGTTTAATGGTGTCAAGGGCGACCTGATCGAGGAGAGCTATGACGAGTACCAGTACGATCGACGTTGGACGGTTATCGGAGGTGCACTGATTAACTTTTTTGTAGGAATTGCTTGGATGAACTTGAACAATCGAAAGAGCACATCGACGAAATCTTAACGAACACCCTGACCCTTCTAGATGACCTGTCTAGCCTGTCCGAATCATTCAAATCGGTCGAGACCCAAACTTCGAACTTCGAGAAACAATGCCAAGGGCTTTTGTCTGCCCAGGAACGGGATACAAAGCTTGCGAATGGTATCGAGAACAACCTCCACTACTACGATTTCTTAGACCCCGCATCGCGGCGGCTCAATGCCCCCGGTGCGGGGAATACAGTCCGCGATAAAGAATTCTCGGATATGTTGAGGCATCTGGATGTGTGCTTGGATTACATGGAAACACATGTGAGTAAGCAGGTGGTGGATATTCATGAACCTATTGCTGACCTCTACACAGCCGGAGCAAAAAGAGGCAGAGGTCTATCGCTCGAGATACCGGCTACTGCTAACGCGTGCCTTAACGCTTATCCGCGGCAACTTTGTATCTTCACTTAAGGATATTTACCAGAGTGTCTCCAAAAAGATTTCAGACCAGCAGTTGAATGACACCGCCTTGTCAGCTCTTTTGTATGCCAAATTTAGGGTCGGGGCACCTGAGCTGAAGCAGATTGGAGTCGAGATTCAAAAGAGAGCGGTGCCGCCACTCAACCCAGATGAAAATAACGAAGCTGAATATCAAAGTTTGATGAACGAGCTGCACAGCAATTACTCGGCCACCCGTGCAAAGCTGATTCTTCCGCTCGCTCGCAAAAAGCTCAGCGAAATCACACAGACGCCTAGTTCATCCAAGGACCTGGTTGCCTTTGCTCGAGCTAGCATTGGTTATATCCGTGGTCTGTGCCTAGACGAATATGATCTATGGGGAGAATGGTTTCACGGACAAGGGGGCTTGTATGACTTCCTTGAAACGCTATGCGAACCACTTTACGATCACCTTCGTCCACGAATAATCCACGAGTCAGATATCGTCAGACTATGTCAGCTGTGCAATCTACTACAGACTCGCTATTTTTCAGATCCAGAAGAAGAACCGGAGCAAGTTGAGACGAACCATCTTGACTTTTCTCTTTTGATCCAACCCGCTCTGCAAGATGTCCAGGCCCGACTTGTCTTCCGTGCTCTCGCTGTTCTGCGCGACGAAATCGAACGATACAAACCTCGCCCAGAGGACACCGATTACCCCATGCGTAACCGACAGGTATCTCTGACTGTGTCCGATACTCAGATCTCTGGCAAGAAGGACACATCCGCAGATACACTAATCGACATGACGGCCAAACAAGCCGACGATGCAGGCGAATCTCCACAAGAGCCGGACGGTAAATGGGACTTTGAGACTCAGACCGCCTTAAAGGGCTGGTATCCAACCCTACGAAAAGCAATCTGGCTCCTGAGTCGGATATACCGCCTAGTGAATGTAAGAAGCCTCCCCGCAAGCCTAGCCTACCTATCCATACTGACCACCCCAGTCCACGGTCTTCGACGACCTAGCCCACCAAATCGTGCACCAAACAACCCTCTCTCTCCAATACGCCAGCACCCTAATCTCCGCCAAAGCTACACCCGCCGACAGCCAACTCTTCCTAATGAGCCACCTCCTAATTCTAAAGCAACAAATCGTCGCCTTCGACATCGAATACGTCGCCGCCGATATCTCCTTCGACTTCTCTGCCGTAACCAGTACATTCTGGGAGCTCCGCGAACGCGGCGGTCTCTTCAACCCGCGCAATCTGATGCGTCTCGTCGGCCACGGCCTCATCCCACGTGTCGTGGAGAACATGCTCGACGCGAAAGTCGAGCTCGATGGTCGTCTTCGAACAGTCATCAACGACTTCATCAATGCCTTTGCTGCTCGCATGACCGCCTCGCTACCGTCTCAGTTCATTGATTCCCGCAACCTCACCCGCGGCGAACTTATCCTTCCTTCCTGCCACACTATCGAGAAGGAGGTACCGGGTCTGCGAAAGGTCTTGAATGAATATATCGACGACACGCGTATGAAAGAGACGCTTGTTGGGGCAGTCCAGGACCGCACTATTCAGATCTATGAGGATTTCTTTGACAAATATACTACCGCCGAGAAGGGCAAGGGCAATTTTGTTAGTAAGAAAGGTAAGGGTCGAGACGATGCTGTCTGGGATGTTAATACCTTTGCCGAATGGTGCGAGGGTGTGTTCCGTGTCGGCGTCGCTGGGTTGCAGGCTGATATCCCCGAGGACGACGACGATCTCCTTAGCACCAGGTCTTAGGCCTTGGATTCTTATGATCTTATTTTTTCTTTATCGAATATCCGCTTCCTGAGCATAGATACCATGTCGAATTGAGCTTTTTGTACATGTATAAGCCGAAGAATTGTATATATTCCTGTTAGCACCTACATCAATTCTTGGCAGTGTATCACAATCGGACTGTAAAGGGGGAATAATCCTGTTCCCCCGGTAAATGTTATTATCCACAAACGTGCAAAAATGTATGTACAGCTAATCAGAAAGCAGAATTCAAACGACAAATCTCGCTTCAAGCATGTCAAAAAAGGGTATGTACAGTTGATAGAAGAAAGCGCAAAGTCGTTAAGTAACGCCGAACCCAATCAAGCAAGCAAACCAAAGGAACTCAAAGAACATCACGAATTTTGGAATACAATTCCGTGTCTAGGAAGTTGTAATTCACATCGGACTCGCAGAAGGGATGGCGGGTGAGCAGGGTGCCAGCAGTAGGGCGTTCAGCCGAGTCACTGGGAAGATGTCAGTAAAAGAAAGTCGCAGAACCAAAATCTCATGAAAACATACATTGTAAAGCAGTCGTACATGAACGCAAGAGCCGCAGGACTAATGTTCATAGACACATCATCCGGAATCGGTGGAGCCTGGCTCAGACTGCCGAGTTTGAAGATAGCGCCGATGGCCTCCTCCTTACTCCAAGGTCGACGACCTGCAAACATCTCCAGCACCACACAGCCAAGGGACCAGATATCGACCTTGGCGCTGTAGCCCTGGCCCTGAGACTGGATTACCTCTGGGGCCATCCAGAAGACGGAGCCCTGCATGGAGTTGGAAGAGTCATTGCCGTAGATATCGTCGGTTTTCTTGGAGATACCGAAGTCGGAGATCTTGCACGTGCCATCGAGATCAAGGAGGATGTTGTCTGCTTTCAGGTCGCGATGGAGGATTCCCTTATCGTGCAAGTATGCCAGTCCGCCTAGGGTTTGCCGAGTCAGTGATCTCACGACGCTTTCTTCGAATTTGCCGTGCTTGCGCAAACAGCTTCCTACAGATCCACCGGAGATGTACTCCAGGTAGATGGAGATGGAGAATTCACCACGCTCGCATCCAAGATACTGCACGATGTTGGGGTGTTCGAGGTGCTGCATCGTGTCGATCTCCTGATCCAGGGCGGCGACCATCTCCTTGATACGGTCTTTGTCTGCCCCTGCAATTCGCGGGTTGATCTCGACTAGTTTGACTGCCAAAACTTCACCATTGTCCGCGTTCATGCCTAAGTATACGCGACCATAAGTACCCTTGCCGATGAGTTGACCACGGATGATGCGGAAAGTGGGCTGTCGCTGAGGAACAGGCCCGGTATTGGACACATGGGTGCTGTTCTGCGGAATCGGATCTAGTTGGCTAAGCCGGGTGCCTGGCTTGGGCCTGATTTGCATAATTTTGGCGCCGAACATCTTGGTACTCTTTCGGCGCAGAAGATCGCCTGACCTTTGGGGACCAGCATTGCTAACGCTGTTCGTCCGGTTCGCTCCCTGGGCCACCTGTCGAATGGATTTCATGCGAGATAGTCCGCCGCCACCAGCGCCACCACGAGCAAGTTTCTGTCGAGCAAAATTGACAGGCTCAGGTGGTCTTACTGGAGCTGTACCAGACGCATGGGTTGCATGCGGCATAGGTGGCTGGGCTTCCTTTTTGTCTTTGAAGCTCGCGTCATGTTCGCTGATAGCCTTGCTATTGGGCGATGTGGGCTCATCCAAGTAAGGAGCGTCAAGATCAACGTCGGGGAAGAAGTCATCGAGGTGGTCGATAACGCCTTCGACGGCCGGTCTGCTTGCCCAGATATCTCGGGCAAATGACTCTCGCCGTGGTACAGGCCTCTCATCTTCGGGCGAGACTGGTGCCCAGGTACTAGAAGCCGGTTCTTTCCCATCAGATACCTCTCCGCTGGAATTGGGACCGGCAGTGCTCGGAGATTTGAATCTGACAGACAATTTTGATCTTAATTGATCTTTTGTGTTCACAGTCAGTGATGGTCTCTCCGACTTCTTTTCGACTTCAGCTTGCGCTTCTCTCTGTTCTTCTTGGGCCCTTGAAGGTCGGACTTGGAACAGCCCGTCGTCAGAGTCATCGGAGTCATCATCTGAGTCCTGTTGCTGCTGAGGAGTTCGCTGGAAGGATACTTGATTCTCCTCAAAGTCAAACTCTGGGCCAAACGACTTGCGGGATTGCAAGCCCGGTCTCGGCGAGTCTTCAGAAACAGGATTTTCAGGTGACTGATTGGCAAACGAGACTGGTGGTTTCTCGCGTTCCGTGGCCATCTTCGAAGGCGGCCTCGAAGAGTCTGGAAGATAGTCAGCGGGAGATCGAGCAGACCGCGCTGTATCATGCATATACTGACCGAGGGGTGTTCTACTTGAAAAGGTTCCAGTAGAATCAAACGATCCTGGTCGATCAGACTCGGAGCTTGCACTGTCTTGAGTGTCGGCTGAAGACTTAGATACAGCCGATACCGAAGGCAATGGCTTGCCGACGGCACTTGTAATGCGGCCAACGCTTGCAATCGCAGCGCCCAAGGACGGCTGCATCCGAGGTTCACGAGATTCACGAGTGGTGGGTCTCCTGCTGAGAGAATTGACCTTGGTAAGAGTGTTGGACTCTATTGGGGCTGTTGGAGGTTTGCGCAGTGGTACAAGCGTATCTCCCTTCTTTTCATCATAAGGTGAGATACGAGGACTATCAAAGTCAATGACTTCGTTTCGCCTGTACCCGGTTTCACTGTAGGCATTCTTATTCTGCTGAGACTGCAGCACTTTGGATTGTAAATAGTGTTTTTGTTTTCGTTCGACTTCACGGAGATGCTCCTCATGGCGAGCGAGCAAATCGGATTTGTCAGACCCAAGAGCTTGGCTTGCGTCCTGTACGGCCTCAGCCGGGGATGTTTTCCCTGTCGGGGCTTTGAGAGTACTTTGCCGAGAGCCTAACAACGGAGACTCTGGCCTGGTACGATGCGGTGATAGCCTGTTAAGGGCATCTTCGTCCAGGGGCTTCCTATGCACCTGGTGGTGTGTTGCCGTGGGGGACATATTGAGCTTGTCTGAGAATGAAACTCCCAGGCCATCGACTTGGGGAGTATTAGACGGCATAGGAAGCATAGGAGTCCCTCGCACAAACAGCTTAAGAGAACCGTATGCATCTGACTTGCTTCGACGCGACTGTGCGAGGTTTGCGTCACTCAGAGGATCCTCGTGCTCGCTCTGCCCGGGCTGAGTGAGGTAGATCTGGGCACTGATCGGGTCGACCGCGAGGCTTTGACAGATCCCCATACGCAATGAATCAAAAGAGTCCAGATCAGTGATATCAATTAGACGGAAGTTCAAGCCATCCGAGGTGACAAATATCCATTTCTTCCCCTTTGTGGTCGCCGTGGATGGACGCTCACCGACCGACATGTCGCTAGAGTTGTAAGCAGGCTTTATGTAAGGGAGGTAGGCTTCATTCGGGCGAGTCTCCGGGCTCGTGGTAGGCGACGAGTCTTCATGTCCCTGATCGGGAGACGGTTGATTGGAAGCTGTAGCTTTTGTCTTCTTCTTCAGAATATTAGAGAAAAAGCCTTTATGCTCTTTGGAGTACGAGGACGAGGTTTGGTCACTCCATTGCCGACTAGAGGCATCCTGAGGCGAGGGACGAGCGCCCTCTTGGCCTTGTCTACGCGAATCATAGTACCGTGCTGTGGCGCCTCGACTGAATCCAGTGAGCGAGTCGGTGCTATTGCCCCGAGAGTGGTCATACTGTCTCAACGTCAGATCTCCAGCGGATGATGAAAATGCTCCTGCATGAGCGGGTGACGCGTGCTGCATGGCCGGGCTGCCACTCTTTGGGCTTTCTTCATGGGGCCGAAGAGATGATCCCTGAAACGTGCCCGATTCACTGCCAATGGACGGACTCTGGCGTCGATGTTCGGTGTTCATTCCCGACAAGGCACTGCGGGTATGCTCGGACCGCACATAGTCAGAACGCGACCAGTTTTCTCGTGCCGGGGAGTCATTATATCTCGGCGAATCATGGCTAGCAGGGACCGGCATGGTAACAGAACGTTGCCCGGTGGGCTTTTGGCCTTGGTTGGAGGCGTGCAACGCACTCAGATGATCCGGGCTCACGTCATTGACACCAGGGACAGGGCCAGCAGAGCGTGGCTCGGAGAAATTATTGGAAAAGTAAGCTGCACTGTTTTCAGGAAACGCATTCGCCGGCGCCTGCGTCTGATTGAGGGGTGTAGAGACGACATAGTCTTGGGAACCATCATGGATTTGACGGATGAGTTTGCGCATACGCTTCCCTTCATCTCGTTCCCGGCCAGGTTCCCATTTTTTGCCACTCCGGCCAACCTCCTTTGACAATTGAGGATAAACCACTTGATGCATTTTTCCAAGATTTCCTCGCCCACCGGATCCATGTCCAAGCTCGAGGAAGTCAGCGCCTTCGAGCTCCAATGATTTGAATGTTTCCTGCCAATCGTTGGAAAATCCATTCTTTGCAAGCCAGAGAAGCACGCGATCCAATGGCCATTGGATCGCAGCTTCACTATGAGATAAACCACCTAGCGAAGTACCGCTAACATTGTGACGATGACTTGTCGTCTTGATAAGCTCGGTATTCTGAGCTGTCGCCTGCTGCTGCGAACTATCGTTGGACGTTAATTCATGAATATTGCCATGAAGAGCGTAAGGCGAAGATATCGTACGACCTCCCGGGGTCTGTGGAAGGCTTGGGTCTGTTTTATAAGGGATTGAAGTATTGATGTGGTCATGCATCTGGCTGAGACCCAAACGTTGTCTCTCGGCATTGGTGTGTGCATATGGGTCATATGGAGCAGCTCTTCCATGAGGGTCAAACAACCCTGGAATGCCGACGCCAATAGTATCGTTCCCGGGTATATAAGTTGCGGATGTCAGAGGCTGATGATCGTGACGCGGAGGAACGATCGACAACTGAGCCGGTGGGCGACCGTATGTTAGATGCTGGTTTGGTGCGGGGGCAAGAGGTGGCGGCGGTGGAAAGCCTGGGTTCAGCGCCGGTCTAGCCCAGTTTTGCTGCCAACCTGTCTGGGCCCCATAGGTCGCTCCAGGAGGAGGCCCAGGAGGAGGTGGTGGCACCATCGTTTGGGCTTGTGGATGTCGAGGCGGAGGTGGAGGCAGGTTCATGTGTTGACCTTGAGCGGAAGGCGGGGGCCCGGGGACATACTGCTGACGTCCATCCATTGTGATAGCCGATGCACCGGATCTGCCTGTTGGCTGTAGTTATATCTGGCTGTCTCGACTGCGATGTTTAGGAGACGTTTGGGCGGAGGCGTGTTCGGGGTTGTCCAGGTATGATCATCAACGCATCATGCTCGACGTCCAAGGCACCAAACAAATGGTCGGATTTGATGGCTAAATACTCGATCGCGCTGATCGCTTCAGAGGGACAGAACTGAAACGAATTTAGGTACTCGGTGCGTGAGTTGACATAGTTCAGATCGGCGTCCCCGACGTTATCGCAGCGCTTGGGATTGCGGAACAGACTGAGATCGCGCAAGGGGCTGGTAAGGTTGATAACCGTTGAAATAAAGAGAAAGTCTTCAGAACTCAGTACACGGTTAGTCAACTGCTAAGGAGCTTTCCCAAGATTTTTAGATGATGCGATTGGGTCGAAAGATTGGAAGATTGGAAGGTGAAAGGCCGAAAGGTCGAACGAATGAAAATCCGAGGTGGAAGCGAGCGCAGAACACCGCAACTCCTTACTTCCAACGGTATTTCCGAAACGAATGGAACTCACCAAGAATTCTGGAAGGGATATATAAATGATATTAAATCTTTATCTTTTGGGATGCCTTGACAGGGATCGTCACGTGGGTCTCTCTTTCTATCGGCCTAGGGCCCGATAGTGTATGGTGTAGGAGTAACTAGTTCTTACATACCATAAGAAAAAAAGAAAATATATACTGCTTTTACAACACTTCGTGGGGTACTTTGGAGACCCCATCCAAAGCCCTGCAATCTCCCAATCTCACTGTGGCCCGTGATCTCCTGCTACGCGCCAATAACAGCCCTGTGGCGTCTGTCCAAGTTTCGCTTGCTGAGACATTGGAAAGACATAGTTTAGTGTACGGAGTCCTCCGTATGCTTATAGCTTGTCTTGAATACTATGAGAATAGTCTAGTAGTTCTACTAGAAGTAATATCAGAAAAGTCATCACTTGAGAACAGACTCTAAATGCATGAATTATAAGCCAACAGCGGAGTAGTAGGAATCATTTTCAACAGTCGTAAATATATTGAACACATCAAGAGTACCCACTTTCTATCTCCAGATCTAGAGAACAGTACCCTTGTTCTGCTCCTTATCCACCCTATAATGTTTCCACATACCGATACAAGGAACAGCAAGCACAAGAATCGCCGTCGCAGCAATGCAACCGTACTTCTGACTGTAACCGTAGGCGAAGTTGATCGCGTCACGCTCCTCAGTGCCGGGTAGATACTTCATTTGAGCGACATAGCCACCAGCATAGATGGTCGCCCATTGGTCCTTGGCCCTCTCCGGCAAGGCCTCACGTAGTCCCTGAGGGAAAGTGTTGGCGTAGATAGCAGCAGAGACGGCATAACCGATGGCACCGCCCAGGTTTGAGAACAGAGAAACCAGCGAGATCATCATGGGGATACCCTCGCGGTCTGATGCGCACATGACGGCCATCTGCTCGCCGATGACCATCATACCTCCAGCGAAGGCAATGAAGATCTGACACATGATCACGTACCCAATATCGCTGCCTGAGCCGCGGAAGTGAATCATCAGGCCGGCACCGAGAGCCATCAATGGTAGAGCGAAGAAGAGGCAGGTGTATTTGAACTCCTTCACGTAGCGGATCCAGAGGCCGAAGATCGGGGACCAGAAGCAGGATCCCACGGTGTAAATCGCTGTCATGTAGCCCGTCGTCGTGACATCGAAGTTGTATACGACCATCACAAAGTAGTAGTAGTACAGATCCCAGGAATAGAAGCTGAAGTAGAGGATAGCTGAGAGACTACAGGCACCAAAGACGGTGCGGTCTTTGAAGAGCTGGTAGGGGATAAAGTGGGCGTGGGCAACCCATTTTTCCCAGGCCGCAAAGGCGAAAAAGAGGAAGAAACCAATAACCAGGGGTGCGATAAAGGCGGCTTCACCGTACTGGGCACGGCCGTAGTTGGCCAGGCTGAAGGGAAGGAGGAACAAAATGAAAGCCGCCATTAAGATGAAGGCACCGATAACTGTAAATTCGGTTAAAAGGTGGTTAAAGACATAGAGGAAGACGTATACACACTGTCAAACTCGTGCAAGTAGTGAAGGATGGACTGCATCGTAGTTCGGCCGCTAACTGGGCGTTGCAAGACGCCCATCTTCCGAGCCTTCTTCTCATAGAACTTGAAGACACCAGCCAGGGGCAGGAAGACAAAGGGCATGATAATAGCAAAAGAGCCATAAGCCCAGCGCCAGTTAGAAGTCTTCAAGAAATGTGTAGCAGCCAGGGGACCCGTGAATGAGGTGCAGATGAAGGGCGTAGAGGCAAAGGCAAAGGCGAAAGCACGGTTGCGCATGCCCGAAGTGTCGGCAATGAAGATATCCAGGATGATATAGATCGCATCATAACCAACCCAGTACAGAACGTAGCCGGCAGCGTAAGTATTTGCGTTGTTGCAAGCAGCAAGGATGATAATACCGAGGATGTACACGCCCGTGAAGATGATGAGACCTTCAGCACGTCCCCACAAGGTCAAAATCTTTCCGATGGGGAGCTTGAGGACTCCACCAACAATACTTGCCAGAATGGTGGCTGTGCTAACCTGAGAAGCATTCTGAAAGTTGGAGTAGGCGTAGTAAAGAACATTTGAGCCGATAGAGGAATGCAAAGCCAACATGAAGAAGCAGACCCAGATCCTATAGATGTTAGGGTTCAGTTCATCTGATATTATGTTTCATAGTACTGACCAGGCATAGGTCGCGAACACGGCCTTCTTGCTCCAGACCAAAGCAACAGCTTCGGCCTTGCGCACACCATCTGCAGCATTTGCGCTGACCACGTCAGGATGTTCCCGGATCTCCTTCTCCGCACGACATAGGTTGTTCAGGCCATCATCTACTATGTTCTGCTCCACATTGATATCGGTCTTCTCGTTTTCTTGAGTTGGGCGTAGATCCTCAACGATCACATTGTCCTTCCGGCCACGAGTCAGGTTGATGACACCCATGACTTAGTTCTAGGCAAGGATCTCTTGTAAGGTCCCCCGGAAGAAATGAATGGGAATATGAGAAATAAGCCCAAAGAAAAAGGACAATCCGGGAGATCAGCTATATATGGAGCATTTAAAGAGATTTTTTGGGTAATTTCTTCGTTATAGGAGGTAACAAGAAACCTTGGAAGGGTGTATAGTGCACCTGGATAAACGGATCAGATAACTCAAGCCATGGAATTAGACCCTAAAAATGGAGCCGATACGCCACCTAACGTAGAACGTTGAGATTCACCAATGCTTTTTACGGCTGAATTATGCCGATACAACTCTGCGCAGTGGTTGGTTTATGGGTCCGTCGGTCAGGTCCGGCTTGTCTCTCGAGAAAAGCCGGTTTGCCGGCAGTCTCGGCAGACAGGTTGTTTGGGTTTTATTACCCTGTCTAGTTTCTATCCTATATCTAGCAGATACATTCAATGGTCGGTCTAATGTGTTAATTGCAACATTAGAAGTATTAGGTAGATTAACTGTGATATCCAACACCTATCCAAATGTTAATGCTCTCACTTAATAACGGACCCATCAAATGCAACCATTTTGGACGCGAAGGGCTTATTTTGCGCTAAGTGGAGAGTCATTCAATTAGATAAATTTTAGAGCTCCACTCGGAATTAGGATGTCATGCGATGCAGAGGTGATTTCATAACTATTTTGTCGCAGATTTTCAAGATGGGATGTACCAGGAACGATGAATGGGTACATAATTACTGGGCAGTACTATGTACTTTCCAAGATTGGTACGTATACACTTTCGTATTCAATCTTATCAGATGAAGATTATCCGATCAATCCAAAATCCATGGAAATCCCGCGTATGGACGACCGCTCTCGGGCTATTCCAAAGTTTCTCACGCCCTCGGCAGATGCAACACTCTCGGGGAAATTACTTATTTTTCCTTGGAAGAGAAGATTTTTTTCTCGGTTCTTTCGCTATCGGGCGGAACTCGGCTGATCCGGATATATATTATGACTCTGGGTTGGCTTTACAGCTTCATATCCTCATCTACTGATAGCCTAGTAGATCTACGCAGAGCTTGTTCAATGATAATGGCATACAACTAGACTTTTCCATTGGATTTAGAGTGGAAGTGGAAGTGAAAATGTTCTTGATCCTCTATTATGAGCGTTATTAAATGCTGCCAGTATGTGGCCACCCCATTTCGAAGAACACGCCTTGAAAACAAAAACAGAAAACAGAAAACAAACCACGAAGATCTAGATAATCCAAGAGTTGAGATATTGCTAGTATGTTGCTTTCATGTGCATCGTGACATTACAACAAGAGTCATATTTTCCCGCTTCGCTTATTCGCTGTTGCGTTTCGCAGCAGCCTCAGCGGTCAGCTTCAAGGCCGCAGGGGCGTCATCCCGAGGCATGTACAGCTCGACCAGCTAGATACTGTGTTAGTGGGCAATCTGAGATTTCCTTGTAGTGTTTACTTACTCGAAGCTTGTCGGACACGTTGAACGTCTCGTCAGCGAACAGGTTGGTAAGTTCGTCACGAGTCTTGATACGGTAGCCTTGGTAGTTGTCCTTGGCTCCGAAGACCGTGGGGATGTTGGCAAACTCCCATGTCTGGATGTCGTTGTATTCTGCATCCCATCCGTGAATGTATCGCTCGATAGTGTAACCGTCGTTGCAGATAACGAAGCTGGAGGTGGTCAGTAGATGATATAATTATGGGTTGATGGGGATACTTACACGATAGGATTCAAATTTTTCTTCAGGATAGTGCTTAGTTCCTGCACCGTAAGCTGGATACTTCCGTCTCCGATGAAGAGGATGGTTCGGCGGTCTTTCTGCTCCTTGGCAGCGAGGACAGCGCCCTGACAGGCTCCCATGGAATAACCAATGCTGCCCCAAAGAACTTGGCTAATAGCAATCACGCCCGCGGGGAAGCGAGTTTCCCAAATACCAAAGTTGGCAGTGCCAGTCTCTGTGAGGACGATATCCTTTTCTTTTAGCCACTGTCCAACAGTTGGCCAGAGCCAGTTGTGGGTGATGTTTGGATCGGTTGAGTGTTGCTCGCTTTCGGGAAGTCGGTTCGTGATAGCAGGTGTAGGAGCAACGTTCAGAGGATGCATCCGTTCAACAACCTTCCTCAGAACACCTTTCATGTTGATATCAGGATATTCCGAGTACCGCACTCTCACAAAGGTACTATGGAAGTCGATGGTGTTCAGCTGTCCAATGCGATAAGTGAAACCGGTAGTATTGAAATCGGACTTGATCGCTCCAATGCTCAGAATGAGGTCAGAGGACTCGACGGCCTCACTGACTCCAGCGTTAGATCCATTGCCAGCATAAACACCACCAAAGTTCTTGTGGTTCTCGTTCACGGCTCCCTTGCCCATTGGAGTCACAAAGGTTGGTAGGCCAGACTTCTCAACCAAGTCGCGCACTTCTTCTAGTGCGCGGTGACGAATGGCACAAGCATCAACCAGGATGACAGGGTTCTTTGCAGCGTGGAGATACTTCAGGACAACACCGACCACGTAGTCCTCCTTCTCCGGGTCATTTTGAGGCAGTGAAAGATCAATTGGTGTATTCAAACGATCACCGTTGACCTTGGCAGCGACAATATCAGTTGGTAGAGTGATATACACTGGACGACTGCGGATCCAGCATTCACGAATCGCACTGTCGATCAGAGTAGCTGCGTCCTGGGCGTTGGTCAGGTTTGCGACGTAGCATGAGATGCCCGAGCTCATTTTTGTGAAGACGTTGAAGTCGCCGTTTCCGAGAGTGTGATGCAACATTATTCCATCCTTTTGAGACTGGGTGGTGGGCTGGCCAACGATATGGATGACTGGGACGAACTCGGAGTATGAGCCTGCGATGGCATTGAGGGCGGACAGCTCTCCAACACCAAATGTGGTGACAAGGGCACCGATACCGTTCACACGAGCGTAGCCATCGGCGGCATAACCTAAGAACTGTTAGATCCAGATCATTCATTTGTAGTGAAACCTGTCTTACCAGCATTGAGTTCGTTGCAGTTTCCAACCCAGTCAAGACCACACTTAGGGAGGTAATCCAATGCTGCAAGATTGTAGTCACCGGGCAGACCGTGCAATGAGCGGATTCCAACCTCGTGAAGACGTCGGAATAGGTACTCGGCAACATCCATGGGATTCGTTAGCTCCCTGGTGGCAATATCGGCAGAAGCCATGATGAATTTGATGTAAGAAGATGGAGAATAGAATGGGAAAATGAGGATGAGACAGAGGGACAAGAGGTTATATATAGGTACAAATAACTTTTGACAGGATTCGAAGTGATACCACTTTGACTACGTCATTGACTTTGATGTCATGGCATGATTTTCTATTTTTACGATATTGGATGTTGTTTTTTTCAAGAGCCCCTTAGAACAAGATAAGCTTTTGTTTCTATTAGTGCCTACAACATGCAATTAAGATAAGTAGTAATAAACATACGTTATATGAAGCCCATGGTCGATCTCCGGCTAAACCCAAATCTCCCGGCCGGCCGATCACACAAAACTCCGACCCCCCCACTACCTCAGACCACCACCCTGGCATATCGGAAAGCTTGGATATAAATGGGCAAAAGAACTATGCCTGGATCAAATCAACCTTCAAAGAAGAGAAAGGTTAGTACCTAAACAAAATCTTGACTTTTCCCACATTAACTGGGATTAGGGTGGTGGAAAAGGAAAATATGGGAATCACACAGGGAAGCACTCAAGTCGCGCCGCTATCGAATCTGGCGATGTAGGTGTCTTTGTGACATGCGATATGGGCAAAGAAGGAAAATGTCTGTCCGAGGCATTGGATATTTTTTCTCATGTAAGAATGAAGAAAATTTTTCTTTTCACGGTTATTCCTACAGTTTCGCTAATTCTTTTTCCTAGGCCATCGAGGGCAATGAAAATCAAGAGGAAGAGCACGATACTGATGATGAAGATATCGAGGCTCAGATCCGAAGGGAACTAGAGGGCTTACAGCCCAACAAGGACAAAAAACGTCGATTCCAGCCTCTGCAGATGGACATGCCATGCGGTAAGTCGGTGATTAATTCCAAAAACGCCATTCGCTTATGTGCTCGGCCCTTGGAACGTTCATTAGTACTAATTCCTGATAGTGACATTCATGCGTCTTGATCCCTCAATAGACCCTGTGGAGCTTGTGCACCGTTTGTGCAGCGAAGCACATGCCCACCCGGAGACCAAGAAGAGCCGGTGGATTAAGCGTATGCATCCAGTCACGTCAATCCGAAAGACTTTGAGTGTGGATCTAGCGGCCTTTGCGAAAGAGATTCTTAAGCCTCATTTCCATTCAGGAGGGCCACCGAAAACGGTGAGTTTAAACCCCCTTCCTCGCTCTTTGGGCCTCTGGGCAGTCGGCGATCCTGCTGATATAGGAAATGATCCGATTACGCATCTGGCTGTGAGGGGAAATATCCTTTGAGCATTGCTGATTTGTCACCTATTTAGTACGCAATCCGGCCTACTGTGCGAGGTAACTCGAAGCTCAACCGGGATATGATTATTAAGACTGTTGCCGATGCTGTCGGACCGGAGCATCCGGTGAATTTGACGAACTATGATCTAATGATCCTCGTCGATGTTGCCCAAGTAAGTAGTCAAAAGCGAACTCTCTCCTACTGGATCTTTCACTAACTCGTCGCAGAATGTGATTGGAATGAGTGTAGTGCAAGGTGATTATGATAAACTGAAGCGGTTCAACTTGGCTGAAATTTACGATCCCTCCCCGAAAGAAGAGACAGCAGCCACGGCCACAACCACTGATACTAAGGCTTAGTATGAATAGCGTAGTGTTTTCCACAGTCACTTCAATGGAATTTTATTGTATATACTATCACTTGTGCGACTATATTCCTCTTCACCGCTCATTTTATCCTCTGTCTTCTCTTATTATGATGAGTTCAAAGGTATCTCATGAGTGTAGAAAGTAAGAACTCCCTGTAGGAGCGAAGTAATTAAATAGGAAACAAACTGAGAGATATGAGTCAAGCAGACTACTCTCTAGCATTGCAATTCATAAATAGGCATCGTAGCCGTGTGAAAGGGCGGGCGCGCCACACTTTCGCTTATAACCAGTCCTTTCGGGTAAACCTCGCTCTGTATAAATCCATCGGCAGCATTAAATAACTCAGAATAGTAATTTTGACTTTGTGTGTGGCGAGAGTGAATTTGGAAAGCCATAATATATCATCGATGGGGGTGTACGTAGTATTAAATGCACGGTCGATGCAAATATACCCAGAAACGAGAATATTTAGCGAGAGACCCTCTTAAGGGTCCACTTGACATTGTCAAGATCTGCGCCTAGTATTGAGTAGACCATTGCCCAAGTGAAAATACTATGAAAAGGGGCAGGTAATGAGATATCTAAAACTAGGAAGACCCCTGTTATATTTTTTATATTTTTTATGGTTTCTTGAAGTATGGTTTCATTGGAAAAAGAACTATTCTAGAAACATTGGAGCGATATGATTGGCTTTGGCATATTTGACATCAATTGCATCGGCGCTAAAGCATCTTTGACGTTGCATCCCGGTCTCTGATACTCCGTACCGCGGACATCCCATCCCCCTACAGGGCTATGTCAGAGGGTCCAAAAGTCTCCGTCAGCCATCCGGGGGTCAACAAGTCAGGTCATTAAAAAAGCCAACGAGAAAAGCTATATTTGAATCTATGAATTTGAAACTTGCATTTAAGAGCAAAATCGTAAAATGCCTAATAGCCTGAAGGTCTAAATGTCTCTTAAAGTAAAATATCAGCTCGGGAAGGAACCGAGAGAAGAATGGAAGTTCAATTTATCTTTTGATCGGACGGGAAAAGTAATTCGGCAAGAGATCATTGTGATTGGTCGGGGCTCAAGTGCTCGGATGATCACCTTTCTTAGAGCGGGATCCTTAGGCGAGACGGCTTCACTTTAATTTACTTGTCCCATATTTCTTATTAACTGACCAATGTGATAATAGAACCCTTACACCTGTGTGAAATGCTTTCTCTCACATTCATCCAATTGGACTCCACCATGTTCAACCTCGGATATGGGTTCTGTTACGTATCTCGCGTGAATAAGCCTAGAAGAGCCATGGCGGAGATACGCTTTGTCACTGTCTCTCTAGATTACGTATATGGAGTTTGGATCTGTTGATATTCGACCTATACGGGGAACTCCGTCTGGATTACGCGAACTTCCTCTTCTAGAACCGGGACTTGCGCCACGTCTACTAGGAGTATGATTTTCAACTCAAACTATCACCCCGGCTTATATCTGTTTCTTTTGATTTGGGTCTATGGATGCCTTATCCATACATGATCGGCCCCCGGCAATATCTTTTCCCATTCATGAATCGTAATAGTCTCGCTTATATAGCATCGTCTGTTCGCCAATATTCCCCACCAAATAGATCACCATGCAACAACTTGACTCGAAAACATGGTCTGCCATGCCATCACTCAAGGGAACAAACACTCACGGTGAATCTTTTCATCGGCAATCTCATGCCACCGAGGCAGACGAACACCATAGATTAGATTATGCCCTCTCCCTGCTCTATCCTTCTACCGTCCGTGTGCAACACTCACATCCGATTTTCGGTCACCTCCACTCGCTACGCCTTCTGACTCTGTCAAATGGAGCTCATTTGTTGTTAAAGGGATCTCCATCGTCAAGAACGGCTCTCCTTCGACGTGAGCGGTCGTTTCTCGAAACCGAAGCCCAGTTCCTTGCTCTTCTAGGGCAGAGTGCAAACCCTTGTATCCCCCAACTCTATCATTATGACCCTCATGGAAGTCACTGGGGATCTGCCTACTTGATCCGGCAGTATATGAAAGGGAAAAGTCTGTCAGAGATGGAAGGCGAGCTCACCTCCGAGCAACGAGACGGTATCGACCGCCACTTGGGCTTCTTGGTGAGCACTATCGGTCAAAATGCAGCCCCTGGGTTTGGGTCCCTGCAGCAAGTGGCATTTGGCGTTGGAAGACCCTCCTGGCGAGAAGCCTTCTGTGCCCTATTTGAAGGCGTCCTTCGCGACGCCGAGGACATGTTCATCCACCTTCCTTACTCGGAAATCCGACACGAACTGAGTCGCCTGGCACCTGCTCTTGAAGATGTATCGCTGCCACGTCTTGTAGTCGTGGACTTTGGTCGACCCTCCCATGTTTTGGTGAACGAAGAGTCCGGACAGTTGTCTGGCATTGTGGACTTCAGCAGTGCCCTGTGGGGCGATGTGTTGATGGCAGAGATCTTCGCGAATGCATCGCCGGCAGTCTTGCAGGGAGCAGGGATGGCGATGTTCAGGACAGAGGAGGAAAATATCCGGTTGGTCTTGTATGATCGAATACCATCTACCCCTTCATTTTAGTGCGATGTTGCTAACTTTTTCTCACTAACGTAGGTATGCGTGCTACCGCCTGGTGTCCCAAATCACTGTGCAATATTATCG
The DNA here is from genome assembly GCA_028974015.1 of Penicillium cf. griseofulvum. Taxonomy (NCBI): domain Eukaryota; kingdom Fungi; phylum Ascomycota; class Eurotiomycetes; order Eurotiales; family Aspergillaceae; genus Penicillium; species Penicillium cf. griseofulvum. The sequence continues at coordinate 1,737,174 of JAPQKP010000005.1, forward strand.
AAACCGAGATGAGACGAGCGAATTTGATGCGCGGAGACGTTTGACAACGACAATTGCGGAAATGACGAGGCTTCAAGTGGGATAACAGGGCAAGACGATTTAAATGGTGCTTTGTATGTCCAACGTCATACCTAAATCATCACCCTTGGACGGGTTCTGTTGCATAGCGATTTTTCTTCTGGCATGTGATTTGGAGTTGTGCTCTTTTTGCATTGATATATAGGGGATGTCTTCTGGCCAAGGGGTTCCAATCAAAATACAATTTGATCTTCATATCAATATGTTAATAGAACATCGTACAAAAGGAGGGAGAGAAGAATCCCGTTGCCTTCAATGCCAAGTCGGAACTGATAGGGCGATAGGCGGAGCGGGGCAGATCCCGTTGTTTAGCCTTCTGCATGGCGTCAATGGTGTTCTCTCTCCACACCCCGACCACTTCAACTTTTCCATAACCTGCTACTCTATCGTAGATGGCTCAGTTCCTGCGAGGAAAGCAAGCTGGTATCCAAAAGGACCTGTCCGACGGCTTGTCCCCGGACTTGTTCCTCTTGGACGATGTATGTTCTTGGCATCCCAGGCACCCTCTTTTCCCCCAACTGACCCCTGTTCTCAGTTCGCCCGATGTGGTGTGAATTCTCAGATTAGTGCTATTGCCTACGATCCCATACAATCCCTCATTGCGGTCGGCACCAGTGATACCCAATTTGGAAGCGGCCAAATCTATGTCTTTGGGCAACGACGGGTCTCAGTGGTCTTTGAGTTCCAGCGGAAGGCTTCCGCGCGGTTCCTTCAGTTTTGTGCCGACAAACTGATCAGCATCGACTCCAGGAATGAGATCTCTATATACTCCTTGGTGACTGGACGCACGGTGGTTTCCTATGCGCCGCCGGGCCAGGTGACTGCCTTGTTAACAGACCCATGCTTGGATTATGCGTTTATCGGCTTGCAGAATGGTCCGTAAATCGCTTGGAGGAAGAAAATAGCTGATCACTGACCTGTGAATAGGTGAAATTATTGCGTATGATCTTGATCGAGAGTCCATGACCCCGTTCAAAGTTCCGAACTTGTGGTTGGAACGAAACCCCCGCGCGCGGTATTTCCCCGTCGTATCTCTGGAGTTCTCCCCGCGAGACATTGGCAAGATTCTAGTGGGGTATCCAGAGGGGGCGGTAACTTTTTCATTCAAGCAAAATGTCGCTCAAAAGTACTTTGTCTATGAGATCCCTCCTGGGGCACCGGGTGGAGACTCCCTGCCGTCCCACGATGTGCGCAGACCCAAATTGACCGACGCTATCTGGCACCCCAACGGAATATTTATTTTGACCGTTCATGATGACTCGAGTCTAGTACTTTGGGATACAAAGGATGGCCGTAAGCTTCATGCACGGACTGTCCAGACACCCAATGTCGACCAACCGGGTGCTGGTGGTAGACCAAGCTCACCCGGAGAGGCTCCTGGACCCAAAGAGCCGATCACAAAGGCTATTTGGTGCACCAAAGATAACACGGACGAAACAGGTCTTTTGGTGGCTGGTGGTCGACTATCAGGTGATCAGACCAAGGGCCTCGTTTTCCTGGACATGGGCCCAACCCCCAACTACCAGACCTCCTCCTGGCAAGTATTGTCTACATACCTCGAGCGGCCACGACGACAGATGAGTCTTTCAGTCCCACCGGGAGCTAAGGTTGTGGACCTTTGCCTCATCCCCCGATCTTCGCCCTACTTCAATGGCGCCCATGATCCAATCGCACTTATCGCTATGCTATCCTCGGGTGAAATTATTACCTTGAGTTTCCCCAGTGGACACACAATCACTCCCACTAACATGCTTCACCCGTTCCTCACTTTTGTCCATCCCTTTGTAAACAAAGCTGTGCTTACTTCCGTTGATCGGACGGTGTGGCTTGGTCTGAGAGAGCGCCGGTTGCAAGGACCCAAATTTGCGATGGGCGGCGTAGAAGCGAAGAACCCTCTCAAGCGCTTCGAGAACCGCAATATTATTTTAACTGCACACGCAGATGGAACCGTCCGTGTTTGGGACTGTGGACACGATGATGAAATTGAGAACCCCGACGTGGTTCAAGTTGATCTTGCCCGTGCCATAGGCCGAGTCAGCAATATCGAAGTGACCGAAATGTCTCTTGCCTCAGGCGAGATGTCTATTGGACTCAAGTCCGGAGAGGTTGCTATCTTCCGATGGGGGACTAACCCCTCATATGGGCGCGAGGAGTCGCCTGGTATCAATCAAGGGCCAGGGAAGCTGACTTCGATAACTAATCGAACGGACCCTGGTCTCAAGACGGGAATGCTACCTCTGACTCTCTTGGATATGCAACAAGGTGCAGTGACGGCGTTGAAGCATGGACAGGTTGGATTTGTAGCGGCCGGTTACCAAAGTGGTGCTGTGGTGATTATCGATTTGCGCGGGCCCGCCGTCATACACTCCACGCATCTATCAGAAGTTCTTAAGGGACAAAAACGGAGTGGTTTCCTCAAGAACCGTGGCTCGGGTGAAGTCCATCCAGAATGGGCCACGCAGATTGAATTTGGTGTTATGACTTTGGACGGCGAAGGTACCTATGCATGCCTCTGGCTAACGAATTGGACGAATGTACTGACCATATCCTAGACTACTCAAGCATTTGCTGCTTCGTCGGCACAAATAGGGGCAATGTGGCAACATTCAAGATCCTTCCTGGTGCCAATGGTACCTACGAAGCTGTTTTTGCTGGATCATCGGCCGTTGAAGACAAGGTTATCAGTGTCATCCCCATTGATGCGGATTCCGGTGGTCTTGCTTTGGCTACACCAAGTGCAGTCGGAGGCTTGAGGACTGGTGCGAAAATTAATGGTGTCGTCATTGCCGTGACTGCCTCTGGCTGTCGAATCTTCAAGCCCCCAGCATCAAAGGGTGCCCATAAGTCATGGGATGACTATCTCTGCGACTCAGCAGCCGTCGTCAAGACTGAAGGACGAGGCTACAGCTTGGTCGGTCTCTTCGGTGACGGCCAAGCGCGAGCATTCTCGATCCCTGGTCTTCGAGATATTGGTCGCACCAAGATTGACCATATTGCGGATATGCGACGTCTCTCGGAATCTTGCATCACCCCCACTGGAAACATCATGTCATGGGTCGGCCCTTCAGAGATCGGAATGTTCAATGTTTGGGGAAGTGGAAACGCACTGTATGCGTCCCCCATCAATTTGCCGAAACGTGGTGCCAATGCTAACCCTGCCCGCAGACACCCTTCAAAGGACAAACTTTACAACCCAGAAGCCGTGATTCCCCCGCGTCCTACCATCACGAACGTCCAATGGATCTCCGGTACACAATATATTTCGCCGGCTGACATGGACATTCTGAGTGCGTCAACCCTCGTTCAACGTCTCTCTAACTAAGAATCTAACATCAAATCTAGTCGGCGGCCCAGAGCGGCCACCATCAAAGCAGATGGTCGAGCAAATGAAATTCGAAGACCAAGAACGTCGTAAAGCCTTGAGAGAAGGACGGACCCCACCGATAGCACAACAGGGCGGCAGCCAGGAAGGCTATTTGTCTTACATGTCACGTCAAGTCCAAGAACGCACAGAGCGTCTTGGGATTGTCGGAGATAGTATAGACAGGCTAGAGGAGAACAGCAGCGGCTTTGCTAACGATGTTAACAAATACGTGCACTCACAAAAGAAGAAAGCTGTGCTTGGCAGTAAGTTTATCTTCCTTCACATTACACGGACCCATGTGTCTAGTGTTTAACCCGCTTGCATAACTGTGGCTGACCGATCTTTGTCAATAGTGCTTGGCTCGAAGTTTGGCTTTTAGGAGATATCTCATATTGAGTACAAGGTTTTTAAAATGGCTTAACTGTACATAGGAGTTTTGCTTTCGGCGTCGGGTTAGTTAGGCCATCTTGCCCAAGATGCAAGTGACAGATTACTTTGCAATTGCACCCACTCTTCCTGGCTCCTTCAGGTGATCCGTCTTCATCGTACAATTTTAGGCATTGTATGGCCTTGAAAGCATTTATCTCCTTTCGCAGACTTGAAGTCTGGCACCTAGGAGTCGGTTTTACGTGGCATAGAAACGGCCTCGCAGTTTCCTACTACACTTCGACAAAATGAATTTGAACGGCTGGCTGAAGGCCAGTGGGATTTAAAATTATGCAACTTCTATTTCATAGATAGACCTATGATAGATGGATGGGGTAAGAACATGAAAAATCTGTCCAAGGGTCGTAAACATTGCGTTCTGGCAGTCGTTAAATAACATTCAAAGAGGAAGAGTTTAAAAGCAAGAAAACCGCTCCTGTGAGTCGATGGCACACCGTGATCTTGATCTAGTGTACCATGACCTCTGGCTGCGGCTGGTGAGTTGGCTTGGCAGCATCGTCCTTGTGTTCTGTGTCATCGCCCATCTCAACATCGTCGTCACCATCGCCACCCTCTTCCTCATCAAGATCATCCTCATCATCGTCACTCTCCGCCTCAAGATCTTCACTCTCGGCATCGGAGATCTCTTCTTCGTCATCCTCCTTGCCAGCAGGGGGCTCGGTGCCTTCCATCTCATGGTCATCACCCTCGGCGGGCTTGTTGGTCTCCTCGAGCTCCTTGAGGAGCGCAGCCTCGAGCTCGCGCTCTTCGGCACCGTAGGCTGCACTGTCATCGTCAAGACCATCGGCCTCGGGCTGGTCAGGTGGGTACTCTGCGGGGGCAGAGTCATCAGAGTCCCTATGGAGAAAGGAATAGAAGTAAATAAAAGTCTCACTAGGTGTGTAAACAGACGAAACAAGGGATCTCACCATTTGATAGCGAAGCGGGTCACTCGAGGCTTCTCGGCGAGGACATTGCGGCGAATGCGCTCGATAACGGGCTTCGCAGGAGGCTCGGCAGCCAGCTCCTCACTGTCGTACTCGTTGTTCACGTAGTAGCCGACCCGGACGAACTCTCGGCCGTCGTAGCTGCAGGTAAGCAGGATGACGGTGACGCCTAGCATCTCGGAAGTAGGAATGCGCTTGACATCAGGTGCGTCGGCTTCGAAGATGAACTTGTTTACTCCGACTGGGATGGGGCCGACAAGGAGGGAGTCGAGTTCTTGGTCATACTCGGAGCTGTAAAAGTTAGTGTCTGCGGGATTGGTAGCAGACAGTGAGTATTGGGAGGGTGGACGTACGAAGTGGCGGATCCGACGTAGGTGAGTTTCCATTCCAAATCTGGAAGAAATTGTTAGAAGACTGGACTTGGATGATGGGAGGACTGGCCAATACTCACCCTTCTGGAGCTGCTCGAGGCATTCGAAGGTGATTTCGAATTGGTAAGAAGCGGTGAAAGGAGCCGGGTTGTTGAGGTTTTTCACTCCGAGGAGTGAGACGACGGACATTGTGGTAAGATAAGAGTATGTACGGAGGATTAAAGAGATGAAGAGGCAAGAGTAGAAGATTGTATGAACAGGGGAAGAAGAAGAAATTAGGAAAAGTAAGAGAAATCAATAGGTCCACAAGAATGCAGTTTACTCTCAACCCCTCTAGCTCAATGCGAGGAGCCCATCGATCGACGCGCCTTTCGCGTCCCTCGCATTGTCCTCACCGCCCGCACGTGACCCCAATTTCACTACCCGGGCAACTCGCATCACGCAGCTTTGCTTTTCTCCATCTTAGCTATTTGCTATCAGATACATTGCGGCTGAGGGTTATTTCGTCAAAAGTGGCTGTGTTCCACCTTAACCCTTGACCCTCGGAAGATTTATCTTATTTTACATCCGATATCACAACGCGCAAACCCTGCTTCGGCTTGCGCCGTGCACTTGTCACTGCCCCAGTTGCTCACTTTTCTTTGACCTTGCCCTTATCCCATTCATCCTCCCATCATGGCGGACGATGAAGCTGAAATCGCTTTCTTTCAGGCCCAAGCCTTGAATACTGATTCACAACCCCCCATTAAGGAGCAGGAAGGTGATAACTCAGACGCAGAATCAGATGACTACGACCCCTCACTGGCATTGGGGGATCAGTACTCGGCCTCCTTTTCCGAGTCTAAGCAGCCTGATGCCGGCCTCGCCGATGTATCTCCCTCGGATGAGACCGAAGACTCCATCCCCAACCCGACTGTCGCCTCAGACGCAGATGTCGCCGCAGACGTAGACGCAGACGCTGGCCAGACCAGTGACTCCCCCGACCTTTCTCAGAACCACTCACCTGCTCAGTCGTCGACTCCCGTGCCGGCGTCTGCTGCTGAGTCACAGCCCAAGACCAGAACAATTGGGGGATTCGAAGTTGATGAGGATGAGGATGACGAGGGTGATGCGGAGTATGAGCCGCCGGCTGTACTTGGGGGTGAAGATGTGACTGCTATGCCTGTGACCATGTCTGAAGATCCCAGCTCAGGAAATGCAATGCAAAACACTTCCCCTGATGTATCATCACACCAAGCTGAGCAAGGACCTGCCAGTGGACCAGATGTTGCCAATAGTTCTTATTCTCCTGTTCCTGCTCCTAATATTGATCCTTCTTCTGTTCCTGGCCAATCACACTGGGCTTCGCAAGAATTGCAATCCGCAACCATGCAGAACAGTACTGTCCCTACTTCTGTACCTGACTCTGCCTCAAAGGGTCGCCTGGCCCATGACCGTGTGGGCATGCTGGAAGACCGGATTCGAGAGGATCCCCGAGGTGATATCCCTGCTTGGTTGGAGTTAATTGCCGAGCACAGAGGCCGCAGCAGACTAGACAGCGCACGTGAAACCTATGAACGGTTCCTGAAGCTGTTCCCCATGGCGGTAAGCCTACCTTTGCTCCCTTTCTTCGTCTTTTTTCTCTCTCCTGGCAAGGTACAAGATTGCTAATGGATCTATCGTAGGCCGACCAATGGGTGGCTTATGCCAGCATGGAGTCTGAGCTCAATGAATTCTTCCGCTTGGAGCAGATCTTCAACCGAACGCTCCTGACGACCCCCAGCGTTCAGCTCTGGTCTGTCTACCTTGATTACATCCGTCGTCGTAATCCTTTAACCACAGACGAGGCAAGGAAGACCATTTCATCGGCATATGATATGGCCATTCAATATGTCGGGATGGACAAGGATTCCGGAAATATCTGGACAGACTACATTGAGTTCATCCGTTCTGGGCCAGGCATCGTTGGTGGATCTGGATGGCAGGATCAACAAAAAATGGACCTACTGCGAAAGGCATACCAACGAGCCATTGGCGTGCCGACCCAAGCCGTCAATACTCTCTGGAAGGAGTATGATCAATTCGAGATGAATTTAAACAAGCTCACGGTAAGCTGGGCAGTACTTGAATCCAACTGGCTCATTTTAACATTTCTATCAGGGCCGCAAATTCCTTCAAGAACATTCGCCATCCTACATGACTGCGCGGAGCTCATACACCGAATTGCAAAACATCACCCGCGATTTGATTCGCACTTCGCTTCCACCGATGCCTCCTATTCCGGGGTCTGAAGGTGATGTTGAATTCGCGGCACAGGTGGATATCTGGAAGCGCTGGATCGCATGGGAAAAAGAAGATCCTCTGGTTCTGAAAGAGGAAGACTCTGTTGCTTACAAGTCACGTGTGGTGTACTTTTACAAACAGGCACTCATGGCACTGACCTTCTTGCCCGAAATGTGGTTTGATGCAGCTGAGTTCTGCTTCTTGAACGATATGGAGGATGCTGGCAACGAGTTCTTGAAGAATGGCATTGATGCAAACCCAGAGAGTTGTCTGCTGACATTCAAACGCGCGGACCGACTGGAAATTACCTCAGATTCGGAACAGGATTCCGCTAAGCGCGCTGCCAAGGTTCGGGAACCATACGACAAGTTGCTTAATGCACTTTACGAGTTGATCAATAAGGCTCGCGACCAGGAAACTCAGGATGTTTCGCGCATTGAAGCTTATTTTACTCCACAGAATGTGGAAAGTCAACCTCAGAATGAGGATGAAGATGATCTCGAAGCCAAAGAAAGAGAAGCCGCCAAGACAGCACAGATTGATGCGGCCCGGAAGGCCCATTCCGTTCAGATCAACATTATCTCCAAAACCGTCTCCTTCGCATGGATCTCTCTCATGCGTTCGATGCGTCGTATCCAAGGCAAGGGAAAACCAGGAGAAGTGGCCGGCTCTCGCCAAATCTTTGCCGAAGCCCGGAAGCGAGGTCGGATTACTAGCGATGTTTATATCGCGAGTGCTCTGATGGAGTACCATTGCTACAAAGACCCTGCGGCCACGAAGATCTTTGAGAGGGGTGCAAAATTATTCCCGGAGGATGAGCACTTTGCGCTCGAATACTTGAGGCATCTGCTTGACATTAATGATACCATCAGTAAGTCGATCATCGCGTATTCTGATATACTTACTAACCACTACCAAAGATGCCAGAGCCGTGTTCGAAACAACAGTCAGAAAATTGACATCCAACCCGGAGAATGTGCACAAGGCTAAACCGATCTTTTCCTTCCTCCACGAGTATGAATCTCGCTACGGTGACCTTACCCAAGTGATCAACTTGGAAAACCGCATGCGCGAACTATACCCGGAGGATCCTACTCTCGACCAATTCGCCAATCGCTACTCCGACTCCACCTTTGACCCTACATCGGTGCGACTGATTTTGTCCCCATCCCAGACACGGCCAAAGACCACCATGGCAGGAATCTCCGCGGAAATTCACGGTTCCCCCACGGCGAGATACATGGATACTTCTCTCAATTCACCTAAGAGACCCTACCCCACTGATGATTACGATGAAGACTCAGGTCGCCCACGAAAGTTCGTTCGCGCTGAGTCGCCAATGAAGAGCGCGCAATCTCGGCGTCTCGACCAGCCGAAACGAGTACAACAGTTGAACGGCCAAAACACCTCATACAGACCTCAAGGATCTCCAGCTCCCCTGCCTCGTGAAGTGGTGAACCTGTTGAGCATCCTGCCTTCCGCGGCTGCCTACAATATCACCCGCCTTTCCCCCGAAAAAACAATAGACCTTCTTCGCCACGTTGACATCCCTTCCGACATCTCACAAATACAGATCCCGCAAGCTGCCCACGGATCAGGTGGAGGTCAAACCCCGGGAATGAACCCTTACTCCGGTTACCGTTGAGCCCATTCGTTTCTGAAGACCACCATTATTCCACTTGCAGTGTAAAATTTCTTGCTCTCTGCTTTTGCAATTTCATTTCCCCGGCGCGCAAAATATCCCGATTTGTCTTTGAGAATTTGATGGGCCCAGCTCTTTTTCTTTCCTGGGGGGTATTTCATGAACATGGTCGGGGCATACGCAGATCCCTCTTTGCATCTTCGGCGTTGATCTATCTGGCATTTCTTTCTTTTTTCTCGAATAGGGCCACTGCAGGTCACCAATATTTGCTTACTGGTTGGGCCGCTCCAATCGTGCTTTGTACAGAGCCAAATAAACAGATAATCTCACAAATAAATTAAGCAAGCACTCACGCACTCAATTTGTAGATTCTTGTGGTAGCTTGGTAGATGGTATAAACGAATTTATGAGACCTAAGCTGTGTCCTTCTGCTAATGCGCGCTGCACTATCTCGAGAGATGCATCGATTACTCCTCTCTTATGGAGTTGAGAAAGAAAGTTACTATTACGCCGTGCTCGGTGAGTGTATCTAGTATCTTGGGTGTGTAGATGTACGGGTCAGCGACGAAAGTGAGGGTAATTGTGCCTGGTATAGTAGAGTAGGTGATTATGACTCTGACGGGCAAGTTGGAGATGTTGAGCTGGGTGGTGTCGGTTGCATTGGTGTTGATACGCCCGTATGTCGCATTCTGCCCCTCTGATTTGGTCGCAATCTGCCTAGACCAGACATCTCCCCATACCACAGCCATCCACAATGTCGCGTCGCGCCCAAATCGAAGAAGTTTCCGACTCCATAAGAGATTCCTCTTACGACTATCTCGCATATATCCCAACTAAGGTTGCACCTGAACCCCAACAACTGATGCCTATGCCATCGAGTTTGACCAGAACCTTGGGAAACGATTACCAGAGACTTTAAGGTTAAACTTAAGGAAGAAACCTTGGAAATCATAGGTGGGGCATATATGGAACCTTTGAAACAGCAGGGGTAGTGGGGCCCTACGTCATTTCATACCCAATTAGAATATCAGCGCTGTCCCTCGGGCTCGTTAAGATAGTAAGCTGTTGGTCCCGTCGACAGATGCCACTGGTAATACAGATCGTATAAGTCTATCCGTACTGCTCAGGAACGCGCTCGTTTCAGCTCCTATTCCGGTGATCGCGAAAGAAGACGTGACCGCTTAATATATTTGATTTTCCTACTCGTAGGGGATCTCGAATCTATTCCTATCGATAAGTCCAACTGGTCGGAGAGATATCCCTCGCTCGTAGGTTAGATTGGTGTGATTAGGATCGGGATAGACGGTACAGCCACCGGATTCCTCTCTTTATCTAGACGGATACCTACGGGTTCCGGGGTAATCGGGTTGGTTAGATCAACGGCGGTTGGGTGATCCTCGTTATATATATAATTGTTATCATTAGGCGTCGGGCACTTCCTCTGTAACTGTCATGATGGCCTGTGTGGTCTGTCTTGTGTTGGTGGGGTTGAGTTCGTAAAGTTCCAGCTCGGGTCGACAGGCAGACGCGTCAATTGAATTACTTAATCAGGAAAAAGATCAACACCTGGTTTTTATATATCCTGCAGGTGCGATGATTTCCTATATATTATGACAAGACTAGCCGGCTGCTTATGTGGCCTTGTGATGTCTTTTCAGTGGTCTTTCCAGTGGTATTTTCGGTGGTCTTTTTTGAAATGGACTTTTTCTAAATATAACCTTTGACTATGTATTGTGGTTGAAAAATCTGATTTGGAAGAATCTCTGAACACAAGTACTTTTTATATGAGGGCCCTATATAAAATGTACCCAAAAAGAACAAATTTGCAATCAGGCCAGGAATATTTTCTCTTGCTTCTAGCATCTGCAAATGAAGCTCTTCCGCTCCACAAGCAATGAGCTCATTTCACTAGCAATTTCTCTTTGCATATTTCACTGATATCTCATATCTCGCACCCACGCCTACCGCCACTTGACGTACCAGCCGGACTTACACCTGTAAAGGCCCATACAACCCGCGCTATAAGCAGATTGTACTACCTATCTTGCATCGCGGAGCTGTCTCCCCTACCCGGCCCCTGGTGCCGTGTACACATTGGCGACCCAATCACTAAATGCGACACCATTTTACTTTTGATTTCCTTCCTAATACAATATCTTTGGTTTGACCATGTATTGTGAAACTGTGACTTAATTGAACGCTGGATATCAAAAAAAATATATATACAAAGCTTATCCATTTCTCACTTTGGTCACACTTCATATTTTGAAGGCCTGTTCCTTGCTTGAAGTACATCACGTTTAGACTAAAGCTGCCGTTTCCCTCATTAAGCCTGAGACGTACGATATCGTGCAGTTTTTTATGGACAGGTGGTGAGACGGGGCCAAACGACAACAAACGAGCAAGGGAAGTCCACGAAGAATCCTATTGAAGGAAATAGAAGGATAATCCCGATATGTGTCCCCCTCTGTTAACCGGCAGAAGTCGATAGCTAAACAGACTTAATCGGGGGGTTGTAAGATCAGTCCGTTTGCTCTCCGTTTACTCTCAGATTACTCTACGTTCTCATCCAGACTGACTGTTTGCCGCTATCCCGGTAGGGCATGATCTTTTGTCAATCTTTGTCTGACAGTCTGGCTAGTCACATAGGCTAGAGACCACCTATCTATTTCATCATGCCGAGCACCATTGCCAAGGGGAATGCAAGTTTCCGAGCTGGGTTGTTGGGTGCCGTGGCAAACACCATGACTAAGGGTGGTCTCGTCGGGATAGGGCTCAAACAATTACATACGTACATTGTAAAAGTAAAAGCATACCAAAAAAAATCGAAGTAACTTCATAAGAGGCGGAGCAGATTCTGATTTTGAGCTTGGGATAACTCTTTGGGATCTCAAGTAAAAGCGCGAGATGACTCAGTACAGGTGGACATGAGATTGCTAGGCAGACCCTAATATAAACGAGTACTTTCTTCTCACATAGATTGGGACTTCGACCCCAGTTATGAATTAGGGCATTGTACATTACTTTACATACTATCACTCGGGTATCCACGATAAGTTTAAGCTACAGATAACTGTTTTGTGATCCTAGCCAAAAGAACGAGATATCTAAGAGCTCAGGTGCATAATATAGTCAGGGACAACCCTAGTATAAACAGAGTACACTTCTCTGACATAGCTCGGACATGGACCCCAGTGATAGATATAGGTAATGCTACAGGTTTTATGTCTAATGTTGAATATTCCATAGTAGAAGTCCCTTCTTTCCTTTATTTCTTTATACTTCCTTCCCACTTTAGATTTACTACAATGGCGTCTATCAATGGAATTATTTTAATATTGCGATTTCTAACTTATCTAACTGCCAAGTTGGATCACCGATTATCTCTGTTCCCAAAGTCATTCTTTTGCGAATAGTGGTTTACGTGGTGTGTGCCGTCTGTTACTCCAATATCAGAATAACACCATCGCTCAAACACCTGGTCTTCGTTGTATTGATCCTGAAGTTTATTGCTTTGGGTGCTTTGGGACAATCTATACCATACGGCCGTTTTCTTAAAGGAATTTGGCCTGTTTTTGTCCCATTTTATTGTGTCTTTTGTTTTCGAAGATTTTCGAGCTACTGGTGCTCTGTACAATGTGGCTGGATCACATTCTCGGTATTTTCAAGCATCGATCTAAGATCTCAAGTGAAACCGCGAGATAACTTACTACCGGTGTACATAAAATTGCTAGACACACCTTAGTATAAGCAAGTACCTTCTACTCATATAGCTCGGACATGGATCCCAGTTATGAATATAGGTAATACTATAGGTTTGGATAATAACACCTAGGTATCCATATATAGTTTCAAATATCATTTTAGGATCTCAAGTGAAACCGCGAGATAACTCAGTACCAGTGTACATAAAATTGCTAGGCAAACCCTAGTATAAGCAGATACCTTGAACTCACATAGCTCGGACTTCAGCCACAGTTATGAATATAGGTAATAATATAGGTCTATATAAAAACACTAGGTAACCTTGGAAGCGTACCAAGCGACCAATATATTTCTAACACGAGATAACTTAGTGCCGGTGTACATAAAATTGCTAGGAAAACCCGAGTATAAGCAAGTACCCTTCACTAGTTGGACTTCGACCAGTGGACCCCAGTTGTGAGATTATCTAGGGCTTGCTCCTTCCTTGTACATGATGTCAAAATAGGCAACGATACATTGGCACCTTCCTCTACTATCGTACGTTTACATTTTCTATAAGAGGCTTCCTTCTTCCTTCTTCCTTCTTCTTCTTCTCTCTTCATCTCCATTATTCAAATTGTCTTTAACACTTCAGATCCCTGCAGTTATCTGCATAATCCTACTCTGAAGTCTTGTATCACTTCCACGTTTTAACACGTTTACCTTTGTGCGATCCCTATCTTCCCTTTTTACGAAAATCATCCCTGGCTCATTCGAGTCTTGAACTCTGTAAGTGATCCTGCGCTGCTTCCCATCATCCCGTGAACTCAAGTGACGCGAACCCGAACGGTGTCTGCTTCACTTCACAGCGCTGAGCAGCATCACCCCTCTGCTGTCATAACGACCTCAGTTTGTTTCAATTATCTTACTTGACAGTTTCACATCTGTCTCCTGAACTAAAAAGAAACAAAAGAAGAAGCATAATCCTTAGCTAACCACAACTGATTAATAGGAGCATCACTTCATCATGGCTCCGAAAAAAGCCATGAACCCACCAGCCGAGGATGACGAGGAGCATAGGGCTCGCTCCGGGCACCGCTCTACAACCTCATCGAAGCCCCAGTCTACTGCCGCTTTGAAGACTGCTTCAAAGCCGCCTCACTCCTCTTCGTCCTCTCGTCAGCCCAAGCTCAGCCTTGAGCTTCCTCTGCGTCCGTTTGCCCCTGTGGCAAGACCTCTGGATTCACGCCAGGTCCAAGAGCTGCGTGACCACAAAGCGAAATTGGAAGAAGATGCTAAGCGCAAGAAAGAAGCAGAAAGCACTGCTTGGATGCGCCGAACTCGATATGATCCCAATGCGATCGAACAGCGAAAGCCCAAGAGCAATGGTTCCAGTAGCAGTGACTCCCCCATCCGTCGAGTTGAGACACCCCCAGAGTTTCCCCCCAACTGGACCGCGGAGGAAAAGGCTAATTACGAACGTCTCGCAAGAGAAGGCGTAAAAGTGGCAGTTTTTGAGCAACACAGACTCGACCAGGAAAAGGTTATTCGACACCAAGACTACATGACAGTTGCCTGGGATGGCTGCAAAAACATTGACATTCCCTGGCATCGATTCAAAGTCAGGCCTTCTTCTGTAAGTCTGCGACCGATTCGTCACAATGGCTTCTGAGGTCTGCAATCTTGCTGACGCTTTCCCTTTTCTAGGCTACCCCAGAAGAGACTCAAATTCAGCGCCGTGTTGGCTACAATACTTCCGGCAAAGAGATCGAGGTTATGATGAACGCGTACCCAATTACTTCGTTCCCAGACAAAGCCGTTTATCAGTATGAGGTGAGTGTTTTGGTATCTGCTCAATCCATTAGTTGCTAATCAATTACTAGATCAATGTTCTCCACGGAGACCAAAACGAGACCGACAGACGTATCCTCAGAAAGTGCTGGAACAGTGAGACTCGAAAGGCACACATTCCTGACGGTATCTGGGATGGTGGTAGAATCTGCTGGTAAGGCTTAGTCTTTCTGCTTGCTACTATATATTTTCTAATATGTGTTACTGTAGGTCGCTGCGTAACTTTGATGACTGGAATGAGGTTATCGATATCAAAGGCGACTTGACCCGAGACATCAAGACTCTTGCTACTGTCGATGAGTTCAAGAGGAATCCGGCTTTCAGGATGTCCGTTATTCAAAAGCGAAAGATCAATCTATCGGTGATCAACTCCTGGCTGCAAAACCGCCGTGATCTGGATGAACTTGTGATTGAATCGCTAAGTAAATCCCCCTTATTTCGCGTATTCCTCTATTTTTGATTCATCAAGCTGATAATGACAGGCTTCCTTGATCATTTGCTCCGTGAATGGCCCACCAAACAATTTGCTGCAATCAAGCGGGCCTTTTTCTTCGACAAGCTTGGAGATGACGAGGAGCTGAAGCAGGAGTTTTACCAGCCACTCGCCAATATGGGTGCTTCCGTTTACCGAGGCATCTATCAAGCAATTAAGCCGACTCCAGTAAGGCTCCATCCTTTGATTTAAATTGAATATCGGAAGGCTGACGTTTACTTATAGCAAGGTCTGATCCTCAATGTTGACGTCGCTCACTGCGTTTTCTTTTCTCGCATCAGTCTTATGGGCTATATGATGAATGTAAACGGGTGGAACGATAAGTCTACTCTGGTGAGGAATCTCCAGTCAACCCGCGACGAATATGGCGGTACAAAGGAATCGAAGTGGTTCGCACAGGTGAACAAGAAGATTCAGGGTCTCCGAGTGGCACCCAACTATGAGGGGTGCCCTTTCAAGATGAAGAGTTTTATTGTCAAGGGCTTGATTCATGCAAAGCCAAGAGAATTTTTCATCGACTACTACGACAAGGCCACTGGGAAATCGACTCGAATCCACCTTGAAGAATACTTTATGAAACGGTACAATATCCGCCTTGAATATCCCAATATGCTCTTGGTCGAGATGCAGAAGGAAGATGTCCATTACCCAGCCGAGTTTCTAGTCATCAAAGGCCTTCAGAGATACCGCTACAAGCTTACCGATGTACAGGCAGCACAGATGATTCAATGGTGCGCAACCAGACCCCCGAAACGTTTGGCCAATGCTCGGCAGTCTAAGGAGCTTCTCCAGCACAAGAATGATCCGATTCTAAAGCTTTACGGCATGAAGATCAGCGAACAAATGATCAAGACAAAGGCTCGCCTGCTCCCCAGCCCCGAGATTCAGTTTGGGGGCAACCGGAAGCACAACCCTCAGCATTCGGGAAGTTGGGATCTCCGAGGTAAGAAGTTCTACAAACCAAATGAAAAGGCTCTTCAGGCTTGGGGCGTCGGGTTCTTTTCCGGACATCGAAAGTCAATCAGCCAGGACCAGACCCTCAGCTGGGTTGATCAATTTGTGAAGATGTACAGAAGCATGGGTGGTGAGGTGACTGGCCGACCGGTTGTCAAGGGATTGAGCGAAGACGTTGGCACCAGTGTCAAAAAGCTGTACGATGCGATCGCAGCGCAGAACCAGAAAGAGCCCCAGCTTATGGTATTCATCGTTCCAGACAAGGACTCTTGGGTCTATCTTCGCCTCAAGAAGTCTGCCGACTGCCGGTATGGTACTCCCTCCCAAGTTCTCCAATCTGCACACTGCATCAGCAATAGGCCCCAATACCACGCAAATGTTCTCATGAAGGTGAATGCAAAGCTTGGTGGTATCACTGCTCGAGCTGTTCCCAAATTAAAGAGCCAAGGTCTACGCCCAGGCTCCATGATCATTGGGGCAGATGTCACTCATCCAATGATGGGAGTGTGGACTCCGTCGTTGGCAGCCATGTCGGTTTCGGCAAATTCCACCGCAACTCGCTACATGGGTGGATGTGAGACCAATGGAGATAGAATTGAGATTATCCGAGACAAGGTGATTGAGTACATCCTGCACCCCATGGTTGCCGAGTGGAAAGCGACTGTTGGGGGAGGCAAAGCTCCTGAGTACGTCTACTATTTCCGTGACGGTGTGTCTGCGTCCGAATACCAGAGAATTCTTTCAGAGGAGGTCCCTGCAATCCGCTTTGCCATTGCACATGCATGTGGGCAGGCAATCTGGAGTGGCAAGATGTGTGTTGTGGTTGCCAACAAACGCCATCATCTTCGAGCATTCCCCGACCCTAAGAATCGCGCGGCTTCGGACACCCACGGTGGCCCCCTACCAGGCACTCTTATTGATCGGGATGTGACTAGCCCACACGATTGGGACTTCCTGCTCTACACGCATATTGCTCTGCAGGGAACTCCCCGTCCAGTTCATTACCATGTCCTGTTGGATGAAATGGGCCTCAAGCCTAATGACCTTGAGGGAATGATCAATGATCATTGTTACCAGTACATCCGCTCGACAACCTCTGTGTCTGTCCACCCTGCTATCTATTATGCCCACTTGATTTCGGTTCGTGCTCGCCACCACGAGGACGTTCCTATTACCTCTGGCCCCCAGAGTGGCCCGGAGGTGAAGATGACAAACCCGAAGCCCAAGGAGCCCCGAGCCAAGAGGTTGCTCCCCATTGAAGGAACCTCGAATAAGTTAGCTCTGGGTATGTGGTACGTTTAATTCCACTGTAGCATTATGGCCGTGGACAAGATTCACTTTGTTCACCCCATGACAGCACGGGTTCCCTTCTAAGGAATTTGTCTTGCTGCCCACAACTTTGCGTACTACTCCACATCTTCTTTATGTTATTTCTCGAACGGAATTTCGACTACATTACTTCTGTGATGCTGCTCTTCGGAATGGCTTGGTCTGAGCGGTAGGGTTGTATTGGCCGTTCGCAAGAACGACCTGTTGCAAACTGGAGGCTGGTCTCGCAGGTTTGAATGGGCCATACTTTATTATGTATTGCGTAGTCGACTTTGTTTTTGTTTTTATCGTTACTACTGCTCGATCTGGACCTGGTTGCTACAAATGTGTTGTTGTTTCTAGAAACAACTTCGCTGATTGTATGTATGCCAATGGTTGATCTTCAGTTCATGACGAATTAGTTTCGTATCTTCCCCCCCCTGTTGTTAACCCCAGAAAATACCAAAAAAAGGCCCCTTCGGGATATCCCATTTTGTATGAAATCGATAGATGAGTAGTTGATAGATGAGTAGTTGAGAATTCTCGTACATTTCTTTATTTTTAGGTGCATCTCTAACATAAGACCTAAGGATTTTATTACAGAGAGCGTTGGTGGAGGGAGTCATGATTCGAGATAGCTCCTGATCCTGGTCACTGCTAATGTTAGCTAGGCATATTACCCATTAATCTTTGCTTAAGGCATCCAAGGGCAAGATACGACACGAGAATGGAATCTGAATTGCATAATTTGAATAGGTTTTCTGCTAAGAGTTGAAAAGTCCCATCAAGGAACGTTATGATACAAAGAGACTACATGTGAGGGGAATTATCCACTTGCCTTTCAAGTCAAGGACAGAAAAGAACAGAGAAAAGCAAGAAAAACTGGTAAAATACAAGGACTGGATTATGTATCGGAAGTTTGAGGGTCAAAAGATACAGTCTCGCAATCAAATATTGGGTGCTGGATCCAACTGCTCGTTTCCTGTTCGTCAATTATACCGTGGCAAAGGGACACAAAAGTCTGGGTGTTAGAAACATGAGTTGCAGATATCGAAGGAATAAAAATGCAGTATGCAAAAGTAAAGCACATGCGACACAAGAGATAGTGAAGAAAAGAACACGGTCCTTGTTGGTAGTCAACCATAGACCAACCTGACCTTGGAAGATACACATCAGGCTCCGTTGGTCATGGATTCACCGCCATCGGCGAGGCCGGTTTCCTCGGTCTTCATGGCATTTGTTGCCGGGTCACCAGTTGTTTGGTCGGCTTCACCATCGGGGTTGAAGTTGGGCATTTCGAGGGCCACGCCACTGTTCTTCTTGGATTTCTTCTTACTTGGCTCTGCGCCACCAGATTTGGATGCCATCGGTGGAGCGGTTCGTTTCTGTGGACTGGATGTAAGACCCGAGAGACTGGACTGAGGGATTTTGCCAGAGGCTGGGAGACGGGGCTTGATCGCCATGGGCCGCTGCTTGGGGGGCAGCTCCAGGTCTTCCACAAGAGGTTCATCATGGTTTGCATCAAGCTTGCCCTTGAAGAACTTTTGTAAGAGTCCAATCTGGCGAGGTAAGTTATCCGTTGAGATGCGTTGATATGGGGGTGGAGGAGCGAAAAGAGTAACGGTCTGTGAAACACTCGTGCTTTGCGGATTGGCCGCGTTGAACATCCGATTTTGAAGAAGGTGCAAGGGCACACTGAGCGTGGAGAGGCCGAACTCCCGGTCCAAGCCTAGTTCTTTGAAACCGAAGAAATCCTCGTCAATATCCTCAGCAAAGTCACCACCGACAAACTGTTCACTGCCATCGGCAAATGCGTTTGAACCGTCTTCGCCGCCTTCAAGGGCCGGTCGAAGAAGTTCCGTCAGGAGTGATCTGAGTCGATCATGAGCAGTGGCGAGCTTGGTACCCAGACGATCCACATCATCCTTGATATAGGACTCCAGCTCATCTATGTGGATCCCCACGGTAGACAAGGTGTGCAGAACAATTTCAGATTGAGTGTATGCAGGTTTCCATTCGGTAGGTGAAGGTGTAGCTTCATGTGAGTCGGTGGTGGGAACCTTTGGTGTTTCCATATAAGACTTGAAGGTGGACCCCAGCTTATGGAAAAAGTCGGCGGCAATATCTGTAACCGCCTCAAGAGCAGATGGCTGGTATTCCTCAAAGCCAGTATGATAGAAAACCTTAGCGACCGAGCGCTGCAGCGCTGCCCTACAGGTCCAGGGGGCAATGACAGGGCCGTTGTCGTTCATGACATGTGGTTCGATATCTTGCTCCATAAATGGCTCGGGTTGATATTTTTGGAATTGATTTTGGTACATCTAGAAGAAAGTTAGCTGGGAGCTCCAGTCATAACAGAATAATGAGCTCGCTCACCTGAGATTGAAGCTGCATCTGCTTAACGATGCCAATTTTCGAGCAGATCTTGCGAGTTTCTTGCATCTGTCGCATGTTCGAGTTCATCTTGCGGGTCAAATTACTTTCCGGTTGGATGAATTGACCTTTTGGAAGCATCCGAAGGAACTCTTCAGAGGCATCAACAACATTGCCTTGCGCATCTTCCTTCCAGAGTAGCCGATCGGGAAGATCAGGAACACCGGACATGACATCATAATAATAAGGCAACATCTGGTCTTCTTCCACCTCAATGCCTTCTGCAAGGCTCTCGCCTGCGGCCTCGGGCTCCATGGCTTGAGAGTCCCCGTCGCGAGACTTGTCGGCTTCGATAGTAGCCTGCTTCTGGTGTCTAAGCCATCGGCGCATGCCAGCTTTACTTCTGAGTAAAGCGGGTTCTTCAGAGTTGAGCTTGTCTCCCCGGAGGAGACGATGGCGCTCCGCCGCAACGCGCGCTCTATCTTTCTTGGTGACTTGCTTCCACACTTTGTATTCGGGGTCTTCCGGTTCTACGCCGCCGGAAACTAACATGGCACTGAGTGCAGTTGTCGATGTACTCGGACCGTCCATATCCATCGCATCGTCCTGGCTCGCTGCAGGTATCGCTCCTGGGCCAGCAGGGTCAGACGGTGTGTTAGATCCAGGAGGAGGTGTGGAAAAGCCATTCTGACTAGCTTCGCCGGCAGCGTCCGAATCTGCGCGAGCTGGCGCAGTTGGCTGGGTGCTAGGGGCCCTGGCAGGACCCTCGGAGCCACTGGGGGTATTACGGGAAGGAGCTGTGCCTTTCTTGGAGGACTTTTTGCCAGGAGCCTTTCTACCTCGCGAGGACATGATGGGTTCGTCGTCACTCTCCTCGGCACCATCGTTATCGGCGAGCTGGAGTCGACGTTCTTCGGCCTCAACTTCGGCACGGTCCCTGATGACGATATCGGGAATTAGAGGGACAAGCTTCTCCGTCTCCTTGCGCATGTAAAGTGCGTGCTTCCGCAGAGGGTGTTCGGTGTTGGTATTGTATTTCAAGCAATTCGCCCAAATGAGGGTGAGGTCATCGACAAAGTCTTGCTTAGATCTATACTGCAAGCCTTTCAGCTTTTTGGTCATTGATCCAAGATCCATTGGGTGCTTGATGACTAGTGGGAAGTTAGTAGATGAAACATATAATTGCGGCGAAAAGGCTGCTTACTCGTATGATAGTCCGGCGCATCGCGTTTATTGACACGAGTCAAAAAAGCAGTTGAATGTTCTGTCATAGCCTTGAGTTCACTGAGGACCTTTTCCGCAGCTTCATACAGCTCTTCCTGGCCGACCTTGTCTTCGTTCGCCCATTTGCTGCGGTTCTTGCGAACCTCACTCAGCAAGCTCCGCAGCTCAGCATCCGATGCCTGCACACGGTCTCGCTTCTTATCGATTCGTGCGATAAGGTTTTTCAGAGTCAAACTGGAAGCGCCTAGGTTTGTATTACTCAATGAACTGTAGCCATTGGAAGCCCCTGAGACATTGTTGCCGCCCATGTTAGCCTGGCCAGATATTTCTGCCTCAACTTGTCTTTCCGACTCTTCCAAGCGCTGTTGATCCAGCATGGCATCCCGATCATTCTCAAGTGTGTAGAACAGAGTGTGGAAGCTTCTTCTGGCAGCTTCCTCCGTTGCTTTCTTGTCTTCCTCGAGTTGCTTCCGGAGATCCTCCGTTGTTTCCTTCTTAGACTCTTTAACTCCATCTGAAGTAGTGGGTATCGAAGTACCAGGACGGGGTGCTAATGGCGCGGCACCATTAGGATCCTGCAACGCAGCGGCGGATTTGGTTTTCAGAGGGGATTCGGCAGCATCGTCCATTTCCTCATCTTCTTCATCGTCATCGTAGTCATCGTAATCATCGTCATCAAGCTTTCGGGCAGTCTTGCGTGGGGCGGTGGAAGGGGGTGGCGCGTCATCGACGCGTTCGGGCTGAGCTTCGGACGACTCAGTATTTTCCCCGGCCGCAGGGGTATCGTCCGAGTATCCTCCCGAGAACAGCGCACTTATTTTCGCCTCACTGCGGCGATACAATTCACGGAATTGAGCAATGCGCGGGTCCTCCTCGGGCACAATATCGGCTTCGGAGGTCGAGCTGGGGTTCGGTCCTTCGGCGCCAGCAGAGCCGCTTATTTGCGGCGTCCGGGAGCCAGATAAAGTCTTCACCAAGCCATTGACTGGTCGGGGAGAGTCTTGGAGGTCATCTGGGGGCCGAATGTTGCCCGGAGGCCAGGCGTTGTGGCCGAGCGACATGCTCGCTCCAAAACCCCGGTTCTGGGGCGGGCGAGACTCGATTCTCCGCGATTAGGATTACGGGCCGATCGGACGCGACACAGGGGTCGGAGAAGGGACAAAAGGCATAGAGATAGAAAACACTCCCGGTAAAATTGACTGAAGATGTCAAAACAGCAAAAATTGATAGGGTGGGGGAGTGGTTTGATGAAGAAGGTCCGGGGGAGCTTCATAGGAAGTTTCTCTGTGACGGGGTGAAGTACAGGGCATGAAGGCGGAGTCAACCGGCAGATCTTCGTCTCATTGTCACTATTTCGACTTGCGATCAATCGCTATTGTTCACTTCCAGACTTATTTCAATCTATTATTCTCTGTCTCTTAAGTTTGCAGTGGAATTGTCTGTTTTATATCAGATCTCACTCTTATTTGTTGTTGTGAACATCCCCATTGCTCCGCATATGACGCACAAGGCACCAGTTGGGGCCGAACTCCTCCACATTTGACAGCTCTCCCGAAGACTGGACAATCACCTTCAAAAAGAGTTCCAGCTAAAAGCTTCTTCTCACTTCTCTCTTACCGAATCATCTCTCGTTTTTGACCACCATGCGCATTCGCTACCCCTTCGCAGGTAAGCTTTGGGGACCTGACCATTCTAGATCCGGCGATCTCTCAACTAACCGCCTCAGGTGCCTTCATCTTCCTGCTCTTCTTAGCCGGCTACATCGGTCTTCTTCCACACAGCGCCTCTTCAACAATACCAACACAGCTACAACCCAATGACAAGTTCCTCCACCTTGTCATCTTTTTCCTACTTTCGATAACGTTTTACTGGGTTTTGGACACTACCCGTCGACGCACGCTACATGTGACTCTCGTAGTCTGCACATTAGGGCTGGGTGTTGGATCTGAAGTTGTGCAGGGTTTCCTTCCAAACGGTCGAGACTTTGATATATTCGATATTGTCGCCAATGTTGTCGGTAGTGTGGGCGCCATCGGACTTTGCAGCTGGTACCACCGGCGCATGATGGAACGCCGCCGACAAAGTCGGTATGGCATGATGGAGGATGGTACTGAGGACGTTGAGCTTGGTGGCGTCGGGAATTCCCGTCACGACTCAGAAGCGATGGGCCCACAGGAATCCGGTGTTATGAGTCTTGAGCAGGAAGTCGACAACTGGGACGAGAATGCAGTTGATACTTGGGATGTGGCAGAAGGGCCGAGTCCTGAGCGAGAGGCTGTTCCTCCCAGTTACCATGAGACTGGCTCTGTCGGTGGTCAATCGCCTGCAATCCCTGCTGGGGTAAAGCGGACTGATTAAGGCTACTTTTAACCGGTGCTTTGGAAAGAGATGCCACGCGCTGCATTCGGATCTTGTTTTGCTATACTCTCTGTTATGATGATGGATTTCATGTCTTGGTCTCACGTCGGTATGATACCAATCTCGATTTTTGTGCTCAGCAATGCTGCCCTTATGTTTTATTGTTTTATATTGTTATATTATGCCTTGATGGGGATGGATGCTCTTCTATGGACAAGTGCACGGTGACTCTAACGTGATAAGCGAAGAGTGCAAGGAGTTTCTCTCGTTATTTCCAAGGATTGTACAGTGACGTGGATTTACTGAGAATATGGAGGTGCTACATAGCCATGAAAAAGCTAACGAAGTCTGACCTCCAAAAGTAAAAAAGAATTTATGATAGAAATGGTTACTAGGCGAAAGTAGAATGTCTCAGACCAGTCGGAAACGCATACAATATCACCAATTGGCTAATATACAGCGACTCGAGGGCGAGACTCACAATGCTAGTCAATAAGCAATATAACTACATCCAAGATAATAACCATAGTAACAAGAGGGGGTATTTCAACAGAAAAGGGAAAAGAAAATAGATAGGGGGGTTGTAAGACATAATTCAGAAACGCAAGTTCAAAATCAAACAAACACCGGATGCCATGAAGGGATGCAACATAAACATAAACCTTACGTCCAAAGTCCATGATCATAGATGGAACAAAAGGTCAAGATTGGGCGTCATTCATTATCAGAAGCAGGAAGCTCCGGTGTACCGGACCGACTTCTCGTAGGCGTGTGAGCGCGATCTGTGACAGCTTCCAACTCGGGCTTGGAAGTCGGCAAGTAATCTGTCTGGTCATTCAACTTGGCGATTTTCGCAGACCGTTCCTCGCTGCCGCTAGGCGAGTCCATGTTCCAGTCTGTAATCTTGCCCAGCTTCCGATCGGTTTGTTCTCGGAGGACTTCGTAGATAAATTGCATCTGCATCTCGTTGTAGACCATCATCATCCGCTGCTTGCGCATCTGATCGACAGTCTCGAAAACAGGGTCGATCTCTGGATTGTCCACATCCAACAGATGTCCTGACTCCAACTCGCACAGCAAATGGTCAAGGGCGATGAAGGTTCCTGTTCGACCAACTCCTGCGCTGCAATGTACGATTCGCGGATTATCCGAGGTGCATTTGGAGGCTGACAACTTGATCAAGTCGAGAAGGGCTTGACGATCGCTGCCTTCGGGTTTAGAGTAATCGGCCCAACCAGCGAAAAGGAAATGCCAGACAATCTTTGACTCCGAGCCGATGGCCAGTTCGAGTTTGCGGATTTCAGATCGTGATCTAGCGTCGAAAGTCGATTCTAACAGGGTAACCCTGCCCAAGACACCCGGTTCTGTTTGCTCACTCTCAGCGAAGAAAACGTCCGACTCATCCGCCAATAGTACCATCGAAGCCTGCTCCGTATCCAATGGGAAATATTGAGCGCACTTTTCCCGGCCCGCTTCAAAAGTTTGGGTAAGCATCACAATAACGCCGACCTCCTGGCTTTCATGGAACACCATGTGCCAAAATTCCGCGAGATGTCCAAGTTTGGGGCCCTGATTAATGGTAAGCAAATCATATGATTTATGATTTATGATGAGTGCGCAACCTACCTGAGTTGCGATGTATTTCCTTGTTTCCCGTGTCACCGAGTCTTCCAGTCTGATCGGAGATGCGTTGATAAAATCACACTCGCCCTCGGCAACCCGCAGATGGATCCGACAATTTGCCCACGCCTGGACATTATAATACCGATTCCTCTCTTTAACTCTTGGATCTGCCTCTAGGGCCCATGGATGCGAGAGATCACTGGCTTGCATACCCTCAGCCAGACGTGTGCGCTGCATCCATTCCAGGTCCTCAAACTTGTCATGGATCTCTGCATAAGGAAGCGGTCAGTCACATTCCACGTGCAGGTTGTATTCTCCGATAGGCGTTTTATGCACCCCTCACTCACCCGAGACAGACTGACACAGGAACGGCGGAACATCTTCCGTATTCCCAGCTTCCAACTTGGGGTTGTCTAGATCCGCGCCGAGTATATCAAGACCCGCATCGTCATTCTCGGGCAGTCCGCGTTTGGTCGCCTGGACACTGGTGTCGATCTTGATGGTCGGCGCCATCTTGGCGGCCGCGATCCGCTGGAATGCTCGGACTTTACCGATGACACCACGCGCTTTCCTCGAGACGGATTTGGCTTTGAACCTTTTTTTGTGCGGGGCAGTGTCGAAGGAAGGAGAGGGCGAACGAGATGGATCAGTTCTGACACTGTCAAAATCTGCAGACACTGATGTTATCTGCAGTGATGACAGATCGGGACAGCTATAGAAGCTGTCCCGGGAAGACGTGTCCAGGGCCAGGTTTTTTGAGGATCGCGGGGGTTGGGCGTCGAGGAAGTGGAGGAGAGCGTCGCAATAAAGGTCACCCTCGTATAGGTTACAGGCCGTATACTTCCGAGTTAATGTCAGTAGAAAGCACCGAAGCCGAAGGAAAAATGTGAAAAGAAAAAAGGTAAAAAAAAAATAAAACAATTTGAGGTGGGCTAAAAGGAGAGAAAGTGGAGGGGGAGGAAATAAAACATCCGAGGTCGTAGTTTTATATAAAAAAAGTTATAGTAGTTATAGTTATAGAATGTAATAGTCTATAATCTATATAATCTATATATAATCTATATAAAATAGAAAATATTTATGTTTTCATCTACTTGGTTTAGTATAGTTCTAGGGCTCATTGGTAATTGGCTTGCCACCTATCGAATTCAGCTGCTTGCGGCCTCCCACATTCTCTAAAATGCCTACTATTAGTATTTTGTATTAGAGAGATGAATTTTAATAGAAACGGGAAAACTTGCTAGGAATTAGATTTTACCCCTTTGTGACTTTGTATGACTTTGTTTTCTATACTCTTTTTCCTCCGCGGGGAAAGCCGAAGTTCATACTCTTTCTCTTCCTCTTTCTCTTCCTCTTTCTCTTCCTCTTCCTCTTCCTCTCTCTCTTTATTATCATATTTTCCTTTCTTTATATCTTCTCTTTATTCCCTCTTTGATCCAATTTTCATCCTCGGTCTCGGATGTCGCCCTCTTATGCTTCCAGGTGTTGAGCACCCACGGTTCGCATTGTCAACAAATCCCCAGAAATGGTCTCCCAAGCTCAGATCGTTGATCGCACAACCGCCCAAAGTACGGCTTCTCTAGTATCGCGTCCCTCGAGCAGGCGACACCGTTCTGGCCGTTCACACCATGGCTCCTCCTCGAATCCCTCCTCGAACGACTTCCCCATCTTCACCTATACAGGTGACACCGAGGTCGTGATCCGCGCTGGATCGCAGGAAAAGCGTTATCTCCTCCACCGATTGATATTGTCACAATGCTCAGGTTTCTTTGAGGCGAGCACTAATGAAGACTGGTCACGTCAGATGGCGTTGCGCCAGTCTAAACCGGAGGGGACGCTGTCGCGACTGAGCGAGGACGATGATTTGTCAAACGGGTCAACATTGGTACCCTCTGACAACGGTGGAGTCTCGACGCGACCAGGAGAAAAAAGACGCTGGCGGTACGAACTTGACTGGGAGAATCGCGCGGAGGACGAGGAGGCGATCCTTGTTCAAAAGGTAGGCCTTGCGCCGGCGCGTCGCATAATCTCACCTTTGCGAAAAACGCTAATTTCGCGTGTTGAAACAGCAACCAACCTATGCCCCCATGTTCAGTAGCGATGGCGACCAGGTTGCATATCCATCAACCATGACTAAACCGTCCAACGCCCAGGCAGGCTTCTTTCGATCCATGGCGAACTTAGCAGGAATGCAGTCGGTAGCCCACCTACCGCAGACGGGGGAGCACGCTGTCGCCGTGGATCCCTTAATACGTGACTATGACAATCTACTACGAATATTTTACAATCATGCCCCCATTATCAACAGTGTCAACATCGCCTCGGCATATACAGAGTGCAAATCCCTCCTCGCATTGGCGGATATGTATGACGCGCTTCCGGTGACAGGACCCCGCGTGGACCACCACCTACTTGGCTTTGGATCTCGTCTATTCAAACAAATCGCCAAATACCCTCCCAGCTATCTGAAGCTAGGATATCTCGCCCGCAGCCGGGTGATATTCTCCGAAGCCTTGATCCACGTCGTCGGCCAGTGGCCCGCCGCCCTACCAAGTCTGCGAAACGGCTCCTACGCGCCTCTACCAGACTCACTCCTCGACCTGATCGAAGACAAAGTAGAAGATCTCGACGAGCTCAAATCTCGCGTTGAATCCAAGCTCCTGCGTCTATCTCTAACCACCTCACGCGGCGAGCGTGTCGGCCCCTCAAACGCATACTTAGACTGGCTCGCCGTATGTCTATTCCGCCAATGGCTAATAGAAAGCACCACGCCTCCACCAGCTCCCATCCTTAAGAACTCAGGTCCAAGCGATGCTCCAGCCCAACCTACCGCATCAGCGTCACACCCGGCAACCGCGCCGCGATCAACCACCTCCCCAGACCCGTCTGCGCGCATCTATAGATTGATCGGCTCTTCTTCTGCGCAGGCATACCTGCCCCATGAAGAGCTAAAGCGCTTTCTCAAACTTCATCCTACGTCCTCCGCCGGCTCGCTTTACACGCGCGAGACTCTGAAACGCTTCGAGCGCAAGATGGATGAGATGAAACGCCTAGCACGGGATATCGTCAAACCCCTCATGCGTAATTTCCTCGAGTTGGAGCTGAAAAGTCCGGATCAAACAAGTCCTGGCACTGCTGGTCCTCATGAGAATCCTCCGGTGGGACTGCCATATCTAACATGCACCCGTGTTGAAGATATAGATTTACCTTGGAAATAAGCCTGACAACTTCTTGGTATCTATCTATTTTGCCTACGCTTTGTCCTAGTTTTTTCGATGCCTATGCCCTACTTGGAGTTTCCGACGTGTGGTTATTTCTTTTTTTACCTGCGCCTTTCCTTCTCAGGCTGCTGGTCTTGTCTGACGAAGAGACCAGATTTTACTCCTGTCTTTGATTTGCAATGATGTGATGTTTACTTGATTTATGTGGTTTTCCTTGTTTCTGGTTCATGTTTTCACGATGTCATGAATGGTTCTCTGATTTGACTTGTTTTTATTTAATATTCTGCTTTACTCTGCCTTCAATAAGGCAGGGATCGGGGTCTTCTAAGGCCTAATGTTTGTTTATGTTTTTAGAGATACCAAAAGATCACACGCAATGCAATGCAAAATTCACCAAGATAATCACCTATTCTTCTTATATTACAGGTAACTCAAATGAAGCTGACTCAATATATGAAGTATATGTCCATTACTTCCCTAAAAAGTACATAATATACAGCGTCTCCATGAGAGTGAGAACAATCAGCCCTCTAGCTACGACCAATACTCTCCATCCCATCCATCCAAGGCCGCAAAACCTCAGGAATAACAACAACTCCCCGCTCAGCATCCCACCCATTCTCCAAGATCGCAGCCAGTACACGTGGAACAGCCATAGCAGTTCCATTAACGGTATGCGGGAACCTTGACTCCTTAGCGCCACCGCCACGGACCCTCGCCGCCAACCGACGACTTTGGTAATCCGTGCAGATAGAAGCCGAAGTAACCTCCCCCCAAGCCGATTCCAGATGATGAATCTCAGGATCAACTGGCGTAGCAGTACCCGAAACCGCACGCAGACGAGACGGGAAGAGCGCCTCGATATCCCGCTTGCGCGTCGCGCTAGCCCCCAGATCCCCGCTCGGCATCTCCAACACGCGACACGGCAGATGCAGCGCCGTCAGGATCTCCGTCTGCATATCCAGCAGCTCATTGAACATATCGTCCGAGCTCGGCGCGGCCCCGTCCACGCTATCCGCCCAGCCGAACAGCTCGACCTTAGTGAACTCGTGCACGCGGTACAGGCCCTTCGTGTCGACGCCGCGGGAGCCCGCCTCGGCACGGTAGCAGCGGCTCGCACCGACGAGCTTGATCGGTAGCTCGGAGGCGTTGATGTCGCGGCCCGCGTACATGGCGGCGAGAGGGATCTCGGCGGTGCCGGTTAGCGAGCGTTGGGGTTTGGTGTTTTTGTCACGCTCGTTCTGCTCAATCGACCAGATCTGCTGCTCATTGTGTTGGTCGCGTGGCTGGAAGCCGCATGCTTCGGCGATGTAGGAATAGACGATTGAGGGTGGTGCGACGGTTTTCCAGCCACGGCGTCGGGCGGTGCTCAGGGCGTACTGCACGAGTGCTTGTTCCAGCATTGCGCCTTCGTTTATCAGGAAGTACCAGCCCCATCCTGTTGTTGTGGCTGAGCTGGCGAAGTCGAGGAGGTTGAGCTCTGTGCCGATTGTGACGTGTGAGCGGGCTTGGAGCTCGGTTTGGGATTGGCGGGTCCAGGATGGGGGGTCTGCGGGGTTGAAGTTGATGTATTGTACGAGAGTTGGGTCGTGTCCAATGGGGGTGAATGGGGATGAGAGGTTGGGGAGGGAGAGGGCTAGTCGGTTGATCTCTTCGGTGCAGGTTGCTTTGCGGTCTGTCATGGACTGCGAGTCGTCCTTTAGGCGCTGAGCTTCTGACTTGAGTTCGGCCAGTTCCTCGCTTGGACTTAGGCCCTTCTCATTGGTGTTTCCATTGTCTGTATCTTGGCGAGTCGCAATGTGTAGCTTGGCGATGGTCTTTTCTAGTTGCTTGATGCGGGATCGAGGGGTTTTCAGGTCGTGATCGAGTTGTCTAGCCTCCTCTGACAATTGCTGTATTTTTGACGGATACCCGGCGTGACCTGCATAGTTGCGATCTATGCAGTTCTGTGCGTAGAGGTCGGCATTTTGGCGGATGTGTTTGATGTCCGGCGTGGGCTTCGGAGCTGTTGCGGGTCGCAAGATGTCTCGATTGCGTCGGGCGGAGGAGAAATTACGCAGAGATGCTTTCAATCCATATGAATGCCTGCAATTGAAGCAGACGTATGAAGTGAGTGCCATTGGAGGTGAAGAGGAAGAAGAGAAGAAGAACAGGCCATAAAGTGGATAGTGGAGCCGCCTTAACCCTTTTGGGAGATCTGCATACTAAGGGTATTCACCAACTCGTCAATAACATTTCCTGCTGCCTCGACCCTTTTTTAGTGAATTAGTTAGCCATGTCGTTACAAATATATTGGCCGGTCATATCTTTGGGCGTGCAGTCTTCGGCCTAGGGGGTTTGACCGTAGGGTGCTCAGATCTATTGGAAGGAGGTACGGTTATGTTTTTATGTTACGATGTTATGTACGGATGTACCTAGTCCTGGTATAGAGAAACGAGAATACTATCAATCGATGGATTATGCTGTCTACGGGATAGGTTGAGAGTAGGTCATATGTCATTTTAATTCTCGCTACATTATCTAATTTACTTCAGACTTGGATCAGCATCTTGTCAACAAAAGGCCCGAATCCCACTTACAGGTGAAGCCCTTATCCTATTGGTCTCTGTCTAGTTATTCCATCTCGTGATTGCTTAATAACCATTACTAGTTTCAATCACAGTCAGAGTCTGACATCCCTACATAACTACAACTGGTGGGGATCTGTGCTCCTAGTAAGTAATACACCATACCTCTTTTCCCTCAGAGTGTCACCATCTAACAGCGGTTCGTACGAAAGTCGACTACCTTGCTCCTGCTATTTATTTTTCTGACTGGTGACAATACACTTCCCTAGAGCTACCCTATGGTAGTTACTATTTGAAGTTGACTGACTTCAATGTTCTCACTAGGCCAGACAACGAGGAAGAAGATGTGGAGATGATAAAGCGTTTTCTTGAGACAAATTGAATGGTGAGATTATCTTCATTTCCCCCATCATATCCAAGTAGGAATATATTGATGAAATGCAGCGCTTTTGGTCTGGATGTTGTGTCTATACAATACCCAGATGTTTTTCCTTTCCTGTCAACATTTCCAGTGAAAATTATCAATTGGAAATTCAACATCAAGAGTCCCTGCCACTTAAAGCAGGGTAACATGTTCCCAGATAATCCTCTAGCACCAGATGAGCCACATCGATCTTCAGAACTCCTTCCTATCGCTAAACTCGAAAATCGGCGATCCTTTGCGAACATCCTCAGCAGCTCGACGTCCAAGATTCGCATGTTTTTCACGATGCGAATGGGATATACACTTGGTGTTCTCATTTTCATCGCAAGTCAGGACAATGGGAATTAGTAGACAGGCTCGATCCTTCACGGCCTGTACTCTGCGCACACACCCCTTGTTCATTTGCTGTTTGAAAGTCAGTGACGAGATAGGTTGTATTGGAGATTGCAGGCTCAGTCACTAGGGACCTAAATATAGCGGCGTGGAGAGCATGCCAAGGAGATTGGTGTCCTCTACTTGGGTGCGGTGGTGGCCAGTGTCGGCAGGATTGATGAGAAGGTCCGCCGGTTGTGGAGCTTTAGATTCGCTGAGTGGGCCACACGCATGACAAGTGCGACTGTCACCTTTCCAGCCCCAGGGGCGGCATTGATGTGGATAAGGGGATGGTCGTTTCTGGCATGTTGACAGAAGAAACTCATGCATTCACTTGAAAATAAAAGTTTGGAGTCCGCCACCAGGTGGTCTCAACCCTGTGCCGAGGTATGTGGATAAGTATACGCCGTATGGAGTCGTTAGCTTCGAGTTCATTTTCGATTCTCCCATGCAAGGACTCCACTATCTGGACTATTTGCCGTCTGAAAGCTAAGCAAAAGTACTGTGCAGGTTAGATTACTATATAACTTTAGTGATCTAAGCCCTCTACTTCCCGACGTCGGCGATCTACCCGGCCACATGCTATCCCCACTGTCCTCTTAGTCTAATTATCATACCAAGTACGGAGTAGTCCGTCCAGAGTCGTGTATTTTCTATTGACATTTTGGCCACAAGAGAAGCTTGATGTGAGAAACTTAATTACCTGTAAAGGTGTAGATTTCAATGGATTTCATATCAAAAAAGAAATAGCTTAATCATATCACGATCTACAATAATATGGGCTATCTATTTGACACAAGAAATATCAATATATTCATAGAATTCATGAAGTCACTTATGTTGTCTATTGTGTTCCATATATAAAGTGGACTAGACCTTTGCTTTAGGCTCCCCTGGCACATGTGAAGCAAGTATTGGGCCGGGTAAATTCTCCCCGCCTATCTATAATCTATGCTACTAGCACTATAATAAAAACAAAAGTACCGTGTCCTGGGGGCCAAAGGAACCACTTTCTCTCCAGATTACTGTGTAGGGTAAGGGGCCAACCGATTGAGGCGCATGGTGATCAGTCACCTAATGTGTCATAGGATCGGAGTTTCGAACTGTTGTGCCTCCCTTAGCAAGACATTTGGCGTCGAATTCCGTATTCCTTCTAGATAAACGAGTTGGAGGCGCACATTAGCGCTTATCGTACCATCTCGATGTAGTTTATGGTGTGATGATTTGTGACTTCACGAATTGTGTAGTTTGGGTCTTGGAGGAGATGGATGTCGATCGCTCTAGCTCTGAATGGGAGGATCTACAGTAGGCAAATATCAACAGTACTAGTTAGTAGGCTGTACTAGTATGCAGATAGTAACGCCCTCCCATCATATAGATGTGTCTATATGGGTCTGACACTCCGTGAACAGGATGATGCATATCCATGTCAATCGCCCCATTGATCGGTCAGGCCAATCATGCCTTCTCTTATTACAGTTTGTCATATGAGTAATTCGAGGTAGAGAAATGAAGAATCTGACTCAGGGAAATTCTTCGCCAGTGTTGTCGAGATACTGTTGTATTAAGACGCAAAAGATCAACATGATAATGGTAGATAATCTCGTGCTTCTTCTCACCAAGGGAATAGACAGTTGCATGTTTCAGGGAGCCGTTTATTTAGAGATAGTGACCTCACGGGGAGTCCACCCGCGAGCAGATGCCCACTTTGTCTTGATTTACTACACTGGAACAGGTAAGTGGATTCCGTCGGTGTCCGGCCACATATATCTACATGACTCGCTATAAGGCCATACCATAAATACTATCCCCACCCCTAATATTTTCATAGCAATACACCATGTCACTTAATTCTAATTCCCTGTACCATTTCGAACTCTCCCAGGACCAATCCAATGGCGATTCATGGCCTGATTTGTGGCCAGATGAATTGGTCGCCTGGGATGATGTTAACCCTGCCGATCTACCATTACATCTTGACCCTGATATCGATCTCTTCTGGCCCCAAATAAATGAAAGTGGTCTCTACCCAGTGGCCAGTTCTTTTGGGCCGCCGACTCTCTCCCCATCAAACTCCTTGGCCCCTCCATCAGCCAAACCACAACCTAGCGCACTTTCCAATATTTATGAAATAAGCTACCAAGACGCTAATGGTGACTGGCGCTGCAACTACTCCGGATGTCTGTCCAATCAGGTCTTTCTGCGGGCCTGCGACCTGCGAAAGCATTACCGTTCCCATCAGAAATCTTTCTTCTGCAATAAACCAGACTGTGAGTGGTCAAAAATTGGGTTCTCTTTGAACAAGGATTGTCAACGGCATATGCGGTCTCATCGGCCGATGATCAAATGCCTTGCAGCGGAGTCACTGGGCTGTGAGCGGGTCTTCAGTCGAATTGGTATGTTATTTCTTATACCTCAGTGGTTTCCTATAATCCTGATTTTTGGTAGTACTCCAGTACTAATTTCTAAAGATAATATGGTATGCTATCCTAATCGCACTCGATTTTGTTTCAAAAACCGGAATCTTGACCGACATACTAATTCGATCGATTGTGTATCTACAGAAAGAACATCATCGCAAGATACATGAGGTTTCGCAGGATAATCTGCTTCCTCGTTCTTCCAGGCGTAGTACTGGAAAGAAAGACGATTTCTCTAAGCTACCTGGGCTTGATGCTGCTTGACCCTCATCAGGTAGCGGTATATATCTATCCTTCACATCGATGATGTCCGCACATCTCACTCGTGTAGCGTTCTGTTTACGTTTGGCGACATTGCGGGAGTTGTGGCGATCTGAAGTTTTGTTGTTAGAATTCCGAATTGCAATTAGACCTTAGTGAGACCCGGGACCCTAATCTCAAGTGCGTCTATAAATTATACCAAGCCAGAGCTACAGTGACCTTTTCGATGTCGTTGAATGAGCATTCGGAAATTGTCCGGGGCCTGAGGTAAACATTCTGGGCATGGGTGTAAAGATATACTAGTTTCAGATGTATGGCTTGTTAACCAGGTAAGGTATAATAAAGAGAGGAACATAATGTATTATCTGTAGCGAATAAAGTCTAATTCTTATAGAATTAAGAGGGATCTAGGGGAATGAGATATACCGACACAAAATGCGTTCAAACCCTCTGGGTGGTTTTAGCAGTGGTGTCCTCTCTCCCAGTCGGACCCGCTTCCCAGTACTTCTCTTTCTTGCCTCGGTTAACGATCAATCCGTAAATATCAAACGGATCGACAACAGTCTGGAGCAAATGGCGGGGATCGTCATAGCCAGGACCCTCAATCTCTGTGACACCATCCTCGGCGAGATAAATCTTGTTTGAGTGTGGAAGCCAATGCATGGGATGAAAGACATTCAGCAACGTGGTATTGCTATACATGAACACGACCTCAAAAACCCAGAAGAACCACTCCTGCTTCAATACAGGGCTGATATGCTCCAGGTCAGTGTAGGCATTCAGACTCGCAGCAGTGAAGTATTCCACGGTGCGATAGATGGTACGGATCGTGATAAGACTGCAGCTGCAGTATAACACCAATAGTGCACGCTTGATCTTGTGGTTCAGTACGCCTCCCCTGGAGCAGTTGAGGTGGAATCGGCCAGCCAAAGCTACAAAGCCTGCCATAAGAACAATCTGCATGATAAGCGCCGCTTTCAGTAGTGCCTTGCCGGTGTTTTGCGAGCTGACACTAGAGTCTGCGCCTGCAACTCGGGCCGCTCCGTTCGCAGTAATGCTCTCAATAGCCAAACCCAAGGCGATGAAGGTCGTGAATACGCGGCCAGGGTGGATGGGGGAGTGATATGGGATATAGTAGAGTATGCGGCCCAAAATGAAGAAGTTGGCACCCTCGTATACTGGCCTGGAATAATTGAAGATTGATCAGTAGCGTGTCTCATGATGGGATGGGCGCTCCTTACGGTCCGGCGAGGAGAAGCACAGTGCTTGCGATATAGACGCCTACATTTCCCCACTGCCCGAACGCTCCGATGGTTCGCGTGATGAAACCGGCAGTGAACAGAAGGGCAGACCAGGGAAGAAGGCCGGTGACTTTCCAGCACTTATATTTGCTGGAAAATCTGGTCAATTTGAGGTTTCGTAGTGGGTAGGGGTCACATACAAGCATTGATATCCATGGATGCCACCAGAAATAGCGAAGAGAAATGCAAAGGTAATTGCAGCGCCTTTGTTCGGTGCATAGAACCACAAGCTTCCCTCCTCTATATTTTGTCAGATAAAACTATTCATCGTGATTGACTTATACTTACGGTATGATGACCTTGCCTCGAGCATGGTTGTAGATCCACAAACTATATATTATGAATAATCGAGTTTGTGTAATGATAGCGATGACAAGTTAGAGTATGAATATTCTGCAGGAAGGACGTTGAATACTAGTGATATATATATACACGAGGTTTAGGCCCTATACTTTGGGCAGTGTTATGCGGAACCCTACTAAACATATGACCTAAGTGTTCACTTTAGGCAATTTCGTATTCCTTCCAACGCCTGAATAGCGGATCAGCAGGCTTAAACTGACCTCGTATTTGCCTCATTATGCCAAGCAATACGAACACTGCCACTGCTATTGTCTCCTTGACTTATGATTCGCTAACCTAGTTATCACGCTAATCCAACTTGAGTAACTCGTTTTCGCTTGCTTTGGACGCATATAGGACCTAAGTGTCTTTAATTTACTTCAACATCAACCAATATACGTGTACAAAGTACGGAGTATGGAGTAAAGATATAGCTCGGGACTAAATATATCCCAGCCCACCAATGACAGACATTCCCATGAAGGGAGTATACATAGAGGTATAGTTGGGTAGCACGTGATATACTAGTTGTCAGGGTAACTAATATCCCAAAGCGGTAAGCGCAATGTTGATCTGTAGACGTTCTGGACTTTCCTTTGACAGCTGGCACAATTGTTTTGCATATTGCATACCATACCCACAGCTTCAAAGGTTTAGAGCCGCCCTCGTGTTGTGTGCATACTCACGAGTCGCCCAAAATGCCGTCTAAACAGCCTCAGGCATCGCTGTTCCAAGTTTACCTCCGGTTACGGCCGCCGATGGCACAGAAGCCCAATGAATCTGACCGTTTTTTGAACGTTGAGCCTCCAGAGGCTTTGCAGGAGGAGATAGAGATTGTCTCGCCTGGATCGACACATATTACTCTTCAACCACCAAATGACACGAGAAAGCGCGCTGTCGAGAGGTTTGGTTTCACAAAGGTCTTCGAGGAGGCTGCCTCGCAACTGGATGTCTTCCATGACACCGGGATGGAGCCTATCATACGCGGAGTGCTGAAAGAGAACCGAGATGGGTTAGTCGCTACCCTAGGAGTCACAGGCAGCGGAAAGGTATGGTCCCGTATATTGAAGCATCGCGATAACCAAGCTCATGGGTTGACCGTGCATAGAGCCACACTATTCTAGGATCCAAAACCGAACGAGGAATGACCCAAATGGCACTTGACGTTATATTCCGCTCCCTAGAGCCGACAACCAAAACCGACGATAGCAGCATTACACCCGTAATGCTTGCCTCACTAGCTGCCGCGGACGCTTCTGAAGCGCAATTATTCTCCGCCCAAACGTTTTTGGAAGCTGTATATGGCGAGCCAAATGGACGTTCATCGAGAGCGCAAACACCAATGAGCCCATCTCGTGCCAATACTCCTTTGATGGTACGAAACCCCCTTGCCCTGAATTCCCCCCAAGGATCCCCGGCCCCGCGACCACGCACCCCTGGATCGTTGCTCCCGAGGCCGAGATCTAAACCTGGAAGCCCCCGCAAGGTGGATTCGT
Organism: Penicillium cf. griseofulvum; assembly: GCA_028974015.1. Classification (NCBI taxonomy): domain Eukaryota; kingdom Fungi; phylum Ascomycota; class Eurotiomycetes; order Eurotiales; family Aspergillaceae; genus Penicillium; species Penicillium cf. griseofulvum. Next base: position 1,774,536 of record JAPQKP010000005.1, read on the forward strand.
CTTCTATCACTAATCCCCATGGCCCTGCACGAGTTGGCCCTGGCCAGATCTCGTCTGGGTCCTCTGGATGGATCACCCCGGGGATTTTTAATCCCATCCCCTACACCCACTCCAATCTATTTGAGCCCAAATCAGCTAAATCTCGACTTTATGTCATTAAGGAACCAACCCCTGCCTTGAACTTCCCCCGCCGTCACGTACGTGAACGACCATGCGCCCTTCCTAGGCTACCCGATATGAGCCATCTTACTGTGGATGTGGATTCAAAGGCCGACTATGTCGTTTTGGTATCAATGTATGAGGTATACAATGACCGAATTTTTGATCTTCTATCTCCCTCTATTGTTCCAGGTCAGGGCACCATGTCCCGCGGGAATAACCAAAAGGATCGACGGCGTCCCTTGCTCTTCAAGCCTACCGAGGGCTCACCAGATCGGAAACTGGTTGCCGGGTTACGTAAAATTGCTTGCAGCAGCTACGATGAAGCACTGGCCATCTTGGATGTTGGTTTAACCGAACGCAAGGTAACTGGCACTGGAATGAATAGCGTTAGCTCTCGAAGCCATGGCTTCTTTTCCCTGGAAGTCAAGAAGCGCACATACTCAAAGCGAACCGGCGAACACAACTGGGCTGGAAATACTCTCACTGTTGTCGATCTTGCTGGTAAGTGAATCGTATCCTTACTATAGAGCCGCCACTAATTAATCTAGGCTCCGAGCGTGCGAGAACAGCAAAGACAGCTGGTGCCACACTCGCCGAGGCCGGCAAGATCAACGAAAGCTTGATGTATCTCGGCCAATGCCTGCAGATGCAAAGCAACATACAGGATGGAATGAAGGTGTGTTTCGCACTTATCGTCGGTGTGCTTTCTTTGGTAGCTGCTAACCTGTACAGACTGCTCTTGTTCCTTACCGGCAGTGCAAATTGACCGAGCTGCTATTTTCAAACTCATTCCCATCGTCTCACCAGATGTCCAGAGGCCAATATCCCCAAAAGGCTATCATGATTGTCACCGCTGACCCTCTGGGTGATTTCAACGCCACATCCCAGATCTTGCGTTACTCCGCATTGGCTCGCGAGGTTACCGTTCCTAGGGTTCCCTCGATCAGCGAATCTATCTTGTCTGTCGCTTCTGGTAGTCACCGCTCAGTCAGTGGCTGCACTTCGCCAAACTTCGATCCAACGGAAGAGCTCCAGAGAGCTGTTGCTGAGGTCGCACGCCTCACCCGAGATTGCCACAGCCTTGCTGTCAAGCTAGCCGAAGAAGAGATTGCACGGTCTGATGTTGAAATGAGACTAAGAGCTGCAGAAGAAAGATGTCTCATGATCGAGCAAGATGTGCGAGAAGAATGCTGGGCAGAGATGGATGAGAAAACGGAAGAAGAAAGGCGACGCTGGCAGAGGGCTTGGGATGAGCAGGTTTGTAGCCCTGGATCAGCTCAAAGCTTTTCAAATGCTAATAGTTTCCAGATCGGTCGCAATGACGAGCACATTGACAAGAAGGTTGAGCTCGTATCCCGTGGATTCCAAAGTAAGTTGCCCATCAGGAGCGAAATATAAGAACTCCTGGACTGACCTCTATTTCCAGTCTTTGAAGATTCTGGATCGAACGAACGAGTGGAAGAGCTTGAGCAAGAAAATGATCAGCTTCGCCGTAAACTCGCCGCTCTTGAACGTGAGATGCACAACCAATCCCCGACAAGAAAGCATAAACCCAAGAATGCCACGCCCGCACGGCCTAATCTGCTCGGCCGTGAGAGCGACATCGAGAACGCGTTGCAACGCATGGATCAACTGAAGCTCGCAGATACCATGTTCGCTCCTCCATCGCCCGGAGCCTCGCCTATCAAGAAGACGAGAAAGATGGGAACCCGGAAATGGGACCTTGCCCCAGAGGACGAGATCTAAGCCGTCTTGTTTCCTCTACTCTGTTATGACTGTTACGATTTACTATTCTTTCGCTGCTTAAGATACTAGAGCCTTTAATTTCTGGGCTTATCTTTGTTTTGGTTACTATGGAATGATATCCCCTGGCTGAGGCGTTTGGGGGCAATCCGTTGTTTTTAATAATCGTTGATATTTCATTTCCAATTGACAATCCCAGATTTGGATTTTGTAAATATTGTACATGTAGCTCGTAAGCCATTCAAGCCACCTGTCTCTCAACGCCATCCTGTAATTTAGAATAATCCTCTCTTGAGACACCCCATGTGCTCCATAAACCGAAAAGAAAAAAAGAAAGCAAGCCCCCTTGGATATATAGTAGATTCCTCAGAACTCAGAGGGCGTAATGTCCATGGCATCTTGTTCCCCGGTATCTCGCTTGTCAGTGACATGCTCAGTCTCAGTATCATTGGTAGACTGATCAGCAGTGAGAATCTCTTTCCCTTCTTTATCTTCTTCCTCCATCTTTGTCTCCTCATCCTGCATCTCCTCATCGTCATCTCCCTCCCCATCACCATCGCCATCATCCTCTCCATCGCCATCACCCTCCCCTTCTTCGCATTCATTCTCATGACCGCCCTCATCATCCTCACCATCACCTTCGTCTGCACCTTCGTCACCAGTCCCCCCTTCCTCTGCATCAGTAACATGAGGGAAAAGCGCCGAAGTCCCCTCATCACCTAACTTCGTGTCCTCATTCTCGCTTTGCTCAGTCTCCTCTGCACTGTCATGACCATCTCTCTGCTCGGCTGGGCCATCCCCAGTAGCAGCAACTGGCTTGGCTGGACCACTAGGCGCAGAGCTCGGCCTCGTAGTAGTCGTCCCACCGCCCTGCGGAGTCGCAGGTGGCTCCGTCTCACCCGCAGTGGTTACTTTACTAGCCACAGCCCGAGGAGCCAGCTTCGTGTTCACAATTGTGTCGGCGCGTTTCTGGATGTCGCGACGGGCGATGCCCTTCGTCCGGCCGCGCGGTGCCGGGGTATCAGATGCTGGGACCGATGTCGGGACCGATGGTGGAGGGGCTGGTGGCTCGGGAAGACCATCACCTGCCATGAGGAGGTGGTCAACTTTCATCTTTTCTTTATTTTCCTCGGTTGGTTGTTCGACCAGGTGGGGCGTGTTGATCTCGTAGAGTCGTGCGTATAGGTCGGCGATCAGGTCTTCGAACATGGTGATTTTCATGAGGTTGTTGTTAAGCTTCTTTAGCTCCAGGGCGTCGCGAAGTAGTTCCAAGATAGCCTGGCTATCTGGTCCCAGTTGAGGTAGACTTTCCAAGCGAGCTGTCTTGGTAGAGAACTCTTCCCACCCAATTGGCTTGAATACGCTTTCTTCATGGCCTTCGTTGATCTTGGCTGCGCGGCGGATGATCTTGGCATAAGTTAGACAAATGTCTTCCCACAGCTTGGTGTGATTGAAAAAATCGCCTTGCTTCTTTCTAACGCGACGCAAAAGTTGATCTAAGCTTGCGCGATCGTCGAGTTGATCAAGCAGGCCAACAAAGAAGTACACGTAGCGGGTTGTGTAAACGAAATGTCGACCGGGACGTTCAAATTCGGGCCGCCAGACTTGGATCGTAAGTGTCTTGGTGAATATTTGCGAAAGTTCCTGCTTGGCAGCAATAGCAGCGGCTGCGTTTTGTTGCTCGTCGTAGATGACATGCGCAGCCTAGGGGTTGTAAGCAGAATGAACCAAGAAAAAAATCAGTTGCGGGTGATATACCTTTACACCCATGCGATGATGCCAGTTGGACTTGTCAGCGCTCTTGTATTTCCGAAGCACTTCGAGTATGTATGGGTTCCATCCCTCCATATTCTCAGGAGGGTCGATCTTACGGGCCCAGGGAGTTGCAAGGAGGGTCTTGCTTCCTTCGGCAGGCTGATGTTGCTATCAGAATGAGTTCTTCCTATCAGGCGTGATACAACTTACCGTCATGTCTCCTCGAAGAACAAGCTTGTGTACAAAAGAGAAGAGTTTGAAATGTGGCTCGAAGATCGGATCAGAGCGGGAGTCTCTGCGCTGCGGAAGTGCAGCAATAGCATCAAGAATAGCATTTATCACCTCTTGCATTTCGACTTTTTTGGACGTGGTTCTCAAAGCATCATCGCTGGTGAACATTTTCCAAAGACATTTTCCAAGCGTGTAGTGAGTCCTACGAACACGTTAGTGTTTTTTCGAAGTCCCAATTCCGTCAAGTGGCACTGAATTCACTTACATCCATCGCTTAGACTTGTCGATAGCTGCCCGTTTGAGAAGGTTGCTAGCAAAGTTCCATGTTGAATAAAGCGACATCTCTTTGAAAGGCGTTCCCTTGTACATTTGTTGGCTCTCCTCACTGCTGAAATGGCGAGGGAAGTCCGCAACACTGAAGGCTCCCATGGATAGCGGCTCGCGGGAGGACGAGTACAGGCGGATACCGAAGTCTGAATACAGATCTGACATCACTTCTCTAGTCTCTGCCGTTGGCTCTGCAGTCCTCATTGCTGTTGAAACAGCCATGGCATAGCAATGAATAGCGTTTCGCTGCAGTGCTGCCAAGTCCGAACGGTTGTTGTTGATTTTATCAGCTGTCCATGTAATGTCTTCATCAAGCTTCGAGTCATATGTTTGGGCGAGCCTATACCAGGTTTCCCATCTCCCTGTTCCATGATCCAAGTCTTGCCTAAAGAACCCGATTGCGTCATCAAGTTCGCTTGTTGGACCAGGGCTGAGGCGCTTCGAGGATCGGAACTTGGTGAGTGCGGCATGGCCGAGGAGGAAGAACCACCCCTTCGCGGCAATCTTCGCATTCTCAGTGGGAACTATTGTTGTCGAAAGCTCTGTGATCCCCTGAACAGCACGGAGGAGGTTGGATGGGTTGAGTGCGGCTTTCAGATACGCATTCACAAGGCGACGATTGAAAGTCAACTGGGGTGTCTGTGAAGTAGCCTTGGCGGGGCCAATCGCTTGCTGCATCTTCTCAATGGTAGTCTTCAATTCAGACTTGGACAGGTCCTTCATATTCATCTTGTTTGCTTGTTGCAGAACGAAGTCGATCATCATGATCGCTGTAGGGCGATCTAATTTCTCGGCTGGGCATCCATGGTCGACAGTCCCATCGAATGCCGAGAATTTGATACCATGGAGGTCAAGAAGTATTTGATATACATCAAATTCATAATCGCCCTTGGTTTCAAGACCAAAGAGTTCCGCTTTCAGAAGCTTCAAAAATCTCTTTTGCGAATATCTGCACATCGAACGAACGCCCAATGCATTATGGACGGAACGAAGGAAATGAATACGGTCTTCAAGCGGATCATCGAAAAGCTCCTTGTTCTGAGCGATCGCTTCCATGAAGAGAGTGTACTGTAAGATCCAGCATCGAACATATAACTCTCGCATTCTTTCTTTCAGGTTTTCTAGCGATTTCGCCAATGAGCCTCGGAACTCGCGACCAGAAATCTGGCCTACTCGCACCGAGTCCTCGTAAAGGATAAAGCTGTGCAAAAGCCTCATGAGGCGGGCAACAGCAGACATTGAGGTTTGTAAATGCTCCATGTCGAAACAATCAAATGCTTGTTCCGAATCTTCAAGGATAAGCAGTATAGCTTTGGCCACAATGCCATCGAGGGCTTTGAGCCAACCCAAAAGAGCTACTTGACGGTGTTGGCTTGTTTCTGCGCTGTGTTTCGCTGCCTCGAGTTCTGCCATTACCACTTCGATGCTTCGTAGATAGCAAGAGACAACTTTAGGCGGGTAGTCAATAGCCTGGTATGCTTCTTGGAGTCGGCGCCAGAGGAACAGTCGCAATGTAGCATCTCCTCTATCGAGGAAGGCAGCCATTTCACCGAGATGCGAGGTAGGGTGATTCATGTCATTCTCCTCTAAAATTTCAGCATACTCAATGGACGAGGGTTCGAGAATGGGCTCTATTGCTTCGATGAGAGACACGGGATCCTCAGAGTCTGAGTTGAATACCTTGGCGAAAAAGTCCATGCACTTGAGTTTCAAGACCTCCTGGTCTATCACAGCAGCGGACAATTCTGACATCGTAGCATTGTTGATGAGATTGACACTTGGATTGTCAAGAGACTGAAGTATTTGCTTCAGGTCTTGAAGACAGAGCAGAATATGCTCTCGCTGTGCGTCCCCGGCAAGATTGACATGGAATGCCGACGCCCACAAATGGCGCAGAGTGATGTTTGATTGAGATTCGGCAGATGGGTTGTAGTCGACAAAATGATCTATGGATGACCGGGCTAGCATACCCCAGCGAGCCAGGCGATCACGCTGTGCGAGTCTTGTCTCCTGGACTGTCGCACTGCCAAGACTCTCGGCCGAAGCAAAAACATCTAAATGAAGCTCGTAGATAGTTTGTATCATCTCAAGTTCGAAGAAGTCTTTAGCCTTATATTCAAATTGAGCTCCATTGCTCGAGCCAAGGATTCGAGCTTCAAGATTGGCGATCATTTCGTTGCACGCCCGGTAGATAAATTCATCCTCCCGAACTAAAAGTTCCATCACAGTCTTCTTTAGGTCTTTTGGCCACAGGAAACAGACGTAGGTAGACTTTGCTGCCAACCAGTCTGCTGACTCCTGGCCGAAATATGGCATGAGAAGACACTTTAGCCATTCGAACGAAGTTTCATAGGGATGTAGCCAGTCGGAGTTGATGGCACTGGAAAAATTATAAAGTTGCTCCCCAGAAGGAAGCTCTTCCTCGACAACTGGCCTCCGAGCACCCTTCCTTGAGTGCTCAAGGAAAACAGCCAATCCTGACTTGCTCGTGCCACGGATGTCCTTCAGCGAAGACAAATCGTCTTTCTGCTGCATCAATCGAGACTTTTCGTCATCCCATGTCTTGATGAGACCTCGGAAATCCCGAATCAATCGTGTCTCAAGATCTTGGGGGGTATCGGTTGAGTCATTCACAGAGCACCTTTCTCTCAGAGTTTCAATGCTACCGATTGCATCAATACCGACCTTCGAGAAGAGAGAGTCGACAGTGCTGAACATCCAGTCATCAGCATTGACAAAAACCTCAAGACGGTCTTCGTAGTATTTGTCTTGATCGAATGCAACTTCTTCAGGCAGTGCTAAAGTGTCAGCATTTGATTCTCGCGCTCGGGTCCGTCTGCTTTTCATGCGGCCGCCCTCCGGTTCCTCGTTCGCAGCCGACGCAAACGACCTTTTTCGAATGTCCGCTGTAGAGTTCGTGTCAACTTCTTCTGCGTGAGTCCCATCTTGTTCGGCCTGCTGGTCCTGTGGCTGCGTCGATTGACGTTCTAACGACTCCATCAATTGCTTTTCGGCACTTTGATCGAACGATGATTGTTCCCCCCCCGGCTCAGAGGGCTCTTTCGTTGGTTGAGGTGAACTTTGATCAGGCTTGGCATCTTTTTCGGTCGTCTCAAGCATGTCCACAGCGGCAACCTCATTACCACCCTTATTCCCTCGCCCCTCGGTATCTACAGCCATTTCCGTGTCCTCTGCATCTGCGATCGGTGTAGTCAGGGCTTGAGAGCTTCTGGAAGGTAAGATAATGCCAATAGACCGGGTTGGAACATTAGTGAGTGAGTTATCATCTTCATCGTCAAGTGCTTGGAGAAGCGCCTTGCCAACTGACTCCCAGGTTGGGTCAGCGGGGGTTATCTCTCGACGAGAAGTGTGCAGGGAAAGAGGGGCCTTTGACGGATCTAGGCAGCGCAAATCGGCGGGAAGTGCGGGAAGTTTGGGATATGGATCCTCATGCTGTTTGAGGTATTTTAATAAAGCTTTCTTTGGCCGCTGGACGGGAATTTGCGAGACAGATAACTTGTCAAAGAGGGACTGTAGCGTACTTCGCAGGCGCTGCTCCGCAAATATCTCCTCTAGGCCAAGCTGTTCTGACCGTAATTCTAGGCGGTTGTCATCATCCGCAAGGACACTCTCCAAGCAATACCGAGACAAGCGGTAGCTGTTTAATGAACTGCTGAGTCTTGCGCTCTGCCTCCAGAGGTTGAGATCCGAGTCATCTCGTTCCAAGGCGTCCCCGAAAGATCCTAAGGCTTTTCTGGATGCCTCCCTCAACTTTTTTTGTATTTCCTGCTCGGATTCGGGGGTCTGTGGCGCTGTTCGTATGGAGTCTTGTACTGAATCGAGTACAAATTTGCCGTGGTTTTTATAGGACAGGTAGAGCGTTTGGAATAGACTGGAGGTAGAGTCGTTGACGTTGAACTCGGCGATCGATTCTGTAGCAATTTCATCATGCGCGTCGTCGAAGGCACCCCTTTTGAAATCGGATATAGACTCTGGGTACTTGAAGATGTCCGAATTGAGAAGAGCTTCATAGGCCTCGGCAGCCTGAGAATAGTGCTCTGGCCCTTGTGAATGCAGCTTCAAGGCACTGTGGTAAAGCTTTAAAGCTTCCTCGATCTGAAGCTCCTTGGTGTCGTCAACTTCCTCTTCGACAGCGTCATCGGGCTCAACATTCAATGCGACCCAGCTCGACATAGTGCGAGCTCCACGCGAGTCCCTCAAATATTAGATGGAAAAGAGAGATCAGGCAACAGCATCGGGCAAGAGACCGAGACCATAGATGCGGGCAGCAATAATGAGCAAATCAATTGGTTATCACAAGCAGACACACGTTATCACGCGTAGCCACCAATCGGGGAAAGTGTTTGAGGCCTGAGTGCCTGAGTGCCTGGCCTTGGTGCCTTGTGGCCTGGAGCCCTTGCCTTGGGGAGTACTGACAGTTGGAGTATTCTTAGATCACTCTTCACTTCTCCTCAGCACAACCCCTGAAACGTCTTACGATTCACGCAGAATTCATTAAATAAGATACCCTCATCTTTCATTCCACCGCGCTTGTGCATGCGCCATGGTCGCGCCCGCTGTCCCTGAGTATGTGCTCCTGCCCCCGTTTACGTGTTCCCCGGGTTGCATATGCATGGCCATTGTTCGAGATTGTCAAGAGTTGCCACTACGACGATTACAGAAGTTGTGACTGACATTGAGGGCATTATTTAGGATTCATGAGGAGGAGGATATCTATGTTGCGGTCGATGCGCGAACGGAGTCCTTGCAGAGCTTGCGAGAACTAGGCCCTCCAGATCTGGTTTATTTGGTGAAGCAGCCTAAAGCCAATTCGACTCGCCAGGTAAGATATAGGATACCGACTTTCCTTCCAAGATACAAATCTCCCTGTGTGAACAATTGATTGATTTTCTATATAACGCAGACCGGAGTTTATCATCATGTCACCGGAATCGACGCCTCCTCGTCCGCTAGCTTAGCCGCCTATGTTAATACCCTCACATTCTCTCCCCTCGACAAGACGCATAAAGTCGTATCGGGAATCTACTGGTTAGAATCTCTGTTGGTACGGTCTTGGGTTCACATGCTGATATCTATACAGTTGCTACAATGCATTCTCCCATCTCGATATGCGCGTCGAAGTCAAAATCCCAGGAAGCTTAGAGAGCTACTGCATTGATGAGCGTGGTGATAAGCGAGTTGCTACTGAAGCTCTTTGGCTTGAGACCTTCCTCTGCTCTGTTCTGAGGGCTTATCTTTATGCGGACGATGGAAGCGGAGATTCCGTCAAGAAGATTGTTGGAGTCCGACGTTTCAACCCCGTGACAAACACAGAGATGGAGCACAAGTTCTTGGATGCTGCCGAGAAGCTTTTCTTCTTAGGTATGGATATCGAACCAATTTCCGAGATTGCCTTTTTTGTCTCTTAACTAACAATCTTCTAGGACGCCAATTGAGCTCTGACCCCGAAACCCAAGTTCCTAACACTGTGAGCAACCACCTCACATCCGGCATCCTTAAATACATCCACACGACTGGCCGATATACCTCTGGAATCAACTTGTTTGAGAAGCTCCGCACAAAGGATGTGGAGGTTTCATCCCTCCTGGCTCGTGTACAGATTATGGCAGACGAGGAGGTGCAAGCCGTACGCCTCATGTACGACGCTTTACAAGATGTTCCGATGGACTATGCTTTACTTGATTGCCAGGCTAGTTTCTGTCAAAGCAAAGGCGAAAGCGAGATGGCACTTGAATGCGCTAAGCGTGCAGTTACTGCAGCTCCCAGCGAATTTAGTACATGGGCTCGCCTCGCAGAGGTATATGTCGGCATGGAGCGCTGGGACTTGGCGCTTCTGACTCTCAACTCTTGCCCCATGTTCACCTATCAAGACAAAGATACCCCTCGCATGCCACAACCGTCACGCATCATGCTCCCAATTCTTGCTGAAAGCATTCTCGATGAAATCGACGAAGGCCAGCCAAAGCAGGGAGACCCTCACGACTATGTTCACCCTTCGCTTCGAAAGATCCATGCTGCTAGTTACCAAGGTACCTTCTTGAAGGCCTACAATCTTCTGACAAAAATCGCTGCTGCCATTGGATGGGATCAACTACTCAAGGCTCGTAGTCAGGTTTTTGTGATGGAAGAAGAATACCGTGTTGAGCGGCAGCATGTTCCTCCTAAGCCCGCTGCATCATTGGAGGCGGAGACAAACGGCAAGGTCCCCGACAGCGAAGATGACTCTAGCTCCGTGGCTGGCCCTGGCCCGACCGAGCCGTCTTCTGCCAATGGAGATGTGGGAGACAGCCGCCCTGAAAGCCCCCTCGAGCGACCAGAGCAAACAGTAGCATCCGAGGTTGTCAAGTCTGGTAACGAAGATGTATGTTACACACCCATCAAGGACGTATTTTACATATATGCTAACTGTTTATGTCATAGCCCGATCCATCTCACGCTTCATACACGCAATTCCGAAACAAGCGACTGTGTGAGAGGTGGCTAGATAACTTGTTCATGGTACTTTACGAGGACCTGCGCATCTACACCATCTGGCGGACCGAAATGGCCCAGTTCCGTCAACAAGCCATGGAATACAAGAAGTCTGCTACCGAGTGGGAAATTCTTGGTGAGCTTGCGCAGCGACTGCACCATTTCGACGAAAGCATCGAGGCATATCAGAGCTGTCTCGCCACTCGGTTCTCACCCAAGGCTATGCGTGGAGTGTTGAAGTTGTACGAACAGCGAAATGACACCAGAGGCATGCTCGGCGCATTGATCCGCCTCATCGCCTGGCAATATCGCTGGTACTCCGAGGTATGTCCCCTTCCCTGGCTAAGTATCGCTTTGATCACTATACTAACAAACCATCAGTTCTCCCCCGAACTTTTGTTCATGGTTCGCAAACTTATTGAGGACGAGGGTGCTGTCAAGGTCCGTAGCATTGTCCAGGCGACAAATCTGCCTCAAGCCGTCCTAGACCTCACACACCAGTACTGTCAACTGTGTGCCACCTTCCGCAGCAGCGGTAGCGACACTTAAATATGTTGCCCACGATCAGACACAAACTGAGTTAGAAGACATTTTTATGTCTTCCCTGGATATCAAGATAGAAAACGGGGGCGCAGGCAGGGCTAATGACCATCCTTGATTGATGACACCTCTTTTTTTTGCACTTTCTCTTGGTCCGATTGTTAGGTAGTTTTCTTAGACGGTATATATTCTATGTCCCATATCTGGTTGTGTGCCCGATTGAATATGAAGGTAAATCTCATGCGCAGTATGTGGTAAGGGTTTGTACCCATTTAGGTCTAGACTTCTATCGCCAATCACTGCCCAATGCCAGTCTATTTTAGGATCTGGATTGGAACCCACTGGAGTGGAGAGATAAGAGTCAGCCAGTAGACACGCTTCAACGGCGATTGCTATGCACGTCATCTCCGCTCCCAATATAGCGAAATTGGCGACTTCCATGTCTAGACGAATTCAATATCCGGATTTACATAGAGAGCTCACTTCCAACAGCACTCTACATTCATAGTACCTCTGATTGTATACAGGAGGTTATCACAGAAAAATAATCCAAACCACCCAAGAGCGAATTCCATAAAAATTCCATTATAGAAATCAATCACAAAATCACTCCTCTTTCTCACCCTCAACCTCGGGCACATCCGACTCCTTGGGAGCATCACCACCCTTCTCCTTAGCAGCAGGCGCAGCCGGAGCACTCTTCTCAACGGTATCAGCGGCACTCACTTCCACAATTTCCTCAGCAGTCTCCTCCTTTTCCTGTTTTTCGCCATTTGCGGTATCCTCCTCGTCCTCATCGACAACAGAAGCGGTTTTCCGCTTCTTTGCTGCTGGGGCGCCTGGAGAGGAGGTATATTAGCGTGGACCCCTTGAGAAGAGGATATAAGGGCTGAAAGTGAAACGTACCTTCGTCTTTGTCTTTGGCATCCTTTTTGTCTTTGGCTTCTTTTTTAGCTTCAGGCTCTGGCTCTGGCTGCGCTTCTTCGCCTTCCTCGTCTTCGTCAGACTCGGACTCTCCCTCCACCTCCTCCTGTTCGCCTTCGTCGCTGCCTTCCTCTACATCAGGCTCGGAGTCTTCATATCTATTTCACCGCGATTAGCAAGACTAATTGTTTCAAGAAATTTCGATATGTTTCAATTCGCAGTTTGAGATCATTCGTGATCGCTGCGCAGCTAGTATAGTTCAGGGTTGCAGCGATGCGCAGGACATTGGCGCAAGGGTGGGAAGAAAGGGATAAGAACTCACTCTTCCTCCTCTTCGCTCTCGTCGCTAGGAAGGGCCTGGAGCTCCTCTTCGGTTTCTTGCTTTCTCTTGCGGGTAGTCATTGTAAAGAATTAATGGTGGAAATTAAGCAAGTATGGAGGGTAGGGAAGGGTGAAATTAGGGGAGAGAAGGTTATGGATTGGCAAAAGTCTCAAGTCTTGGGGGAGGACGGGAATTATAGAGAAAACCAAAGGAAGGGGAAATCGAAGGACATAAGCGGAGGTGACGGTGACGACATGGGAGTGACAAGCATAGGGTTGAGGTCCTTACATCCTTACACTCCGGTTCTGTGCGTGGTTTGACAGAATGTGCGTGTCGTTAAGAAACTCTGGATTCTCTATTTACATTCCGTGTCATAGGTATTCAAATGTTCCAAAATCCTTGACATTCCGGGTTTGTAGTTGAAGCTTTTCTTTTGGTCATTGCGTTAGAAACTCAAAATCTGCCATGCTTGGATCTAGCAGATTCTCGTCAAGGCCAAATCCGTATGTGCCGACCATGCCATAGATCAGATCTGGCGGGGGAATCCCTGTGCCATGGCATTGGCGCCCCCAGGGACCTCACGTCCTTCCACTGCTGTATCATTGCTTTGAAATTGCCAAGCAGCCTCCCAAGCGTCAAAGCGCTCAAGCATCTTGCCCAGACCACGCGCGATATGTCGGGTAAGATGTCGCTCGCCTGCAGAGACACAATTCATCAATTCGATCACACGCTCAACTAGCCGTCGTACTTGGCGGGGATTGATGCTAAGGTAAGCTGTATTCCAATTGATTGCGACCTTAAGTAGGAAAACAGCGGAGAATGTAACCATAGTGTGGGTGAAAATCGGAACCCCGACGATCGCATCCCGAATATCAGGCTCCTCGAGGACCATATTAAGACACGCCATCGCCGAGGAAATTGCGATGTTGGCCGATTCCTTGCGGTCCATAGAGAAAACAGGTGTGTTGGATGGTGAGAGCGCACGAAGGGAAAGCGAGTTCAGCTGGAACTTTGCAAAATGGTAGTGCAGAACCACCCCTTTGGATGGATAGGTCCGCACATAGGCGCTGTCGGCTGTAATGCATTCCATGGTATGTTAGGACCACGAGTTGTTGAGAATTAGCTTGATAAATCACTCACCAGATCGAGGTTGCCAGAGAAGTCGCCACTGGTCTACTGCGACATTATATACACGCAACTGTCCAAAATCCTCCTCGGTCAATGCTTGTTCAGTGTCGCTCCCAAACATTCGATATGCCTCGGTCAAAATCATAAAGAGAGCAACTTGAGCTAAAAGTCGAATGTCTCCGGGGACGATCATCGGCAGCGCAAGAAAGGTCTCATAGTTGCGAATCACCACGTCCTCGTGGATGACGGGTGGCCGCCCATAAGCAATACTGAAGTGATGGTCGCACACATAAAGCAGATACCAGAGCTGGGCGCGTTCATACTGATCCGTGTGTCCACGGGTCAGGCGCTGATAACTTTGATGGAGGCCCATCTCGGTCGCGATTCGCACCGCATGCCCAGACAACTTCCAACTCAACTCTGAGAGCCAGAATGCCCCAACGCAGAGGCCTCGGATATCATCCAAAGTGTGAGCCCGGGTGAGGGCCATGTTGGATACAAGCGATACATACTCGCTGTAGCAGCGGTTCAAGGTTTCGGTGCGGTTCGGAATATGGAGTGCTGCGACAGTCAAAACCGCAGCCGAAAGAAGCGTCGATGCACGACGGACGGATGTCAAATCACGGTGTACAAGAATTATTCCACCCCACAGTAGCTGGTTCATAGTGCGACTGAAGTACGCGAATAATTCCTCCGCTTCATGGAGGGAGATCAATCGTCGCGAGATGAAATCTTCCTCTAGCAACGTCTGTTTCGGTGCTTCGACATGATTGTTTCTCAGGTTCCGTAATTTAGTCACTTCGTATAGACTACGCATAGGAGCAGGAACCAAATCCGGGTCTTGGAGATCCTGCTCCGGCGATGGCTCCCGGGTAACATCCATCACAACTCCTAGTCCCTCCTGGTGATTGGTTTGTGGCTGCAACCGATCGACGGACGGATGATGGACATGATACGACTCGGCAGGACTAGGGCCCTTGAGAGTGTCCCTGGGAGCATAGGTTGAGAGCTCAGGCAGCCCACCTTGTCGCAATAGATGTGAAACAGCCGCCTGCAGCTGGAGCATAGTCGCATTGGCCTGTGATTTCCATCTATACCAGAGTAATTAGATTAGCGCAGCCCCTGATAGCTCCAAAGCTCAAAGGGCCGGGGCGGGGTCATACGTACATCCCATCATCATCAACGAATTTTTGTGAAAAGTCGTTTACGACGCACTTAATACCGCTGCGGGTACATTTTGTACAAGTTGACTCTCCTGGCCGAAACTCACAACGAATCTTATGCCGTTTGCATTCTGCGCCTGTTCCCCGTTAATGGGGGGTTCGGGGGATGATGTGGGCAAGACTCACAGGCACGAGCTTTTGAGATCTTGGGAATAGGACGTGTCTTGCTCCCTTGAGGTGAGTCCAGCCCAGCGTCATCAGGGGACCGCTTCAGCGGAGTGGTATCCATCTAGAGAAGAGTCGGTGATACTCCGGGCATGCGGGTGGGCAAAATCTTCTCCGTAGTGTGGGGGGAGGGGGGTTAGAAGGTCGGAGAAAAGCCTGAAATCACAGCCGAGGAAGAGATATTGCAGTTTATAATTTTAAGATGAATATAGTCAATTGAGGTTCAAGAGGGAAAAGAGAAAAGAGAAAAACAAATTGTGTGACTTGGACCCCCGCACATGTTCTCCCCGTTTATCCACATTATTTTATATGTAGAAGAGATTCAAATATTACTTGACTTCGAATTGAATATGTTCTATGGAATATAGTACCTATGTCTATGTCTTTAGTCAATAGACATTCCCCCAGATTCCCCCAATTGAACAAAAAGAGGGTGAAAGGTGAAAGTCCATAAATGGTTATCCACCTGGAACCGGGCCAAGTCCGGTGCGGAGGAGTAAACATCAACTCGGACTTGATGCGAATTGCGGAGACCAAAACTTACATATTGAAACGCCTTTCCCTCCATTCCCTGTTTAATCATACAATTATATCACAAAATGCACATCCTAATCACTGGCGCTGCCGGTTTCATCGGCCAATTGCTTGCAAAGGAGCTATTGAACGACCCAGAATATCGCGTCACACTGACCGATATAAACCAACCTCCGATTCCCGCGGGTGTTCGCTATCCCCAATCCGCAACAGCAATCAAGGCCGATCTCTTGACAGAAGCCAAGGACATCGTCGACTCTTCCCTGGACGCCGTCTATGCCTTCCACGGCATCATGTCGTCCGGCTCCGAAGCCAACTTCGAACTGGGCATGAGTGTCAACATCGATGCAACCCGCAACCTGCTCGAGGCACTCCGACTCACCTGCCCAGGAGTGCGAGTCATCTATTCATCCAGTCAGGCCGTATACGGCCAGCCCTTGCCAGAGATCGTGACCGACAGCGTGATCCCAACTCCGGAGTCCTCCTACGGTGCCGAGAAGATCGTGTGCGAAACCCTGGTGAACGAATACACTCGCCGAAACTTTATTACCGGCTTTACCCTGCGATTCCCTACTATTTCTGTTCGACCCGGGGCACCTACGGCTGCAGCTTCATCCTTCCTCTCCGGCATGATTCGGGAGCCACTAGACGGCAGGAAATGTGTGATTCCCATTGAAGATAGACAGTTCAAGTCGTGGCTATGCTCGCCCAAGACCCTTGTGGAAAATCTTCTTCTTACTCTGCGTCTTCCTGCCGACTCCGTTCCCCCGCATATTCGTCAAATTAATGTGCCTGGAATCTGCGTCACGGTCCAGGGTATGATGGATGCATTGGAAGCGGTGGGCGGTGCGGATAAGCTGGATCTTCTTACAGAGAAGGAAGACCCTGCGTTGGTACCAATTTTGAAGTCGTGGCCGACGCAGTTTGATAACACTCAGGCCATCTCCTTGGGGTTCAAACGCGACGAGTCTTTTGAGCAGACTGTGCGGGATTATAACCAGTCATTGACACAATAATTAGTTCAATTTTTAAAACATAGACGATATTATTTATTGATTTCTAAACTCTTTGTCATTTTACCAGGTACAGGAATAGTCGCTTATGATGTCTTTTCAGTGGTCTTTCCAAATACCCTTTTTAGATATCGTGTCTTTATAATGAATAACTGTTGATAAAGTGATAAACAACGCATATGTGGTTTTCGATATAGACCAGGATTATCTACAGCCACAGTTGTCGGCCCAAGTCAGCATTGCCCGCTTTTTACAACCCACCTCCCTTCAACTCTTTCATCGAAAAGCGACTCAGCGAAATATTCTATATCTTCCTCCAAATAAACTACTCCAACATGCCAATACAAATCTCCCTTCTCGTATACAAAGGCGTGCCAGTAGACTTCTCCAAATACCGACACACAGCACTACACGCCCTCTCCCCCGACGGCCAATATGACTGGCTGCATGTTGTTGGCGCACATCCTTTCTTTGAATTTCAAAAAGATTCCGAGAACCCTATATCGGAGCAGCCAATCGCTTGGATTCCTGTATGTACGGCGCCGGAATCTGTCACCAAGGCGAAGATCATTCTTGCATGTGCTAGCACGTCGGTGCGCAACAGCAATAACGATCGAGACTGGAACTGCCAGAACTGGGTTGGAGAAGCTTTGACTAAGCTCGTTAAGATTGGATGTTTGACTAGCCAAGAGCGCGGGGTGGCTATTAATAAAATGGTAGAGATTATCTTGGAGGCGGAGCTGGAAGATGTGAGTTGGATAACTGTTCCATGGGGAAACTATATATACTAACCTGAACTTGTTTGTGCATAGGATGGGATGTATTGATATGGCTACCTAGATAACTACTAGCTAGTAGCCCCTCAAATGATGTGCTCGAAGTGATCTTTTGGCCTGTTAAACATGTTAATTTGACATATGTCTCACGATATTTATCACCATGAATTTTTAAGAGTTGTCTTTGCCCCAGGCTTCCACTTGTTCAATAAACAACCTCGGAGCTATTCCAAGGTACAGATGTTTGTCGGATTGCCTGTCAAAAGTTATGTAACATTTCATTTGCGTGACTATGTGGCACACTCATATACTATTGATACTATTGATACCTTAATTTGCGGACATGAAATGGAGGAGGCAGCGATTCTGTTCGGCAAAAGTTTACTTAAAGATGGTAAGGTTGACATCGAGAGTTCTCATGGCTTGGCATAATGGATTCCCGAGGCACAAAACTAAGTGCTTGTTTACATGGATATCTTGAATACCTTTGCAACTCAAGAAGCTGTCACCCCGGGAAGCAGCTATTCAGATGTACAATGCCTTCCAACCTTGGACGGCATCTCGATAGTTCTTATCTCTTTATCGGCACGTGCCAGTCGCGTTCCCAAAAAGGCAACATCACTTCGCGTCCAGCGAGAACTCTCTTGATGATGATTCGCTCTGATCTGCCACTCAGTCACTGGACACTCGACCCGCCATGAGCGAGGAGTGTGCAAATCCCCTACTCCTGGGGTGGATCAAAGAATGGTTGGATCAAGCTCGAGAACGAAACAGCAAAGGCGTGACGGTGTAAGTATCTCTTGGCGCCCTTCGGAAAAAGACTATATCTGAAAAGCTTGCAGGTACAAGAAGGCTTATGAGTCAATGAAAGCCTGTCCGTTGGAATTCCAACATCCATCTCAAGCACAACAATTGAACGGACTGGGTCCTAAATTGTGTGACCGCTTGACTGATAAATTAAAGGCCCACTGTCAAGAAAATGGGTTTCCCATGCCGGAACCGCCTGACAAAGGTTTGTGGTGTGAATTGCCCCCTTGGCCCCGGAAACCGACTCTCAACTAGATCAAATAGGTGGGAAACGAACATCCGAAGGCAGCGCGGATCAACCGGCGAAGAAACCTCGGAAAGCCAAGCCGTATGTACCAACATTACGATCTGGCCCATATGCATTGATGCTGGGCCTGGGAACCCAAGATGAGAATGCATCGCAGGGGATGACGAAGGCGCACCTGATCGAGGTGGCCCAGCCATACTGTGACAGTTCATTCACAGCACCCCCTGACCCGACTAAGTTCTACACCGCGTGGAATTCAATGAAAACTCTCATCCAGAAAGATCTAGTCTATGAACATGGACGTCCACTTCGGAAGTATCTTCTTTCCGAAGAAGGCTGGGAGGTAACCAAACGTCTCCAAAAGACATTACCTGGCGCTGCTCAAACGGCCACGTCTGGCTCCCAAGCTACTGCAACGACTGAGTCTCAGCAAGAATCATTGGCAGCCGAACTTGACTCACTTCAACAAGATGATGATGCATCAGCAGACGCCCAAGAGAATTTATCCGAACACGACATAGCCAGCATCGAGCCCATCTTCTTCCCACCTAAGAGCTTCACCATCCAGCTCGTATTAGACACCCGAGAAGTCCGCACCTCCACCGACCGCGACTATATCTCCGGCGAACTGATGAAGCAAGGAATCACGCCGCAAGTACGCGCCCTAGAAGTTGGCGACGCAATGTGGGTAGCCAAATGCCATGACCCAACTTTCCTCACAAGGCACGGCGAAGAAGGCGATGAAGTGATGCTGGACTGGATCATCGAGCGAAAGCGCCTGGACGATCTGATAGGATCCATTAAAGACGGCCGCTTCCACGAACAAAAGTTCCGGCTCCGTCGCTCCGGAATCAAAAACGTCATCTACCTCATCGAAGAGTTCGCAGTCACCCATCCCGACTCGACTAGCGGGAGTGCAGCGCAATACCAAGAGATGGTTGCATCAGCCATCGCCTCGACGCAGGTTCTTAATCAATACTTTATCAAAAAAACGAAACATTTGGACGAGTCAATCCGGTATCTGGCACGCATGACTCTGCTCCTGCGGAAGATGTACGGGGTCGAAGATGCGTCTAGTGGAAATGGTAGCAATATCAGCCGTAGCACGGTTCCTCCATCTCCTGTATTTAGAATTGGCCTCATCCCCGGCCGCCGCCTCGCTACTGACTCGTATCTCAGCGTCCTCAATAATCTCCGCTCTCAAGACCCGTCCATCACGTACGGGGTTTCATTCGTGACGTTCTCTGCGCTCACTTCCAAGTCTGACGTTCTTACTCTTCGCGATGTATACTTGAAAATGCTCATGTGTACCCGTGGCGTGACGGGCGAGAAAGCTCTTGAGATCCAACAGATCTGGCCAACGCCGCGGCATTTGGTGGATGCATACATGGCTCTGGAGCCTAAGGAGCGGGAGACGATGATAGCGACTCGGATGTCTGAAGTTGTAGGGCGGAAGAAAATTGCTAAAGACCTCAGCAAGCGCATTGCGGAAGTTTGGGGGGAGTCAAATTTGTACTAGGTCTATCGAGGCTACTTTGGAAACAGGCTTGGGTACTCAATTCAAATGTTCATTCATGTATTAATTATAATCATAACGCTAAAATGAAACCAATGAATACCATAATATCTACCTCCTCAGAATCTTCATTATACTTTCTTTGTCAATCCTCAAAGCCAAGCTACTCAGCACAACAGAAATACTACTCAATGCCATGGCCAGAGCAGCCCACACCGGACTCAGTCTCCAGTGCTCACTGGTCATGATCATGTCACCATTAATACTTTTCTCATGATGGCCACTGACAATAGGATAGAGGACACCAGCAGCAACAGGAACCAGACAGAGATTGTAGATGACCGCCCAGCCGAAGTTCATACGGACGCGATTGAACACACGGCGACTGAGCAGGACCAGCTGCAAAATTGTACTGAGATCTGAGTTGAGGAGGATGAAACTGGCGGAGTTGATAGCGACGTCGGAGCCAGATGCCATGGCGATGCTCACGTCTGCTGCTGCCAAAGCGGGCGAGTCGTTCACTCCATCACCGACGAAGGCGACAATAGTGGTCTTGCCATCGGCCGGTGTTGTATCCGGCGAACGGTCTTGAATCTGGTGAACAAAGCTGGCTTTCTCCGCTGGCAGGACGTTTGCCATCACCTTGGAGCGCGGGATGCCTATCATATCTGCAACGGCATGAGCGGTGGTCTGGTTATCGCCGGTGCACATGAAGACATCGACGTGACGCTTCTGAAGCTGAGAGATTATCTCGACGGCTTCCGGGCGAATTGTATCCGAGGTGGCGAAGATTATGGCAGGTATGAAGTTGGCTGGTTCAGTGGACTGGGTGGGTACTTGACGGAGTGAGAGAACTGCAGTCGACTTGCCTGCTGACTGGTATTTCGCCAACAGGTTAGAAATGAAGTATGTTTCTGTTTCGGGGGACAGGAGACTCCTGAGAAGACGTTCATTGCCAATTGCAGCTTCGTAGTGCCGTTCGTGTTCGGGGCCAGACACAGTAAAAGTTCCTTTCATGCCTTGCCCAGAAATCTCATGAACGTCTGACAACTTGACAGAGGAAGACTGTTGTGTTTTGCAGAATTCAGTGATTGCCTGAGCAATCGGATGGTTGCTGCTCTCCTCCATTTTCCGAGCCAGAGCCCATGCGACTTTCGCAACTTCTGGGTCACTGGTCAAAACTTCATGATCCGAAACCTTCAGACTTCCACCTTCAGTCAATGTGCCTGTTTTGTCGAAGATGATTGCATTCAAGCGACTGGCTTCTTGGAAGGCTTCGCCACCACCTTTGACCAGGATACCATGCTTCGCTGCTAGGCCGCCCCCAACGAAAAGCGCCGTAGGGGCTGCAAGGGCCAGACCGCAAGGACAAGCCACCACAAACACTGAAATTGCAAATTCCAACGCCCAAAATGTCCAGCCACCATGTGCGACATCGAGATAATCTGCGGGAAGCACACCGGAATGACCAAGTGCCAACCAGATAACGAAAGTCGAAATGGCGATCAGAGTGATGATAGGAACGAAGTGCGAAGTGAGAAGATCAGCAACTCGTTCAAGTGGTGCACGCTTGCTTTGTCCCTCACGAACCACAGCGATGATTCGGTCAAGCATAGATGAACCACCGAGTTCAGTAATACGGATCCGTACTGGCTGGCCGACATTAACTGAACCTGTATATACTATGTCATCGGCTGTTTTCTTGACTGGTCGAGATTCTCCCGTTAAAGAGCTTTCATCGAATTGGTATGACGCGTTGTCGACAATGACTCCATCTGCAGGAGGCGAGGCTCCGTGAGGAATGCTGACGACGTCAGCAACCTCCAGGAGGTCAACACTCGTACGTTTCATTCCATCCTCGGAGGTGTCGTCGGACAGCAGTGCTTCTGAAGGTCGAAGCTTGCCCAAAGATGTGACAGCATCGCCAGTTCTGGCTTTGCTGTAGGCCTCCAGAAATCGACCAGCAAGAATGAACAGAGTCAAGAAGACAACCGAGTCGAAGTAAGTCGTGCTATGGGGGCTAGACTTGGTGCCCACAACTGCATCGACGATAAGAACCGCCAAGGACGAGATATAGGCCATTGATGTGCCTGCGGAGATCAACAGGTTCATGCTACCAAAACGGTAGAATCTCCGAAGGATCGGCACCCGACTTCCAGGCCGCCATAGGGCATAAATCTCTTTCAAAGCCCGGACGTGGAACACATCAGTGCCATAGAACATGACAGGAGTGGTCATTATAAACAGCGCCCATTCGATGCGAGTCACACTGCCAGACCACATAGGTTGCTCCAGATACATCCGAACAGAATTCTTAGACGAGACAAGAGACATGAATACAATGCCTATAAGGAAAGTCGGGATTGCGCTGATAAAGACGAAAAGCAATCGTGCCAACAGACGACTTCTTTCATGATGCTGGATCGCACGGGACCGGTCTTCAATGCTGGGTGGGTGATAGACAGTTGCGCGAAAATTGTTATTCGCCGAGTTGATCGCTGAGATTATCGTGCGAATTGTGAGTGAAGGTGGCTGTGGAGTGTACGTGACTTTAAGGATGGGGGTTTTCTCGGAGAGTGCGTCCTCGATGGTGACACCAGGAACCGATTTCACCGCCCCTAAAACAGTTTGTGGGCAATGGTGACAGAACATCCCATCCACTCGGATGGAAATTGTTCTGATCTGGGCAGTGCTGAGCCTTTCGGTGTCAACCCTCAATGGAGATACGCTATTAACGGTGGCATCGTATCCAAGGTCTTCAATCTTCTCTGTGATTTTATCAAGATTGTCTCGGCCTTCAAATTCCACCCTCCCGCTATGGGAAAGCAGGTTCACAGACACATCATGAATGAAAGGAAGTTCTTCAAGTCCTCGACTCACAGCTCCGACACAAGAGCCACAGGTCATGCCGGTGATTGCAATCTCGCTGACATAGTTTGCTGCCAGCTCTGCAGATGCCAGAGGTTTGGCGACCTGGTTCACCTCGTCAAGAGATGCATCAAATCCAGTATCATTGATTTGCTCAAGAATTTCGTTGACATTGCCGCAAGGTCCAAGATAAATTACTGTTGCGCTGTTGGTGAGAAGGTTGACAGTGATTCCCTTCACAAACTCAAGCTGTTGGACTTGTGCGGTGATGCTGTTGACGCATGATGCGCAGCTCATTCCTCCGATGCTGATCTGTGCGGTGAACTCATCGGCTGATTCAGCTAGCGGACTAGGAAGGTCCGCTGTGTCTGTGGGTAATTTTGGAGCAGGCACATAGGGTTGAACTTTGGTTTCGGAGGTGGCGAATGAACGGAGACTTTCCTCCACAGCATTCTCCGCTGTTGACTCAAGCTTTGTGATGTCTTGTTTGTGGTGCTTGTTCAATGGCCGGGAGGGAGTCTGTGAGGACTTCTCGGTCAAAAGTCCCAGCTCCGTTCGAGAAGAATGACGAGAAAGGGCCGCTAGTTCTTCCTTCCTGCATGCATCACAGTTGGCAATGTGCCGCTTATGCCTGTTGGACTGAATTCGCTCTTTGATATTGGATGAGACACTAGAAACAGATGTTCGGGGCGAGGAGAACAGCGTGGAGCCACGGTGGTTCCAGGAAGAGGTATCGAGTTCCGCGATGACCTTTCCTCGCTGGTCAAATGTCGATACATAGTGTACTTCAAACGCGGCATGAATCAGCGCGTTGACGAGGTCGGCCGGCCGAACAGTGGTGCTATGGCTTGCACGCACTTCATGCGTCAAAATTGTGACTTCGATATTTCCGACTGAAGGTGTCTCGGAGAGCACTTCGGTGATATATGCAACACATGATGTGCAGTGCACATTAGTTACAAAGAAGAGACTGGTCTGGGTATCTAGGCTGTGATGGCCTGCCTCTAGATCAGACTGGTTCTTGGACTCTGAAGACATGGTCGATGGAGATATCTATGGCCCAAAGACAGGGTATAGTGGATATCTCGGTCTTTGCAACCCCTCGCAGAGTTGATACTTGAAGGATCTTGTTCAAGCTAGGTTGTAAAGAGGCAGCTTGCGGGATTGAGTGTTCATAGGACAGTCTGGTATCAAAGTGAAGGAAACAGCAACCAGCGGCGTTTTATGATATAAAGCAAAAGCCGGGAACAGAATTTGATTTACAATCCAATATTATATTTCATTAAGGAAGAGAAGAAAGGAAAATCCTAGAAGTGGGTGGATTAGTTGAAACATGGCCAAGATGCGAGATTTGTGCGTGATGACTCCAAACCACGCACAAATACCGCATTCCAGACATCACGATCACCCTTGCGGCGCCTATGTAGTATTCCGCTAGTGTCAAGGTTAACAATCAAGAATGAGGCCGGATTCTCGTATTCAACATTGTAAAGGCAACCACTCCACGTGCGTTAGATATTCAGGTCTTATGATACTGTAGTCATCGATCAAGGATCACCCAAGAACCTCAGGCACTGTGGCGCGACAAATATCAGATGGAACTAATCCTAATTGGGCTAGCGTGTCATAAACCAATTAAGGTCATGTGATTCATTCAATAGAATCCAAATCGTTCATTCACAAGAAAATTAACAATAGACAAAGGAGATTGACTGACCAAAGTGCTCAGTAGTTATCTAAATCAACTTTCGGTTACTAGCAATTAACTCCAGAGCTTATATATCATATGTTCAAATGCAGCCATGGAGCTCTACAGATTCTTTGTTACATAAGCAGGTTGAATACTTTTTACTCTCATTTCCACTTTCATCCTTATCGCGACTCTCGTGACAGTCGATAAACCTTTCGCTACAAAAAAAAAAAAAAAACTGCGCGACTCTCATTCGACAAATTCTAAGGCTGTGAGGACTCGGCCTCCATCGAGTGCCCCTGTCTACATTCATCCTCTGAAACCTCTTATTTCTCGCTTCACCGAAAATGTCGGCGCCTAGATCCGGCGCGCGTCCAATCCCTCCCCGCGGGCCCCGGCCTCCCATGGGACGACTAGCCAGTCTCAAACCCCCTAATTCAACACCTATCAATCGTCCAACAACTATTGGGCGTCCTCAGCCACCCCGGCCAACGACTCACCCTAAGACCTCAAATTGCCCAAATCCGGGATGCCCTGCTCCCCACATTGTGGATGATGGAGGTGTCAAGGTCTGCACGGGCTGTGGTACAGTTATCAGCGAGAACAACATTGTTTCTGAAGTCACATTCGGCGAATCCTCGTCCGGCGCAGCTGTTGTGCAGGGATCTTTCGTCGGAGAAGATCAGACCCATGTACGCAGCTATGGTCCGGGTTTCCAGCGCGGGGGCGCCATGGAGAGCCGGGAAATGACCGAACAAAATGGAAACCGATACATGCTTCAACTTTCTCGAGCTTTGACTATCCCGGAAAGTGCAACGAAGGCTGCTGGTCAGGTCTTCAAGCTTGCAGTGGGACTAAACTTTATTCAAGGTCGTCGCACCAAAACGGTAGCTGCGGTCTGCTTGTACATTGCATGTCGTCGCCAAAATGGCAATACCGTCATGTTAATTGATTTTGCCGATGTATTGATGATCAACGTCTTCAAACTTGGTCGTACATACAAGGCGCTTCTCGATGAACTCCGCCTAGGTGGCAACGTCTTTCTCATGAACCCCATCGACCCCGAAAGTTTGATTTATCGTTTCGCCAAGCAGCTGGAATTCGGACCATCTCTTATGGCGGTCGCTGGCGAGGCAGTCCGGATCGTTCAACGAATGAATCGTGATTGGATGACAACCGGTCGACGACCAGCTGGTCTATGTGGCGCGGCACTGATTCTTGCTGCACGCATGAATAACTTCCGCCGAACTGTGCGTGAAGTCGTCTATATTGTCAAAGTAACAGAAACTACTATCAGCCAGCGTTTGAACGAGTTCGGTTCCACCGAGAGTGGTGAATTGACCGTTGATCAATTCCGTTCAGTCCAATTAGAGAACACTCACGATCCCCCATCCTTCACTCGCGGACGAGAGGGTCGGAAAAGTCGTGTCAAGAATATACCAGAGACTGCGGCGGAACTCGAAGATGACGACTCTCCAGCCGAAAGTGAAGCAGAATCAGTGCAGCCGCATCGCGTAGATGCCGACGGTTTTGCCATTCCCAATCTCCCCATCGACCCGGCATTGACTGCAAATAGTCACGGTCGACGTCCGTCGGTAATTGCCAAGGCAGTGAATGAAGTCGTTGAAGATATCAAAAACGAGCCGATACACTCCAAGGGCAAGGGCAAGCGACAGCCCACACCAGAACCCTCTGCTGAGCAGGTTGCATCTGAAGCGGCGCTGGAAGATGAAATGCGATCTATGCTTGCGCAAGGTTCAACTATGATTGAGAGCATCGGCTCCGACCAACCGCCGCGGCCCACCGTTTCGGACAGCGCTGAAATCGATGCTGCCGAGTTTGAAGACGACCCTGAAGTCGCCAATTGTCTCCTAGCGCCTGCTGAAGTCGAGATCAAGGAGTCAATTTGGGTAACAGAAAACAAGGAGTACCTCCGCACTCAACAAGCAAAAGCCCTAAAGCGGGCCCTGGAAGAGGCAACCGGAGGAGGCGCACCTCGCAAACCACGCAAGCGCCGCCGTGGCCGCCTTGGAGATGTTACCTATTTGGAGGGCGAGGGCGAAGATGGCCGCAGCTCACGTGCCTCGACACCGGCTGAGGCAACACGTCGCATGCTCGAACGCCGAGGATACAGTAAGAAGATTAATTATTCTCTTCTGGACACCCTGTACGGCGGCGAAGGCCCAGACGCAAAGGCACAAAGCATGAGCCGCAGCCAAAGCCGCAGCCAAAGCGTCATCTCAAGGCGCAGCGCCAGCATCGAGCCAGAAGCAGCCTCACGATCCCGGCGTGCAACTCCATCAGATGCCAAATTCGATACCAAATTCATCCGTCCTACTTCTACAACACCACTGCCTACTCCACCATCCACCGTTCCAAACATGACTCAGGGCGCAAAGCCTGCCCTGATCAATGATGCGCTCGTGAATAAAATCGAGGCAGAACCTGAGGAGGAGGAAGACGACGAGGAAGACGATTATGACGACGATGAGAAGGACGATGGCGTCGAAGACGCATTTGCCGGCAATTACGAAAGTGACTATGATTACGGCGATGACGATGACTGAAGAATCTCGGGAATACTGTTCATTCATGTCCTTTCGGCGGATTCGGAGTTATTAGGCGACTACCATCCACTTGTTTTCTTTGATCTTCTATTTTTACAGCCTTCGAGATGATACCATGTCTTTCACCCGAGCATTGGGGTTTTCGAAATTATCATATTAATATCTCTGTTGCAATTGCACCTTGCTCGGCTGCATCGATGTACTCTAAGCAAGGCACTCGCTAAACCTGGGTAGCAAGCCCCTAGATTACCAATGATAATGATCATTAGACCAAACTTCCATTTAACTCTTTGAGAAACTATGACCTTTAGTCAACCGTGCACACATTCATGATTGAAGTCATAGAACGCAAATCCCACAAGTCACAGTGATAGAACATTCTTTCAAATATTAGAAACATAAGCAAAATCTCAGGTAAAACCAACATCCAGCAACGCACTACATCGCAAGATCAGCCATAATACATTCGACATAGCTGACTATACTGTCTTGTCGGAATGCAAATGGAAGTAAACCTCCAAGTCTCAATCCATTCATCGCAAATACTAAGTATCTTAGTACGTGTGTCACTTCCACCCCAGCCATGCAAAACATGAGCCCTGATATTGAACAACCGGATCATCCCGATAGGAAGATCGCCAAGTTCATTTCCCTTGCAACAGTCAACCCCCCATTGAAGACCATATCTATCGAGAAATGCCGTCTTCCATCGGTCAGCAGTCTCCGGGTCCGTGCCTTCTTTGGCAATGATAGTCCGGATATCGGCGCGGATGTCTCCTTCGTAAATGGTGTTGTGTTTGCCTGCCGACTGGGCTTGAGAGCTCCTGTCTCCTTCGTAATTGCACCACCCGTCGTTGTGTTCTATCGGGGAAGGTACAGGAGCTCGACACCATGCATTCAGGATATATTCGCGGTTAGGGCGGGCTTCGCCCGTGCTCCTTTCTTTCTGGAAGTTTTCGACGGTACCTTCAAGACTTTCTAGTCTTTGGATAAGGGAGGGATCCGCTTGTTTGGTCGATTCTTGTCTTGGGGTATTGAACGCTCCCTCGAGGTCTGCCGTTATTTGGATGAGGGAGTGGCTTAGATTGCTGACATCTTCCTCAAGGGCTGCCACTTTTTGGACAAGGGGGATATATGTATCCGCTTGGTTGGTGGACTTTTCTTGCCTTAGTCTATTGACCTCGTGAAGATTTTTGAGAGTGTCAAGCTGCTCTTTAAGCTTTTTAAGATTGTTCCGTTCGCCCTGCCCATCCTCGCCCTCGACATCAACCCAAGTAAAAGACTCTTTCTCCATGGTGAGTCTGATGATCTCGCTTTAGGTGAATGATATTAGGGAGATATATGAACGTCGATGATTCTTGTATAGAAAAGAAAGGAAAGCTTACTACATAATGACCACTTCATCCGGAAAAACTTCGTAGCCACGGAAAGATAGGAATGTACATACCATAGATATCTTCGATCACTTGTTTATATCGGAAATATTATTCAAAGAGGTACCTTTGGGTATGTCTCCTCAAAAACTCGTAGAATGCCGCCTAGTCAAGCTACATCATCTAGAACACCAAAAATTATTTTATCTTTTTAATTTAGTGAGATAGATAGTAGATAAATAACGTCAAAAGTATGCAGATACTTGAACTCCTTACGACGCCGGCCATTTCCCATAAAAAAGAGGAAATCAAAACACCCATACCAAACCCTCCACTGGGCGAGAACCGAATTGGGCCAGACTGGGCCAGTCGCGCGCGTGAGTCTCATAACTAAATAAGCAATAGTGAAAACAAAAAAAGATTGAAAAAAGATGATAGGACAGCCGGAAAAGGGTCCGAGATCGCAAGGATTGGCTGGACGTCGAGTCATCATGGCGGTCGAATCGATGTCGGATCGGACGGAATCGAAGGGAATTGAGTGCGTTTTTAGAAGACGTTAGGTGTCGATCTCCATTCCCATTTCCGCGCCTCCGCTCAGTTCACCGAGGCTTGATGTTTGAGGGTGATTAGACAGGGCTTGCTGGAGAAGTGGCACGCCAGTGTCCATAGAGTTGAAGGAGATGGGCTGTGCGCTACGTCGGTCCATAGCTCCGAGGGGAGCGGCGCCCTCGAATATGATGGGTGAGCTACGAAGATTTTGAAGGCATGCTTCCCAGGAGGAGGCAACGAGCTGGCCATGAGTGAGGTCTTCGCTGAAGAGATAAAAGGCAGGCGAGTGTCCAGAAGTTGGAGTGGCAGCCACAAGATAGGCATTCAGAGCTCGGCTTTTGAGGAGCATCTGAGAGTCGTGGAGGTGGGCCGAGTATTGGTTGTCGATATACTTGGTCCAGCCACGAACAGCAGGAGCCATGTCGCCTTCCGTATTGACACGTTGCCAGCCGATACCTAGGAGACGGGTGGCATCATCTACTAGAGGCTCGGCAGGCGGAGCAGGCCCAGCATTGAGAGTGCGATGCTGATCATTGGAGCTAGGGTCGTCCAGACGTTGGCACATTGATGACAACGCAATATCGTCCAGACCTGGCGCAGATTTATCAAGGCGCTGGGACTTGCGGCTTATGTCGGTAGCATCAGGAATCAGCGCGTTTGACCGCGAGGAAACAGGTGCACTGGCAGCCTGTTGCACCTCGGACTGTTGTTCGTACCAGGTGCCGGTCTGGCTCTCGGCAGAGATCGCAAGGCCAGTCTGTGGATTTAAAAGAACCATGCCTTCTCCATAGATGGGCTGTACCTTGGGTGCTGGTGCAGGGGCTGCGCTAGGAGCAACGGTCTCTTCAAAAGTGGCCTCATCGCGTGACCTTTTGCGGGAGGGCTTGGGGACCGCAGGGGCAGACGAGAAATTGGAGCTCGAGGGGATGGGCTGCGCAGAGTTATTGTTGGTAAAGACGGCGCTAGGGCTTGTCGGATAACCGTTGAAGCTTTCCGAGGAGTCGAGGAAAGGTGATTGGGAGAACTGAGCGAAGGCGTGTTCCCTGGGAGGAGAGAGAACCGTGGCCGGGCCGTCCGAAAGACGATTAAGCATCATTGGACACATTATCGCCTCGAAGTTGTCTTGTATTTAAGACAAGGGGAACTGTTCTGTTAGATTAGGTGAGCAAGACACAAGAAGCTTCAACCACCTAGAGAGAGACGGAAGTAAGACCGAGAGGTAAAACGTGGAAGATGTCTCAAAAGAGTTAAATATATATAAAGAGAGGGGAGAAAGGCGGGATTGAAAGAAAAAAGAAAGAATTGGGAAGAGAAAAATGGGGGGAAATGGGGGGGGAAAAGACTAAGGTAGAGCGAAGTAAGAGGAAGGGTAAGAGCGTGAGACAGGAAAGAACGATCTGAAGAAGTGATGGATCGATGCGCGAAATGCGGAGGTACACTGTCAAACGGTAATATACCAGCAAAAAGCAGCTATCCGATCACCGGTAACGGTATTGATACATGCGCTATTAACGGGTACGATTGGCTCATGCAGCCAAGACACCTCAGGTGGAGTCAACCTGGATGGGTCCAGCTTAGAAACAATCGGCCTATGAAGATGGACGGGTGGCTCGTGATGTGACGATCACGTGATACCACGTGAAACAGATTTTTGAGTCACGTGCAATGCGGTCATGTAAATCGAAGTCTAATTGGGATACTATAAAGACATGAAGGGTAAAAAATAAGAGACCACAAGATCAGGTCCAAAGCAATCCGACACCAGAGCTGCAAGTCTAACATCAATCAATGTTCGTAAAAAAAAAAAACAAAATAGTACACCACCAGCAACAACACTTTCATGTCACTGTATACATCACAGAAATGGGGCTAAAAAAAATTGATAATAAAACAGCCAGAAACGAGAACCCCGGTTCCCATTGCACAGCAGGGGCCTGTTAAACAAAATTGAAAGCATAAGCGGCAGTCTCTGTTACCGAGAGGAACGGATACCGCTACATGTCTGCACTTATCCACTTGCGCTCTTATTTTGGCCGACCCAATCCGAGAATGGATATCGTGGCTCTGAACAGTGGGCTGAGTTTGTGCCTCCAATTAATAAGAGTTGAAAAGCCAAAGCCAATGGTCTGATAAGTGCATTTAAGCATTACCAGCAGTGACACCACCAAGGTAGCCCTTGACACGATCAACGGAGTCATTGGCGTAACTGGGTGCCATAGAGCCAACAAAGAGGAAGAACATAAGAGCGGCAGCACCAAAGACGACAAACTTGCGCTGGGCAGGTCGGTTGTTGCCATACTCAGCCCAGGCACGGCCAGCAGAAGAAGAGTACTCGCGCATCTTGTCACCGCCAAGCTTGTACCAGACAAGACCCATCAGGGCAATGGAGTAACCGAAGAACTGAAGGCCAGTGACGGGAGTCTGCCACAGGAACATAGAGGCAGCGACCAACAGGATATCCTTGAGGACACCGCACAGGGTCATGACCAGGGAAGAGGTCTTGCCAATCAGGAAAACAACCGAGACGTTGAGAAGGAAAGCCACAACGGCATTGAGAACCAGAAGCCAAATACCAACGGAGTAGACATGGTCCATGGTGACATGGGGGAATTCCAAGAACAGAGCAACAACACCGTTCATGACAGCACAGATGGGGGCGAAGTAGTACAGAGAAACCATGGGGTCCATCTTGAAGTCAGCGGAGCTGAGGAGACCTTGCACCATGACCAGACGGGTGGCTTCGAAAATGATACCACCGATCTGGAACAAGAAACCGACCATGTTGAACTTGATTTCACCGAAGGAGGCAATGACCACACCAATCACAATGATGGAGACGTTGGCCAGGACCTTCATGTTGGCCGGAGCCATACCCATACCCCAGGTTGCAAGAAGAACAGCCACGGGGGTAGTGGCCTTGAGCATTTGGATGAAGGCAACGCTGAGGTACAGGTAGGTCATGTTACCGCAAATCAAGCTCAGACTGAACATTATACCGATGGGGACGATAGCGCGGAGGTAGACACGGCCGGTCATTTTGACCTTCTTGCGGCCGTCAAGGACATTGGTGGTGCGAGCGAGGATTTGGGTCATGATGGTAGCGAAGGTCAAGTGCCATGTTGTGAGGATGATGGGGAAACCTATTCATCGTGTTAGTACCGGTTGTTTTTTTTAACACATCGTATCTCCGATCTGACTTACGGAAGTTGGCATAGTCGAGAAGGTACTTGTTGAATAGGATAACAGTGGAACTCAAAGTGATCCATGTACTATAAAGATATTAGCAATTCTGTCAAATCTGTTTCCTTTTGATGTTGCTCACGTCACATAAACGGCGGGGTGGAATGTGATGCCGGGCTGCTCTGCTTTCTCCGCTGCGGGGTTGACGGTAGGCAGAGTCTGCTCCCGGGGAGTCTCGCCAGAGGCGCGGACCTTCTCGCCGTCACTCATTGTAGATGTTCGAGATTGATCGGATAAAAAGCGCTTAAATTCGAAAGGTCGTGGCCGGGAGAGGCTTCCTTGACTAAATGCGGAGGAAGCCACGGAGAAAAGTGGGCAAAGGGAAATTAGAAGGTAATGATCACTAAAATACTCCGGTTAAACGAGTGCGATAGAAAGGCCCAAAAAAGATAGCGATAAAACAAAAGAACGAGCGTGGGATGAAGAAATGATGATGAAGGTTGAAGGGATGGAATGGGGTACGTACTTCGGAAGTAATTTTTTTTCGACCCTTCAATTTAGAGGATTTGCAAAAGAAATTAAAAGAAGAAAACGCAATGATAAAAGAAAATAAAATGAAAATCGACTAGGAACCAACCACCAAAACAGCAAACACAAGAGAAATCAAAATAGATCCACTCCACCGCAAACAGCCTCGAGGCTGTGGACGAATGCAATATACATGTATGGAAAAAGGTATGTGAAATTACCATTACGTTTCTGGTAAGGCCACCTGTACTCTTTATTCATCCTATCCTCCCTCATTTACCCGCTTTCTTATGTAATAATTTTCAGTTAGATACTAGTTATATCAGTACCAATACGATTGTACTTTATTTAATTTTAAACAGAGCCTGGCCAACCTTGGAAAAACGTCTCCATTTGATGGCGACAGTCTCCCGAAATACTCACCAATAATATGGAAATCCACTATCCCTATTTGTACTCTGGTCTTTGATTTCAATCATATTCCAATTCCAGTAACTTAACACATATATCTATTCCAGAGGTATGTTATATGTTATATGTTATAGATATATCTAATACTCCCGACGGAAGCATCCAATGCCTCGAAACAGGGCAGATCCAAATTAAATAGGGCATTACGCAAGCATCTGTTAGCCAAGACCCACAAGAGCCCGCGTTCAGTGACCTTCTGGGTCCCATTCGGTCCCTTACGGGTGGAGAATGCGGCGATCCGCCTTTTTGGTGTCTGACGCAATCAGGGGACTTTCCTCCCGAGGTCCCCCCCCACAAAGTAGTGCTTGGACCAGGGAGAAGACCCCTAAGCTTTTAAGTATTGACGGGAGTTGGTGTTTCAAAATTCGGTAGCGTTCTCTGCTTATTCGAGTTTTTTTTTTTTTTTTTAAGGGGGGCAATATTGGTGCGGAGAGATCCTCGCTGTATTACTTTCTTGGGAGTGACAATCAGTGGAACCAGATACCTGTGCACTGAAGTTTCGCAAATCCCGTTCTCTCCTGGAGACCGCCAAATGGGACGATCAACTCTGCGGATGTTGTTCCGGGAAGGTTCAAGGTGTTTTCCTCTGGGACTGTTCCTATTATATTGGCTATTTCGATGTATATGATACACAGGTTATACTATATGTACGATTTGTAGTGTATAGGGGATTCGATGTAGATGAAACATGGATCATCATCTCTATCAGTAGAAGATAGCCTAATTTGTTCCAGAATCACCTTCAATGGAGGTCCATACAAACTATCCATGGACTCAAACGGACTAATTTTAACCATAGCCAATAGCCAACGACGTGCCAATGCCTACATCGGTGGCGTTTTTTAGCCTGGCCACAATAATCGAGATTCAACCCCTATCTATTCCGTATCCCCCCCTTTTCCCTCTTGGTTCTTCTAGAATAATGTTCCGAGATGACATATGATAACGGGCATTCCAGATGACCCTGAATGTTATCCAATACCTGCCAAGAGAATTCCAATATCAACTTACCCGCATGCAAAAGGTGAATGCAGATTTCATGCACTCAGGTCCCTGCTTTTAGAGGTGTCATGATAAGCTCAAGCCAATAACGGCTTTACAATGAATGTGATATGTTCGGTTTTTAAGGATCACTACGGTGTGATGAGATTGCCTTACGCGTTCTCTTACTCCTATGTACTCCGTACTTATACTTGTCTTCAGATTGAACCCTGAAGCACTGCCTCCCCCTGAGTAGACTATTGTAATTGCTATTGAGTTTTGTCAATGTGATAGGACTTTAAATGTTGTATTTTATAAAAAAAGGAAATTAATTCCAAAAGAAAAACCCGAAATCATCTTAAAAATGAAAACAAATAAAGAAAATGTCACGAATCAGTAAAGCTGAAACAGGCACGTCTGGTCTCCACCGGATCCGTAAATGCGTCTAGATAGCTTGTGGCTTGTCACGTTGTCCTCCCACTTCCCCTTCTTCTTTGGTTCTTCCTTCTTTATTATCCCTCCATTCCCTCTTAATCTTCTGCAGATTCTTGCAGCTGTGCTTCTATGCTGAACGTCGCCCGCAGAACATTCAAACGAGTCCCCAGCTTTCAGGACCTCCTACAAGGCAGAATGACCCACCCCGACATGTAAGGTCCCCTGCTCACCTACATTCGTCATGTCTAACAATCGCACAGTTCTGTTGACGTTCTCGTCATTGGTGCTGGCCCAACTGGTTTGGGTGCCGCCAAGCGATTGAACCAGATTGTAAGTATTCCCTTTACTGTGTGGGAGGGGCACAAACTTTTTCCCTAAAAAAAAAAAGGGGGAGGGGTATCCGGGAATGCGAAAAACTAATTGACTATACAGAATGGCCCCTCCTGGATGATTATCGACTCAAACGAGATCCCCGGTGGTTTGGCTTCCACTGATGTTACCCCCGAAGGTTTCGTAAGTTGCGACTTAGTCTCAATTGTCAATGTTCGCATCGCTAACCCGGTTCGCAGCTCTACGATGTCGGCGGTCACGTTATCTTCTCCCACTACAAGTACTTCGATGATTGCATCAACGAGGCCCTCCCCAAGGAGGATGATTGGTACACCCACGAGCGTATCTCCTACGTTCGCTGCCAGGAGCAATGGGTTCCCTACCCCTTCCAAAACAACATCTCCATGCTGCCCAAGGAGGAGCAGGTGAAGTGCATTGACGGCATGATCGATGCTGCTCTCGAGGCCCGTGTTTCCAACACCAAGCCCAAGGATTTCGATGAGTGGATTGTCCGCATGATGGGTGTTGGTATTGCCGACCTCTTCATGAGACCCTACAACTACAAGGTCTGGGCCGTTCCCACCACTAAGGTAAGTTTTGACTTTCCATTCCCCCCCCCCGGGAGACATGAAACAATACTAATTAATTACGTTTAGATGCAATGCGCTTGGCTCGGTGAGCGTGTCGCTGCCCCCAATGTCAAGGCCGTGACCACCAACGTCATCCTCAACAAGACCGCCGGTAACTGGGGTCCCAACGCTACCTTCCGTTTCCCCGCCCGCGATGGTACCGGTG
Source organism: Penicillium cf. griseofulvum (assembly GCA_028974015.1). Taxonomy (NCBI): domain Eukaryota; kingdom Fungi; phylum Ascomycota; class Eurotiomycetes; order Eurotiales; family Aspergillaceae; genus Penicillium; species Penicillium cf. griseofulvum. Next base: position 1,810,208 of record JAPQKP010000005.1, read on the forward strand.
GTATCTGGATTGCCGTTGCCAACACTCTTCCCAAGGAGAACACCCGCTACGGCCCCAAGAACAAGGTCGAGAAGGTCAACGCCTACAACAAGACTGTCACCCTCGCCGATGGCACCACCATTGGTTACGGAAAGCTCGTCTCCACCATGGCTGTCGACTACCTCGCCGAGGCTATGAACGATGCTGAGCTCATGCCCCTCACCAAGCAGCTCTTCTACTCCTCCACCCACGTTATTGGTGTTGGTATCCGTGGTGCCCGCCCCGACCGCATCGGTGACAAGTGCTGGCTGTACTTCCCCGAGGATGACTGCCCATTCTACCGTGCCACCATCTTCTCCAACTACTCCCCCCACAACCAGCCCGAGGCCTCTAAGAAGCTCCCCACCCTTCAGCTCGCTGACGGCTCCAAGCCCAAGAGTACCGAGCCTCAAGACGGTCCCTACTGGTCTGTCATGTTGGAGGTTTCCGAGTCTTCCATGAAGCCCGTCAACCACGAGACCCTCCTTGCCGAGTCTATCAAGGGTCTCGTCAACACTGAGATGCTCCAGCCCGGTGATGAGATTGTGTCCACCTACCACCGCCGCTTCGATCACGGTTACCCCACCCCCACCCTCGAGCGTGAGGGTGCCCTCACCCAGATTCTCCCCAAGCTCCAGGAGAAGGGTATCTGGTCCCGTGGCCGCTTCGGAAGCTGGCGCTACGAGGTCGGTAACCAGGACCACTCATTCATGCTCGGTGTCGAGGCTGTTGACAACATTGTCAACGGTGCTGTTGAGTTGACCCTCAACTACCCCGACTTCGTCAACGGTCGCCAGAACACCGAGCGCCGCTTGGTCGATGGTGCCCAGGCTTTCGCCAAGAAGTAGATAATTCCCCCTTATTTCTTTTTTAACTTGTCCCACCATTCTTGTCTGAAGTGAAGGGTTCTATTTTTTTTTCACACCCATTTTTTATTGATGCAATTGAAACGAGCTCATACCGTCATGGAAAAAATTACACGAGAGAGCATTTGAAGCGGCATCTGGAAGACGATCGATTGGCGTTCAATCTTGTTACTTAACACCATCTAACCCTCTTCACCTTATCATCTACCTTATTCCCTTGTTCTTCTATTAGCGGACGGGACTCGCTTTTGATACACTATTAGACTGCCTTGACATGTGCGATTGCTCATTTATAATTCATTCAGTTGACTGATGAACCTTTTTCCCTTTACAACTAAAATCGCAATATAGGCACGTGATTTGTTCCACATGACCCATGCCACACTGCAGGCTCAGGGTCCTCATCAGTTCTAAAACTCCAGTCAAGCCATTTGAGAGACAATCCTGGGAAGGATTGAAAGGCAGATCTCACCCTACATGGGCAGAGTGTTTCGTGGCATTTCCCATCCATTTTCGACACCCCACCAGTACCATCGCCCCTCTTCAAGTTACATTCGCCACAATGCAGATCACCCACACACCGCAAGAGCCTCTGCCAACCATGTCCATGAATCCAGAAACCAAATTCCCCTGAGTCGCAAACCCCTGGATTCAAACCGATTAGTCTACCAGCAACCCCTGTCTTAGCTCAACCATACACGGAGTTTTCCTGGCACAGATGGTTATTCCATGCGGTGGCGTAGTGGATCCCCAGAGAACGGCTGCGAACCAGTCAAGGATCGAACATGTACAACTCAAATGTCCTGCAGATAACAAAAAGCAAAGAATCCGAGTAAGCAAAGTAAGCAATGCAGAGTGACGTAGGCCAGGTTCAGATGATGGTGAGATCGGTTAAAAAGGCACGGGGCCGCGTCAGATCTGGAGGCAGACAGGTTTGTGGTTCTCTAGGGCTTCTCCACTGAACTATTCATAGATTTGGGTTACCGATATCGTTGTTTCAGATGGGTATTGTTTACTAACATTCTAGATTGCTTCTTTTGCATTTTAACGTGAGACATTGTAGACTAGACCGAGGCTTGGAGGGTTATTTTTGATATTTCTTGTAGGCCTAGAACTGCATCTGCGTCCGGCTGTTTCATATTGGGGAATATCGCATGCTTTATATATTCCCCCCATGATCATGGGTCTGGAAGCGAGAAACATCATACCATAAATATACATGTATAGAATTAGAGTCGAATAGGTCAATAAAAAGCCACTGATATCAATAGAAACGCCACTGGACAGCTCATGGTGGACTTGAAGAGGCCAAACTGCTACCACAAAGCCAGTAATTCCGAGCATCAATCCACAATATCATGATAGAGCTCCTAGATAACGATTTTGGTGTGAGAGTCACGATCCTCACTAGTGCTATTGGAAACACTAGCAGGCGAGACTATCTCTGCCAAGTCTGCCTCGTAAGACACCGTAGACGCTAAGGTTAGGTCCCGGAGTGGGACGCATGCGGTGGCCGGACTTGACGACACACCACACGACAAGAATGAAACCTGTGGCGTGGAAGCTGGCGAGTCAATAGATATGGGTGTATATATAGCGTCAGTGTGGCTTGGCTGGTGGTTTTCTCGACGATCTTGATCTGCCCCGGGGATGGGACAGTTAGGTAGAGTCTACGTATGTTGGAGTTTGGGGGTTTGATATACCTGTTTCCTCAAGAGGGGCCTTGCCACTATGGAGTTCGAGTTCCTGCGGTGAGAGAGCAAATTTCACCTTTAGTCGCGGTGGATCAACAGCCCGATCTGCTTGCGAGTGTACTCCAGTGGAAATGGTCATTTGTAACGAGGACTGTTGATTTGAAATTGGGGACTTGAGGCAGGACTTTGTCACGGAAGTGTGTGGGATTGCATCCGTAGAAGCATAGCTCCTATCTCTTGGAGAAGGCTCGAAACACAAGGATCCTTCTTGACTCAGGCCTGTGGTATCAATGTCCACATCGGATTCCGAAGAGACACAGGAGCTGGGTGGTTCCATCTCATCGCTCTCGTCTAGGCGTAGCTGCTCGAACCCGACAGTTAGGGTATGACGGATATAGATCCGCTGGAGGTGAGATTCAATATCATTTTCGTCCAGGGCAATGATGGTTGGGGGCCGTCTAATCATGTTGAGGATGAATTTATCAGTTGCACAGAGCAGATTCCGTATATAGAAACATCGTGTCTTAGAGAGGAAACAGCGTTCACAATTTAAGAAACCTCGACCAGGATATGATGACGAGAACATATGGCGATACCAGATAATCCTGGATTTATATAGGAAATCTGTCCGTTATATCAGTGTGCTGTCAACTCGAAACCGAACAAATCAGATATATCCATTCCATCTCACCCCTCAAAAGGATTAAAATAGCATATACATTTCTCTTTTCCCCTGCTTTATATATATCTGCTCTAGAAAAGCCCTGGAAGAAATATTAATAGTTAAGTCAGGCTCAGCCCCTCGACCCTAGACCGAATTTCTTCGGAGCCTCCTGTTGATCCTTCCACCCCCTCTCCAACGTCGACTCTCAATCTCACGCCTCTCTCTTTTCCCCCAACTCTTCCTCGGATCATGCATCCGCTGCGTTTCCGATTATAGCCTGTCTTTAGTTGACCTTTCGACCTTACTTCCCCTGAAACTTCCCCCGGCAAATATCCGGTCGCCGCAAAACCTCCAAAATCTCCGCCATGAACGGGGACCTCAGCCTATCCCAGGCTCTGGGAGGGCTTCGGATAGCTAATCCAGACGATTCGCCTCTCCCAACGGAAGATGCGACCGCTGGGTCAACAGGCTCCAGTCCGTTCGGATTGCCGGACGGTTCGGTATCAACACAACACAATCCCGCACATGACGAACACCACCCCTCTACTTTTCCTCCTGCACCTATCGAAGTTCCTGTGGCAGACGATCGCCAGACTTCATTTCCTCAACCTTCGCCCGATATATCACCACCATCAGGACCATATCAGCCGTACTCGGCCCCGCCATTCTCATCACCTCCGAATCCCAACCGACCCCTTTCCTCCGTATACCTGAATGGCTCGGCAACATCGGTCCTCTCCCGTGATAATACGTATCGCATTCGAACCGATTCCGGTGCTTCATCCACATCTGGGTCTCAGGCGCGATTAGACACACGAGGAGGCTCGTCGGCGTTACATGCCGGTGTTTTGGCGCGCGACAACTCCCACAGCGACCGATCCTACCGTACTGCGCAGATCCCGGGGAACGGCCCGGCGGTGATGCGACAGTCGTCTCGAGCACAAGCAAGAAGTGGCGGCGCGGCTCAGATGCCACGAACGTCTTATATGGCAGAGAACGGCCCAATGGCGAGCAGTGAGGAATGGAAAGAGCGTGGCGCCGCGGTATCTGTGAGACAGGAGGTGGATGCCAATGGCCAAACTGTCTCCCGCTATATCAAGAAGGGCGTGCGAGACTTCTCGTTTGGAAATACTCTCGGCGAAGGCTCGTACAGTACGGTCGTCTTTGCAACAGACCGCCAGACTTTGAAGGAATACGCGATTAAGATCCTTGACAAACGACACATTATCAAGGAGAGAAAAGTTAAATACGTGAACATTGAGAAGGATACACTCAACCGCCTGACTGACCACCCGGGTATTGTGCGGCTATATTACACCTTCCAGGATGAGCAGTCACTTTATTTCGTGCTTGACTTGTGCAAAGGAGGAGAATTGCTCGGTGTCCTTAAACGGATGACCACATTTGACGAAGAGTGTACAAGATTCTACGGCGCTCAGATTCTTGACACAATAGACTATATGCACAAGCGCGGTGTCATCCACCGAGACCTGAAACCAGAAAATGTGTTACTTGACAGCGGGATGTATGTCAAGATCACTGATTTCGGAACGGCAAAGATCCTCAAGACTCCACGAATTGATCCCAGCTCAAATGGCATTCTTCCCCTTGACTCGGCCGACCTTACACAAGAAGAGCGGGCGAGCTCTTTCGTCGGCACTGCAGAGTATGTCAGCCCCGAGCTGTTGACAGATAAGAATGCATGCAAAGCCAGTGACCTTTGGGCTTTTGGTTGCATCATCTACCAACTCTTGGCCGGTCGTCCACCGTTCAAGGCTGGAAACGAGTACCAGACATTCCAGAAAATTGTGGCACTCGACTACGAGTTCCCAATCGGATTTCCTACAGTGGCGCGTGATCTTGTCGAACGTCTTCTCGTCCTAGATCCTGCTCGCCGTCTTCAGATCGAACACATCAAAAATCATGAATTCTTTGAAGGGATCACATGGGGTCCAGATCTATGGAAACAGAAGGCACCTCGCTTAAAGTCATATGTACCCCCTGCACGCGACCCTATCAAGCTCAATGACAGTAACAATGGCGAGAGCATGCCTCCAGTCATCTCTACTGCCCCCTCGAACGCACCAAGTGCCAGTTCTCGCCACCTTCCACGAGTGGTTACCGAGCTACCGCCGCCAAGTCAGCTCGATATTGAATGGTCACCGGTACTGAACAAATCCAACGAGCGGATCTTGAAATTGGGTAATTTGGTTGTTCTGTCTTCCGCTGCCTCACACAGCCCGACGTCCAAGAACAGCAGTGGTGAGATTGAGGCACCTAGGAAGTTCTCTCGTTTCTTCACAGGTAGCACCACAAAGAAACGGCAGCGGTTGGTGATGGTCACATCATCCGCGCGAGTCATTATGGCCGCGTCGGGTGGTGACGACAAGAAGATCAAGCTTGAGATTTCCCTGCTTGCTCCGGGGACAAGTTACAGAAGTACGACGGATTCCAAAGGAATTTCATCTTGGATTGTGGACACGGTATGTAGTTGATCCTTTATCAGTCAATAAGGACCCATCTAACACAAACCCACAGAGAGATAAACATTACGTTTTCGAGGATCCCAAGCCATCATCAAGCAACATCGGCGCCACAGCGGTCCAGGTACAAGAATGGCTGGACGCATTGGACAGGTCCCGGGAGATGGCATCACAGCAACAAAGCGCAGGCTACTCCGACGATGCATTCCGCGACCTTTCCTCTGGTTTCCCTAGTCCCGCCAATACCCTGGACCGCAACTCCGACATGCAGAAAGACGATAGAGGCCCGCCATCATCGAATCGGAATCACTTGGTGAAACAGCAGACCGCTGACACCGAGTCAACGAAAGGGAGGAAACGATTCAGCAAGCGTCATTCGAAGAACGGCCTCGCTGCGGTATTCTAACGGCATTGAAGAATATGCATCTTGCCATCCACCCGTAGTAAATTGCCTTTCAGTCTTGTCGGTATCAAGCCGACTTGCCTATACTACCTGCCTTACCTCCCACCTCGCCATCTTATCATTTGAATACGGACCAAGGCCTCCGTTTTCCCAGCTCTTTCTTTATTTATCTTCCATGCACGGGCATTCGCACAAAGATGGGATGTCATCCCAGCATATCGGTTCTCCTGCCTTTTGCATATTCCAATGACAAGCGTGTTCTTTTGTTTTATGTTCTTGGGGAAACATGTTTTGCATTTAGATTTGGAAGGGAGCCTGCGCATACTTTGTTCGTTTACTGCCTGATAGCCTATTCCAGAATACTGCTTTTGTCGTTATGTCGTCCGCTGTTATATATCCCTGATTTGGCCTGAAGCATCACAACGAGACTTTTGTTCTTTTCACTTTCACTCTTCCTGGTAAGTTGTCAGGTTTTATTCTGTTGATTTTCCTTGAAAACTACGAAATCAAGGCTGTTTATATGCATTCCTCATTTCGCTCTCTTATATCTCTTGGGGTTTTCATGTTTTCGTTTTAGCGGACAAGAGAATACTTTCCTTGGATATTATATTTCTCATTGTGTTTATTGTCTCTTTCTCTGCTTCTTTACAGATCTTGGTTTGACTTCATTTTCATTTTCATTTTCATTTTCATTGTGGTTTTCTTTTTGCTTCATCCCTTGCCTGTTCTCTTAGTATACATTTTCCTGTTTTTTTTTTTTGCTTGCTTTCTTCCTCTGCTCTAGGCGAGAGAGATGATATACCCGATTTTTTCCTATTCACAAATCATTATTCTACCGTCTCCTTACACTCCTTACATATGTTGGAATTCGTAATGAAACGCGTATCCCGAGCAAAGTGCTCTTAAATGTACTAATTAACAGGTATATATATATATATGAGTAGGTACAAGCAAACAGTACTGGCGAGATTACATCTCTATTATTTCCTTAAATGAACAACCAGTCGAGGCGCGAATGATCCAACTCCTCAATCCAGTCGAACTCAAGATCGTAATCATTATCATCATCACACTGCTCAATATTCTGCTCACGACGCTTGAGATCCTGTTTCTGCCACATAAGACGTAAGACCCAAGCGGCATTGCGGACATTCACACTCGTCAGAGCTTCATAGAGCGAGCCGAGCTTTTCAAGGATAAGAGTCCGCTGCGAAGGGCGACATTCCGCGCCAGCGATGAAGGTGGGCCAGATGAGGCATTTGAAGTGCGGGTCCGAAGGGGGTATGAGACAGATTTGCGTGATGAGGTTTGTAGCAATGAGTCTGTGGTCGAGTGGGAGGCCCATGTCTGTCCAGGGGGGTGAGAAGCCTGGTCTGCGGCGGGAGAGGACACGGCTTGTGTAGAGGTAGACGGCGTCTTGGTAGGAAGTTGCGAGTGCGAGGCGGTAAGTTAGGTTTGGGATGAAGAAGACCTTTTGCATTTCTTGACTCCAGGCTATTGGGTCAAAGTTACGAATTCCTTGGAGGAGACTTGCGAATGCGTCTAGGGTGAGGGGCTGGCCGGGTTGGATTGGGTTGAGCAGTGCCGTTGGTTGGGGGGTTGGGGTGGTGATTTCGGGGTCTGGGTACCAGAGGGCGTGGACGAAGAAGATTGCTTCTAGGAGATAGGCGGGACATCCGACCCAAGACTGTTCTTCGAGGCGTTTGAAAATCGCTGGGTCCATGGATGAGGAGTAGAAGGGCTTTGAGAGCGCGCCTGGGCGAGCTAGTGTTGATCCCATGATTTCCATTCTGTTATGGTTAGCAATATTCATTAGCTAGAAGCAAAGACCTGAATCTTACATTAAACACCCGTCAAGGGCAAAAGCGTCCAGGTCTTCGAGAATTCCTTGTCCCGGACCATTTTCAGGTCGGTCCTTGAGAAGCTTCTTCGCGCCCTCGATATGATAACTCCAAGCCCCGCTGCCGGATTCGAATATATCTAGGAAGGCAAGCAAGACGATGGCAGCTATGGTCCTGCCGTCTTTCTGCATCGCCGGGTCATTGAGATCCATAGACAATTGGCGAAGGGCGCGCTGCTTGTACTCCAAGAAATGATGATATGCCTGCGAAGTAGGTTTTCGAGAATTCGCCGGCGCAACGATATCTTCAATCTCCTCTACTGACAAGTTGGAGTCCGCCATCGAGATGTTGCCGGATGACCATGGTAGGACAGATGGATTCGATTCTGATACAAGGGAGTAATGAATAGCTCCAAGAGCAGCGATGCTGCTAGCGAGAACAGGAGAATGGTTGACCAGCGCAGTAAGATCTCGGAATGGATTTTTGTGTTGGGAGTAAAGCGCGAAGTCGTTCACCATATATTGATTGTCTTACGAGTCATTGTCAGCGGAGCCACGGATAATGTATTGGGGAATTCTCACAGTGATGTACGTAGTACCTTGAGAAATGGCTGAGATCTTTGAGCAATGGATCTACCAGTCCCCATGGCGTTGGAATATAGTCGGCGGGAGGAGTGCTCCGAGGAACATGAACAACTGCGGTATCCTGTTCCTCGGTAGAATTGACCCCCAAGTGCGCTATTTCTCCCCCAAATGTTGGATTCTCCGTTTCAAAAGCCCACCCATCGGTCTCCGGACTAGGCTGAGTCCCAGAGCTGTGCGATTCGGCATCGGATGGTGTTTCGGCGATAGAGAAGAAGCCGAATCCGCTGCTCGCCGCAGTCGAATCATACGTCCTGGTAGCTGGCTGGCGCTTTGGCTTGCTAGGCGGCATTTCCACGTCATCGAAGCTGCGGCCCATCATCTTTCCTCGACTAGCCACACCACCCTTGACCCAAACAAGCGGTTTCTGGTACCCCAGGCATTCTTTCCCCGCATCTCGACATTTCCGACAGGTAGGTTGCCCATTGTCACAGATTATGCGACGTCGGCGACAGGTATAGCAACCTTTGGTCATTCTCTAGGCGTGAGAGAAACGTAGTTTCTTAATTGGATGAAGATCCGAGCCACTTGTGAATTTTGTTTGGCGCCACTCGCCATCGTTGGCTATGGTCAGGATTCGGAGACGGGTTGACAAAGCCACACGACCATTTCTAGTCGTTTAAGAAGTGACCCTGTCGATAAATGCCAAGTTATAAAACAAGTAATTCCGTCATGCTCAACCAGCTCGGGATGATTCAGAAAGCTTCGTGGGGCGGGGAGGATGACTAAGAAAATATGATGATGATCCAGACCCAGGACTCTTCATTTCATCTCTTCAACTTACTCATTCCATATTAGCTGCACTTGGAAACCCCATGGTTGAGCATTAAAGAACTGCAAGATGGTTTTGAATCTCTTGTTCCGAAGTATGGAGGTAAGTGCTCTTGCTATCGCCACTCCGATCTTTACTGACATTGTTCCATTTTAGATATGGCTCACCGTTCGAGTACGTTGCTCCTATATTGACATGTCTGCCATTGAATTTGCATTCTAATCCCATTCACACAGCTCCTTCGAAGTCCGATCTTCCATCGCATGGTGGGCCGAGTTCACCAGAAAGTTCAACATATCAGGTACGGGGTGCCTCCGGAGGAGCAGGGAGGCACCAAACTTGAGGGACGAGGTATGCTTCGTACTAATATTTGGTGAAATAGTGTGTCTAACCTGCTCTGATTAGATTTCGAATACAAGAAATTCCTTAACCATTTCAAGGAAGAGCTGAAGGACCAGATGAAGGGAAACACGCGGAACAAATATTGATACCTTTGCGCTTTGATAAGGAAACTGATGATACCCACATTGAATATGATACCTAGCACAAGCTGCTTTTTTCTCGTTTTGCAAATCTGAGACTTTTGCTTCCTGTCATTTTGGCGCCGTGTATCAACACCGGGCATACAGTGGGATGCACTTCGCACTCCCTGGGATGCATCCCTTGTTTCATCCGGAGAGTGAACTTGATTTGAATCAGGTTTGAATCATTGACTTGTTCCTTCTACTATTCCCAGCTGTTTTTATATACATTCAAGCTGGGATCCAATAACTGGGACATATATCGAGTTTCGGGATTGCTCTTAAGGATGCGCCGCAGGATGGCTACGATGAATCTAATGGCTCCGTAGGCAATCCAAACTCGTCAAATTGCCATATGTATTATATTGCTAATCCTAGGCTATAATGTCAACTAGCAAAGCAGGATTTAACGTGTTTATTTTACTACAAAAGATGGAAAATGCCATACATATTATACAAATAGAAAGAGTACAATCCTTATGTATTTTATCGCTTCTTACTAGTCTAACCTATGTACCTCCGCAATACCAAAGCAAGCCGATCATGCCGGGCCGAACCCTTCCTCGGTCTACAATGTTCTCATAACTCGAACCCGGACCATCTCCGAATCCTTCGCTCTAGCCAGAACCTTGTGGAAGACAGATTTTCTGGCGGGCCTCCAAAAGGCCTTCTGTATTTCCTGAGGGTTGGTCCGCATGAACATGACCTCAACCACCTTCAGATTTTTATTACTCAGGCTCTGACTCTGACCCGGCTCCTCTTTCTTTTCGACGTTGGTGAATGCAATGAACCTGCGTCTACCAAGGCGCTCGGTGCCTAGCCATTCTAGCTGGTTTTCATTGCCGAAGAACGCCAGAGAAAGCGTCTTTCCAATGATCTCTAAATAATCTTCGTTGTCGTACTTGTGGGAGATATCAGCGTTAACATTCATGATGTTCTTGATTATTATATCAGATAGACTAGTCCACGTTAGTACTCCTGCAAGCTTGTTTATATAATTTGGAATAGTACTCACTGGACGACAACATGTGTAATAGTTGTGAGATCGGAGTCCTTGAATCGGCCTTCACATTGAACATCAAGGTTAGGAAGTAAGGCTCTGATAATCTCGGGGTCAGAGTGTGTCTCAGCCATGACCTCTTTTTGAGGCTTGAGGTGCTGGAATTTAGTTGTCCGGGGGTTGGTTGAGTCAATGAATGTAGGACGGACTAGTATCGGGAATGCTAAAATTTGGATTATGCTAAACGCTTTGAACGCTGAAAGATCAACGCTGAAAGAGTTGTATATATGCTTAACGGAGCTGGGTATATAGAAGGTATATGCAAAGCTGTTGATGTCAAATATAAATGCCAGACAGAAAGAAAAAGAAGACATTTATACTCATAGTCACTGTGGAGCAAAAAGAAAGAACAATGGAAGAGACCTCCATGTCATGCCAGCACGGTCCTAAGAAGAGACTCTATTCTTGGGGAAATAAAGAGATCATTGATCTTGAGACAAACAAAGTAAGCTATTTGTTGCCTCATTGTGTGGCTATAATGGGCTATTTGTCCTTTGTCGCCCTTTGCGAGGACTCACCTAAAGGTTCCACTTGATTTGGCGCAAAGCAAGATCCAAAGTATTTACTTGTACTGCCCTTCAGAGATATCTTGATGTAGAGGCTAAGCCTCCCTTGTGTTGCCCTCTTCGTTGTCAATACCTCGAGATAAGAATACCAAGCAGCTTCTCACTGATCACCCCTCCTCTCGACATGGCAAATAAAGGAACTTCCTTGCATCTATAATGTTTGGTCAGATCTGCATGGATAGCGAATCGGTGGTAGTCTTTGCTAATCTCACAAAAGTAATGTTGGATATCCAAACAACCTCGAGATTTTCGACTTCATGCCCTGTCAAAGGTGGATCTTGCTTACTCAATACGGAGTACATAACTACGGAGTAAAACATTTGAAGTAATACTGCGTTCCACTATTAACCCTGAAATGACCTAGATGTGGAGAAATTGCGGATGCGACGGATATAAGGAAAGTAGCCATGCAGGTGTTACAGCATAAGGCGCTACGGTTGCACCGTGAAACAAGAGAAAGACTCATATCGTAGGCATCAGGTACCTGTTGAAGGGTCATAACTAGTAATACTTGATTAAACTGACCTTGCTCCGTACATTCCCACGCAGTACATGCAAACTGTTGAGATCGACCGGTTTATTAACGCCTGTCCGGACAGGGATCAATATATAGCCCGCTCATATTGGCTAGGATGGTTGACAGTAGAATGCCTTCTGAGTCTTCCCGAGGTCTTCCCGTGCGGCTGATAGGTAAGCAGACCCCAGTTTCAGAACAGGACGGGAACCCCGAAGCCTAGTATGTTATAGGCACGCCACATAGACAAATTAGGGCTAGGGGGAAATGGACCAATCCAATTTTTAGGCCACCTCCGGCTACGTCGGCTTATTAGAAGAGTCGAAGGGGGGCGGATAGGTACCCGAGGGGTTGTGACATGAGACACAGAAATCTCTGCCACGTTGTTAGGACGATACCAACCATTCATTTTCTGGTAGCGTTTATGCAAGATGTCATACGGGCGGTTTTATGCAACGCCAATAATATGAAGGGTCAGAGGCAGATCATGGGAGTGCTAAATATGGAGCGGGAAGCGAGGGGGTACGTCGCCACACAGGTTCAGCCCACATGTTCAGAGTTTTCTAATGAGGGCGATATAGGCATGTAGGTCATTAACTGATTAATATGTTGTACATTCTTTATAAGCCCTTTCTACGTGACCATTCTGTTCTCCCTACGGAGTATTATGTTTTTTTTGTACTCCGTATTTATTAAAAGATCATGATCTAAATAAAAATATTTCCCTAATCGGTCAAACGTTCAGGAGACCCAGTTTTAACGTGTTTTCTATTGAAGTGTCAGCCAATCAGAGCAAATTTCCTCGGCGCTTGTATTTAGTCTGAGACCACTGGTGCCTAATTAGGACTAGCGTCTCCCAAAGTTCGGGACAAACAACACACCCAAGGCTCGCTTTCTCGCTTTGACTCCTTTTTCACATTCCTGCTTATTTTCTCTTTGATCTTGACTTCAGGTCAAATTCTTTCGTTACCCTCTACACACATTCGTTATGCGTCTCTCCAACCTTTCGTTCTTCATCCAGGCTCTGCTGTTGACTGCGGTCGCAGCCCAGAGTGCTGGTATCTCCACCAATGTGCAGGATATCACAACCGGAACCACTTCATCCTCAACTACCCAAGTGTCTGAAACCAGTTCAACTACATCCTCGACATCCTCCACATCCTCTAAAGAGACTTCTACTGAGGAGACAACTTCCACACCCAACCCTACTACCAAGACGACTTCTTCCACCTCCGAGCGTACGACCGATCCTATCACCGATCCTACCACCTCAGCAGAACCCTCCCCTACTCCAGAGCCCATCGTCTCTTCAACCACTTCCAAGAAAGACCCTGCCACCAAAACAACTGCTGATGACACCACCTTGTCCACGAGCACTACCACCCAGACCCCGGTCGTGAAGACAATCACCTCCTATGCGACCAGCGATGGATCCACCATCGCCAACGTAATGACCACCACTTCCACCCCACCCTCTCTTAACGGCGAGAAGAGCTCCGGCTCTAGTGGTGTGTCTTCTTCGGACAAGAAGATCATCATCGGTGTCGTGGTGGGTGTCGGTGGTGCCATTCTTATCGGCGCTGTCGGCTTGGTCTTCTGGAGAATCCACAAGAAGCGCAATGAGCAATTTGGTGATGAGGACGATCTGATGGGTGGAACCGCTGTAGGCTCCGGTCCTCGCGAGAAGGCCCCCAGCCCAGCCGGCAACACCCCCTTCAAGAACACACTGGACCAGTATCACAACCCTGGTCCTGTCAACGCGGCGTCTAACTTCTAAGCGTACTGCGCTGACTTGACACTCGTCGAAGTGTAAATCTTGTACGATCTTCATGCTTTTCTCAGGCGCTATGGACAGGATATGCGAGGTCACGGTTGCATTTTTATTCGGTTGCAAAATTGCTTTTTTTTCCGGGCGTTTACACCCAGTCTCTCCCTTCATCTGCGCATTTATTTGAGCGTTTTATTTTTTTCTCTCTGCAACCACCACATTCCCTTTTTCGCAATCGCGATTCTCGACCCCTGCGCGACTGACAAAATTACGGTACTACTTCTCCGTGTCTGTTATCTCTTTTTGATTCCCCATATCTAGGCTCCTAGTGTTGTCCTATGGCGAACCCCATTGTGCCTTGACCAATTTTCTATTCTTGTACCTTTTGCAGTATTCCACGTCACAAATTGTATAGTGTTGATAGACGCGTGCTGCAAAGGTCCCTTCTTGATCTCTGATCTGTATGTATGTAATTGAAGGCAAATGAAACCAGTGAAACAATCCACAGTGTTAACCCTATATCGTACCAAACTATGGTACATGGGTGTAGATTAAGATCGACATCCGATCTCGATCCGAAGTATGTATCCACGTGAATTGATCCACATGCCACATTCCAGCCCTAGCAGATGAGATCATTGAGCATCTTCACCTAAGTAGTCGTTCACATAACACTCTGACTGTCCCTCAACGAAGGGCAGGCGTTAACAATGTGGCAGTCGATTTTGCGTCTTTTTTTTCTTCTGAGGTACAAATACATATATACCAGAGCAGAGCATTTGGTTGTCTTATGGCTCACTGTGCTCACTAGATTAAACCAATACTTACTTAATTGACGAAAATCAGATTTACCAGAGGGCTGAAAGGGGTAGAAAGAAACAAATATCGAGTAGAGTTGAATACCGTCACACATATATGCCCCCGCAATTGGCATCACAACAAGCACAGTATAATCCTATGCTATGCTGACTGAGTGTCAATCGCAAACGCTTGAGTAGCTACCAATATCCCCGCAGTATTATGTGTCGTTATACTGATGAAAACTGTCCGAGGTCGAAATCAAAGCAGCCCATCTGTCCGTCTTAGCCCAGAATGCGTGAGGAGCTTGGAGCCATGTCACAGACGGCAGACTCTATAATATGGGCAAAATCAGGCCCAATGGATGTATCACTCACACAGGCTCTTAGCTGAGTGAGACTTATAGTCACTGACGACGACACCCACGCAGGCCGGGTGGAGGCTTCACGAGACCGCATAGGGCCACTGCACTTCCTCTGCATTGAGAGTGAGTTGGCTGCCTAGTAGGTTTCCTATATCTCAGTATTGGCCAAAGAAGGTTACAAGTCATTTCATTCGAAGGCGGGAGTTTGAAAAGGTTGCACTTCCACTGGCAAGCTGATTGTCAGCGAGGGCAAAATCCGATTTCCGCCGTCTGATTGGAGCGTTCACTCTGCTCTGTCCGTCGCTCTGAGGATGTCATGCTATCGTCATTCGCAACTTCGTGTGCAGTCGATCGAAGATTGTTCGCCAGAACAAGGCAGTAAACTTACGATCCCTGTCCGATATTATAAATATTATAACCAATGGGATACCCCAACCAGAACTGATATAGAACTTGACGAAGCATATTCCCCATATTTCTGCCGTGTCTGTGTCCTTGCCAGGAAGCATCTAAAGACGCTTGGACATCTGACAGGTACATGTCATACACGCGTTATTCCCACTGGAGAATTTCGGCAGTCCGACGATAAAGGCCATGCAGACACATTCGAAGGGCATTCGTGCACATTTGATTAGAACAAGGGACCCCCAGGGTTTATGCCTCACTGTTTGATGCGTGAGACATTTCGGGCAGATGATTGCTTTAAGCTTGTTCAAGGCGGCTTTATCCTCCTTCGTTAGCTTTGGCAGCGAATGCTCGCCGCTTCTGTCCTGAATCAACGCCCCTTGTAACATGGCCGTCTTCCTTTCCATCAAGAGCGCCGCGATCTGAGAGTATCATTCGATTTGTCACACAAACACCCTGTCGTACCTAGGAAGTGTTCTAGCTGTGCTAGCGTTGTGAGCACTCGTAACTGTTTGATTGCTTGGACCCTATCGTCGAGGATAGTAAGGCCAAATTCATCAACATGTTGGCCTAGTAACCGTATATCCGGGAATCCGACAGAAGACTTCTTCGGATCCAGGGTGATGGTGTTATTGCGCAGCGTGGTAAATAGAACTCGTAAATGCTGAACTTGTCCTTCGAAGGCGAAAGATCGAACGATAATGTCGTCCACATAGAGGTTTCGTGGTCAGGCAACAGTATTTCTGGTCTCATTTTGAATTTCCACTTGAATCTATACAGGCACTTCGTCAAAACCGAATCAAACACAGTGCTTCATAAGCATTGTCATAGGGGTGCATGGTGGAGGGAACTTTGGTTGCCGTGTCTCTTTGCTGCGTCTTCGGCTTCGCCGATAAGAGCGCTTGAATCACCCACTGTCATCACCCGATAGCAAAGCGGAGTCTATCTTCGACGGCGCTGAGCCGCAATTGCTGGTACTCGTGGAATCCTTGTACCACACTTGCCCCACATTTCGCGACATTATACCGAATACATGTTAGTAGTGGGCTTGGTAAAGGGTGTAAATTCAATGTGGTATACGTACGGAGTAGGTTAGGGCTGATTCAGCGACTACGTACCCCTCCGTATGTTTTTGTATGGTAAACCGGGTCAGCCTCGTAACACGCCATCCTAGCCCCTGAGAGTATGAGACGCCTTCAATACGGAGTAGTGTTCTCCTAGTTAGTTCTTCAACTCGTTCAATTGGTTCCCTCGGTCCGAGTACCCTTAATCCTAGTATGTACGAAAATCCTTTGTCTTAATATAAGGTTTTGGGCTTTGAAATGCTCTGGACGAAATGTTACGAATTGTCTCGGATCCGCAATTCAATCCTGCCGATTGACCGATGCCAAAAAACTATACGGAGTACATCTGCAGTATCATATATGATACAAAGGGAGAGCAATAATTGGGCCATCACGTGCATAACCCTGCACGTCGTAATATAATACTTTCAACTGGAGTGGGAAAAAAAGTATCTCGCAGAAATTTCCATACAGGGAAACAAGCATCTGCACCTGACGGCCGGCTCTAGGCTGCACCGTCAAGACATTTGGGAAACCGGGTCCCGCCCCGCGGACATTGGCGAAAGTTCAATAAAACTTAGAGCTTCCCACTGCATGATAGACTGTTTATGGGGTACCTATGCTCACTTTCTGCCTTCATGCATGGCCAAGTTCCCAACTGTGTGATGGGTTGGTGGTTCGAACTGCGGTCCAACACGGATGTCAAATTGTGGACGTATATAGCTCTTTTATTGGTAAGTAATGCATTCTAATTCTCTACTTACTGTCTAACATATCTATCTTAGTTGGGTCTACAAAACATGACATCGATAATAGTATGTACGATGACCAGAAACCTGGTTTATGAAAACTAAAACGAGTTTTAGTTGCAGCACAAAGTGCAGTCGCAGCCGGCTCCAGATCATGACAGGTTTGAGCCTTTATCTGGCATCATCCTGATTGAAATATTCAAATTCACTCTCTCTACAATTTGTGTCATGCGGTCAGACACAGGCGCGACCTCATCTCTGCGAGAGGGCCTCCGGGGCATACTACTTAGCCCTTCCAGTGACGCTACCGTGTCGGCATTACTTTTCACTGCGGCTACCATTTTACAGAGTCTGGGAGCTTATTACCTTGACCTTATTCCTTACCTTGTCTTGTCCCAGCTCAAGACCATTTTAACGCCTCTTTTTGCGAGGGTGATATTAAACCAGAGATATGCCCCCAAGAACTGGCTCTTCATTGCCATGATGACACTCGGCATTGTTTTGACTCAGCTTGGATCCGGCTCGGCCAAATTGAGTTCGAAAGAGCTGAAAACCAAGACGATGGTGGAAGGAGTATTTGCAATGCTCCTCGCAGGAGTTTGTGTTGCTATAGCTAGCTTGTGCATTGAGAGAACCATGAAGAAATCTGGTCTTCTTTTTCTCTGCAACGCTCAGCTAGCGGCCTATAGCTCCTCTTTCGCACTCGTTTACTTTTTCTGGCTTACCAAGTTCAGCTTTGCGCATTTCTTCGGGGGATTCAGTCCTCTGGTTTGGATCTACATAGTGCTGCAAGTGTCGGGGGGCTTTCTGGTTGCGTGGTGTGTGCAAATAACCAGCACGGTGACGAAAAATTATGCTCAGGGTCTGGGATTCGTCTTGGCCGTCCTTATGCCTCGACTAGTGGCTCATGAGCAGATCAGTATTCAGGTGAGGCTACGGAAGATCCACACGTATTGCGAGGGGTAGTGTCGCTAATTTCACCATCAGCTGCTGGCCGGAGTTGGTCTTGTCCTGGGCTCTGTACTTGGGTCGACATCTTCCAATCAAAGAAAACCGGGTATGGGTGTGTTGGAAGATCACGTGTGATCTCCCTGTTTGCTCCCAGTACTAGTCTCTGCACCTTTAAATAGTTTCTTTTTTCCTACATGCAATTCGATATTTCCAGATCATTACTATTGCTTAGTAGTAATATCTGCATCTACCCAACAGGACGAAATACGAGAAAAAGGAAACGACTCGAACGTATGCAAAGTGTGAAATATCATCTTGAATGTTGTTAGCCTCTTAATTAGAGAGGCACGGCTCATATGTAAAGACTTTGGGAAGCAATGCAAGATCCGCGCGTGGCAGATTGGCTTAATTTCTGTCTATCCCGCCACGCATGTACAGATCGACCTGTCGCCCTTTGATAACAGGTAGCTTTGTTCGAAAAATCCTTATCAAATCCTGATACTCCTGGGTCGGGAATCGACGTAGCTCCAGTTTCCGGTCGATAATACGGAGATAAAGATGACAGCATTCATCCAATGAGAAGGTCGTTAAGGTAAACCAATGTCCCACCTACATTTCTCTTCTCTATAGCTATCTATCAAATGCTCGTGCTTCTCATTTTGGTTCCCAGAAAGGCAAGTCTGAACGGAACACGTGGGAGAATTCGTCGGCAGGTCCGTCGCGGATCCACAGTATGAAATGTGATGCCTACAGCAGCCTAACTTGGCCATAGTTGAATTTTCACCGCTAACGTTTTGAGTTTCTGCCTTTCGTAACGTACATGATACATTTCGTGTATTCCGAGCTTTACCCTATCCCCGGTACTATCGTTTTATAAGCTTCTTTCATATAGTTATACAGGATCCACTTATAGAACTGCTTTCATAAGCACTTTTAGGGTTATATAATCTAGTTAGTTACTGAGCAGCTTGCTACCCTTTGTAATATACACTCATTTTACCACGTGCTCCGCATAGTACCCTTTTGGTATCAAGTCACATTAGTCCCTCTCTGTTCTACAATTACTCCTGTCTTTAGCGGTAAAATACCACCGCTCAGTTCGACAATCTACACTCGAGACTGGGAGAGTGACGGACGGACGTGCCTTTGGGTCGACGTTGGCTTAGGCAACTCATCGTCCCATCACTTCTGCAAATATCCACAATCGTCTTCGGTCTTCGCTGCTATTTTCCAAGTGTCCTGTCGCATATAGCTGGCTGTATTTGTCCCCGACGGGGAAGCTATTGGTCTCAATTCAGAGCATGCCTTTATCCTTTTATAGGTGGACATCGCACCGGCAGTTTCGGCGACGGGCGGTTATTGTATTGGCATTAGTCGCTCTCATCACTTGGCATCTACACTGGCAGATGCACGATGCATCAATTGGAGTGACTCAGTACCCACTGCTTTCAAAATACGTCTCTGGCCAGATGGGGGATGGTGGAGGTACGAATTAGCATTTCACATTTCACTATACAGGCCGTGTTCTTGCTAACATCAGCAGCTTGGCACATCCCACCAGCTTGGTTAGAGGGATCTGACGCTAATATTGAGAACATCATCGATGCGGCCACTTTGGCTCTCAATGCATCCAGATCCCTTCCAGAGAGGCAAATTCCGCACTCTGTTATACCTCTGATCATCCATCAAACATGGAAGGATACAAATCCCGATCAATGGCCAGAGACATTCCGCCAGAGCGCAGAAACATGGTTATCAGACGTTGAAAATGGCAACATGGCCTACTTTCTGTGGGATGATAGTGGCATCGCTCTGTTCATGCGACACTTTGCGCCGGAGCTAGAGAGCCTGTTCTATGCACTGCCGAGCAATGTGGAACGATCAGACGTGTTTCGTGTCCTGGTTTCCAAATGGATTGGAGGCATCGTGAGTAACCCTCTTCCCTTACCCAGGACTGAACTTGTCCAGTTGCTTCGGGAGATTGACTGAAGACAGTACGGTGATATGGACACTGAGCCCACTCAATCTCCGTCAAAATGGGTTACCCCCGCGGATCTACAGCCCTGGCAAGATCCGGAGACTGGCAAGGTGTACAATTCAACTGAGCCCATCAAAGCTATCGTTGGACTTGAGGCGGATTGCCTACCTGAAAGTGACCTCTACTGGAATATGGGCTACTTCTACCCTATCCAACTAACGCAATGGTCATTTGCCTGGGCGCCCGGGCACCCTATTCTACAATTGTTCATTACCCATCTGTTCGCAACCGTTCAGGCGGTTGCTGAGAAAAATGGAGGGCAGCTCCAATCACCCTCATCTCAAATGGCTCTCTATGATATCGACCCATTAAACCTCACCGGCCCAGTCGCATTCACGAATGCCGCTCGAGAGTGGTTGGAAACCGGCTGGGGTCTACGATGGAATGCTCTGTCCGGTTTAACCGATGGAGGACTAAGCAAATTAGTGGGCGATGTTCTGGTCCTACCTATTACCGGATTCAGGTATGTTTAGTGCCACTAGACTCGCTCGAGTACCCTGGCTTGTTCATGTACTAATTAATTGAAGCCCGGGAAGAGGTCACTATGGAAACATGGGCTCGAAGCCTGTTACAGATCCCTCCGCTCGCTTAATTCACCATGCCCAGGGGTCCTGGAGAAAAACTAGCGTTCTAGTTGAGTACGGCAAATTTTGTCGCACTTTTTTCGGGCGCTGCAGGGATTGGTCAAAAGTGCCCCATAACTGGATTTTTTGAGATGAGCGCTGGCATCCTAGCTGCATACGATGTAAGATTATCATAATAATTACTCCTAGGTAATACGTAATAATGGAAGCAAGGGTTCCACTTACGTTGGATCATCTAACTTTTTTGATCAAATTCTCTCACTCCTGAAATCACATAGGCAACTGTCAAAGTCCAAGGTTGAATACATGGTGGAGACGGGGTATTTTACTCAGAAAATCATGTGACAACTGGTACCAAGCATACCATACAAAAGTGCATAATACAGATCTATGTCTGCACAGACTGTTGAAACAGCGGGTTTTGTCATTTTAGTTAGAGTTATCAATATCTACCATTTATACCATACATTGCAATACAGACCGATTTTCTGTCAGTAAACTAGGCCGCTGCACCTGATTGATTATATAAGAGCCTTCAACCACTTGGCCAAAAGACCATAGGGACAATCGGAACCCCCGATTGTTAAACTAGGCCCTAGACTCTGCTCAAGACCACACTCCGGACTCAGGCAGCGCTTGGACATCGCGACATACCAAACATGCCCGCCAGCGTCGAGTCTGAGGAGTATGAGCTTGACTCCGAGTCATTACTTGGCCGAAGAAAACACGACCGACATGGGTCTGAACGGCGACATCACACCTTCGCCCTGCATTGGACAAAGAAAAAGCTGACCGGGCTGTTAATCCGTGTTTTCCTTATCTTAGCCCAGGTCTTGGGTGTGCTCTTTGGATTGAGAACCCGGCGCCGAGCTTGTTTCTTCGTTCATGTCACAGTCAGCGGACTTCTATTGCTGATCTGCCTGACTGCAGTATTTTGGCCATCATATACCCACTTACCGCCACATTACCAGACGCTCAGAAACCGAGTGCAGAGAAGCGAGTTTCAAGGACGCGGTAATATTGAGAACCAGAAGGTCTTTATTGCTGCTGTTCTTTATGATCCCCAGGGGAAAATTGCGAGCGGCCAATGGGGACAGGCCCTTCTCAAGCTCATTGAAATTATCGGGGAGCAAAATGTTTTCCTCAGCATATACGAAAACAATAGTGGGCAAGAAGGCGAAACTGCCCTTCACGCCCTAGCAGACCAAGTGACGTGCGACAAGTCGATCGTGTCAGAGCCAGGCCTTAGTTTAGGAGAACTATCAAGAGTGACCATCCCAGGAGGAGAAACGCGCATCAGGCGTATTGATTACCTGGCTGAAGTCCGAAACCGTGCTTTACAACCGCTACAAAATGGCAATACGACGTACGACAAACTTTTATATCTGAACGATGTTATTTTCGACCCTGTCGAAGCCTTACAGCTTCTGTTCTGCACCAACGCCGATGCCAATGGTGTAGCCCAGTACCGTGCTACGTGTGCAGTGGACTTCAGTAACCCCTTCAAGTTTTACGACACCTACGCAACTCGCGACCTACAAGGCTATGGAATTGGCCTTCCTTTCTATCCTTGGTTTACTACCGCGGGGAGGGGGCAGAGTAGACAAGACGTGCTAGACGGTAGAGATGCCGTCCGTGTCCGCAGTTGTTGGGGTGGTATGACTGCATTTGATGCCCGCTTTTTCCAAGGTTTGAATCCTATTCGATTTCGCGCAGACTCTGAGCTATTTTGGGATGCTTCCGAGTGCTGTATCGTTCATGCCGACATACAGAGTGAAGCACTGGTCTCGAACGAATCCAAAGACTCGGGATCATACATTAATCCCTTCGTTCGGGTCGCTTATAATGAGAAAAGCTATTCGTGGCTTTGGATGACTCGACGTTTCGAGAGACTTTATCCATTGATCCACAACATCTTGAACCATGTGCTCGGATTTCCTCGAGACAACCCTCGCCGCACCGAGGTACTTGGCCAAAAGGTCATAGATGCTGTTTGGGTACAGGGCGATGGTGAGGGACAGCAGGGTGAGGTTCGGACGACGGAGCGCGAATCTGGAAATGACGGCTTTTGCGGACGTCGTGGACTCGAAGTCCTGGTTGAAGAGAGAATACCTGGTCAAGACGGGTTTGAGCATATCAGGATTCCAGCCGGCTTGGTATAGTTCATGTCTGACACTATCCGGATTAATGTGTACAATATAAAAGGATGCTGTCACGAAATGACTAGCTCCCTCGGTCCCATTGTAGGAAATATTCTCTACTACCCTTGGTCTGGCCATTTCAGGCCTACTCAGCGACCGTCAAGAGGGTGTAATGTGGACTAAAAACACCCCATATACCTTTATAAACTACGGTAGATTAGTCGAGCATTGTACAGGCGACTGTCATTACATCTATTCCAACCCTTGCCACACTAGCACAAATGGAGACGAATAAGATATTTTTGACCCACACGGGGCGCGCCCGCGGTCTGAACCCTGGCGATGTAAGCCTCGTTGACGGAGGCTATGGCGCCAAGAGGGCTGCAGACGGGCCGGTGGTACTCCGTATATTCTAGGGAGAGAGAAAAAAAAATATCGATGCGGAAGCACACGTGGTGTATACGTGAGAGGGGCTCCGCAGTGAGGGGTTCCGCAGTGGGCGGGAAAAAACGGACACGGAGAGACCGGGCTCTCCCTCGAGACAACGATGTTGTTTTTTTCCGAGGGAGGGAATGGCCAAGCGATATTTGCAAGGGTCTCGCGCGACAGTCCCGAATAGAACCTATCATCTAATTTCCACAATGCCAGTATTACAACAACTTTTTTCGGGCCCAGAGAATGGTAAACACTGTACTGGGTAATCGAATTGCATGAAATACCTGGAGGATTTGGACCAACAGGATATTCTACAGAAAATAGATAGTATGGATAGTATGGACGCGTGGCTCCGGCTCCTGTTTTCTCAGGGGGTTCGGAATTTGTTGAAACCAGAAGACCGATTCCTCCCACCCCCTGCAAAAAAAGAAAAGAGAGAGAAAAAGGAACGGAGAAAATTCAACTCAGCCTTGCTAGCCTTGCGAGCTTGCGAGGGAAGGGCCTCGAACCCAGGGATCCCGGGATCCCTAGTCGACGGGCACTTTGCTTGAAGTGGATAAGTCGTCTTTAGGGACGGTTGGTAGAGCTTAGCTAGGTAGGCAGTGACATTCCTCGGTTCTTAATTGGTCGGTGAGAACATATAAGGTTTAGGGGCGAAGATCAAAGTGGGCCAGGGTTCCGAGCCTTCTGCCAGGCACCCATTTTGTGATTTGCAGACCCTAACTGTATTGTAATAGTGTATTATTCAATTACAGTAACGTTTCATACACTTACTTTTAACCCTCATCTCATCCATGCCTTACCGCCTACTGTAAGCAGGGCAAAACATTGAGGCATCTAGAGCACCTGCTCGAAACTATGCCTAATAATATCGATGTTTCGTATAAGCTGTGTGATGGGTGCATTAACTAGCTAATTGGCAGAATACCCTGTAAATTAAAGGGTGGGGCCAGGGTTAAATCTTACGGAACGTCACTGTTAGGTCGAAGGGAAGAGTCGATGGGCATCCTGGTCATGTCGGGCGATTGGATGATTCGTGCTCGTTTTTGGGTTGCACCTGAGACACATCGAATCTGTACGCAACTTCGGAAAACCATCGCGGTAACAAACCGAGAACGTCTGCTGAAATTTAAACAAATGATTAAACTGAGGAAAATTGGAGTTAGAGAATCCTCGCTTGAGTGGTAAAATACACCTCTCACCACAACAGGGCCTCCTTTTAGTGATCCTACTGAATGTACTCCATCCATACCTCTCCTCTAGTCCTTTCCTCTTCACAGCTGTTTCCCTAATGAGATGATTTTACTTCGTCTCTTTAGGCGACTAGTACGTCGGATTCTCACACAAGGCTGGCCCGCTATTGTAGCCACCTTAGCCAGCGCAGTCGTAATATGGGCACTTTTTCTGTATTTCATGCTTACTTACCACCTGGCCGATGACCCACGCCTTGTTCCTGAAACGTTTCGACATGCACGCCGACCGATCCTCATAGTGGCGCATCCAGATGATGAAACTCTGTTCTTTAGCCCCAGCATTCTCTACCATCGACACGATCCCCATGTTACACGCTCCCTGTTGGTGATCTCCTCTGGTAAGTGGACTAGGGTAACTAGTGCCTCGTTATTGGGTATTGAGACATGATCTAATGCTTGGGGAATAACCAGGAAACTACAATGGCATTGGTGAACAACGCCAAACAGAAATCCATAAGAGCTGTGCTGCATTGGGAATTTCCCAGGATCACTGCGTGGTCCTAGACCTTCCCGACCTTCAGGATAATCCGAAGAAATGGTGGGATGAGAACTTGATTCAAGATATCATTGCGCCATACATAGAGAAATGGCAGGCGGACTTGGTCAGTGTCTCTTGAACAATGAGCCAGCAGAAAACTATGTCCTAATATCGATGAATAGATCATGACATTCGATCAAGGTGGAATCTCAGGTCATATCAACCATAGAGCTGTCAGTGCCGGCATAAGGTATGTTTGTGACTTGGCCTGTCTTTCTCTTGTCCCGGCATCATGGCCGTGTAATTTGGAATCTGATGGACGTTGGTTGACATCTTACAATCCAGGAGCTATGTTGCAACCAACGAGTATGTACCCCCCGCGTATGCGCTGCAAAGTATTTCGCTCCTACGAAAGTACTCATCTTTGATCGACCTGATACCCTCCACCATCCCATTCTCATGGAAGATCATCGAAGCCCTCCTTAAACCTGCGACGAACCCTGATAGCGTGGGTCGGTCCCTCGCGCGAGAGACAGGGAAGGAGAGGGTACTCTTGGTGAGCTCGTGGCAGACATATCTTGAATCACGAGCTGCCTTTGGTCAACATGAGAGCCAGTATTCCTGGGACAGAGTACTGTACTTAGTGATGAGCCGTTACATGTGGTTCAACACACTGGAAAGGATTGGATAGCATTAGATACAATATAGAGCATTGATGAAATAAATGGCGTGTAGATCTTCTATGGAAGGTTTTCTGTCGTGTACTTGAAAAAAAAGCATAAATTGATTTTCGGGATCTGAAGTTAAAAATATAATACATAGAAAAGTGTCTGCCTACGTGTACTTATACGAAGGCAGGAGGGAAGGACATTGTAAGTTGGATTCGACGTCGCGTCGTGACAAAAAACGATGTCGCGCCCAACGGCAGCACCAGAACAGTGGGACCAAGGTTCCAATGACCATTACTGAGACAAGTAAGATAATCTTCGGCTCGATATCTTTGAGCATAAGAATTAGACGAGCGTCTTTGTTGTGCCACGAGGAAGAGCCAAGATGGCGGAAAAGGGGAGTATCGACAAATCCGTTCAACATATGCATTTTTGGGTTGTCAGGAGTCCCAGAGAGAATGCGAATATCCGATCGGTTTTTTTGTAAGGTGTATACGGTTCTGTACAGACAAGAGCTAGTCAGTCATCGCAATACGGCGGGGGGGGGGGTTCGTAGATCATTGGAGACACCCACGAAGCGTAGTGGCAGCCAGTGCTGAACATGATTGTCACATATGACAGAAGCGGCCACACATGATTGAACATAGGTAAACTGTTGACCAGGGATTTGACAAAGGGGTGATTGGGTGAGGCGAGCATCATGCCAATCGAAAATCCCGCGGGGTGGGCAGCGGGTGCGACAAAACTGAACTGCCGAAGAGGCTCAAGGGAGCGTTTGCAGGCCAGGTCGATGTCAAGAACAGCACCTAATACCAGTTTTATCGTCAATCCACCAGTCTAGCTAGAAATATCCAAACTTCACGAGTAACATACCTCCATATTTCTGCAACACCATATAACGCAGAGCGTCAACACGTTGGACCATGTACGGATAGCTTGTCCACATATCGTAGAGGTGAGAAAAATTCTCCTCCACGAATTGCGGCGCATTGCTGTCATTCCAGAGGAAAGATTCCCACAAACCATGCTGCTTGAGACAATCGGCCCTGGCTGCAAGCCATTCTGCATGCGGAGGATTTGGACCGAGATAAATATGGTGCAATCTCGCTGGAATCAACGGAGTCAAGCCTGCGTCTTCCGTAGAGTAATTGGCCGGGAATGACGAAAAGGACACATCAAAATGGTCGCGTTGCTGAGAAATGATCGCTTCGGCCGAAGAATTGGGCCATATGAACGGTAGTCGAAAAAGGTGGTATAATCTCTGAACTGAAGGAGCTAATAGACGCGCAAAAATGAGTACCAGTACAAGCACCAGAAACACTCGAAGTCGACCTCGCGACATAACTCCTGGCGAAGTCAGGACAAGATCATGACCAGCGAAAGAAGGCGTATAGTGCTTAGAATGATGACTTTAAATATATACGGAAATTGCTGCCTAAAAAGGTTTCAGTTCGGGATATACGTATTGACTAGTAATGGGGGAAGCATCTGAGAAGGCGGATCCAAGATTAAGTACGACTTGTGGCTTTGTCCGTGATCATATTGGGATGCTACAAGGGGCCGTTTCTAATCAACCAGGTAGACTACACGAACCCTGCACGAGCATAAGGTAGCCATTCATCCCCTAGCTAAAGATGGTATCATAACACGTGTGGATTGCCAGAATATATCGCCTGTTGGAATAAAAATCTATGAGCCAAATGCATCCCAGCACATTCAAGAAAAGAATTATAAGTTTACAACAGGCCAAATTTGTTAGACTAGAGCATCCTCGCTGGACATCCCGCTGACCGATAACTTCCCAATACATACCTCTAGAAGAGGGGCCCCAAGCCTTAGGGCTAGTATTCATCGTGAAGTCTCTTAGTAAAGCTTAGTTTGAAGCGCTAATTGTCTTCCCAGCCCCACCCGCGTTTTCAAGGTGGGGTTCGGAATATCGAGTAAAAGGGGGAGAATTACAACATGTTGTTCTGTCTCCATAGAACTCAGCATGGGTTAAGCTACACTAAGGCCCTTTTCAGAAGTATTGTGGCGATGCACACTACTTAAGATCAGCACATGAATCCGCAGTCCCCTAGCTGATCTAGAAGTACGAACGGCCACTGTTGTTATTAAAGTTCAATTCATCGTAGACGACATTCGCGGGAATAGGGCTGAGTCTGCTAACTGATGTAAAGCTCGATGTTCGGGTCTTAGCAATTATAGTAAGTAGCTAGTGAGGGTGTTAGCTTGACATGGCGGGACTCATCAAGGGCATTCCCCTTTTTGTTAGGCAACCCAAATTACCGAATACATAACGTTAAGTACAGTAAACCCAGTTATAGCGAACCCGTATATAACGAATACCTGGTTTTTACGATCGGAAACCGGTGCTTCAAAACGAATTTCCCTGCTTACTACGAAGTTCGTTATTTCACCTTTTCCCCCATACTAAATTCGTTATATTGAGGTTTAGTCAGCATATGTGGCCAATTAAAATGAACCGCTAATCGATCCCCAGTTCTTTAAAGCTCGGTCCACCTCCTAGGAGGCCACTCCCTAAGAGTGGCCCTTCTCTCGAGGTGAAAATCAGTCAATTATAAAGTTTAGAAGCTAATATAGGTATAGATGCTATAAGTATATAATACGAGGAGTATTGGAGTGTTTTTTGATATATAACTCTATATATAAGCCAGATATATACTTTTTTAATGCATGGGACCTGGACTTTTACGAAAACCCCGGTTTAACGAAGATTTTGCCGTGTCTCAATTGATTCGTTATGACTGGGTTTTTACTGTAATGACACCGCTGATAAACTAGCCCAAAATATGGCAAGTGTTCCCCCTACTCGGTACTAAGTACGGAGTAGACGTGCCGGTACCTGGCTCGCTGATTCTAGCCAGGGCCACCCTGTCGAAATCAGACGATCCCCCTGCACCATAACAGAAATTCACACTAGTGGAATCAAAACATTAAATTTTCTCTCAAACTCTCTAAACCATTTTCGGTAAGACCCACACGCGAGATCTGCGCACTAGAGAAATGGTACTGCGTCCTCGACAGAGGTGCGAAGACGGATACTTGAATTTACGTTTGTATCGCTCGGCCCCTTAGCTTCCGATAAGTAATCTCTCGCATGGTTACGGCGTTCCGATAGTCTGATCAACGTGGCTTATAGTCCGCTTCGACAATGGGGGAACTCACCAAAAATAGCTTTGGTTCTTGTCGTTTTTGCTTTTGAGTATATTAACCTCTTTTCAGTCATAACAATTCATAGCATTCGACTGTGTTTAATCTTTGCGAAATCTTGAAACCAGATGTTCCGGACCTCACTCCAGGGACGAAGCGTCAGCAATAACGAAGAGTTCGCTTGAAGGCACTTGTCATGCGTATATGACAGGCATTTCAACTCCTTACGATTATGCCCCGTCTCTAGCTGTAGGAATAGCTTTCTGTGCTATTTTTGGGATTTCTATGTTAGCTCACATTTATCAAGCCTCTTGGGCCCGAATGTGGTGCGATCGGATGCCTAGGTAAGCATCTACTCCTATTGCTCTGACGCGGATTTGGAAGGGAAAAAGTATCTTGTACTGACGGATTATGTTACATTCATTTGGCGGAGCTACTAGGATGGGCGGCTCGCACCTGGTCTGCCTTGTGCCTATATAAGTTGGAGGCGATTCAAGATACAGATTGCCACACTAATCATAGGTGTAAACTGTCCACAAATTTCAAGCCTTTCACTCAAGAGTCCATCAATAGTCCTAACGCGACTTACTTTAGCACCCACCTTCTTCACGGCCGGTATATACGTTATACTAGGCCGACTCATACATTTCTTCGGGCAGGAATCATTTTTACTTAGCCCTAAGATGTACCTTTGGGCTTTCTGCACATGTGACCTGATATCGTTAAGTCGTTCAGGCAGCCGGTGGCGCCCTTGCGGCAGCAGCCCTTTCGGATCCGAGTGGAGATACGAAGCCAGGAACGGACATAATGGTGGGGGATATAATCTTCCAAATGGTAGCCATTACTATGTTTACTATTTGTGCGGCTGACCCCCCTGCGCCGCCTCGTCCGTCATAAACTGCTTTATCTGATGACAAGCGAAGTGGAATCACTGGTGACTGTCACTGCTCTTTCCATGGCATTCATATATATTCGAAGCATTTATCGAACTATTGAGCTGCTGCAAGGTTGGACTGCGTACCTTATAACGCATAAGGAGTACTTTATCGCGTTCGATGGAGCTACTATGGTTGCAGCAGTGGCCGTGTTTAACGTCTTCTAACCCGCTCGGCTGCTTCCGACTGATAATTCTGCATAAGATGCAGCTCAAGGAATGAGGCCTTTGTATCTACGAGTCATGAAACGCCATAAACATTACTCACAACAATTACGCTGCAGGCATGCGTACTCTTCCTTGGTCTTGGGCTTTGGTATGCACAATAAAAATAGAGTAGAGTCCTTGTATAAACACTCGTTGTGATGTTTTTGGGGAGGTTAAGGGAGGCCATTCCTTCGTTAATTTCGTCCCTATCGAAGACCTATATCTCGTTGGTTAGGTGTCAGTGTAAATAGAATTTCAAGGACCTAAGTTTTGATCTTATTCGACTCCCACTAGACAATTTCCGTACAATTGCTCTTCATTAGCTAGCCGTCACGATATATGTAGTATCCGAGAGGCTCTGGCCAGATATACATGCTGTACTGCTATTAGAGACATCAACTAGGCAGAAGGTTAGGTGGAAAGTAAATTTCTGGCCACCGAAGTGGAGTGAATTAAGGTCAGTTGACCTGGTCCCAGTCTATGTCTAGATCATCCCTGCTGGTTGTGACGAAATCTTGGAACACACGACAGTACTTATATACGATACTTCGCTAGCTTATAGTTTTCAAAGTGTTATAAGAAATCACTGTTTTATTGATCCATCTCTGGGGGCATAATGATAACTACAATTAGGTTTTGATATATCATTAATATAAAGGAAGCCACACTCTTTATAGACTGCGTATTTTAGCTGCCAGGCCTTAGCCTTTAACAAATAGCTCGAGGGGCAATAACGCATGCTAGGGCTGTTAATTGCTCTAGACATATCAAAACATTAGTGTCTAAAGAGTGCATGGGCACTCGCCGTAGTGCATCTCAAATGGGGTGATCGCACGACAGAATGTGAAGGCTTGCGATGGTGTTCTACGCTTAGTGGCGGAGGCGGAGGTGCGTTGGCAAGACATATGCTTCTACTTCCAGAGTCATGGTGACGACTGTCCTAAAGCTGATAAGATGCGGATCGATGTGGTTCTCTGGACTGTGGTTAAGTGTCGTAGGTGAGTCTTGGCTCGCATCTGTTCTGGATGTAGATGCCGCAACCCGCCTAAAGCAATACTGACCTTGATTGCGCGTTTGATTGCTTGCTAGAAGTGTTCCTTCTAGCGAAGTTCCTGGTCGAACACCACACCTAGCAACTTGGCCGTGGGCGACGGCTCGATTGTCTTTCCGTCCATAGCCACTTGACTCTAAAGCTGTTTGCGTCTTTTCCTAGTAATATGAACCAGTTTGGTTTTTCGGCCACGAAGCAAGACCCTATTCTACAGGCCTATCCTATGCCTCGATACGGGGAATGCCTTCTGATTGAATCTTGGCTAATCTCTCTTCGGCTAAGCATTCTACACCCTAGCGGAAGTAGTCATCGATAAAGGCGGATAGGCCGCCATGAGAGTTAACCGGTCGGTCGACTAAGAGTTGAGAAATACGAACAGGATATTGGAGAAAGGTAAACCCTATACTAGTCCTGCGTTCACTAGTGGTGTGGCCTCGGTGTGGGGTATATCTATGGTTCCAGTCCATCCTAATTGAATAGCAGCCAACTTGAACTGGGTCCTTGCCAAACCTCGTAGTACTGGTAAACTGAAAAGCTAGATGCTTCTTTGATATGTGACTAAAGCCCACGTAGAGTGTATCCTTGCGAAAGGGGGAAATCAAAATCATCCATGGCACGACTTTCCATTTTGTTGGCTAGCTATCTTTAATCATGACTACTACTACATTCATCACAGCAATCTGGGGCTAGTACACGTCCAAATACAGTTCCAACGCTTACAGTCCCGGCGGATTTCACCCTGTTCACCTGGGGGACGTGTATAATGGAAGGTATGAGATCCTAAGGAAATTGGGCTTCGGTCAGTATTCTACAGTGTGGCTGGTAAAGTGAGAAGCGTGATCCCGCGTCTTGATGGGTAGACCTACTCACAGAAACATTTAAAGTCTGCCCTGTTACAGGGCGTTAAAGGTACTCAACGCAGAATGTTATGGTGGATCTAAAGACATCTTTGAACTCGAGGTGCTCAGGTGTTTAACCTATTTCAATCCCGACCATCCAGGGTATCGACATGTTCTCAACTTGATTGATTCAGTCGATCTCATTGGTCCTAATGGCTGCCATACATGTCTGGTGCTCGAGCCCATGGGTGAAAGTCTTGTAAGTATTAGCGCGTTGTTTCCTAAGTTTCAAATACCGACGCCCATTATACAACGCTTCACTAAGCAACTCCATCTTGGTCTGGATTATGCACATCACTCAGGTATATTCATACGGGTAAGTAATCCGAGATCTAATGTGGTTTTCAACATCTAAAATTATTACCCAGACATACATCCTCGGAATATCATGGTCTGGATCGGTGACTTTTCGATTATTGATGACTATCTGACGAAGACATCTGCAGATGCTGCTGCAATTAACCCTATATCTGATTCCTCGGAAATTGTATCTCAACCATCGAGAGACTTTTACATCCCAGAGTCCAGTGATTGGATGGACCTCGATGTTGTTCTATGCGACTGGGTTCAGCTAGTTGGGTCAACAACCACCTTACTGAAGTTATTCAACCTACACTTTTTAGGGCGCCTCTTAAATCACCGCCCCCAAACCAGCCAAGCACGCTGATTACTGGAGACTCGGATACAAAGCCCCCAATCAGCCAAGCATGCAAACCATCACTTCGGACTTATGCTAACTCCCTCCTTGCAAGCACGTAAGTTGACATAAAGCGTGCAATGAAGCCCCTAGCGGATATTAGATATAGAAATATCTCCAATATGAGACTGGTTTCCCCCGCATCATAAATCACATTCAGCTTCTACACAATCCAAAAACAATGATCCAGCTCAAACCATTCACGCTCGCCCTTGGCCTCTCTCTATTCATTTCTCTCGCCCTTGCAAAGGATGCCGAACTCTCCTCCAGCCTTGTAGGCTGCAAAGAGGTCTCATGTCCCATGGAGGGTTCCAATGACCGCTGCACAGTGGGAAACAACACTTTCCTTGGTATCGGGCTATCCCGCATCCCCGACGTTCCGTCCTCTCTTGAGGGCTTCTCCCTCATGAAAGGCGTCAATGTGTCTGCTGGTATGGCTGGCAAGGACAATGACAAAGCCACGCGTCCTTTCAGGTCGTTCTATTACCTCGGCACGCCCTCGAATGTCGATATCAAGGACTTGTCCGGCTGTGTTTTCGTCTTCCACGATGCCCCATCTAAGAAATTCGACGGAGCGGATACCCATGCTGCGAGGGGGACTTGTTCCGATATTATTGGTAAAACATGTACTGAAAAGCTTACGGAGAAGGCAACGAAATTAGCTGAAGACGCGGATGGGAATGTTTGTATGAGGCTTGAGCGAGAATTAAAGAAGACTTCTTTCGATGACTGCGATGGGTTTGCGGGAAATGGTGGCAAGCTTGAGAATTTCACTGTTCAGTCGCTTGATAATCTTGATACGGTTAAGAATTCATCGAACTGCTGGCCTATTCAGCCCAAGTCTGATCAACTGGTGGAGCTTGCGAGTGTTACTGCTTTGGTAAGTGGAATCCTATTCAATTATAACATCAGTCGTTAATATATTGTAGAACGACTACACAGCGCAGGCTATGTTTGACGAGGCCTATAAGATTACCCCGGTCCTCACTGTATTCACTGGGAAGGGCAACAGCAGTCTTGTCGACAAAACTGCTTCTCAGCCGACATGTTTGAAAGTTGTCACAGAAGAGAATACCGGTGATTACAAGGATAGTAGTGAGAGTTCCGCGGTGACTGTCAAGGCAAATGGATTTGCTGCTGGCATTGCGGTAGGAATTTTGGCATTACTGTAGTAGATAATTGGATACCGGAATATGCAAGGGGGAAAACACGCTAAATTAGCGCGACTTCCAAGGACGTGTATCTCCAACTTTATCTCAAACACGTCTACCCTCAAAATAAATCCAAGATCAGTACAATTTACCCCAAAGTAGAGAAACTATCAACTTCCGCAACCGACTTCCGCATCCGACCCACAGATACGCCATCACCATCTCCAACCATGTTCGCAACCCACCCCCAAACACCCTTCAAAAATTACACTCCAATCCTCTCCTCCCCACTCAGCCATACCACACCTATATGGACAATGTCCCCAACGCGCAACGCGTCACAAACTCCAAACCTCTCCAACCCACCCCCAATCTTCAATATCCAAACTGAGCCAATCATCCGCCACACCCAAACCAACCACACCCCAATCGCAATGAACTTTAACGCGTCCGCCTCCTCAACACCACCAACCTCAAACCAATTCTCAAACCCCCAGACCTCACCGACACCACGCCCGAAACCAAAATACGAAGCGCGCTACGCATCCATCGCGAATCCGCTCAAGGATAAGGCCGGTCTAGCGCGGTCAAGAACGCGCACGATGTTTCTCAATCGCGTGCGGAATGAGCGTGATGATGGACGGTTTGAGGCGCGTGGTGAGCAGATGATGCGGATGGAACATCTTGCTGATCGGAGAAGATGGGAAGAGAGGATGGCGAGGGAGGGGGAGGGGGTTGTTGGGTTTGAGGAGGATGATATGCTTCCTGGTATGTTTTTTTATTCTTGGATAAAACATTGATTATTCTTTGAGGATGGACATTGCTGACTTGGTAGATGATGCGCTTGATGAATTTATTTCTCAGGAGGAGGCTATGGAGATGGCGATTCGGGAGACGCAGGGTGGGAGGGAGCGAAATGGGGATGTGCCGTTTAGTGATGATGAATATGATGACATTTTTATGGGATTGTCGGAGCGGGGGAATCAGGCTTTGCAGTCTCAGGATATGGATATGTCGTGAGTGGATTGGGCTACGTGTGTTTGACTTTTGCGAGGCATTGCATTGGGTGGCGTTTTTTTGATTCTTGGGCGAGATGGGACGGATATATACATAAAGTAAATAAGGGTATATAGATCTAGGTTGGCGCATATGTACAATACAGAGATGATGTATGACAAGGGAACAAGCACGTCTTGACAAGACGATATCTTTTAGCTGCAATACATTTTCAAGATTATATCACTGCTGCGGGCAATCAGGCACGCCAGCTCCAGCATTTCCCAGGTCATCCATGAGGGGATTCGATACGAGTTCCTCAGGCGGGCTTCCAGCCGCTTGCATCTGGGGAGATAGTCAGTAAACAGCCAGAGCTCGAGAATATCAAACAACTCACCTCCTGCATCCTCTCCCACACATACTCCCGACACTTGGGATCATCATCCGAGAACCCCTTCTCCTCGAACTTCCCCACAATCTGCTTAACAACGCGCGCCTGCGTCTCAAACCGCTCCATATCCTCCGCAGAAACCTTCCCACTACCCTTATTCTTCTCAATCCACGGCCCAAACTTAACATCCAACTCCTTCATCGGCTCATACAACATCTCCTTGTTAGACAGCTGCTCCATCATACCCATGAACATCTTCGACAGATCTCCATCTTCGCCAGCACCCGATGCCCCAGCCTCAACAGCCTTAAGCAGCTGCGCCAGCATATCATCGGAGATATCATCTTCATTACTTGCGGCAGCGGTAGCCTTATCACCACTTTCTTTCATCCGCCCCATTGTGCGCTTGATGGCGTCGTTGAACGAGTCGGGTTGTTCGCTTATAGCTGCAGCTGCAGCTGCAGCTGCAGCTGGCGTAGATGATGCCTGAGTGGTAGGGGTAGAAATTCCAGCCGCGGCAGCGGCAGCTGCGAGATTCTCCGCTGAAGGTCCGCCAGCACCGCCTTCTTCGGCCATTACGTCGGCGAGAAGCTGTTTGAGGAAATCGCCTGGCGCGATCCCGCTCTCTTCGAGCTGTTTTGCGAATACGTCGGCGCCTTGGTCGACTGTTGCTTGGAAGTTGGGGTCTGAGCTGGCTGCGTTTCCGCCTGGTCCCATCATGTTCGCCATGTCTTGTTCGAGTTGCTTGAGGAAGGCATCTTCGTCGAAGTCTGCGGGTGCGATTCCTGTTGAGGTGTTTGGGGTGGTGGTGGCAGGTGGGTTTGCGGGAGGGGCGGGTTTGGGTTTGTTGAAGTCGTCGAGGACATCTGTATGTGTGAGTGTTTGTGTATTCCACGTGGCGGGGTGAGGGGGAGAGGGGATTTGGTACCATCTAGCTCATCGAAATCTGAGTCTTCGTCATCTTCAGCTGCAGCTGCTTTTAGTGGTTGTGCTGGTGCTGGTGCTGGTGCGGGCGCTGCTTCCGGTGCAGGTGTGGTTACGCCATTGGTGTTTTGCGCGGGCTGAGATTCTTGTGTGGTCGGCGCGGTTACGGTGGAAGCCTCTTCGGGGCGATCCTCGGTCGGCAAGGGGGTAGCCATATTGCGAAAGAAAAAAAATAAGCTATGATTCTTAATTGGAGGTACGGCCCGGAGTGAAGGTTAATTTTGGAGGTAGAACGTCTGGAGATGAGGTTGACATGTGACGGGTGTTTGGCGGGGGAGATGCCGATCGCCGAGGGTTAACATTTTGCCTAGGAGTGCTCCGAGGGACCATAGTATGAGGACTATATGTATGGTATGGTATATATGTATGGTGTATATGGTATATTGTATTCGACATATCTTATACAGAGTAGAAATGAAAATATGTCTAAATATGTCTAAATATATCTAAATATATCTAAAATAAAAGTCAATGTGTATAAATTGCCAGGGTCTTTGAATCGAGGCCGAGTCCAAGGTTATGTATGGAGCCGATCTGATGCAAGTCCAATATTAATATAAAGATCTAAGCACTAGATTCATATCCAAAGCCATGAGATCATAAGTTCAGACTAGGAGTGTGATCCTTGGCCCCCCGCATCATCTCAAACCAGGATGTTCCATGCGAGAAAAATCTGCAATCTGCAATGCATTCTAAGTCCGGGGAAGGGGCGTCATGCGATGATCCTTTATTGGTCTCCTCGGAGAACCGGTTGAGGGTGGCGCGTGATTCGCTTACGAGTGCCCCAATGGGTCAGGGCAATGGGGTCATGTGGCATTATCTGAAGGCGGAGGATGCCGAGATCCAATAATGGTCAATAATGTTATGGGACCGGTATCGGATATACGGAATGAACACGTTTGGGGTTCTCCGCGGACAACTTTCATTTTGAACAAGTTATTGTATGTTGTAGGTTAAAGGTGTGTACTGTGTACAACATATGGAGTACGAAGTAGAGGACGGAATAGAGTACGGAGTAGATGGAAGAGAGGAAGAAGAACAAAGACCTTTGTGGATCATGGGTAAGGCCAAGTAAAACGTGGAACCTCCCCCAAAAATGAAACCCCAAAGAAGTTAGAGAAAGGAGAAAAAAAAAAAAAAAAAGAAAAAGGTCA
This sequence comes from Penicillium cf. griseofulvum, assembly GCA_028974015.1. Classification (NCBI taxonomy): domain Eukaryota; kingdom Fungi; phylum Ascomycota; class Eurotiomycetes; order Eurotiales; family Aspergillaceae; genus Penicillium; species Penicillium cf. griseofulvum. The sequence goes on from JAPQKP010000005.1 coordinate 1,847,582, forward strand.
GAATTCTAAGTAGGCGAGCCCCTCCTGACCAGACAGACTTTTTTTTTGTTAGTCAATTGATTTATTTTATTTTTTTCTCTTTTATCTTTCCTCTGACTCTTTCTTTCTCATAATTTCAGTTTTCTTTATGTCACAGCTTTTGAGCTTCCTTCCTGAAAGCACGTCCCTTTCTTAGCCGCGCGTGTCCCCTTTACCCTTTTTATCCTTTTTCCTTTTTTTTTTTTTTTTCTTTTTTGCCGGCCATCAGGTCCGGCAACGCGGGGAAAACTGGCTGTGTCTGTTCCGTGTGCGGAGGGCCGCCTACAGGCTTGAATTAGATTATATAATGGTCTCTATGGTTGACCATAATGATATGGCCATGGACTCAATTGTTCCTAAACATGAGCCTGGTCCTGATGGTTCGATCAGTTCGACTGTGTCAACACCAGATCCAGAAGCAGAACCCTTGACTCAAGATGCCGCGCAAACTCAGAAGAGGAAGGGAGGCAGGAAACCTGTACGTAACAGCTTTTTGCAAATCTGGGGCCCCGCATTCCTGTGTTACCTGCAACTAACTCCTTCAGATATATGCCACTTCAGAAGAGCGAAAGCAACGCAATAGGCAGGCCCAGGCGGCTTTCCGAGAACGCAGGACGGAGTATATCCGCCAGCTAGAGACCACCATCAAACGCAATGAGGAATCTCTGCAGAGTCTGCAACAGAGTCATCGCAGTGCCGCCGATGAATGTCTAATGCTGCGGTATAAGAACTCCCTGCTGGAGCGCATTCTTCTTGAAAAAGGTAACCCTTACCCTCGAACCTCTGATCCAAACCTCAACTAACCCCCAACCCCTAGGCATCGATGTCCAGGCCGAACTACGCCTGAAAACAGGGGCGCCGGGCGCTCCTCCCAAGGCAAACCCTATGCCCCCAAAGACAGCACACAGTGCGGGGGCACGCCCAAACCAGCGACACCCCGCAGGCATCGCCTCGAAGCCCGAGACGTTCGGCATGTCGCAGCGGGAAGGCGCATACGGGATCCCATCACCGCAGTTCCAAGCAACCCCCACCTCCCACGTTTCCTCACCCTCGCACGCCAAGTCCCCCGGCTTCGGCTTCCAGGGTGCCATGTCACCTATCGAGGGACGGCCCCAGCTACTCCCCCAACCTCGAACTTTCAGTCAGACTTCGCCGCCGGCAATCAGCATGCCGCAGACCGAGCCATCAGACTCCAAGCCCCAGGCTCGTGGAGCTATGGGTCCTCGCGGTGCGCGGGTCGCGGCTGCTTACTATCCTTCTCCATTCCAGAAACACTACGATCAACTCGGTAAGCCTGTCGTTATCTCGATCTTTAGGTCCTCCCCAACTGACCTCCCAAGCAGAACAAGAGTACGATGCACAGGCCGATATGGTCGACGATGATCACGACGGTTCAGCATCATATGTCCCTGGATTCACTCCGCAGTCCGTCCCCTCGGGCTCTCACAATATGTCTGGTTTCCAACCACCAGGCGAGGGCACGCCCAGCGATTTCAACAATGCAAATCAGCTGCTCGGCCAGTACGAGCCGATGCTGGACACGGATCCGTTCGGGTTAAGCGCTAGCATGCACTTCCCCACGCCGTTCAACTACGAGCACAACTCGAGGCAATGAACTTTTTAAAAATTAGTCTGCATCTTTTTTTCTTTCTTATTCTCTTGTTTTTATATTCATATATCCGTCCATCTTATGTGGTGAATGATCATCTCTTTCTAAAAGTTTGATTTGAGCATTGTCCGGCGTTGTTAGGGTTTTGATACCAATGTTCTCTTCTGGTTTTCTTCAGAGGTATATTTATACGACATTTTGTATATGAATCGAATCTTCCCATCACGGCCATTAGATAATATAACTTGCATCTGCATATTTTCTAATAACGATAGAATTATTATTTAGAATATCAGCACCATTACATTTTTGATCACCTATTATGATGGACTACTATATATACTTTTGTTGCTATTATAATACGAGCTTTGGATACACTATCGCCGAGTGTAGCATATGCTGAAAAGCCTGTTAACCCAAGGTTTGGAACATCCTTAGGTTGGTTGTCCGTGTTGCAACGGGGGAAATTGTCAGAGTTCAAGCGTATACAAACATTGCGCCTTTCTGGCCATCCGGCATAACAGTACAAGCTGAGGACATGCGTCACAGCACCAAAGTATTAAGGATACTATGGATCTCTTTGCCAGTTCCTGAAAAGACAAACGATCCCAGGTCCCTGGCCCTGGGATCTCCACTGGCGTTCCTAGATCCCTCATGCTCCCGAAATTCGTGCTCCAGGAACAGATGTAAAAGCGCATGGCTTTTTTATTGAAAGTTTTTCCGGGGAGTGACCCCACTGATCGCCCGGCACTATGGGAACCTGTGAATTCCCGCTTCAAGTGAGTTTTACCTCTTTGGGGATAGCCGCCTACGCCGTCACTGCTCCTCCGAGTATATAAGAGGTGTCCTTGCTGTTCTGCCTTGCTGTTCTGACACTCTCCCCTCCTAATTTCTTCTTCTTCAAGCTCCCTCCCATATTATGCACGCGATCGCAATCCCACCTTTTTACCTTGCTGCCTGGCATGTCCGGCGGCAACAAATTTCTATCCCTGGACCTTACTTCGTTTTAAGAACTACCTTTTACTAGAAATCGATAGGCTCTCAGTTTACTTCGATTCTGCCTCTCGAAGACTGGGTCTCCCTATAACTACCGAGACCCCTATTTCGCCTGTGTTATCTCTCGATGACGTCCGAGGGGGTTGAAGGCGAGGCCGGCCTCCATCCAAGCCACAACACAACAAAGACCATTTCCAACTCCAGCTTTTTCAGGGGGCATCGGGCATCTACGCTTCCTACCCCGGCTGAGGTGAGAGCTATCAATAAGGAGTTAGACAATATTGCTGGCAGAAGGTTCAACCGACCCCCGCCTGTCAAATTTCTATCATTGGGCCTAATTGCTAAATATAGAGCCAATACAACCGTTACAGAGACAGAGACCCAAAATATGATATACAAGCAGTTGAAAGGCAAAGTGCCAGTTCCTAAGGTATTTAGGTGGACCGAAGACGGTGGCCAAGTAGTCATCTATATATCTTTGATAGGGGACGAAACCTTAGAGCAAAGATAGGGTGCTTTAAATGATAAGAAGAGAGAGGCTGTCTGTAAAGAGCTTAACAGTATGTATGACCAAGGCCTGGAGCTCGTTATAGCCCGACCAAATCCTTTACGTGGGTAAGTGATTTGAATTTACGGTAGCGGACTTATACCGAAGTACCCCTTAGGTGGTATAGATAATCAACCTATAAATGATTTTTTTTCTTTCCGGTCATCGGGACTTGGCTGGCCTATTCTACGGTGCAGATGCCGTCCGAAATTTCAGAATGGCTGCGACATCGAGATTGATGGGGAAGTGTCCTTGGTCTTTACGCATGGCGACCTTGTGCCTCCAGATATCATTTTATCATCCGGGAAAAATCCAGTAGTAGCTGCCGTTATTGATTGGGGCCTGGCAGGGTGGTATCCTGCTTACTGGGAGTATTGCAAGGTGCGTCGCGTCCGGCCGAATCCGGAATACTTTGAAGACTTGGAAGAGGAATGGAATACGAGATACCTGCCAATTATTTTGGATCCGGTCGATGATGAGACTGTGTACCACCCTTGACTGTGGTTTGTCTTGTCTAAGGGTATCTAGTGCGAATGAAGATGTTGGGATTATACAACCGTGGATAGAAAATATACATGAATCTTATATGTATTCTGGCCCTTAGGTAGGTCATGGGCACATACGGTCAGGCTGACTGTGTTGAAAGAGTATAAATCTGATACAAAGCATGTAAAGTGGGATATTAGATCTTACAAAAGATGATTTAAGATACTAGAAGTATACTAACTTTGAATTTTAAAACTGCCTGTCATGGAACGATCACATGACAACACCCTTCTGCATTTAACCACCTAGCCTAGTTCTACAGAATATCATCCTTTTTTCCATCTCCTATAACACAGCCTTTGTCTCGGGCCAGTTGGTTTAGATTTTTCATGTGTGCAAGTGGCGTTGATGTTTAAACTCCGAACACCGAGCCGCAATCAAGATAACCCACGGAATTCACCTCAGACATTATTTAATAATTCTGCTTCTTCTAAGTGAACCAGTGAAATGGTTGCAAGGATAATAGTCGGTATGGAGTTAGGGAATAACTAGCTGGTGTGGAGTTAAGCAAATGGTTATGTCCGGGCTGTATAAGATCTAGTTCTTCGATGGCTCGATAAATAAAGATTGCAACCTCGCTTTCTGTATAACTTTCACTATACCTATTCATTCACATACTTCAAGAGAATCTATTCTCCCGGCCTTCTTATTCTACACTTTACGCTTCAACTTTCCTCACTATAACCATTCTCACCATGCACATCTTCGTTACTGGAGCTACCGGCTTCATCGGCAGAGCAGTTGTAAACGAGCTCCTAACCGCCGGCCACACAGTTACAGGTCTTGCCCGCTCCGACGAAGCCGCCGCTTCCCTAATAGCGAAAGGCGCTAGAGTACTCCGCGGTTCCTTCCGAGACCTCGAGATCATTAAGCAAGGAGCACTCGAGTCTGACGGTGTGATCAACCTTGCATTCGACCACGACTTCAGCAAGTATGAGCAGAACTGCCTTGACGAGAAAGCGACCATCGAAGCTCTAGGCTCAGTCCTGATCGGAACGAACAAGCCTCTGATCACCACCACCGGCACCTTGGGGCTCTCCAAGGGTAAACTCAGCACCGAAGACGAAGTCATTGATTACGAAGAAGCGATGAACATCCGCCTTCGTAATGAGAAAGTTGTTACCCGCCTCGCTGAGCAAAACGTGCGTGCTTGTGTCATCCGTCTGGCGCCGACTGTACACGGCGACGAGGACCGCGGGTTCGTCCATACGCTCGCTGCTCTGGCCCATTCACAGGGAAATGCTATTTACATCGATGAGGGACTAAATCGTTGGCCTGCTGTTCATCGGCATGACGCTGCTCGTCTCTACCGACTTGCTGTGGAGAAAGGTGTTGCTGGAAGCAAGTACCATGGTGTGGCTGAGGAGGGTGTCGTCTTTAAAGACATTGCCGAGGCTATTAGTCAAAATCTAGATCTCCCTGTTGTTTCCAAGTCTCTTGAAGAAATGGGCGGCGTTAACGGTTTCATGGCTATGGTTATGAGCGTCGATAATCCGACGTCAAGCAAGAAGACCCAGGAACTTCTTGGATGGGAGCCAGTTGGCCGGAAGCTTTTGGATGATATCAAAGCCGGGGTTTATGCCCAGAAGTGAGCTGTAATATAATGTGTATAATTTTGGAAGGAGGGAAGGCTTGGAGCTTTAGGCATATATCGGGACCGGAATGCATACCCAAGGGAGAGAGAATGACCAATGTGATTACTAGCCAGACGCAACAATCCCCACTGACATTCCAATCAAAATCCAATTCATTTTTGCCACGGATAGCTCCATGATTACATAGCTACTGCAAGGTCTTAACAAAAGGTGTAGTCCACAGTCAGATCGGCATACTCCACCGATACGTGTCAATTCAGTGTAAGCTAATGAAATATAGAAATATGCATAAGATCATATACAGAATGGGTGGATATTATTTGTACAAGAGCGATTAAACCCAGCAAGTATGAGAAAAAGTATCCCCAGAGCAGTCCTTGACGTAATGATTACGTAAGGTACCCTAAGCCCTAGACTGCGGGAAGCCAATCAGCGGCCACGAACATCTTCGCTTAGGAGCAGAAGCCGCCTTTCCTGATTAGTCACCTTACACCCTGCAACCACAAACCGTGGACCTCTCTTCACCCTGATCATTCATCATCATCAAATTGACAGGCCGGATTCCCTTGGGTTCTGCCTTGTGCCCCGTTAACTCCTCTAGACCGATTGTCTAAAGTTGAGCGCCTCCCCCCGGAAGGTCTCCGAAACACAACAGGCGTCATGGCGGAGTCCGTCCGGTCGAAGGTACGCTGAAATGGAGCTTTCCTGCGCGCTGTTAGCGACGCAATGCTTGGAAGAAATCGCGATCTGGAAGCGATTTGGGGAGGATATTTTTTTTTTTAAATGTTCAATAACTAATTCGAATTGATTATAGAACCTCTACGAGCTTCTGGGTAAATTCCCCCTCCCTTGAATGCAATTCTCGGCTATCTTTTCCGATGTCATTGAGCTCCTTCTATCCGGAAGAACCAAGCTCTATTCGAACCGTGCATCCGTTTTTCGGTCTATTTGATCGCTAATGTTACCTATCATCAGGTAACGACCCAGAGCTCGACCCCAGCAGACCCGCTCCTCCCCCCACGAAGGCTATCGACCGTCCCGTCGACCGCTCCGGAAAGCGTGATGCTCCCAAGGAGCAGCCTGCTCGTCACACTGAGGCCAACGCTCGCCGCGGCGGCCGTCCCGCCGCTGGCAACGAGGCCGGTATGTGTTTATAAGAAATCAGTCAACGGAACCATCGGACTAATTAACTGGATAGCTTACCGTGACCGCAACGCTGGCCGTACCCACAACCGTGAGAAGCCCACTGATGAGGCTGCTCCCGCCGCCCGCCGCGGTGGCCGTGGCGGCCGTGGTGACCGCCAGTCCCGCACTGGCCAGACGTAAGCGATTCCCTCGAACGAATGAAACCCGCAAGAATCATGAGAACCATGATTTAATTGGGTGGAACTAAACAGAAGGACGAGAACTAACCTGAATTTCGATACAGCGACACCCGCAAGCAGGTCCAGCAGGGCTGGGGTGCCCAGAGCGGCGAGAAGACCCTAGACGACGAGCGCCAGGGTGAGAAGATCGCCAAGAAGGAGGAGAACGAGCCCCAGACCCCCGTCGAGGCCGAAGAGCAGGAGGAGCCCGATAACTCCAAGTCCTTCGCCGACTACCTTGCCGAGAAGGCCCAGCGCGAGACCCTCGCCGCCAAGCCCGAGCGCACTGCCAACGAGGGCACCAAGCTCGACAAGAAGTGGGCTGCCGCTAAGGAGCTCGCCAAGCAGGAGGAAGCCGCCTACATCCAGCCTTCCCAGGAGAAGGCCAAGCGCGAGAAGCAGCGCAAGGAGAAGAACTTCCTTGACGTCGACCTCCGCTACGTCGAGCCTCCCCGCAGCGGCCCCGCTCCCCGCGGCCGTGGCGACCGTGCTCCCCGCGGTGACCGTCCCGCCCGTGGTGGCGAGCGCAGCGAGCGTGGCCGTGGTGGCCCCCGTGGTGGCGACCGTGCCCCCCGCGGTGACCGCCCCGCCCGTGGTGGTGCCGCCCCCCGTGCCAACGCCCGTGGCCCTGCCGGCCCTACCGTCGACGAGAAGAACTTCCCCAGCCTCGGCGGCAACTAAATTGCCTGACCTTGTCGGGAACTGCTCCCAGACACGGATGTCTTTGATATTCCCTCTTCCATCCCTTTTCTCCATCTGCTAGGTGTGCAAGGTCACCCGGAGGTGGTATTTATTGTGTCGCTTTCATTTGTGATGGTTTTTATTTTCTCTTTCCCATGGGGATTGGGTTGGGGAGTGGGGGATGTGAAGGATTATCCGTTTCTGCTGGATGCAAAAACTGCCCAGCTTTAAGTTTTTTCTTTTATCTTGGGAAAAGACATATTCCGGGTTGGTCTTATATGTTGTGTGTGTGTTTACATTTGCCTTTGAGCAAACGCGAATTGGATGAATTCGACGGGCCCATGTAATTTGAATCGATCCAGAAGAAGTCAAACAAAAAAATAGGAACGCAAAGAAATCTTCAATTGAATTATGGGACATGCCTGCTTCTTATATCCAGAGTATTAATTAGTATCTAGGTCTACCGAGTGGGGTTATACTATGATGGGATGTATGTTTATGTATACACATAGACCGAAATAGTGTTCGGATTTACCAAATGTGCTACGGATGAATATGGACTTAACCCTAAGTATGTACTAATGATAGCCAAAGTTGCAAAATTCGGGCCCTAGGTATGGATGCAAAGAAAATGAGAGACGACGACAGATCCACTGTGTCAACAGGCTCTCCATTTACCCTCGCTGTGACGAAATGTAAGCTTCTACAGCTCCTCGCCATGACGGTTCTGGCCCGACATGGTGAATTCTTTCGCGGCAGACTCGGCACTCTGGCTCCAAACCGCCAAAGTTTCCTTGTCGACATCCTCGAGGAAAGACAGGCCAGCCATGGCCTTTCCACCACAGGCACGCTCCAATGCTAGGAAAGCGAAATGGCCACCAATGACAGGCCGAGCGAAGAAGTTCGGGCCAGGGAAGCCCCCACCACCCTCTGTGTTGTGCAAGTCCGTGAATGGACGATCGGTGGTGGTCTCATTGACCCAGCGGGCGACAGACTCGAGGACCTCTGTACGCACAGCCTTGGAGGAGACCGCCATTGAGAAGAACTCCCAGTCGGTCTTTGTGTACAGGTGGCGGCTGTCAAGGGGAAGGCCGTACTTCTGACGCACATAGTGGTACCAGACCGACTGCTTTTGGTAGATGTGACGTGGAACAAAGCCAGGCGAATCAGTGTCGGTATCCTCTAGATGGAAGCAGAGCTGGGCATCGGCGTAGAGGTTGTAGAGCGTTGTCCAAGAGCCATACCAGTCATAGGCAAGCTTGGCATGGGAACCATCCCGGGACATGCCAAACTCCTCCCATTTGGCGATGTAGTCGCTGGCGATTTTCTGCGTGTAGTTAGTCAATCTGTCAGGAAACACAGGTAAAAGGCGGTTCGTACCTTGTAATAAGAAGCATCTGCATCGTGGCCGGCTACCTCGGCGATCTTACTCATGGCGTTGATGCCCACAATTCCCTTGAGAGCCAGATTGGTTTGGAGAGCCAGCCAGCCTGCAAAGTCATCGGTAGAGACTGTTCTCAATATTAGCTTGGATAAATGCACCATCGGAAAAGACAGAAATTGTTCTTACGTTGGTTAGCAGGCTCAAGAGAGAATTCAACCAGATATCCGGTCCACTGTTTCCAAAGACTATAGCTCCGCTTCACCCATTTCTTAGCTTGGTGTTGGCCCTTGCTACCGCCACCCCATTTGCTATCTTGGTGAGCAATTCCAGATAACACCTGCAGGTTATCAAGAGGGAACAGTCCAGCATTCTCGTTTTCGGGGTTTGATGAGGGCAGCCCCTGTGTTGACCAGATAGACGAGGCGGCGGCAGAGTCTTCATAGCGAAGCGAGTTCACGATAGCCAAGCCCATAATGAGGATGTTACCACACTCTTCGACGGGCATGTACTCATCCTTACCATCAGGATGTCCGGTGGCATTGGGGAAGTGAGTACCCAAATCATGCATCGCATACTTATTAGGGTATTGCCCGCTCAGCATGTGCTCGATCAGCGGCTCCAAAAGGTACGCCAACCACCGGGGGTTCGTGTACATGAAGAATGGGAACGCGGGGAAGATGACATCGATAGTTTGGAAGTTGCCATTCGAAGAGATCTCTTTTAAGAACAGGATTGGGTCTTCTGGGGTTCCTGAAAAGGTAGTTGCGCCCATGACCTGCCGCGCAGTTAGGGCAACGATCTCCACATAGTCATCAGCTCCCGACAAGTACGCATCCTTTGCCAATTGCTGGGAGTAATTGGAAGCTAGAGAACTAGCTGCAGCGTAGTCCCTGTAGTGGAAATCTAGAAGCTCCTCAGTTGTTGGGTACCAAGATTCCCATAAGGGTCGCATCATGGTGAGGCCACGAGATGATGCATACTGAACAACGGGGACTTGGATAAAAGCAAGAGTGAATGTTACGCTGTCGGCGTAAGTCTTGGATGAATGGCCGAGGTGGAAAGACTTGGAGAACGCAAAAACCGGCGCTCGATCCCGAATCCGAATAGGGCGGAATCTATCATCGTTGGTGTTTTGCAGAGCTCCAGAGCTAGCAAAGATTCGGCGTACATTAGTCGCATCTCCAGACTGGAATTCAGCGTCCTGCATTATGATTAGCTATAGATCAGTTCATTTGACAAGATGGGACTTACAGATGGTCCAGTGAAATGAAGAGTGCCCCATTCCGCACGGTCGCGGATTTCCGTGAGTTCAAGCTCGGTCTCCCTCTGCACTTGCCATCGATTAAGGGCAGGTTCCTCGTTCTCGTTCTTCAACAAGCTACCCCATTCCCACTTGATCTTGCTGCCAGTATCTCCGCTGAGCCAGCGGCCGTCAACATCCATATAGATACTGACGTCGACATCGCCTTGGACATCGATTGTAATATAGGAGGCCGGAATTGATTGACGCAGGGTTGAAGTTGGCGTAATAGGCGAAAGGAATGAAATTATAACGTCGATAGGGTTTGCAGAACCCGTGTCGATATGGTAGGTCAGGTTGGTCGTTGAGGCATCATAGTTCAGGCCAAGGTAGTTAGGGAACTTGATCTTAGCGCTGTAAATTGTTAGTGCCTCTATTCCTTAATGATTTCTCAAATTCATACCCTGCTTTATCATCCAGAGACTCATGGGGCTTGCCAAGAAGAGGGTAAACGGTATTCTGACTTGGAAGGTGAGCCATCAAAGAAAGTCCCACCTCCTCTCCAGTATAGAAGATGGGCCATTTTGACCAAGGTGCATCCCGAGCATTTGCCAGCCAGGTACTCAGATATGGATTTCGTACGATCAAAGGAATTACAGGCGGAGTGAGCGAAGATGCGGTGCTAACCGCTGCCTGGAAGACAGCCAAGGCCACGAGCGATAGCTGCATGGTCACGCTGAAGGTAACACAGCAGTCCACAATAAAATTTAGAATATTAAGATAATATAATATCCAGACTGTGTAACGATTGTGAAAGTTATAGCAATGTTGAAGTGGAAATGATCAAGGAGCTCTGGAGAGAATGTGAGATGAAATTACAAATGCGGGGGAAGGATCAACATTGGAAGTCACTCCCTTAACTTTTGGAAGTTGAGAATATGAGTTTCAACTAACTCTAGTCATTTCATCTTTTCTATTTTTATCCTATTCCTCCTTTACAATGCAATGAGAGTCGAGTTCTTCTCCGATGATGTCATGCGGCAGAGGCACTATCTAATCAGGGAACATCCATGAACGTTGATATTCTGCCTATTCCGGATATCACCTAATAACTATACATGGAAAGGTCGTTCCTCGATCCGGAATACTTTTGAATAGTAAATGACCAGAGACTAGTCAAAAACAGCAATGGTAGGAATGAAAATCGCTGTTATTGGCGATTTATCCTGGAATGAAGGCCTGAGAAATTAGGTCAACGTCCATATAACTAGTTAGTAAACAGTTAATCTATCTATATATTCACCAAATATAGAGGAAATAGCTGGGAAAAGCAAGCCAAGCTAGTCAAGCTACTGCCGTATTTCAATTGATGTTGTCTACCTCTACTACAATCTCGGTTATACTGTATAGATGAGTTCTACCTGTTAGATACAATATGAAGCCCGTCGTGGGGAGATCTGCAAATGTTACATAGACTAGAGCAGACCTCGGCGAAGTTTCTATTAGGCGGAATGAAATGACCCGATCAATACTATATATATCAAGCAACCGATAAACACTCCAATAGGGCAACATATATTGTACCTTCAAGTACACCCCTAAATCAACATAACATAGGATATCAATTTGAACGGAGGCGTATAGAAGATGCACCGAAGGGAAAAACGGAAGCTAATCATGCACCTAGCATAATGTTATTGATCATAAAGGCATTGTTCCTCCCGATTTACTTTAGATCTGTCATAGGGGTATGGATTCTTAATTTGACCAAAACTAAACTCACTATACTACATACATGCCTTTGCATTTGGATCCCTTAGACTATTCTCATAAAACATGACATTTTTGTTTTGGAATTTCATCGACCGCGTTCGTGGGGTCTCCAACCCTTGTGGACCCAAGACACGAAAAGCTCTAGACGCGCCCCGGCCGGGGTCGAACATTGTAACAGTATGAATAGTGAGAGAGAGGTCTAGAAAAGCAAATTGAAATCCCAGAGCATATAAAAGAGATCTTAAAAGACATTGAATCTTCAATATCAAGTCAGACATGGCAACAACCAATTCTATACGCGTCTATATAGAATAATAAGCATCCAGTAAACTCGTCTAAACCATTCTAAACCAGACTAATAGTAATAGGATAGTAACAGGATAGTAATAGTGTATCAAAACAATTGCATTCAATTCCAAACGCGTGCTCAACACGCCTATGTGGAGCCCAGTCCGTGCTCTATACAAGGCTAGTAAGATATCGGGGACTAAACGCGATCGACGCGACCGTTTTTCTTTTTCAACTTTCGACTCTCTACTCTCTACTCTCTACTCTCTACTCTCAACCTTCTACCTTTTACTCTCTACTGGCTTTCTACTTCCAATTGGGATTGCAATCTCTTTTGGTTCGAACTTCCCCCGCACCTCATTCTACCATCTCTTCTGTTCCCCTCTCCAGGCTAGAACCTACTATTCTAAAGCTCCATAATGAACTCAACCGCAGTGCAATTCAGTCCCACCAAGGCTGGACGACAAATTCTCGGCGAGAAAGACTCAAACGCGTGTCTATCCCCCGCTACACACGCCAAAGCATCATTCCCAGCCATTGAGACTCCGGTCAAGCGGATGTCAATTGCTACCTCTCCTAAGAAGCTGCTTCCCTCTCCTATATTTGCAGGCCAAAAACGGACACGGGATCAAGTGGATCTGGAAGAAAACCTCGGACACGTGCAGGTGCGGGAATCCTCTCCGCAGCCCGTCCAATCCACTACCAATGATGATATGCAATGCCAGGTAAGCTCATGCGAGACAAAGAAGTCGATCAATCCAAAGCTAACCCTATAACGCGGAAATAATAGCTCACCCAAACCCCCACTCCACAAAACTCACAACCTGAACGCGACCAAATACAAGATCTAATGGACACCGATCAATCTTTCAACGTGCCCAACACACCCCAAGAAACGCGTAGCGTCATCTCAGACTCCGACGCGCGCAAAATGTTCATCCAACAAGTATGTGGACTCAATATCAAACATCCCCGCAGTTTCTAACATATTGAACAGAAAGCAAGCCTGCTCCGATCAAGACTACAGAGCGCGATGCGCAATGTGATAGACCACCAATTCGACCGTCGTGTCTCCGAGCTAGAAGCCCACAGCCGCAAATGTCCACGGCTCTCACTCTCCGTCCTCTCCACACCCCTCTCACGCAAACACTTCACATCCTTCTCCCAAATGAAGACACCCCGCATCGGCGCTGGCTTCACTTCCACCCCCTCCCACAGCACACCCGATCTTCCAGGACGACCTTCCCCATTGTCTTCTGTTCAACGCACAAAGTCCGCGCAACGAACACCGCCTCGTGCGCTCGGCTCCCCAATGCAGCTGAGTAGTCCTCCAGCGACGGTTATTCGCCGTGAAGCCGATAGGGAAAGCATGGGCCCAAGAGCCGAACTTAGTATGGAAGACGTGGATGCCATGTCGCCATCACAGCGAGGTGACGCGGTCGATGGGTTATTGAAACTCATGAGTACGACAGGCAATCAAAGTTCGGATGCCTGGACTGGATGATTGGACTGCATTGTCGTTTTTTCTGAGTTGATATTCTTTTCAGACTGCCTACCGTGTGGGACATGTCTGAGTGAATTAAGTTGCATTGCAATGGATAGCTATTTTCCAAAGCAATGTATTGCATGGTGTCAGGACTGAACGAGCATATCGAGATGTGATATCAAGTGTTGGTCCTAACATGACAGCGGGTTATCCGATTTTGGAAGCATGCAGCATTATTAGAATAATTCGTCTCTATTGCGATCAATGATACCATTTGTGCATTTGAGCAGTTATCAGTTCTCTCATCTTAACATACAAATTTGAGACAATAGCATTGCCGCTCCCAGGTGAGTATTTAAGACTACACGGTGTTTCACCATAGATACTGCATGAACAACACCAAGTGTTACATGCTTCTGTTATCAAGGCAATTTAGAACTCCAAGTCCAAGTTCTATAGAGGGGAAAAAAAAAACGCTAAATGTATCAATTGATTCAAGGTAGACAGCATCTATCATTTATCTAATAAGATATCCCTCAGCGGACCTTCTTCAACTTGTTGCGCTTCCGTCCAAGGATATCACGACCCTCATCAATCTCACCCGCAGCCTCACGCTTCGCAGAGCCAACTTCCTTAAGCAAACCGGTTCTAACAACACGGCTCTCAATATTGACACCTTCCTGCTCGAACTCCTCCATCTGTCTACCAACCCGCTCCTCAATAGCAAGAACGAGCTCAACATCACGCTGTCCAACAAGCGTGGTAGCCTCACCACCCCGGCCCGCACGCGCAGTACGACCAACACGGTGGACATAATCATCCGGATTCCGGGGCACATCGAAATTGATAACCAGCTCTACAGAGGGGATATCGAGACCACGCGAAGCAACGTCCGTAGCAACCAGAACACGGGCAGCGGTGGCACGGAAACGAGCTAGGTTAGCCGTGCGCTCGGATTGCGGGAGGATACTGTGGAGGGAGGTGATGCGGTGGCCGAGACGGCGGAGGGTGCGTTCTAGCAGATCGCATGTTTTGGTATGGTTGCAGAAGACGATGACTGGCTTAGTGACGTTTACTTCGGTGGACAGCAGCGCGTGCAGGAAGGCCTCGCGGTGCGTCATAGGAACCTTCAGGTATGTCTGCTTGAGGGTAGGCGGGATCTTGCCTTGGTTTTCGGTGCCGATCTCGGTCATGAACATCGGTGGCTTGTTGCCTGCTGACTGCATGGACTTTAGGGCGCGCACTTCGGCGGTCATGGTCGCTGTGAATAGCAGTGTTTGACGCTCGGCGGATGGCGGAAGTGCGCCGAGACATGTTTCCACGTCTGGTAGCATGCTTCCGGGTCCACTGGCGAGTAAGCGATCGGCTTCATCGAGAACAACCATTTTGACGCGGCGGAGTCCGGCTACGGTGTCTTCTCCGGATGTCTTGATGTGATCGGCTAGTCGGCCGGGTGTTGCGATGACCACATGCGGCCGGTTTGCAAGTTCAATAGCCTGCTTCCGCATATCCATGCCTCCGACGACGAGGATAGGCTTCATATTTTGCGGCGCTGAAACGGCTCTGAATTGTTCGTAGATCTGGAGTGCAAGCTCACTGCAGAGATGAAGGGTCAGTCACCGAAGATAAAGATACAACCTCTCATATCCATCATAAACATACCGAGTTGGGGTCAAAACCAAAGCGTAGATCCCGAATGGATTCTTCGCCCATTGTTGCATAATCGGAACCGCAAAGGCCATAGTCTTTCCGGAACCAGTGCGACTTCCACCAATACAGTCCTTCCCTTTCAGGATCTCAGGAATACAAGCCTTCTGAATAGCAGTTGGCCGTTTGATCGCCATTGTCGCCAACGAAGAGACAAGCCAAGGCGCGACGTCCAAAGCTGCAAAAGTGGACACCCCGCTCTGTTTACCAAGCTCAATTGCATCGCTAATAAGGACTGGTTCCTCTTCCTTAGATTCAGGTTCCTCCTCTACCTCGCCCTTCTTCTTGATACGAGAGAGGGTGGGGAGCGGCGCAGGTGCGACGTATGAGTCGTTGGAGGACTCTGAGAGACGGCGGCGCTTGGGGGCTCGGTCGTCGACATCGGGTTGCTCCACATCGGAATTATCGGATAAATCAGAGTCCTCGAACTCTGAATTGTCTGTAATTGGGGGCGCCATTTTGTTTGCGACTGTCTATCAGGACGAAATAATTTCGTGGCAGAAAAAGTTATCTCCAACAAGCGGTGGGAGATTGTGGCCTGGTTTATAAGGCATCGATTATATGACGAACAATCTTGGAATAAACTACATACACATAGCATACTTAGTGAAATGACTAGGGCTTTGATTAATATCCAAGTGATTTTGAATCTGTGAAGCAATCATTAATCCATGAAGCGTCGATCAATTTATGTAGTGACTGCCGGAGAAACCAGGCATCAATCAATATTCAATATTCAAAGTAGTAACTAACTATGATTATAATGCTAGCGGAAAAGACATCATAACCGAATAGAACGCAAGGCACTTTTTATTGCAGCACAGGCTATCACATCACCATTTAATCTGCCCTGCTAGCTGTGCTCCTTCTGCGTGAAACACGGGAGGCGAGCTCATACAGCTCACCTCGCTCTAGATCATTATCTTCGACTGCAGATTCTGGAGAAGCTGAAGTTCGGCTTCTCGGGACATTACCGCTAGAATACTCCTCCCGGGCACCGCTGGCGACCGCTTCATCGTAGTTCTCCAGCCCCCGGGTACCACTGACACTTTCCATGGTGAACGGACTAGCCGTCGGTCCATCGAGTGCTGCAAGCTCCTCGCGGGTGAACCATTTAGGAAGTAGGAAGGAGCGCACAGGTATCAAAAGGATAATAATAACAGGGAAGCCGATGGCAGCGATAGTCTGAGTGATAGCGAAAGTCGCACCAAATCCAAACAGTTCAAGAGCGACAAAGGCCCAGATGGCGGCACGACGCTCGATTCGCTTGAGAGGATTCGACGCGGAGGTAAACTTCTTGTCTTCAGCGAGGAAGATCAGTTTTTGCGTAATCCCATTGCCTTGTAGAGCCTGGACACCCATGACGAAGAACAGACCAGCCATGACACCCTGTGGAATCAAGTGGAGCACGATGAGGAGGGGTCCGGTCATTGTTCCCAGGGTCAAAAGTCCCTGTGCGAAATTGCTGGCTCGCTGCTCTACTACGTGGTCTGTTACCCGGATGGCTTTACCCTTGTTCGTGTCGTCTTCGTCTGCGACTTGGCGAGTGACGCAGAGGGCGGCAGTGTGGAAGGGGGCCTGGGGAATCAGGCCATTGGGGAATGGTATTCCCAGAATTCCAGC
Source organism: Penicillium cf. griseofulvum (assembly GCA_028974015.1). NCBI lineage: Eukaryota > Fungi > Ascomycota > Eurotiomycetes > Eurotiales > Aspergillaceae > Penicillium > Penicillium cf. griseofulvum. The sequence continues at coordinate 1,864,439 of JAPQKP010000005.1, forward strand.
CACAAAGGTTGTGAGACCGAGGAGCCAAATGTCCCAATGGAAACCAGCTGGCTTTCGAAGAGGAAATTCGGTCCCTTGGGCAATGAGAGATGACACTGGAAGGGACGCGTCAGTCATAAAATCCACTGTCATTTACTCGATGCAGAGTACTCACCATTATGATCAAAGTAAAAGAGAATTGTGAGAAGAAGCGCAAATGGGATGGCAAGGAAGATGTCTCCAACACTGATATCCCAGAAATGCACAAGCCAAGACCGGTCAGTTGTAGGAAAGAAAGCCTTGCTGGTAGGGAGAGTAGCGACATCAACATCCTTCATTTGACCGATGTAGACGAAGCCCGTAAAGAAAATGATGGTCAAAGGTGTACCATAATCCTCAAGGAATTTCCGAACGGGTCGCTTGAAAAGATTACTGTTGCCCAGTTCTCCACAGATCCATGCACACATCAGGACAAGTAGTGCAACCATGATACTCAAGTAAGCAGATGTCTCTCCTACTGAGCCCCATTGTCTGGTGAGAACTTGAATACCCTTCTGGATATAGACGCAAGCAACGTAGAATCCAAAGATGTCACACGAGAACCGAGTGACATAAGTCAGTGCGTTGCATGAATTAGTGATGGCCAGTATCCAGTGCATAATCAGAGACCAGCTACAATTGACGTCAGTGAAGCCAATGACTGAAAATCATAAAGGAAACTCACATTCCAATCCAACACATGAAGGCAAGATACGGCGTCCCTCGAGGAGCCATGATGTCATAGACAGTATAATTAAACACAGTGATGGGACCTACAATCCTCAGTTTGAGTCTTTGTGCTCACATATTCAATCGTTCTTACCAGTAACACCGACAATGACCAACGGCTGAGCCGCAAAAAGCGAGAAGACAATTGCACCAAGTACAGAAGCAAGTAGGACTTCATTGACACCATAGCTCTGACTTGTCTTCTCGAACATATCTAACGAGAAGGCGAGCGCAGGCAGGATACTACATTTATTGTGAGCATGAAACAGCGCATCGAAGAAAAGATATTGATTGATATCCAACCAGAGCGAGCATACTTAGCAAAATACATATAGACTGTAGCAGGCACGACACGATAATCCCATGCATCAGTCCAGTCGCTCCAATAATATGGAGCTCTGCGCTTTACGTCGTTGATCATTCCACGGAACAAGTGGACGTGCCACCATTTCTCTTGGGCCGAGCGTACCGGCGCTGTCGTCGCCCCATGGTGCTGCGAGTTTTCTTGGGCGCCGTTCTGTTGGCCCGCAGAATGGTCAGATTGATGGGCTGTATCATGACCTGATCTGTCTGGGCGTGTTAAGCGCACTGAAGATCGCCGCTGTGACCGCCCAGAAGGTTTCCGCTGAGCGGACGTGGACGAGTGCATGTTGGGTCCCGGGAGGGAGAAGTCCCCTTGTGACGATCCTTGTATATGCAAGGGTGGGATAAATCCGATATTTCTTCAGTGTAATACAACTGGCGTGGATTTATGAAAAGGGAGGTAACTGCATTGATATACAAAGAAACACAGGAGGGCGAGAATTAGGACATAATTGAACGGAGCTTGATTTTGCGGAGCTGATGAAGCCAAGACCTATAAGTGGGGCCCGAGGCATCCAGGTCAGGCTGCTACGGTAATCTCTACGGGCAAACACACAATCCTTGAAGTGAAGAACTATAAAGAATTAGACTTATTACTCAAAACTGCATAGAAATAGTAACTAATGGAGTTTTTTTGTTAGCGAGCCATAGGTTTCTCAAAACAATACTAGTTAGATTGTTTTCGAAGCCCCCATAGCAAATTTCTTCAAGCATGGGCAAACGATTTCAATCAACGAGATCACTTTTCCGCTGGGAGGCGAGGTCATCACTGTGGAGGTGGGGGCGGGGGAGGCAGGTCACTTGGAGGCGGCGGGGGTGGGGCATCTCCAGGCGGGGGAGGAGGGGGAGGGCTGCCAGCCCCTCCGGGGTACATCGGAGCCATACCAGGAGGGGGAGGAGGCGCGCCCATGCCAGGAGGGGCAGCTCCAGGAGCTCCCATGCCAGGAGGGTAAGCCGCGTATCCACCGTATCCGCCGTATCCACCACCATAGGCAGGCTGCTGTCCACCAGGAGGCGCCGGTTGCTGCCAAGGAGCAGCACTCGGGGCAGTACCAGGAGCAGCATAACCACCTTGAGATCCGTAAGCGTAGTCGCGGGTTGGGGGTGGAGCTTGCTGCTGGTTCTGCGCAGCCCAAGGGGCTGGGCCACCCTGGTTGCGAGATCCATAGTCGTCACGAGATCCATAATTGTCACGGGATCCATAATTGTCGCGGGATCCGTAATCGTCACGAGGGCGAGGTTCGCGGCGTTGTTGCCATGGAGCCACATCACTTTGGGGCGGTGGCCCGCGCTGCTGCCAGGGCTTCGCATCACGATCGTCGGGATTGCCACCACTGGGACCAGCTTCAATGCGACGAGGCTCGTATTCGCCAGGAGCACCACCAGACAACTCGTTCATCAATTGCTAAGGGATATATCAGCATCAAATCTAATAAAGCTGCCACGAACAAAGAGAACTTACCTCCATCTCGCGATCCACAGCATCACCAGTGCCAATAGCACGATCGCCACGTCTGTCCGCGCCGCCGGCATTGCGCCAGTCACTGCCTCTCTGGCGATCAGGACAATCGCGAGCCATATGGCCAGCATTGCCACAGACACGACAGATGATATTCGCAGTGAAGTTACGCTGCTCGGGGCAGTCGTACTTGCGGTGTCCGATTTGACCACCTAATAAGAATCGCGGTTAGATTAATTGCGCAACCAAGGACATTGGAAAGTTGTTCACTTACAGTTCTGGCAAGCCTGGTTCTCGTCGTCACGAAGGGTACCGTTAAGAGCAGCCAGCTCACGAAGTTGGTTCCGCTTGAGCTCGTTCTGGCCTTCAGGGATGGATGCGGCCTGATAAATTGTCAATATCGGTTTTCTGACCCGTAAGATGAGACATGGGAACTTACTGTTTCAATGACATTATGGACAAGCTTCTTGGCCTTGTTGACCTTTTCTTCGGTGTCCGCCATAATCAGACAGTGCAGGTCTTCTTCCTGGTTGCTACCGTGAGCTGCATCAGATCGACCCTTTCCTTCTTTGACGGAGCCTTTGCCTCGAATAGCAATCTTGGCACCAGACTCGGTCTCCATCTTTTTCAAGGTGTTTCCACGAGGTCCTATGAGTAAGCCAACTGTAAAAATAGCAAGAGCTAAGTGTTAGTGATCCTGTAATTTTTTAAAATATGTGCAGCATCAGGCACCACGGTTTAGCAAGAAACAAGCTGAGGACATCCAAGGTGGTATGCCTTGTCAGCTCGAGTCGAGTAGGGACTCGTGATAGACGCAATGGAAGAATGGTTAGGAGTTAGAGGGTTAGTTATCATACTGAAGTTAATCTCTGGATAGTCATTCACGGGGACGTAGACCTTCTCCTGGGTCTTGGTCGGGCGTCTGTAATCAGAGGGCGGGTTGTAGTTAGGGATGGTCTTGATGGCCTTTTCGACCAGTTTATGGCGTTCATCCTCGAGACGCTTGCGGTAACGGTACTCGCGGGTGTTCACACGCCTTCCGAAGTTGTCATACTGGGGTGGTGGCGAGGGAGATCTGTTACCGAAGTCAGTATACAAGGAAGCATATATTACAAAGGACGAAAGTACATACCTGTCACCATCAGCGGGGACCACGTCGTTGATCCGAAGCTTCTGGCTAATTTCCTCAATACGAAGGTGAAGTGTGTAAGCTTCAAGCTGCTCGCTGGTAAAGTTGGCCATAATCATAGTTGGCAGGCCCATAAGACCGGCAGCTTTATTCTCTTGCTGGTCACCCCAACGGTTGCGCTTCTTGCGCCTCTTGCCATCGGAGTTCAGAGGAGCTGGATCGGCTTTAAAATGAAAGTCAGTTTTTCCAAAGAAGATATCTGGGGGGAGGGGGGGAGAAACATACCTCGAACAGGGCTCCGGCCACGCTTTGGACCATCGGGACCCATAGACGAAGAGGGCATAGAAGGGGGGTCGCAGTGCGACTTTCATCCTCTCCTTCCTCGCCGCCGATGCGTCGCCGGCCAAGCGGGATGTTGTTGGAGCCAGTTATTCCTTGGTTGCGCCAAGCCATGACTGCTTGGATAAGAAAAAGGTGAGTGGTTAGTGATATGGGGAGGAGAAGAGATGAATGAAAGAAGGCGTGTTCATGAGGCGACTGCCAACACGTGACTATAACAAATTCTTAATTCGTAGGCGGTAGCTATTCTCGGATTTATGTATAGCTTCGGATATACTTATACCCGATCATTGACGGGTTGCGAAAACTAACATTGAACAAAGTCGTGGCGGATCCAGAAGGCGGTCTAGGGTTTCTCTAAAAGACCCTCACCTAGAGGTATAAATACCCTGGCCCTTCATAGATTCTACGCTACGTATCTCTCTTCCTTTATCGCCTCTCTCTCAGTACATGCGCTCAACATTTATACAACTATAGGCCTGAAGTGTTGTACTCCGTACCTGATCGCACCAAGCGCCCAATTTACGGAGTCACTGTACATAACTATGTACATACATACATACATACATACCTTTACCGGGGGACACTGAGACCATCCAATTGCCCTCACTAAACTACTCAGCACCAGTCCATACGCAGGTGATGCGACCAGGCGCCCGTGAAGGCGCTAGTAGGCTGCGGCATGCAGCCCTCGGATGAAGGGTCCAGACCCCGTGGGCAACGCCAGCGAACGGCGGATCGCATGGGGCTCCAGGAATCTGGGTATCGGGCATGGCCAGCGGCCAGCGATCCACAGACTCCAACGGACATAACCAGGGGCTTACGTATAGTTACATACACGGATTACTCCATGCCTACGTGAAGTGTACCATAGCACCAAAAAGAGCAATGCGAAGTCCATTTCAAATTCTCTGTTCTGCTAATCAACTGTAATCAATATCATAGCAGTTCTTCATCGGCGCTTCATTTAAGCATTGCGCTTGGCATCGGTCTGCATCCCCTGTTGAACCCAAGCCCTAGTTTCAGCAGCCGTTTTCTCCATAGCGTCCTTATCCTTGATGAGCTCTTTAATGGTATGAGGGGAAGGAACATGACGACCTTTCTCAGTACCCGGTCGCTGTAACATAAGCTCCTCCCAAGCCTTAACATTCGGGAAGTCGTCAATTTCGATGCCGGCCCATCCTGCAGCAGACACCCATCCCCAGTGTGAGATATCGGCAATAGAGACATGATCACCGACAAGATAACCAGACTTGGACTCCGCGAGATGCTTGTCCAAAACACCATACAGTCGGCGCGACTCGTTGACGTATCGCTTCACGCCGTACTCAATGTGCTCAGGCGCGTACCGCGAGAAGTGGTTGGCTTGGCCTTGCATGGGTCCTAGGCCAGCATTCTGGAAGTATAGCCAGCTCTTCATTTCATAGTATTCCCGCGTGCCTTTGGGGAATGAGATCTTGTGATCTGTGTCGTACTGTTCTGCTAGGTATTCCAGAATGCTACCAGATTCAAATAGCCGGATCTTCTTGCCGTCGGTAAAGGTGTCTGTCAAGGCAGGGATGCGGCCATTGGGGTTGATCTTTAGGAACCAGCTGTACGGCGGTTAGATCTGCTTGTGTGGATATTTGTAGAGGTGCATGTACATACTCTTCCTTTTGAGTGTTCTTCGACATGTCAATTTTCTCGACCTTATATGGCAGGCTGCAATCTATTAATACCAAGTTTCGAGAGACCAAGGAAACTACTGTACCCAAGCTCCTCTAGCGCGATGGAGATCTTGATGCCATTGGGGGTCTGGGCCGTGTATAGGGTGATATTTGGTTCAGTCATGTTGAGAAAGCAGGAAGGGAACCGAATAAGAAATCTGGGATGAGTGAAGAGAAAATTGAATGTTTAAGGATAGATCAATGCTATTAAGTTAATAGTTGAGGTCATGTTAGTCTTCGGCGGAGCCACCCCCACTTGCGGATTTATAAGCTCGTGGAACTTACAAAGTTGCGGAACGTTTTGTCTCCCGAGGCCGATAAGGAATACAGTGACATAACCCGGGTCCATTTACATATACATATGTACCTCTATATACCGGATTTTAGGCCGTGGATGCGAATTTCCCAATCGGGGTGCCGCCGCCTTCTAAGGGCGCTCAGGGTCCTGCTCACTGAGTATTTCACAGTACAGGATGATTGCTCAGTGAGCACTCAGGGTATGCTTAGTAATGTTCAAATATTGCTCGGTGAGCACTCGAGTTTGCTCAGTGAACGCTCAGGGTATGCTCAGTCAGAACTCAGGTCATGCTCACTGAGTACTCAGACTATGCTTAGTGATTGCACAGCAGATCACACATCAGGGGTCCCCCTAAGCGCTCAGTAGGGTTGTCGCCTGATTTTCGCTTATATAATCATGTTTTGTTTTGAAATGTCATTGTAGGTTATATTTGATGTTGAGTTACACTTAACATCCATAAATGGACGAGCTAATATAAATAGGAATGATTCATCACGCAAGGTAAACCTCGAAGATATACGATACATCTGTGTATGGCATTGCCACCGATAGTTCCGAGTGGCAGTTTATTCACATTCGAGAGAACGGCGAGGTATGAAACCCCACGAAGCATATCAGAATCATTCTGTTTAGATGCCTTGTCAGTTTTATAGGTCGATGATAAACAAGGCAGAAAAAGGGTTAGTGGAATAGCCTTTTCCAAGTATAACCTTCGACTCAGCACCAGTCTAGTACCGGTCGATGGTAAACTAGACTATCAGGCACTCATATAACTTGAGCCACCAAAATGGTAGGAGGCATAATAAAGACTGCGAGTGTAAAACAAACGCCTGACTGCGGAAAAAAGACAATATTTTATACAACCTTGGAAGCTTCTACGGTTTAAACGGGAATGATTCCCCTTTTAGACTAGCCCAGGATATAATTGGCTATCTCTACTTCGTGGGTCTTTTCTATACGCGTATCCGATCTATAAACCTAAAAGGTAAAAAAAAACTCCTCTATAGAATGTCAGATAATCACTATTCATAAAGTCTCTAAATCCTTTGACTTAGGTCTTCTCAACTCACAATACCTCCTTCTTCCTCGCGGGCTCTTACAATTGCCAAACATGTCTCAATTCGCGTCTCGTTCCTACAAATTCTGGAACTATGCACCCTCGATACCAGCGGCGGTCATTTTCATGCTGATATTTATTGCCCTGACGGGTCTTGTTTCTTGGAAGCTTTTCAGAACCAGGACATGGTTTTGTATAACATTTGCCCTGGGTGGCTTGTGTATGTGGACTCTCTTCCCTTTACAATCTTACCCTTCTATTCCCTGAATCCCAGACACTAACCTGCGGTATCATAAAGTCGAGGTCATAGGTTACATCGGCCGCTGCATTGCACACAATAACACAACTACAATGGGACCATACATTATCTCCAACATATTCATTCTGCTCGGTCCTACGCTCTTTGCCGCATCTATCTACATGACCCTTGGTCGAGTCATCCGTCGAGTTCGAGGCGAACATCTCTCTGTCATTCGAGTTTCACGTCTTACAAAAACATTTGTCTGGGGCGATGTGTTGTCTTTCATTGTCCAGGGAAATTCCTCATCTCTCTCAGTTCTGGGATACGCCCAGTGGGGAAAGGTTTGCGTCATTGCTGGTTTGGCAATTCAGCTCATCTCGTTTTCCCTCTTCTGGGTAACGGCCATCATTTTTGCAAAGCGTCTTCGTCGTACACCCACACCCGAGTGCCTCAAGCCTGGTATTCCATGGCAACGATCGTTGAACATGCTATATGCTGTCAGTGCCCTCATCTTGGTCCGTTCTATTTTCCGGATTGTTGAATATGTCATGGACAATGATGGTTATCCTCTTATGCATGAGTGGACATTGTATATTTTTGATAGCGTGCCTATGGCTGCTGTTATGGTCATCTTCTTTATTTGGTATCCTAACCAGATGAGCCTTGACTCGGATCCCGAAAGAAGTATACCGCTTGCACACAGCTATTCCGAGGTTTGAATTCTTTGTGCATGGAAAAACATGAAAAAGGCTTTATATACTGCTTTTCCTTAGGGGGTTTTGTTTTTTTGCTTATAGACTGTTTAACTACTTTTCTCTTTTTTTGTTATATTTCTTTTTCCTATTAGCACACATTTTAACTATTCCATTCATATTTCCCCCATAATCAAGCATATTATCTCTAATAGATATCATTCAATGTCTCCTAATTAAGAACACTCCTTAATTTAGGGCCAATTTAGGGTCTCGGACCCTTGCTCCACTCTCAGCCTCGGGTTCGAATACGCGTATAGCTTTGCCTCTCAAAGTGGAGCGTTATTATTACTACTCTGTACCATATATATCTCTGTTTGGATATGCAGAAACCACGGATTGAGCTCCGCAATACTTAGTAGAAGGCAGCAACATTCGAGTTCCGTGGATGCCGGATACGCGAATACCACCTAAGAAGCAAAGATCAAACAATAACGACATATTTAAAGCATGACCTCTCCGAATCAAAGTATGCAGCAAATCATTTCATCCGAGCCTATTCTCCAAAGTGCTGGATTTGACATCATGACTAGCCTCTCTCCATCGTTGTGTTCGGCTCATGCTTTTTCATATCCTCACATACCTGGCGCCGAAGTGTTATCACTGCAAGCTTTCCAAGTCTCAAATGTGTCCAAATACATACCCGAGTGGTACTACTACAACCATGGCAGCGTGACAGCTCAAAACCTCAACTTCTGCAATGTCACAGTAACCTACAAACACACCGCCAAAAACGACACTATCAATGTTGGCGTCCTTCTACCCAGTGAATCGTGGAACGAGCGACTCCAAGGAATCGGAGGAAACGGCTACACAGCCGGCCTCACCTCCACAACAGCATATGGAATGATCGCAGCAGCTGCCGAAGGGTACGTCGCCATTTCAACAGATGGCGGCCATACAACCAACGATCCTGCAGACTGGGGCCTTCTGGAAAACGGATTGCCAGACTATGAGACCATGTACAACTTCGGCATTGCTTCTCTCGGCGATGCCGCAATCATCGGAAAGAGCATAGTAGAGAGTGCATATGGATCGAAACCCAAATACTCTTATTGGACTGGATGCTCGCAAGGTGGTCGGCAGGGTCTAGCCCTCGCCCAGCAGTATCCCGAAGCATATGATGGGATTGTTGCTTCTGCTCCGGCAATTAATTGGCCCCAATTCTCTGTGGGAGGGTACTGGGCCCAGTTTGTCATGAACCAGCTCGATGAATACCCATACCACTGCGAGATCAACGCTGTGACAGATGCTGCACTCTCAGCCTGCGACAGCGCTGATGGTGTCGTGGATGGTATAATCTCGGACCCAGATTCATGTGTCTTTGATCCGTTTGTGTTAGTGGGAACCCAAATCAACTGCAGCGACACTGGATCACAGTTGAGAATCTCGGCAGATACTGCGGAGATTGTTAATGCTACTTGGACTGGAGCACGGGACTCACAGGGCAACTTCTTGTGGTATGGTTTCAATCCCGGCACTACATTGACAGGAGACAATACCCCAGCAAATACAAAGTGTGCCAGCGGGACATGCACGGCGGTATCCAGCCAGCTATATGATCGATGGGCTCAGGTGTTTATCGAGCATAACCTGAACTTCACCCTGCGGAACATCACACACCAAAACTATGATCACATTTTCCGAAAGTCTGTTCAGCAATGGAATTCGGTATTTGGAACCAATAACCCAGATCTGTCAAGATTCCGTGACGCTGGTGGCAAGATGCTAACATATCATGGCCTGGTACGTTTCACATTGTTTGTTCGGAGATATGCTTATACTGATTTTTGATGCAGATGGACGAGGTAATCCCTCCTAACGGCACGAGGTCATACTACGAAGCGGTAACTGCCGGTGACTCGAGTGTTCATGAGTATTACAAGTTGTTCGAGGCTCCAATGATAGGACACTGCTTTGGGACGAAAGGAGGATATCCTTCTACTATATTTGACAGCCTTGTCGCTTGGGTCGAGTCTGACGATGCCCCTACAAGTCTTCCAGTGAAATATACTCCAGAAGATGGGAAGGCATATGACAGAATCCTGTGCCCATACCCACAACGAGCGAAGTACAGAGGTACCGGGGATGCAACATCTGCCGATGCATTTTATTGTGCACAATGAGTAATTTTGTTTAGTTGGGTTCGGTTTAGATATGCTATTGTTATAGCTAGTAAACTGGAGGTGGCTTGGGATGTTCACCAAACCAGTTGCCACAAGCTAAAGGAGTTTTGAAGAAAGACGATTTTAGTATCTAAATCCCGTGGAATGCTAGCTACATAGTGAGCCTCGATGCTAAAAAACAAATTTTGATCAAATCTTGCATTTTGCAGATATGTACAACTCTATAGATACTCATAACAGTAAGACCACTGCCAGAAGAGAAATGAAAAATCAATGTATACAAGAAAACCCCAGCTGAGCAAACCGAACCGAGAAGAAGATTATACAATAGTATAACCCAACGTAAAATGGCGACCATCACAAAAACGCTCATACGCCAGAAAAGACAACTTATAACACGTATATCAGTCTACCAAGAGAAACTCTCTTCCACATAATCAACGTTGGAATGAGCCTGTTTCTTCCGACAAACACGGCGAACATCGTCACTCAACCCGCCATTGCCGCAGACAAGAACGCCCATGGCGCCAATTTGATTCTCGACCTCCATACTGACCAATGTGTCAATATTAGGACGACCAGGGAACATCTGCACAGTCGCAGAGGGGCTCTGGATCTCCTTGGTATTGCGCGGCCGCGTAACAAAGAGCATGATGCGCAGCACTTCACGGCGGCGATCCATCGCCAAAATACTTGTCATCCAGGGCCGGATCCACTCCAGGTGTTCGGGGGATTGGATGATCCAGACGAGTGTGACGCGACGGGCGGCGACGGTGCCGTCCGCGAAGCCGGCGACGAGATGGCGGACGAAGGGGACGTGGTGGGTTATTCCAACTCCGCCCGCGAAAAGCATCACAGTGCCGTATGAGTCCATGGTGTGGATGTTACCGTATGGGCCCTCGGCGAAGGCGCGGAGGGTAATTTGTGAGGTCATTGAGTTCGCGGCGCGCTGGTAGAGCTTGTCTGTCATTCCTGTGCGGCGGCGGACGAGGAGAGAGATTGTTTCTTTTTTAGGCGCGCTGAGAAGGTCTTTACTTGTGAGTGGGAGAGACTTTTCGTCAGGATTGCTGTCTTCTGTTTCGCTCCAGCCAACGGAGAATGGGTGCGAGGTCCACAAGCCCACTGCTGGGATATAGAGGTAGATGTGCTGGCCTGGACGGAAGGTCCAGGGGCGGGCCATGCGCAGGGTAATGCGCATTGCATCACCGTGCATGGCCTCGATGGTTGCGGTTGTTGATTGACGGCCGCAGTTGCGGTACACAATGATCAAGAAGCGGGTAGCTCGCTCGAGGGCCCAGAGGATGATGGAGGCGAGCAGATAGGTTTGCGCTACCAGGCCGTTGAGGTGAACCCAGAGGAAACCCATGGAAACGGCTGCAATTGCAATGTGCAGGTGAAGGAATGTCTCATAGAATGCATGGCGGATAGGCGAGGGCGAGTGCAGCAAGAGCGCGGTAAATGCACAACCAGCCACCAAGCCGGTCAGCAGGAAGCTGCTGTGGCCCAATGCCATTCCGACAACCTTCCAGCCTTTCTCTTGGCCTTTGGGGATAGCCCAGGCAAAGATATGCGCAAGAGCCTCTAGCACCACGATGCGGCCGAGCCATCGGTGGAGCAGATTCCATGTATCGAAAGGCACATGGAGCATAGCAATTAGAGGGTTGCTGCGGCCTGCCATCAAGACCAATGGGATCAAGTTGACTGTTGCCATAGTTCCGGTGCGGTTACGAATGACACCAGCAAGTGAGTCTTGCTCGGATCCATAAGGAGATGTCACACAGCAGAGCGTGACGTTCATGGCGATAACGCCGGTGATAAGGAAAGCATGGAAGCGGCTAGGTAAAGTACCCATGTTAACAGCTGATGAGAGCTGCATTTCTTGATTATGTCGGCTGCGGAACAATGCGGCATATATGATATGTTCCTTGATCCAGGCAAAGGTGTGGTCTGTAGAGACGAAGTACCGTTGCCGGTCATCGGTGAAGCTTGACAGGCGTCGAAGATGGCGTGAGAAGCGAAAGACGAGCTGCCAGATGTAATAAAGGGCGGCAGCGCAGCCAAGGGCGAGAATTGTATAGCGTGCCAAATCATCGTTGATGGCTTCGTAGTAGACAGAGTAACCACCATTTCGTTTTTCGATGTATCCAATGTCTGTTGCCCTGGCCAATCCGGCGAGGGACATCGCCAGCAAAAAGGAGTGCATAATGACCTTCCAAAAACGGTGCACGTCGAGTGCTTATGACGAACTTGATGCGTTTTTTTTTAGCGAGGCCAGCTCGCTAGAAAAGACGTATTCAAAAGGGGATCGTTGATATCTGGACCGGCGCCACAGAAGTCCAGGAAGATATTGTCGAGGAGTACTCCGTGAAACAGCAAACAAAAACCCCAGGTTACTTGGTCAAACGACAGAAGCAAGGATAGAAGGGATTCAGCCGTTTAGGGGTTTCTGTTGGGTGGCTGGTGTCAAGTGAAGGACCTGCCTAGATCTAATATATAGAAATCAGAGGGAAAGATGGAATAAAAGCCGTTTGTCGGTAATTGAACAGTCCTAATTGAGCATATCGAGAAGCGAAAATGTTCACAGAACAGCGGGCGATGTGTGTTAAAGGCTGTTGTCGACGGGCAACGAAAGGAATGCTAGTGATCCGGTCACTGCCAAAAAAATGCTAAAGATGGAAATTCCTCCACGACACAATGAAGATTGTCTCAAAAACAAAAGCAAAAGAAATGAGACAATGTCGACTATTGTGATAAAAATCAAAGAACTGGGAACAATGAAAGATCGGAAATAGAAGAAAGAAGTGTTTCTCCTTGTGCCCAGTCCCAGTGGATGGAGGAGTATGAGACAGGGGGCCGCACCAATATGTAGAATTCCAGCAAAAATCTCCACCTCTAGCACGGCCCGTATCATGTGGAATTCAATGGTTTCCATTTTGATTCCGGGACTTTTCTCAATTTGTTCGAAAGAGGGGTTTAGCGCTGGGACCTAGATCGGTGTAAGGGATTTCTCATGTGCGTATTGAGTATGTAGGCGGACGATCCTGCCGATCCATTGCAACGAATCAGGGGCTCATATTCACAGATAGCCAAGCACACTTTAGCCGAAGATGGGAGTTGGAATATGCAACAGGTCAAGTCCGATGTATAGTTAACTGCCGGGAATACGAATCAAGGACTATGACTGGTCAGCACTGATATTGCGAAACTGTGAAACAGCCAGTGGGCAGGAAGAGTTTGACAAGGATCATCGCCACACAGGCCCTCAGATACATAGCTCCGCGTCAATGCTTGGCCTACGACTGGTTGTCTGAGAGAGGGGGTCTCTGCTTCATCGATGAGCCAATCTGCAGTCAGAAGTGGGGAAAATGAGGGTTTGTGGAGTCACGTTTTCATATTCAATGGGGTTGTCTTTTAGCGCCTATGTTGTCTTATCACACTAAAACGAACGGAGTAATCCACTTTAAGAGTTATGAAACAGTCCGGTCATAGGCTATTGCTCCAGTCATCACTGTAAAAGGTTATCTCCGTCTACAGGGGGCGCTTGGCATTTTAATATATATCAGACCCCAATCTCCTCCGGATAAATGCCTTCCAAGACGGAGTACTTGTCCGTCTGATGGAATAAATATCCATGCTATTGGTCCTACACTTCGGACTTTTAGCTGAAACGTGAAAATATGTATAACCTGATGTCTTAGACCTTGTACAGCCTATATCATTCAAGGACATGCCAGAGTTTTGTCGGTCTGTAATTTATTTTCTTACGTGCCAGATAGAATGCGTTTATAACCTTAACTTCCAAGAAGTTTTTTCCATTAGCACTGTCTAAAGGCTAATCCAAATTTGAAGAAAATTATATGAGGCTCAGTAAAAACACTGCAAGGCCATGGGTATCAAAAAAATTCTAAACGCCTTCCCAAAAAAAAGCGGACCACCCCATATCCACCGTTCCGTTTCAAAAAAAAAAAAAGATCTCGCAAACGGTCGCTCAAGCCCGTTTGCAATGTAAAGTGAGATACAAACCCCAGAAGTATGGATGAGCTAGGAGACTCCGAGGAATATCCGACTACTGCCCGCGAGAAACTGTCACAGGTCTCAACTAGAGCCAAGAAAGCCCCTCTACCCCTCAGAGAAAGCTAAGCTCATCATCGCTGTCATCCTGGTATGAATTGACTCGTTGTGGAGGGGTCGGCTCAATACGACGCATGGTTGAAACTGAAGGGCGTGTAGACCTTCGCCTCTCCGGACGATTGATCTGCTTTGCAGCACGCTCCAGAGTGGGCCGGACGGTAGGCTGATATGGGTTGCTTTCTCTGTGGTTGATGATCACGACTTCAACCTTCCGTGCCTGTTGTGTCGCGGGGGCCGTCCGTCTAGTCAGATTGGCGCTACGCTCTCGAAGGATGCCTCGGCGAGTGACTGGCTCCACAGTAGAATTATACCGACTCGGTGTAGGAGAGCGTATTTGGGGACTGTTTCCACCCCTGTCGACTACAACCACAGCAGTGGGCCGTTGCCGTTGCCGTTTTCTAGGCCGGAAGGATGAAACCTCAGTCTCCTCAAATGTGCGCTTGGTCGCGATCGGCGGGGGAGATGAGGTCAGATTTGAGATAGAGTCTGGGAAGCGGTCAAACTCAGGTGAGCTGCAGTCTGTGTCTGAAGAGGAAGTGATGCAGGGCACTGGGCTTGATAGCATGCGCAGGGGTCTTTGGGACTTTCGCACCAGAATGGGCTTTCCCTTGGTCGCTGGCGTAGATGCCACCCACTCGCCTATGCTATCTTCCCAGCGGAACAGGCCGGTACTCTGGCTAGATTCCTCGGGTTCTTCTAAAGACGTTTGGGCAGTCTCGTCCTGGCGCTGTGTTGTCACGGCCGCCTCTTGGACGTCGACGGCCCACATGTGATCATCGGGGTCTCCTGTAGCTTCTGCAAACTCCATGGCGGCTTCTGCGGCCACACGCCCAAGAAAAACAGACAAGGCGTGTGTATCAGCTAAGCGGGCAAGTTGCGAAACCATGTCACGTATTTCACCGCTAGTATGTTCTGTTTCACCTTCTGTGATTTTTCTGAGGCAACGAAACGCTTGCTGCACAAACAATGCTAACTCTCTAACCATGTCTGAATGAGATGCTATAAACTCCGCACATTTATCAATGTTGACTGTTGATGCCATCACATGATGGTTATCGTTCAATAAAAGTTTGTCGTTGCACTGTATAAGGCTGGTGGCCAGCAAGATGCAGCCACGCCGTAACAATTGATGAGGTGTGCTATCGTGCCGCTGCGTAACGGAATTTGAGTCCAGCTCTCGTTGCAGAGCAGTGTGAAGATAGCTTGTAATATAGCTCGCCGTCGTTCCATCCGCACAATCAGTGTGATCGGAGGCACGAGACCGTGAAATGTGCATGCCGCAGAGCGCTGCCATGAGACTTATGACTTGATTGCTCAGTGCATCCTCCACCGGCAGGGGGCAAGGCCGCGCAATATTTGAGATTTCCCACGCTGTGCTGGAGGCAACCCTGGTCGCACGAGCACGACTAGTCTTTCCCTTTAGCCGGGATTTCGGTGTAGAACTCCGAGCAGCGGTGACAGGGCGGACATCACTAGCCGATAGAATCACAGCTTCAATCAATCGCGTAGCCGCAGGACAGTCTTCATCTTCTTTCGACAGTGAGATCGTTGCTCGTGTCATCCAGCTAGTCCATAACTTGGTTCCCATCCATTCCGGGGGTAGCACACCACGCAACAGAAGCTTAGCAAGTTCGTCGAAGATAAAAGAGCGATTGGCAACGCCATGATGAGCATATTTTTGTAACAATCGGATCGGATCCGAAGGATCATGGTCAACTGCTGGCCTTAAGGCCTGGGGATATGGGTAATTTTTGCGTGTGGAAAGCAATGTAGAGAGCAATGAGTCACTTTCTTCGGGCGCAAAGGAACGACATTTTTCAATCAGCGCGCAGGCAATTGAATCTGTTATCCAATGATTATGTATAAGGGTAGAAACCAAATAAATACCCTGTGCGCGGACAGCCTCGCGGAGTGGCTTCCAACAAGTCCCATGAGGTGCATAAAATGCTTCCAATTCTGTAAAATATGCATCGCACATATCTTCATCCCCGCCCTCGTCCAACTCATCCTGTGCTTCTTGCTCCTTCGCAATAAATTCAGGCAGACTGCGTGTCACCATGGATAGCAAAGATCGTGCACCACGCCTGCTGCTTTCAGGTAAGGGCTTCACTTCTCGCTTTGATATCACAGTATTGCAAAGGAAGTTTTGGAAGACGCGATCAAGGTTGTGTGCTATGTCAGCGAAGCCCGGATCACCAGACTGGTCGAGAAGTTCCTGCCAAGGGCTCTTATGGAGCGAATATCGATCACGGAAGACTAGCGGCTGTGATGGTTGGATATTGAGGTTGACATAGCCTTCCGCGCGTTCTGACTGTGCACTCGGGGGCATCTCCCATCTTCTCCCAGTGATGAGTGGTGTTGCGACCTCAATAGCGCCAGGTAGGATGCGTGGGGCTTCCGGGCTGTGTATTGACAGTCTGTTGCGCTTTTCCCCTCTACCCTCCTCCGCTTTGGACGAATACTTGTGTCTGGGTCGACGGCGCTCGGGCTTTTTCCCTGGGATCCAAGCTGGGTCGTTTTCATCCGGATCTGCATCGGAACCTGAGCAGTTGTGCCGGCTTTCTGTTTTGTGGTCGGCTTCCAAGCTAGGCACATCCTTTCCCTCTGCAGTTTCTTGTGGTTTCGAATCGGTTGCGATTATTGACAGCGTTTCTTTATGCTTTGCGATTCGACGGCAGATGGAGGTCAACGGGCGCAGGACACGGTTTGCCCATTTTGCGGTGGCTTGGGCGTCCTCCATTGAGGCCAAAATGGATAATAATAATATCTGCTAATAGCATACAACTGTCAGAATAATTAGCACCGTCACAAGTTCTTCTTTTGGTCACTGGTGTCGCACTGTACCAACCTCGCCGTACTAACAGACCCCTCAACAATACATTGTAGGAACAATGATGGCACTCTTTCAGATATTGCCAATAATGCAGCAATAATCCAATGTAAATAAGATATGCCGGGGAATTAAAGGGCGTGTTAAGTGGAAAACGAATAACATCCGATGTGAGGCAAACAAATAAAACAAACATTGACTAATGCGGTAAAGCGGCCCCGGCCAACACACATTGCCTATTATGGCGATCTTAGTCTCCCCGGTATATCATAAACAGTTAAGTTGTTAAAGGTATCTATTGAATTTCAAGTATTTGCGTATGAACACTTCATGGATTCTACCCAGAAAGAGAAAATGACCCAAGTGGCAGATCCGCATAATGCACCAGATATGAGCCCATATAAGACAACCGAGTCTTTTCCATGCACAGCCCGAGAGACAACCCAACCTGGCAGATGAAACCAAAAAAAATAAAAAAGAGAGAGGAGAGAGATCTAAAATACAACAGTTCTTTTCGCTCATCAAGCCTGCCCACCGATCCCCAAAATGACAATGTATATAGATATTAACACACGTAATAACCAAGAAAATAAGAACGGCAACCAATGTCTAGATTGGCTGAAACTGGCTGGCTAGTAAATGATTTATGCCTTGTTAGACTGCTTGGAGCCTCGAAGCTTGGGGTTGCTGGTGGCAGCACGCTTCTTCTGCTTAGAGCGCGAAGAGCTGGTGTCGCTACCTTCGATGAACTTCAGAAGCTCATCGATGCTGCGAGAGTCGAGACCCGAGGGATCGGCAGGGGCGGTGATTTCGGGTGCAGACTGGCCAACCTGGGGCTGAACACGGGTGCCCATGGAAGACACGCGAGGGTTCAGAGGGTTGCGACGAAGACGACGAGCCTGGATATCCTTGGCGTGCTTGGCGATAGAGACAGCGTTCTGAGTGAGCTGCTCGAGCCAGTTCTCGGCCTCCTTGGTGTTGCGGTCTTCAGGTCCAAGCTGAGCGAGGAAGATGTTGTAAGCCTCACGCATCTTGCCGACGGCAGCCTTGGAGTCCTGGTCCAAAGCGAGAGCCTGGGCGAGCTGGAAGAGAATGGTGGCGGTGTTGATGGAATCCTTGCCGAATAGGTTCTCACAGATGGAGAGAGAGGCCTCGAACCACTGGCGGGAGTCGTTATACTGCTTGAGGTGTTGCAGCATCACGGCGGCGTTGTTCATCGTGGTGATGGAGTCAGGGTGGTTAGGACCATAGATGATCTTCCAGACATCCATGGCGTGCTTAATGTAAACCAGAGCGGTCTTGGTGTTGCCGGAGGCATGCTCAAACAGACTCAGGTTGAGGTAGCTCAGAATAGTGTCGGCCGAATCGACACCCATAGTGCGCTCGGTGACAATAACGGCCTTGCGGGCCAGTTCCACGGCAGCCTCCTTCTCATCAGTCTGGTAGTACAGCATGGAAAGCTGGTGGTAGAGCTTGGCGACCTCGGGGTGCAGGATACCGTAGATCTGCTCGTGCAGAGACAGAGACTCGAGGATGAGCTCCTGTCCCAACTGCTTCTGGTTTTGCATGAGAGAGATACGACCGGCCTCCAGGGCCTCCTCTGCCAATGCGCTGCGGGGAGAGGCATCACGCACCAACGGAACGACATTCAGGATATCATCAGGGGTGAAAGTGACAGCAGGCTTAGCTGGCGCCGGGGCGGCACGGGCAGGGGACTTATCGCCGCCCTTCTTCTTGCCCTTCTTCTTAGGCTCCTCTTGAGTAGAACCGTTGGTGACAGGAACAATAACCTGCTCCTTGACCTGAGCCTTGGTGAAGGCGAAGTCACGGGCACCGAGCTGGAGACCCAACTTGATGGAGATGTCACGCAGAAGCTGCAAGTGTCTAAGAGAGTTGGACCAGTCCTTCTCTAGGGAGAAGCGGAAGCGGATGGTGACCTGCTTCTCAAGCTCGGCCCGGAGGGACTCGGGAGTGACCTTCTCGAAAGAGAAATCGCCCTCGGGGAAGATCGCACGCAGGGATTCGTCGATCTCCGCCTGAGGAGTAGCGTTCACATCTGAGCCGAGAAGACAGTTCAGCAGGTGAGAAAGGCAAGGGGCGACGAAGGGAGCGGGAACGTTGTTCAGGTAGCGGTTGGCAACGTGCTTGAAGGCACGAGTGATCATTTCCTGAACCACAAGAATGGACAGGGCCTGCAGGCGAGGTCCCTTCTCGGTGGACTGCTGGGCCAACTTTCCGAGGTAACGAAGGTTGATACCACGCTTGTGCAACAGCTGGGTCAGCGATTGACCATCCATGGGGAAGCCAACGTCGCCGTCGTGCAGGTCCTTGAGCAGGTCGGGGATGACCTTGGATCGCAGGTGATCACAGGCATCCCGGACTTCCTGCTCATCCTTTGCCCATTGCTCCTTCTCCTCCTCGGTCTGGGGCACCTGGCCGCTGAAGACATCGGGGTTGAGAGCAAGGTTGAATCCAGAGATGTCAACACGCTCCTGCTCCGCCTTCTCCGCCTTCTCTGCCGCCTTTTCCTCCTCGGTCTTGTCCTCCTCAGCCTTGCCCTCCTTGGCAGCCTCGGCGCTAGCAGCCTTACGACTTTCCACCTCGGCCTTCACATACTGGCTCATCTTGTGGCGCCAGTAGGACTCGACCAGTTCAAGTCTGAGAACGGACATGCGGTGGGGGTAAACATCGCTACCCTCCTCCTCCTGCCACGCGGCATCCAGAGGAGCCACGCGGTAGAGATCCAGGACGTACTTCCTACCGTCGGTACCCAAAAGTCCCTTGGTCTCGACGCTACCTTCCAGGTCGTGGCGCTTGTTCTCCTTGTCCCAGACAGGGTGCTGCTTGACACGCAGCGCCTTCGAGAGCTTCTCGAAGACCGGAACAAAGTCGGCGTGGGTGGCCACAACCTCCTTACCCTCAACACCACCGTAGTCAATCTGGTGCTCACCGGGCTCACGCTGCTTGAAGATACCAGGAACAATACTCTGGCCAACGATACGCTTACCCAGGTAGTCGACCACCACGGTTCCGGGGGTGAACAGTCCGTCGATATCAAGCTGGTTAACAGCCTTGATGCCAAGAACGTCCTTACCCACGGCCACGCGTGCAGCTTCGTCACCACCCTCGGAGGTGAAAGTTCCAACGCCATCGGCACCGAAAGAGTAGAAGATATTGTTGTAGACAAAGATCTGGGCGTCCCGCGCCTCAGTGGGGTTTAGAGGAGCAACCTCACCCCGTGCAACCAGGACTGCACCGCGAGCGGCGGCCTCATTATAATCGGCGAACAACTTGGAGGTCAAGCGTTCCCGGAACACGCGATCCTGAACGGTCTCGCGGGGCAGCTCGCGGGTAGTCTGGAACTCCTCGTTCCAGTCACGCAGAGTCTCGGCATTATCAACACCAGAGATCAGGTAGTTCTCCTGCGAACGGGTGATATCGGGCTGGTGGGCATTCAGGCTCGCAGTGGTGGGGGCGATGAGCCATGGGCTGTTGGGAATGGCGTTCTGGAAGGGGAAGGTGGTCAAAAGATCCTTCTCATTGTTGTACTCCTGCAGAGCCTCGAAGGAGGCGTTGAATGAGGGCGAGAGTTGAGAGATGAGAGTGAGCAAGGAGTGGGCGCTACCCTTCTTGGGGTGTGTTGGCTTCGGGAATGGGTCAAATCTGATGTTCGAGCACTTGTTCACGAAGAACCCAGACACATGGGCAGTGATCTGGAATATTTCACCTTCGTTAGTAGCAACCACGAGGTAAAGCAAGTGACCCTTCTGGCGGAGGTTGTAAGGAACAGGGTTCCATGAAGACAACGAGATGGACTTCACTGTCTTTGGCAGAGGAGCCTGCTCGGTGGGCAAGATAGTCTGCAGCGGTGAAACTCCAGTCATGTCATATTTGGAGAGCGAGTGTTCCTTCTCCGACTCGCTGGCCTTGATGGCGTCTGCCGTAATAGTATCGTGCAGGGACAGGCCAGCGGAGATACCATGGAGGTTGTCAACACGGTCACCAGAAGCACCAATTAGCTCCCTGATGCGCACAACATGCATGCGGGCCTCCTTTTCGGTGTAGGGATCCTCGACGAGGACGATCTCGGAATCAGCCTCGAGGTCCGGGACCTCAGACAGCTCGACGAAGTCGTTGATGCGGTTGCCGTTGAACTCGAGGTGGAAGCAAGTGTATTGGAAGGTACCCGGTAGCTCGACAATAGATTGGCGGACATCCTGGACCTGTTCTTGGCTGGAGACCTAGAGAAACAATTCGGGGTCAGATAAATTTCTCCTCTTGGCCTTTTCAAAACATCGAACCCACCATCACTTGGATCTTATGCGGGGCGTGAGGGAGCTTCACGGAGATCTGGAAAAGACCTGTAGCCAAGTTAGATTACCGCTATGCAGTTCTGCGTCCGGTTGCATAACATACCACCCGCGTTGTCCTCCTCTGTGCCCTCAGGGGCGTTGCCATTGGCAATCTCTTGGGAAGCTTGAGGAGCCTCTATTCCTCCGTTAGCTTGTGTGCCCTACAACTTGTTTTACCTGGAACCCATGCTGTATGAATTCTGCCCAGCATTGAGGTTCCAGGGCCAACACACACCTTTCGAGTGCTCCAAGTCCCCATTGGTCTGTGCCATTATGTCGAGCCGGTTATTAAAAGAGCTTCGACGACGTAATAACAGTAAACCTCTATTTCCCAACCGTCACGCGGATGAGAAACAAAATTTCGGGAAAACGGGAAAAAAAGAAAAGCTTGAGGAACTGCGGGGATGCGGCAGTAGAAAATTTAGTATAGTATACAAAATGACAAGCAAGGAACGAAAACCCCGTACCCCAGGAAGTTGAAAAAAAAAAAGAGCAAGGATGAATGGATAGGCGAAACTGGAAAACCGGAGAGAAAATTTCTCGGATGCGGCATACCCTCGGAAGTGCTCGGGCGGTGGGTTCGGGGAAGGGGCGGAGAGGGACATTCTTCTCCACTGCATTTTGACGGAGAATGGTAGAATTAGGAATTGTATATAGATTGGAAATATTATATCTTAAGATATGTAAGTTCTAAATTTGATATCAATTTCATAGATCTGCTTGGTGGTCTACTGCCTCAGGAACCAATGTTTTTTACCGTGCGTTAACTAGCGATTGTGTACACCGTGGCATTTTATTTACTATTTCCACTGAAGGATTCACGGGGTATATAATTAGACCAAATTAATGGGCAGAAGAAGGTATGGGAGGCCGAGAGGTACAGCAATATTAAATGTGTGGCTGCTAACACCTATTTCTCTATGGGTACGGAGTAGTTTCTTTATAGATGACGTAGACAAGAATAGTTCCAAGGTCTATGTGGGCTTATCATGCCATGTAGTCTTTGAGTAGGGATATTCCTTTTATGTTGGATATGTCTTCTATATATTTTCTCGCACTTCGCTGGATAGGTAAACGAGGGGAAAGCTTAAATTGAGGGATTAGGGATCTTGCTCGGGATATATCTGTGACAAGAATATTTATGGCAAGTTGCCGGGAAACAACAAAAGCTAGAGTCAATTGGCACTTTGAGATATTTTATTTTTCCCACATTACATTTATGTAGGATAAACCTCGTGAGATTCAATTGCTTGAAACCTTTAGTATATGCTTCGTTCCAGCTTTGTTGGAGCTCAGAACTGATAGCCTTTCATAACAATGCCAAGCCTGAATTCATACGGATGGATTAAGCAAAAAAAAAAAAAAAAATACCTCGTGCATATCAAGGTTGGCATCTCGAGCACATGGAACATGGATAATTTTACCAGTAAACTACCTAGCTATACGTACCATTTGGCCTCTGCCGCGTGAGGCTTTCCTATCCTAGCTGCCGTCGCTTTTACGAGGGCGCTCAGAGTCAGGCTCACTGAGTAAATTTCAGCCCGGGCTCAGACTTGTATATCGTCGTTGCTAGTGCCGGGATCACTCAAGTGATCCTTTTCTTGATAGAGGGAGTCTTCGCTTGGTTGGCTCATATTTTGGTTTTTAGTCGGTGAATATGCTGTGTTCTGTTCAATATCTCTAATATTGTGAAAGGCAGAAGTAGATGCATCCTCTATAGATATCTATTTTCTCTTAGATCCAAAAATACACATATCTTGAGCCTAAAAAGTCTCTAAAAAAAGAACATTTGAAACCAACACAGCGCTTACAGCCCTCGAGTAGTAATGTGTGCCGCCCGTAAAGTATATCGGCCTAAAACGGCGAACCCCGCATCGAAGAATCATTTCGCAAATCAAAAAGACCCGAGTTTCGTTCATACTACTTCGGTGCCTTGATACAGGCAAGATGAAAATATCTACGTGTTTTGTGCTGTTGACGGGGGTTTACAGGGTAGATGCGAAAGGTAGCTTCCTTCAGTCTCCATCTATCGCTGGTACCAACATCAATACCGCAGAAGCGATCCACACCACTACCGTCAAGTATGATGGGAAGGACGGTATCTTGTTGCCCCAAAACAACCGCAATGGATGGGTCAACCCTGAAGATTTGGCTCCTATGCCACAATGCATCGCTCAGCAAGACCAGTCCACCTGGCTGCGTGCCATGACGAAATGCACCAGCAAACGATGCACCTCCCACTTTGGATTTATCTGCACCCACCACCAATGGCTGACTCAACTCAGCTGCCTCAGTATTACATTCTCCCCCGACGTTATCGAAAGTTATCTCCCATACTGTAGTCGATCGGTTCTCGCCAAAGCGCAGTTGTATCAATGGATTCATATGATTACAGGTCGAACATGGCTTGTCGATATCGGCGACGCGAGCGGTCTGCAAAGTCTCTCCCCAGACTCCCTGGCTGAAGGGTATGCAGCCGTTGACGTGATTCACAATGCACCGACATGTTTGAGCGACTCAGTTTCTGCTTCATCGATGGAACCATTTCAACGTGTAATGGCCTCCTGTGGTTTCACCAGCACTGCCCAACACACAGGAGACGCTGCTCGTCCCTGGGAATATAGTGAAAGGCTACTGTCTATGATAGCTCTGGATTTTGAAACTGTTGGTTACGATCTCGTCCAGCGTCGCATCAGTGATGGCGACTATTTTGACAAAAATTGCTTCTGCAACACCTTCAATATAGATCTCAACAAGGAACCTTGTTCAGGGTCAGGACAATTGGACGTCACGAAGGAGCGTCTCTGGATTTATGCCACCTGTGGGTCGGCATCCTTACCCGAGAACTGGGCGGACACACTTAAAACCACTCAATTCGCGTACATTCCCATCGAAGATTGGCACTGGCCGAAATGCGTTGCGGATATGCCCGAGCAGGTCATCAAGCTTACTGATCATTGTGCAACCGATGCTTGTGAGGTCGGTGGCTACTGCAAAATCAAGCGCGCAGTTGACAGGGCTTGCTTTTGTCGCAACATCAACTACGATTCCTGCGGAGGGTCGTGCCATATATTTGAGTCACGAATTGACTATATTAAATGGCTCCATGATCTTTGTGGCAATGTGCAGGACTGGCACGGTCTGCCAGATAATTGGCGTCAATTAGCCGTCCCTACCACCCTCGACATAATTCCATGGCGTTGGAAATTGAAGCCATCCAACGATTCAGACATTACCCATACCCCCTTTTTAGGAGACGCTAGGGCATGTGCCTCGAATAAGTCTAAACTCACAAGCTTTGCTCTAGTCAATATAGCTACTTTCCTTGTAGCTCTCAGCCAGAGAACAGGGATAGTACGTCGAATCGCACGCCGCTTTCCATGGAACTCGCAGCCGTGGCCATGGGTAGTCAAGGGAACATTAATCGCCGCTCTGCAACTCCTTGCAAACCTGTTCAATATTCTGTTTATTCAACAAACCCTAGGCTATGAGAACGTTCCCGTTATTCAATTAATGCTCCTCTGGAGCTCAATGCCTCGGCCCACTTGGCTGACGATTTTGTTGATTGGTGTACCAACCTTTGGAGATTTGAAGTTCCTCGCGGCCGGGTCTTCGCTATTTGCTGAGGTGATCCTCCAGTCTCTATCAGCATGTTACCTGCTTACGACCGTTCATTATGGTCGAAAACACTATTTCTACTTCGGAGGCATGGACGGAGCGGAGAGAGGGGGACCTGCAAAAACGATGTATGCGGGAGCACTCATGTGGCTTAGCGTCGTTAGCGTGGTGATTACTCTGTTAATACGGGCTATGAGGATGAACAGGTTGACTGGACCTGGTATCGACACACCAGAGTGGCAGGGAGGCAAGCAGACAACATCGAAGATTGAAGAACTGATGGACCACTTGGATGATCGTTGCACAAGATTAATGGAGAGTAGGGGCCCAGAAAAAACACCGTTGATAAAGAGCAGAGGAGGAGATCACACGGATTATGGCACTTGCTCTGTTGAAGGCCTAGATGACCGGGTTTCCCAAAAATCATTTGTGGGATTGTATGCGGCTACGGTCATCAGCACGCTCCTTCTCTGGATTGCGCAGTGGCTCTTTTGGGGTGGATTTATTGGTCTTAGTTCGGAAGAGTACGTATTGCACAGTCATTACTTGGTCCATATCAACTAACCGAATATAGGTTCTGTCCCCCTCAGCTTGAGGTCCTCACGGCTATCTGGACTGTGTTCTCATTAGTAGGCGCTATCATTATTATTTAGTCAGGTTTATTGTACATTTCGAGCCCTATATTTATGACCGTGTTTCATGAACTATTCAAAAAACAGGCTCTCATAACAACATTAATCTGAAGGTGTCTAGGTGGGAAAGTAATTTTTGTGATTAAGACAATTGTAGTATCGAATTGTGTAAAGATATGTGAGATCTCGTGGTATATGCTTGCTCTATTGTTTATATCATGTAAAGTTATAGATACTCACTCCCTACACTACTGAAGGCTTCCGGTATTGCCAGCATATTACCGGAGATAAGGTATCTCGAGGGTGTCATGATGCGCACAGAGAGACCTGTTCCATTTCCCAAGGATATCTATACCGGGAAGATGTCAGTCAAGTGGAGATTCAAGATTGATTCCGCATTTGGTAAAACTTACACATAGGAATACTTAACAGGTAGATGCCCACTTAGATGCTACCGATGATGATCATGGTATACTTAATACCTCCGTGGGTAAACCATTTATGCCCACAGCCCACTGCTGACTGGGCTTTGGGCCTGAGGCTCGGGCCTATTTGTGGGCTTTTCGGAAGTCTACTAGATGATAAGGATTAGGACGTAGTCGAGGTAATCTAATAGAAGGGTCCCGATTAAGACCACGACCTCCTAGATCCGGACAATATTACGCTTTATAAAATCACCCCGGAATGGACCTCCTAGGGTGACTATGATATATAAGAGGTAATGGTTGTTAAGTAACTACGGGGCCTACGTCTTTATAACCTCGTGGACGATAAAGTCGAACGTCCGAACCGAAATGTAGGAATGCTGTTCAGTGAACAAATCAGAGCGCTTAGGTGACGCTTAGTGAGCAAGTCATCCAACTGAGGTAGTAGTCAGGTGATGAGCGAGCCTGTTGATTATATAATACTCTGTGGTGTGCTCAGCTGTGCTCAGTGGGCAAAAAGCGGCAACGCCTGAGCACTAGAACGGGAAGAGACGCCAAGAAGTGGCAGAGGAAATTAAGTACGGAGTATATACTATGTACAACCTTTTAACGTGGGAGGTGTATGAGCTTACGGAAAATTCAAGTACATAACGTATTCCACATGCGAGTGGTCACCACAAGCGAGCGGCCCTCAAAACACATAGTAAATGCGATAAATTACAACTTGATATCTCAACAACCACATTATTATTTAGGTTGATCATTTGTTGATAGCAATTGATAAGAAGGTTTAATGCTATATATCAAGGTGCATTATCGTTGTATTGAAAATAAGGTTCCAAAAGCTAGAAATAATATATATATATTGCAATCATAAATTCATAAAAATTCTCTAAGTCCCTCAAGATACCGGATTCACCTAAAAAGCATTATGCTATAAGGAACCCCCTTATAGCCCACCGTTGAGATATATCAAATTGTAATTTGTTGCATTTACTATGTGTTTTTGGGTGGCCGCTCGCTTGGGTGGCCACTCGCATGTGGAATAGTTAAGAAAAATCTAATAAGTCTCATGGATACGCATGTTTACGGAGTACTCCGGACCTTAGAGCTTATAGATATTGGATCCACCATCACACAGACCCAAGAAAAATAAAAACAAACCCATTTAAAATCTAGTGGAGAATTGATGAACCTATAGTGATGCTCAAGTGGTCTTTCTCCCCCCGTATATTGATCGAACTTGTTCCTGATTCGATCGCCAAGCCTTCTGCATCCCTGGTTCATCGAGGCTGAGGCCAACACCGCAACTTTTAGCCACAGTCGTCTGTTTTGACCTTTTTTTTTGCCAGTCTTTCATTAACCTTCAGGGCTATTTTTTGTCTTGTTTTTTTTCCCATTTCTGATATCTAGCCTCTTTTATACCCCAGAGTCTCTCTTTCACCGACGCGTCATTCCCTGGAGGTGTGGCTTTGCGTGGATCCAGTCCAGAATTCTAGCAGTACATTCCTTGAAGCTTTGTGTTTTAAATTGATACAGGTCCTACACAGACTGGGGATCTGATTATCTTCGAGATATACATTCCCACTCTTTATCATCCGCCTTTTACTGAAGGACTTGCCACCCCGGCGTACAAACGCCAAGAGGCTTAACCACGATGCTATGGAGCCGACTTGCACCCCCTGCAAGGCTCTTTGCCCGACAGGGCCTGCCAAGACCTTTTAGGATTAACAGCCGCGTTGTGATACATACACCCAAGCGGTTTAATTCTGACCCCCGAGGTACTGGTCAAATGACCCCGGACCCCACCGATCAGAATGATTCGGATGAGGGCAAGAGCAAGGGCCAGGGCCGCGATGGCGACTCCGACCCAACCTTCAAATCTGCAATCCTCAAGATGCTTGAGACTGCTGCAACCACGGCGGCATCAATTGCCATTCTAGGGTAAAGTTTACCTATTCAAGCCATACGTTACTGTGACTAATTTGCTCCCAAGTGCCGCGGGATACGGTTATCATCAGTACTACAAGTACTTGATCTTGGAGAAGATAGACAATGCGTTCAACCCAGGTGATCCTGCTCTCGAGATCGCGGGTGTTGTTTCTGGAAAACACAAGTACCGCCACGAGGAGCACTGGGTCGTTCGTAACGAGCAACCCAAGATTGACGATATTGTAGCTGGGCGACAATGTGGCCACTACTATCTAATGATTGGTGAAAAGGGAACGGGAAAGACTTCGATGCTTTTAGAGGCTATGCGCAAGATTAATGGTAACAGCTGTGCGATGTTCGAAGCGCATGCTGACCTCGAAATCTTCCGAATCCGACTGGGCAAAGCTTTGGACTACGAGTTCCACGAGGAGTAAGCTTATAATATCATCATAGTGACGGCATAATTCTAACAGGAATACCCAGCTATGTCGGCAGCCTTTTCAGCATCCGTGGACCAAGAGACACCACGGCTCTCTTGGACATCGAGCGCGCCTTCAACAAGCTAGAGAAAGTGGCTCTCACCAGAAGGCGGGATGGCTCAACTCCTCTTATTCTGATCATCAACAGTACCCATTTACTCCGAGATGACCACGACGGACAGGACTTGCTTGAGATGATTCAGCAGCGGGCCGAGCAATGGGCCGCTAGTGGTCTCGTCACAACAAGTAAGACTCTGACGAACATCCGTTCCTCTTGTCATAGCTGACTTTGTTGCTTTCAAGTTCTTAACAGTGATGACTATTGGGTATACGAACGCTTGAAGCGTTATGCAACCCGCATGGAGGTCATTCCTGTGACAGACCTGCCTAAGGACAAGGCGATGCGTGCTTTGAAGAGATATCGCCAGCAATTCCACAACGAAACACTTCCATCTACGATCCTCGAGCAAGTCTATGACAAGGTCGGTGGTCGGCTATCCTTCTTGAACCGCGTGGCCAAGTCTGCGGATGTCATGAAGACCTGCGACGAGATCTGTCTGGCTGAGAAAACTTGGTTCCTAAACAAGTGCTGGATCCTCGGAAAGGAGATGGATGATGATGTGATGGACCAGCAGAAGTATGCCGTAAGTATACATTATATCTCCTGGTTCTTGTCCCTTTCATTCGAGCCCGGCTAATATAAACACAACATAGTCTGGCGCTGTGGTTCTGGCGAAAGCGCTGGTAGACCTTGAGAAAGAGATGGAGTCAAACTATCACCACGAGCAAGGCCATATCTTGCCGCAAGTTCCGCTCCATAAAGCGCGCGAGATCATGACCCGTGCTGACTTCATCCAATCTTACGATCACGACAATATCTTCACAATTGATTCGCGAGCCATGGTGCGTGCCGATTCAGTACCCATGCAGCGTGCCTTCCAAGAAATCTGCGCTATAGAGAACTTCGACCAGCACCTAGATGGTACTGTGGAGCGCATTGGAGACATTGAGAGTCTTGGCCGTACTCGCGAATTGACTATCAAAGATCTCTGGGACAATGGTAAGTATCGCGTCGTTGTACGGGACAACCACGGACGAGAGAGTGGGACAGTTGAATTTGCTGTGGCAGACCGTGAAGATGAAGATTAGTTTTGTGCATGTCATAAGCTAAAACTAAGGAGAGGTCCTACTGTAATTTAAATGTACATATTATGTTGAAGACAATCGACTCGAATTCTTGAATTTGCAACCTTGGAAAAAGCAATAGTGACATCATCGTATGCTCACCGCTAACCAAACATTCCACCCGCCTTCTCTTTTTCTCTTCCAAGCTCCAAGTGAAAGCAATTGCCAGTAATTTTTGCTCTGAACTATACCTGCAGTCACCTCGTCATTCAAATTTGGAAGTTTCAAAATGCCAGACAAGACTGCTAGGAAGCGAACTGTGTCGTGGAGCGACAACACGCGACCCGCGCGTGAGCTTGCGAAGACGGCCACTGCCCAGACCTCCCGATTGGCGTCCATCCCCTCTCCAGCACGCTTTATCCTTGTCGTCCTAAGCAGTCTCACTGTGAGCTCCCTTTTGTTCACACTCACATCAACCTTCACGGTGGGCGATCTCGGGCCTATCAGCAAACACCTGGAAGAATGGTGGGAAGTGGGGGGCTTAATAGCCTGGAGGGCTGTAGAGGTCGGATTAGCCTGGGTTCTAGGATTTGATGGTAAGTACCATTACCACATATGACCCCTTGCATCCGGGACACGAGGTTCCTACAGCTATATAGACGATGTATAGAGGCTGACATTGTGGTTGCGACCAGGCTGTGATGTGGCATCGTTCTTATTCCTGACCCACCTGCCAACATACTCTCTCTTATCATTCTTTTATGGCATCCGTCCGACTTCTGCGCTGGTAGCATATGGTGTCACGATTGTCTCGACGGCGCTTCCCTTCGCCCTCCTGCGCCGGCCCTCATCCGTCCACAATCTTTCGCATATCCCTGCTGACGCAGTTGCCAATCGAAACATTCTACAGGACAAGACTACCACTGTCTTCACGACGCTCCTGGCAACCTCGATTTTCAGTGTTGTACTGTACGCTAGCTATGCGACTTGGCTTCCTAGCCAGCTGGTCATTCACTTCGAGGGTCTCCGGGATATCAGCGCGGCGCATGCTGGTCCCGCTGGCTTGCCTGTCCTCTTTCTGACGCTGATTCCTGCTGGCTGGGCCGCGCGTGACTTTTTATTTGTCAGCTCCACTGGCTATTCAACCACTTCCGCTGGGTCTGCATGCTGCCAGGGTAGTGAATGTGTGTCTGCGACCATTTGTCGCAACACTTGGGGCAAATTGTCTCCCAAGACGAGAGTTTTGGTTTCTCGGTCCATTATTCTTGCGCTTGGAGTCCTACTCAACACGGTTATTCAAGTGGCCGGCACAATCAGCGATGTCTCTATCGAAGGTGCCGCCACCTGGGGAGCAGTCTGGGCCTTTGCAACACTGATCGTAGGAGCAACCTTCGGCTGGATCGAAGCCGTTGATGGTGTATGATGTTTATACGTTATGACGATAGCATGAAGATGTGTGCTCCGGGTTAATTTTGTTTTAGCTGCAGTGGGTGCATGAGAGGCAGATGCTGTTACCCTCATGTCCAGTATCCTCTTAAGGTTCTTATGGCACCTGACTAATGCATATGCCTTGCACTACTATTTACACATTCTGCTGATCAGCCGCGGGGCTATGGGCATCAATTTCTTTCTTCGTTGTCTAAAATTTCAATTGTATCATCTTTTTCCATCTGTCAAGTAATGGCTTTCCTTGAAGTGTCTGTCGATTATTCTTCTACTCTTGTTTTAATCTGATATAGGTACCTCAGAAAGTACTGTCAACCCCAATATAAATATCAACACGACCGTGAGGCTTGGTTTTGTGTGAAAGGACACTAGTTGTCAGGATAGTTCCTGTTGGCCAGGCAAGTTGTATGATACAGTACGTCCCGAAACTGGTGCAACCGCCTACACTCTTCAGGTGATTCTCTAGCCCCACCGCCAAGAGACACTAAAATGTATTGGGAATAACCCAGGAATATCAATATTCCTGTACCATTCTCGATA
Source organism: Penicillium cf. griseofulvum (assembly GCA_028974015.1). Classification (NCBI taxonomy): domain Eukaryota; kingdom Fungi; phylum Ascomycota; class Eurotiomycetes; order Eurotiales; family Aspergillaceae; genus Penicillium; species Penicillium cf. griseofulvum. The sequence continues at coordinate 1,896,166 of JAPQKP010000005.1, forward strand.
CCGTGATTTACTATTATTAAAATACGGTGCCTCGTCCCGTAACTGTATTGGCGATCCAAGGGAACTAGAATTTTCCATGGAAATGCAAACAAGGCAAACAATAGAGCTGAGGAGTGCCTCGACAATCTGGCGACCTGTCACTTCCCTCCCGCTCCTGTCCAAGTGACGGTCTGGGGAGCTTACTCGGCACCAGACCTTGCAAATAGTGACTTGCATTACTTGGTTGCTGTCCCTGCAGACTACTTATGAACCTGCTTATCATAAAACTTAGCCTATCAGCCACAGTCCTCTCTTCTTGACGTCCTGTAACACACTTGGTGGAAGCTAACACACAACCATGTTAATAGACTCCTCGATAGTATCTTCTGCCTTGGGGGGATGACTTACACTCCTTTCAACAATGATGATGATGATGCTTACCGACCTGAACTGCCCAATCTATAGGAACGGACTCCCTCGTATACCCCTACCCCCGGTTACCTAGACCGCGAATGGACGCTATCAGTAATCTATTGTGATCCCACATGAGTGGGACACCCATAATATATATACCACTACCGTTGAACTGAGTTTCATAACTCAGTTTGGCTATGCCTTTTGGCTCAATGGGTAAATGCTCGGAGTAGTGGCCGACTGAATCTCACTATCCTTTGCCCGATCCCGAGGACATAGTTGGTAAATGTTTACCTCCCTTGTATCAACACCCGTCCGACCATTAGAGTTTTGATCCTGTGGTTGAACGTATAGATAGAAATGCATGGGATAAACAATCTCCGGACTGTATCTACTACTAGATCGAGTGGAGGGTTAAATTGAACAATCGAGTTGTAGTTAAGGATATAAAACAAGACCTAACTCAACCGCCTAGATCCTACTGGGAACAGATAAAAGAGGACGCTTGTAATATTCTGCGACGGAAGACAGCCCGTGGCCGACGGGTGAGACTAGATGATACTAACATAGTCTTATCGGTGAACTCCCAACGGGACATTGACAAACATTTTGAAGGCACTAGTGTTGATTGGACAGCGGTAGAGAAATAGCTACTAGCGTGGGCCTCTCTATTTCGTCGAGGTAAGACGATCCGGCTTCAGATAACGATCAACTACATAGAGGACAGTAGGACTCTTCCTTCTAGAACAGATAAGAGAGGAAAGTCATCGGTGACTACACGGATACTCGCTAATCGAGACTCTTAGATTGACGCCGAGCAAGTCTCCGGTCAATATTCCGTCTGGCGCGATGTGTATCGTATTATACGATATCCCGGGCCGCTATATCGCTACGAAGGACAATACTGCTAGCAAGATCCAGAGGGAAAAAGGCACTATAGATTGAAGACATACCATCTAAAGGCCCTTGTCAAATATGTAGAGCAAGATGGGGTTCTTAAGACCTACGCTGATGTCCCTAACAGTATTCGCGAGTAGCTCTATACCGAGGAGAACCAGCGACTGGATAAGAAAAAGAAAGCCGCGGAGAACTCTACAATAGGTTCTATATGTCCTCCAATCAATATCACTGTCCTCCCGGTAGGATCATCTTAGTAATCGATACACCCTCCTGCTAATGACGCCATACTCACCGGGCCCGGCTGTACTGAATCAATCATGGTTGACGGCCTGCCAGATGTCGCTGTAGACGAATATACTGAATGGCAGCAATCGCGGGTGAGCAACGAGACTTTCAGGGAGAACATCAACAAAGCACGCGATGTGACCCTCGAAAATTGTCTCGACCTCATGCAGATTTATGAGGATCAAGACCTAGGTTTCTTTGTTAAGCACGGCGTGAAAGTAGGTGCCGCTCGGCGGTTCGTTCGTGACATCGGCCTTTGGGTGAAACGACGCACAGAAGTGACTGGCAACGAAAATATTCATTTAGTAGATATATCATGTGCTTTCATTAGAGAAAAGCCTACAGTCACTAGCGAAATCTGCTTCCTCCCCAACAACTGCCTTTCTGTTCTTGGGCAAGGCTTTAGCGTCGATCTCTCATTGGGCCATACCAAGTTGGGGCCGCTGTATAATGAACTGTGTATGGTATTGCATCTCCCCCCGTAATATTACATGCCGTGCTTTGAATGATGGACGGTAAAAATTGATGGCCATGGACTAGGTAAAGAATATTTTACAGCGGCCCTCCACTTAGTGAGGTCTAGTTAGAGGATTCACGCTAAGGCCTTGGGAGTGGGTGGGCCCCGAGAACAGAAAGACAGTCGTTGGGGAGGAAGATGTTCTCGCTATCCACTGTAGCAGCATCCATAGCCTGGGACGCTGCAGAATGGCGCAAATTCCCGAAAATAGAAAGCGTGATGCTGTCTAACAGAAGAAAGAGCCCCACCATCTCACAATCGGTTAAAATAACCAAGTGAGCCATCGGTCACTGACATGTGCGAGAATATACAGTTCTATGGCGAATCCAGATCTCCTTTAATCCCGCCTGGCAGGCTGTTTATTTTCACCCGTGATACTACCGTTAAAATGCTCTCATGCGTGCTGAAGAGACAAAAGGAAAGACCAGCTGATAGCGGCTTCCGGAATTATTTTCAGCACCTGTTACTCTTATATTTGTTTTCTACCCCTAATGCCAGACGTATTAGGTTGTATATAGATTAGCCTCGGAATAAAGGTAATCCTGTGTTATTTGGACTACTCAACATGCATCAGGAGTACACCATGAGTAAAAAAGGTTGAAGCCAATCATTTGAAAGTATTATAAATATAGATTCCTTCATTTCGCAGTCCAGTATTCTGATCGACTATACACTATTCTCAGCCTCGATCAACGAGCGGCTCTGTGGTGGCCTCTCCCAGCGAAAGCAGTACTGCCCCATCTTCATTGCGGTGAATCTAGACCGATGGCCAGTCATCCAGTTTGGCTTTCCATCCCAGGTTGTGCCCATCTCGAATGGTACATTGTAGTCGGGCGCTGTTGGTAGGTCCGGCCATATAAATCGGGGTGGTGCATTGAGATACCTTTCCATATCCCCGTCAGATCTTCGTATTGCTACCCATTCGCTCAAGAAGTTGCGAAACTTCGATACGTCAGAGTCAAGTTCGCTATTAACAATCCATTCCGAGATACTTTGCACCATTCCTATATGTCGATCCGAGTGGGGGATACCCGAGAAGGATGTATCGTTCGTGACAAGCTCGTAGAGTGTGAAGACGACACTAGTAACATCATCTCGACCTTCGTATAGCCGTTTTTTCCCGGATGCAGCCCGGTCGAAGTCGAAGAGGACGATCTTATGTGTGCAAGGATCGATCAGCAGATTTCGGGGAGCGATATCTTGGTGCATAATCCCTAGTTCTAGGTTGAGAAAATCCACGACTTGAGTAAGCTGTTGTAGCCACTTGAATCGGAAAGGGATCTTTGAATTGGCGAGAGTTCCTCCAGGGATATACTTCGTTGTGAACCCAATCACCCGGGACTCCTGGTCCTCAAGAACAACGCGATCGAATGGTATTATATTAGGATGTGGCGGTAGACTCTTGAGAATGTTAAGTTCATCCCAGGCCATTTGTATTCTCAAAGGCTTGTTCAAGACGTTGAACTTGAAAACAACCTTTTGGGGAATCCTAGATTCATTTTCGTACGATACAAGATCAATGCACGGTCCAAGCCGGTCAAGCTCTTGGAGCTTAGAGTACTGAATTGTACGGCAATTGCCCAGCGATTCACAGAGTGAGAAAGGAATATATGCAAGAAATAGAGTATCATCCTCTTCCAGGTCTGTCGAAACCCCGGTAAGGAGCCCATCGTCGTCGACTGTGATAGCGCGAACTTCCGGCGATAGATAATCGGCGAATCGCGCCAAAATCGAGAGCTCCCTATCCTCTTCGGGCGGGAATAGTTTGGCGGTGCCTTTGACCTTGACCATCCGAAGTTGATCCCAGTCCCAGACGTTGCAATATGTTTCGGTGGTGGGCTTTTCGCTCGGGCCGCGGTAGTTCTGGCCTTCGGACCAGAATCTGTCTTGAGGGTTGATCATAGCAAAACGGAATCCCAAGACGAGTGGTCTGTATAAAGTACTTCCAATGTGGGAGCGACTAATTTCGACCTAAGGATGATTTTCGTTTTCCTTATATAGAGACACAGGCCAGGTCACGTGAACGAACTAGCAACAAGCCCCCCTTTCCCCTTATTACATCCATACCCACTTTGAAGCGCCTTGAAAGTATGGCCCGTCCAATAGTAATTCGAAAAAAACCTATACGCTTTGAAGCCCCATAATAGATAAGCCAAGCGCTTAGATCGTGGTACGTATTGGTCAAATTCTCAGTTAGTCTGTCAGACACGGGAATCACATTTGACTGCGTATTTTCGCGCGCGAGATGATACTCATAATGTCCGAGGTTTAGCGCTGGAATCAAACACTCGAAGTGTGACTGGGGTTGCATAAACCAAAACTAGCATACTCGGAAGTTCACTATAAGTAATACAACCATATCCAAGGTTTATGTTCGAAGTAGTTCATCTTTGTCAATTCTTACATACTCCTCGCTTTGAAAATTCCTACTTGATTCAGATTGACATCAAGATTTCGTTCAACCATCCTACTCTTATATCTCCGCCCAAAGCCCTCCGCTCAATATAGCTACGCAAATTTCACCAAATCAAATGGGGACTGATGTCCGCAATCGTCTAGTCGACAGCCCTCAAAATCCAAGCAGTTGTCCTTGCGGTTGGTATGTCTACTACTCGGCTGTATGTTCGCATGCATACCAGGAAGTGAAGTACGAATGCGGCAATAAAACTACACCATCTGGTCGTAGTGGCTTCTGCAAGACTACTCCGGCACCCAAGAACATCGTCCAGGGGGTACAGATCAACGTCAAGTGCCAGTATTGTTGATTCCCAAGTAGGTGACTCACGCTGTCAATCAAGTGAGAAAAGCCTGCTAAAAAATAAAAAGGTTGGCGGAACTGTTGGGGCACAGTTACGGAGTGCCAGTGAAGGCACCATAGTGCGAACTGGTGTTAAGCGATGCAGGCACATGCGCTAAGAAATGGAGCACGATCACACATTTTTCTTGTCTTTCTATATTACGCCCTCTTTCACTAGTTTGTTGAATGAGTTTAGGTCTCTATACTGTAGTATACTTAGCTTGGAGGCAAATTACTGGTTGAGGGTTTAGTTCGCAATCCAAGATACTTGCCGCTTTTTTAAGTATATCTATTTAATTCTGTCCGAGTGATAAAAGGATGCGTTGTCTATCACTAGTACAGACTTCGGCTCGGGCTATTTCCTATAGTACTAGAGGAGCTGCTCGATAAAATCCTCAAAGACGGATGCGTTGTTGAACCCTAGAACACTCGAGACAAAACAATGCCGTCTTGCGTATATGTAGGCAGAATCTGATAACGCTGATCACGATAAAATTTCGATACTTGAATAGGTACAGTACTAAGGGGGGACCAACCCGTTCGCCGGAAGCCTATCCTTTTATCATACCTAGATTTATCGATATAGACAAGGTGGTAAGACTTGAAGTCTAAGATAAAATGATGGTATTCGTCCCGAAGGTCAAGGTTGCGTTCTCGTGCCTTGACCCGGGCAGTCTTTTTTGACCAGCCTTTGGACTTAAGGGCGCGACTGACGCTCGATTTCGTTGCTTGAAGAGCGAATTCGTCCTACAAAAAAATCACCATCTCGTCCAGATACAAGGCAGGCTTTTCAATCAGATGGTCGCACAAGGCCTCGAGTATGACTGGAGTGATACTACGGGGTCGTCCGCCCTTATTTGGAGGTGCCTTGACGCTGCCAAACATTTTTGTATTGGAAGAGATTCTCGAGATGGTGCTCTTGTTGCAACCAGCGGCCTGGGCTATCTTAGTTATAGATAGTTCGCCACTGTGGATCATGTCATAGATAAGCTCATGCTCGGAAGGGGCTAGGTTTGGAGCCATGTTTGGTTGGACCACTCGCGATAGATTGTTAAGTGCGCCTCCCGAGGAAAGCTGCCTCGGAAGAGGGGCATGGAGGTGTCTGATACAGTCAGTGGACATATGTTTTTGCATCGTCTGTGGACCCACCCAGTTGACCGCCCCTATATCCTATACCGCCTACCTAAAACGCGTAGTATAGAAGTACGCTAAAATAGCACGCGCGCTGCATTCTATATAATCTAGATAATTTATCCCCTTATATCACCCTTTCTCTCTCTCACCTCTCTCTCTCTCTCTCTCTCTCTCTCTACCGTATGGTGCGGTCCAAAGAGCTTACCCCCGCTATACGTGAGCGTATATGCGAGCTTTATGCTATTGGGTGGGGGTATAGGCGGATTCATGGGCGCTATCCCTATATCCCCCTTAGTACAATTCGATATACTGTGAAAAAGGAGACTGAGCGCCGAGCTGGTGTGTCGAAACCGCGGTCTGGTAGGCCCAAAAAGCTTACCGATGCTGATAAAGACCGCCTGTTGAACGCTATACACGAAAACCCGAAGATTACCGCTGAAGATATGCTTGCTGAGGTTGACTATAAGGTTAAATACCGCTTAATTCAGCGTCTTTTAAACGCTGAAAATATACGTAAGTGGCGATGTAGCTAGCGTCCTTTTCTAAAGGAGGAATATACGCTAAAACGCCTTCAGTAGGTATATCGCTACCGCCACTTTACGCCTAAGGATTGGGCCCGGGTCTTTTAGTCTAATAAGTGTACTGTTGAACGTGGAATTGGTGTTCGTCGGGAGTGGACGTTTATACGCCTAAAAGACTAGCCACGAAATAGACAATATCAAGGTCTACCTTACCGAGGGAAGCAAGTAAAGTAGATATTTTAGGCTACTTTCTCTAGCTCGACCCGGCGTACAGGGCTAATCCCTCTCTTTAGTAACCCTGAGGCTGAGCGCACTGGTATTACAGCCCTTGTTATTGAAGAGCTATACCGCCGGATCCTCCCTATCTTGATAATAAATCAAGATAGTATTTTTCAGCATGTAACGGGCCACTGCCCGGTTGATATCACGTGCGCGCACGTGACCTTCCCCACACCCCTTTTGTTTACGTTCGACCCCGTCAACTCTCTCTTCTTTCCTTAAGCTTTTAGATAACTGCAAACGGCTTAGCTAGTTTGAATCAAACCTAGCTACGTCCCTTCACATTCTAAAAGCTTCCTCTTCCGCAGAAGATCCGGAAGAGTACGGCCAAATAGGCTAACGCGCACCGACGAAAAGTCCTGGAAGCACCAGGCACGACGAGACACGAACATGGTCGAAAACGTGGAACCGTCGAGCCCACCCGCATGGGCCCGGCTGATGATGCAGCAGATGGCACAGGCCGCTGCCAACCAAGAAGAAGGCGCACGAGCGCAAGAAGAGAGAATCCGGAAGCTCGAAGAGCTGATCCAGGCGAACGTGCCCGCACACCCAACACCGGCAACGGGCACAACACACGAGACACATGGCCAGGGCCTAGAAGCCAATGAAGGCCTCAACCAAGGCCCAGTCGACACGAACCTAACCCGACGCCCCCGCGCGCGACTACCTGATCCCCCCACCTTCAAAGGGATCAGAACGGAGTGGCCCGTATTCCGAATGTCAATCGAGAATAAACTGATAATCGATGCGGAAGCCCTCGGAGACGATCGAGCCTGTTTGTTGTACGTTTACTCCCGATTGGAAGGAAACGCGAGTAAGAATACCGTGGCGTTCATGCAACATCGACGGGGAAACGGGACCGCGAGCGATTTGATCCAGTACCTCGAGAACATCTATGGGGACCCGAACATCAAGAAACGAGCCACCCAACGCCTTCGAGAGATACGACAAGGACCGAAACAGTCCTTTGCCACGTTCCTGCCCACGTTTGAGAAGGAATTCGCAGACTCAGGGGCGATGAGCTGGCCTGAAGATGCGAAAGTGTCCATATTGACAGGATCGCTGAATTTGATCACCCGTACGGCTCTTTCGTATAGGGACGCACCCGAAAACTTCGCGGATCTTATACTACTACTACGGCGTATTGACACCGACCTCGACCTACTCTTATCTGAGTCAAAACGCGTGGCGAACGGGCACGAGAGGAAAGCAATCCGTCCTCGGTCCCCGGTAACCGACCGTATGGACTGGACCCCGACAACCGCCGTCACGGTCACTTCCGCACGAACACGGAAGGAGGACCGAGACCTCGTAGGGAAGCGAGCGAAATGGGTTAGGGAGGAAGAACTAGAACGTCGACGTCGGGAAGGAAGATGTTACCGTTGCGGGCGTGACGGGTGTAGCGTACAATCTTGCCCTCTTAAACCAGCAAGAAGGCCAAGCCGCTCCGTAAGCCCCCGTCAGCGTCCGCGCGTGACCACAGCGATGATAGAGGAAGACCCTCTAAGTGGACAACGGCCCCAGCGCCACCACGAACAGAGAGAGAGAACACGAGTCATGAGATCAGAAGCACTTACGGAAGCGCCCACGGAAGAGAGCGACCGTTCGGACCAAGAGAGTGCGTACGAAGACTCGGAAAAAGAGTAGCTCCTGCCCAAAGGCGCGGACAGGAGCTGAACGGAGCCGAGAAGTTGTTAAAGCAAGAGAACAAACCCTTTTACGTCGATTCATTAGTTAATGGAATTCAATTTTCAAAAGCACTAGTCGATTCGGGGTGTTTATGTTACGCAACAGTGAGCGACTCTTTCGCAACAACCCTCGGCCTCCCGCGCATCTCAATACCCTCCCGGACGCTAGATGGCGTCACCGGAGACCAAGGAAAGATTGACTTTATCACCCATTTTGACATGGACGTACACGGCCACCTCCAAAAAAGACGTTTACGCGTATATCATTCCCGGACAGATAGATCAGATGATCCTCGGGAACACATGGTTAATCGACGTGGACGGACGCTATTCAGCAAGGAAAGGTTGTCTCGACATCTTTACGAAAACGGGCGAACACACACGATGTTGGAATAGAGCGAACCCCACGGTGGGCCCCCAGGGCATAAAGCCTCTACGAATCCAGAAGGTCTCCGCCCAGGATTTCCAAGAAACGTGTATGACCGGGCCCGTAGAGAGCCTTCGGATCGGAAAAGTAACCCTCGCGGATATCGAAAAGGCATTACGGAAGAAAAACCACGTTGATCCACGCACACGGCTCCCGAAACAGTACTTGCCGTGGTTAAAGGTGTTCGATGCAAAGCGTGCGGAACAATTACCAGACCACCGTCCCGGAGTGGATCACCGCATCCCTCTACGGAAGGACAGCTCTGGCAGGGAAGCCTCGCCCCCATACGGCCCTCTTTACAGTATGAATCAAGAGGAACTTCTTGTCTTACGGAAAACGCTCACGGATCTACTCGGACGGAACTTCATTCGTGTTAGTAAGTCTCCGGCAGCAGCACCAGTCCTACTAGTTAGGAAGCCGGGCGGAGGAGTACGTTTCTGCGTGGACTATCGCGGGCTAAACGAGATTACGGTCAAAGATCGCTATCCACTACCCCTGATCAGAGAAACCTTACGAAATATGTCGCAAGCACGGTGGTTTACGAAGCTGGACGTGATCGCAGCGTTCCATAAGATCCGAATCGAGCCTGGAGAAGAATGGAAAACCGCGTTCCGAACAAGGTACGGGCTATTTGAATGGCTCGTAACCCCCTTTGGTCTCACGGGAGCCCCCGCAACCTTCCAAAGGTATATCAACCAGGTGCTCCGCGAGCACCTCGACGACTTCGTCTCGGCGTACGTGGACGATATTATCATCTACTCAAGCGGATCGATCGAAGACCATCGTCAGAAAGTGGCCGAAGTCCTCCGTAAGCTTCAGGAAGCAGGCTTACAGTGTGACATTGACAAGTCGGAATTCGAACAAGAAACGGTGAAATACCTAGGGTTCATCATACGCGCGGGTGAGGGCATCTGCGTAGACCCAGCGAAGGTTGAAGCGATACGCGCATGGGAACCACCGAAAACAGCCAGAGACGTACGGAGCTTTTTGGGATTTGCAAACTTTTATCGGACCTTCATCCCTCATTTCGCGAACCTAGCAGCACCGCTAGTGCGGTTGACACGTAAGGGAGTAGACTTTCGTTGGGACACGGCTTGCCACGATGCCTTCACGGACTTGAAGGAACTCTTTATTAACGCACCAATCCTAGCACACTTCGAAGAAGGACGTGAAACCGTGGTGGAAACCGACGCTTCCGGATGGGCCACCGGAGGTGTACTTTCACAAACGCAAGACGACGGAACATTACGCCCTTGCGCGTACCTTTCGCAGAAGCTCTCGCCAGCAGAGACGAACTACGAGATACACGACAAGGAGCTCCTTGCAATCATACGCGGACTGAAAGAGTGGCGTCCGGAACTGAAAATGGTCCCTAAGTTCAAGATCATCACCGACCATAAGAATCTACGGTATTTCGGAAAGGCACGTGACCTAAGTGAACGCCAGATGCGGTGGGCGGACGTGCTAGCAGAGTTCGACTTCGAGATCCAGTATCGGCCCGGAAAGCTAGCTGCACGACCGGACGCCCTCTCACGAAGGGAACAGGACCTTCCACGGGACAGAAGTGACGAACGAATAACGAATCGATTCCGGCATATCTTCGAAAAAGTCAAGATAAAAACCGGACGGGTGCAAATAGCCACGGAAACCCCCGTAGACTTCGAAACACCTGTGAAAGTCTTCGAAGAGGAAGAAGTACAAACGCTCTGGACCAACGCTCGGAAGACGGACACGAGCTACCAAGCTATCTCACGGGCTCTACAAGAAGGGGAGCGTAAACTTCCGGGTGGAATCCAGGTCAAAACGAGCCTCGCGGAATGCCACCTCGACGTGAGGGGCCTCCTTTGCTTCCGAGACCGGGTATGGATCCCAGATAGCGAGCCCCTACGGACACGTATTATCCAGAATGTGCACGATTCGCACATCACAGGACACCCAGGACGCGATACTACGTACGCAATCCTATCACGACGCTTCTTTTGGCCAGGAGCAGCCAAGGATGTACGACAGTTCCTACGGAACTGCACAGTTTGTGGACGGAGTACAATATGGCGCGACACTAAGCACGGATTGTTAAAGCCACTACCGATCCCACAACGAATCTGGGCGGAAATTTCCGTCGACTTTATTACGGATCTCCCTACGAGCGGCCCCCAAAAGGCCACGAACTGTCTCGTTATCACAGATCGACTCACGAAAAGTGTTATCCTGACCGCTATGGACTCTACCACGGCCGATTCCGTGGCCAAAGTGTTTATGGACCACTTCTACATGCATCACGGACTCCCGCTCGCGATCGTGAGTGATCGTGGGTCTCAATTCGTGAGCGGCTTTTGGGCAGAAGTGTGTAAAAGGTTAAAAATCCAACGTCGACTGTCAACGGCCTTCCACCCACAAACGGACGGTGCGACAGAACGGGCAAATCAAGAAATTGAACGGATCTTACGGGCCTTTACGGCCTACTCACAAGAGGATTGGTCAAGCCTCCTCCCGATCGTGGCCGTCGCGATCAACAACCGAGAGGCATCGTCAACCGGTTTAGCACCATTCTTCTTCACTCACGGATACCATATCGACCCGATCGGGCTGGAAGATGACGGAAGCCTCCAGGGTCAGGAGAAAGGCCCCGAACGGGCAGGCAAGGATTTTATAGAGCGTCTCCGCGAGGCGTCTTCCTGGGCACAGGCAGCAATGGCCACCGCACAGGACAAACAACAAGAACAGGCGAATCGCTCTCGCCAGGCAGCACCGGTTTACCGAACGGGAGACAAAGTGTGGTTACACCTACGGAACGTCACGTCCTTACGGCCGTCGAAGAAACTAGACTGGCTGCACGGAAAATATACGGTCGTGAGCGTCCCGTCTCCACACACCGTGGAGCTAAGCGTCCCGCGCGGAATCCACTCGGTCTTTCACGTAGATCTAGTACGCCCTGCGGCGATAGATCCTCTTCCGTCCCAGGTCGTGGACGACAGCCAACCTCCGCCAATCGCTATCAACAACGAATTGGAGTGGGAGGTTGAAGAGATCTTAGCCGCACGTACACGGAAGGTTGGGAGAGGTCGCCGACGCGAAGTCTTGGTAAAATGGGTTGGTTTCGCGGAACAAACATGGGAGAGATTGGACATATTGGAAGACTGCACCGCATTAGATGCCTTTGAGGAACGTTACGGAAACGCCCGAATGAATGATGGACCTCAGGAAACGCCCTCCCACGTGCGGACGGGTGTCCTCCACATATCACGGGGAGGAGGGGGTATTGTAACGGGCCACTGCCCGGTTGATATCACGTGCGCGCACGTGACCTTCCCCACACCCCTTTTGTTTACGTTCGACCCCGTCAACTCTCTCTTCTTTCCTTAAGCTTTTAGATAACTGCAAACGGCTTAGCTAGTTTGAATCAAACCTAGCTACGTCCCTTCACACAGCACGACAATACTCCTATATATACCGCGTATATTGTACGGAATACACTAGCTAAGATAGAGATAGAGGTTATAGAATGGCCCCCTCACTCGCCTGATTTAAATCCGATTGAGAACCTCTAGGCGCTACTGAAAGCGAAGATCTACGAGCTTCGACCTGATCTCCTACATATAGAGAACAATGACACTACGAAGGAGATCCTGGTTGCTACTACGCAGCAGGCATGGGAGGAACTAGAGATACGGCACTTGGAACATCTCTCGGAGACTATGCCATACAGAGTAGAAGCTATTATTGAGAGTCAGGGGTGGTATACCCCATACTAGATTTCATAGTATGAATTCATGGAGGTTTTTGACTGGCAGTATATTATATAATCAAGGGGGTGTAGGTCCAGACGATGCAATTACTTATGTCCAGTCACTGTATATTGAAATTTCAATCGAATACATGCCCGAAATTAATATGTAACATACGTACGGTGAAATACACACGCAACTGCCGGAAGAACTCCAAATGTAGACTAGTGCATCTTGGCATAAGGGGCAGGGAAGTCAATCGAAGAGTGTAACTAGTGGTTGCACCAGTTTCGGGACGTACTGTATGGCTAACGTATGGTAACAAAATCAAAGGTTATACTTAGAAAAGTCCATTTCACAGAGCCTTTTCTGTCCTTTTCTTGTCGTCGACCTATAAAACTCACAAGATATCTAAACATAATGGTATCCGAGAAGACTTATAGATACCACTGAAAAGACATTACAAGGCCGCTTATGCAGCCGACAATTCTTGTATATCTATAGTGAAAACTCTTCATACATAGAAAAACGTATAAACCAAGTACCAAGCACAAATGCAATCACCAGTGAGTAGGCGAACCCCACTAATTATCCGATCCATCAATCGAACCCATCTCCATTTTATACGACTCAGACCTCCCACTCGGCAACATCCATCCAGGATGTAAAACATTGAAGACACCAACAGACACGATCATCATAGCCCCATCAAGCCCGATAAAATACGATTCGTGCGTAATAAGATATCCATCCCATCCCTGCGACAACTCGATCGTACGATAGATAGATCGAATATACATACAGACGATGGAAAGTATCATCGCAACGAACAGGGGGATGACCGAGCCCGTCACGGACTGTAGGAGACTCTTACGTATAACCCGACGGACGAAATCCACCGCGCAGAAGATGAAGATGGTAATCGAAACGAGCTGGAAGACGATACCAGCGACCATAATGTGCGTGCCGGTCGCGGTATCGCCGCCGACCACGCCAGCTTCGCCGGAGGCCATGCCGCCGCCGACGGCTTGGATGACGAGCGAGACTATGTCGCAGGTGCAGAAGATCCAGAGGTATAGTTTTGGTTTTATGATGGAGGATTCGGGGCCGAGGAGTTGGATGAATCGGCCGAGGAGGATGTAGATTCCTGCTGTGAAGAAGGTTGGGGCTTGGGGATGTTAGATGGATATGGCGAATTTAGTAAGGTGGCTTACCGATTACGAGGGTGGCGATTTGCATTAGGAAGGCAGTACTATTGTATGGACATTTGGCTGACCAGGTACGACCAGCCCAGCCGATTAATTCGACTGTTGATGTTGTTAGTCTTGGAGTTAGGGTTTCAGGTGTCACGGTCTTACCCAAACATCCGATACTAAACACGCTTGCCCACCATTGTCGCTTCCAGGCGAATTGGATTGTGTGGAGGATCATCGAAAGACCAAAGAGTACGCAGTAGGCAATGCCTGCTCCTAGCGAAGGGACATATCCATATGAAGTGCCAACGCTTTCGGTATAGGCAGGGCAACCGGTCTGTAGTTGTGTTATGTCCGTCATGGCGAAGGAAAATGATTAAATAACTTCAAGAAGCCACCAAGAAAATTGGCGGGAAATGGAACAGAAGTGAATATGTAGTATTTGGATAGATTGGAAGATGGAGTGGGATTCCCAAGCAACCAGAAAAGAGATTTATAGATAACTACCCCGGTTACCTGAAATATAAAAGATGCCCAAAAGGACCAAGAATCAGGCTTCGAGATTCACTCAGTAACCTAGAGTATAAATAAGAGTAAGCATGGCTGAGCAATCACTAGTCCCCACCATCGGGGAAAAACCCTTTCAAGACCAAAACCACGGTCTTTAATGCAGGTAGGTCTAGTTCAATCTAAGGGGAGTATAAGACCCGCATCGGAGTAACCAATCCGATGTTCAAGGATGTCTCCAATATCCAGTTTCCAGCATCCAGAGCGGTTTACTAAACGGGCCGACTCCGGTTGGTATAGAAAGGGAAAAGGCATATGGTGAGTATCTATCACACAATTGGGCAGGCAACTACCACAGTGGGGGATTCATTAGCCTGTTATATTGCATAGATTTGTACCTTATATGCCATATTGAATAATTGTGTGGATCATGACATCAAAATCAAGCCAAAGAAGTTAATAATACGCCGAGATCTGATAGAGAATCGGTCCGAACTAGAACTTACGGTATACTCGCTCGCAAGATCATCTGTTTTGGGTTTAGCGTGGATATCGCCAAGTTGACTTCAGCCCTGGGGGTTTCAAGTTATCTCCAGCAGACCAAACGAGAGCGAGCTATGTAAGGTCCCATGAGTCACGGAAAACCGGCAATCAGATACTAGACGGCTTGGGGGTTTGTGAGATTCTGGCTTCCAACATGAATGTATGTAGTCGGTGCTTCCGTTCTGCGGCTCAGCTGGAAAAGAATGCAGATAGAATTCTATGGCACACCGCTTCAAGATAATAGACAATCTCATTCAGATGACTGAAAACTTGCCCTGAACCCCTGTTTATGTGTTTTATCGGAAACATCGGATAGACATAATCTAGACGGTCTCGGATGACAGCGGATAGAAAAAAAAATTGCAATAAAGGATCCACTTGTGCTTATTCGACAAATATCAAGTTATCTTCTCGTATTAGCTTGAAGTACAATTGAAATGATAGTCCGTACCGCCTTAGACAGAAGAGCAAGAGAAAGCAAATAGAACACATTTCCAATTTTATACAAGAATCCGCTTATACTTCCAAGTGGGATTGCCGATCTTCACTTGCAAAAACCGTGGAGATTTAGTAGCCGAATCCCTCATTTAACCCCAATCACAAAAACAATCCATTCATACTCGACACCGGCCAAATGACAATCCAATCGAGACGGATTTCAAACGCCCAGTTTACTTTCCAACAGAACAGGGATATCTTCCAGCTATCATAACAAACCAAAAGGAGATTAAGCCTCGTCTTGGCAGGCCAGGTATCAACAATGCGGAGGTATTCCGGCTGGACGCCCTGTGTGAGGCCCTCCATATAGCACGACAATCCAGACACCGAAAATAGTTCGTTCGTGGCGGAGCCGCGGGGGCCCGATCACATGTATACATGAAAGTGGGGGTGAGGTCCGTATAGATAAGCGAGAGAGATAATATCCATAAACTTTCATCTTCGTATTCCAAGAGTATTCCAAGAGATTACACTGCTGCCTACATCTATATATACATTCCTCCCCCAGATGCAGTAATTTTTACACTCGCTTCTCAGATACTCTTCAAGCCATCATAGCCAACCATATTGACATAAGACAAATGTCAAAGTTACCAAGCAGCTTCAACCCTTGACAACGTGCTCGCTTACACCATTCTGAATCGAGGCATCTGCGACGTGGTGTGATGACTTGAGATGGAGTCGGTGGTGGCAGTGAGGCGATAGACTGTGACGAGGCTAAATTCTGATGCCTGGTGGATATAATCTCACCGTGAACCACCCAAAGCGGCTATTCTTCATCTTGGCACTCACCTGCTTCGATAGAGTGTGAATCGACAGAAGAGAAAAGAGAAAAAAAAAAACGGATATTATTTCTTGGTAAGATTTCATAAATGATTGATCTAGAATGACTGGGTTTGCCTTGAATAAAATTATTCGGTATTCCAAAATGCCTCGGTCGGTTTCTGGAAATTATGGAATTGTGGTGTGTCATAGTCATAGATTCCCTCAGGATCTAGCGAAAAAGTCAGCATTACGCAAAGTTCAAGTAGGATTGGGGGGTCCTCACCATTGTGATTTTCCACAATGTATTTCCTCGTGTTGACGATACTCGCTTCAAGCTGAGCATTCAGCTCCTGCTGATAAACTCGAACCTTCTCATTTGCCTTGGCAGCACTATGAATAGCACGCTGAGCGACGTGGAATCGCGAGACCCGGTTAACAAGCATCATATCGAAAGGCGTGGTAGTGCTACCCTCTTCAATATAGCCCGCGACAGAGATACGCTCAAGCCGCGGACGTCCAAAGAGCAAGCCTTGCAATTCAGTTGGGTAACCGTGGTAATTGAAGTGGATTGGCTTATCGGCAGAGAACAGGTCATCAAATGCCTCAGTTGACAGGGCATGCGGATGTCGACCCTCGTTCTCGAGAATCATCAAGTCCGTCACGTTAATGACGCAAACACGCAGCTCTGGTATGAGCTTACGCAGAAGCGCTGCTGCCGCAATCACTTCGAACATCAGCTCAACGCCAATACCAACCAGCACGACGTCGGGGTTAGCTCCTTCGTCCGTGCTACAGAATTTCCAGATCGATGCTCCTGCGCGACAATGGCTCTCGGCCTCTTTGGGAGTCAGGTACACTGGAGTCGGTTGTTTTGAGCCCACCATCAGGTTGATGTAGTTCTTTGATTTCAAACAGTGGTGAAGGGTTGTCAGGAACGTATTCGCATCCGGTGGCAAGTATACGCGAGCTGCGGTGGGCTTCAGTTTCAGTACAGAGCCGATGAAGGATGGGTTCTGGTGAGAGAAGCCGTTATGTTCCTGGCGCGTCCAGGTGCTCGATTCGATGTAGTTGATACTACTGATTCCGGAGTGCCACTTTGTCTCCAGTGCCTACACATAGTATTTGGTGAGTGATAGATATTAGCAAGGGAAAATGAAACTGACCATCTTGATAAACTTGGCATACTGCACCATCATCGTATGAATGATACCGAGGAAGCTCTCATAGGACGGGAAAATACCAATTCGGCCAGTCAAGGTATAGCCCTGCATAAATCCTTGACACATATGTTCGCTAAGGACTTCAATTACACGACCGCCACGGGCATTGGCGAACTGGTCCCATTGGAAATTGCGGTTTGTGCCTTCAAACACCGCATCCAGTTTGTTGCTTTCCAGCTCATCTGGTGAGAACAGTCGTACGCCACTCGGGTTGTCCTTGAATATCTGATTGATGTAGGTGCCAATCAGTTTCATGGCGCTTTCGTTAGAGCCTTTCTGCGCGCAGAAGGGCTTCCAATCGGCCATCTTCGGTGGTGTATAACTATTGTAAACTTCAATGCGCTGACCAAGCTTCTTTTTGTCTTCCGTAGGAATCACAGACTTGATCTCGTCAATTACATCACCGTCCGAAGTGAACAGCTCTTCTGGCTTATAGCTAGAGAGCCACTTCTGCAGCTGGTCCAGTTGTTCCTTGTCGGTCTTTGCTTTTGGCAATGGCACCTGGTGCGAATGGTACGAGCCCTCGATAAACTTTCCATGAAGCTGCGTGGGCCCAGACCAACCCTTGGGAGTGCGCAGAAACAGCATCGGCCACCTCGGCTTCGCAATCGGCTCCCCAGAACGAGCAGCCTTCTGGATCTTGTGAATCTCCTTGATGGCCCAAACCATAGAGAAGTGCAAATCTCCGTCAATATCACTGATATCCTCCACAAAGCGAACCTGATACCCGTACCCGCTGAAGAGAGACAGAAGCTCTTTGTGGTCCATGCACCCAAAGATAGTGCGCTCGCTGATCTTGAATCCATTCAAATGCAATATTGGCAGAACTGCACCGGACTCCTTTGGATCAAGATACTTGATCGCATGCCAGGACCTGTCCACTATTAGCGTTGTACAGTGCAAAGGGGGAAAGAATCGACGAACGTAGCAGTGGGACCGCTTTCAGCCTCTCCATCACCCACGATACAAGGCACTATCAGATCGGGGTTGTCCATGACAGCGCCAAAGGACACTGCTAGAGCGTATCCCAGTTCGCCGCCTTCATGGATAGCACCGGGAGTCTCGGCGTTGATGTGGCTGCGCATGAATGTTAATAAAGAACACGAAATAGCAGGGCAAGGCACTGACCTAGGAAAGCCAGCTGTTGTGCTGAAGGTCGAAATCAAATTGTGCAGACCTTTGCCGTCTCGGGCATACTGGGGATAGAATCTCTCCAGCGAGCTCTCCAGCCATAATGCGGCTAGTATTGCCGGTGCACCATGCCCTGGGCCGACAACGTACAACATGTCCAGATTCATTGTCCGTATCAGGTAGTTCAAATGAGAGTAGACCAGAATTAGGCCCGGACATGTTCCCCAGTGACCTGAGGGTATGACATCAGTCATAATGACCGAGTTGAATACTTTGGGAAGGCCACTTACCAAGTAGTCGGGGCTTAACGTGGTTGAATGTGAGATCCGACTTTAATAGAGTATTTTCTTGAAGAAATATCATAGCTAGCATTAAGTTAGTTGCGCCGTTGTAATATATATGGTACACACAGGGCTCACCTGCCGCAATGTAACAAGCCGCTCGGCGGAACTTGAGCAAAGCATCACAAACCCTTTCATTTAGTTTTTCATGATCCAGCTCTACGCTCAATTGCTCAAGATAGTCTGGCAGATGCGACGGCAGCGGTTGGGGATTCGGCTCGGTTATGACTTCACCAGGCATGATGAATTTGAAATTGTAGATTCTTTGGGTTCACCGGAGCAAAAGAACATTAAAGGTTCAAGGTACAAAAAAGATAGTACAAAGAGGGTGAAAGTCAAGAGAGAAAAGGTAAATAAATATCAAACATTGGATGTCCTTGTTCCCTGCGGCGACGTCACTCTGCATTCTGACATCACCACGACTGCAACTACGACGTTGGAATAAGTAACTTCGTAACTTCAATCCAGCCTTTAAAGTCCATTCTGATCTTCAAACTGGGACATTTTACCCAATTCATTGTAACAGCCTGAAAATGCCCAAATCCATCCTCGCTGTTAACGCGGGTTCGTCCTCCATCAAAATCACCTTCTATACCTTCGAGAACCCACCAAGACCCATTGCAGATGCTGCGATCTCTGGAATTACCGCCCCACCACCTCAACTAAAGTACCAACAAGGAAGCAAAAAGCATAAAGAAGAAGTCAAAGAAAAGCTCAGCACCCCTCAAGATGCATTCAAGTACCTCTTGCAACGCTGTTTCAGCGATCCCGAGCTTTCCGAAATCGCCAGTGTCGATGATGTAGAGTACATATGCCACAGAGTCGTCCACGGAGGAGACTACCGCGAAGCAGTCGAAATCAACGACGAGACACTAGGCCGATTGAAAGGATTGGAAGATCTTGCACCCCTGTAAGCTCACCTATCTTGAGTCTTTACATTCCCGGGAAGATATACCTGAGCCAACCATATATGATATCACGCTAACCGCCAATAGCCACAATTTCTCCGCCCTGGAGATAGTCCGCCTGTGCAAGGTAGAGCTTCCCAACGTTAGAAGCATCACCTTCTTCGACTCTGCTTTCCACCAGACAATCCCCGAAGCCGTACGCACGTACCCAATCAACCAGGAAATAGCCCAGGCGAATGGCCTGCGCAAGTATGGATTCCACGGGATCAGCTACTCGTTTATCCTGCGGTCTGTAGCACAGTTTCTGAACAAACCGATCGAGAAGACGAATCTCATCATTTTGCATGTCGGGAGCGGGGCTTCGATGTGTGTGATCAAGGACGGGAAGTCTGTGGATACATCGTAAGTCATGCAATGCAGTTTATACTACATCTCGATATATCCCGAACTGGGAGTCGTGCTAATGTGGCGAGTAGGATGGGTCTCACTCCTTTGGCAGGATTACCTGGGGCAACGCGTAGTGGAAGCATTGATCCCTCGTGAGTTGGAATCCGCGAACTTCCCTAACAATGCAGCTATGGCGAACTGAGACTTGGTGATCTAGATTGGTCTTCCACTATACAAATGAAGCAGGCAAACTAAGCCCAGCTAGCACGACAGAAATGCACATCAGCACGGTATGGTGCCTAACGCAGAGACCAATGCCGAAAATAACTACGAGAAAATACTAACCAAATCCGGCAACCCCTAGGCGGAGGATATCCTCAATAAACAATCAGGCTGGAAAGCTCTCACAGGAACAACCAACTTCGCCGAGATCGCGGTGGAGAACCCACCAAGCAAAGCACATAAACTTGCTTTCGACATTTTCGTCGACCGCATCCTGGGCTACATCGGCAGTTACTATGTTAAACTGAACGGTGAAGTAGACGGTGTAGTATTCTCTGGCGGGATCGGTGAGAAGAGCGCCCTGCTCAGACGAACACTGGTCGAGAAATGCCAGTGTCTAGGTTTGGCAATCGATGATGCGGCTAATGACAAGGGGCCTGGGGATGAGGAGACGGTCAAGGATATCTCCAAGGGCACCGGCAAGGGGCCCCGAGTTCTAATTTGCCAGACCAATGAACAGGTATGTTGTCTCAAATATTGAAGGTTATTGACCGTAGCCTTGACCTCTCGTGGAGGTGTAGGTCCTGGCTATAGGTTATTTTTGTATACTTTGATTTACTAACTCGGGATTTCACTTGCAGTTTGAAATGGCATATCACTGTGCATGCTCTCGGTGCTGATTTCTCAGGAGCGGTGTCGAGTGTTAATTTTTTTTTCTATTGTGACAATAGTACTATGTATCTACCTTGGTGGTTAACGGAGGAGGTTGGGGAGCTGAACATAGTTGAGTTGCGATAGATAATATTGATGAATGTCTACGGAGTACTCCGTATGTTTCTCTACGTTGTACACCTACATGGAAATATTCCAAATAATCCCCAAATTAAAAAAAGATCACAAGATGTCACCTCGTCCTTTTGACACTTGCCACTGGGGAAGAGGGTTATGTGGCTGGGTTGACAGGTAGTCTCCGAGTCAGCTCTCAGCCCTGGATTGCCGGACCCGGTGATTGGGAATTGGGACATCCCAGGGACTCGGTCATATTCTGCGCCTCACTGCAATCCATCTATGTAATGCACTATTTATCATTCCTGGGTGAGTTCCGCCACAGTACTCCATAGGCAGGGGGGAACAGGCCCGGGGCATTCCCTGCATACCAGTGCCAGCTTGGGTTACTTTGTTGCGGATCGTGTACCCCATATTCCGTACAATTGAAATTATAAATAAATAAATATATTAAAGATGAAATGTAACATGCACTAAAAGTGAATGTGACACATCCTGGTTGTCAGATTCGATAGCTTCGGGGGAAGGCTCTTCCCCGGTCCCCAGGGTTAGTTTGAATATATGCAAGACACGGAAAAATGGATTGATGCAATCGAAGACGATCGTCTCGAGATCGAAGTCTCAATTGTGGTTCTGGTGGTTCTGGTGGTTCTATTCATCTGCAGGCTAGCGGGCTGGGGCGACAACAAATACATTGCAATTAGCGAGGGCAATATACCGAATTAGGAGACGCTGTTTCATCCTAATTCGACTACTCCGTATCAATCTTTAGATTGTTATCTGGAGGATCAGACATCAAGTGATGGCGTTCAAGGGCCGAGGTCGTAGTGATCGACACTGCAGAATGAGGATGTACTTTTGTTTTCTCATCAGTGTGTCATACAGCGTACAGTGTAGTCTACGGAGTACATTCTACATATCCGGATGTACGAAGTGCAGAGATTGTGATGCAGTAGGTACGTACGATGTACTTTACGGTTTTTCCAGTGCAGTATTGATCTCGGGGAACTATACCCGTTCACGCGCTGAGTGGTTGCGGATCTCGCCGACGAAAAGCCGACCCATCTCGACGTGGGTCATCTTCGATTTTGTATTTGTATGGTTCGATCAGTCATATCTCCCTTGGTGCGTCATGTCGTGACAACTAAAATAGGTACCCGAAGTCAGGGGTTGACCCAGGAAAAAAAGAAAGGGGACGATCGACCCGGCACAATGGTGCTGGAGCCGTGGAGCTGTCGGGGATCGTCAGTTTTGGTGGTTTTCTGCGAGTTAATCAGGTTGCCGGGTCACGATGTGAATTTTGGGCCTGTCACCCAGGACCCGGAGCCCAGAGAGGCCTAGAAGGATCAGTCCACTTTTTTTTTCCCACCTTCTTTGTTCAGCTGTGAGCTGCCGTCGTGTCTCGATAGGAAGTCTGGAACTTGGAAACAGTTGAAGCTAAGAATTGAGGCAGCTGAAAAGGCGTTTGGTTCGGGATGGGGAAAGCGGTTCCAATTGCAACTGATTTGACTCTAAACGACCTGGGCTGGCGGAATACGGCCGGAATACCTACTGTGGACACTAAAGTATAAACCCATTACAATCACTATGGAGTACATAGTGCTTCCAGAATTTTCCAACTATGGAGCCTTCTTTTGAGAGAATCGGAAAAATGGACTAAGATCGCCCGGGTTCGCATCCGCGGAGCCTTAGTGCGCCCCCTGTTCTCGTGATATTTAGGTTAAGAGATGAATCAGTGGAAATCTACAAGAAAAAAAAAGAAAACGTCGCCGATATCTCAATTTTAGGACCGTTGACACATCCACATCGCCTGTCAGAACAAAGAGAGCGGCTGGGGCTCGATCCTTCCGGACCAGGAACCCCCTGCTTCATTTCGATGCGCTGCAAGGCAAATCACAAAGTCAGTGCAGGTGGTGATCCGCGACCGTTTAATATATTTTTTTATTCGCGCCACAATCAAGGTACGGCGATTTCTAGATTTAAACAAAGGAAAAGATCGTAGTAGGGGGGATGAACCTTGATATCAAAAAAAAGTGAAATAGGGTGAAACGATCCATGGATACAGTCTCGGGAAGGCTAAGATGTTCCGGAAACGATGGAAGCCGGTTCATGCAATCGCATAACCTTGTTTTCGAGCTAATGCAGGCTGGACTTTGTCTGAGTTATCTAGAACATTTACTATCTTGGATTAGGGAGTATTCTTAACAAGGGAAAAGGGGAAGAAAGAAGGCTATTTAGGTTGACTATGGGATAGAATGGAGCAATGGAGCAATGGAGCAATGGATGGAGACTGAAATGGAGACTTCTTGTTTTTCTCCCGTTTCTAGCGCCATTCTAGCTGTAATCGAAACGGGGTTTCCGTACAATGACAGGGTTCCACTATAGGAAGCTCGTTTTAACCCCCATTTTAACATTTTCAGATCGGGATATTAAAACATATTAAGGTATTGCTTGTGACTTCTTTTTTTAAGAAAGTTGATCCACAGATGATCAGTATGGTTTCCCCTATTTTGAAGTGAACATGTGAAAATGTACGTCTAGGAGTGAAAGAAATGTCGTGTTTCAATAATGAGAGTGTAACAGAATAAGCCACAGTACTCCGTACTTACTAGGATGTAGGATGTCGAGATATCTAATGTTGGGAATCTTGAATCTCTCAACGGTAAACTGCAATCTACGGATTATGTACGGTAGATCTTCCAGCCCCCGATTTCCACGAGGCAAGACCCAGATTGCCGATGGGAAGATGTATTTCCTCCTTTAGCATGGAGTGGACACGGGGGCTGAAACACACCTACGAGTCCAGGAAGTTCGTAACGTCACAAAATGGTATACCGTACCACAAGATTGTGGCTGTCCATTTAAATGTGTTGGCTCCAGTGTGGCAAATATGAAAGCTGACGCTGATTACCCTTATAATTACCGGTACCTTGTTAGAGTCCGGATTATGGGGGTGGGGCCTTTTAGAATGTTTCCAGATGTTGTGTTATGTACTTAAGACGTATAGGTTCTTGTATACTTTGACCCAAGTCCCCGGGTAAAAAAAGGAAAGGCTAGAAGGTGAAAAGAATGTTCATACGTAAACGAGACGGGATTTCACTTTTTTTGGGCTCCGTAAGTCTCCTTTTGTTTAGCGTATCTCCACCCCCTATGATGGAGCCCATCGTACTCCGTAAAGATAAATACATTCTATTTTACCTTGATCGGCGAGAGAATCATGAGACAAAGACAAAATTACGATATGTTGAATGGGCTTCTGATATGTCTTGTATTTCGAAATTGTAAGCGAACGG
Organism: Penicillium cf. griseofulvum; assembly: GCA_028974015.1. Classification (NCBI taxonomy): domain Eukaryota; kingdom Fungi; phylum Ascomycota; class Eurotiomycetes; order Eurotiales; family Aspergillaceae; genus Penicillium; species Penicillium cf. griseofulvum. Next base: position 1,920,626 of record JAPQKP010000005.1, read on the forward strand.
GGACTGATTCAAAGGCTTCCGAAACCAGGAAGTTTGCGACTGGTCTTAATAGGTGAGTATTGCACGGGAGACCGCGTGAAAGGCCAGATGACCTTTAGTAGCCGAAATACCTTAGAGAGTGTATGGCTACGGGATTTGCCTAGGCTAGGCATATGGCATAACCCTTAGTTATTAGCGTTGTTGCTTCTTTCCAATGCTATAGGAAACTATCACACCCGATGGATCCCGACCACGCGAGAAAAAAGATTAAAAATTTTTTTAAAAAAGTTCGGAGGGATCCGTTTTTTGTTCCTGCGGCTGTTTTCCCTTTTCTTTTCTCCACTTATGCACAAAGCTGCCCGGAGATTTGGTTCCTAGCTTCATAGTGGAGAGCTTCCCTAGTTGATACATAAGGACTTTTGGCCACAGTGAAGACAGATGTATCTCAGATATGATTATGATGAATCAGAGGGTACCTTTTTTTTCTTCTTTTTTTGCTTTTTTTCCTTCTGCAAATTATGTATTTAAAATATATTACCGAAATAGGTAAGCTTATAGATTAGAAACGTTGGAGAAGAAAGGGGGGAACATTCGCGTTCCTGTTCCCCGGGACCAGGGACGGGAGAGCCGCTGTACTAAACAAAGGAAAAAATATACACTTATGATTTTGATTTTGATTTTTGATTTTGGTTTTTTTTTTTGAAATTATTATATTTGAATTTCCAATTTGATTTAATGGTTTTTTTAATTGGTTTTATAAAAGGATAAATTTAAAAATATTCTCAATAACAAAAAAACCGTCTATATCAACGCAATCCCCCCTTCTTGTTTCCTTCGAACATACCTGATAACCATCTTTCTCCCCTACCTCCTTTCCTCTCCCTTCTCCCTTGCGATACGTCGATTTCAACTTTGTCCGGATCGACCGGAGCCAGTTCCGGACTCCTTTGCTCCCTTGCCGTCTAAACTTCATATCCCTTCTGCCCGTTTTCTTGGTTCGGATCGCGATTTTTATGGATTCGCTGCAGCCACCCTCGCGCATATCATTTTAAGAGAATTTTGGTTCCTTGATTTATTCCCGATCTCCTAATAAAAAGCAACGAGCTTCGACCTGTGCTTTTCCTTCCCCAAGAGACTCCCAATTCTCATTTGCTGGGCCCATTTCGTCACATTCCTACCTTACGATCCAGTTGGATCCCACATCCTTGTTATTCTTCAAAAGGACCACCTTTTCCGATCCAGACTTGCATTTGCATCTATCGCCTGCACCGCCGGTTTTTGTCTAGACCTTCTTTCTTTTTTTTTTTTTTTTAAAAAAAAAAGGAAATTTGAAATTTTTTTACACGGGGGGTTGGATTGGGACTTCGTTTGCTTGTTTCCCCAAGGAAATATCTATATAAGATCCTGGCGTCGACGTCGTGTTTACTTGGTAAGTCTCCTACCATCTCATTCCTCACCCTGCCGTTGGCGCATTCAAGAAATCGCCTATTTCTAAAATCCAATCCTACTTTCAGCATCTAATCATGACTACCTCTGCAGACCTTAATATGATCCTTCGGGATCAATCTGCTTTCAACATGGGAAGAGGAGCTTACGACACAACTGGGGTAAAGAAGCCCGGTGTTCCTCCACCACCGCCGAAATAAATTCGGAAACCTCGTCATACTCAACATTGCTTTCTACACCACTCGGTCATGTTTCGGATGGACTGGCGCCCAACAGTGGCTGGAGTTTTTGACGCATATGCGTTTTGGAGTTTTACCTGATTTTGGTAAGACACACTCCGAACATACCTTTGGGCATCAAAACTAACCGAATTCTTAGATATCTGTAACACTATCTTTCTTTGTCCCAGTCTCGGGCCATACATTTCTTTGCCTATTCGCGGGCATCGCGCGACATTATACCCTTTTTAATTCGGCTCGACTTCTGCATTTTCTTTTCGGATACCAAGCGTTGACACTTTTTTCCTTTCGACTTTTGATCTCTCGTCTTCGCACATGCGCCTTATCCTTATATTTTTTTCGGGCCTCGAACCTTATCCCGCCTCACGTTCTACTTCTCTCTGATACGACTCGATACCACGGTCCCTCTCAAAAAGTGCCTTTTGTGTTTTCTTTTCTTTTGTTTTACCGGCGTTTTGGTATAGACGGGACGGAATATTGAATGGGCTGATACCAAAACCTAGAGCCTCTCGACCTCACGGTCAATAGCATGCTTTGTTTTTCTTGTTTTACTACTGGGCTTTTATTTGTATGAGTACTTGTGCCTTTACATTGTGACGTTGATGCCTGTATTATATTTTGCGCAACCATAATTGTCAGCGCCAATGGAATTATTTTTTTACTACATTCTCCAACCAGCTAGTCTAGACCGCCATCAACGGCCTCATTTACGTTTATAGATTCTGTAACCTCGAGTTTACAAGCTCATACTCTCGCGTCGTACTCCGCTTGTACCTGACCGACCGCGGTTGCGCTAACATCAGGCAGATTTGCTTACCGACTAATGCCGAGACAGGAACGACAGCCCGATTGTTGGTACGGGCCTGGCTGATGCATCGGCAGATATCTCCCGAGCCTGACCAGGGTCTTTTCTAACTGGCACCTGACATCATCTTGCAGGCCAGTTGGGCACTAGCCCAATGTGCGACAGCTGTCAAGGTGCCAGGAACATATTTGTGTCGTGTTGGCCTACCGTTTACCAAGTCATAGTACGTGTCATCGGGTTCACCGTTTCCAGATATCCATATCCAGACAGCCACGTTATCTGCATGCCATCATTGCAGGGTATCCAATGATGTGAGATCAATAAGGCGGGAGATGATCATTGAACGTCAAATTCAGCTCTTATGTCAGTCTCTTTAAATAGATATGAGAGGTAAATTAAGCCTCAATGGAAGTATAGAGCAAAGCAAATGCAAACATGATAAGTATGTTGGTTGTATACTTCAAGCTTAGGGAGGCTTCCAGTGACCAGTGACTGACGGACGGCGCTAAGCCCAATCGAGGCACCCATCATCATCAACCTCCGCCTCTCTCCAACTTCAGGATCAATCACTCTTGTCTACGTAACGTCTATACTACGCTTTGCATTTCTCATTCCTTGACAAGGATTTAATTACTCTACCAATACGAGCGCATCAGCAGCGACTCGTGCCCCATCTTCTGTCTTACTTCTAGGCAGCCCCGTTCACCAAACTGCGGTTTGCCAGCTGAATCAACCTGCCACCTCATCCGGTCGCCTGATCGCCGATCGATCGAAGGTGAATCACCTACAGAAGGCCTGACTTGTAGTCACTTTGATCTCACTGTCTCGTTGTTTCAGTCATGTCCGAGTCAGCGACCGCAAATGCCCCGAAGCCGAGCAGCAGTGTGAAGCTTGTGCTGCTAGGAGAGGCTGCAGTGGGCAAGGTATTACTCTCAATTTATGTTACACGATTTCCAACAGCTAATCACATCTTGATATTCGCTCATAGTCATCGCTTGTCCTCCGCTTCGTCAATGATGATTTCCAGGAGAACAAGGAACCAACTATTGGCGGTAAGATTTCCCTATGGAGTTGACCCCCACAAGATACGAGGTACTGTCCCTGGCAGATGATATACTTTCTGGAGAACCTAGGGGCAGTGTATTGTGTCTGAGATTGAGTTGTTCCTCGCAAACAAGCCACTCAACCCCTCAAATAGTACTTTGAATTAGGATGACCAACTAATGCCATCTTTCCAGCCGCATTTCTGACGCAAAAATGTTCCCTTCCTACGCGCACGATTAAGTTCGAGATCTGGGATACCGCCGGCCAGGAGCGATTCGCTTCGCTCGCCCCGATGTACTACCGCAACGCGCAAGCGGCGCTCGTTGTCTACGACGTCACGAAACCCTCCTCCCTGACGAAAGCCAAGCACTGGGTCGCCGAGCTACAGCGTCAAGCGAGCCCTGGAATTGTCATTGCCCTTGTCGGTAACAAGCTGGACTTGACCAACGACGGCGGAGATGCTTCCGAAGCTGTCGCTGCACAGAGCGAGTCCGAGCCGGCCCAGGATGGAGAGGGAGGTGCCAATGAGGAAGATGACATGCAGGATGCCGTGTCCGGCGATGCCCGCAAGGTATCGACACGGGAGGCTAGCGGCTATGCGGAGGAGGAAGGTCTTTTGTTCTTCGAGACTAGTGCCAAGACCGGAACCAATGTTGCGGATGTCTTCACGGCAATTGCCAATGCCATCCCCGAGAGCAGCCTGAAGACTGGTCGCGGTACCGGGGCGGGAACTGGCCAGACTTCGTTGGGTCGGTCAGCAGAAGAATCACGGGTCAACCTGGGTGATCGAAACGCTGCCACGGCCAAGGAGGGCTGCGCGTGCTGATTTGGGTCTTTCTTTTTTTGGGCAGATGTTCTTGCACTTTATTTCCATGGTTACAGGCGTCCTTCTTGCTTTTTTGATTTCTTGCTTGTTTCGGCTCCGATGGAGATTCCGTGTGCTCCTATTGGTCTACAGTGTGCTATTCCCCGAGAGACACCTCGTTTCGACAATGTGATTAGAGTGTAAATTTTTTTGGAAGCTGGCATTAGCAATGAGAAATAATCTCCGTACCTACATAACAGTAGAGTAGAACAATATGGCCAAAAAAAGGTCCTGGGGTAGTTGTCAACCAAAGGCGAGTCGAATAGTGGATCTCCTTCAGCAGTAATCCACCAATCAACAACGAGCCCTAAGACGGCCACGCTAAACCCAAACAGGAAATAGTGCACCCTAAGCGAATGCGCCGATCCCACAGCAAATTCCCATCCGATTCAATCTGCGAACCTCCCCTCCGTCGACATCACCACCAGCACTTCCCGCAGCACCCCGTCGCTCGCAATAATGGCTGCCATCAACAAGATCGCCCCCAACTCGCCGTCCCGGCAGAACCCCTCCGAGCTGGAGACCGCGATCGCCGGCGCTCTCTTCGACCTCGAGAGCAACACACAGGACCTGAAGGCCAGCCTTCGTCCCCTGCAGTTCGTCTCTGCCCGCGAGGTAAGATTTATTGTCTGAGGCTCCCGACATACGAATTGAATCGTTCTGGAATGGCGTCTGAATTTTCGAGGGATTTTCGATGCTCCGGGGTATATTGGTTGGATTTGTGGATTGACTTAATCCATGTCCACCAACGCCAAAAATCATCAACATGGATAAGAATCAGCAAAGGAGGCAACACACAAATGGATATGAAAATTTGCAGAGCAAGACGCCGTTCCAGGAGGAAATTCAGTTTCTGTGTACACGACACTACCGGACCGCGCTCTGACATTATTCTCGATAGGTTGAGGTCGGCCACGGCAAGAAGGCCATCGTTGTCTTCGTCCCCGTCCCCCTCCTGGCCAACTTCCACAAGATCCAGCAGCGGTAAGAAATTAACCCTTCAATGGGCCAACAACCAAAGACTAACACCACCCCAGTCTTACCCGCGAGCTCGAGAAGAAGTTCTCCGACCGCCACGTCCTCTTCGTGGCTCAGCGCCGTATCCTCCCCCGCCCCAAGCGCTCCGTCAACTCGCGCACCACCCAGACCCAGAAGCGCCCCCGCTCGCGCACTCTGACCGCTGTCCACGATGCCATCCTCTCCGACCTCGTCTACCCCGTCGAGATTGTCGGCAAGCGCACCCGCACCAAGGAGGACGGCTCCAAGACCCTCAAGGTCATCCTTGACGAGAAGGAGCGTGGTGGTGTCGACCACCGCCTTGATGCCTACGGCGAGGTCTACCGCCGCCTCACCGGCCGCTCCGTTGCCTTCGAGTTCCCCCAGAGCGGCGCTGAGTTCTAAATGCATAATTTAGAATTTCATTGTTCACTTTGATTTTTTTTGGGGCTAGGGGCTTGGAATGTGCTTGATGCGTGGGAGAATGGCATTGTTTCTAGTTTTGAATTGTTGCTAGATTCAACGCCATTTGATGGGTTCCAAAGAGATGATCTCCATAAAAATGCATTGACGGTTTTTTCTCTTTTCTTTTTTTCGCCCCCAGTCACTGGCTGCATTGTTTCCGGTGTGAGCTCTGGGTGAGGCGATGGAGTTGAGTTCTCTCTTTCCCGATCTAATGAGGGTGGGATGGAATATCTGATAGTATTCCAATTCAACAATTCCGACTTTAAAATTCTTTCCCTTTAGATGCTAATGTCTGGCTGGGATTGGGATCTAGTCTGCTTGTAGATTATAGGATTGACTGGATATGCTGATATAATTGTTGAATATATCTCCATGGTTAAGTCAAGTAGCTCAGATTTTGTTCTCCTAGGCAGTATCAGATCAGAAGCTCACTGAACAATAGTATATGGATTTTTCTATGAACAGAAAAAAGTACACTCGGGGTATGTAAGGTATAAACGCAAACCAATCGACGCGAATATGGACAAGACAATGACATCCCCTATTTAACTACAACGAAGGCTGAATTCTCCCCACACCAAGGACCATCCAATAAGCCAGCTCTCTGGTGACCTTATCATCGGGCTTAGATCCCTTCCCAACATTCTGGTGATCAAGCTGCGCATCCGCATCCCAGTCCATATGCACGAAAACCGGAATCTCAAGCACATCCTCATCCTGCTTGGAAGCCGCAACCGCTACGACATCCTCATCATTAGTCTCGGTATTGGGATTGCTATTACCGCCTTCAGCACTACTCCCAGCCAATGTACCAGGGACAACCTCCAACACGACGGTCGTCCAGTTCCGGCCCTTATCCCAGACCTTGCCTGCCTCGGGGACTCCGCGTAGAACGGAGGAGCGAGAGTCATTCGTTACGGGCGCAGAGGAACCTTGCAACGCTTCGTCCCAGACATCGCTGTTCGCGCCAATCTCGAACTGCGGAGAGAGAACTGTCACTTTAGTTGCAACGTGGCCTGGGGTTACCGGGGGCGTGGCGAGGGTGATGCGGACTGGATCGAACATGTGGTTTTTTAGGGTAAGAAGGACGTGGATTGGGCGCAGGGGAGGGAGGGAGTTGAGGTCGGTGGTTGGAGCCATGGCTGGGAGGGTTGACGAGGAAGAAAGGGCTAGAGGGCGGAGGGTGGGGAGGGGGATGTAGCTAAGGGCAATGAGGCGGATGCGGAAGCGAGTAGATTGCGGCTTTGTCTCGGGCTTTACGAGGATGTGCTTGCAGGATTTGCAGCGCTTGGCTCGCTTGGTGCGAAGGAGGACCGGGAGTGGCAGGAGATCGTCAACGAAGCGGGCGTCCGGTGATTGGGTTGCGCGCTGGTCTATCGAGGCCATGCCGTCCCAGCCACATTCTGGAGACTGAAGTCGTGCAATCATATCCGTCTCGTTGTTTTCTGGGACAACCTGAAGTCCCTCGCTTGCGGTCAGGGCTTCGCGCATAACAGGTGGCTTGGATTTTGGCTTCTTGCTGCCGCCATATAGCCCGCTTAGACGCGACGAGGATGTGTAGAGAGACATGAGTCGGTTTAGGGCGCCGGGTGAAGAGAACCCAAATTCCGAGCTAAGATGATCATTTGGCGAGTTTGATGTCTCAGCGATTTGTGTTCGGTAGAAGTTCTTAAGGGCTGCGAATCGGGCATCCGTGCCCATTGGAGGTGCAGCTGGGTCTTCCTTTGGTGCCGCTTGCTCTCCATCACGCTCGCGCGCATTGGATGGCTCGTCAATCGAGGCGTAGCTGGACAACGGATGTTTCAGGTCTCCAAAAGCGCGAGAACCTTGCCTCGAGCGGTCGAGAGCAGCCGGGGCAGTGGAGTCCGTCATCTTTTGCAATTGACTGCGGATATTTGTCGGCTTGTCGAATTTGATGCCGATATCTAACGTCGTCCAAAGACAGTATCCGCAAGACAAAACCCACGGACCTTGTTGAGGCCCGTTCCCTGTAGCATTCTCAATGGTACTCACAGCCAGCGGAGCCGTGCAAACAGGACAATTGAAGCAATTCCGGCCACATCTATAGTTGTGCGCGTGTTAGTGGATACTCGACCACAACCTTTCACACTCTAATACATACCGATTACCATCACTCCGCACCATACTGCTCGGGGTTTCAAACAAGCAGCTAGGACAATACCAGCTCACAATTTCCTCCGTAATACATCGGGGGCATTTGATCTGGTGGCACTCCTCGCAGTAGAGAAGCTGTTCAGGCGGATACAGCGAGAAATTGGACCGTGGGGAGCGGGGGTCAAAGGTTTGCTCTTCGTCCTCATCCTCTCCTTGCTGCTCCTCTTCTGTTGACAATTTCTTGTCTTGATCTGTATTCGCCCGCTCGGGTGCTGGTTTCTGCGGCGATTTCTGCGGGGACTCCCTCGACTTTCGCTTCCTCGCTGGATCAGGGACCGGGGTGTCTGCACAGGGGCATGATATGTAGGTATAAGGGAAAGGACGCGACATTTTGATATTTAAGTGGACGAGCGGGCGAGATGGTGTGGTAGCTTTCGAGGCGTGACCTGCATCAAATCATGCTTTGTCTCTGTGGGATCGAGATCTAAATATCGTGATGGATTAAACAGGCCGACTGGTATCAAATTCGTAGCTATTGGATGGCTTGTCTTTTCTAGTAAAGATATCTTAATTTTCAGGATCCCAACCTTGTTGCGCCAAATCACCCTGGAAGGTGAGGACTTACTCGAGCAGCGGTTGCAATGGTTCTGCCACGATCAATGTACTATGCACAGTATGCACAATTCAGTGCGAACTGACACCAGGTCAAGTGTCTCGAAAACACCCAATTGTAGGAAGTCCACGGTCTGCGGAGAGGGGAGCTCTTCCGCATCAACAATCGACGTCAGATCCCGCCATTTTCTGCCCGCTATCGCCGCAAAACCATGGACTTGCATGCTTGAGGATTTAGAATCCTCCATATCCATTATACAGCCACAATGATACCTCTACAGACATTTCGCGCCAGGCTCTCAAGGCGATGCTTTGCCCCAACTACTATCCGAAAATATGCCAGCCAGACGCCCGGTAACCCAATGCTTGAAGTCTTCAACCGCAAAGTCAAGCACCTCCAAAAGGATCGGGCAGCCCGGAATGTCGAAGAGAGTCGGAAAGTCGACTACCTGAAAGATGAAGTAGCAATGCGGCTATGCGAGCGCTTACTGGTAAGCCGGTCAACGAAGCAAGCGCAGAAAAAAAGCGCAGGAGCCAAAAAAAAAAGACACATCCACTAACAAGCTTCTCTCATGAATAGGACATTAAACGCGACTTCCCAAGCGTTCTAGATCTAGGCGCAAACAGCTGCAACATTGCCCGAGCTATCACATCCCCCAATCTTGACTCGTCCATGCCGGAAGGAATCATCACACCACCACTATCAAAAAAGATCTCGAAGCTGACATGTGTGGAGACATCACACGCACTGCTCCACCGCGATGAGAACGAGCAGTTTAACAAGGAAATCGACATCCAACGGGACGTTATTCCGGACCTGGAGACGTTGCCGTACGCACCAAACAGCTTCGACGCCGTGCTCTCGTCGCTCTCGATCCACTGGGTCAACGATCTGCCCGCACTGCTAGCACAGGTGAACACAATACTGAAGCCCGATGCGCCGTTTATCGCGGCCATGTTTGGTGGCGATACGCTGTATGAGCTGCGCGGGTCGCTGCAGCTGGCTGATATGGAGCGACGCGGCGGTGTGAGTCCGCATGTGTCACCTCTGGCGGATGTCAAGGATGTCGGGAGCTTGTTGAACCGTGCTGGGTTCAAGATGCTTACTGTTGATGTTGAGGATATTGTGGTCGAGTTCCCGGATACCTTTGCGCTCATGCAGGATTTGCAGGCGATGGGTGAGAGCAACGCAATCATGAACCGTGACTCGGCACCGCTTTCGCGGGATGTCTTGCTAGCGAATGAGGCTATATATCGTTCCTTGCATATGCAGGACGGTGACCGTGGTATCCCGGCGACGTTCCGGTTGATCTATATGATTGGATGGAAGGAAGGCGAGGGCCAGTCGCAGCCATTGCAGCGTGGCAGCGGCGATATCAACCTCAAGGACGTCCTTGAGGGAGGTGATTTTAATAGGCCATGAATGGAAAAGGGAGGAGAAAGAGCCCAATATTTTGTCGCAATATAATAATGTAAGACTACGCTTAAAGCGACACAGAGATATCATCCACAGGAATGTATGGAATGCAAGCCTCTACAAGAAGAGAACAAAAAACAGTCAATAAATAAGAAACGAACCATCCGATGCTGTTTTCCCACTCAAACCGTCCTACGATCAGTCATGACCCGCACAATCGACCCAGTACCAGCAATCTCCACAAGTCTCTCGTGCCAGCTCAACAAAACACTCATCTGCTGACCACCACCACCACCTTCAGCCAAGTTGCGAGCCTGGATCTGCGAGAAGCCTGTGTTCTGAGGCGAAACCACATTCTTCGGCGACTGGGCACCACTACCAGGAGTAGCCGACGACATCCCCTTGTACCTATAATAAATCAGTAATCAATCCGAATTCCATTAAACAGCTCCGCTGGCAATCGAAATAGTCCACATACAGGTATTTCATCAAGCAATCCGCCCGCTCAGCACCGCCATCCCCGCTGCACACACCCTCCAGGATGCGAGTCATCTCGCCCTGTCGGATACCCTGCAACACATCGATAACGGTAGCAAGATGCACCTCCTTAGCGCGGTCGTCGCCGCCCAACGGCGCCGTGTCGAGGACAGTCCGCAGAGCGCCCTCCGGGTCACCGCCGCGCAGCATCTGGCGCACCTGTGCCGCGGCATTGGCAGCGTCGCTGGCGCTTGCTGCTTGGGGGAGTGTGGCGGGGAGGAGGGATTCCATGGGGAAGTTGGTCGAGGACTCGGGGTCCAAGGCATCGATGTTGATGGTGCGGTAGTTGATTTGCGACATGGTGACGGTTGGGGTTTGCTTGAGGGCAAAAATAGAGTATAAATGGGGTCTTGATCAAGTTGGCCGGGCCAGAATGGGTTGTGAGGAGGCTTTGGGTGGAGCTGTCTGTTTGGTATATCGGTGCGGTGGGCGGAAGCGGGGAGATTACTAGTGACGTGGGAACGTCTCCGAGTGGTATGAGATCCAATGGGGATAGAATAGAAGATCAATGTGTGTTTGAAGAGATCGAGATCAGAGTAACTGATCACAGATAAGTGACAAGGTGAGTCGACAGGGTAATGTGGAGTCAATTGGGGAGTCCACGGGAGATGGAGCTGGACACTTGGTGGATGGGGTGTTGTGGCCTGAGGCAAATATATATAGACCTTAAACTTAGTTGCCTGAAGGCTCTCATTTTCTAACTAGTTAATTATACATAGATTTCTATAGAATTGAGTATTGTAGTAAACAGAGCTATCGAGTTTCTGAAATTTTCCATGTAGGGAGAAGTAGATTTCATTAACGCAGAATTCTCGTTTTCTCAGTGGTATATATACACATCCTCTATCAAACCCAATGCTTTATATACAAATAGCAGAATAAAATATCAAACAGCCAGCCAAATGCTAACAACATAAACGCTAAAATAATAACTAAGGAGAGGTCGTAATCGTGATAGGGGGCACCACAAGAGGAGGTGTAGTAGGACGCTCAGGGGACTCTTGCTTGCTCTGTTCAAGTCTCTCGGGAGCTGCTTCAGAATCAGAGTTTGCGGGCTGCGAATTCAACTCGACTTCATTTTTTGACTTTTTGTTGAAAACACGACGAGTGAAACGCTTCACAGGCCTAAAGATAGACCTGATACCACGACCAAGTGCCTTACACCCCTTAGAAAGCGGGCGCAAAACAACAGCCATAGCACCAACAACGGCATTGAAAACAATCCCGAAGTGGCGGTCTGGAATGAGTCGAAGCACGATGGCCCAGGGCAAGCAGGCAATAGAACAGATAACACACACGCCCCAGAGGGTGCCGCTCAAGCGAGTCACGGCGAATGCCTGACCGCCCACGTAGACGATCATGATCTGACCGCCGACCATGATGGCGTTGATTCCTAGGAACCAGTAGTTGCGGAACATGCCTTCGAAGATATTGAACTTGTTGTCGAGGCGGCGGTTGTTGAATTCGTTGAAGATCTGCATCCACACAAACGTGTTGAACACCACGGTCGAGAGCTCCTTCGTGCGCATCTTGGGATCTGCGTTGAGATGGGCACCGAGGAGCTTTTCGCCTCCGAAGTAAAGCATGAATGTGACGGCGAGCTGGTACACTGCTTGGCCGAGGATCATTTTCCACATGGTCATTGTGAAGAGGGAGGCGTGTTTGGGGACAGGCTTGCGGTCGAGAATTTTCTCAGTCGGGGCATCCGTGGCTCTGTTGTAAAGGTTAGTGAAAGATCCAAACGAAATATAAAACAAGGACAACTTACAAAGCGAGGGCGGCGAAGGTGTCCATAATCAGGTTCACCCAGAGCAGCTGTACAGCCGTCAAAACACTGGTGTTATCACTGCTGTACACAGATGACACGAAGGTGAGTATCACAGCCGTGATGTTGACGGTGACCTGGAACTGCAAGAACTTGGCAACGGCATCATTGACAGCTCGTCCCCAAGAGATCGCTGTGATAATGGACTTGAAGTTATCATCCAGAAGGATAATCGAACTCGCTTCCTTTGCGACCTCGGTACCAGCAATACCCATGGAGAAGCCGACATCTGCAGTCCGCAAAGCTGGGCCGTCGTTGGTACCATCGCCTGTTACAGCGACCGTTTCACCAAGGGCCTTGAGCCGTTCGACCAAGATTCGCTTGTCATCGGGAGATGATCGTGCCAGCACTTGCAGGCGAGGAACCACTTCGTCCATCTCCGCGTTGGTGAGTTGGCGGAACTTGGGACCTTCCATGACCAATCCACCTTCCGTCTTGATTCCACACGAAGATGCAATAGCAGTGGCAGTGGCAACGTTGTCACCAGTCACCATCTTGACTTGAACACCTGCCGAGTGGCATTTGCGAATGGCTTCCGGGACTTCGGGACGAAGAGGGTCTTGGATACCCACGACTCCAACCCAAGTCATACCGTGGAAGAAATCATCGAAGTTCGGTGAAGAATCTTCAGAATGTTTGCCCTCTGCCGGTGGCCAGGCTGCTAAATCCTTGTAGACCATGCCAATCGTGCGAAGAGAATTCTGAGCATAACTGTCGATGAGATCGAGGAGGTGCTGCTTCTGTGTCTCAGAAAGCTGCTCCGTATCGGGCATCTCTTTGGAAGTATCAATGTTGATAATTCCCGAGGTGCAGACGCCAACCATCAACTCGGACGCTCCCTTGACAAGCAGTCGGTAGCCAGCACCAGAAACACGGTAAACAACACCCATGCACTTCCTGGCGGAGTTGAAGGGAATCAATTGGACGATCTCAGCAGAGCCACGCTCCGAGGCAAGATCCATGCCCATGTAATCCCGGGCCAATTGAAGCATCGCGACCTCAGTCTTACTACCGACGAAATCGATGGCGCCGTCTTTTTCCTGCTCAAACGCAGTCGAGTTCAAAGCGATGCTCTTGATGATCAGATCTTTGATGGGAGCTGATAATTGCTGGGAAACCGCCGAAGTAGTCATTGAACCCTTCACGTCTTCATCTTCGGTTCTCTGACTGAAGGCCCGATCCGAGCCCCAGGTTCCAGCCACAACAGTCATTTTGTTCTGTGTCAATGTACCTGTTTTATCAGAGCAGATGACGGTGGCATTGCCCATTGTCTCGCATGCACGAAGGACACGGACGAGGTTGTTCTCCTTGACCATTCGGGTGGTAGCAAAGGCCAAAGCCAGCGTTACTGCCAGTGGAAGGCCCTCTGAAGAACATGGATGTTAGTAGAGTCCATATTTCTGCGAATCATCAGCGCTTACCTGGAATAGCGACGACAATAACCGTGACAGCAACAATAAGAATATCCACAAACTCTTTGCCTTTCGCAGTACTGTTCTTCTCCGGGTGATTAGGAAGATCGGCTACAAATCGGAAGAGTAGAACGAAGAACAGAATAAGAGCAGCTCTGTCAATTATCATCAGTAACTATACAAGAAAAGTAGGGAGATCTCAACTCACGCTGTACCCAAGGCTCCAATCCAATCCGCCAACTTACCCAGCTTGACCTGAAGCGGCGTTGGGTCATTAGGAGTCTGCAGCGACAGCAAGATCCGTCCGTAGGTAGAATAGGGTCCGACACTGGTGACGATATAAGTTCCCACACCTTCAAGCACCTTGCTACCGGAGATCAGGAACGGGTCGAGTTTCTTGGTTGCCTTGCCGTCGACAATTTGCTGCCAGACTTCATGGCCCGGAGTCTTGTTCATTTGATCTGACTCGCCGGTGGCGGAAGACTCGTCGCACTTCACACCATAGCCTGAAACTAGAATGCCATCCGCGGGGATGGAATCGCCTGCCTCAAGATGGAGGATGTCGCCAACCATGATATCGTAGATTGATACCATATTGGTTTTGCCCGAGCGTGTGACTTTGACATCCCGGTCATCGTTCTGTTGGGACGTTAGCTATGCTCACTTCTGTTTGGTAGGGGAGAATGAATTTTACCCGTTTGTTGAGTTTGGCAAATTGTCTCTCTTTCTGCCAATCGTTGGCAGCTGTAACAATTGTAACAATCAAAATAGCCACGCAGATGGCGACTCCTTCCACCCAATCGACGCCTGAGCCTTCTGACACGGTCTCGTATATCCCCAGGGATAGTGAGACCACGGCGGCGCACGTTAATAGGATAATGATTTTGTCGTTATAAGCTGTCCAAAGCAGTGTCAGGAACCCGACCGATTTCCTCGCGGGTAGTTTATTCTGACTGAAGACACGGATGCGGTCTTCAAATGGTGCACCATTACCCGCCGACACCGGCGCCGGCGTCGAAGTATTAGCTGTAGCTGGCAATGAAGATTTCTCTGTAGACGTGTGTTGCGGAGCCACATCCTGGAACTTGACCTTTCCCTCCAGCCGCCCTTCATCTATTGACAAACCGGCATTTAGATCTGTGCGCAGACCACGCTCCAGACCCTGCAAGCCGCCAAGAGCATGGAATGCAGCTAGGGACTTCGGGTTCTGCATTTTGTTTAATTGACCGGGGGAAAAGGCAAAGCGATTATCCTCAACTTGGAAATCAGATTCATTCCGAGGATCGGGTTTCAAAGCATCGGACAGCGATACATCGTCGTAAGCATCTTTGGAAGTTGGATTTACTTCGGAGTTCGCCCGCGAGCGAACTACAGTCTCTGCAGAAGAAGCGAATGAGCCCGCCCGCGGACGTAATGTATCGCCATCGATCGACTGTGAGGGTTGATGTGAGGCATTTTGCACCATCAGCCGAGCTGGGTCTGGTTGATTCCACGCCATATCTGGTGAGACGGGAGAAGTTGGGCTGTGATTTAGATCTGTAGGGCCTGACCATGCAGATGAGGCTGTGGATATAGATCGCTGAGAAAAATGAAGGATCAGCGAACAAGTTCATATTATAGGATGGCTTGGGTGACCAACCTCTCTGCTCGAAAAGTCTGTCACTATAACAGGGCTCAATAATGAGCCCTGAGGGGAAGCGTCATTGTTTGAAGAAGACATCGAGCACGAATCGCATCAAGTCCAGACGAAAATTTTCGAATCCAAAAAAGAAAGCAGCCGTCGTTCATGTAATAGTCTTCAATATGCCGCCGGGATTCCGAGGACCCTTTCTGTTTTTTTCCCCTCTTAATGGGGCTGTGTAGTACGTCCAAGAATTGCCCAGACACGCCGAGGATTTAGTCAAATTTTAGGCGATTTGCAGTAAAACGGAACGCCAATGTATAAGAGGGATATATTATATCCACATGAGCTATCGTAAAAAGTAAAATACATTGAAGTGATGCCCAGGATGTTGCCACTTTAAGTACGGGAAGACACAGCCCCCTTTTTCTTGTCATCTTTGTTAGCTGGAACAGGGGCACTATGTTTGAAGGCGAAGTTCTTCATAGGCATCTATAGCAAAAGCCGAGGAATGTACGCGCCGGACTTGTAACTCTCAACCCCCCGTTCTTCATGAGGACATGCGAGCTAAATGGTGTGTGATCAGTGGCTATCGAATAGCGTGACGCCAAGGGCAAGTACCCAATGTGAGGGCGTCACGATGAAATTGGGTTTTTTGTCATTTGTGGGCCAAAACTCGCTGCGCCTCGATTTTCAGAATGATCACCCAATCATCGATCATGAAACCCTTCTCACCTCGACATCCATAGTATGTATTGGCATTGTTTGATGGGCGCAAGTAAGGAGGTGTGTGCATGGTTGCTGGGGAAGTGTCCACTTGAGCGGCTAGACTGTGCGCATCATAGTGCGACACTGTGGGAACCGATCAAGGCACAAATGACAAATGACTGACTTGATTTAACCACTGGCTTGCTAGCAGGGACCCTAATGCAAGCACGCTACTCTTTTGTGGCAGTAATACGAATACCATTTCTTAGTAATAATCAATTCTTACTATGCAGGGTGCAGCTTTATCTATATTGAATTCATGGTATTGTCTTTGAAATAATAAAATACTGATTATTGGTGGTGTGCATGCGTTGGTGTCCCTTCTCGCCCGAGCTGGCAAGACTACTGTGCAGCTCCTACTTCCTACTCCATACTCCGTAGTAACTTGATGTTTTTGCCCCGGGCGAAAGGAGGAGAACAAGATCGCCTCCTGTGGCGTAAATGTGGCGGTGCGGCTCATTCTATGACGAGAGCCTCATGAGCTCTAGGATGACTCAGGAGGCAAGAAACATAGTCAGTTTGGTCATGGAAGGGCAGTGCAATAGGTGGCAGTGATATTGGGCGAAGTCGCTCCAAGAAATGACTCCAAGACTCTTGAGTAGCGCGGCAGAAGCACTCGTACTCCAACACAGCATATATGGAATTGACAGTGGCTGTAAAAGAAACCTATGGCCCAATTTTGGTCCTAGGACGCGTTGGCACAGATAAGTTTCAGAAGATACCAATGGGTAATAGCTTCGTTTGACACGAACCTGCGCCTGCTTCCAAAGGTGCTCAGCCTCCCGACCATTTGACGCTTGAAAGGTGTTTTTAGAAGGCTAGGGTTGCAAAGCGTTTGAGAAAACTCGTCTCTTTTGACTCAGATATATGGAAAGGAATATCTAATTCAACTGCAGCAGTAGCTAGTCTCAAACGGCGACACAGGGAAAAGTCTTACATGTCAGATGAAGCAGTCTTAGAAGAAATGACATTTTGCAATGCTCCAAGGTTATTAGTCTTGCTGACCTTGCCACGTATCAGCATGCTTAGCCGGCCATAAAACAGGATTTGTCGAAGCGAGATCTGTTACACAGGTGAGCACGAAATTCTGCTCATCTACCTATAGTAAGCCGTCCGAGACTTGGAATAGTTTCTCAGCCAGGAGTCATCTATACACATAGCAAATGCACAAGGTTTCATATATAAAACTCGACAGTTTTAGATTATCTGATACCATTGAAGCCTTGATTCATACACGTAGTCATTCATACTAAATTAAACGATATATCCACAATGAGACAAACAAGGTTAAACGAGAACATAATGAAGTGAAGGTAATTTGAACAAGAGAAAACGTAGGCGAGAGAAAATAGAAGGAGGGGGGTATCAATGATGAAAAAAAAAATAACAAAATGCCAATCAAAGACAGGAAATGCGCTTTTACAGCACGAGGTAGAATCGAACAGAAAATATTAACAAAAAAAGGCACGATCGGGGCAAAGCACCGGAGTCCGATCTCAGGGGCTGCACCCAACCCATCACTTCATTTCCATCATTTCACATGTCCCATATCGCATTGACAATTACGGATCAATGACCTCAGTGAAGCGGCTGCTTCGACTCCCGTCGAAACTATGTAGACTGCGGCCGAGCGCATCCGGCCGCGGCGCGAATGGGACTGCGCTCTGGGCCTGCGCAATCGGGTGGGCCGGTGTGATCGTAATCGGGGTAGCAACGTTGACCGAACTGGAGACAGGGAGGTGCACGGGGTTGGAGCGTAGCGGCGGGGTGTGCTCCTCGACCTCGCGGGTGAATTTCGAGTCCAGGGGCATGCCACCATGTTGTGAGGTTGGGGGCGGAGCATAAACAGAGGGCGATCCCATTGGTCCCGTTGCTGGGGAGGTGGCAGCAAATCCTGGTATGGTGGGGGAGTCGCCGTCTAGTCCACCGCCATATCCGTCGCCGCCGTGAATGAAGACGGGAGGAAGCTTCCTGCCGGAAATCTTTTGGAACCCGCGTTCGCTGGGAGCAGAGTCGATGGTACTGCCAGAGCGTGCTGTTGCTGTTGACTGGCGCCATCGCTTCATGAATGCGGGGGCGAGATATGAGGCTGTGAAGAGGGGGTCGTTGCTTTCACGCCGCTCGACAACTTCTCGAGACCCAGCCCCTGCTCCAGCCCCTGCTGCCGCGTCACCTAACATAGGGGGACGTCCCATTTTCCCCATAAAGAATCCTCGGCGACGGAGGTAGTAAAATAGAAGGAAAAGAATGAGAGCGAGGCCGGCAACTGAGCCTACTACACCGCCCACGATTTTAGATGTCTCGGGATCGATTGTCGAATCGTGCCCCGAGTGCGTTTCACTTGTAGTTGGTGCGGATCCGGTACCAGCCGCAGAGCCGGTCGACTCGGTACCAGTCGCAGATCCGGTTGACTCGGCACCACCGTATACATCTGACGAAGAGGTTATGTAGTATGTGTTGGAGGTTGGGGCCGTCGAGGAGCTGGAACTGGAGATAGAACCAGAACTAGAGCTGGGGTCGGAACCTGAGATGGAGCTAGAACCGGAATATGACCAGTAGGTATGCACCTGGGTTGACGTTGTCGTAACAGAGGGCATAGAGCTAGAAGGCCCGACGAGGGGAGTTGAAGTCCATCCAGGCGAATTGATGACTGTTGCTGAGGTGGATCTTGATGCGGATGTAAGTTGACTTGTGGAGTTTGTGGAGGTCAGAGAAGTTTGAGTTGAGATCGTGGAGTTGCTTGAAAATGACGTCTCGGGTAGTGGCGACGCTGTCGGTTGGGTAGCAGAGGTAGGCGTCGGCGAGGTCGGCCCTAGATCTACAGAGGCACTTGTAGTTGTAGTTGCAGTTGCAGTCGCTGTCAAGCCGTCCGAGCTCGGTAGGGTGTAAATGGCGTCCGTAGAATCCGATACCGTCATCGGAAAGTCAGTACCGGTCGATTGAAAAAGGGTGTGCGAGCTAGCATCAACTATCTGCAATACAGTCTCGATAACAGTTGGGTCCGCGGAGGTCGCCTCGTCCCGCTTTTCAAGCAGTGGATCAGATTCATTCATGCTATGCTCAAGACACATGGAGTTTTTCGAGTCGCAATTTTCATCCGCAAGTATAACAGTAACTGGGAGGATGGGGTTTTGAAATGGATGATCCTCAAGTAACCCAGAGCCCGCATCTTTTTCATCAAGCTCAGAATCCAGGCGGCGCCTGGCGCTAATTAGCTTGCCGATGCGCGAGTGGCGGTGATGACCATGAGCCATGTTGCCAATGTTTCCATACACGTGCAATTGGCAATCACATGCAATGGGATATCAAGACAAAGTAACAATACAAAGGATGTATCGTTGATCCTCACAGAGGTTGAGCTTCGCTGTATTGCGAAGAATGGGGCTGATAAGGTTAAAGTAAGCGGTAAATGTAGATGTAAATGAAAGAAAAACACGTTCTAGCGTGCGTGCTGTTGGAGTCGAAAGTTGATAGATTGTTGGACTGAGAAAAGAATGACCCGGTTGACAGTATGAATGAATGGATGTTGGCAAAAGTGTAGCCAAACGTTGTGAATCAAGAAAATCGTAGCATGGATAGCAGCTTCACAAGAATATCGCGGTATATGGCACACAGTTAGGTGGAGGGAATGGCAATCGTACGAACGACTAAGCGGAGTCAGTATGGATTCAATTGAAGCCCCAAGCCATATAAGCAAACAGATAGCCTTGAATTGATACACATACCTGGAGTAAAAGAATGACGAAAAGAGTGACGAAAAGAGTGGGTTAAAAAGAAGAGAGGCCAGTCTCACTTCCTAATCCATTTTGGATATCTGGAACCAAAAAGAGAAATATAGAGTGTTTAATATGTCGAGAGAGTAAGCAGGTCGGGACAGCTTTCGAGGGTGTCAAAACTCGCACACAATTTTGTCCAGAGGGGTGAACGCAAAATGCAAAGCAAAGAAGAGACCAAAAAGCGGCCAAAAAGAAAGCAAAAGAAAGCAAAAAGCAAGACACACGAAAGAGAAGCGAAACGGGAAAATGATGGAAAAGACCCAGACTGGACCCAACAATCCCCTATCGAGGCCTAGTCTCAGCGACCCGTGTTAGTAACGAACTAAGCTCGGGGCCGGCAGATTCTTTTCTTTTTTTTTTTCTCCCTTAATTTTAGGGGAAAAGATGTTTGAACTTGAAGACCTTTTTCATCAAGAAGAGAATGAAAAAACAAAAACACAAGACAGTTCTCTCTCAACGCAGGTCCCGTCAGGTACTTGGGATCAACGAATAGAAAGTGACAGGGCCCAGATGAGGTTCTGGCCAAGGACACTAGTCTATTTTAGGATTAGTCTCTCATGCAGGTTTAATTATCATTTTAGTGTCTGGCTATTTTCGGCAAGGGACAATGGCTACATACATGGAGAGGAACATAAATAAATATAGTTATACAGTTGTCTCGACTCCCCTTAGAAGTTCAGCATTTTCCCAATAATCTGTCCACTCCACCCTATCCCACCGTAAGTTACACTAACGGACAATCATTTGTCGATCCCATTCTCCATAAACCTATTTTAAGCCTAAGTGTCAGACCACTCTAGGATTGGTGGAAAAAAAAATAGGCTGTATGCATTTGTGACTCCAATATCTACGTGCTCGGCTCGTCTTATTTGACAATGGAAAGAGAAATAAAAGACGCGGGGGTATTAGTAACGGGTCTCTCCTCTCCCAGAACTCATTTCACTTAGAAAGTCTCGAGCTCGTCACCGGCAACCTCTTCGCCTTCAGCGGGGATCTCGAAGCCGTCCTAATGGGGAGCGCATAAGCGTCAGTTTGGGAAATCCTCAGTGAATAGGTCAAGGGAACGGACCTCGGTCGAGTATAGAATGCCCTGGATGTGCTTAACAAGCGTGTCTTCCTCCTTTTCGAGCTCGGGATCGGCTTCAATGGCACTCTGGAGCAGCAGCTCAATGTCGCGCAACTTGGCGAAGTAGAAGTCGCGCTCCTTCTCCAGTCCTGCGATAGCTTCCTTCTGTGTCGAGATCTCCTGTTGTAGGGCAGCAGTGGCCGCTCCACTGGCCGCACCGACGGCAACGCGGGGACGGACGCCGCCGGTTGTCGGGGTCACCCCACGGCGTGCGCTGCTGGCAGACGGGGCGCGCGAACCGGGGGCTGCAGCGGGGGCGCCAGAGGCCTTGCGTCGACCAACGGAGTCGTATTCACCACCGGGATAGTGCTGGTCCCAGTATTTCTTAACCCATTGGAGGAATTCAAGGTTGTCTTGCATGCGGCACTTTGTGAGGGACTGGACGGGGACGGGCTTGTTGACCTGGTGACGGGCGAAGACATCTGGGTGATTGAATATGTTAAAAAGGGATCGAGGGCCGATTTGGTATCCGCCTTCACATACTCTGAAGAATCTTGAAGTTCTGAAGGTAGGCATATTCAGTGTTGACGTTAAACTTGACCCGGGACATGGGAACATCCACTGAACAAAGAAAGAACCAGTCAGTATGTTCCACACCTCAGGGCCGTCTCTGTCTCTCAATTATTGCGCAAGTCGTGGTAATTACATACTGAAGATCGAATCGAAGATCTGACAGAGGGCAGCACTGTAGACAGAAGGATAGAAGGTTAGCCCATCAGATCTATACAAAAAAAAGAGATAGACCAGCCCGCGGGCTGTTTGAAGTCGGAGAGGATATTGATCAACCATACCCGGTTCCACACTGTTCAATCTTGGTAAGGTTCAGCTGAAGCAGGTTGTTAAGCCATGCCAGCAGTTCCTGTCTAAAAACATAAATTGATCGGCGTCAGTAAGGCCATATTGGTCGCGAGATGGCGGGGAATAGGAGAAAAGCCGAACCTGGATTCACCCATGTTGGTGGGGTAGAATAGATATCAATCGGAACGCTAAAGCGAAAAATAAGACTGAGATGAGCGCTAAGCGGAAGAGGAGCTTGATGAAGATATTACACCGCAAGACCAGGACTCCTTGTAGTCTCTGCTCGTGTGGTTGATGGGAAACAGCAGAGGGATTGTTTTGATGCTAAATCCCACGGATCACACTGACACTAGCCCACCTTTTCTAGCGAATCACAGTTTGATTAGTTAATCAATAGCTTGATTGCCTGAGGTGTCAGGTTTTACTTTAGGTATCCTGAGATATTATCTCCGTGCACGAAACTATTACATCGTCAAGTGAGGCACAATTCCACTATAACAGGCCAAATCTCATATATCAAATCTTCCATTATGCTATCATCCAGGATATCAAGCTGTCGGCTCATGGATTGTTATTCAAAGAATTGACCGCCGCTGCTACCGCCTTTCCTGCCGCCATATTTGACTAGCAGAATTGGTCGATCCATTATTGATCTTGTGGCTGCTTTGTTGCGTCAGGCGACGACCAAACTCGCAAGACATTGGAAATTGAAGTTATTGTCGCGATACAAGGTACAAGATATACGATATACGATCATATATATGTGTATGCTATGTAGGTATATAACTTTGCACTGGTTATGTGTAAGAAAACAAAGAGCGGGAATATATTTTGCCAATTTTCCAAGGCCTGATCCAATTTGCACCCAAGACAAGAAATCACGGGAAACCTCGTGTTCAACTCCCATAATCCTAGCAATGTATACATATATGTAATAACAATCCAATAACCTCACAAAGGGAAAGAGGCAGCGCTAAGAAGAGCACGCGGTATATAAACAAATGCAAATGGATCACTCCTCTAGCAGGTCGATCCCGTCTATACCATATCCAAAGTCTATAATTACAGCCCGAGAGTCCTGGCTTGTCGCAACAATGCGTCTATAATCGGACTGCACGCTCAACATCCAGCTTGTGGTCCAGCCAGGGAAGTTGATGGACATGTCACCCGTATCACGGTCAAACACCTTGACGCTCATGTCATAGCTACCGCTAATGATGCGCTTATTTGCACTGTCGAGATGCAAAGATCGGATGAGACCCGAATGCCCGTGGAGCTCGTTGACGAGCTCGCCCGTGTTAGCATCAAATTGATAGATTATGCGGTCGTTGCCGCCAGTGAGGATGGTCCGGCCATCGTCACTGAATTCAACACATGCAAGGCCACGGTCCTTGCTGGTGAACTCCTTGACACATTGGCCTGAGATCACGTTCCACATCTTGGCAACACCGTCACCGCTGGCTGACACAATGAGGTCACCACGTAGCTGCACGGCATTCACTGGCCCTTGGTGACCGTTGAGCTGCCTCAAAAGTTCACCGGTAGTTCGGTCCCACACACAGATAGTGGTATCCTTGGAGCATGAGACGATGTACCGGTCATCAAAGCACACATCAAGCACACCAGCGTGGTGACCGGAAAGACGATGAATCGGTCGGTAATCGTCCTTAATGTCATACACGATACAGGTGAAGTCCGAAGACCCTGTAACCATGATCTCCTCGTCAAACTGCAGACACAGGATTGATGCGCTGTGGTATATCGATTCTTCTTCCAAAGGTGCCGTAATTTCAGTCGTCTCATCCAGCGTGGGCCACGGTGGGGTAATAGTCACGAAGGGGGAGCTTCCCGTGGCCTGGGAAGTCGGACTATTCACTGGACCACGGCGGAAAGTCCGGGCTGCAGGTGGCCCAATAATCTTCTTGCATGACCACGGATAGTGTGCGTCCCACACACGAACTGTCCGATCACGGGAGCCAGTAATGATTTTGTTCCTACATAGTTGTTAGCAGTACACGGCATCAACATGTCAATGCTGACTTACTCGTCGAATTGAGAGCAATAGACGCTATCCTCGTGACCTTGAAGATAAATGGCTGCAGCCTTGCCATCCTTCCAGCGCTGATCGAGAGCGCGCCGAACAAGGAATTTCTTCTTCCAGTCCTGGTTCGGAATTGACTTCCCTAAGCCAGATGACAGCTTCACCTTGGAGGCTGTCTCGCTTGCAGGCCGTCGGCCATATGAATTGCGGAATACCTCCCTCCAAACATGAGAAGAGGACGCGTGACACCAGGTGCGAGACACGAGCTCCGCATCCATGAGGGAATCAGGATCCAAATAAGAAAAGATGTGTGATGTGATCTCAGCTGGAAGCAGAGCCACGGGATCTGAAAAAGAAAGTAGTTAGCAAAACACACACGCTGCCTATCAGGGGGTTCGTCCTTACCGAATCGCATGACGCCCAGCAAATCGGCATCTGACACATCCGATTGATCGCGCAGGTCGATACAAATGCCGCTCTCCGAGTCCTGCGGAACCCTCATATCGAGCATCTTGTTCTCCAGTTCCGCCTTCGCCAGCCGCGCAGCCTCCCTTTGCTCATTCTGCGCTGCAGCTGCGGCACGCGCCGCACTTCCGGACTTGTAATTCGGCAAAACTGGAGGTGCCTGCCGCCCACGACCTGGGATTGCGGCGTGGATCGAGGCGGTAGGCGCATAGAAACACTGTAGGGAAGACACACTATTCAAAGAAGGGCGCCGGTTGACGCTGTAGGCCTGGTGCCAATGTGTTTTAGTGGACCGGGAATCCCAGTTACCGGAGGCCATGCGCTTATGGTTAGCGTGGCTCGGAACACGGTTATAGTGACTGTCTTCATCTTCATCAACCGATTTGACGTCCTCGGTGATAGGAAGTGTTTGCTTGGAAGGCTTGTTGCGAAGACTGACGGATAGGCGACGGCCGAGAGCGACCAAACCATCCACGGGATGCTTCAGACTCGAAAAGCTTTTGGCACCACGGCGCCGTGGGGCCGCGTTCGGGAACGGGTCTATCTCTTCCACGACCGGTGCGTGGTCATCCTGGCATATTTCCATCAAGTATGGCTCCTCCCATGTGTCCAAAGCAAGCTCTTTCGACATTGGGGTGGCATGACCAGCAGTGCGTGGGCGCGGGCGAAACGACAACGAGGAGCGTCGCCTGGTGGAGGTGGCGTGGGTCTCTCGTGGCGACATGACCGAGGTTGTCGGTATGTCGAGGGGCAAATAAAACAACAATTGGATGAATTTGATCGCCGATATGTGCCGGCTGTTGCTGATACAAAGAATGACAAGGCTTTTTGTGAGTTTCGTCTATTTATCGTTCGACCGATGTGATGTTTGATCTTGGGCGGTTCTGTAAGATAAGTCTAACAAAAGTGTATATTTCAATGACCGTTCGCGAACTCCGAGGCCCCAAGGGAATAAAAAAAGATAGAAAGAGAGAGAGAAGAATTAACGAATGAACTATAGATAGAGAATAACAAAAAAAAAAAAAAAGAGACGAAGGCGCAAGGAGAAATAAAAGGGCGGAAGAATTCCAGAAAGCAGAACAGACGGATCTGAGTTATCGGGCGGTGAATTGAGGAGGAGTGATTGGCTCGGCCATCAAGTTGCCGAGGAGTCACTGGTACTAGTATGATTATGTTAGTTTACTAAAATAATCAAGTACCTAATACCTTTAGAGTACTCGGGCCTGCATGGTTCAGAATTTTAAAGCCGGGAGCAAATCCTGGGGGGAACCGGAAGTGCGGAGTAACTGTGACTTGGATCTTCACGATAATCTATTACGGATGTAAGTACCGTCTACACGCGGTGGCAATTCCTCTTTTGAAATTTTCTAGTGAGACATCCATAGATAATGATAGGCTGCCTTCTTTTGAGGCTGATGCTAATATTGGAAACACACCTAAATGCAGTCCAACCTGAATTGGGTGTTCGACCGCTTTGTATACTTCTTTCAGCCGGATTCGCTCCAGAGAATGTGGCAAATGGGAAAAGCGAAAATCAATATTATTGGGAGAATAGTTGATTTTATTTTCTTCAGAACTTCCTCAATATGAATAACACCCCTTCAACACTTCCCCCTAACTCCCCAGCCCTCTACCCCCCTGGTTTTGTATGCTGACACCAACTATATACTAATTCTTAACACTGAATATATACCCCCTTCATCCAAAGATCTTCTCATATCCAGTCAGAGTAAACCGATAGTGAACATCACCCTTCTTCATGCGCAGCATGGCCTCCTTAAGACCCTCCTCCGAGATGGGGATCTCTTCCACCCAACCCTTAAGACCACGATCGGCAGCCAGCTGCAACATATCAAGCATCTCCCGACGGCTACCCAGGTGGCTAGCACCGATGAGAACACCATTGGAGATCAAGTTCTGAGCCTTAATGACCTGACCCTCCTCCTCAGGAAGACCCACACTGATCCAGCGTCCATGAACATCCATCATGGACAGATAGCGCGCAAGATCGAAACCCTCGGAGGAGTTAGCGCAGTTGATAATCAAATCAAACGAGCACAAATGATCCTTCTCCCATCCCTCCTCAGCAGTAGCAATGTAGCCATCAGCACCGAGCTTGAGAGCATCCGCCTCCTTAGCGCGAGAGCGCGAAATAGCCCATGTCTCCGCACCCAGCGCCTTGGCAAACATGATTCCAAAGTGACCAATGCCACCCAGTCCAACAATTCCAACCTTCTTGCCAGGGCCGGCACCATTGCGCACCAAGGGCGAGTAAGCAGTCAGACCGGCACACAGCATTGGAGCAACCGCGTTGGTCTCCAGTGCGTCCGGGATAGGGAACACCCAGTGCTCGTGTGTCCGCACGTGAGATGAGTATCCACCTTGGCTAACGATGCCACTGTCGGCCCACTTCGAGCCGTAGGTGTCCATCGGCTCAACCTGGCAGTATGTCTCGTTGTCGTTGCGGCATTGCTTGCACTTGCCGCAGGAGTAAGACTGCGCGCCGACTCCAACACGCTCGCCTTCCTTAATCAGAGTGACCTTAGGTCCGACACGGATTGCCCGACCGACGATTTCTAAAATGGCCATTAGCTTGAGACGGCATTTTCTTTATCTTTTTTAAATATGTACCGTGACCCACGCACAGGGGGAACTTTTGATCACCCCATCCTCCTATAGGAATACATTAGCCGATGTTTCTGATTGATATTTCAACGGGATCATCATACCGCTGATGGTGTGTACATCACTGCCGCAGATACCACAGGCCTCAATCTTAACGTCGACATCTATACTCGGTCAGAATCGGGAAGAAGCATAGTGGCACGGCCTAACCCACCATAGTCACCGAAAGGCTTCAGCTTGAACTATTCATAACCAATCTAAGTAAGCGCATATCCTAAGCAGCACACGGAAAAGAGCACATACGTGGCGCTTGTGGAACTGTGTGAAGGTGTTAGGTCCGTCGACCTGGAAGCCCTCAGCTTCTTCGGGGTAAGGCATTATGATAAGAATGTGCGATTAGTCTTAAGAAGTCTTTCAATGACTATACTCTGAGATGCAGCAAAGCAACACAAGAGAATTAAAAAAAGTATAAGAAAAGTTGAAACCAGGAGACTAGCGGGGTTGAGGGGGGTATATCAACGCTACTAATTTTTAGACCTCTACGAGCGGGGGATCGCGATCATTCCCTGATTCTTCCTTAGCGGGATATAGTCTCAAAACCTATCGTGGTACTACTATAGGCCTACAGTATAGTACATTTCCCCCAGTCGGACATTGTCCCGTGGACCCGCTCCACCGGCTAAACTGACAACCGAGGGGAATCAGAGCCCAGATTCGGGGTTCGATATCGCCCGAGGGGTGACACTGAAAAGAGTGACGACTGGGCGTGGGGTGATTTTCTTTATTTCGTGGGATAGGATTCTAAATAACATCCATACTACGTAGTTGATAACGCTAGGTCCTGTCGTCCAGTGGACGGATTCTCGTATCAACTCCGATTTACTAGTTTTTCCACCTATAAGATTCATAGGAGAAATTAATATCCCGGGCCTTATCGTTGATAAGAAGTGGGATGATATAGGGCTTTAGCTTAGGGCTTGGGATTGACATGGGTGTGATCTAGGTATGTCAAAGAGGGAACAGCAGCTACAGTCGACGATAGAAACAAACACCTGAGCTCAATGTACTGCGATACCTCATCTTCCTCACCGCAGAGTAAACTTGTTGTAAGAGCAAACAAGTATATTTGCAAGTTTAGAAATACAATGGAATTATTTATCTAGTAAAGCCTACATACAGGGGGGCTGCGACACTCCAAAAGCCCTAATAAAGTCGATGTAGACAAAGTACTACCCCACAAATCAAGACACAATGCCCCTCGGAGACATTAAGCAAACTTAGCCGTATTAAATGAGCCATTTAAAGCTATACTGGGGCCGCAGAGCCGAACGAAGGTCCCGCATATCGCCATAATTGTTGTCGTCTCAAAGCTGAGCGATAGTGGTGAGATGATGGTCAAGAGGCCACGCCCAACAAAGCAGCGAGTGCATCATGTCGAAATATTTCTCCTTGTCGATTTGACTCATGTAACCATCCAAGGTTGACGATCCGACCTCGGTAAATTCTTTAAAGTCCAAGACTGGGGTAAATTGAACTTGAAGTCTACCATCAAAGTAACCGTACAGTACACGGGTACAGCATCTTTGGTCGAAAGCTATGATCATGGTCTATAGAACTCCCAAGATATCAGTAAGATACTTTTTGCACAACGGGATGGAGGTAGAAGTGAATCAAACGTACTGGGAAAACCTCACTGAGCATATGAACATCCTCTGGCTCGATTCCATTGGCGAGCAATTTTGTTTGGTGTAACATGCCTTTCAATCCCCAGCTAACTAGGGCTATGAGCTCAGCAGTCGAGGGGCGATCGTGACCACATAATATTACATCTATCAGAGCCCATGCATGGCATTTATGCGGGTGATCTCGTTCCATTGTCCTGGCGATACTGAGTCCGTGTTTTTTGTCTGGGAGATCGACATTGTATAGTCTTTGATACCTAAGTGAAATTGATCAGCTTAAATAATACAATCGCATTTCTCCTCAAGAATAGCAATGTGCCACTTACCAGTAGACTAACCAGTCATCAGTCTGGTAATTGCGGATATCCAGGTCCAAAGAATTTGGGATCACCATATCATAGTCATCATCGGCTTCCTTGTCAATTTCCTCACTTTCCTCATGACCTCCATCGCTTGGTGTGTAATCCTCGCCATAGCGCTCTTCACTCCTATGGCAATCTTCATCACTCCCATAATGTTTTTTAAGGTCCCTAATTTCCCCCTTTTTAACCACGTCACGATTTATTTTCTCACTCTCGCAGACTGCTTTATCATCCGGCTTGTCATCTGCATCGCACACCTTGTCGTCCTTAGTGCTGTCAAGGAGACCCGATTCCTGGACAGCAGGATCCTTATAATTCTCTTTTTCTTCGCTTTTCACTCCATCCAGCTGACAGGGCCAAAATTCCGGAATACTCCAGTCCTGGTAGTCCATGAACACACGCCGAAGTAGATAATTCGCACTGTGCGTTCCTTTGCCGTAGTTCCCTTTTTGAGATAGAAACCAATCCCAGCTTGGATCTGGACGTATCTTTTCTATCCTGGGTGTATGTGTTCGTGGCATGAAATAGCGCGTAACAGAAGGCGAAGTTTTGCCAGAAGCAATGTCTAGATGATTGAGGTCAATTCGGAGAAGGTGAAGACACGACTGTGAGATGAAGGGCGTTGTTATTTCCTTCAGGCAGGCTAGCATGAGTTCAAGTCTCTCGCATCTCAGTATAAAACACCAGGTTTGGGGGATTGCATTTATGGGGGTATCGTCCATTTTGGTAGATTGTCCGAGACAGAACAGTTGAACAACTAGTATATATGGCAGTATCGCGCATGGGTCGGGATATCTGGCTAATAAAAAGTAGAGTGTATATGTAGTTTATCATATTAAGGTGGTTGAGGAGGATACCTCCTTAAGAGGACATATTTAAAGGTTGGATTCACCCACTAAGCCCTAACCGAAAGCCCGTCCGTTTCCTTGAACGCACTAGTAGGATGGATGAGTATCTCAGTTCTCAGTGGGTAACTCCGCCTTGGAATTAAGAAGTATATTTTATTGAACTATGCCAGTTTTGGAAATTGCTATACTTCCTGGTAAGGTTTCAAAGTTGAATGATGCAGCTGTTACGTTGTATGACGTCTCAGGTCACCATGATATCCGAGAGCGACATACCCTAAGTAGAAAGAGTGATTCAAGTAGTAGTTACTGGGTGCTAGCGCATAAGATTCCAACGAAATGTGTAAACTTAAGACGGCAAAGGGCGAGGTCATGGAACTTAATATATGCATTGGAATTATATTACTAGACTTTAGATGTAGCTCTTTGCCATAATTCCAAGCCATTATGCCACATCTGGCAAGCTCAACTCCACATCCATAGCAGTCTTGATCTTATCAGCAACAGTCTGGTACTGGGCATCAGTAAGACGGCTGAGAGGTCGGCGAGGGAACCCGCCGTATCCGTAGTATGACTGGATAGCACCCTTGGTGCCAGGAATGGAAGCCTTTGTGAGAACCCAGTCGGCAGCACTGAGTTGCTGCTGGGCCTCGATGGCCTCTGTGAGACGGCCCTCGGACCAGAGGGTGAAGATGCGGACACACAGACGGGGAAGAACGTTCGCACCGCCTGCAAGAATGGCAGAACCGCCAGAGATGAGGGTCTGCAGACTGAAGTCGGCAATACCACCGAAGGCAACGTATGGGTGCTTGGCGTTAGGCTTGGAGACTGTTGCGGTACGCTCGGCCGGGGCCAAGGGGGAAGAGGGGGTGATGGCGCCGAGAGCGGTAGCGACACGAGTCAGCTTGCCGGTATTGGCACAAGTGAACTTAGTGCCGATGATGTTAGGGTGTTCGGAAATACGGATGATGAGGTCGGAGTCCATGTCGATGCCAGCGACGGCACCGGGGTAGTTGTAAAGGATAATAGGAACAGGGGAACCGTCGGCAACGGCTGTGAAGTATTCGTATAAGATTTCATCGTTGCCGACTGCGGCGCGGTAGTAGCTGGGGGGTACGATTAGAACGTATTCGCCGCCAGAAGCCGCGACCTCCTTGCATAGGTCGATGGTTCCGCGGATGCTGTTTTCGCTGGCGCCGGCAATGACGGGCACGTTGGAGAAACCAGCTTCATCGAGAGCAGAACGGGTCTCCCGAGTGACGGTCATGCGCTCTTCGCGGCTGAGATGCACAGCCTCGCCGTTTGAGCCCATAGTAACCAGGCCAACCAGGCCGGCCTTTGCCAAACGCACAGCGTGGCGGCGGATGGAGGCGATGTCGAGCTCTTCGGTCTCGGCATCGAAGAAGGTCATTGTTGGCGCATAAACGCCAGGGCGGAGTGGTGTGAGAGGCATGATTCTGTTTCTGTGAGCTGATGTTCACTTTTTTGATAGTATAATGACCTACTTGGAATTTGAAATTTGAGGGGTATATAGTAATTAAATTGGCATATTGGCATTCTTAAGGCCATCCCATCTCCCCCACGTCGGCGAATGATCCGATGCACTTTGTATGGCGGAGAATTGAATTCCACCAATCAGTTCAAAGTGCAGAAAATGTGGGGGATATGAGGGGTAAGAGACGGGTAAACGCGCAGTTCAGCCGGCGAGATGAGTCGAGCATTTGAGAAACAATTGAGATGAGAAGATAGTATATGTATACGTATGTCTCTCTACCTTGACAGGAATGAAAGGAAGCTTGGAAGATCTTGGAAGAAGTTGAAAAACTAACGTCAAAAAACCCCCCATGGGTTGATAAGATACGGCTATTGACATTTTTCAAAGGCCGGAAGAATTATATCCATTCAATACCCCGGCTTTCTGTAAATTTATCTTATATTTCCTTTTCTCCCCCAGGAATCTCCAGAATCCTCCGGAATTCAACCAAAATCTCGGAACAGACATCATGGCTCCTCCTAGCGTTTTGATGGTATGGTTATTGATTCCCAGCAGTAGATCCTAAGCTAAATGTCTCGCAGGTTGGCACTGGTGAATACACCACCGGCTTCGTCGGCGGTGGTGCATCGGGCTCAGACAAGAAGGTCGGCGTGGTAGGGCTCAGTCTATTTGACCTGCGCCGACGGGGCAAGGTGGGCGATCTGAGCATGGTGGGCGTGTCGGGCAAGAAGTTCCCTGGTATCCGTAAGTCGAGCAAATGAGCAAGCAAGCAAACAGGAAGCTAACTATGAGAAAAGGTGATCACCTGCACCGCAACATCTCTCAAGTCTACAACAACCTCGATACCTCGTTTGCCTCGTTCCCCGCAGACGACCAGACCGATCCCGACGCATACAAGACCGCCATTGATGCTCTCCCCAAAGGATCCGCCATCACCATCTTCACCCCCGACTCTACCCACTTTCCTATTGCCCTGTACGCAATTGAGCGCGGCATCCACGTGCTCATCACCAAGCCAGCAACCCAGCGACTAGGAGACCACCTAGCGCTGGTCGAGGCTGCGCGCAAGCACGGCGTCTTCGTCTTCATCGAGCACCACAAGCGCTTTGACCCTGCATACTCTGATGCGCGGGCTAAGGCAAAGACCCTCGGTGACTTTAACTACTTTTATAGCTACATGAGCCAGCCTAAGAGCCAGCTCGAGACTTTCAAGGCGTGGGCTGGTCGTGACTCCGATATTTCTTACTACCTCAACTCTCACCACATTGATATCTGCGAGAGTATGGTCCCAGATTACAAGCCTGTGCGGGTCACAGCAACTGCATCTCAGGGTACCGCCGCTGCGCTTGGATGTGTCCCCGAGACCGAGGACACCATCACACTCCTGGTCGAGTGGCGCCGTCGTGATAACCCGGCGAAGATTGCCACTGGTGTCTATACCGCTAGCTGGACGGCACCTCAAAATGCGGGTGTTCACTCCAACCAGTACTTCCACTGTATGTTATTCCATTCTCTGGCAGTTGTTTACAGATCTCTAACATATCGGAACAGATATGGCTGCCAACGGCGAGATCCGCGTTAACCAGGCCAAGCGTGGCTATGAAGTGACCGGCGATGACCAGGGTCTAATTCATTTCAACCCGTAAGAGCCCCATTTTTCGGGATAATGCCGCACCATAGTTCCATGCTAACTTTAATATACCAGATTCTATATGCGCTACGTGCCCGATGAAGAAGGAAACTTCAGCGGACAGACTGGATACGGCTACATCAGCTTCGAGAAGTTCATCGATGCAGTCACAGCTGTGAACGAGGGCCGTGTTACCCTCGACCAGCTGGACGCCCGCCCACTGCCTACTCTGCGCAATACAATCGCCACAACGGCAATCCTCGATGCAGGACGCAAGTCGCTGGATGAGAGGCGGCCTGTGGAGATTGTTTCCGAGGGCGACAAGTGGGAGCTGAAGTAAATACGATGTAAATGAATATATGTTATACCAATCAGATATTGTTATCAAACGGCTCTTTTATATAATTTATTTCACCCCTAAAGCTTTACTGTCATGTGCAAGCTGTAGATAGCCGGCAACTTTTAAGTAAGCAGATGAATACGAGCCCAACTTAAATCCAGGCGCAGGCGCTTTTAAATTCATCTTCTCCCCTCAACTATTTGTATCTATCAAAATCATTCAGAATGATGCGCCGAAAAGAGCTTTACACCAATATCACACCCATCCCCTCATCCGTCCCCCGCCAACTAGCCCTCGACATCCTACACAGCCACAGCGAAATAATCACACTAAACCCACTCGTCATCTCACATCAGCCAGTCAAGGCACCACGAGATGCCAGCGCCGACGAATACTACTCAACATGGTACGAGATCACCGAACGAGTACAATACGTCCCCGGCCTTGGCAAGATGGGATCAGGGAAAATCAGCTTCAAAGGCTGTTTCCACAACGTTTCATGGGGACTAGAAACGCACATGTATGCGCCGATGGGAATAGACCTCAAAAGCAAATGGCGCATTACAGACCAGCGCGAACCAGCAGAACCGCACGGGCGCGAAGCCAGCACTCAAACGGGACTCTATCTGCGTGAGGATATCGAGATTGAATGTAACCGCACGCTTATTTCTTTCGTCAAGACTCAGTTAAAGGCTGCTTCGAAGGTGCTGGTAGATCGTCTGATTAAGAAAGCTGAACTTCTTGATGCGGGTGTTTTGCAGGGTATGATGGAGGATGGGAAATTGACGACGTATAATCCGGCCGACCGATCGAGCAGAATTATTAGGGGGTCGTCGGTTTTGTCGCGGAGATCGGATCAAATGTCGTCGTCATCTTGGGCACCGAGATCGCCGACGGAGTCGGTGCAGTTGGGAATGGCTGGGTATGCGTCTCCGGTGAAATCTGATAGTAAAAGCTTTGCTGCGGAATTGCCGGCGGACTTTTATCATCCGCAGCCTGGAAGTGATACGTATCAAGAGTTGCCGGATACCAGTCGATATTCGAAATCAGGGTTGGATAAGGGGTATGCTGAACTATCTTCTAAGGAAAGAGACTACAAAGGAGTGTAGTGAGGGGGTATATTTACATCGCCGCACAGGCAGAGAAGTGAATTCTAGGGCTATATCTTCCACTTGGAAAGGTCTGCTCGATCCTTACGGTTAGGGTAATAGTGAGGTCCCAGCCATTCTAAATATCACAGATGGACATCTCTTCCTCTTCCTCTTCTCTTTCTTCGCCGCCACCGTCGACAACGTCGATATTCGGATCTAGTCTCGCTCGGGATTGCTGAAAACTTGACAGAATGAAGTCCCATCCAGCTAAAATCCTATCAGCGAGACGAACTCCAGGGACAAGTTGGAATATATTGTGAATAATGTAGCACCCCGGGATAAACCCTTCATTATCCTGGGTACCTGCTTTGATTGCAAGCAGAGCAGATATAATAGTGTGTTCTAAGGTCGGAAGCTGGAGCCTCGCAAATATCACAATACTGTTTCCAAAGTTAAAAAAAAGAAATGATTATTTGGTAGAGAAAGACAAGGTCAGAAAACAGAAGGCCATATGGCAGTACTCCATACAAGAATGGGGAAACAAAACAGCAGCAAACGCAATTCGTGGTATCATACAAGAAACATCATTCAAATCCAATTAACGTCGCGAGCTCCCCTTGATAATTCCATCTTCACCCTTATGCAGCTTGACACGGCACTGAGGACAGTACCACTTGGCTGTGCGGGAGGGGACTTCGGTCAAGCCCACGCAGTTAAGATGGAACCATTCACGGTCACACTAAAGCGAAGTGGAATATTAGCTCTCTGCTTGAACATGTCATAATAGGGATAGCTTACATCCTGGTTCTCGCAGCAGATCATCGTGCCAAAACTAACATCTCCACAGAGACAGTATCGGGGCTCATTGGCGTCGATCTGTTCGAGGACGCCGTCTTCGTCTACACGGACATCCTGGGAGTCGCGAATGTTGAGACGCTTCTTTCCTGGTTTGGCTTTGCGACGTCCGTAGCTGACTGCTGCACCGCCATCCTGACCAGAGGAAATAGGACCTGGTGCCGGACGCTTGCGTCGTCGGGCCGGGGCGGGAACACTTGGGGCATTCGACGACTCGCGGATGGGTGTTTTGTGGGCTGGTGTGGCACTTTTGATACGGCGATCGCGTCCACTTGCTGCTATTGCGGCCGGGATACTACTGAGGGTCCCTCCTTCGATTGAGGCGGTGGCTGCAGAGCGCCGTGAAGAAGGCCGGGTGACAGGCGGTGTGGGAGTAGTGATGGGTTGGACAAGGGGTAAGTTGGATTGTCCGGAGGCTGTAGGGCTGAGAGGAGGAGGGGAGGGTTTGGCTTCAACTGCGGGAGACATGTGGGTCTTGATCGGGAGAATGAGGTCGTTATTGGTTTCTGCGGCTGGAATGGCTCCTCCTCGGCTGGATTTGCGCCGAGATGCGCCAGCCGGGGCGGACGGTGCGACCGGGGCAGCAACTGGCGCAGGTGTTGGAGCTTCGGGAGCAGCAAGTTCTGCCGCTGCGATAACCTCTTCCCGTTTCCTCTTCCGCGATGCTCGATTCGCGGGTGGGGGGTGCTTGGGCTGGGGTTGGCAAAGACCTAGGCAAAACACCACCTTCGCCTTCCATCAGCGCTTGTTCACGGGCCAACTGTTCGCGTTTCAACTTCTTTGCTTCGTTAAGTTTCATTCCGCGGTTGCTCAACTTGGTCTCCTCCAAGTCTTTGGCAGCCTCCCCGCGCCGAGTTTCTTCAATATTATCACAGTCTATGAACTCCCCACCCGTCTCTTCCGCTAGGGCCTTCGCTGCGCGATATGCTTCCCAACCGCGATTTGCTAGGGCCAGCTCACGGTGAATCATTACTTCACTCGGCTGCCACACAGCATTCTTTTTCATCTTCTTCCGCAGCCTAGTCATCTCCCATTCCGTCAATCGCAGCCACGGCAGGTCCTCGCTGCCTAATTTTGCATCAGCTGGCGGCGGTTTCAACTGCGCAAGGGCCTGGGCTGTCGACTGTCCAACGCCCGAGCTCAGGCGACGTGCTTTCTCCTTCTTCGGGGGTCGAGGCTTGGGGGCAGATTTAACGAGTTCGCTCTCCAAGTCCGATTGCTCAGTACTGGCAAGCGGGGAGTCTGGATCAAAAGCGCCATCAGCACCTAGCATACGCCTCCTATTTTTATCTCTCCGGTTGCGATTGTTGTCCAAGCGAAGGGTGATACGCGTCGTGGCATCCTTGTTGGTCTTCTTGCCTCCGCGCGCGCGCTTCGGTGTAGGTTCAGGTGGGGGCGATGGTTCCGCTGAGGCAGGTTTCGGCAGTGCTTCGAGTTTCTGGCGGATGCAGCCTAATCGGTCAAAGTGGCGATCTACAACGTCGTAGAGGCGACAGGCCTCGGCATATGCCGATTCACGCGCATTGATGGCACGATCGATCTGAGAAGATATATCTTTTCGCAGTGCAATTGCGCCTGGTCGGCTATCTGCAGGAAGGTCTGGGAGCTGGCCATAGGTCTGAGTGAGCTGGTGGACCGCTTGCGCGGAGTCGAGGTATCGGTCATCGAGGCCGCGGATGAGGGTCAAGGAGCGGATTAAATCTGCGGGGAGGTATTCAGTGTAGTCAATAAAGTCTGTGACTGTAGCCTGCGCATCAGGATCGAAAGGGCCATCTAGGATGACCCCTCCGCTGTCGTCGGTCTCGTCGGTCATCGGCATGTTCTAGTACGGTGGATGTTGACTTGTCAACTGGTGCGCCTTGAATTGTAATTGTTGAGATCTGCCAAATTCACTGAGATTCTGCAATGACAAATGCGGACATCGAGGGGTCTCGGCGTCGCGATAACAGATGGAGCTGGATGTGTTGCTGCACGAGGTCCTAAACAGCGGATGAATAGTTGTTCCAGTGTCTGGGGAGCTCTCAGTCACGTGAATATAATTATATCAAGCCTATTAAGCCCTTACCGGAATTTGAAGTATAAGTTTAGCAACAAAACTTTGTAACTATGCATATATATATATATATATATACACATATAATGTATGAGTATCTTGACTGGAGAGTCTCCCATCAACATCAAATTTTAGGTCTCGAAACTACATAGTTCTATCTTGGTTTTACTATATTTGTGGGTCTATAGAAATGTCATATCTATATCCAGTCTTGGCTTTTTTAATTCAAGAGTTAATTCAATTTCACTTGACTTTTTCAAGTCAAACTGAAGTTAAGTGCTTATTCCTTAAACTGTTGAAGCAATTCATCGTCATTAGCAATTATCGGATAGTAACCTGCCTACTGTCAAGTGTGACAGCTGAGAGAATTTGCAGAAATAGAAAGATGTATTTGCCTTTTAATGCCTACAGCTATGACTATCATTCATCTCATGTACTACTTTAGAGAACCAAATAACCCAAGTGGTTTTGAAAATCCGATCATTGCTTCCATCATTCCTTCCATCTTCCAACACCGTACTTGCCTATTTGAGCACCTAGCAACCATAAGGTTGAACGTGCGTTTCGCGCCGCGTTTGTTTACCTTTTTTTTCCCTTCCTCTCTAGTTCATATCACATCTTAATCTTGTTGAAGCTGTCATCTCGGTCGTTCAAAATGGATGTTCGTCAGCGTCTGGAGCTGCTCCTCGAAGGAGATGCAGGTCTCAAAGACCTGAATACCAACCTGAACAAGGCTCAAGCCGTCCAGCCTGCCCGGGTTTCGGATGGAGCTGACCTGGTAGCTGAGCCTGAGAAAGCTAAACAAGGAGTAAGTGGATATGCTTTCCCCGTTGATTTTGACCCGGAGAAGGGTATGAAATACCCCAAAAGTGGACAATTCCCCTTGTCGTACATTCGTACCCATGTTGTTGGAGAGCTAGCTGAGTCGGAAGACAATTTGACCGACATCGACCAGGATGATCGTGCCCCGTCTCGTACTCCCATCGACCATGATAGCTCGGACGAGCTCAAAGATGAACACGGCAGTGTTTCTGACGAGGAGCCGGTCACTGCGATCCAGTTTGCGTCGTCCTTCACTCCGGCGGTCACAATGGCCCGCTTCCCTTTCAAGTATCTCCATGGAGAGAACTTCAAGAAAGTTAATGACCGGTTCTATGCGGGTGATAAGTTCTGGAATCGGACTTGGGATCTGTTTGTGAAATCTAAAATCATTTAGCAAAGTAGATCAACGCTAATCCTCACCAAGTTATTACCTGTCTGTCCCAAAGGCAATTTCTCCAGCCTCATTTCTTCTGATTCCGACTTTCCAAGCTCAAGCCCTGATCAGCGAAATCAATTCGGCTCTGAACATCAAATTGACGCTCGTGGGCACTGGCAAGGAAGGCCTTGTGATGGAATTCAACAATGAGAAACTGGTGCGGCCTCTGTTCCTCGGCCGAAGCAGCACCCCTGGTCAGAAGGCGAAATTGTACGGTCGTATTCCTCCGGGTCTGGAAAACTGGGGACCCTGGACAAAGCTGGTCGAGCCTCATGTTTTTGAAGAATTTGAAAAGAAAATCAAGCAGTCAATCGCCACAATCAAGAATAAACATCACGGCAAGCAGGCGTCCCGCGATGCGCAAATGAAGAAGTGGCAGGAGTGCCTATGTCGTGCGCAAGCCTACTTTGGTCTGCGTCCTGCGTTTCAGCCGAATGTTCCACAGCCGTCGTTTACCAATGGTCAGGTTGATGCGATTGATGTTCTGAAACCTGTCAAATGGACCTTTCAGGATGCTCCCATCTTCATCTGCATTGATCTCGAGTGGATGGACCGTTACGGGTGGCTGACTGAGGTTGGAATTTCGACCCTAGATATGATGGATTTGCAAGGTGTGGTTCCTGGTGATTATGGACATATGTGGATGAAACAAGTCCGGTCCCGCCACCTGCGTGTCGCAGAGTACCGAAACTGGGTCAACTCAACTTACAGCACTGGATGTCCTGGTAGTTTCCGATTCGGCAAAAGCGAGATGATTGCAAGCGCCGAAGTTGGGAAGGTTGTTGATGCCGCATTCCATCCCCCATACATGGTTCCCCTGAAGGATGAAATGGTCCCCTCATACAAGAATCAGAAACGCACTGTGATCTTGGTCGGTCTCGACCTCCATGGTGATATCATGCATCTTCAAAAAGCGGGAAGCAAAGTTTTCATCAATAAGGATGGACCCTCTTCAGTCATTCGTGAGACTTTCGACGTGGCAGAGCTGTACCGTGTTGAAGCTGGGGAGAGCCAGAAGCGGGGCCTTCGGGCACTGCTGGGAATACTGAATATCCTAAGTCCCGACTTGCACAACGCGGGAAATGATGCACACTACACCTTGCATGCTCTTGTGCGAATGATGTTGAGAGTGGCTGGGGAGAAGCCGTGGGGATACGAGAGTGCCGAAGTCAGCGATGCGGAGCTTAAGCCTGAGCCCAGTAATACGCCCAAGGTCACGATCAATCCCAAGGATATGCCGAAATTTGAATCCATGGTTCCAACGTGTGAAGAAGCTGTCGACACCGACGATGCCGCTGTGTGGAGTCATTAAGATGTCCAACTGCAACGATTCTCAATTCACGAAAGTGGGAGTGACGGGGTGAACCGGGAAGTCACGTCTGAATCGTTTGAATACCTCTCGTCGGATGCCCTTGAAAGCATGAATGGGCCCAGTGCGGTTGGGTTAGTTTCAATTTGTTTCAGTTTGCGTGAGATCAAAAATGTGGAAAACACTTTTAAAAAAAGGGGATGTATGGCTACTTTTAGCTTTTTATGGTCTGAACTGAATGAAACCTCCGCTTTGAATATCAATTTTCGGACACTTAAAGTAATGTACAGATGTGTGTAAATGTACAAGTCAGTGACTATGGATATACTCCCGATGTTATGCCCCACTGACGACATGCCATGTTCATCCCACTATCGCCCCCATCCCACAATATTAATCTCCAATCCCCCCCCCCTCTAACAAACAACAACCACAAATAACAGCACAAAACCTCCAAAAAAAATGACAAGCCAAGGCCCCCTAACAGCCTTCCTACTATCAAGCACCCCCAATGCCCTCAAACGCGCAACAACCCACCCCTTCCTCGCCTCCGCCGGCCACGGCACCCTCCCAAAACCCCGGCTAAGCCAATGGCTCTCCCAAGACAGACTCTACGCCCAATCCTACATCCGCTTCATAGGCCTGCTCCTCTCCAAAATCCGCCTCCCATCCCAAAACCCATCAAAACCCGCAACCCCAGAACAAAACGCCATAACAGTCCTCATCGACGCCCTAGTCAACATCCGCACTGAACTCGCCTTCTTCGAAAAAACCGCAGCCGACTACAACCTAGATCTAACAGCCATCTCCCCTGAAGAAGGCGGCTGCAAACTTACTTCTTGCGGCTCGGGCTCGGATATCACCACTTCAGCTGGTATATCTACCAGCGGCTCGGGAAGCTGTCCCGGCAGCACGGGCGGACCTGGAAACGGGGATTATGTCGAGGGCACCGCACCCGGTCACGGCTTGTGTATCAGTCAGGGGGAGTGCCAGATGCCTGGTGGGGAAGTCTGTGCTCCTGGATCTCAGGTTGAGTCTAGACGGGTGGAGCCTGAGCGGTGTGGGACTATTTTCTTCTGTGCGAGTCGGACGACGCGGGCTTATATTGATATGTTTATGTCTGCTGGGAGTAGTGGGGTTTCTGTTTTGGAGGGGTTGGCAGTGTTGTGGGCTACGGAGGTGTGTTATCTTCGGTCATGGAGGTTTGCGGCGCGGTGTATGGGTGAGGATGGGGAGAGGGATTATAAGAAGGATGCGGATGGGGGAGCATTGAGGGAGAGGTTTATTGGGAATTGGTCTAGTGTTGAGTTTGAGGAGTTTGTTGATCGGATTGGGGATGTTGTTGATGAGATGGCGGGGCAGATTAAGGGGGCGGAGGAATTGGAGATTATGCGGGGAAGATGTTTGGAATGGTGGAGGCAGATTGTTTGGTTGGAGGAGAAATTTTGGCCGAATGTTGAATGTTGAATGATGTATCTGTATCTTATCTGATCAACTCTAGATTAACTTTAATACGATCTCGTTGAAAAATATGAGATATAATACATCTGGCTTAGAGCCGCATACGTATAAGGCCTTCTAGAACTGAAAAAAACCAAGAAAACAACGCCGTCCACAGTTCCCACCCGAGAGAAAATCAAACTCGGACTCCGATCTCTGCTCCAAAATAATGACAATGTCATCGAGCAAACCTTCAAAAAAAACAAGTATAAAATATAACCAAACCAGCCAACACCAGTCGTAATGCGGAAAGCATGAAGCATGAAGCAAGTAGTAAAACACATGGACACAGTCTGTAAAGTGGACATGTTGTACATCAACATCGAAGTCAACTTTAAGTAGCAGCTGCACGGGCAGCATTACCTAGTTGCCGATGGTATGAGCCAATAGGTTCGAAGCCCCTGAAAATAGTATTAGTTCCTGCACACCAATCGGGTAAAAAGGAAATCAGTGCAAAGCAAAAGGAAACATACCTAGCAAGATCAAACCCTGATCCATTATCATCTTCCTCTTCCCGATCTTCATTCCTCACATGAGAATTTCCATGAGGTCCCATGTCCCCCGAATCCGACTGAAGCGGTGGCAGAGTCCGACCCGAGCCAAGACCATTCGACGTCCCCGGTTTGCTGGGACTAACGAGATTCGGCGGCGGCGGCGAGCTACTCGGGAACCCACCGATAATACGGTCCTCGACCTCGCCCTTCAAGGGACTCATGTCCGGCGGCGGGCGGGCAGGGGTACTCCCGATATCAGCGAACTTCCAGAACTGCGCGGGCGAGCTCATGGGCATGAACTTGGACGGGATCTGCGCTGTGCTTGGGGGCGGGAGACGGGGCTGTTGACGTTGTGGGGCGGGTGTGATCATTGAGGAGGGTTCTTCATTGTAGTAGGAAGAGGAGAGGACTGGCGGGGACCCGGCTACATTGTCGGACATGCCGTATGCGCGGGTCAAGTTGTTGCTGCTGTTTTGCACCTGCGTGGAGATGCTGGAGCTGTGGTTGTGCGAGCGCGATGGGAGCGGCGACGGTTCGTCGTAGTCGCGTGGATTCATGTGTCGCAGTGGGTGGTCGGAGCCGAGGCCTCGACCGAGACGGGATCCACGCTCCGGTGTGTATGCTTCCACCGGAGCTACGGGAAACGAGCTGAAGCCCGGGGACGAAATGGGCGGTGACTTTTTCGCTGTTGCTGAGAGCGAGGTATCGAGTTTGGTAACGCGGCTTCCGCGTGCGGATGACGGTGGCTCTTTGGTCGCCGGTGAGGACGGGGCGGATGACTGCGTGCCACCTTTGCGTGTTTGCTTCTTCCGGTACTCCTCCCGATACTCTACTGCGATCTGCCACTTCATACCCTTGCCCGGCTCGTCGGTCCGGCGGGGCACCTTCTGGAACGCCTTGTTCAGCGAGAGATTGTGGCGGATCGAATTTTGCCAGCCGCTTTGAGAGTGTCGATAGAAAGCATATTTATCCATGATCCAATTGTAGATGCTGTTCAATGTGAGCTTCTCCTCCTCGCTTGAGAAAATAGCCTGAGCAATCAACGTTGCATAGCTGTACGGCGGCTTCAAGTCCTTGGCGGAATCCTTGCTATAATCGATCTCCTCCGTGCTCTCCATCATCATGCCTCGGTTGTAAAGCGGTGACTGTTTAGCCGTGCGCTGACCAGCGGTATCAGGCGAGCGCGGCGGGGGTGTCACCTGGCGCTTGAGGAACTTCGGAGCAGGCGCCAATGAAGGCCCGCCAGACGAAGATGGTGGCGCATCCTCGCCATTCTGCGATGGTTGAGGATGGGCATGATGCGAAGCATCCCAGGAAACCGAAGCCGGATCGGGCTCCTGTCCGCTAGCAATGCGCTGGGCGCGCTCGATAAAGCTAGGCTGGATATTGGCTTCGTCGCCAGGCGTAACAAACATCATCTGTGTATTGGCCACCTCGATGATGTCGCCACATGAGAGAATCGCATCGGTGCCGCGCTTCACAATAGTATTGTTCAAACGCACACCGTTCCGGCCGTTAACACGGATGTGCCAAGCAGGTGTCTCCTCGCCATCATAAAAGATCTCGGCATGCAGT
Organism: Penicillium cf. griseofulvum; assembly: GCA_028974015.1. NCBI lineage: Eukaryota > Fungi > Ascomycota > Eurotiomycetes > Eurotiales > Aspergillaceae > Penicillium > Penicillium cf. griseofulvum. The sequence goes on from JAPQKP010000005.1 coordinate 1,964,092, forward strand.
CTCGACACGAATTTGCTAGGGCCCAAGTCAACATGAACATCTGGCAGCGCACGAGCCGCAATTGTAACAGGGCTAGACTGTTCGACAGCCCGTTGTTCGCGGTCCGGTTCGCGGCCGATATTGACATGCAGGGTTTTGACGTAATAGGTCCAGTTGCGGCCGGCGATCTTAGCATAAGCCTGGATGCGCTGTGTGTTCTCAGTCTTGGTGTTCGAGTGATCGCGCGAGACGCGCAACTCCTCGCGGGGTGTGTTCAAGTATGAAATCACTAAATCCACCAGATCTTGATTGGTAGCGGGTTCGTGTTCGCCCGCTGAGTCCTCGGCTTCGTCACCGGACTCATGTTTGACGTTTCGGGGAGGGGAGGCACGGCGGTCAACCTGCGGATCAGAAGAAAATGGGTCTTAGCTCCTGTTTGCGCGGGGATTTGGTCTCAGACTAAAAGTAACTCACCTTGCGCTTCTTTGCGGATGGTCGGCTGGGCGACGAGTCCGGAGCTTCTGCATCGGACGTTTCTTGCAGTTGAATTTCCTTGCGCCGCGCGCGGCGACGGTTCGTGAGTGGCATATCTTAGAACGGATTTTCCCAGTATGATGTATTGGTCGAAGTTGGCAGATCAGTAAACGATTATTTTTTTTCCTCCCGTTGCGTAGGCAATCAAGTCCGAGTAGTACTCCACAAACAAGCGCGGGGCACTAAAGAAATATAGCAAACCGAAGGCAAAAAAAAGGCGAAAACAAGTTAAAAAGAAAACAAAGCTAACTCTTCCAAGGTTGGATTCGGAATTTCACCCCCAGAATCGGAATCGGAAGACCGTTCAGAGGTAGAACCAGAGAACGAAGAACGTCAGAGCATGGGTTTGCCACCACGGAAAAAGGAAAAATAAAAAGAAAGGCCGTTTTAGACTGTAAAGTCCAAAGAGGCTGGATCTCTTTTTTTTTAAAAAAAAAAACAAACTCCAATCGAAAGAGTTGATATTGTGTGGCTGGATGTTATTATCGATAATCCCTAGGCCGATCGACACGCGCAATGGCGTCTGTTTTGGGGTGTGACCGCCGTGTCGCGTAGCGTGTTAACACAACAAAAAAAATACAGAAAATAGAAGAAAGAAGAGAGAGAGAGAGGGAGAGAAAACAGATATAGAATAGAAAAGAGAAAACAAAGTGTACAAGTAGGAAAAGACGAAGATGGGATGACCGTAAACAGTTGAGTGGAGTTGTGGTCATAACCGCGTATACATACAGGGAAAGGTCACCGATAGGCGGAGATAGGACCGAAATACCAATACCAGCACGTGCTCAACGTAGGATTGGGATGCTTCCGAGTGCAGAACTTCAATGTTCCAGATGTCTGGTCTATTATCTGCATTTGGATATTCTATATTGATACATATATGTATGTTGTATAGATCTACATATGAGGTTAATATTCTATGTACATATGTAGATATCCTTTATCTTCATTCATTTGTAATCTGTACATAGTCACCCCTACACACTAATTTACCTACACAGATCCCCAGATTTGATCAAAATGAGATCTGCCCGTTTGCGTCACTCCCCGGATCTGGTTTAGCTTAAGAATATTGCTTTACCTCTTTGGGTTTGACATGTCGATCTAAAAAGGACAGTAACATCGGGATGTAGAGTCTAAGATGCAAACAACAGTAAATAAACAGTCTGCTTCCCTAATAATACAAACTTAAAAAAAAGAAACCTTCGTTGAAAAAAAATTTTAAAAATCAACCTTAAGAGGGGTGTAGAGCGAAAAAGGCAATAAACAAATGTCGTCACGGCGTGAAGCTATAGCCAAAGGCAGAATTTACTCAGGCATTTTAGAATCCCCATCCTCATCCTCATCCACACTACGTAATGTGGGATAGAAGACTCCCTCATTTGTAGACTTGGCAGGCTCTTCCTTGGGCTGCTCAGAAGCAGCCCGGCCACTTTCAACTCCTTCCATAGCATCCGGTCCTGGTGTAGGAGAAGCCGAGGACTGCGTCCCATATCCAGCAGTAAGGCTATCAGCCTCAAGCAATTCCGAAACCAAGCGACGCAGGTTCTCAAGCAGACGGACCTTTTCAACCCAGGCAACGTTGACATCCCGCTCGGCAACTTCAGTGGCCGCTTGCGCGGTACGCTTGACTGCCTCCTGATCAGGATTACCCGATAGAGCGGGGTCAATCAGGCTCTCTGAGATGTGAACAGCCGGGGTCTTGCTATCCTGTGAGGTGTCCATGCGGTCCTCGGTGGCAGCACGCTCGGCCGGCCGGGCGCGTTGCAAAGTACCGCCAGTGTAGCGGCGGCGATCGTCGTGGTCATACGCGCCGCTCAGAGTTGAGGGGGGCGCGGCACCTGACGCGGTCGGGTAGCCTGCATTCATGCTATCGGCAACAGTGGCCGACGGCAAGCGGGGGTACATACCCGGACCGCTCTCGTGAGGGGGGGACACGCGGTGAGCTTGATGCATGGAGATGGGAGAGCGGTTGGAGGTATATGACTGTGCGCTGGAAGGCGGGGTCAGAGCTGGGGTGCCGACCGATGGAGAGTGAGCCGAAGCAGCTCCCATAGGGGCTGAGGTAGTTGCGGTAACGTGGCTTGGTGGGAGCTGGGTTGGGGGGAGTGGGTGGCGCGATAGTTCATGCCATGCACGTAATGCGCGCCGGGCTGGGCAACGCCGGCAGCCGCCACATTCTCATCGCTTTCATAAATAGTGTTCTGCATTTGCTCGAGGAACTGATCGATGTTGATCAAATCGTTCTTAGTCCGAACATTTGACATGGGGGGAAGGTGGTAACCAGGAGGGTGGGAACCACCAGGGCTGTAACCACCACCGCCGCCGCCGACCGCGACAGATGCAGGCATTTGCTGATATTCAGGCACAGGGCCATTGAGGAAGGGAAGCTGAAGGGCCTGTAGACCCAGCAGGCGCTGGCCGACCGCGGCATATGAATTAGGGTCGAACTGGCGGCGCTTCAAGTCGCCAAAAAACTCATTCAACGCGTCATATCCGCGCTTACGGTCATAGGGATGGTTTCCATCTTGTCCCTGGCTCAGGGCATAGTATACATTGCCGTATGAATGGGGGTTGGGGGCCTGGGGTGGCGGGTGTGGCTGGTAGTACTGCGGAGGTGGCGCGTGTGAATATTGGCCATTGATGCCGTTGATTGGGCTCTCGAAGTAATGTGTTGCGGCAGCATAACCCTTGGGGTTTTGAGGGAACATCATATCAGGATGCTTCATGCCCGGCTCGGGCGAGCGGATCTCGGAATCGTCCGCATGGGTCTTGACATGCTTCTTCAAATCCTGAGGACGCTTGAAAGCCTTACCGCAGAAGTCACATTTGTGAGGCTTAAGTGGCACGTGAACACGGATGTGGGAGGTGATATGATCACGCTTGACTGTTGTGGTGTTACAAGTACCCCACTGGCAGGTCAAGTTGAGGTTGTTGGTGCTTTTACGTCCAACATGGCGCTCGCAAACATGCTCCTATAACAGGGGATTATTAGCATATTTTCAGATATTTTGAAATTGTTTGATCAAACTTACATATAGAGACTCGGCAGTGGCGGACTTTTCAGTGCATCCGACCCACTGGCAAGGCAGCTGCTCGCCGGCGCCGTTCATAGAGGGGCTGTTCACTGCTGCGGTGGCGGCGGCAGCAGTCGCAGTGACGGAGGCGGAAGGGGTTGGGGTTGCTTGAATTGGCGCTGGTTCAGAAACCGGCGTAGGCAACGTTGCCTGGGTAGTAGAAGGGGTATGACTCTCCGTCATGATGCCAAGAAATTCGATCTGAAGTTGGCGAACGCCTAGAGAACAAAGGGGGAAAAACAACTCAGAAGATCAAGTAGAGACCTATGTATGTATATGTATACCGAGAAACAAAAAAGGCCTTGGAAAAGGGGGGGGGAAATAGGTGAGAGAAAATGGGGTTTTCTCCGCAGAAGAGGAAAAGGAGCCGAGCCTTTGCCCAGAAAATACCGCTTTGCTAAGCCTGGCGGAAGGACAAGGAGAGAAACGAACAGACCAAGACCGGGCCAAGAGTCGGTGCGGGCCCCAAGACCCGAGAGGCGTTGGTATCATGGCTTGTGACTGGTGGACCGAAGGGGCTGTGTGTCGAGCATTCCAGGGCTAACACGTAGCACAGTAGGGTACAGTACGGTAATTTTAATATAATTTATATCAGCTAACCTATCTTATAAGCGATTCAAACATCCGGATACCCTAAATAAGTTTAGTGCAAACATACCGGTAAATTTAAGGTAATCAGTAAATTTCACGGGCATCTTACAATCTTCCCAGATATTCAATTTACACGTTTTAATGATGAAATGTACAGAGTAAAGATTGAAACAAGGAGTGGCGTGTTCGTTTCGCCAAGCAAACCTCCCAAGAAACATCCCATGGACAATGCTTCTTGGCAGCCAAGTGATTCCTCTTGCCAATAATTCCCGCTCCGAGCACCAAGAGTCGAGTCTTGGTGTCTTGGTGTCTTGGTATGACCAATTTCATATCCCTTTCGTATAAACTTTCATGTGTGACAAGTCGCCTGATTAATCCGGCTGCCTGGTGCCCTTGTTACGGCATGCATAAGTCGGTTTCGGATTCTGGGCTCATAAATAGAGGCAATTACATGTAGCCACACAGCTTCTATACGCTATATGTCACCTTCTATAGTCTAGCGTCTAATTCTATTCTATCTGTAACGGGACATTTTAGCCTGCCATGTCAGACTACATACCCCTGATATACAAATATACTTACGGAGGACCAAGCTCATCCTGAGGTCTTCAGAAGGGCTTAGTCCAAGCATTCCAGATGCTCCTTGGAACTGACTTAGCCAGTGGCTTGGCCAGCCAAGCCCAAATCAAAACAGCCCACCCACGTGCACCTTTATGCCTCTCCTCTCGTTCACCTTCCTAAGCGATTCCTCCGCTTTGGCTGGTACCAACTCCACACATTCAATCCAACCTTCGTCCCCTTCGTAACAGGGAACGCAGCGTGCCAAGTCTCGGGATACCCCGTCCCATCCGCCCGAAGATTCTCCCAAAACACTGCATTACCCTTGATAGGCTTGAATGTGACACCCATCTCCCCCTTCCCCTTCCCATCCCCCTCACACTCCAAAAATCGACACCACCCTTCCCCATCCGGCATCCTCAGCCGCGGAAAGTTCGTCCCACCACCCTCACAGTCCGCATCGAGATACACCATAAACGTACTGAAGCGGTCCCCGCCCCGCGCTAGCGACCCGGCCCAGTCATAGTGGTGGCGGTAGTGGCCGGAGGCATTGTAGCGCTGCGCCCACATCCGCTCGATGTACAGATCCGGACGCCAGCCCTGGAAGGCACGGGCGCGGTCTTCCAGACAGCGGACTGTGTTGTCGCGGTCGAGGAGGGCGCGGTCGGATAAGCGTTTGTTGGGGTCTACCCGTTCAGTTTGGCCATCGTAGACGATTGAAGGGGTGTATTTGTTAACACTGGGATTCGGGGGAGGTTTGTTCCGGTTAGCTTGGTCTGTGGCTATTGTGTGTGTGTGTGTGTTATGGTGTCCGTTGTTCTCGGGGGTTTTAGTTGCGGGTGAGATTGGTGGTTTACCTCATGTCCAGGATGTGGTTTGCTTCGGTTTCGGAGATGAAGTTCTCAATGTAGATTATCAGCGGTTCGCGCGACAGGAGATGCACGCGGTATCCCTCTGCGCTGGGGCAGTTGAATGGTACGCCATCTTCCGGGCTGATGAAGCTGTCGTCGGTGAGGTTGATCCCTCCTGGTGCGCTAGAATCATCGAAGAGGTCGTCGCTGCCACTGGGTGGTGCCAGCAGGCTCGGGAAGAATCCGCGCACTAGCGGGTCGAGGACAAAGATATACACTGGGATCAAGTAGAGGGCCCAGGTGAAGAGGGTGGAAAACTTTGGAAGTGACACCATTGAGGGTTTGGCTATAAATAGTCACGTATGCAGGCCAAGTAAATGTACAAGGGGAGATTTGGACTGTTAGCTTCCCATGCGACCAGGCAGACTGCGGATGCTACAATTGATCCGTCTGTGGATTAAAAAAAGAAGGCCCATGAGCAAAGAGAAATATAATCAAGAAAGGGTGTAGTGGATGGCCATATGGAGGAGAGATTGAACGTTGAGATGAGTGTCGAAATATGTGGGTCTAACAGATTATGGGCTAACTCGCTCTGAGTATGACTACAACAGTCAGTTACCTTGCGAGATGGAACAATTTAATCAGATTTAAATGTTAAATGTACTTCTATTTGTAGGTATTATACAGATAGACCTATGTTCATCTGAGCCAAAACCAGCTGTTCTCATAACATCTTTATTATTCCATCGATTTTCAATGATTCACTCAACAATCGACATCCCAATCGCAAAACACACCCACGAAGCCAAATCAACGGTCCACGTGCGCACACGATGGATGGTTAGCCAACCCTCGAGGTCTTTTGTCGACGAGCCCTTCGACGAGTCCTCAATCACAGCCTGGACCTTAGGTGCAACAGCGGGCACGAAGAGAAGGTGACTAGCAGCTAATATGGTGCCGGCAGTATACCAAGGCAGAGAGGCCGAGCCACCCAATCCCGACCGTCGCTCCGTCCAGATATTATATCCACCTCCCGTCAAGGTCAGCGTGAGAAGGGCCAGCACGCGCGCGGTGCCGAAGCCGAAGAAGGACCGGAAATAGGATGGTAGAAATTCATTGCTGCGGGCGCGGTGGTTCGGGTGGAGGAAGACGTTCAGGAAGAAGTCCTGGTCGAGCGAGTACCAGAGCGTGCAGGTGGAGGTAATAAGTGGGGCGGTACGTAGGAGGGTACGGTGGTCGAAAATGAGTGTACGGGGGTCGAAAAAGAGTCCGGAGGCCATGATGCTAGATGGCGAGAAGAATTACAGAGAGACAAGTTACATTTGTAGCGAAAGTGTTAATGTGGTGGATGAAGGCGAAGCCACCTTTCGGCGATTTCCCGAGTCTGCAGGGATATAGACAAAGCGCCGAAAATGATAACATAAACAGAAACCCTAACACAGAGGTCTTACTATTCTTATTGCCTCTTTTGCGCTCTTGTTCTAGTTCTGTTCTTGCTCTTGGTCATCGAGTGTATACTCCATCGTCCTCAATTACCACCATACCGCTGCCCCTATGTCTTCTGTCCATAGTAGGTATGGCCTGGGTACCCCCATCATCTCCACTGCCCTGTTGACAATTGGCTGGCTTGGGATACGGGGAGCTGTATACGGAGTATGTATCTAGGTGATCCACACGTATCTGCTCTCGGCCATCGGCCATCTCGTTGTATTCTCGGGCAACTTCTCGGCCATTTTTGGCCAAGCATCGAACATCTTTGGATATTTGTGAATAAATACGGTTGGCACTTTATTCCAATGAGCTCAGCATTAATAGTGCCATTATTTTGATATTTCTGACATACTACTGAGCCAATAATACCCAATTCCTTCCAGTAGTAGCAAATTGGGTCTCAATACTCCGGAAAAGTGCCAGTCAGACGGAAGTCACCGCATGGAAGAGTTTGATCAAATTCGCTATGTGAAAATATGTACATCAAGGATCCCGAGGGGAAAAGACCTGGGGTTTGAGAGCTGCTGGAGAGATTATCGGAAAGTGTTGATCTACATAGTACTTGATCAATTCCAGGCACATACAATATCTCCAAAATGGTGCAGTCACCTCGCTTTTACTTCAATTGAACCAAGAGATCGACCCTCGAGCAAAGAAGACACCAAATGATATCGAAATCCGGTATACATTTATATATATACATACATACATATATAGATATATATAGCTAATTGCAAAAACAGTGGGACTCCTAACCCCAACTCAAAACGCCTACCAGGTATCAACAGATTTTACACCAAGATTTTGGCTTTCATGATAGCATATCCTCATAAAAAAGCAAGTAAAACAACTATAAACCAGACCTAAGTCAAATGCTGTTGGCATTCATCCACTGAGCCCAATCCTCGGCCGACGCCCCGTTGCCAGGTCGATAGGCGGCATTATTGCCAAACAGATCATCAAAGGAGATCCCCAGATCCATATTCATGCCCATATTCTCATCCATTCCCATGTTGAAATCAGGCATTCCATTTGGACCGGGCATCTCTGGCTGTTGGGGTGCAGACTCGGTTGCCATGTCGTTTGGGTTGTTGGGCTGGAAATTGTAGCCCTGCCAGACGAAATTCTGGTTCGGGATTGAAACCAGGTCTGGGCTGCTGATCAACTCAGTCGGGGTCTGGCTCTGTGAGATTGGGGAGTGGATGCGGGACGAAGTTCGCGAATGGGAGGGGCGGAGGTGGCTTGGCACTGATGACTTGATCCCTGGGGGATTTGCGATGGAGAAATTCGGGATGTTTGTGAAGTCATAGTTTGGAGTGGAGACCCCTCCAGTGGGGGGATCGCTGGGTGTGGTGGGCCCCATGCCTGGTGCTGAATCGAAGGGATACTGCGATGGCATGCCTGCATGGTCGTGCCGGAAGTGATCATCTTCTAAGGTGGACATGGGCTGTGTTGGGTATGCGAATGGGTCGTCCGATGGGAACATCATTGGCATGAGATCTGGGAGATTGGACGGATTGGTGAATTGCTGAGCCCATGCTAGACTTGATGGCTCTTGATTGGGCATGGAGGGCGGCATGCCGGATGAGGAAATATGTTCCGGAGTCGTCATGGTTTCTGTCAGCAGCTCGGGGGTGGTTGAAATCCACGTGGACTGGTGATTAATGTCAGTAGGGCGATTGCTGATAGGCTGGACATTGTCCAGACTTCGTTGTCGGCGGTTCTGGTCATCGGTAACAACCGGCTGGGACATCATTTGCGTAGGGAAAGTGCTTGACCGATGTGGCAGCGTTTTCTCGAACGTAGGCTTCAGCTCAGGCTCGACAGTGTTAGATGGGGCGGGTCGCTTGAGGTTGACAGGCGTCTTGGAGCTCTGGCGATTTTTTAACATCTCAGGTAATGTCTTGAAAAGGCACTGCAATATAATTAGTCAAGGCCATTGCAGGTTGAAGGCATGAGAACGTACGTTCAAACTCTGAGAACACCGGTCGGCTGCAAGACTCTTCTTGGCCAATCCAGCTAGAGTATTTTTGCCCTCCATAGCATCTTTCAGGACACCATCTTTGGCTGTTGGCGAATCCGGGTTCTCAAGGACGAAGAAGATCAAGGAGAGGATAGCGAAATAGGTCGTATACATGGTGAACCAGAAAGATCCATTGAGTAGTCCTCTCTTTTGCATTCCGGTCGTGATGTGAACAATATTTCGGGAAACGCTGACGCAAGCAGCTGCACAAGCATATGAACGCTTGTCCACGCCACGCGCTTGAGAACCACCGGATACGTAGTGGAGGAACGGGCGGTACATGACCATCTGCACGTGGGCGTAGCTTATACGTAGCAATTGCCGGACACTAGTTAGGTGTTAGTCAAATTGATTCAAAACATCAGCACTGTAGACGTGAGACTTACCGTTCTAGCTGGGGCGACACTTCTGTGCCTGGTCGCAGAGCAGGGGGCAATTCCTCCATCCAATTTTGCAGATCTCGCTCGATCTCCCTAATTTTTGAGTGGCTGACCATGTATCGCTGGTCTGACTTGGAGCGATAGCGAGCATTCTTGACTGGGTAAATATATTTCACCACCTTCAGAATGATGTTGGAAAGACGAGTGTGTGCATTGCATCCAGCCATCAGCGGTGTGTAGTTAGACGGCGGTTGAGTGATTCCTTCCGAAGTAATGAAATCACCATCAATCTCTATTGGGTACTCTTGATCGATATCGTCGTCACTCAGCATCTGGGGAAGACCCAAGAGCGTGCTCACGTAGACGTCCATTTTGCGGACGACCCAGAAGATGCGCTTTCGAAGTTCTCGTTCAATGGGGTTGAAGTCTGCCGCGACAGAGCGATGGAGACCTAATCGCAGTGCTGAACGAAGTGCAATTCCCACATACGAGTAGCATGTGCTCAACTTCGCAGAGGATTGGAGAAAGAGGACCATAAAACAGATCGCTTGGAGAGAAGGCAAGTCACGGCAGTCGGTGATCTCCAGCAGTTGTCGACCAGCCTTGAAGAATTGGAACCTGTGAAAGTAAATTAGTCAGTGTCATCGACCAAGACATATTAACTATGACTTACCCTTGGCCGATTGCGCCTTCGTAGCCAGACAAATCCAGCGTACCCTGTCCTGATCCATCGTCCGAGAACAAGCAGCCAACGGCGATGACGATATATAACAGCGGTAAGAAGGAATTCTCTTCGTTCGTGAATTGCTCCGGGGGAGTATCGTAGATGCGCTCCAGACTTGCAAAAAGGAAGGCTCATGCACAAATCGCATCAAGGAGCAGGCATGATCGAGCGCATTATGACATAAGCGGTGAGCAACATCCCGCGGAGGCAGGTCATGTGTAGGAGGTAGTGTTGTGTCTTGAGGCGACTCGGACATAGACTTTGGACTATCTAGCATGTGCGCGGTTATCGAGGGGCGCGATCGTGCCATGGGGCCGGAAATATCTGCGGCGCCCAACTGTTTGCGTAAACGGCGAACAAATAGAACGCCCGACGTGTGCCCGTGATAATCCCAATGGCCCTGATCATCCCGATCTAAGCAGCCCGAATTATCGACCATGGTTTCAAGTAGTCCCTCGTCCCCGCCTTCTTGCGCTGTGTCTTGGACAACTGGCGATTTGACATCTTCGGTCGCCTGTTTTGCTTTTTGAGCGGCTGCGAATTTCTGTTCTGTCGCATGCACATCCAGTTGCGGATCATCGAGATTGACATTTGGAAGAACGATTCGAAGGAGCGCTTCTGCTTTTTGAAGCCGATTTTCAAGGGCCTCGACGTATTGCGGGGCGGGATTTCGACGGCGGTTGGATGGCTGGTCGTACGAGCACTCTAGAAATAGACTGTTAGGGCGCATGAACTTTTTCCGATATTACATCCATAGGATTTTGCGTACCATAACTATATACTGTGCAATGAGTGCATGGCTGTTTGCCGTCACACTTGATCTTTTTTCTGCGACATTCGTCGCATGCGCGACCGACTCGTCTCCTCTTCTGGGCCGGTAGTGATTTGGGGTCTGTAGGGGATATATCATGGGGTGAAGCATCGTGGGGATCGTCATGCGAATACTTGAAGTCGTTCATGGGCGCAGGATCATCCTCATTCTCGCCAGAAAGAGGGCTCGTCGTAGTCGCCATGACTGGATATCTGAGGTCCGAAAAGTGCACAGATTCATGTAAAGAGAAACGGTGGCCTTGGCGGGCGATCCGGAGTGAATATCACGATCTCACCAAATGTCATGGATCGCCCTATTTTGGTTCCAAGATAAGCAGAGTCAAAGACGAAAATACAGGAATCGCAAATTCTGACAGAGTTGGAGGTGCCCTGGAAAGTTGAGGGGATCTTCCCAAAGTTGAGGGGGAAATGGAGATACTCCGAGATTGATATGATGAAATGATTATTCCCGAAAGCGGTGTGTGGGATATCAAAAGAGAGTATACGAAGTTGAAAGTACAGAGTACAAAGTACAAAGAACAAAGAACAACGTATTATTTCTTGAGAAAATGGATCCAAATTGAAAATCAAAAAGAGTTTAGTTTTTGTTAGTCATATACGTATACGCCTTATGACTTTGTCCAACCCAACCTTGGAAGTGCCCAGGTGGATATCGGAGCTTCACTATGCGCGACACCCGAATACATAAAGTTCGGGCATTGATATGACCACAACCCCCTTGGGTTCACACCACCCCCGCCTGCCTGATTTTTTCAGCACCGCCTTCCTAATCAGGGTTGACCAGGAATTTATACTACAATATATTCTGCCCACCATGGTAATCCCTGGTCTATATAGTAAAAAACCCTGCATTTTGGTCAGGAAAATCTTACATTTCATTGGCTTCTTCATTGATCTACTCTACAAATTGGTCATCCTACTTCTTAGGCACCTCCCCGCGCGCATTTTCCTCCACGTCTAGGAGCGGTAATAAATATGAAGGCGAGACTTTAAAAATCAGGGAGTGGTCATATCAATTTCCTAAAGTCTGTGTGCATATTATTCCTTTATTCCTATTCATCCTATTAACCCAATTATTCCAGAATTTTCCCTTCGGACTGAGGCATTTTTGTGCATATTTCAGATCCAATAAGATTTCGAATCGCCCGTTTCCTCGCCGTTAAGGCTTTTAGCCCGGACTCCACTGCCCAATTTGTCTAGACTCGGACTTTGTCTACTTTTCAACGTCATATGACATAGTTTGAAGGGACTATTGCTTTCACATAGGCCTCTTTAAAACCGAACTGCCTCGTGTCCAAGGATATTAGCATCCTTATTAGTGGGTCCTCCTTGCAGTTTCCCCGTACCTACGTATACGTACGGAATACTCATAATAGGGCCAGTTAGTTCTTGCATAATCACTAACTAATATCATTGGACCTTCCTTCTATTTCTACTTTGTACGGTGACCTTGGATTACTAAAGTAGTCAGTTTGATGTTCCCCATGTAATAGAAGTACAAAATACGAAGTACGGAGTACAAAGCACAGAGCACAAATACAACTACAGCCCTGGACCCTTGAAACCCTTGCACTGCCTTGAAGGGGTTAGTCATGTAGAGGGGCCAGGGCCCTAGGGCTTCGAAACAAGGCAACATGCGTCAAAATACTTTGACAGCCCTGCGACGCGGGATATGGGGAATGCAATTGAATAACTTACCCTATAATCGAGAGTCTTGACAATCCGTTTCGGGTTCTCGAAGTTCGGGTTCACGATGAGCCTCATAAATAAATTAATAGCCTTCCATGTAACTAACATTATACCTACCTAGGTAACTATACCAAATCGACTACCTCATGATTGTTCAGAACTAATTAGCCTCTAAACTGTCCCCCTACTCCTTATAGTCATGTTAGTCATTTTATTCATGAAACGACCTTGATCCCTCGCATCCCGCATGGCATTCCATTCCCCCTGTGGCACGTTCCACCTTCCCCAAGGTGGACCGGCATGTGCAACGCCAACGCGACTTTCTGTACGCCTTATATGGATCCCCTCGTCCTCTAATACCAAGTTTCACAGGCTATGGAGCCACGCGACACATACTATGACTTTCTACCTCGTCACCTTCTGCTGCGCCTTCGCCGCGCTGGGATCATTTCTGTTCGGCTATGATTCGGGCGTAATCTCTTCCAGTATCGAGCAAGAGGCCTTCCTACGCCAATTCGGATCGCCAACCCTATCTGACACCGCAGCTGGGGTCATCACCTCCTCGTATACAGGTGAGACTCTATATCCGTTAGATCTTACCGCGATCGGCATCTAATATTGATCAGGAGGCGCAATTGTGGGCTCGGTCCTCGCCCCATATATTTCGGATTACTATGGTCGCCGAATGATCCTTTTCATTGGTGGTCTTCATGCCGCTCTGGGTGCTGGCCTCCAGGGAGGCGCGGTCAATATCGCGATGCTTATCGCTGGTCGATCTATCGCGGGTCTGGCAATTGGGCAGATGTCTGCTACTATTCCTGTTTATTGTGTAGGTCGAATATACACGGTCCTGCTGCTAAGCTTTATCTGACGTGCGCCCAGAGCGAGGTCGCCCCACCACAGATTCGGGGGATGTTAGCTAGTATGCAACAATGGATGATTGGCCTGGGGTACGTGGTTGCTGTGAGTATAATCAGCACTAGGATTCTGCTATGGTCCAACTAATAATTTTTTAAGCAATGGGTTGGATACGGGTGTTCCCACCGAGGCGGAACCTTCTCCTGGCGTTTCCCACTCTTCTTCCAAGTCGTGCCGGCAATAATTCTCACCTGTGGTATCTGGTTCCTCCCCGAATCGCCAAGATGGCTCATCGAAAAGGGCAGAGACAAAGAAGGCCACTCAGTCCTCGTCCGACTCCATCTCAACCAACCCGAAACCAACACCCCGCAACTCGAACATGAGATCTTCCAAATCCAAGAGAGCTTAGCATCCGAAAAGCAATCCGCGCTGCGATCCTGGCGCCAAATCGCCCTCTCCCCGCGCTGGCGACACAGGATCCTCCTAGCCTGCGGCTTGCAAGTATTCACTCAGTGCTCAGGCACAGGCGTAATCTCATTCCACGGCCCACGACTCTTCAAAACGCTCGGCCTTAAAACATCAACATCCCTCATGATGATCGGAGTCTGGGGCGCCCTGGCGGTGTTCTGGAACACAGTCTTCATGCTCTTCATCGACAAAGTCGGGCGTCGGAAACTGCTAATCCCATCACTACTAGGCATGGGAGCAGCGCTGTGTATCGAAGCCACGCTCGCGCGGAACATCGATTTCAGCGACCCTAACGCTAACCCACATGCGCTGCGAGCTGGCATCGCCATGTTCTTTGTCTTTTCGTTCTTCTTCACAGCTCTTGGGATGATCTCCTGGATCTACCAGTGTGAGATTTTTCCCACGCCTATTCGAGCGCGCGGCTCGTCTATGGCGACTGCCGCGAACTGGAGTGTTAGTCTTATATTCATGCAGTGCTCCCCTATTGCACTGAAGAATATAGGGTCGAATTATTTCTATTGCTTTGTCGCGTTCAATTGGGCGGCGATGGTTGTTGTTTGGGCGTTTTATCCTGAGACTGTGGGTCGTTCTCTTGAGGGGGTTGAGGAGGCTTTCGCAGGACAGTTTGTTGATGAGCAGTCGGTGCGCTCTTTTGTGGTTCACGACACTCCGGTGGCTAATGCACCACGCTCGCAGATTCGGCATAAGGGGCTGCATCCTCTGTCGATGAATCCTACTTATGACACTGTTAGTATCGGGAGCAGTCGCAGTGGGTCTGAGATGGGGATCGGGACTAAGGAGGTTTAGATTGTAATTGTATGATATTGTACGATATAGATTTATGAAGTGACGAAATAAAGTCGGAGAAGCATTCACGAAGAACACATCTCGTAAAATCAATGTGATTGCCATTGGCGCACATATGGAGGTCTCCAGCTATAGATCAAGTAAGACGCATAGATGTCACATGTCAGCTGCGCATCAGTCCCACAAACGTGTTATATCATCCGTACTAAAGTGTAATGGGTAACTTGGTTCGCGGAGGTGGATAGTTCACCTGTCACCACCGCCAAGTCAGTTTTTGCTTTTGGCGTGAAATACATGTATCTCACCGGAGGTCACAGTATCGTTTCTTCGCGATGACATTCTCTTTTTATTTCGAGGCAAGGCTAGCATGTTGAAAAAAGACATGAGAATAAGGAAAAACATGCAAGATTTTCCACAGTTCTATCCAAAGTTGAGCCTCCAATACCACCCGATGCCTTTTTGGGTATACAATGGCCCACATCCGAAATAGGCAACTAGAACCACCAGCATCATTATCTGCTCGAGAGTATTTGATTAGCAAAGAAAGTCTCATAAAAATAAATGAAATCCATCCACCGACAACAATGGTAAAATCAACTACCCTAGCCTCCGGCAAAGAAATGCCCCTCGTAGGCTTCGGCCTATGGAAAGTCCTCAAAGAGACAGCCGCAGATACAGTAATGGTGGAAGATAGATCAGAATGAGCGCTATCGGGCCCATCAGCTGCTTTGGATGCGGAAAATGATGATGAGCCCCGGATATTGCGGTTTCTTGTGGACCAGGCTGTGTAATGGGAGCATGTGGGTTCGGTTGCATGGGCAAAGCGCGTATGGAAATCTAGTATTCAATACTCTGTACAATATATCCCTTCTACCTCTATGTGGCCGTCTATTTTTGTGTGAATGAAATCAAAACCCCTGGATCACAACTAGCAACAAATATCAAGAGCAAATCATACAAAACTGTCATAAATATGTGGTAAAGGGCCGATACCGCTTAAATAGGCTCATCGCGAGGCTCGACAAGGATCTCATTGACAGAGACATGCTCAGGTTGAGTCAGAGCGTAAACAATGGAGTTGGCAACATCGGAAGGATCGAGGATCTTCGCTCCGGATGGCTCTCCGTATTTCTTGACAGCTTCAGCATCCGTCGACATGCCCAGCAGGTCTGTGGATGTGTTGCCGGGTTGGATACTCGTCACACGCAGGCCTGTGCCTGCAGTCTCGAGGCGGAGGGCCTGGAGGGTGGCCTCGACGAAGAACTTGCTGGCTGAGTACACACCCAGACCAGGGAAGACCTTGCGTCCGGCGTCGGAGGAGATGGCGACGACATGGCCGCGGCCGCGCGAGAGCATACCAGGAACCGTCGAAGAGATAGCGTGCAACATACCCTTGCAGTTAACGTCCACTGTGCGCTCCCACTCGTCCATCTTTGTGTTTGCCATCATGGTGAAGTACATGACACCAGCACATGCGACCAGGATGTCAACTGGACCGAGCTCCTCACTTGCTGCTTGGACGAGAGCGTCCACCTGAGCCTTGCTTGTGACGTCGGTTGACCGGAGGATACACTTAACGCCGTGAGCTTCGACCTTCCGCTTGGTGCTCTCGAGAGCATCCAGGCGTCGAGCACCAAGTGCTACAGCACAGCCTTGCTTGGCTAGGGCGGCTGCTACCGCCGCACCAATGCCTGAAGAAGCACCAGTCACCACAGCGACTTGGCCGCTGAGTGGCCCCTTCATTGCCTGGGTAGGTCGGTTAAGGGCATGCTGACGAGATGGCGCCCGAGGTAGCCATCCTCGAGCAAACCAATGCCGAGTGTAAGTCTCCAGCAACAGGCTGTCCACCTTGGGACGCTCGATCACGGCCCGGAAAGGCCTGGTCAAAGCGTTATCAAGGACCACGATGTCCCGCAGGAACTCAACAGTCGGCATGCCACTGCGGAGAATGTCGACGGTAAACGAACCATCGCCACCCTTGGATGAGCCTCTCTTCTCAAACCACAGGGCCACCCACTCATCCCATGGGAGAGGTTGTGTCTCATAACCGAGCTCTTTGAGGTCCTCAAAGACTGATCGAGTATTGACCGGCGTGGGATCTCCAAGATGGAACATCGTTTGGGCTGTTTGAGTCTGAGTGGCAAGATGAACAATAGATTTGCTGACAAAGTTCACAGGGGTCATCTCGGCACGCCATCCTTCCACGTCTGGGGCGTATCCAAGTCGAATGGATTCAACGATCAATGCAGTGAGCAGATCCCACGCGTTAGCAGATCCTGTGACACTGTGACCACTGATGGTACCACATCGGTGAATCTTGACTGGCAATCCACGCTCACCCGCCTTAAGAACGAGCTGCTCTGCAACCCACTTTGTCTGACCATAGCCGTCGAGCAGCTTTTTGGGGACATCTTCTACGTCTAGCATAGTAGTTTCGGGCCAGCCATTCTGACCAGATGGTGGTAAGACACCATTGGTAGAAACATACTGAACGGTCGCGCCACCCTTGGCGGCCAGACGAAGAATCTCTCTGGTTCCACCCACGTTTGCCCCCCGAAGTGCAGCGTAAGGGTAAACAAGGTTGACGGTAGCTGCAGCATGCACAATCACTTGGACACGAGCCGCGATGTTCTCAAACTCGTCCGGACCCAGACCCAGTCGAGGCCGAGAAAGGTTTCCTGGTAGAATCTCTAGGCGCTCGAGAATAGAATCGCGCCAGAGACCCATGTCTAGGAGGTTCCTGCGGATTCGAGCGACACCTCCAGCTTGATCATCCTGCTCGGGGTCGCTGAAACGCACAAGACAGATGATCTTAGCAGAGGTATTCTCAATCAAATCACTGAGCAGGAAAGCGCCCAGGAAACCAGTCACACCAGTCAAAAGCACCGTGTCGGCTGAAGCGATTGAAGTGATCGCGGTATTTGTGGGCTGAATGTCCTCGTCCAAGGTGGCATCGGAAAGCAAGACTGCCGGCAGATTCGCTTGTACTTCTGCAGTGTGGCCATCTCTGACAGCGCGCACAGTCTCCAAGTGGCCGGAAAGAGTAGTGTTCTCTGCAAGACGAGGAATAGGAACACGGAAACCGAAACGTCTGGAAAGCTTGGATGACAGATCTGCTAGGGACAAAGAATGTCCGCCCAGATCGAAGAAATTATCTTCGGCCTTCAGTAGGCTTCTTGAGACTTTCAGAACAGCCTCCCAGATTGCCGCGATGTCATTGAGACCAATCGGGTCCTTCCCTGCGCTTTGCTCGCTGCCATTGGGGCTAGAGCTACGAGGCGAAGGGAGGTTTTTCATATCAACCTTGCCAGAGACCTCGTTAGTAGGCAACTGATCCAATGCAACCCAGAGAGCTGGGATCATGTATTGCGCAAGACTGTTCTCAAGGACACGACGCGCGCTGGGGCTGTGGCCGGACTCGTTAATCACGACCGAAGGGCGATCGGAAGAAGTCTCCTTGTCGGGGACGACATATGCAACCAGTTGTCGTTCCAGCCCATCGCCAAATGCAGTGACAACGCACTGATTAACAGCCAAGTACTGGCAGATATCGCTTTCGACCTTTGCCGGCACAACAGAATACCCGCGCAGCTTGATCATTGCGCCCACGCGGCCGGTGATCTCGAGGAACCCAGAAGGCAGCTTGCGGGCCAGATCGCCTGTCCTATACATACGAGCACCGGGTGTGGAATCAAAGGGGTCCGGAGTGAAAGCCTTGGCGGTGGCCTCCGGAAGGTTAATGTATTCCCGCGCCAACAGAGGACCACCGATGAAGAGTTCTCCGGATGTCCCTGCCTCTACCTCCTGTCCATCCTCGTTTAGAACGTAAGTGTGTTCAGGAACAATCGATGGGCCAACTGGACAGTAAATGGAGTCGTCGTCAACCATGTCACGGATATCTCCGCAGGCGATCTCATGCGTTTCACACGCACTGTAACAGTTGAGCAGGCGAGAATTGGGAAGAATTTTGATGGCCTTGCGAGCAAGATCGGTTGTCACAACCTCGCCGTTCAGCCAAATGATGCGCAAATCAGGCACACGAGTACCGAAACGGGGATAGCGTGAAAGAACGGTAGCCAGAAGAGTTGGTGTCATGAGAGTTTCAGTGACCTTTTTAGCCGAGAGCAGGTCAACCAGAGCTGCGGGGTCATAGCTCGTTTCGTCCGGCACGATAACCACCGTGGCTCCACGCAGTAGCGGGCGCAACATCTCCCAGATAAAAAAGACATTGCAAGCCACCCGATCCCCTGGTTGTACATCCTGCACTGCAAATCTCAGATCGTATGATAGTACCGGGGCACGGTGTGGATTGGCGATTCCTTTCGGCTTGCCTGTTGTTCCTGACGAATACGACACAAACGCCAAGCGGTCCAAATCATCATCCGCCGGCAACGGAGAAGGTTCTTTGGCGTGTCCATTGGTCTCGGTAACGGGCGCATCCAAGACAATTAGCGGGACAGGCGCTTTGATTTTATCTGATTCAGACTTGTGGGTGATAATCACGGCGGGGCTAGCGTCCTCGATGACATCCGCCAAGAGGTCCGCGGGGTAAGCCAATTCCAGAACAAGGAAGGCACCACCCGCACGAAGCGCTGCTAAACAGGCAATCACGTAATGTGCGCTGCGGGGCAAGAGCACACCCACGAGGGTGTCGCGGCTCACTCCATAGGTCCGTAGACGACTGGCAAGAGCTTCAACTTCTTGATCCAGCTGGATATATGTATATGTCGTGGTCTCATCTTCCAGGGCGATGGCATCCGGGGTAGCCTGAACCTGTCGCTTAAAGAGTGTGGGCAAATCCTTGGTAATGTCGAGGATAGCCATTGGTTCGGTGAAGAGGGTAAGAGAATCACGCTATACAGGTCAAACGCTGCCAAAGTTTAACAAGGAGAAAAGGGATGTGATTGCAAAGTTGGGATCATTGAAATCTGTACAGTCGATGTAGAGTGAAGAAGACGGGAAACAAGAAATTTTGTTGAGTGTTCTAAGAGCTTCGAGCGATGGAACCATTAGCCTTTCCACACCGTCTGGGGATCTCCGCGAACGGACCCCAGGGCTTTTTATCGTGCCTCCAGATTATCTTTGCTTTTGAGGGCTTACTTCTATACCCCTGTTAGATATATTGAAATATTATGCTTATTATGTTTTATTCGTCTCTATCCAACTTCCGTTATCCAAGATCATACCCTCAACAAATAATGAATCACATGTAATTTTGGCCCCCACTTAAATATTTGCATGTGAAAGTCCCCTTTCCCAACATTTTGGGTTCCCCCGTGGCTTTTAGTGCCACAATGTGGCATTTTAAGGCATTTGATAGCATTTCAAAATAAAATTCATTTCTAAAAAAATTCACTGTGGCGTCAATCTGGGCGATATAGGAAATGAAATCCAGGTACCAAACGCACGGACCACCTTTAAGACTTTCAAGCATCCAGAGCTATTCTTCTCTATTGATTTTATATCTAAGGATTTCTTGGGAAGATGTAAATGTAAAGTGTATTGTTTTGGTATTCTGTCTTGGCTTCAATGTTTTATGCTTATAATTTGAAATTGGGGTTGAAAGACGTCGTTACATTCATGGCGTGATTTTATAGACACAGAACAAACTCGAGAAGGTCGAGGCCATACACGTGGACGTCTAGCCAGGTGACAAATGAGAAGTTGATGGATGGTGATGGCAGCAGTGTTACTACTAGTGGTGAGATTATGAAACATTGAAGACATCATGGAGTGAACCTTATGCTCCATGGTGATAACAGGATACAGAGCTATGAACTTCTACTTTAGGACTGTGATTTTACAATTCTCCAACTTCATCGATAATTCAGAATATGTTATAAGTGATAGCAAAGGGTATATACAAGACACACTCAAAAAAGTGGCACAAGGGGGGGAGAACATATGGAAACATAAGAAAATTAAAACATAAAAACATAAAAACATAAACAAACATAGGTCATCTGGTCCAAGCCAGTAGTATACATAACTCTGTCAATTAGCGCATAACATAGGTAGTGGGCTGATCGAGAATCTCCCGACGAAGATCCGCTTCCCAGAGAGCCATTGAGGGCTCCTGCACCTGGAGAGTCAAACACGAG
Source organism: Penicillium cf. griseofulvum (assembly GCA_028974015.1). Lineage (NCBI taxonomy): Eukaryota > Fungi > Ascomycota > Eurotiomycetes > Eurotiales > Aspergillaceae > Penicillium > Penicillium cf. griseofulvum. The sequence continues at coordinate 1,985,054 of JAPQKP010000005.1, forward strand.
AACAAAAACTCATTAACGCGGTACCACGACAAGGCACTCAACCGACTAGCAATCTTCAGCATACGACCCGCAAACCACGGGCGTGCAGAGGGCGAACTAGCAGTCGGGAAGTACTGAGAGAAGTCTGAGACTTCCTCTACTGGGGCAGCAGCAGCAGAAGCGTCAGCACTGGTGGACCAGCCATCAAGAGTGCCATCACTGCATTCAAGCAGGATTTGGAGCATGGCTTCGACGGAGCCAGTCATGCCAACTTCGCTGTCGACCATGGATTTCTCGAGGGTGTCGAGGAAAATTGCTGCGCGTGCTGGGGTGTTACGGTAATCCCACATCGCAGCATTGAGCGACATCAACACTGTCAAGCGGGTGGCGATTTGTTTTCGGTCGTCTGGTGTGGGGAATCGAGCGCCTGGGGGCGCTGCGAGGACTTGGCTGAGGATGGATGTTTCTTGAACCGCGGTGTGTCGGGTAATGAACGATGATTGGGGGTTGTCGCGTTGGTATAGGGCAAGTTGCTCACAGCGTCGGAGGAAATCAAGAAATTCTTCGCATTGAAATTTGATCTCGTCTACTGGAATTGATTGTGGCTGATGTGGGAGCATTGTTCTAGGTTCGGGGCTGGGCGAAACTTCTGAGACGGCTGAGGAGGCCGAATATGATGGAGATGGCATGGTGTGGGGAACTGGGGTAGGCTGGGGTAGTGGGGCTGAAGACTCAGATGAGCCAGGGGCATGTTGGTCATATTCGTAGAAGAAGTTGGGCCCGTGGGTCTCATATCCTGGCAAGATATAGTTTTGCCAGTCGATCATCATGCCGACACGAGTGTTTGCAAATGCAGCAGGACCGCCGCGAGCATGTATCATCCCGCGTGCAGCTCGCATATGCATGGAGCCTATTTCCTTGTGGCCTGGGCGTGGATCGCATTCCTCCAAGGCTGCGGCATTCAGACAGGAAATGATTGCAGCATCGGAGACGTCATAGGGCACATCGGGGGGGTGCTCCCGGAGCATGGAGACAGCACGATCTCTGTGAAGAAGAGTATGTTGAGTTTCCCCTTCATTACGGAGTATTAGCTGGATGTACGACAAGGGCGGTTTGGAATATGACGGTACCTTTTAATGTCTCAGGAGCAAAATCTGATGTATAACCGTTGGTCATGGGTGACCGGTAATGGGGCCCATAAGAGCAGGCTGAAGTATCGTTCACATAAGGGTTGATTATCCTGTGTCCATCTCGATCCAACTCTGACAGTGTGTCGAATGGGTCAATTGGCGCATCCCTCACCATAGTACTTGGTGATGGCATGAACTGATATGGAGCCGTGGAGGGTGTTGACCATGAGACATTGTTAAAATATAGATCATGGGTTGGAGGGCTCTGTGGATGTACGTCGACAAAGCCATCCAATGGAAGAGGAGTATCGTAAGATTGGGCAGAAGATGGTCGAAAAGGGGCAAACGAGGGCATATGATCGGATTCACTTAACGAAGCATACGACGAGACAGGATTCGAACCAAACATATCGCGGTTAACCGCGACAATTAGGTCTTCCTTATGTGTAGTTTGGTTCCTCGTCGATCTCCTTGCTCGCAGTCGACTGCTATTGTTGTCGTCTACTTTCACTTTCTTCTCTGATTTTCGTATCGCAGCCCGAGTCTTCTTGGGTCTCCCACGTTTTGCTCGTGGCTGCTCCTCTTCACTCTCACTTTGACGAGTGCCTCCTTTCTTCTGGCGCATATATTCTTGCATAACATGGCGCTTGACTTGGGTTAGGTTGGTTCGACTATTGTTTGAAGAGTCGATAAATTGCCACCGCACGCTGGATGCATTGCTGGTGGCATTATGAGAAGAGGTTGACATATTTATGGTTGCCTATTCAAGAACAGGAGAAACAAGTACGTCGTAATCAAAGTACAGGAGCCGTTCGTATCTTTGTGGGGTAAAGGAAGGACAGGATGGAAAAGGTTTGAATATGGAATTGACAAGGCAAGTTCAAAGCGTGTCGAACGCCCGCTCTTAAAGGAGAAGGATCCAAGAATAGCACACTAAGTGACAATGGGGCGTTCACTTCAAACCCATGATCTAACGTAAAAAGGAGTATAGTAACTTCATGAATTAAGATGACTAGGGACAGCAGATTAGTCGGGATGTGCTTCTCCACCGGCCTATCGTCTTTTGACGAACTAGACTAGACTGGAATAGCGTCCTTCCAGGATTCTGGTCGGCATGTGTGGGGATTAACGGCCATGCAGCGAGTCAGAGTCGGGATAGCGGCGTAAGTGGAATGCACGTTTTGATAGCTTGGGGGCCAAATGCATCAGCTTATAGTGGAATTGTGACCCCCAACTTGGGCTTCATGGTCGATAAAGATCATCCCCCTCCAGGGGCAAGCCAACTTCTCATGCTGTCTCCTCCATATTAGGCTAGTCTTGATCTATCAAGCCCATATTTTAGAACAAGTAGATAGGGCTCCACCGCGTCGAATCATCAATTCTATGTGCCCGGGTAGATACCCGGCTCTCTACCCGGTCTACAGTCTGCGTGATGCCCTGAGTTGCCCGTGTGAGGTTGCATATTAAAAGGGATGATCATATAGTCCCCTGGTGTGAATATCTACAGCTGTATCATATGGAATATCTCATATTTTGCTACATGTGGACGGCAAAGCGGACCCGTGGGACCACATGTATGGAGAGAACCGCACGTGTCAAGACCCTATGGTAAGGTCTCGGGCGAGCTCCGTCCGTTAGTGCCTTGGCTTTCAGGTCGAAGCATTGCATGACTTTTCAGGTGTCTGTGATTTGCAGGAAAACCTACAAGGGGTAACCCACATGGATACCAGGTTGTCCAAGATAATTTAAATTGTTTTGTGGGGGCCGAAAGGGAGATCTCTGCAGGGGGGAAGGGAAGTTCGGGAAGTTTCATGTTCAACGGTAAGCTATTATTATCTAGCTAAATTTGTTGATCATCTCGCCTATATTGTATTATATCTCGCTTAATTGCGCTAGAGTTGACGATATCTACGGAGTACGCCTTTGTAATGATGCAATAATTAAAATATCCCAGAAAATTGCAATATGTGCCTCTTATATACGCGAGATATACCAGCTATTCCATCCATCGAACATGCGAATGGCGTATAAACGTTGTAATTAGTAGGGCACAGGCCTCAATCAAAACTCTAAACATTCAGTATCATTACTGACAACTGAAGTTTTCGAAGTTTTAAACTATGAGACTATCCCCAATTCTCCGCCCCCACCCTGCCCTTCGCAAGTTTCCGGCATTCCCTCTTTGGTATATTTCCAGTCGATCACCGGTAAATGTTGGCCATATTCCGGGATTTCCGTTGTCCCAAAAAGAACAATTATTCACCCTTCGCCATATATCCGCCTGGTTACCGCGACGGCCCCCACCCATGCGGTACATCTTCGAGGCTATTAGTGTGCTCTAGTGAGCGTGTGGTGGCTTCAAAAATACTATACTGGTCAAGACAGGCTCTACCTAGCCGAATCTGCGTGAGCCACCATCCTGTGAGTGTTTCAGCGTAAGACAGAACTTCAGCGGTGTTTGCCGGGGTGCCTTTAACTGGTAAAGAAATGCAACAGAACCCTAGACTGTGCAGGGCTCTATCACCAATGATGACATTCCCAATCTGGATCTTGCAAAGTACTAGGTTTATAATCTCCTCGTCACTTTGCCGGTCACACGACATACTCTCGGGCATATGCGCTGTGACCCAGCAGAAGTCCGGCACGTTGTCGTGGGGATCTGCAATTCGGCCCCTGCCGTTCATGAACACACTCGCTTGGAGTTTTGAATCAGATGTCATTCTGCAGGTTAGTACGAAGTAGAGAAGTGCGATTTTCTTTTATTTTTCTTGTTTTCTCTCTTTTTTTCCTTTGGCTGATTGGCAGTGTAAAAATGCTCTCTGTGGAGTCGGAGAGGAACGTGAGGGATTTGAGGTCTTCTATACGTTGAATACCTGAATACATGAATACCGATACAGTTTACAATGGCTTTTTTATAGACTTTGACCAAACTCCACAACAATGAGGTCTTCTACGGCATTGTGAATTGGCTCTATAGTACACCCGATTTCCCTTGGTTTGTCGACAAAGACTTTCTTTGTTTCTTTGTTAATATGAGAGCCATATGTTGTAGCTCTGAGGGGGTCTAAGCTCTTTGATTTTATCCCCACAGTAATACAACTAATGCAGATTCATACATCGGTTATAGGTTCAATCAATCTCTCGCCCGTGCATGATTGCCACTAACGTCCCGCAATGTGATACCCAGTATCAATTGCAATCTTAATGTCTTAGAGAAAATGAACTAAGAGCATCTGTGCGAATTGAATGAGGCGGGCTGTGATTATTTTCCGATCGTGAAGGTACGTATGCAGTAAGATGAGCCCCTGATGATCGTCAAGGATCTTTAATGCCATGCATGCTGTTTGATCTACCCATAAGGCATCGAAGACTACCCCATCGCTCTGAAACTCAGATATGCAACGGTTTCAAAATAGAAAAGAACAATTGAAACCAAGTGGCTATTATACGAAACCTAAACCATATACTCCTTTCGGCCATGATCGCCTTGGTGGAGATGTTAATGTGGGGAGTTCTGCCCTGCAAACGGCGGTGGAAATCCTAAAACGCCGAGAGGATAACAACCAGTAACTGCAGGTCGGTTAGCGCGATTCTGTCCCGGTGTATGTATATTGGTCAAAATAGCCGGTCGAATGTTCTCTGGGGGGCCAAAACAGCTAGTGTCGGGCAAACTACGGAGAAGCATCTCATGAGAGATCGATGCATAAGCGGGGACGGGGTTCACGGGAAAAGCAGCCCCCACCCAGGAGAGATTGGAAAACATTTCCAGGATATTAGGCGTAGGTCAAAGCTCCACATGCTCAGGGCAAAGACTGGGGTAAAAGTAAATGGAAAAGGTATCTTTTTAAAGCAATATCCTGCCCAAACCACTATCGGCGTAAATGTACATTGCATTTGGATTAGTTGGAGTATGAAGCTAAGCAAAGGAAATTAATGAGGTGATATGTAAATACTGGTGCCCAGGAGGAAAAGCGGCTTTACCCTGTCATATGCCATCCTCCCCTTAGGGTTCGCTTCTGGTAGCCGTAAATTACCATTTATCATATCAGTGTAAATATATTAATACCCTATATTAAACACCTCTGAAGAATAGAAGTCCAAGCTGCTTAGGGAAGTAAATCTCAGACACATCCAGAGCTCGACATCTACAACTAGAAACTGGTTTACCCTGAGTTCTAATTTATATACTGCGTGCCTACATAATCTATACGGACTAATTACCCATGTTGTATATACGTCAGGGATAGTGATTCGTGATCCTTAGCGCGTCAGTCAGTTGCAGTCCATAGTGCCCCGGACCTGGGCCGTTCGCAGGGGGTCTGTTTAGCACGAGGACATTCCAATGAAGCTACCACAGACGCGGCATCTCCGCTAACAGCGATCATTTACTACTTTAGTCTCACACCTGCCTAGAACAGCAAGCTCCCCATAGCTTAAGACCCTCTTTTTCATGTATAGGATAAGTTTTGCTCCAATCATTGGCCAGATCATGCAGCGCACTGTATGTCGCAATCTTGTATGTACATAATTATATGGCTCCTGCACCTGACATCCGGGAACCTGTCCGGTTCTATTTTTACTTGAAACGTCTCGCCACATGGTCGATGGCTCCATGCAGTATGCATACTGCCTCTCAAGGATCGTCGATTGCTGATCCAGAAAATCCTGTCACAAAATGAAACCAGATCTGGAATGAACGGCAGGGCCATTGCGGAAGTTGGTGGTGATGCTCTGGGATAACTAAGGACAACGCAGTTATCATTCTTATCTATAGGTTTCTATTTGTCACATACAACAGAGATGTGTATACTTCCTCACTTGCCACCATCTAAGGCTGCTTGTGGGGACAATCATCTGAAACCCGGAAAAGTCGATCACTAAACTATACATAGATTTATATCACTCCTTGTTCGCTAGCCCACTTGTGAGTGTATATCATTTGAAACACTAGGCCCACTCATATCTTCCTTCCCCCTCGCCTCAGCAGACCTGGGCCTATATTGAAGAGGAACTGGTGAGATGCCAGTCGTACTATACACTTGACCTAGGCACAAAGAAAGCAATTAGAGATGACCTAGACACACTCCCCGTCGAGAGGGCTCGGTTGTTCGTTATTACTCCGATGGCCATTATCATCTGATGAATACATACCTGCCTTTGTCTCCGGCTTTAAGTGTGTGTGGACATCTACATGACCATGGTGAAAACATATTGTCATCCCAGGCTCCAATTCGTTGTAGACCTTCGTATGCAACTAAGTATTCACTCAACTCCGACTACACCCCTGAACCCAGCTACGAGTTTCTGATTTAAGAAATCTCTGAAATACACAATAAATCCTTGTTGGACAAACCCTATCACCATCGTCCACATAAGCCTCTGGCAACATGTTCCGCTGCATCTTGACAACACTTCTTGTGTCATTCCTTCAGACGATAATGGGGGAAATTGGCATTGGGCGGTGGTGGTATAGGATAATATGAGAGAAGGTCATCGATTGTGACTACGCAAGGACTACCTCTAGCCGAATATATGGCTACCTTCTCATCTGCAACTCTCACAGAGGCTATGGAATAGAAGTGGAAGTCAAATCAGAACTGTCAGAGAGAGGTCCAAATTGGCGTTGAGATAGATATGTGAGATTGCCGATTGAAGAGTTGAGAAATGAAGTTTGACCCCCTTCTCGGCCAAACAATATGGAATCATAGAGCTGTACGAAGCAGTTCCACTTGAAAGTGGCACTTGCGTCGTAAAGCACGCTGTAAAAAGGATTCGTTAGGCGCCTAGGGAGGAAGTACAACCCGAAGTGGAGATACACGGCTAACCGCATGCCGCGACGAATTCGGAATTCGGCGTAAGTGGTACGCTACTTGATAACGAGTCGTTGTGGAATAGTGGCGCACGTTGTTCTCCTTGAGAAAAACCTACTTGTGGAACATCTTGAAGCTGGTAGCGAGGCTTGCAAGTCTACTCGGCAACTGAGGGATTTTCCGGAGCCAGCTAAGTATATTTGCCTTTTTAAGAATCCCAAAAAGGTGAGGGTCTCGGGTATTAAGAACACACTTGAGTGCGGCGGACCGTGAAGCAAAGTTTACCTCGTCGGTGAGGATTAAAATGAGCACTGAAAGCTTCGGATCCGCAACTTTTAGAAGCGTTATTGGAGAATATATTGTCGCGCACGAAGTGGAGAAATTTAGCATTGAGATTTACCTTTTACCCACCTGAGTAGCTGGTTATGCGATGCGTCGAATGGAAAGGCACTCAATGAAGTGTATATCATGCGAGAGGTACTCGGGTTTGGCGGGCGACAAGTGTTGAGAAATCGGTCTATCAAAATCGTCATCGTTATCTACCTCTACCGCCTTAATATTATACTGCCGCATCTACTATCTGGGGGTCAAGCTATGTTTGTTCAACTCCAACTCCACAATTGCAGCATCTCACAACAGGAAACACACTTAATCCTCCTCGAAATGCCTCCACCAAAGGCAGCAAAGGGTGAATACATTGAGACCGTAAGCAAACCCCACCTTACCCAGCAAATATCCCAACCCACCTCAAAACAAAATGAAACCCAACCTAACCTAAAGAACAGGACACAGGAAACAAGATCTCCCGACGGTCCCAAATTCATGGCACACAACACATCATCCTGGGCGGCAAAACGGTAATACAAGCCGAAGCCGTAATCCGCGGTGACCTATTCCGCACCGCAACAGTCCCCACTCCCACCGACGCAAACAACCCTCCGGCGGCAGCGTCGAACCCCAGCACGCCCAGCGTGGCGATCACAGTCGGGCGATACAGTTACATCTCTAAGAGCGCTATCCTGCGTCCGCCGAGTCGGTTGCACCGTGGCGTGCACTCGTTCTACCCGCTCAAAATCGGTGATCATGTTTTTGTTGGCGAGGGCGCTGTTGTTGAGGCAGCGTCGCTGGGGAATCATGTTCATGTTGGTAAGGGCGCTGCTGTAGGCAGTATGGCTATTATTAAGGACTATGCTTATGTGCTTGATGGTGCGGTTGTCCCTCCTGGTATGGTTGTGCCTAGTTGGTGTATAGTCGGCGGGAGACCGGCGAGGATTGTTGGTGAGGTTGGGGAAGGTTATGGTGTTGAAGGGGCGGAGGGGGTATGGCTAGGGAAAGGTATCGGGTTGTTGGACGGCCTTAAGAGAGGTTGCTGGGTTTGTCTTTGGTTTTTCTGGTTTTGTGATACCCCCCCTCTGCTACTTTTAATGATATTGGGATACCAATCAAGTACCTACTGTGGCAGATTGTCTGATTTTGTACACATATGTATACTAATATGTGATAGAAGGAGAGTCAAAACAAAAAAATACAATCAGCCCATATTCTCCACCTTGACTGCGCGTGTGAGCCGCAGCTCATTCTCTTTTTGAGGGACACCAATCTCTTCAAACGCCATATCATCGATCCAGCGTCCATTGGGCCGAACAGCCTCACGACGAGACAACTTGGTGCAGAGATAAAGCCAATCGAGAGCATTTCCCACGGTACTCACTTCATCGCTGACATTGTTGATTCCGTACTCCGACATGCGATCGTACAGATCTTGGTCCGTCCAGAGGTCAAACAAGTGTTGCGCCACAGCATCGGTATCACCAACATCAACCAGGAATCCATTCTTCTCGTTCGTCACCTGCAGCGGGATGCCGCCGGCACGCGTAGCGATCACTGGTTTGCCTTTGTGGATTGCCTCGGAGACCTTGACCTCAAAACCTTCGGATGTAGATAGTTGCAGTGCAACGGTCGCCTTAGAGAGAATGGCGTTCAGGACTTGGTCGCAGGGCCGCACCCGCATCACGCAGATCAGGTGACGGATATCTGGGACTTTTTTGTCCACATAGTCGATGGTCTCGTCGTAGATTTGCGCTCCGTCAGGATCATCCACTGATCCGTGTCCACAAATCAGTAGTTTTGGAGGGACCGCATTAGGTACTAGGGCTACTAGTTTGTTGTAGAATTTCTCGTACGAAACCAACACATCCACGATACCCTTTGACGGGTCGAATCGTGCGATCTGGACGATATATGAATCTAGTTTTGGTTAACTTTCAGGAACCTGATCATCATCACTGGTGCTGGTTCGGCTACTAACCTTCAGGCCATTGGATAGTTGGCATATCCGCGTTGCGACAGGCTGAATTGAAGATACGGCCATAGTGCGCCACGTCCCAGTCCCGCATATTCTTATTTAGGCCATCCAACCTATGTTCCGGTCAGTGAGTTAAAATATAAAACTAGATAATCAGACTTTTCGGTCCTTACCAGTCAGTTGATGCAGGCATATAGCCCACCATATCTGCGGGCACATTCTGCGGCACGAAGGCGCTCACAGGATGACTGATAAAACAGTCGGCGAGTTTGATATTATCCCAAAGGAATTCCCAGGCCTCCGCCTGTGGAGAGCCAGGTATCGCAACCAGGTCACTTCGGATTTGGATGTGGCTTCGAAAGATGATTGGTCGATCTGGAGCTAGTGCTTTTGCGATGGGAATGAGGCCTGGCATCTGGGGGTCGTCGATGACTATGACATCGGCACCGCCCTCTGATGGTGGAAGCAAAGGTCCACCTAATCGGGTCCAATATCGCCTGGCATTCTCCTCAATCCACTCCTGCAGGAGTTTTTTGTTCTCTGGGGTTAAGCGCTCGCCTTTATGAGCGACGCCTTGCAGGATATTGTGATTTGTTTTTGTTATCCTGAAGACACCCGGCCGTGGTTTCGGGACGTACCTGCAAGCATTGGGTTAGTCTTCATTCTTGCAATAACATACATACAGGCGTAGGACACACCATTTCATGTCAGTGCCCAGGCAGTGCGAAAATCGCATGAGAGCATGCCGCATCAAAGCCACGCCACCACCCTGAGGCGTGGCACTGAAAAATGCCACTTTAACCTTGCGCTCTTTCATATCACTGGCGTAGTGTTGCACTGCGGACCATGTTCTATCCGAGACTGTTGTCTTGAAATCACTCAGGTCCGCAAGTCTCACATGGAAGGCTGTATCCACTTCTACGAGCCCGAGGAAGCCCACTTGTAGAAGGGGCGTGTTTTCCGGCCCAAATAGTCTGTTCAATCCGAGTCAATGAGTGCTTTTATGATATTGAACGGGATCAACCAACCTAACACCTTTTCGTGCCATGGATTCAGCCTGCTCATCAATTGTCTTTGCATCCCATCCATTAATTGGCTGGGTTTGAGGCTCGCCAAACTGTTCGACGCTCATTCTGTCTATTAGTGACACGTTCGACAGGACCAATGGAACAATATCGAGCTCCGCCCAAAGGCGAGGGCATAGTCGAGGGCAGTGTTCTGCAACATCTTCAGGCATTGCCATCCCAACAAGTTTCTCCATATGGTCCTTGGAATACTGCTTCGCCTTGGAAATGATGAAGTCGGTGACTTCGTCTGCGGATGCGTGACTGCCTGTGAACTCCTTCTCGATGAAGTCCAGTAGATATGTGGTATCGCGGACTGCGATTGCTATAGTTGATGCACCGTGATCGTCAAACTTGCCGGAGATACCAGCGTAGGTAGTCTAATATTCCTGTTAGAATCAAGTAGGGGCTTTTGTTGGTAGTTCAAGAGATCATACATCTGATGGCGGCCCTAACCAAGCGTTGCGCTCGAACTGTAGTGACAGTCGACGCTGCTGCGTGACTGACGCATGGCGTTCGAACTTATGTCCTTCGCCAGGCATGATTAATATTCCAAAGACTTTCAAAGTTATCCAAGTTAGAAATCAAAAAAAGGAGCTGCCGGCTATATGTATGGTATCGCATGGGTGAAGTCATTTTAGTCATGACGTAACGACAAATTGATAACTGTTCTTATGGCCTTTTAAAGGACAAGACTGTTGGTATTGTCACTTATGCAATCAAGGGGTAAAAGACTACATTGGAGTAGCATAAGTATAATCGTCATTGAGTGTGTCTTGATAAGAGAATGACATCCTACACTAGGGCTATATATATATCCTGTGCCCAGGTGATGGTCCATAGTTACTTAGGTACAACGGGAGTGATATTTATCCGTCTTAGATAATAATCCCGGGACAGGTACCAGTTAGTAAAAGTGTTTTGATAGAAATTTAACAATAAAACAAGTTCAAGGGTATATATGAAACCAACAAGATGAAACTGCCTCGTGTACTCGGTACCTCGTGGAGACTATGATGAGTAAGCTCAGCCCAAGCCCCTTTTCCAGGTTCCCCCGCCTCCAGGGAAATTGAATTGAAGATCCTAACCCACACCACACCTTCTTTTCTCTTTTTTTTTCTGTCCTTTCGTTGGAGATATCTGAAAGGTCACCTTGTACGGAAACGTTTGGTGCCTTATATTCTCTCTTACAATCCCGCAATTCATACGCGGGTCACAATCGTTGATATTCCGCAAAACAGCTCTTGAGCACATTCGACACCGCGCCAATCCCGCAAAAATGGGTGGACAAGTATCTAAAATGATGGGGAAGATATTCGGTACCAAGGAAATGCGCATCCTCATGTTGGGTTTGGATGCTGCTGGAAAGACAAGTATGATTGTTGGACCTAACTAAACACGGTCAACATTGGCTAACTCCTTTTAGCAATTCTCTACAAGCTTAAACTCAGTAACCAGGACGTGACCACCATTCCAACCGTCGGATTCAACGTCGAGAGTGTGACCTACAAGAACGTCAAGTTCAACGTCTGGGATGTCGGTGGTCAGGACAAGATCCGACCGCTCTGGAGACACTATTACTCCGGTACACAGGGATTGATCTTTGTGGTTGACTCCAGCGACACGGCACGTGTGGAGGAGGCTCGCTCGGAACTGCACAAGATCATCAATGATCGTGAAATGAAGGATGCTCTGCTTTTGGTGTTCGCCAACAAGCAAGATATTCCTGGCCGTGCGTATCTCCTGTTCCTAGAATTCGATGATCTGTCCACTAACCCACTTCTAGACTTGTCACCGGAGGAAGTTACTCAGCAGCTTCAATTGACTAAGCTCAAGGACAAGCTGTGGTACGTTGCACCCAGTGTTGCAACAGATGGAACAGGTATTTTCGAGGGTCTTGTAAGTCGTGTCCTTGATCTATCTACTTGGAAACCTCAATCTAACCGTGCTATCTCTGATAGGCCTGGCTCTCAAACAATGTCAAGACCCAGCCCCAGAAATAAGATGCACCGCTGTGATTTCGAGAGGCGCCCCCACAGCAGCTTCGTTGTATAACATCTCGCATTATCCGACAAGTGTTTTCTCTTCTCTCCTCATGTCCGTGTTTTGATGACAAGACGACGCAGCATTTTGGGCTTTTGTTTCCTTGGTCTTTCCTTTTGTTGGCCTTAGTTATCTCGTTGCTTTTTTCCGTTTATTTTCACTTCTATGATATCCCCTCTGTTCTTATATGGGCTTGTTGGGTCCAATTTAATATTTTAATTTCATTGTGCTCTCTACCTAGTGTTATCGTTTGTACACCCTCGATCAATTGTGGATGCGCTTCCTTGTACACATTGGTTACAGCATAGAGAAGGCAGACAAGTTCTGGCATTGGTTATAGAAAAAAGAATCAAATGACATACTTCCGGTTAAAGTGCGTGATCAAATTTGCATCTCATCGTTTTCCACGGAGCCGACCTCCGCGTTAGAACCCTATGTTTATATCAATTCCAACCCAGTCAGCTTGTTTCTCCTGCTACCTCAATATGACGATAGCGGAACTTCTTCCCTCGTGGGCAAATATAAATAGAATAATAGTTTAGAGTTGGCTCTTGCAAGACTTGAACTATTTGGAAAGACTCTTATCTACAAACACCGAAAGACTCTACTCTGCTCGTCTATACACATATACACCGGGACATATCCAATCCTTCAATTCAAACCACACAAACTCCCACTGCTACTTCTACTACGGCCCTCTTCGTTTGTTTCAAATACAGCAATGCCTCAATACAAAGAAGGGGACAAAGTTAATTACACGCCAGTCGGTGGTATGATGCACCCTTTGCCCTATACACATGTCCAAATGAACTCCTGTCTAACGAAGTTTGATAGGTGCGCAATCCAGGACAAGTAGAAGCGTCGGGGTAATCCGTGAAACCTTGGGAGGCCGTAGCTCGTCAGACAACGAGACGCGCTATATGATCGAGAACATGCATACTCACAAGAGCTCCTCCATCAAGGAGGGCAACATTATGGGGCCAGCTGAGTGACGTGTTGTCTTTTCCACTCTAGAGGAAGATGTATATGACTTAGCATACTAAATTGAGCTGAATTGCTTTGTCTAGAGGTTACAGTATACAAAATAATTAGGTGTTTATTTGAGAAAGTGTAGGATATCTCAAAACTAGATGTTTTGAGCTATATATGAGAGGTAGTAGGATGATTAGATACGCCAGCGAGAACGTTTATATATTTATATCTTTCGATTTATATCTTCCAAATAGGCAAGAGTTTCAATCATTTGGTATGGATTCTTTAATAGTGCTCGAATGACGTAAAAATGTGATAAAGAGGCTCAAAGAGATCCCTGCACATTGCATTATGTTTGATTGGTTCCGTCATCTCCAGGGCTGGCTACATAACTTCACCAAAACACAAGTTCATCCAAAACCTGAACTAAATTGACCTACGCTTTAACGGAAGGTGTTAGTAAGGCTGTTAAAACTCATAGAGAAACATTATACTGATGCCTAATTCTCCCAGACGATGAGCGACTTTCCACCACCAGGGACTTCCGTCAAGACTCGGGGTTTTAGAGAAGTGTGCGAGGTCGATGGCCGTACGTACTTTAGGAAGAAAGGCGCACAGGAGTGGACCGAGGACAAATCCAATCCGGAGGAGTTGAAACCACCGGTCGAAACCCCCCATCTCTATCTCTATCTCGTCCAAGAAGAACAAGCCCCCGGGGAACCCAACCATTGGGCACTATTCCTTGCTGATGAAAACGAGCCTGACTATGGCTATGTTTACCAAGTTACGGGAGATGCAGAGAATATGAAATACGAGCCGTCGGCTGAAAAGGTCAATGTCGTTGACGCGGGCGTCACTTCAAACGTCTATACCCTGGCTGTTGTGTCTCAGGAACAGGCTAGGGCGGCGAGGGTGGTGAAAGAGGTTGCAGAGTCTGAGCTTCCTCCGCAAGCGGAGAATCGGAAAGCTGTTACGGAGAATTGCCAGGGGTGGACTGTGCGTGTTATTGAGAAGCTGGTTAAAGAGAATATTGTTATGCCTCAAAAGCTTGAACTGGTAAGGTCTTTGATGCAGGCTGTTTGATATTGGGAGGTAGCCGAAAGACCTGGGGGCTAGTGTTGGGCCTCGTGCTTCATGTAAATAGACTGTCTTGGAGAGACCTTTATTGATTCTTGCGTTACAATGAGAGCGGAAACAGAATTTGGATTGAAAAGAAGCTCGTTGAGTATATTTAAATTCTAATAAAGACATCAAGTGCTCATTCAAACTAATCATCATAACCTTCGTCCGAGGTATCTTTTAAAAAAAGCGCCATGCAAAACCCAAACCCCAAGCCGTGTCACATTTGTTGAAAAATTCCTGTCACATCTGTTGAAAAGTAACCAGGAGAATGGCATTATTGATCAGAATTTTAAAAGCCTAAACGCCAGTTTAGGCCTGGTTGGGCCAGATATCGTTGGCGATATCACGGACCAGCTGCAGCTTGTTGACCATACCGTCCCAGTCGATAGCATTACCCTCACGGTGGGAAGCAAAACCACACTGTGGGCTAACACCGACCTGGTTAAGTGCAGCCTCGAGAGAGATGTTGTTACCCTCAGCAATGAACTTGGCAGCATCAATGACCCGCTTCTTCATCTCCTCCTTATCCTCAAGCTTGGCGAACTTGCTAGTGACGACACCCAGAATGACGTTCTTGTGGGTGGGCAGGAACTTGAGGGGTTCGAAACCACCAGCGCGGGGGGTATCATACTCGAGGTAGTAGGTGTGGACGTTTAGCTCCTGGAAGAGCTTGATGGCAATACGGTCGTAACCGCCCTCGGAGAAGTGACGGCTGCCGACAAAGTTACCGCGGCAGAGGTGAACACCGACATGCATATCGGCGGGCAGGTTCGCGAAGCAGTCGTTGTACTGCTTGATGTACTTCTCGAACATAGTATCGGCGGAGTACACGTTCAGAGGGTCCTCCTTGAAGCCAGTGAGGAACTTCTCAGAGCAGAAGTCTAAGTGAAAGGTTAGTTTTCTCAATATTTCGGCGGATGGGTAATATCTTACAAGCCAGGTTAGGGTCGTCGAATTGGACGTTACGGCAGCCTGCATCATACAGGATCTGAAGCTCGGCCTGGTAGGCCTTGGCGATGTCGCCGAAGTAATCCTCATCATTGGTGTATACAGACTTGGGGTAAGCCTTGCCCTCACGGTAGCGCAGGTGATACCAGTTAGGCGCGGCAAGAGTGATCTTCAGATTTCCGACCTCGTTGGCGGGGACCTGGCTGGCGAGGTACTTGAACTGGTCGATGTAGGTGCTACCAACGTGCTTGATCTTGCCGGTACAGATGACGCTCTCACCGGGCTTGTGGCCGGCCTCCAAAAATGCGGCGATATCGGGGGCATAGGGACGGAAATCATTCACATCGACATCATTGACCTCCTCGAAGCCGTCCAACCCGGGGAAGAAAGTACCCCAGAACACTATATATGTCAACAAAATTCACTCAATGACTCTCTAGATCTCTTACTGTGACGACGGTACTCGCCGTCGGACATAGCGGCATAACCAAGCTTCTGCTGGGTCTCAACGATGGCCTTAATCTCCCTGTCCTCGCAAGCGGTCAGCCCTGACTCGGGGATCTTGCCAGCCTCAAAAGCGAGCTTGGTGTCCAGAAGCTGGTCTGGACGCAAGAGAGAGCCCAAGTGCTCTGCGCGGAAAGGAGGACGCTGATGAAGTTGAGGGGCCATTGTGAATGGAGTATATAGATTACTGTGAGAGACAGTGAGCGTTGTTTCTAGGAAGATGCGGCAATATCTTACCTTGGAAATCTACTAAAACAAATGTCTGGAGAAGAAAGGAGGGAAGTTTGGGGGAAACGGATAAATCAGAAGAGGGGCATTGGCATTGCCATTGCCATCTCATCCGAGCTCCCCAGCGTATCCAGCCATGATGAGCATCTGCCCCACATTACAACGCTGAGGCTCTCCACATGGACCAATCTGGTCTGCGAGTTTCTTTGTAGTTTCTTGATCTCGTTTCTTGCTTTAGGCGGATGCTCTTCCAAGAAGCAATTGTTCATTTAGGCATGATATATTGGAGAGTCTATATAGATATAAGTTTGTACTTGATACGACAATGTGGGGTTGGGAAACAGACCTGGAGTATTCTAAATCCCCCTGGTTCCTCTGATGTCTTCCGAGGTCGGTTGCCATAGAGCGCACGGACCACATGATTTCTATACATCTCGATGTCTCAGCGTTCTCTCTAGTCCCTTGCTATTTCATCTACTTGTCCTACCACTCCAATCCCTTTCTAACTTCTCTTTCTAATCTTTCTAACTTCTCTTTCAAGATATTTCACACAACGATCAATTACAAAAACACCCTGAAGAGGACCATTCGCTGAGTCACCAATTACAGAGGTTCAGTGGATCCCTTGAGCCAGCCCATCAATTTGAGTGGGGAAACCCCGGCACTTCACTTTCATTCTCTCAGCCGACTTCCATCTGCACTCTATACTCTCATATTGGAGTGGATATTCTGACTGTCTTAGTAATGCGGCAAGCCCTAGACATGAGCAATTTATCATGTCTGCTCCAGCGTCTCCTTTGGAGCTTCTTCCCAATGAGCTCCTAGATCAGATTATCTCCTACTTATCTACGGAGCCACCGTCATTTAGACAAGTACATCATACACCCAGTCTAGAACTCACCCAATCTCCAACAAAAGATCTCAAACATCTCGAACTGTGCTCACGGCGCCTTTTTCAACTTGTCCGACCTGTACTATTCACTCATGTCCGACTCAACCTCCATGACGAATCCGAGTTCCACTCGTTTATGATCAAGTCTGATCTCTGTCAAAATGTGACGTCGCTCGTCGCAATCATGGATGAAACCCCTGATCACCAGGTGGACCCATTCTGGTGGCGCCGAGTCCTCCGCTATCTAGACCCTCGCCGTGTTCTAGTAATAGGGCCGCCACTCTTCATTGGCAATACTCTAGCGAGCCCGATCAATGATGGACACCAGTGGGCATTTGATATGCCTCTACAGATTTTGCTTTTGGAACGAGAGTGTAAACCTCGTGACCCATCCCAGCTTCCTGACTTGGAGAATTTTACTAGTCTTCTAGCATCTCGACCATGGACATCGATGACGTTTAACGAGTCATCTTCTCTGAAATCATACAACCACTACGAATACTTCCTTTCATGTGTCCCATCAGTTCTGGCAGAATGGGGTACAAGTGGAATACGCGGATCAACCCGTTCGCTTCAACGCCCAATCGACCTGCCAATCCTCTTACACGGCCTCACATACTTTTCCTACACGGCCGTGTTTCCATTCTATAATCATTCACAAATTGTACTGGATGCTATCGTGAGGATGCATCGTCTACGTCGTCTTGATGTACGGTTGGCACCCCTTCAGGATAATCACATTACCGAGCTTGAACAACGAGGGTCTATGGACCCTAATGATCCATGGATGGAACTTACAACCTCGTACTCTCTGATCGGGTTTACTATGAATAAACTACCCGACTTGAAAGAGTTCAGGTGTGGTGACCTGCATGTGGAGGCCATGCGGCAGGATCTGCTAGCCGTTTTGGACGATGTCATCGATGAGGGTTGGGTGCATGATGGGCGAGGAGTGTGGAGGCGACCTTGACCTTTTTTGGCCAGAAATGTATCCTAAGCATCTTGTTTTCCATCTATTCCCATCATAATATATGATCAAAAGTAATATATATTAATGATCCCAGGATCTAAGCAAAATAGACTGAACGTTAAAAGTAGGAAAGCTCATGGGGCTAGTCCAAATTGGGGGATATCCACTTTTTTGACCTTATCAACCACTCGCTCTTCACTTCTTCTACAGTTTATATATCCTGATATCAGATCCATAGCAACTTAACAAGGCTTTGTATACAGGGAGCCATGGCAAGCGCATCAAATGTGTACTCGGCAGAGCCTGCATTCCCAGTCCTTGCGGATTCTCTACTCCCACCAGGGTCAACGGTAAATGCAGCTCCTTCAAATGAGACAACCGCAAAAATTGACTGGAACCTCAAAAATGATTGGAAAGAGGGTATCCAATCCTCCAAGGAGTCAGTCTTTCGGTGCGGGGTCGTCCTCGGCTTCTCCAGGCTGCGAATGAGAAGCAACGGAAGCAACGAGTATATCGGGCAGGTATGACCGACTCAACTACTCGCTGCATTGTCAATGAGACTAATATTTACCATAGATTCCTCGATACATTCTCACAAACCATCTGCGGAGTATCCATTCATCATCTGGACCGAGTGCATTCATTATCCACCCACAAAGTTTCGAGGCTTTCGCCCCAAGGACTCTGTTGAATGAGCTGCAGTCTTCCTCCCATGTCCACCCTGGTCTATCGAGGGATGATGCAATCCGTAGACTTGACTCTGTGCAGTTACTTCCCGTACACAACTTCCCCAACGCCGCTCAGGCCATCGGTAAGGTCTCAGAAGCGCTGCATGAGATCCAAGAAGAGCGGGAGCAGAAAAAACCGACCGAGGCAAGCCCATCCCCGCACAACCCCATTGTGCTCATTCTGGTGGGCCTCGATACCCTAGCCGAAGGCGTGATTCGAGCTTCCAACCCGGCTCGAGGTACAGCCGTATTGACAGCTACACTCCACACCTTGACGCGATTGTCTCGTGTGCACGCATCTCATCTCTCGGTCATTCTTGTCAATACTAATGGACTGGGGGACATGAATCTAGAGTGGGATAAAAACCAACCGTTGACTGGAACCACTGCCGGAGACCGTGCTGCGAGGCCGCCGCTAGAAGATGGCATCCACTCCATCTTCCATTCAGATATTCCCCCCCTGTTCCCAACCTTGCTCATGAAGACGTTAGACCAGGGCATCGATACCCATCTGTTGCTTTCTGATTTGAGAGGAGCTCAGATAGTCGAAGTGATCAAAGATCGAGTTGGTACGAGTCTAGGCAAATGGGGAATATGGAACGAGCAATGAATGATACCTTTTGCTATGATTCGCTGCCAGAGGATGACCTTGATCGATCTCGATGTAATTGTTCATACTCTTACAAAATAATGCTCTCAAACATGACAGATCCGCCCCTCGCAAAGCGCCGCTTTTTATGCAATTGGCCCAAATACCCAGCCACTATCATCCAGCTATATTAAAATCTGCAAAATACTAACTCCAGTCCATGAGCTTTTTTTGCCTCTCCGCAAGGGGTATCAAGCTTTTGTTTTGTGGAATTCGGCTGGCCATGGAAGTCATCACTCTTGAAACAATCCCATTCGGCATTCAAGCCTGATTATCCTTCTCGGCCCATCGTCTCATCACGCCCCGCTCCACTACAGACCGAGCTTCCTCCTCACACCTGGCGAGGTCCTGCTCTGCCGTCTCCTCTTCAAAAAGAATATCTTGCTGCTGCACTTTGACCCACTGCTTATGTCTCTCGCACCGCTTCTTAGTGCAGACGCCACGCGTCCAAAATGCAATATCGTCATCGGTGTCGCCGTTCATCGCCGTATCCCCGTCTGCATCAGTACCAGTCGAGGAGCCCACAGCCAAAGCTTCAGCCGTTCCTTCCGCAAGAGCTTTCTTTCCAGCGTCCGAGAGTCGCCATTCGTCGAATTCTTCGTCCGACCACGACAGCCGCGAGTCAAAGCCACAGATATCTTTCCATCCGCCCTTCGGCTCGTGCTGCTTCAGTTTCTCTACCACGCCCTTGGCGCGTGGCTTGAGAAGCGAGACGAACGTCGTGCGTGCAGCAAGCATCTCCTTGCGATGGAGGAGTTCCTCGCGCTGCTTGCGCAACTTTTCGATCTTCGCGATCTCGTCCTGGGAGTATTCCATGCCGTTGGCATGGACATCAACCCCCAACCACCTGCCGCTCCGCGATTTTGATTCGGCCTTGACGCCAGTACCGGCGGTTTCTTTATCGTCTACCTGTGGTGGCGGGGAGATGATGCGATCTCCGAGCTTGCGGAATTCTTGTGTGGATGACACCCCCATAATGGCGGCTTTCAGGTCTCCAGCTGTAAGAATGCCACCCATGCTACCTAAGTCTTCAAAAAGACCGTTCGCCTGACGGGCACGCTGTTTAAGCTGCTGGGTCTGTTGACGCATGAATTCCCGGCCGTGGTCATCGCAGCAGTATTTGCTTGGGGGCTTCGTCTTGGCGCGCGCTGGTTTCCGGCACTCGACTAGGCGACACATCGGTTTCCATATTGTGCATCCCTTTCCTTTATTTGCGCAGTTCGGGCCTAGCATTTCGAAGTTAGTTTCGAATAGAATAGGGCCGTCGCGCATGAAGACTTACAGATGTATCGCTCGATCAGATCCGCATCTCGAGGGTCGATGTTGACGCATTTCCCATGGTACCAGTCATCACAGTCGCCGTCACACGCGATCATCCATGTATGGTTATCAGGTCGGCGGCAAATACAGAAGATAGCGTTTTCGTCAAAGCTGTCGGAGTCGTCGTTCTCTTGGGCAGTAGATGGTTTGGGTCCTTTCTTCTTCTTCGATGGCTTTTTCTTCTCCTCGGGAGCTGGTGACCCTGCTATCGAGACGGAATTTTGTTTCTTAGCGGGTGTTTTGCTGGCCCGGGGAACCGGTGTGTTGGACCGTCGCCCATCAACGCTGTCTACGTCTGGATCATTCACCTTGCGCTTCTTGGCGGCAGGTTTCTTTGCAGTTCCCTTTTTGGCAGTGCTTGTGGCGGGCTTTTTATTCGCTGGTTTGACGGAATTTGCTGGAGAGGACCGGTCGGACGATGACGCTCTTGATGTTAGCTCATGCTTGAGGTTCGCCACCGTTTTGGACGTCGCGTAGTCGGCCGCGCCATCGAGTCCTAGTGAATTTGTGTCCAAGTCATCGCTAGCCGGGAATTTGTCGAGGGTAGAGCTTGTTGGTTCGGTTTTGACTGAGGGCAGGGGTGTATCTTGGTTTGCGACCAGTGGAACACCCTTACTGGGATCGTAGACACCATCGTATAGGTCGGTCCAACTCACACTCTTCTCGGAACTAGCCGTACCATTTTGAGACGCAGGACCAATATCCCTGAAGAGTCGGTGGACCTTCTTAGCTCTGACGGTGCCAAAATATCCGCAGTGTCGCCAACCAGCAATCCCCACCACCCGATTATCCTGGACAATAATATTGCTCCGAATGAAGTTATTGTGTGTCAAATATAGTTCCTCTTCCTTGGTTTTGTCTGTGAATAGGATATCTCGTTCGCGAGTCTCGACGGAGAGCGGGATTTGGGAATTGAGTTCGCGGCATACATAGGATGGTTCGTCTGGGGGTGGATCGATTGTCGCGAGCCGTTGAAGAATCTGGCGACATTGGTTTTTCAAAGCCTCGATCTGTTCCGTTTCGAGATACCTCCACGCAACTTCCAGCGAGACGCCCGCAATGCGAGACTCGATCGTCACGTTCCTCCCCTCAATCGTCCCGCAAAAATATATCACTGGTACTGCAACTCCAATCTCTCGGAGCGAGTCCTCTGCCTTCTGCGCGGCTGACAGTTCATTCGCATTCACAGACGAGTATATCTCAGCCGCCGTCCCATCGGCTAGTTCGGGGTCAACCCGAATAATTATGCTCCCAGCTGCAAATGCCTCCCCCGGTCCTGAGATATTGAGTGAGTATTCCGGGGTACAGTATTGCTGCGCGACTTTCTCCCAGAACGAATTCACAGCCGGGTCAGACTGATACCAGTTCATGAAGCGAGGGGTGAAATCGTTGGCGCGGGGTGCATAGCGGCCATACTGCGCGCTCTGGGACAGAAACGGGTCATCGCTGGGAATGTGATCAGGGTTGGTTTCGTAGGGGTTGGTTGTGGGCTTTGTGGCCGCGGAGCCATTCACATGGTTTGCGC
Source organism: Penicillium cf. griseofulvum (assembly GCA_028974015.1). Taxonomy (NCBI): domain Eukaryota; kingdom Fungi; phylum Ascomycota; class Eurotiomycetes; order Eurotiales; family Aspergillaceae; genus Penicillium; species Penicillium cf. griseofulvum. The sequence continues at coordinate 2,007,243 of JAPQKP010000005.1, forward strand.
CGGCCGCCTCCATCTCCGCCATGGCTGTCACGAGTGGAGCGGGAAGGTGTATTGCGCGCAAAATCGAGAAAATAGCTTCGCACTATTTCCCGATTGTATTTTCGAGAAATGAAGCTTGGGACTCCTATGAGGTTGAAAATATGCGAGCGAAGATCGCGGGCAAAACTAAATCGATACAAGTTCCACCGAGACTGCCGGAGACATCATGTGAATCGCATCGAGGGTATAGGGTCTTGCAGATGGCTTTTCGAGATTTTTCCAGTCTGTGCGAACCTACTTTTCCGATTGGGAGAGTGGTCTCGGTGGTCTCGTGTTGACTGAATTCTCCTGGGTTGAAGGGTTGGCGCGAATCCCACCGCCGATCGAAGATATGGGGTCTGGTCTAATGTCTCCGAAGAGGGTGCTTGTTTAGTTATAAGAAGGAAACAACCTGAATCTCTCCCTTAAACATACAAATCGTTCGATTTCAGCTTGATTCAATATCCAGTGCCTGGAAATCTGGATTGAACATCGGAGTTGCGGACAGAGCGCGAAGGCGGTGAGATGATCTCAGACACGCGACAGCGACTTGATTGACTTCGCCTAACTCCCCAGATTTCCTGGAGAGAGCAAGATATTTAGACCGATCCCTTTGAAGTCAGCTTGTCACTAATATGTTCAGCCAAATGACGAAAAGAGAAGAATATCAGTGTCAGTTGTCCGGCACTTGATATGGATCGGAAACCTTGGAAGAGCGCGAGATCTGACAACGGTTACCGACTAGAAACACGCAATGCCGAGATCGATGCTCCATTTTCTTCACTCCCTTTCAGTCCTAAATGATCAAGGATCATTGGGATATCAATAACTTGCATATACTCAATCACGTCAAGCTCTCTATTGTGTTGTCGTAGACAATAGACTCATCCATTGTCAACCCGCCAGGCAACCAACCCACAAACAGTCTTAACGCCGTGCCCCTCTCTCGATTATCACGCACACGCGCAGAGTTGCAGTGATATTTTCAACTTGGTTGGATTTTGATATCCTCTCTAACTACCGACTCTACCGAGTTACACTGAAGAGAGAGGAAAGATATGAATCTAGTGACTACTCACCATACACAACTATAAACAACATTGAAATATTCAACAAATTTTGGATATCCTGGCAACGAAACAGGTCACCGAAAACAAAAATCCCCAAAGAAAAGACATAGAATCATGGCCGACCCCAAATTCATTACCTCCACATAACATGACACGTTCGCAGTTTGATATAAGAAGCTTCAAACCTCGAAATGGAAGCTCAGGAAGACGTAGCCTTCTGCTCGAAGGGACCATCCCAGTGCAGCTTAAGCGACATGGGGAATGCACAGTAAGAAGTTCCGTCACTGCGAAGGTAAACGGAGTACCCGCCCTCCTGTGGAATCTTCTTAAGCTGGCCCTGAGCACCTGGAGCACGACGAAGACCCTGCAAACGACCGACGACACGCAGCATAGCAATGAGCGCAATCTTAGTAATCTGCTCGCCGAAGCCAGTGGTGGGACCCTGGCCGTGGTTGATATATGAATCAAGAGGGCGGTCAAGGTGGACCTGGGTTGGCTCTGGGAAGATGCTGGGGTCGTGATTGGCCTGGTTGAAGGAGGCAAAGACCTGCTGACCTGGCTGGATGGTATAGGCCTTGCCGTCTTCCTCGACAGTGACAGCTTCCTTAGCCTCACGGAATGCGCCGAAGGTGCCGTTCAGACGAATGGCCTCCAGACAGTAGCGGTACAGCTTCTCGTCCGATTCGGCGGAGTCGGTCTTGGCGAGGCGGTTGATCTCAGCCAGATGGATCTTGTTCTCGGGTGCGGTGTAGAACTCGATGATCTGGGTGAAGACCTGGCCCTGGCTGGGGACTAGGCCAACGATCGTCGGGATGATGGCAGACCAGGTAATTTCGGAGGCACTGGAGCCCGCCTCCTTCATGCGGCGGATAGCTTCTGTTCCGAACTCACGGAGAGCGTTGTCGTGTGGGCGGAAGCTGTCCATTATGCCGGCGAAGAGACCGTTGTTTGTGTCGGCTTTGACGGTGGCCTCGACGACCTGGCCGATCTGGGTGGAGACGGCGGAGGCGGCGCGGTTCAGGGCGTACGAACGTGGAGCGTCGATGTCGAAGAAGAGCGCGGAGAAGATCGTGGAGAGGATCATGTACATCTCGTACTCGGTGAACAGACCCTGCGGGTTCCGCTCGGTCTTCAGGGGAAGGCCAAAGAGACTAGAGGCGAAGTGGACGTGGGCCAGGTTGCCGACATCGCGAGTGATATCGATCTGGTTGATCTTGCCCAGCTGGCCGCCCTTCTCGGCAATCAGACGCTCAGTGATGTCTTCGTAGAAGGTCTTGACGAGCTTGGGGAACTCCTCGGTGTTGAGAGCCTTGGCGATAGCCTCGCGCTGCTTTGTGTCGAACTCGCCTTTGCCGAAGAGCTTAGACATGGAGCGGGCCCAGCTGGGGCGGAAGTCTCCTTGATTTTCGAGGAGCAGCTTGGCATTCTGGTGGGAGGTCAGGTTGACTCGAGGCTCAGTGAAGGCGGGCTTATCCCAGGAGTAATCCTGCTCACGGCCCAGATCCTTCATGATCTTGCGGTTCTCGCTGGGGATGGTCATAGGGTAGTGGGCGTAGATCGAGTCAGGCTTATAGTGGTTGGGGAAGGCGCGCGTGGCCAGCCTATAGAAGATACATCCCTGGTTGATGTTGAGGTCGTAGCGGCACTCGTTGTAACCCCAATTGGTTAGGTTACGGGGGTTGTAGTCAATAGTGTAATGGCGGTCACCGCGAACAAGAGCAACGGCATCCGACAGCACAGCACGGGAGATAGTGTAGGTCGGGGCGATACCGACACCAGGGACCATGGGCTCCTTGGCCTCCTCGGTGACGATACCGGGGTACAGCTCAATGTAGTCGGGGTGGTCGTATAGATGGCGGAGAGTATTAGCGATCTCAGGGTTGGAGTTGACTTCCTCGAAAGTCTCATAAGGCTTCAAACCGAAGTGCTTACGGAACTCGTTAAGAGAACCGACGTTCCATCTACGTGAAGCCTCGATACCGAGGATCTCGATAGAGCGCATGGCCTTGGGTACGTTTCGAGGACCGAAAGAGCTGGCCACGTCTTCGGTAGCATGAGTCAGAATGTTGACAAGCTCTCCGTCATCGAAGTATCCATCCGCGTTACGCTGTAGGCGGGCGAAGGTACGCTTGGCGGGATCAGCCTCGAGCATACCCTCTACCTTCTTCAACCCCATCAGTAGCTCAGGCATGGTGACCTGCTCGGCAGGCTTGCCCATAAGGTCATAGTAGATCTGCTCAATCCACTTCTCATCGCCCTGACTGATGGTCGAGTGCCAACGGTAGGCCAAGTTGAACTCGACAGAGCACTGGTTGCCGAGACCAGAAGGAGTGGAACCAGCCTTCTCCACCTGGGCACGGGGATCCAAGCACCAGGTTGAGTTGGTGCGGTTCAAGTTGACAATAGTGCGCAGGTAATCATACAGAGTGATGTTGATGTACAGACCGCAAGTAATAAGACGACCGGTCTGGAACAGATCCTCATCACGCTTGGCCCAGGCATTCTTGGTGTCCTCTTCGGACAGACCAGGGCGGGGCTTGCTGAAGCGACCATTCTCGTTAATCTCAGCCAGCTGGGTAACAACATGATTATGGAAACGGTTCAGCATAACCAGCAGAACACCGCAGGCGGCAGGAAGGGCTTGCAGACGACCCTCGGAGAAGCAATCGGGCTTCAGCCTTCCGTCCTGGTGGGAACGGATCAGATCCTGTTGCGCCTTGACATCACCGTACAGAATGGACAAGTCAAGGTAAGCAGAGGTTTTATTGAGGTGCTGTTGGCGGTAGTCGGTCTGGAAAATATCTATGTACGGAACCCGCATATTAGCGCCTGAATTATAACTTCCGGTAGAACCGACTTACCGTGAATAATCAGAGAGGCCCAGTCAAAGAAAACACTGGAGACCTTGTTGGGGTGCGGGGTGAACTCCTGACGAGCAAAGAGGGTATCAAAAATCAGACCGGCGTCAGGCAGTCCGCTGGGCTGAATGGTCAGGGGAGGAATGGTGCGACAGTATGCGGTGTTAGCAGCTCCCAGCCATGGGAGAGTAGGGTTGTTGTTTGAGCCATCAGCCGAGCGATACTGGTATTCGTCTCCCATGTAACTATTCCCAGTATTAGCGCGCAATTGCAAAAAAAGTCTCCAATTGGGGATTTCTCACGAAAGAGGCGGGTGAGGAATAGAGTTCCACAGATCATCCAGGAACAAACCGGTGAGCTCAGTACGATTTTTGGAGTTACCGGGCAAATCCGCAACCATCTGGATTATGCGCTCCATCAAGTAGGTCTTGTCATCAACAAGTTCGCCGGAGGTTTTGCTCGCAATGAGGTCTTTGACAGTGCCGACATCACGGAATCCCAGTGACTTGATGTCATTGATGAGACCGGACGACTTGTCGTGCTTCAAGTAGGCGCCATCACCAGTCTGGTTGGGCAGAGGCTCCTGTGAAGCGTGAATTGCTTGCGCATACCGCTCGAATACAGCAACAACCTCGGCGCGCTTCACAACGTGATTTTCCTCCTGGTTAGAAGCGGACTTCCGAGTTGGCGAGAGCACAGACATGCGCTTGCTGCTCTTGTCTGTGCTCTTGGGCTCCGTGTCACCATCGGAGACTTTGGGGTCCTTGGGGTCCTTGGGGTCCTTGGGGTCCTTGGACCGCTTGAACTGGGTAGAAAGTCTCCTTAACATTGTGCAAACCGGTGCCAAATCAAGTCAGGAGGAAAATTTAAGTAAAAGAAGAAACACAAAGTGGCTACCAAGGGCCAGCTCAGGGGGAATAAATCAAAAGCTCGACGGCGCTCTTTAAAACGAGCTGTGCGGCCGACGCAAGTCAGCTGCAGGACTGTGGAGCGCCTAAAAAGTGGCGGATTTGCTATCGCCAATAGTTGATTGACTGCAGTTCCAGCATTTTTAATTTGATGGAAAGCACTAGTCGATCTCTCGAGTCGAACCTGGTCTCTGTAAAATATCCCAGCCCCGCATGGTACAAGCTTAGTTCCCTCAGTGGAGTCTCGACAGTGGGCTCTCGATGAAATGTCTCAGTACAGTAACTGATCAGCATTGATAACCTTGCGAACTCAAGAAAGGGGGATATCTGCTGTATTATGTATATAGAATACTCGAATAGCCTGGGAATTATATGGTTCAATATAGTATAATATGACCGGTTGTGTAGTATGCATGGCATAACTCGGACTCTCAGGCTGGAAAGCAAATCCAAATCTAGACTTACACATCAACATGTTCCGAAATTCGGATAATAGACCAATGATTACAATAACGCCGTAATACAAGACTATAATCAGCGGTGTACAGCATAAACTATCTGTACGAGGTAGTTCATACGAGTACAACATGATGCATAAAGATCTCAATATTGAAGATCGAACTAAATCGGCACCAGGTGGGGTAAGATGCTCGGACTTTCGCTCTGCATTTTCCGGGAAAAATATTTCCAGTGTACATTGCTGGCTGGATAGAAATAACTCTGTTTGAGGTGCGCTGTCATATCATAATTTGGTACAATTAGGGCTATGTTGTGTAGGACATGAGGTAGTTAGTGCTCCCATACCGTACACTGTAACACTTGGGATGTAAGGAAGGTCCTTGATGTGATAGAAACAGAACTTTCGATGAAAATAAAAAAACACACTTTCTTTCAACCCTTTTCGTTTGTTTTGATCGTCGTAGGCCCACTTGTTTACCCACTGACTATGCAATTATTTGGCGAACGGACCATGCGCGAACCACAATGGGTCGTCTGTCATTGGTAGCTGAAATCTGCCAGTCATCACGAATTACATATTCAGAATCTGATCTATCTCGGAGTATCCACCTACAGGGTCTTAATTGTTTGTCTATATCCTCGTGGCGTTTTTTTCTCGGTAGAACGGGAGTTTCCACGCGAGAATGACAAACTCTTTGGAAGAGAGACATCGATGGATTTTTGATTAATTTCTTGGTTGTTCCCGAGAGTTGAACCATGGACCGACCATAGCCACCCCCGGGTAATCCATGGATGGATTTTATAAGCATAAATGGAGTTGAGATCAGAGATCAGATATTACTCACACCCCTCGGATATAAATCCGAGTCTATTGCCTTTTTTGGGGATAGGAAGAGAAGGAAGTCCCACCCTCCTTCCCCTTCGGGTATTGTCAATCCATTTCAGCTTGGAACTCCATGCGCGATGACATCTAGGTTTAGATGTTCCAATGTTTTATTGATGTACATGCACGGCTAATCATTTCAATCACAATCACACCAACGGAGGACTCCGTACATAGACAGTGAGACTGGCGGCAAGACAGGTGGGTCGTAGCCTTGGGCCGTGAAGGACCATTATATTGACTGCTATATAGGGCTAGACCCGATCTGATCGCTCGCTCAAGGCTGAACCAACGAGACGGAACACCCAATACGAACCCCCCACTCTCACCCCTTACGTCTCCGGAATCATTGGTGTCTAATCCGTAAAAGGGCTCTGTGGAGAATGATCGACAATAATGTCCCGAACACCTAACATCGTCTCTCAAGCCCTCATAAATAGGTTGGACCTCGATGCCAACTGGGGACCAATAATTACTCGCGTATGGAGTAGCAAAGAGTAAAATCTGCACGTCCCTCTTTTAGTCTCTGTTCAGCTCATGCCACAAATTTACACGCTTTCTAGCTCCGGCCCGCGCAACCCACATCCCTCGTGCAGAACTCGAGTCAGGTTCAGCCCCGTTCGCGACAATCTTGCATATCCAGCAATGATTACCGACGCATCCCCATTGGGTGGAATGCGACCCCGTTAGATTCAAGGATTTTGTGTAACCTCCACCTAGATAGATGCGCGTCAGTGATCATTTCCTCCATACAGAAAATAGTTCCAGAAGTAAAACTCAAGGCCCTTGTGATGGGACTGTGCCAAGTCTGGGGGACCCGCCCGTCAGCCCAGGTTTGACGTATTCCTTTCACAAATCTGCACCTATTAGCTAGTGGGTTGAATATTCTTACCCTGGGAACCCCCCTTCGCTGTTGGGTCTGATGTAGGACGCTGATTCGTGTAATATTAACTGTATCCGGCTGCATCAAGCCGTCATCCCAGCCTTGAGCCTTTCCCCCCTTCGCGTATATAGCCCCCCTGAGATCTTATTAGGTGTGTCTGAAGTTTTGAACTTTTTGTCTGGCCGATCACCATTCGGTGGCACCATGGCTTACGGGTATGAGCACCAACCCCTGTCGGGCATGCCGAAGCAGTTTGTGCTTTGCTTTGATGGCACCGGAAACAAATTCGCTGGTGATGAGTCGGATAGCAATGTGCTCAAGATCTTTCGCGTAAGTGGGACTGCAAGCCAAGCATTGAACCAGTGAACCAGTGCTAAGAAGTCGCAGATGCTTGACCGCAGCAAAAGTCACCAGTACCATTATTATCAACCAGGCATTGGCACATATGTGACATCGAAGTCGCTGACTAGCCATGGCCGAATCCAGCGTATCAAGTCCGCCTATCAAAAGGCCAAAGACTCGGCGGTCGGTTCTTCCTTTGACGAGCATGTCATGGGTGGGTACAAGTTCCTGATGCGATACTATTCGCCTGGCGATGAGATCTTCTTCATCGGGTTTAGTCGTGGTGCATACATCGCACGATTTCTGGCGGAGATGCTGGACTATATCGGTCTACTCGAAGCAGGAAACGAGGAGTTGGTCCGGTTTGCATGGAAGACATTCGCGAAGTGGCAGCAGCGGTCCGACGACTCCGATGAAGAGCGCGAAGAAAAGAAGAAGCTCTTCACATACATGAAGGCATTCCGTGAGACGTTCAGCCGCCCTATCTCGCGTATCCGTTTCATGGGTCTGTTCGACACCGTCAACAGTGTGCCGCGCTTTGAGTCCGCATGGATGCAACGGACCAAGTTCCCCTACACGGCACGCAGCTCGGCCAAAATAATTCGCCATGCCGTGGGTATTGACGAGCGTCGCGCGAAGTTCCGCCAAGATCTGATCTCTGGAGCACGTCCAAAGGGGAAGAAGAAGCACCGCCACCACCCTCATTTGCCCAAGAACCATCTGCACCTCTTCCACCAGGACTACAAGGAGAAGCCCCAGAAGGAGCAACCAGACAACGTGCCCGCCATTCGGTTCAATGACAAAGCTGAAGAAGAACAGCAGGGAGAGGAGAAGGCTGAGCCTGAATTCAAAGAGCCCAAATGGGGACCTAACACTGGAGAGACATACTACCACACCAGGCGCCGTGCCTCGCACCACTCAGCCTCACAGCCACCCTCCCGCGCTGGTAGCGAAAGCGGGACAATGAAGCCCGATACATACCGCGCACGCTCTCCGCGACACAGTCTCGCAGTGCCCAAAGCGTCAATGGACGATCTCCACTCAGTGCGAAGCAAAGAGTCCTTCCACAGTCTGCACTCCAACAACCTCTCAGTGCAGGTTCCCGTCGTAGAGGTCGACTCAAGCGACGACGAAGACGACCAAGACATCCACGAAGTCTGGTTCCCAGGCTGCCACGCAGATATCGGCGGCGGGTGGACGCTCTCGGACGGCGAGACATGGGCTCTCAGCCACGCGCCGCTCGTGTGGATGACACAAGAAGCACAAAAGGCTGGGCTTGAGCTGGATGAGCGCAAGATGAAGCAGTTCCAGTGTCTGGAGGAGTACAATGGTGATTACAGCCCCATCCGGGAAGATCTCAATTCCCGACGGCCGAGTCGGTGCGTTGAGCCTCATGCTGAGAACGATGATGCGTTCCGCTCTATGCCTAATGAGAAGGAGCGGTCTGCTGCGAGTCGTGACTTCTGGCATGCGCTGCATACTTCCAGTACGAAGGGACTGGTACATGACTGTCTGATGTTCAACCAGGGTATTCCTACTATGTCGGTCATCACGTGGCGGATTATGGAATGGTTGCCGTTCCGTCGGATGGATCTACAGCCTGACGGGTCGTGGAAGCCGATTAGCTGGCCGCTGCCTCGTGGTGAGGTGCGGGATGTTCCGCTTGACGCTGAGATCCATGTTTCTGCTATCCGGCGTATGCAGGCGGATCCCAAATATCGTCCTGGTAATGTAATTGTTGGTGGTGGTGGCCGTGGTATACGTGTTGCACCGGAGGAGCATGGTATGGGTGAATGGGTGGTGTGCAAACACGAAGGAGATGTAGTGCGGGAGACTTATGTCCGCAAGCATATTTCCAAGTGCAAGGAGGGCGAGGAAGAGACCAACTCTTGAAATGTCCCTGTCATTCTTTTTCTGTTTATATGCCATTGACTTGGCCTTTTTCTGTACTGTTTAATAGGTAATTTGGAGGAATTGTATCAACTGCTATTTATCTGCCATCTACTCGTACTGTACTCCGTAGAGCTACAATCCTACGGTCGAGATCAAAATTGCCATTGATCGCACTTCTCTAACTCAATATCATTATAGTTATAACAAAAAGACATCTCAAAAAACATTTAAAAAGACACATAAAAAGACACATAAAAAGACACAAAAAGACACCTGAAAAGACGTATTCTATAGTACCGAATTATGAAGTCATATAGTTAATGCCAGGGCTAAATCGGCTTAATGACCAAACTCCGATATACATAGTTATGGCCTAGAGGTTAGAGTAAGTCTTCTATGTCTACTATACTATATACCTCAGTCCACTTGACTTGAAAGATGGAATACCAAACTGTCCCTGATCTAGACTTATGTCTATCTTCCACAAGGAGATATTAATATCAAGGTAAGGAACAGTTTCATCAACTCCTCGGGCAATTTCGACGCCAATTTCTTGACAATCCTACGACACTCGATAAAAATGAATATTTTGTTTTCCACGTTGACAATTCGACCTTAGAGCGGGACTTCCTACTTGAGCGGGACTTTCTCGACGAGAAAAGTCCCATCTGTTTCATATCATTCGAACCAGCCAAAAAGCATTCTAGTAGTCAAAGTGCAGACGATGATGCACCAGAACGAGGCCGATGCACTTAAGACTACTGCTAAGAGTGTTTTAAGCCGTATGAAGCTGGAGCAAGTGTTCCGGGATGGTTCAGGAGTGCCAGGCTACATTACGGTAGGACGTGGACATGTGGGTAGACCCGGCGAGGGGGAATACTAAGGTTGCGTTGACGAAGTTAGAAAATCAGAGCTCAAACTCGAAAGATACGAATGGGATTCCACAAAACAGGAATGTCGTCGGCCTCTACTCATTCTCATGAAAGAAAATGAAGGTCAAGTCACAGTTTCCGGGTCCCGGCTCATCATCCCTTTCGAGTATCTTCTCGAAAGAATCACCCCTACCAGAGGAAACCGGCATATGAATTGAAGAAGAAGCTCTGAAGGAAATCGCCGATGTTGTCTGGCCATGCCAGGAGTTTCCGTTCTTACAACCGAAGAAGCCTTAGCTCCTTTTTTTTCCCCTTCCCTTTTCATATCTTCAACCTCCCCCATTATTTCAGAACTTCCCCCTTTCTCTTTCACTTGGCAGGTCCAAGAGTTCTCTTTTCTCCTTGCCATGATGCGAAGGTAAAATTCGCGCCTACCCCTTTTATTTCTTTACGGAGTCAGAAAAAAAGATGCGCCCCAACGAACCCGGGACCAACTCCGGGGTTGTCCCCGAAAAGGAGGACGTCATGATCACTTTTTCCTCTGAACCACAGGCACTCCGGACAAGATCCCCTTTGGTCCGGTCGCATTTACGCTCACGATCGCTGGCTGGAATCCCGGGAATGCCGTCAATGACGCGCGCTTATTCCTCTCCAGGGCTGGACTCCCAAGGTCGTTATATCTTCGTCAATGGCCGAACAGACCCAAAACGATACCCCCTGATGCGCCCTGACGATTACATCGAATCCCGCATGGGTTCTCTCAATATCTCAGAAACTATCTCCGAGAACGCAGAATTAGAAACCGTGCCCAAATCACCACAGCCAGCGTCCCCCGTGCTGATGGCGCAGACTTTCCCCCGCATCGGTCGCCTGCGTCCAACTTCACCCCTTCCTTTCCAGACCCCCATCAGCCCCTCCTTACATTCCTCGCCCGTTCTGGGCTCCAAATACAACGAATCTTACCCTGGCCAATCTGGCTCCGTTTCCTCCGTTTCCGTCCCCTCAACCCCAACCAGTCTTCGCTCCCGAAGCCCGAGCATTTCGTCCCTGGAAACAATTCCCGACGTCCCTGATGCCGAGAATGAAGCCCTTGAAGAGGATCGCATCGCGGAATTGAAAGCCGCGGCTGACGCAGCCGACGCCGCAAGCAATGCCAACCGACGGCGCGGGACATCTGATGCGCCCAACTCATTCAGTACAATGCGCGGGGGTTCGGGTGGATATGCTGCCCGGAGTGATAAGCGCAAGCGATGGAGTGTCTGTGGCGCCGAGCGACGGCAGGATCTTGACCTAGAAACCATCTGGGAAGACTGAGTGCTCACCAGTTCTAATACGAACCCACCCGATCTCCGCACCTCATCTACAACCCAAGCCTTGTTCCACATCGTCTCATGGTGGAGTTGATTCCCACTGCTTCTTTATCGGCTTTCTTTTACTCGGTGGCGCTTTACTCCGTTCTCATTGACTTCCCTTGATACCCCTCCATTACCTCCGACCCGTACATATCCTTCGCGACCCTGTTTATCATTTCAAAAAGCGCTTTCTCATGGAGTTCTACGGCAGTGACAGTGGTCTTTACCATGTCCCCACTTCTAGCTTAGGAGGTTCGACCAGGCGCATGGTTTCTTTTTATCTATTATGCTGGTCATAACTGAGCTCCGTCTTTTTCTGATTTTACCACGCATTTATTTGCTGCGATTGCGCATCGCTCAATGCAATCGAATTCCACAATAATTCGTGAGTAGACTGTAACTGTAGACCTCCAAGGCTGAAGGTGTAGCTGTCATTGATAAGAGTCTGATAACGGTAACCAATCATTCGACCTCGGACATACAGAATCTTCACATGTTCATCTTTGGCCAACCTGTGTACTATATCAAATCAGGTTTTAAATAATGACTCCGAATCCGCACATCGGTATCATCGGCGCAGGTATTTCCGGCCTCCGCTGCGCCGCATCCTCGTCCAAAATGGGGTCCGAGTAACAATTCTAGAAGCAAGAGATCGCATTGGCGGGAGAGTACGTCTTGTACCTGAGAGCATGGCTGCAGCCAAGTCATTTTTTTTTAACTTTTCATTCAGGTACACCAATCAACGGTTGGAGACCATGTAGTGGATCTGTATGTACCCATGCAGACCTGCATGACTACTAGTTTGTAGGTATAAACCAGCTAACGCTCAATTCAGAGGCCCTAATTGGATTCATGGCGCGGGGGAGAACCCCATCATGACCATAGCGGAAGAAACGGGAACCGTGATGTATGATCCGCAGGATGGCAGACATATCACCTACTCGCGAGACGGCCACCCGATCAACGACGAAGTGAACGCTAAAGTCCAAGACTTCGTATGGACTACTATAGCAGAAGCCTTCAAATACAGCAATCACCATGGACCAAGCATTCCCGCCGAGCGAAGTCTATTCGATTTCTTCCGCGATCGAGTCCAGCAAACCAACTTCTCGGACGAAGAAAAACAGCACTGTCTCGACGCCTGCAAGCTCTGGGGTGGATATGTCGGCGATCAAGTCGACAAGCAAAGTTTGAAATTCTTCCGTCTGGAAGAATGCGTTGATGGGAGTATGTACATCCAATTCATCGGATACACCTTTCTAACATCCACAGGCAACTTCGTCGTGGCATCAACATACAAACGCATCCTAGAGCACGTCTCCAAAGCCGCCATGGAAAAAGCCTCCATCCGTCTCAACCAAGCAGTCACAAACATCAAAGCACCTAGCAAATCACCACACCAAGTAACAGTAACAACAGCCACAGGAACAACCTACAACTTCGACGAAGTAGTGGTTACCTGTCCACTGGGCTGGCTCAAACAAAACACCTCAGCATTCACACCCCCTCTCCCACCCCGTCTCGAACAAGCAATAAGCAACATCTCCTACGGCCGCCTGGAAAAGATATACGTGACATTCCCGCGCGCTTTCTGGCACACCAACACCCCCACCGTCTTCGCCCAATTCCTCGCCCCATCCTACACATCCCACCCAGAAAACTTAGAATGGAACCAAGAATGCCTCTCACTCGCATCCCTCCCATCCCCACACGCACACCCAACCCTCCTCTTCTACACATACGGCTCAGGCGGCGCGGAGATAATCAACCGGCTTTCCGGACCGCCCTCATCGCCCGAATACAGAGATGCCCTCATCTCAGCGCTGCAGCCATTCTACTCCCGACTTCCCGGGTACAGCGCGGAGAACCCGGACTGTGTTCCGGTGGCGCTGCTTGCTACGCAGTGGCAGAAGGATGAGTTTGCGGGGTATGGGTCGTATTGTAATTTCCAGGTTGGGGTTGAGGGGGCGGATAAGGATATTGAGGTTCTTAGGTGTGGGGATGGGATTGGGTTGAGTAGGGGTGTTTGGTTTGCTGGGGAGCATACAGCGCCGTTTGTGGCGCTTGGGACTACTACTGGGGCGTTTTGGAGTGGGGAGAGGGTTGCGAAGAAGGTTTGTCGTGGGTTTGGGATTGGGGAGGTTGGTGGGATGGGGGTTAAGGATGATTCTTTGCCTTCTGCTCTTGACTAAGGGGTTTATCTAGTGAGATCAGGGATAAGCTGGTCTTTCGGGGTTTAAAGCAACTTCAGATTGACGAACCTCTGTAGTAGCATCCCTGATGACCTCCGGGCAGATTCAAGGTTCCGTAGACAAACAAGCACGTCTTCAACCGGTACAGTGTATATATAGTATTTGAATGGCAATCTCTCCTCGACATTTGCCCTTTACGCCGTGCCTCGTACCTCGTCTATAGTTAGAAGAATAGTCAGTAATTGATATGAATGGTCTTGCATCAGCTCGAATGAAAATCGCTACAATATAATCCACGTGCACTGACAAAAAGATATAAAGGGAAATTTATACATAAAGGGTTTAAACAGAAATATATATATATGTCGGTGGTACACAAGAAGCTCTTTCCAACCCTAATCACATGAAATGAGGAGCCGAAGGCGATTAGGTATGATACAGCCCGGTCTATACATCAGTGAAATCCCTGAACTTTTCACAAGGAAAAACGAAGGCATTTAGTCTATACTGATGCTGGCCGTGCGCTAGGCTCAGTATAGGTAAATAAAAATTATGAAAAAAAAGATATGACAAGAGTGGGATTCGAACCCACGCGGTTTCCCATGACGGTTTATGATCCATGAGTATGGATACCTAAACGTCACGCCTTAACCACTCGGCCATCTTGCCAGAACACATGGTAAATGAGCTTTGCATTGTCCTATCAATAATTAACTGCAAGCACTAATTCGAGTGAATGGTCATAACAACCTTCATCACATTTGAGATTCCACTCCATTGACGGTTTTTGCGAAACACTTTCGCATATACCACTATGTAACTACCTAGGTAACCCTCGCCGCTTTAGACATTACATGAATTACGAGCGAGTAGGAGGGGCTCCCACATAATAGAGGGTTGTGTACTTATGTGAGTTGGTAAGGATAGATGGTTATGTGTTTAGGTGGTTTTGAAGGATTATGGCTCGAAATCGTATGATAGATAGAGAGCCTATGTGTCTATAAACCAGGCGTGTCAATTGTACAATGGACCCAGCAAGTCGAACATTTTCATTCATACTTAAATAATGTATATCAGGTCGTTGGATTCATTCAAGGATTAGTATCTTTATCGGGAGCTTTCGCTTTCACGACCCCCCATCAAAGGCTAGGAAGACCAGACAGGTCCGAGTAAAGCAGACGAAAAGATAAACCATGTAGATCCAGATGCATAAGAGATGCAGAGAGAGAAAGAACAGGCCCGAATAAAAAGTATATCATGGGGTTCACGTGACAGTG
Organism: Penicillium cf. griseofulvum; assembly: GCA_028974015.1. NCBI lineage: Eukaryota > Fungi > Ascomycota > Eurotiomycetes > Eurotiales > Aspergillaceae > Penicillium > Penicillium cf. griseofulvum. Next base: position 2,022,250 of record JAPQKP010000005.1, read on the forward strand.
GCAAAGACCGCTTGCAAGCACACATCATGACAGCAATAAAAAAATACAGGGCTCCGAACAAAAGAAAATCAGTACCACAAAAGGGAAATGAAAAATAAAAAGATGCAAAGAGGCAATGGCGCTTCGGATATCAATATATCATGCATCCCTTCCTTATCGCCAGGCCCCCTGGCTCAACGATAGGAGACCCTGCACACAGTCCAGGTCATCTTCTTGACTATCCCCCGAGCCACCGGCCATGAAAGCCGAGACTTCTGCACTGAGCTCTGGAGGGGCTTTGCCCTGTGAGCCAGTCTGGAGTGGTCGATTGCGTTTGCCGTTGGTCGAGATGCCGAGACCGCGATTACGGTTAGCATCGCGGAGGACCGGTCGTGGGATGTGTGAAGTGTTGCGACGACGAATATTTGTCGATCGTGTGCCTGGAACCCAGTTCTCTTTATCGGAGTCCCCTGGGTCCTGTTCCAGATCCGGCTTGCCGGACTTGGAAAATAGAGGCTTAGACAGCTTGGATGGGTTCATGTTAGCCTTGTTTCGGCCCGTCTCCAGTCGCCCTAGAGAAGAAACAGTGCGGGCTAGCTTCCGTCTCTTCTCTCCCATGGACTGAGAGATTGGCGTGTTCGGGTCGCCATGGGCAGCGAGACCGTGCCGCCCTGAGGCACTTCGCGGTAATGAGCGCTGGCTTCGAGATTGGAAGAGACCCGGAGAACCATTCGGTCCGCTGGTTGGTGTTGATAGCGCACTTCTTGCGTCAGTGTCACAGAATGACTCCCAGTTACGTGGATCACGGGAGCGACCGAAAGCCCGATCTTTCTCGGCCACACCTGCCCGCGGCGTGGCTGGGAAGACAGCACTGCTACTCCGTCGCAGGCTTGACATCTTTGTTCGGCGAACTGAGAACATCGCCACGCGGTTCTTGGATGGTGATGGTTCGTTCTCTCCGCGGATTACTGCCTTTCCATCCGATGACATCGCGATGCGCAAGGCGTTGCGGCCCTTGGGCGGAGACGGCGTTAGCTCGCCCTCTTTACGTAACAAAGCCTCTCCATCAAACGACATCGACAAACGCAGCGATGGTGGTGACTTGGTAGGTGTGGTTTGTGCGTTTTGTGCGGTCTGTGTGGTTGCTGCCTGCTCATATTCTCCCTCGCCCTGGATATCCGACACTGAACGTTTCCTCTTTGGTACCTGCAGAAGAGAGTCTTCAGGGTGGTCATTCACGAGTTGGGAAAACTCTTCCTGTGTGGTGGGCGGAGTTTCCTCAGCAGCCTCTGTTGCCACGCTTGTTTGAGTGCTTTGGGGTAGCTCATGTTCATCTTTATCTTCCGTCACTGGGTCTGAATCATCTGAGAATTGCAAGAGTCCTCCGTGCCATGGTTTTGATGCCATTTCCTCGCGGTGGTCGTTGATGTCAAACTGCTCTGCCCCACTTGAAGACCCCGGCTCCGTCGACGCGTTATCATCACTCGAAGGCTGGCCTGACGAATCGACCAAGCCCGACCGCGGGGCGAGTAATTCGTGAGGCTGGAGGGGTTTGGATTTCCGACGATCGTTTTGGCGGCGATTTTGGAACCAAATCTGTGAGCCAGTTAGAGGTGGTTTTTGTGCGTGTACTCTTGGCATCGCATACTTGAACCTCTTTCTCGCCGAGTGAGACGCGGCTCACAATACTCGTGCGAGCTGCTTTGTCTGGTTTAGGGTTTTGTTGGTATTCGGATTCAAGGACTGCGTGATCCTCCGGACTGTTAAATGGCTCGCGGGTTAATTGACGCGTTCATAGTACCACAACCATAATAGCATACCTAGTTCGACGTCGCTTCTGACGGGCTAACAGTTTATTATCCACACGAGGAGGGAGATTCTGTGTGAGGGTTTTTTGCGAATGAACGAGGAAAGCGTAGTTAAGAGGATTGGAGTCGGTGGCCGGGAGAGAGGGCGAGGATGAGATCGCCACCGAAGGCTCCGGATCAGACATGATACTTAATAGAGCATAGAGGGGTTGGGAGAGTAAAGAGAAAGAACACCAGATCACCAGATCCAAAAAAAACCCACAAGAACAGAAGATGGAAAAGCCGTGAGGCTGGCATGCAGAAAATGGTATCAAATCGCGTCGCGGTGTGGACGCGGAGTAGAAAGAACGTGGCCCGCGCTAGTAACATAGTGCTCCTCCGAGGTACTTGGTACTTAGACACACGAATCTTTCTCTTTGGTTTTGATCTTCCTACTTTTTTAAGTCTAAATTAATTATCTACTCGAGTCCTCCGAATGTTTATCTTGCATTTGTCTATGTTGACGCGTTGGACATCTGGGCCCACACTTGGTATGAGGTTGCAGTACGGAGTAGTTCTATACAGTTATCTGCATAGAGCGCGAAGCGTGTCGCGTTCAATACGGGCATATTTAAAATTCTCCTCGGATCAAATCACGAAGGGTTAAACCAAGCTCTTTGCCTTAATTGCCTTATTTCACCTGCTTGTGAGCCCCTAACGCGTGGTTACGCGACCTCACGTGACCCCACGAGGAAGGCTTGCACGTGGTGGAATGTGATCTCTCGGGTGCTTTTTTTTTTTGTAGCAAGGAGTATTGGTTTCTTTATGGGTGATCATATATCTCTTACGGTCTGAGACGAAAGGGCATGGCTTGACTTCCAATTGTAACACCTTTAGTGCGTAGTGGGTCCCCGGTGAAGTAGAACCCCATATATATTTCCGAGCAGCAAAGAGAAATGCAATCAATAGTCAATAACCTAACAGTCGCAGATCGGAATGGTCGGATCGACACATAACTATTCACCCTTCGATCCCGGGAAATCAAAACTTCGGGTCAAGTTTGGGGATAGATTACTTCATCCATATGGGAGCGGGACAGTCTCACTAGTCGTGTTGCATATATTTCGCTTCAAACTCACATCTATTCTCGGGGTCTAGAAAGAAGAAAAGCTAACTCTTTCGACAGTAATCGGCTTTCTATGTTGTACAAGATTGACCATGCATGTATAGACCGCTTCGACTGCAAATTCACTATCCAATTAGGAGCATTCCTGTCGTTGATCGGCATCCTATAAGCACCTTCTTAGAGCCCCTACTTTATAAATGGTTCCAATGATGTTTACTGGCTAAGTCATAGTTCTGATATCCATGTCCGTCTTAGTATACTAAGTCGAGTGTAAGCTCTAAAAGACCAATAATACTGATTTGCTGGTTGAGCAAGCCACACGAAGCGGCATATCACATATGCATGACAGACCTGCAACTAGAGAAAAGCGTATTTGCAATGAATGTACAGGTAAGTTTAATAACGCAAAGCATATAGCACCTTGACTTTCTGGCATTTAATAGACTTTCTACTTCATGGTATCCCCCGTACCTAAATAACTGGACTCAAGTGTAGATCTAGACCCTAATAGCTCCGAAAAAAAAAAATAAAGTAGGAATCTAGAATACCAGAAAACAGTGAAACACTACCTAGAATCTTCGAAGAATGTATTCTACAATACGACCCTTGCAATGATGAAGTAGGGAGGCGCATCTTGGCCTAGTTGAAACAGTGTCATCTGGCACATTGCGATGGATCTCCGAGCCAATGAATGAAGTACATGTACAAAGCTAATTAGAGCAATACTAGACGAATAAGTATCTTTTGTATCCCCCTAAATCCCGCCGAACAGAAAATGACCCAGTCGATCAACATTCCCCTCCCTTCCTCAAAATGTTGATTGGTTATAAGAGAGCTGTTTATTGCCTAGAATAGCAAAGAGCTGGAAATGGCAAACAATAGCTCGTATGATCCACAATATCTTCCCCGCTCTTTTGCTTGGAGATCATCCCCAGATTGATATCCCTTTATCTTTATTTTTGATTATTTTCAGACCTTGACGACTCACTTCCTCTGACTATTTTGCCTTTTGGTTCTTTTTATTTCTTTTTTGGAAAAATCTAGTCCAGTGCTATACCATCTAACTCCCAAACCGGTGCGGCGACTGGGCTGTGACACCCACTTTTAGCTTGTGATCAACTGTCAATTTAGGATCACTGCCTCAGTGCGGTTTATTTTGCCTTCGACCTTGGTCACTATCTTATCCCCGACTTTGACCATTCGTGCAACTGAGAATCCTGAACTCGAAAAGATGGCTGAAGACGCCAAACTGAAAAAAAACCATATGGCGATCGTCTTAGGCATCGGACTTGGGGTGGTGCTACTCATCGTGCTTAGTTTGATGTAAGATTCGACTATTTGCATCTTATCTTATTACATGTCCTTGTGTCTCCTCCATCCTCCCCATTCTCACCGATACATTTCCTCCGTGCTACATATACCATGCTCATCTCATCCTAACTGTATCCAGTCTGACAATACTCATCAACCGCCGGGACAGGCGGTCATTCCTGAGATCAAGGAAAAATCCCAGCGAGCGGTTGCGCAAGTTGGACAAGGTCTCGCCAACTTGCACGCTCGAGAAGTGGTGGATGACTACCAAAAGGAATCTTGGACTATCTGAGGCCGTCGATGGACAATTCGTTTGGTATGTTTCTACCATTTGCAAGTAGAGTGGTGGCTGACATACTGTTCAGCGCTATTTGTTTGGAGCAAGTAGACCGCACCCAGGAGATTCGCGAATTGCGGTGCTTGCACGTTTTCCACCGGGAATGCTTGGAGAAGTGGTTCTTGGGGGACCACTTCAATTGCCCGCTGTGCCATCGGGCCTATTATGTGGCTGATACACCTCCCCGTAACGATTATGTGTGGATGGTATGACCAGAAACCAGCCAGCGATCGGAGGAGGGGTTTTGCAACAACGATGTAATGAATAAATCTTTTGCCTCTGGATGATCTTCACAATATAATGATCAATGTTTAAGGCGCAAAACCCTCGGTAAGAGGCATATAATCGGTGTTGAAGTCCCAGATCGTATTGTAGTTCGACCAATTGAGGAAGTTGTCGAGGCCTGTTGTGACATCATCCACCACATGCTGCTGCACAGGCTCTGGATCGAGCAGCTGATCAAGGATGCGAGACAGCTTTTTCTCGGCTTGTTTGCAGGTATGATAGTTGCCGTGACCGGGGCCTGCGACCCACGACAGGAAAGAAATAAACACGCTGAGGTTGCGGATTAGCTCAGCGCGTGGGAGTGGAACGGTGTGTGGACCGGGCTCATGCGATTGACGCAGGAGTTCAAGGAGAAGGACGCTGGCAGAAGGGACACCGTACGTGAGAACCTGCATCTATTAGTAAATGTGTCTCTTTCATTCATGAATGGCAACGGTGAACGACATACGATCCAAGAAAAGTGCCGGTCAAGATCGATCATTGGGGTTCGGAACGAATGAATCTGAATGACAATGGCTAGTATCCGACGAGATACGTCGCAAAGATCGGCTTGTCCGGTATTCGTATGCTTGACGACTGCTCGATAGAGCAAAAAGCAAGTCATCAGGTAGTCCAAATAGAAATATACAATCGTAAGCCACCCATCATAGGAATGGTCGTTCGATCGCCGATCATATCGAAGCTGATCCGGAGTTGATTCCCATATGGCGCGTGATTTTGCTTGGATCTCTCTGTTATAAAAAGATCATATCAGTACCAAGAAAACACGTTCATTGGAGAAGATATACTGACTCGGACCTCTGGATTAGATTGTGCTGCTCGCGAGTTCCCAGTACAACCTCGAGAGTTTCTTCCCGAATGATAGCCAGCTGAAAGCGTAGGCGAGTTGGGGTTACTACGTGTAACTTCCCTTGAGTATTCCATCCGGCACTATCTAGCTCCGAAATAGCCATGCTTAGGACATCTCCACCTGCAATCAGAACTTTGTCGCTCAGATCCAGTGGAGCAGCGAGTGTGCAGAATCGACCATTCATCAGTGGCGGTCGTCCAACAAATGTTGCTATCATTTTGTCCATGTAGAAGGCGGCAACAAAGCAGCGCCTCCGCCACTGGCGAAGGAATAATGGGTAACTCTCAGTACCGCTGGTCTCCAAGTGTAGTCCAGCTGCATAAATCGTGGATACAAGGTCACCCAATCGACGCCATGCTTGATAACCTAACAGGTGGTTAGTAAATCTATAGGGACCGAGTTTATTAAGAAAGGGAATATCTTACTGGAATCACCATATTGTTGTGTTCGCAACATAGCATCATGGTATTGTAGCATTGCCAGCAATTCGTTTGCCGACGACGTCTGGTCACAGAAACCAAGACATACGGTACTTATCACAGTCATCTGCTCTAGTAACTGGTCTTTTGCTCGAGGGTCATCCGATCCCTGTGTAACGTCAGGGTCGTTGTCTGGCGTAATAACCAATTGCATTCCGCAAAGAGTGAAGATAGACCCAAGGGCTTCCCACCGGAGGTTGCGACCGGTGAAAGAGGAGCAATACTCCTCGAGCGACATAGACTTGTGTGTCCGCATCGGGCGGGATGTGTTTTGAAATATTTGATTCGCCAACTCTTGCAGTTGTGCTGTTGGATCACTGGAGAACCCGTCGAATATTTGGTGCACTGAGCGCAGAATTTCGTCCATTATCATTTTAGGCACGATGATATTCAATGTCCGAACATAGTACCGTGCAACCAGTATATCACACACAGTGAGATTGTACAAAAATCGCAGTACATCAACCCCGGATTGGAGTCGATCGGGTTCTACTGCCAACCCTGCAGAGGAATCCGTGCTCTCTTCAGGCTCGAACGAAATATCACTGCGGTGCTCAGTTAGAACCGCAGAGTAGCTTGTTGAACCCAGATATCCTGGAAGAGCTGAGGGTGGTTCTAATGGCGCGAAGAAACGCCCATTCCCCAATGAGCCTGAACCTGGGCTGGAAGCACTGTTTCTACATATTAGTATGGGCCTATCATCGTTACAAGAGATGCTTACTTTGAGGTTGGTTGACTGGTTAGTCGACTAGACGCTCGTGTAGAATTGATTGGATCGGAAGGTCTTCGCCTGGTCATCGGAGCTGGATGATAAAAACATTTATCGTTGATTCTTTTTGCGATGCATCGGCGACATATCGGCCGATCATGGTCACATCGCTGTTTGGATCTTCGACAGGGTTCACACGACTGCAAAGTGCCATTTTTGCGCGTTACTGGGGACGCAGAACGGCGATCGTTTACCATGGCTCGAGAACCAAGGCATATAGGTATCCGATTAAGAAAAGAAAGGGAAAAATATACCCGCGATGGTTGGCAGTTTGCCTCATCCAAGTTAGGCTTAGCGTGCCACAGGAAATCCGAAGTATGAGAAAATGACATTTGACAGCTATTACTCTATGACTTTATATATATTTCGACACATATATTGTAGACCTCTACTGACCCCCAATATCCTTTCTCATAAAAACTGTCTTTGTATCCCAAACTTTCCCATTCTTATCCGGGACCCGATAATAGTTCTGCACAGTCTTGATCAATTGGTAACCCCGACGAGCATACCATTCCTCGTTCGTAGTCTGTAGACGATAAGTTACTTGACCTCAAATTGTATAATCATACTTACCTTTGGAATACCCCCGTAAGTTACATTTGCAAATTCCTCTCTTTTCTGGTCATCTTTCTGAACCGTGTCTAGCATCAATATCCTGGCTAGTAGTGGCTCTCGGGCTGCCATGTCCTCGACTTCATCCATTGTAGCTCGCCCGATTCCCTGGCCCTGGATGGACTTCTTAACGTAGAATGTCTTTATCCAGAAGATATTCTCAGCTGGGAGGTCAAACTCAATGTGCTCTGCATCAGGGTTCTTGGAATCTAGTGAAATGTGACCAATGGGGATGAAGTTTTCTTTTGTCGGCTCACGTGGGACACCATTGATTGTTGTGGCTGTGTCTTGAAGTATTTCATCATTCTAGTCACATGTTAGTTATTTCCTTTTGGTTACTTCGTTCTCTTTACTTTTGGCGATATCGCTTGTGACTCATCTGATAGCAGGACCTTTCCACAAAATGTAAGTATTTTCGACTTGTATATGTGGTTGAATGCAACAAAAGAGTATGTCATATTTTGATGGAACTCACAACCCAATAGATACACTTCTCGCCTTTGAGCTGTTGCCCCTTCCATTTTGTCTCAACCTTATCCTGGTCCCAACTGCATTCGACTCGCTGCGATACAAGATACCTCACATGAACGTCCGAATTGGGATCCCAGGGAAACAGAGTCACTTTCAAATTTGAGCCCATTGTGATTGCAAGACACACTTGAGTATCGTAATTCTAGGAGTTAAAGAGCTCCAAGGTCTCCAGAGAAAAGATAAGCCCTGATGATTTATAAGCTGAAGTTATTATTAACAAAAGTTAAAATCTAACCAATCCCAATCAACCAGATTAACCAGGAGGCGGGGTATATAAGACACGAGTCAATCACGGCCGGGGCTTTGCAAGGCGAGAATTATTCATTGTCGGGCCACTTTCTGCCTAAGAGCTAAACATACTCCAAGTACGTGTTTATTCGGTTTTCGGCACGATCTGGTCAGCCCCGTCGGTTGACGATGGCTTGGTCGCCTTTCCTAGCTCTGAGCTTATAGATGATTGGGGGTTCTCACCCGCGGCTAGCTGATGGTCGAGCCGAGCCTTTTCCTCGTCCGTGGCCCCCGTGAGATTAACAGCAACCTCCTCGCCGAAGTTCTTGGCGATTTCCTCTAGGGTAAGACCAGCAGTTTCCGGGAAGAAGAAGTAGATAACTACAATTTTGGTTAGCGGAATCTTAGTTGGCTGGTTGATCTTGATGTGACCAGGAAAAAAACATACCTGGAATGAAGAATGCAGACCAGCAAATAATGACAAGATAGTATTTCCAGCCAACGTTGCCGAAGCCCATGGGGGCGGTTTGCAGAAGGATGAGGGTGGCTGGGTATGTCAGTTGGAATTTGGAGGCGAAATTGCAACGAAAAACTTACAAGCAAATTGGCCGAAGAGAGAAAAGCCCATGCCAATTGGACGAATTTCAGTCGGGAAGATCTCCGAAACGTAGAGGTACATCGTGGTGTCGCAGAAAGTACTGCAGGAATGTGAGCTCATTGTACGCAGCGATCTTGATATGTTGAAATTTGACTTACCCCTGGAAGGCTAGATAAAGGTACATGAAGAATATACCAAATCCATTCCCGACCTTGTTGGTTGTACCGGCATACTGGGCAGTCATAGCTGCCAGACAGGATGTAGAGATTATAATACCAACAAAGCCTATCATGTACATGCCACGCCGGGAATTGACTTTATCATGGAGCCAGGCACCTAGAGGATTGTAGATCACGCCTGAGATTGGTTAGAAAACCGTGTAATTAGTAGATTCTGGGTGTCTACTCTCACCAGCTGTTGTCAGCCAGACAGCACTCAATAGCAGAGGCATGCCTCCCTCCATGCCCAAATTCGTGTATAGAAGAACGGCATAGTTGTTCTAGTCGTTGTCAGTAGGATAAACTTTTCAAGTAGGTATCACCACACTCACAATGATCAAAGGTCCGCCGAATTCAGCGCCCCATTGGGTAAGGAAGCCGATCGCCATCCGCTTTCGGTATGTTTTTCTTGTAAAGACAGCCTTCCACACGCTGCCATAAGTAGCCAATCTCTCAGCCTCTAATCGGATTTGCTCTTTTGTCTGGAAGAACTCTTCCTTGGCAGCCAAGTTGTTCGGGTCATCTGGTGATTCGCGGAGCCGTTCAAGAACATACTGCGCCTCGTCGAGCTTACCCTTTGATATCAACCAGCGAGGAGAGCGCGGGAGCCAGGGAGACCCCAGGAGCAGCACTAACGCAGGCAGACATTGCAGGGCGAGAGGAAATCTCCAGCCAAACTCAGAAAGAGAGCCTGTTGCATAGTAGCAAGCATAACCCACCCATCCAGAAAGCATATATCCAAAGACCAGGAAAATGGCATGGTGGCCGACAAGCCAGCCGCGTCGCAGAGCACTCGACATCTCGGAAAGATACATAGGGCAGACGGTTACGAGGATACCGATTCCAAGGCCACAAATAAAGCGACCAGCCTGGAACATGCTGAGAGTTGTCAGTGCCAGTCCAATTGAAATATGACAGGAGGAAGTGACATACGCCAGTGAATTAGAACCAGCCTGAAGTGCTCCTCCGAACAGTGAAAAGAAGGCACCGAACTGGATGTTCGCCTTTCGGCCGAAGAAATCACACGACCACATTATAAAAAGTGTACCAACAGCACCGCCAGCACTAAAAACACCATTCGCTGTCGAGATCGCAGGGGTAGTGATGGTCGCGTATCCCGGTTCACCCTCAGCGGGCAGGCCGAAGTAGGCATACCATCCCGGCTGCCCGATTGTACTAGAGATAATCGAAGAGCAATATCCATATGTCTGTTGCAATATTAGTAAATAGTTGCCGTGTACTATATTCTTGAACTCACCATCGACCCAATAGCAACAAAAACGATAACCAGCCTGTTATAGGTACTGGTTTGAAACCCGAACCTACCCATGATGCTATGTAGTTACAATTTTCAATAAATCAAGGACATACAATAAAGCCAGGTTATGTGGAAGAAATTTCAACGTCTTCGGCAGGGGAATACTCCCTAGCTGATAACAAGTGAGGGGGGCTACAGCCCTGTGGAGTTGTGGCTGCATAAAATTCGTGGGAATACCACTAGTATGTCGATCACGCGGCACTTCTTTGAGTCCAGAGACTCTGGAAATACTCTCAACATGTTAGAAGCCAAGGGTCGCTTGCTGAAATCCGGTTCCACCATGCTATGTGTATCACTTACGTTGGTTATGCGAAACCCTGGAGTACTTAAGGATTCCGCGTTTTCGAAATCATTGCAGATCCAGTCTAACGCTATGCAGTCCACAAATTAAATCCCCACTACGACGTCCGTGAAAGGTCCATGCGGTGTATGCTAGCTCATCACGCTGTACGGAGTGCGGAGTACACACAAAGTTCGATTAGAACGAGACTACGGCATCCCCGGGCCCTATAAATACGTTTTCCCATAACTCTGACTAGCAGAAACGACAATTACAACAGCGGAACGATGGCCAGGTTTCCCTTTGACACCCCATTTGACCAGCTCCCGAACCCAAAACAGGTTTGGCTAGGCAAGCCAGGTAGCTATGAAGAGGGTCTGGGAAAGCTAGCTATTCTTACCCCTGAAGTCGTCGCCGCGGCTTCCGCCAGCGAGATCAGATGTGGTCGACGCGTAACGATGGGATGGGAGATGACGAAATTAGATTATCCTAATCTGAACCGCCAACCATGTCATCATGAGATTGTGCCTCTTCTGGGAGGTGTGGCATTCGATGATATCTATACGATGAACCCACGTGAGTTGAGAGAAATTCAATCTTTCCCCTTTCTGTTTCCTTTTTTTGCAATATATTGATTGATGGCAGAGCAAAGTAGCCAATGGGATGGCCTCCGCCATTTTTCTCAGTCAGTGCCTGGTCAATCTGAACGTGTGTTCTATGGTGGAACAACTAGTGAAGAAATCAATGATCGCCAAAATGATCGAATTGGTCTCCAGCATTGGGCCCGAGAGGGCATTGCAGGTACTCATCCCTTTCACATGAATCCCCTGATATTATCTCACACAGTAGCAATAGGTCGTGGAGTCTTGATCGACTATGCTACATGGGCCGAGAAAAGAGGGATTAAATACACCACATTTTCGACCCACCAAGTGCGGTTTACCGACATCCTCGAAATTGCCAAGGAGAGCAACATCACGTTCCAAAAGGGTGATATTCTTTTCGTCCGTGTAGGAGTGACCAAGGAGTGGGACATGTCCATGACAGACGCACAAAAACGAGCTTATGCGGATAACCCCAGCCCAGAGCATGCTGGAGTCGAGGCGACCACAGAAGTCCTCCGCTGGCTGTGGGACACTGGATTTGCCGCCATCGCAGGTGATGCAATCAGTTGGGAGGTGAGCAATTAGAAAATGGACCCAGAAATTCTCGCCATGTGGCAAGTCAATCAGGGAAATTAACTGACAGACCCACAGGTCTACCCACCACAATCCCCTGACATATTCCTCCATGAATATGTTCTTGCTGGATGGGGAATGCCGATCGGTAAGCTGACGGAGCGTTTTGTCCCATTTCTGCAGATCCATTATATTCACTAGTAAATAACAGGGGAACTATTCGATCTTGAGGCGTTGGCACGCACCTGCCAAGAACTCCAGAGGTGGAGCTTTTTCGTGGCATCCGTTCCTTTGAACATGCCCGGTGGGGTTTCCTCGCCTCCGAATGTGATGGCGATTTTCTAAAATCCTATTGGCTGCCGAGTACAACGTGTTTTGTACATTTAGGCGGATTAGTTTGAGATATATCCAATCAAGATCCAATAGTCATTGTCAGCAGGGGTTGATGGTATGTGATATGTAAGCCCTCTTGACAGGCAATTTCAGGTGGTGCCGTGTTCCAAGTGTATAATTCACATGCTAGCCCCACTATATTGTACAAAAGAAGCAGTTCCGGAAGCAACGGGACAGTTTGGGGGAGATCTGTCATGGATTGCATGTGGTAAATTATGTTATAGATTGTGGGTCGAAGGCTCGGGGCGAACGTACCAGACGGAAACACATATCGGCACGGCAGCAGATTCCATATGAAGAATAACCGTTTAGCATATACATACTCCGTACTGTGAATAATGATCTGCGATGCAATTACCTAGTTGAGTTAAAAAAGGGAGTACACTACCAATTTGGATTTTGTCTCATATTTCTGACTTCGTTGTTCCTTCAGGGCTATCAGAACTTCCCACCTCTCCACCATCCTGCAGAGCTGCAGAGGGCAACCCCCGCAATCCACAATGCAAGGTCCACTCTACTTGACACCTCGAAACTATGCCGTCGTGGGTCAAAAGTTAAATTATGCTTTACTCCGCGCAACCATGGTTGATGGGAGCCGTTTGTATCCACTTCCCGCGTATACCACCTAAGCTTTGGCCACTACAACTCAATTTTATGCGCAGAAATTGTAATTGCAGTTGCTATTGATATCGTCGTAAACCTTGGGAATACCTATGTACGTATCGTTAGTATGTATATATATGTCTGGGGTGAGCTATTGCTGTAAAATTCTTCGTTCACTTGATCCCGGCATTTTAATATGTACATACAGTAGCGAGAATTATAAGAAGAGTGACAGGCCCGGTATATACAATGTGTTATTTGAAAGACAGCTTTAAAGCTTGAATGCCTGCCACATTATACTTTGTATGCTACTTTTCCACTGTGCGTCAGGGCCATACAGCGTCAAAACCAGAAAAAGAAGATTGGCGAACTTACTATCGAGGAACGAGTCCTCAAACACTACATTATTCGCGGACCTCTGAATAATGAACTCCGGCTATCTATCTTTGTTTATGGGCAGATAACTGTGCCAAGGGTATCATGGTGCGCACCAGCAAGCGCCAACTTTTCAAAGACTAGATATCTTAGGTGAAATAAGAGTAATGTCTAAAATAGAACACTATACGGAGTATATCAAAATTGTATTTGTATAAACAGAGAAGAAAGATGCTAGATGCTTTATTCCTAATAGCACGCTTGAAATTTCATCCCAAAGTTTGAACTAGACTTCCTTTACACTATCTATTATATTTTCTTATATCTCCTAACTATCTCGAGGGATAAGACAATTCACGTCATGTTTATGATGTGACAAAGTATTCTTTATATTGGCAGGCTGGACAAAAGATACCTAATTTATTAAAATTTGGCATTTTCTGGGGCGCATCAACACTAGGTCCTTACTAGTAGTGTTAATACGCTTTAATAGAGTTCCCTTTGACAGTATTTGCTTCTTTCAGCTCAGGGGAGCCGATCATGGGCGGTCATAGCCCAATTCGGAATGCATATGCAGTTTGTGGAAGCAACCCAGTTTAATATTTGACCCAGTTTTCGAGCCAACTTCCTGTCTAGATTCCGAGGCCGTGATATCATCGCTTAAAGGAAGGGGCTGCTGATACACCTGCCCCCCGTTACCAATTCTAAATTTATGATGGATTTCATGTCGTTGTTAGAACGAGGCTCTGGGGATGCGTCCATTGATCGGAGTGTACAGCAATGGAACTACGCCTGCCAGTCATTATGTATCATCGGCATGACAGTTTTCTTCGGTCTTCGTGTTTATACTCGATTGTACATTCTCAATGGATTTGGGAAGGAGGATTGTGAGTGAAACTTCGGATGGAAGAGCACAAAGCAGAGAAATGTTGATAGTCTCCACAGGGACATGTTCAGTTGTCTGGGTATGGCTACCACGTGGAAAGAGGGAGGCAACATAGGCTAACACAATATCTCGAACAGTTCCTGGGTGTTTGTTACTAAATTATTGCTCTCATCAGTATGTCCCTAGTACCACAGACGACAAACTGTATCTAACGGACGAGCAGTGGGTCATTATGGAGGAGGTTTACACTGGTTGGATGTCCCGGATGAGAACAAGATTCCTTTCCAAAAGGTATGCAAAGCACTCAAACACTCTCATTCAGACTTCTGACTCTCTAGACTATCTACGCAACAATGGTCATGTATGGACCAACAGCGTATCTCACAAAACTGTGCCTTCTCTGGATCATGACTCGCGTATTCAGTCCCTTCCGAAAAACCATCATGTTTATTAGGATATTCATGGGAATCATGTTGGCCTACTACATCCCGGCTGTCATTGTCAAATTCCGAATCTGCAACCCCGTCGCTAGATTCTGGGACCAAACGATCGACGGCACATGTTTAGACCAGACATCAATCATCTTGGCCGACGCTGTCGTCAGTGTAGTTAGTGATATGATCGTTCTCATTTTCCCATTGCCATTGACTTTGAATCTGCAAATGTCTACAAAGAGAAACATGCGGGTTATGGGTATTTTGGGAGCGGGCGGCCTGGCTGTTGCGGCCAGTATCATACGGCAGGCATTTATTGTCATTACCGGACAGTCGAAGGATGTTTCTCGTGCGTTTATGAGAATTAACATGCTAGGGTATCTTCCTCTCGGCCTATCCTCTTGACTAAATATTCTAACTGAAAAAATTCTTTCCAGTAACGCAGAAGTCTCCATCGGCATGATATGTACCTGTCTCCCTTCCCTCTCCGCTCTCATCATCCGCATCTACCACGAATATTCCAGTAACAAAGCAACCCTCGAGTCTGACTACAAAATGAGCACGATACGAAATCAGGGCACAATGTGCCGAAGCAAGAATCCAATGAGTGTTACGGGGACCGGCTCAGATGAGGATGTGCTCATGTACAATGTGCAGGGAAATCCGAAAATTGAAACCATTATCCACGGGGATCGTGAGAAAGGAAGTTCGAGAACATTGACATTTGATGGCATAGGAGTGACCCGTTCTGTTGATGTGTCAACTTCCGTAGAGGCTCGGCAGGAGGCATAAAACAACGGAGAAGGGCAGATAATAACAATATCTTTTGAATATATTAGAAGATGCCAAGGCCTGAAGTGTACCTTGTGCGCCTTAGCCGCCTGATGTACCTGAGGGATATGCAGGTCATAGAAGACGGAGAACAAAAGATCCCGTCGCTATGACCCAGAACCCCCTGATCTACCCGTGATCTAATGTTTTATATATATACGTACCTAGATGTACCGCCATAATCGTTCCTGAAGCCCGCGTGGCATATCTATAGATACCTAAGTAAAGATATTAGTTTACTCACTTTTTATGAATATTCCACATAATATATACAGTTGTAGTGAATGATACGAAAGTACGAGAATCCTTAGACAGGGATTACTCGCATTGAGGGGTCACTGCCTGTTCGCCCCCGCCCCTTCACTTAGACACTTGTGTTTGTCCTTTGGAAACTCAATTTTTCTTCTATTCGAATTTCTATAAGCCCTCCATGTCGCTCACACGCCTCCCAGTGGAGCTCATTCACATAATCGTCAAGTTTCTCGAGGAAGCGCGTTACCTCAACTCTTTGGCGCAGACATGTTCGCGCTTACATGTGCTGCTGAACCCGGTCCTTTATCAGAACAACAATCGCTCATTGCATGGATTCCCCCTTGTATGGGCAGCGAAGCATAGCTCTGAAGCGACTCTCAAACGAGCATTTGATGCTGGAGCTTCCACACACTCCTGTGGTTATAACTTTAGACGATCGCTCGTCGCGGCAGTGGACAACAGCCATGAGACTATCGTGCGCACGATACTGGAACAAAACATAGATCCTGGTATATTCACACAAGATCAGAGATGCGAGTTGTGTGAAGATCAGAGATCCGAGGCTGCCTCGAAAGTCCTACATCCATTATATTTGGCGGCAGTACGTGGCGACGTGACCATTGTCAAGCTCTTACTTGCTCATAAGGTCACTTTCGAACATGACCATGACTGTTGCGGTGAAACATGCTTCGATCTGGCGTTTGCGGCAGTAGAAAACGGACACCTAGCCGTTGTGAAAGTTCTCATCGAGGCTGGCTATGCTTTGAACGACACCCAAAGCGTATACTGGCATAAACAACCACTCCACGCTGCAGTCCTTCAGGGTGATACGAAAATGGTTGAGTACCTGCTGGATGAAGGGTACGAACCCTCGCCTCAAGAGGAGCCACCTCTCATGTCTGCCGCTAGAAATGGGGACATGAATATGGTCAAATTGCTCCTGGAGCGAGGAGCAGACCCTAACATGAGATTTTGTGGCTTGATGGCCCTTTCTTGTGCGGCTGGTGATGGCCATGCGGAGATCATGGAAGTGCTCTTAGACCATGGAGCGGATCCCGATCCTGATATGGCTCAAGGTTGGCTGAGTACACTCTACTACGTTGCTATACATGGTCAACTGCAGATCCTCGATCTTCTGTTGGCGCGTGGCGTGGACATATATCCCAAGGAACCAACAAAGAAATGCATCTTGTTATCATCGATAATCGGAAATACAGGTTGGCGATCACTTGAGAGGCAGAAACAGGCTGCTTTTGCTGCTTTTTTTCGAACCTTCGTCGACTTTGAGGACATGATAAACGACAAAAAGGACGAAGCACAAGCCGAGGTTCTATATATAGCTATTGGCTATGGGTGGGATGATATCGTGAAGCGTGTTCTCGAGAACGGCTTTTCTGCAGACGGGATCTATCGTCGCTGTGAGACGCGGTACGAGAGGCCCATACTCCAAGCCATCGACAACGGCCATATTGGAATTACCAAACTCCTTGTCGAGCATGGTGCCAATATACAGGGGTACCAAGGGGAAATCAAGGCCCTTGTCGAGCGTGGCGCCAGTACACAGGAGTCCCCGGGAGAGATCATGGATGAAGGCGCACTTTCCTTGGCAATCCAATTGGGCAATGTACAAATTGCTGAGCTTTTGCTCGACCACGGGGCTGACATAAACTGCACAAGCAGCCGTGGAGAAACAGTTTTGGCCGAGGCCGCAATGGTATCTGCAGACATGTTTCGCATGTTGCTTGATCGAGGAGCTGATCCGACAAAAACCCCATTATCTGCTGACGGCACTTTCAATCCATCCTCTGGCGAAACCGCTATCACTAGAGCATTGTACTTCGGTGCAGTGGAGGTGGTACAAATATTGGTGGACCGAGGTATCGCATTGGAAATGCCTCCATTGCCCAAGCAGCAACAAAGGCCCAGGAACCACCAGGGTCCCAATTTCCTAAAGAGTCCTAAGAAATTGATAGAAGAGGCATTCTTGGGAGGAGAAGAAATGGCGGAGTTGGTCTTGGATCGGGGCCTATTGAAAATTGACCCTGAGAGCAGCGAAGCACAAGAAGGGTTAGTGCATGCTGTGCAATTTGGAATGACTGGAGTGGTGAAGCGGCTACTTGAACGAGGAGTTGATCCCAAATTACCGTCACTCTACACTCAGCTATCATTGCTGGTGGCTGCAACATATTCACCTCACAATGAAGGTAGCAGTAATGCTACGGCCATTCTTGATCTGCTCCTAGCCCATGGGGCTGATATCGAGGAACGGTGTTATCCTGGCATGACTCCCTTGTACCGGATCGTCATGCATGTGAATGCCAAAAAGGAGTGGGTTGCCGACCAAGCAGAGGTACGACTCTTGCTGGAGAGAGGTGCAGATCCCTTCGCGGAGCATGACCACTGGGGTGTAATTGTGACAGAGACAAGTGATGCCCATGCTCATTCCGACTCGCCATTCATGAGTAGACGGTCAATTCCCAATCCCAATACCGGGCCTGATGATGACGATGACCATCCTCCTAGCAGAATGGTTAAATTTGTGCGGCAGCGCGGGAGTTTGACAGGCCAAGGCGGACACGATGACCCATTCCTAGCATGTATGAGGCTGGGCAACAAAGCAGTTCTCAAACTCATGCTTGACGCGATTGATCGGAAAGGAATTCCCTTGGAGGAGTTGAAGCATAGACTTGACCGAGCCCGGATTGAAGCGACTGAGAACGGGAACCTGCAACTTCTACATATTATAGAGGATTATTACTGGGCGAAAAGATATCCGTGTAAGTAAGAAGATTGGTTCACAATACCGAGACGCTATTTGCAAATAGATTGACTTGGATGATGCCGAAAAGACCCGCTCAAACGTATAGATAGAACAAGTGCCCTGCGCAGAATGGAAAACATGCAGAGTCAAAATCAAGAGATCTTTCCGATCCTCTTCCTTCCAATATCAATCTTGGATTTCAATCTGGGCTTTTTGTTAGTAAAGTAGATCAAGACAAGTGGAAAAGTGAGAAAAGGGTGTAAACGAACATATCAGCCTCCTCATCCGCCAACTTCAGCAGTTCATTCTGCACCTCGAGCTCCTCATTAATCTGCGTGCCAAGCTCCCTCTGTCGAATGATGATCTTCCTCAGCTCATCCACATTATCATCCTGACTCTGCATCATCTGCCTCTGCAACTGCAGCACCCCATCGTTGTCAAGCTCTCGAGTTTGCTCCGTCTCTTTACCAAGGACCCTGCCCGCTCGCGCCGGCGTCCTACGCCCACTAGCCGCATCTCCAGCGACATTCCCACCATTCATCAAAGCTTCTTTATCTTGGATAGATGCGACAGTATGGTCAAGCCGGCTCTTAGTTGCCATAGCATGCAAGAGGTCTTCCAGGCCGTCCTTTTCCTTGCGCGCATTAATGAGCAGGTCTTTTCGTCGGCGGATCTCGCCTCCACCGAGACTGGACGATGCAGAGCTCTTATCTCCGCGTCCTATATTCTTTAGTCCTTCGTCTAGAGTGGTGATCATTGTCCCCGCACGGACAAGACTACCCTTCGCCTGTGCAGAGCTCTCGTGTTGCTTCTGGGGCGTTGCCTCCTGATCTCTGCGAGATAGTTGTAGTCGTGCATCATGGAGATGATTCTTCATGTCCCGGTAGTAGTCGAGCCATAGTGTCGGGTCTGTGATAGGTGCGTTTGTAGCAGCTGGGTCTGTGATGGCGGCGTGGAGTCGTGTGGATGTTTTTGTTGATCCGTTGCCAGTTGATGCAACTGCGGTGGGGAGGTTGAGGAATGCACGCCACGCGGGCGAGGTACGCCAGCGCCCATCTTCAGACTCATTGATCGCGCAGAGGTACTCCTCTAGGCCGCGACGGCGGTCTTCACGCAATCGTTCGTTCGAAACGGTTTTTGAAAACCATGTTTTTGAAGGTAAGGGAGCTGGCGGAGGAGCATTCGTTTGGGAGATAAGAGTGCTGTGGAAGGTTGAGAAGTCCGAGTAGCGTTTTGGCACCGTGAAGGAACGGAGCGGGAGGCGGAGGGTGATGTGGTAGACGGTGTGTGGCGGGGAGGTGTTTGAGAGGGTAGTATTCGGGATAGCTATTTCAACATTCGGCGCCATTTCGATTAAAATTGGAAACGTATTATTTCCCTCAAAAGTCGGCGAAAACAAAGAGATATGGAGCTGAGGTTGATGACGCAAAACCTTGGGAAAGCTTAGACCAATTAAGTACCCGACCTCGGGATGATCACTACGTAACTATACGGTGAACACAAGACATGGGCACGTTGTAACACGGAATTAACATTAAGTAACAATGGGTATATGCAAATCAAATTTAATCCCAGACCTCTCGTTGCGCTAACAGATCTCGCTGGCCAAAGAACTCACCGACTACTGTAATGATCATGTCGAGCAGGGCATGGGTCTGTATCGACCAATCGTCTTCTTCGTCACATTTAGCAGGTGTCTCAACGGACTCCGAAATAGTCTGCAGCCTAACTTGCAAGCGCATCTTGGCTGCCTGCAAGTCGGATTGCTCTAGCGATACATCAGGCATGCTAGAGTCTTTTGCTTCCGCGGTCTCCCGCAATTCGTCTTGTTTGTTTTCATCCTCATTTGGAACTGTAAGCTCCGACTGAGACCCTTCCTTGTGCTCTTCCTCGACTTGGGCTGTGGGTTTCGGCTGAGTTTCCTGCTTGGTCGCTTTCTCATCCTGGACTATAGATCCCTGCTGAGCTTCCTTGGTATCTTTCTCATTATCGGCGAGATTACCACGTTGAGTTTCTTCTTTTGGTTGGGTTGACACAGAAGAATCGACCTCCTCCTCATACTCGTCATTTTCTAGCTCTTGCACCTTGCGCAAAATCGTCGCAGCTCGTTTGCCCAGATTTCGAACAATTCCCACCTCTCGGGTAGAAAGTTGCCCAACCTCACGGCACTTTCCCAACAAGCCCCAAGCCCAGGCTCCAATGCGCCGTACGCGCTGGGTGTCATCACCCCGCACAACATCAGACATCATCCGCGCTAGTATTTCCAGGACTTCTAACACACTTTCCATGTCCATGCTGGCCAGTTGAACCATGCGTGGTTCAACCGTGACCAAAAGCCGGCGCCATGTTTTATGCGCAGAAGTGGCCTTTCGGGGGAGACTGATAGGGTGATCATTGTCGAGGGTGTTGATAGCACCAGCGGGTGGACTGCATCGCAGGGTCGACCGTAAGAGTATGAATCGATGTCGGAGAAGATTGTTGTAGGATCCTTGTGCATCGGAGTAGAGTTCGTCGAGCTTTGAAGGGGAAAGTGCGGCCTTGTTTTCGTTCAGATCATCTACAGGAGCAATATAGGCTTCGTCCTCATAAAAGCCTGCTGGCAAAGGAGGATTATTTGGGTCAAGTAACCTTAGATCGCGTTGCGCATTGGATGCTGAGACTGATGGGTCTGTGGACTGAATAGGCGCAGAAAATAGCACAGGTAGTGAGTTTGCTTCGGATCTATCGAGCGAAAATTAGTTCAAATTTGAATCACGAGATACGCAAACTGGGAAAGTCTCGGCATCGTTTAAGAGGCGAAGAAAAAGATATTTAGACCTTAGGTCAAACATACCGAACCATGCGTAGATATTCCAATCCATCATCGGGATCATCGTACAGCAATTCATCGCCTCCATCATCCAAACCCGGAAATGCGCTCTTCTGGCCATAGAGGGGATGCTGACGGGGACGCTCATAAGACGCTGTCGAAGACGCTTCATCTTCATCCTCATCATAAGATATCCGAGGACGTTTCAAGGAGCGGGGCGACATGATGGCGTTTCTCTTGTCGGGCATAGTGAGGTGAAGGTGATACTTGGTCATCTAGGGTCGAAGGAGCTTGGGCCATCTGCAGACAGCTCAATGGTGCTTGCAACAATATGGACTTGACTGCCTATTTTTTTGAATGTGACAAGAGATACATAGAATAAGCAATGGATTAAATAATTCATTACCATAGTTATCTATTCTACTCTCATAATCCTAGATATAGCATTGGAATTTACAAGCAAACCCAAGGCGGTGTAAAATAATTGTTTATCGGAGGCGGGGACCTGCATCTGCTGGCAAAAAAGATAAGGATCGTCATCCTATACATCTTCAATTGACTCCCCTCATGTCCTTTTCGTCGTTTACTCTCCACTTACTTTCCTTAGATTTTTTTTTCTACTGGCCTCAATTGACAGTCATTTCTGTTTCCCTTCTCAATCAAGTGAAGGAAAATTTGTCTAACAATCCCGCTTCACATGAGATGACCAGTGTCTTTGCCTTTCTCAGAAGCGGTTCGGTCTCTCTGTTGCTTCTTCGTCCCCATACTCATCCCTCAAACATCCCATAAGAATATTTTGCACACACTCGTGCTCCACGATGTTTACTTGAAAACTTCTTGCTTGTTTGATTTGCGAGATGTCAAGTCTGATTATTGAGTCCTCCGAACCCATGACCTCTCACCGATATGTTCACCTCCCCACAGAGGTCTTAATACATATCGCCAAATTCGTTCTTGATGATTGGTGCAATCTTGAGGTCCCCAGTTCCCAAGACACACTGCGAAGATTCTGTTCTGTTTCGCGCCAGTGGTACTCTGCTGGCATCGAATATCTCTACTACCGACCTCTACTTGACCGAGGGAACAGCTTTTCACTATTCACCAGCACTGTGTGCCCGCCAATTCGCTCCCGGCAACGCAAAGTGGACTTGGGCTCGCTCGTTCACATCCTGAACCTCGGACTATTGGTACATCACAGCTCCAATAGCTTGACGGCACGGCTTCTAGGCCGAGTGAAGAAAAATCTGGAGATATTTGTTGCTCCAAGGGTCTCTTTCGCGTAAGTACATGTTTATTGACAACCAAAATATCCTATCTAGTCCTAAACCAATTCCTTTCTCTAGCGTCAATAGCCTTGCGCCTTTAGCCAAGTGCAAGGAGCTTTCCTTTCTTTGTCTTGACTCCGTGGCTGATCCAATTCCGCTTTCTGCCCTCAAGAAAGCCACCAGCGGTCTTGATAAACTGAAAACGATTGAGCTTTCACCTTCAATGTCTATCACGGATGATGGTTCCACTGATGATTGGCCACCCAATCTGAAATTACTCAAGATTGGCGGGAAATTTGACATCGAACAAATGTCTTCTTTCAGGTGGCCCCCCAATTTGGTAGAATTGACACTTTGTGGTTGCGTGGATCTAGACACTTCCGTCTTGGAAGAGATTCTTATCAACGAGCAGCTCAGCACCACGCTTGAGCGGTTGACCATTCACCGTTCCAACCGCGAGATGTTTGAGGAGGGACCGTCCGGCATCTTATCAACTCTCGTTGCTTTGGAGTGTCTCCGGATACCCGTTGATCTGCTTTACGACGTACTCATTCTTCCTGCATTTGACCCAATAGGTTCTCCTATGCCAATTCGTGAGCTAGAGCTTACAGCACCATATGACGAGGATTTTTCTACGGTGATTGATCCCGATGAACTTTGCAAGGCCTTGAAAATGAATCTTTCCCGAGTGTGCTATATTGGTATCAGCCCTGACTGTCTTGACATAATACCCGAAGCATCACATGCCAAAATTGACAAGTGGGTGTGGAAGAACATTGACAAATGTCCTGAGGCGGAACTCGATTGTCTTTCTGACATGGGTCTCGTTGTCATGGACAGTGAACCATCCTGCTAAGCGCCTATGCAGTTTTGCATACATATCACTTTACATCAGCCTGTTATAAGTTATATTACCATCCAGGCAGCTATTTTCTGCGCGATGTATAATAGCACAATCCATAAAACAAATTTAATGGAGCAGGAATTCTAGTTGAACTAGAGAAGATGTTTAAGAGGATAAACACCAATAGTGAAAATTTTAGTTAAGCTGTGGTTCATATTATACTCGGCATTGACTCGGAACCATGCCTTTTTTTTCCAGCTTTAAATCAAAGGGAAGTGGAGATGTTTGAAAGTTGTAGAGACGTAGAAAGAGTGGGGAAATTCGGACGGAACTTCTGGCCGACAGGGGAACCTGACAATGACGTACATTTCCCTTTGTACACATTCCACCATGAGATCGCAAACTCTTTGGCGGTCATTTGGCCTACTGCAACGCCAATCGCCCTGTTGGAAAACTATCACTCACCGAGCTATTCAAACAGCTAGTTCTCAACCCGTCCCCAACTTCGCATTTGCATTTGAGTGAGTCTTGACCAGCGGAACCAATCCACTCGATTTGATTCTCACAAAATACAGCATTGATGGCGTCCTCCTCCGCGCATCGAGACCTATACCCGGTGCCGCCGACTCGCTAGCTCTCCTGAAGGAGCAAGGCATCCCCTTTATTCTGCTCACCAACGGCGGCGGTAAACACGAGACAGAGCGTGTCGCGGAGATTAGCGAGAAACTAGGAGTCCCTTTGGATGCTACGGACATCGTACAGAGTCACTCGCCCTTTGCTGAACTGGTCAAGGGATCGGACGAGGCGAGCGCTCTGGAACACAAGTGTGTGTTAGTGGCCGGAGGCGATGGAGATAACTGTCGGCGCGTGGCAGAACAGTACGTCAAGGACCCTTTTCTGCTGCTAAATGGTATATGCTAAGCAATGGTAAAAGGTACGGGTTTAAGAATGTTGTCACCCCCGCGGATATTCTCATGGCCAACTCTGCTGTCTGGCCGTTTTCGAAGAACTTCAGCGACTATTATAAAACATTTGCCCGACCACTTCCGAGCCCCATTGACTTCAAAGATCCATCGAAGAGTTTGAAGATCGACGCCATCTTTGTGTTCAATGACCCTCGTGATTGGGCATTGGACACTCAGGTTATTATAGACCTCCTCCTCTCGTCTCAAGGCCGTATGGGCACTTTGTCTGAAAAGAACGGCCACATTGATCTTCCCAACCATGGATACCAACAGGATGGCCAGCCCCATCTGTACTTCTCTAACCCAGATCTGTGGTGGGCCGCCGCCTACCCCTTGCCCCGTCTTGGCCAGGGCGGGTTCCGAGAAGCCCTTGAGGGCGTTTGGGCTGCGACTACAGGTGGACCCAGCAAGGGTATTGAGTTGAAGAAGACCGTGATTGGCAAACCTTATCAATTCACCTACGAGTTTGCAGAGCGTCAATTGCTTCGAAACCGACGAAGAACCTTTGGAAGCTCTGCAGATCTCACGCCTCTGGAAAGAGTATACATGGTTGGTGATAATCCAGAGTCGGATATTCGAGGAGCAAACTCCTATCGTAGTGAAATCGGCAGTAGCTGGCACTCGATCCTTGTCCGCACTGGTGTATACAGTGGCGGAAAGCCTGCGTGGGTTCCTCAGACAATTGCTGATGATGTGCACAAAGGTGTCAAATGGGCAATGAAGAGCTCGAGTTGGCCTGCTGCGTGATTGTCAAGGGATGCTAGACACTCTATATGGATATGAAGATCAGCATGCACATGGCGCCGGTTGTATATTTATGTGTGTTTATTCTAAATATCTACCAGCGCCAGACCCACATAAGCATGTCTAATACATATTATTCAAACGATACAGTAATAAATGTAGTTATGTATAACTGCCTTGTATGCATGTATACAACAACTGTAGATTAGATCTAGGTCAAGTCACCACACCGCCTACCCCTCTTGGAGCATGGCGGGGTGAGTCAAACGGAACACATTTCTCTGCAGCTCTACTCACAATCAGCCTGCATTAAGTCCTGCAAATTTCTCAGGATAGAAAAGTATTGAGGTAGGATCCACTGCTCCCAATCGCCAATCTGTCCCCTCTAATTGTCCTCGCAGCACTATGGCCGACTCCGAATTGCCCCACCGTCCCAAGCCCGAGGCCCAGGATGCCTCCGCTCCCGCCGCGGAAGGTGAGACCAAGAGCGCCAGCAAGAACGCTCTGAAGAAAGCCGCAAAGGATAAGATCAAGGCAGAGAAGGCTGCTGCGCGTGCGGCGCAAGAAAAGGCCCAGGCCGCCGCCCAGGAGGCCAACGACACGGCCAAGGATCTATACGGTCCCCTCCCAGAGAACGCGGACGTTGTCCCAGCTACACGATTCCCCGAACTTTCTGAGGAACACTACGAGAAGGAAGTGACAGTCGTGGCGCGTGTGGACAATGCGCGTGTACAGAGTGCCAAGCTTGCATTCTTGATGCTGCGCCAGCAGGGACAAAAGGTGCAGGCCGTCATTGCGGCCGCTGAGCCCATCTCACGACAGATGATCAAGTACACCGGCGGATTGAACGTCAACTCTATCGTGCAGGTCACCGGTACTGTCAAGAAGCCCGAGATCCCGATCTCGTCCGCGTCCATCAGCCACCTCGAAATCCACATTAGCAAGGTCTACATGATCTCCGAGGCTGCACAGATGCTCCCCATGCAAGTCAAGGATGCTGAACGCCCGCCCCCCGAGACCACCGATGAAGGTGCCCAGGTTGACGCTGAGGGTACCCCCATCGTCACCCTCAAGACCCGTCTCGACAACCGGGTCCTCGATCTGCAGACCGAGACCAGCCAGGCTATTACCTGGATTTCCAGCGGTGTTTCCCAGCTCTTCGCTGAGTACATGATTAAGAGTGGATCTCGATGGATCTCCACACCTAAGTTGGTCGGTGCCGCCACGGAAGGTGGCAGCGGTGTCTTCGAGGTGAAGTACTTCAAGCGCAACGCCTACTTGGCCCAGAGCCCCCAGCTCTACAAGCAGATGTGTATCGCCGGTGATATGGAGAACGTCTTCGAGATCGCCCCCGTGTTCCGTGCGGAGGACAGCAACACCCACCGCCACTTGACTGAGGTATGATCTACTGATGTCTATGCTCAAACTAGAAAAGCAGATTATTCTAACATAACCTACAGTTCTCCGGTCTCGATTTCGAGAAGACCTTCCGCAGCCACTACCACGAGGTTCTGGAGTTCGCCGAAGACCTCCTCGTCTTCATCCTAACCCAGCTCAAGGAGCGCTACGCAACCCAGATCGCCACCATCCAGAAGTCCTACCCCAAGGCCGGCGATTTCAAGCTTCCCAAGGATGGCAAGGCTCTGCGCCTGAACTACATGGACGGAGTCGCCCTTCTCAAGGAAGCCGGCGTCGACGTCTCCGAGCTAGAACGCTTCGAGAACGACTTCTCCACCGCAATGGAGAAGCAGCTCGGCCAGATCATCCGCGATAAGTACGACACCGACTTCTACGTCCTCGACAAGTTCCCCATGGCTGTTCGTCCCTTCTACACCAAGGCCGACCCCAACGACAAGCGTTTCTCTAACTCGTACGATTTCTTCATGCGTGGCGAGGAGATCATGTCCGGTGCCCAGCGTATCAATGATATCAAGGAGTTGGAGGAGTCGATGCGCGCTAAGGGTCTCGAGCCTAACCAGGAAGGCTTCGAGGATTACCTCAATGCTTTCCGCCAGGGCTGCCCCCCTCACGCTGGTGGTGGTCTCGGCCTCAACCGTATTGTTATGTTCTTCCTTGGCTTGCCTAACGTCCGTTTGGCTTCGCTGTTCCCCCGTGACCCTCAGCGTCTGCGTCCTTGATTTTGCACTATATGGCACGATCTCATAACATTACAAGCATATAAAAACAAAATTCTTTTTCTTTTCTTTTCTTTCATCCATACATAAATTTTTGACATTAGCATTAATATCCTACTGTGGCTAATATAAAGCAAACAAGCTTGTGCATCGGTAGCTTCTTGTCTACTCTTAACCTAAGCAACGGACAGGCAGCGTTAAGAATCAAACTTGCAAGTTTGAGATCAATACGCCAGTGGGCGCTATACAGCGAAGAAACACCAGAAACACCATGCATAAATCTGATATGATATTTGGATGGAAAGTTGCATTGACAAGTTTTGAGGGGTGGACGACGCAATCTAACGAACCAAGACACATGAAAAAAGAACACGCTCTTGTCCCCCCAACCAGGATTAAGCACATAACAAAAAAGAAAAACAGAGATTAAGACACAGAAGCAATCACAGCCGCAGCAATGCCCTCCTCTTCTGCTCGGACGGTGATCTTAGTAGTGACACCGGCCTTGCTAGAGTAAGCCATCTTGATGAGAGAAGCGACACGGCCGCCGGAGACGGTCTTGCCGAACAGCTTGAGCGTGTGTGTGCTGCTGTTGAGGGCGACGTCGGTGCCCTCGAGGGGCTGCAGGGATAGCGCTGAGATCAGTTGTTCCGTGGCATCTGGAAGAGTTAGTATGATTATTTATAGCTAAGATAGATAGGACTTGTACGTACCGTTGATACCCTTCATGTTGCTGAGCTGCAAGGTTTCGCTTTCCTCCTCGCCGTTGGCACCGGTCTGTTCCCAGACGTGGTCGAAGCTGCCGGCGAATGTCGGGATGATATAGTCGCTGCCTGTCAGCTCAAGGTCTTCCACCTGGTACTCGTCGTCGTAGCCACTGTCCTCTGGCTCGCCGCTTGCAGGGTCGATTTCTTTGCTGGTGAACTTGAGGATATTTGTGAAGGAGGTGACAGGGACGCTGTTCTCGCCGGTGAGCTTCTTGAAAGCCACGTAGACAACACCAGGCTCGTTTGTGGGCAGCTTGGGGGCAGGAATGATGAAGTCATCCTCCAATACGTCCTCTTCCTCTGGTGTGGCAACCACGGTAACATTCTCGAGAAGGGTATCCGGAAGTGTGTTCTTAATATCATATTGCACCACGATGTGTTCCTTGAAAATGTGCTTGACGGCCGTAACAACATACTCGGTTTCGCTCTCGGAAAGCTCGACAGGCGAAGAGGACTTGAGCAAAACACCGTACGCCTTGATATCGGGGTACTGCATAAGTTGCTCTGCATATTTCTGGGTGGCAGATGCGCTCGCCGCTTCGGCCATACCGCTGGCTGCCTTGCCCTTCGGGGGACCGGCCGAAGGGGCCTTGAGAGTGGGGGTGGCCGAGGTAAGCTTCTTGGTTCTCTCTTCGGCTAGGGCCTGCTCGTGTGAGACAACCGGAATGGTGGCAACATCGAAGGCAGCAGCGAAGGTCTCCTTGTCACTAGACGTCACGTACATGACGAGCTGGTGCTCAAACGTGGAAAGGGAATACATTGAGTCTATAACTATTAGTAAATTGACTCTTACTAGTCATAGATAAGCTCTTACCGTTCTTAATGAAAGCGCTCGCCGACTCATCCTCTTCGCTCATCAGACGTAGGTTAAGGGCAGCACGGTCTCGCACCTCGTCGTCGGTATCATCAAGACAACGGGTGAGGAGAACATGAACACTAGACTTGACTTCTGGGTCCTTCTGGCCAACACCGAACTTGGCCAATGCGGTGACAGCAGCGGCGCGTACGATAGCGTTCTCCAATACGACGCGGTTGTAGATGTAGCGGATATACTTGGTGGGGTGGCTAGTCTTGGGGCCCTCAGTACCAAGCAGGTGGAGGATTCTGACCGAGAGCTTCGTGAACTCGCAGTCTTCAATGAACTCGCAGAGGTGGGCAAGCGCATCCTCCTTGCTTTCTGGGACAAACTTGATCAAATCGAACATGCTCTCAACAACAGTGCGCTTGAACTCGTATCCACCCTCGTCACGCAATATACCACTTAGGAAAACGAGCATACCGGCCTGCTTGGTGGGGAACTTCAAACACAACGTACGAATAGCCTCGACAATAGTGACCTTGAACTCGTCGGTGATATCGGCCATAAAGCCCGAGATTTGCTTCATCAGACGGTCGACGCTGGCTTCATTGCCGGTCTTAAGCAGTGTGGTAATGGCGAACGTGGCAATAGAGCGGTTCGAGTTGGAGATGAGGGACTCGATATCGGGGTTGCAGACATTGACGACGTGTGGCTTGAAAGAGGCGAAGCTGTGTAGGATACGGATGGCTGCGAACTTGGTGATCGACCGGGGGGAGGACAGGAAGAGCTGGAGAACGTGAACTGCCTGCGTTGCCTCGGCATCGGTGACATCGCGCATATCGCAAATAGCCTTGGCGGCCTCGAAGTTGACCATCTCATGCTTGTGGCGGAGCCAGCCATCCAACATCTGCATCATGGGTTTCCGGAGACCTTGGTCCTCCTCAGCCAATTTGGCCGCCAGACGTACCAACAAAACCAGAGCAGCCGGGCTCTTGACCACACCTGCAGCACCATACTGCTGTACCATCTTGACCAATGACATACGGTCGTGCGAGCGCATCTGGTACAAAAGACCGATGGCATGGTACTGTGTCATGAAATTCGAGTTAGAGATGGCGTGGCTCTGTGAGCTCGAAGAGAAACCAAGGAACCCGGTTGATGATTTCGATGACGAGGCTGCTTCCTGTGTTTCGCTCTGCCATCTCCGGACAACGTCGCGCGCAATGGGAAGGAGGTGGTAGGAAGAGACCAAGGCCGCGGAGGACACCGACGGGGTCTTGTCAACAATGGCGGTCTTGATAAGTCGCTCGATACCCTGCACTGTAGAACCCTTTTGCAATTGTCAGCACATCCCCTCAATCATTGAGGTCCTCAAGACCGACGACCTACATCAATAATGCGGCAGAGCGCTCTGATGGCATTGGCCCGGTACAAAACATCGCTTCCCATTGCAGTGTCCTTCATAATGATACTTGTCGACATGATCACATCTTCGGCGGTGCCAGCCAGCTCCTTCAAGATCAGATAAACCATTTGCCGCAACGACGGGTCTTTGTTCTGGAAGAGCTTGGAGATTCCAAAGAAGAGAGTGGTGGCTTCATTTGTAGGGAACTGCTCCCCGGTGAACAGGAGGACAGCGATTTTGGTGAGTAACGTTCGGCATGTCCGCGGCGAGATAGGAGAGGAATTGAATAGGCGTGCTAGGAGAATTATATGGTCAGCATTGAATATGTACAGCGCATGGAGGCGCCAGGGGGTATTGTTGATTGCACACCATCTTGGAAGACGGAGGTCCGATCAAGCTTGATCATGACCTGGTCCTCATCTTCATTTCTCTTCATGTAACTCATCTTGCCCAGCAGCTGGTATCGCACCAGCAATGAGTGGTTGCTGTCGTATTAGAAAGGTGGAGTTGGTGCAATTGGGACACGGGTCGAGTACACAGAAGCAGGGTAGGGCGGTGTAGGCGACTACAGCATTCGCATAGCCACCCAGGAATTGAGATGTTAAGGGTAAATCGGAGAAAAATACAAGAATATGATTGAGGTAAATGAGGTGGTAATGAATCTCGAACCTCAACAGAACTTGGCCATCAGCGACAAGTTGAAGGTGGCCTTCTGCGTTGTTTGGCCCGAATCAAACACTGCAAACAGGTGGCATCATGATTGAAGGCAGCGCATTTATCCCTCCAACTCCCCTCATTTTCTCCATATTTCGCTTGAATTGAACCTGATCTATACATATTTGGTCATTTCAATCCACCATGCAGGTTGAAGTTGACCCTAACGAGGATACCGAGTGGTAAGACTATTACTTGCACATACCCCCCGCCGGGGTATAAACATTCCGAATGCAGTCTGCTAACCAGTTATTGAATGTTATATAGGAACGATATCCTCCGCCAACATGGCATTATTCCTGAAAAGCCCAAAGACCCTGAACCTCTGATCCAAGAGGCTCTGATCGCCGCACAGCACAGGGCGCATGAGAACCGACTCGAGGACAAGGGCCTTGACGAGCTGGACGCACTGGAGGATGAAGAAGATGAAGAGTTTCTCCAGAGCTATCGGTAAGCGTGCTATATGATGATTAATATCCCTAAAGGGGTCCCCTTTGCTCACAGTCCGATTAAACAGGCAAAAACGACTCGCTGAGCTCTCCACCCTCCAACAAACCAGCCTCTTCAACCAGGTCTTCCCACTCCAGAAAGTCGATTATGCCCGTGAAGTGACAGAAGCATCGAACAGTGCTTTTGTACTAGTCAACCTCACATCGATGAGCGGGAACGTTGAGTCACGCGTGTTGACGGAGCTCTGGAGGGAGCTTGCTGCCAAATACGGCGATATCAAGTTCTGTGAGATTCGTGCTGACATGTGTATTGAGGGTTATCCGGAGAAAAACACACCCACAATCTTGGCGTACAAGGATACCGAGATCAAGAAGCAGCTTATTACGCTCCAGCAGTTGAAGGGTCCCCGGACCAAGGTTGAAGGTAAGTTCCATTCAAGGCAGGAATTAAACGAGGGTGATACACTAATCAAATTCATAGATATTGAGCGTCTCCTCGTGGAAATTGGTGCTTTGAAGGAGAGTGATGTTCGTCTAAAGAAGCGTGACAACGAGGACGACTACAAGAAAGAGGATGACCTGAACGTTGAAGATTATGATGATGACTGGGATTGATTTCCTTGATTGAAAACTACTGCAAATGTTATGATCAGGCTTGTTTGTATATTATGAAAATATCCAAAAGATGATGACCCCCTTTCCGTGTCGATATCAAAGAGAATGATGCTGAACGACATAACGCACTTGTCGGTCTCGATTCGAATTAAATTGCCTATATCTACTACATCTATACCTGTCGTTGGAGGTGAGGAACTATCGAGCTGGCTATCTAGATATCCATATATAGAGGTTCTTGACATATAGATGGCCAGTCTGAGGTTATAGTGTCGAGTATCTAGTGAATACCAACGCTTAAAATATCTATCCAACTCAATTGGCAAACTACGGCATTCATTGCAATGACCGGAAATAAAGTCAAAATTCAGGTATAAATAGCTCAAACGCTCCTAAACAGAACCAAATCACATATATGCCAAATGAACAACGAACCAACCCCAACGCTGAAAAAAACAAAATCATAACCGTATCAGCGGTACGCAGAAAAGCGATACCACAGCGAAACATTTGAATCAGATCAACTCATCACGACCAGCAGCCGCACTCTCCTCAATAACCCGACGCACCTGACCCTCTTTAAAAGCAGGACCCTGTCCGTCACACTGCGACATACCCTTCAAACGCTCCGTGATATCAACGATATCAAGCTGGCCATGCTCAAACAGCTCATGTTTCTGAATAAGTTCCCACGTCGCACCCGCATCCAGCAGTCTCTCACCGGTGATCGGACACACGGTGAGACGGTGGTGCGGGCTTCGAGGCGTGCCAGAGCCGCCTTCCGGCATGAAGGTGGCATGAAAGTCTGTCGGGAAGTACTTCATCGGCCCTGTGACGGTTGGCTCGGGATTCTCGTTTGAGCTAACATGGCGGTTGGCTTGTGATGTCGCGCGCAGGATTTCATTCTCGGTTGTGTAGCGGGCCAGCTCGCGCTTCAGACGCTCATTGTCGGCTTGTAGGGTGTCGGATGCTTGCTCGAGGCTGTTTACTTTGTCTTCAAGTTGGCGGACATGCTGTTCCTTGCGCTCTCGGAATGCTCGTTGACTGTGTAACGAATGGATGTTAGTGTTTGCGGGGTGGATGTGTCTCGGGCCCACGTGGGTTTGATATAACACATACGCTGCTCGATTTTGGGCCTTGCGCTTGCTTTGCGCGGGCGCTGATTCCTTTTCCTCGCTGCTGCTCCCTATATTTGGGTCGGGGAATTGAGTTTCATCGCCATCGAATGAGGCGGGACGTGTGTGGTGACTGGAAGCAGAGTGCTTGACTGATTCTGGCGGTGAATGGGGTGGCGGAACAAAGGAGGGGTCGACAGGAAATGAGGGGTTAAATTCAGGGAAGTTCTGGTAATCATTCTAATCTATTAGTGACCAGTCTTGAATGGGGACAAAGAACTCTCACCAGAGGGGCGAATGTATCTGGTTGCGCATGAGGTTGGTCGGGGGTAGGCAGCCCATAGAGCGAGAAGCCAGGCTGTGATCGGGGATCATAGAAAGGGTAATCCATTACAAAATCTTAGACAGTTCCCAAGGTCTTTAGGGCTCGGAAAGTTAGGAGGTGAAGGTGGGAAAATGATGAAAATCTATTACCTGGTCAAGTTTTACGGGGCGTTCCGTGTACGATGTACAAGCTTTCCATGTTGTCATGACACTCCTATATTCCGAGTTTCAAAATACAATACTTCGGGTTACCTATCGAATAGAATCTCTAAAATATCTTCCAGGATTGTTCGGTAAATGGGCTAGACTTTTTGATGATCTCACCGTTTTTCTACCCCTTTGGGACCGGGAAGTACGGATGTTCACAGGGCCTTCCAGGTCTGCCAGTTGAATAGCATTCCAGTGAATGGAGTAAGCAAGTTGAAAGTGCAATGTAAAGAGAGAGCTAAGAGAAATAACTTGACACAAATCGACGCATACCACCCCGGAAGCGACCCTAACCAATGTCCGTCGCCAAGCACACAAGCTTCCCCCGCAAGCGGGATTGCATTAGAGACCTTCTGTAACAGTGATTTCCGCGATGTAGATTGAGCAGAAATCCAGAAAGCCTGCAAAACTTCCGAAAGCTGTCCCCCGTCCCTTCTTGGCCAGATTGAAGGCCACACCTCGTCCCCATTGAGCGTCGATAGTTCACAAATTAATCGCCAGGCAAACGCAACGCAAACGCAAAGAATATCAGGGAAAGATCAAGGGCAGAGAATAAACGTCATAAGTAAAAACAGGGGTAAGAAATGATGGGCAGCACATCCGAGGATGCATTCAAGGATCTCCAGCGATTAGACAATCCGACAAAAAAGATTGCGGTCTGACGCCGTCATTTGCATCTCCCTTAGTCTTGCCCTCTGGTCGTTCTGACCACAGATGCCAGGTTGTAAAGAGAAACCAAAGGGCGAAGACGTAAAAATAAGCCACAATATCAGAAGCGTTTCGAGACGTGTAATCGGTTGTCCCGCAGAACGGGTACAAATATCCGGAACACAGGAAATAGTCGACAAGAGTTTTCACAGCCTCAGCGCAAGATTGACTACCCAATCGGCAAATGTTTCATGGGGTTGAAGGCGAGCAGGCGATAAACAGAGGCGAATCGAAACGGCTGAAATCGAAATCTGATCGAAAACGGGATAGGAGGGCTGTCGGGGAGTGCAGAGTGAAGAGATCCAAGAAAGAAAAAAAACAAAGAATTATCCGAGAAGGCTGAGTGCGACATGGTCCGCTCCAAGGCGACATGAACGAGTTCCCGGTTTCTTAGTAGATAAGAATGTGAACAGACAGGAGACACATGCAAAGCATAGCCTCACCGTCACGTAAACACAATTAATACCATTGGGCTTCCGCTCCTTCATCCCGCTTCGAACGGCCACCGGAAGGTCCATAACCCAAAGCAGCACCTTTCGAGGCAGAACGTAGCCTAACGCCGAAGACTATGCGATTAGTCAGATTCAGAACATAAGGGTCCTCCACGCCAGCGTCACGAAAAGCAAATCACTCAACGTAGGAGTTAAGAAAGAAGGGGTTCCCTACTCGGAACCAGGTTTCATGTACTCACATCCTGTCACTACCTCCCACGGCACGGTTGGTGTCCGGAGTGTCGAGGGTGCCACGTTCGACGACCTTACGACGCTGGCTGGAGACGGCACCAGGCTTGGGGGCGGCACTAGCTCCCATCGGGCCAGCAGCAGGCAGAGCCTGGCGGCGCTGCTGATCCTCAGCGTCTTTATCCTTCTTGGAAGCGTCCACGATCATGGCGGCGTTCTTCTGGTACTTGTAAACGGTCCAGTCGAAGACGTAGTCGTACTGGAAGGACTCGCGGACGAAGAGGTCGCGGAAAATCTTGCGCAGGTAAGAGTAATCGGGCTTGTCGTCGAAGCGCAGCGAACGGGTGTAGTTCAGGTAAATGGCGAATTCGTTGGGGAAACCACGGCACAGGACCTCGGTGGGGGTGGTCATCTTCTTCTCCATAATGCGGTCGTACTTCTGCTTCTTGGTAGCAGCCTTCAGACCCTGCCAGGGGAGAGAGCCACGGCAGAAGTAGAGCATGACATAACCCAAAGATTCCATGTCATCACGTCGGGACTGCTCGACACCGAGATGGGTGTTGATACTGGCGTAACGGGCAGTTCCAGTGAGGTTCTTGTTCTCACGGTAAGGGATGTGGAAGTGGGTCTTGGGGTCACGGTATTTCTTTGCAAGACCGAAATCAATTACGTTGACCTGGTTGCCACGCTTACCAATGCCCATTAGGAAGTTGTCAGGCTTAATATCACGGTGGATGAAGGACTTGGCGTGGATGTATTCGATGCGGGAAATGAGCTGATCGGCGAGAAGTAGGACGGTCTTCAGCGAGAACTTGCGGTTACAGAAGTTGAAAAGGTCCTCCAGACTGGGACCCAGCAGATCGATGACCATAGCATTGTAATCACATTCGGTACCGAACCAACGGACGAAGGGAATACCGACACCACCGGCGAGGGACTTGTAGACACGGGCTTCATATTCGAGCTGGGGGTGCTTGGCCTTGACACTCTCGAGTTTGATGGCAATCTCCTCACCAGAGATGATGTTCGTTCCTAGGAGCTATGAGTTGTTGTGCAGCGTTAATCGAAATTTGTTGTATCCATACCGAGATAGATGTCACCGAAACTGCCACTGCCGATCTTACGGCCAATGCGGTACTTGTTACCGACTCGCAAATCCTGCAAGCAGTGTCAGTCAAACGCGTCGTTCGAACGTTTTGTCGACAATCAGAAAGCCATGGTATAACCCAAGCGTAACATTCGAGTCACTTAAGGGATGCCTCGGAGTAAAGAAAGAGAAAAGAAATGGGGGGTGGCTAACACTGACCATGGTCGTCATATTGAACCGATGGGGGCACAGCACTTAGCTGTGAGAAACTTGAGAGGCTAGAAGACTGAGAATATTAGTGTTCGAATCTTCAAGCAGAAACGATATGCAAAGCTGAGATCGATATTGGTATAAAGGGGTGTAAAAGAGGCAAAGAGGAAGAGGTGAGGGAAAGAAACAAGAAATGAGAGGGGTTGACCAGCCTCAGGCAACTTCCAACTTTCCAGGTTGGGAATGGCCAGATCAGCTCTCAAATAGAAAGACAATAGACACAAATGATGAAGTAAAGGAAAATGTACATGTAACAAGAAACCTGAAAGTCAAAAGGTAAAAAAGAGCTTCTAGGCATACCAGATAACGGGGATCAAAGACTTGTAAGCCGACCGTGAAATATGGAAAAGAAGAGCCGGGAAGATCCGGGGGTGAAATAAGAAACTAAAGAGATCCAAGGGCAAAGCCTTTAAAGAAGCCTTAGAGTCCTTTAAAGAGATGGAGAAAGAGAAGAAGGAGAGAGGGGGCGAGTCGGTGAGAGGGTATTTTTCCCTTTGGTTTTAATATGCAGGGGACGGCAGTCACGCCCGACTCTCGGGAGAGATGTCATTGGGCGTGGTATCGTAAGATTGGTATTGGGCATCTATACAACTTTACATTCAATAGAATTCATATAAAGTGGTATATATATTTGATATAAATTGTATTCTCTCTAAACATCTATACATAATCACACTCCTGGCATACACTCACCGGTGATCAAAGCTCTGCGAACAGGCAATAGCCATACATACACGTAGTAACCGTCAATAGGCTCTCAATCTTGGATATGCATTCAAGACGTATATGATTTATATTCTATTTGAATCATATACAATCATATTGCCCATTGCGAGACATGATATCCACAGCTTATAGGCCCTGACTTATAGATCTTGAATCAACAATACCAGATTTCATATAGTATGCGCGATTTTCCTCAATGGGAAACTTGTCTTCTAATTAGGGCAAACATGGGGTAATACGCCTGGAACCAGTTACTATGTGATAGAAATTCCAATTTTATACAGAATAGTTCTGCATAAATAGCATCACTGCGGAGTAAGCTTGTACCTATCGAATCGGGCTGATGCCAGGTCATCGTTACCACCCGCCTGGGCACCCTAGTATATCGAATTTACAGAACTTCAAGATATCCTTGTCACAATAGTCTTGATAAATAAGAGCCTCCACAGGGCAACTAGAACGATTTTTTGACTATGGATGAACAAGGAATCCGCGTGGAATATGCTAGTGGTACAGCCAGAGTCCAATGAACATCAGAAAACCGGGGTATAAAAAGGGCAGCCGGGGGGTAAACACAAAATCAGAACGGGAGAGGAGGGAAACAAATGAGCGCAGTGGCGAAGGAGAATTAAAAAAAAAAAAACACACCGTGCTCGGTGTAGATGAACAAACAGGGTAGAAGCACCCATCATCATACATAGAAACGAGAGTAAAAAACACATCGGGGGGAAAAGAACAAGTGGTGAAAAATACACGTGAAAACGCTCAGACGGTGCAAATTGACATATCTCAGGGCACATGGTCGTAGAACAACAATGGAGAACAAGACCTTTAGATCACGTTAGGATGTTCGGGGTGCGCAGCTCCAGTGTTCAATGGCTTAGTTTGCACATCAAACCCAGCCCGGTCGTCATCGTCCAGTCTCCTCCTCCATTCTGCCAAGCTATCACTCATCAGTGCGGGTCCCTCACTATTATCCTTAGTGGGGGTCCGGTCCAGATCCAGCTGGCTGCTCAGACGGTAATTGCGGTTGGTGCTTTCCCAGTGACTACGCAAAGCGTCCAACTCATTGGCAAGTGAGTCCAGAGCCATAGAACCACGGTTGTCAGGGAATGTAGAGTCCTGCGAGACATTGCTATCAGCTCGTGCCCGCCCAGTGCCTCCGCCGACTGTGTTGCTAGAGGCGTTGCTGTGTGTGCGCGAGATTCCATTGGCACCTTGCCCATGCTGGGATTGACGGCGATATTGACCAACCGATGTTTGAACCTGCTCCAGAAGCATGTTGACTTTGCGCTCTGCATCAGAAGCACGAGTTTCTAGGTGGGTATTCTCTTGCTTAAGCTGGTCCAGCTCGGTGCGACTTTGCTCAGCGGCAGTGAGCATCTCTTGCTTGAGACGTTGCTGTTCAGTTCGCGACAACTCTTTCTCGGTTCTAGCCTGGTCAAGATCTTGCTTGAGCTGCGTGATCTGGCCTTCAAGATTGGCGATAGAAGATGAAGTTCGATCTTGGAGATCGGACATCGACAGCTCGAGACGGGACCGTTCAGCATCCCACTCGGCGGAAGAAGATGCCTGGCTGTCTGAACTCTCGAGGCTCTTCTGGGCCGCTTCTAATTCAGACTGCATTTTAGCATTTTGAGTCTTATACCGACTCAACTCATCCTTCATACGCTTCAGCATCTTCTCGGTGCCTTTCACGTAATGAACCGCTGATTGGTAATCATTCTCAAGCTGCTCAAGTTTCTCTCGGAAAGTTCGGTCGGCTTCCTGCTCACGACTTTCAAAGCCGCTCTTCAGGTCGTCATGAGCCTTGATGCTAGCCGAGAGTTGTTGCTCAAGCTCGCGTAGTCGGCTTTGCTCCGGAGTGCCGAATCGTGATCCGGGGGAGTCAAGCCGTGGGGACCGTCCGATGTCGCTGTTCATTCCACGCTCACCAAGAAGATCCTTCAAAGCAGCGTGTTGAACTGCCAGAGCTCCAGCCTCTCGCTGGTGAGCCTCAAGTTGTGCCTTCAAGTCCCGATTATCAGTGGCGGCAGATTGGCTTTCCTTCATAGCAGTCTGAAGCTGTCTGCGCAATTGCAAGCCTTCACGGCTGGCCTGCTCCTGGTATGCTTCCAGACCAGCAATCCGTTCCTCTGCGCGCCGGAGTTTATCTGAGGCTGCGTTGGCGGCTGCCTGGTTGGCCTTAGCTAGAGTGGCGGACCGCTCGATCTGGGCTTCCAAAGCAGCGACTCGCTGGTCAGCACGAGATCGGAACGAATTATCCAAGTCTGTAGAAGTAGCGCGTTCCAGCCCAGAAACGAACGCAATCTTGTGAGTTTCGGCTTCTTTGGCTTGCAATTCTGCCAATTCCTCTGCATCTCGAAGGCGACGAGTAAGGTTTTCCACTTCAGTCGTGCGTTCTTCGTGCTCTGATCGGAGCTGCAAAAGCTTTCTCTCTAGACCCTCGCGACGCTCTCGCTCCTCTTGGAATTGTTTCTCGATGAGGGCTGTCTTTGCAGCAGAGGCAGAAACAGCTTCTCGGAGGCCACCAAAGCTAGAACCGAAGTCCTTTAGGCGAGTTGAAGAATCCTCGATCTGTGCCAACAACTCTTCTTTGTCTAGGGTGAGTTGTTGAAGCGAGGCTTCGGCTTCTGCGCGCAAGAAGGCCTCTTCTCGGGAGAGAGCCTCCGCTTGATGAAGCTCGGCGCGCAAGTTTTCGGCTTCCAGAGTATTGTTTTGCATCTCAAGCTCTGCCAGGTGTTTCCGGGTTGCCTCATTTGTTTCTTCGGCAAGTTCCTTAGCTCGACGTTCCTGCAAAAGCTCGGTGGTCTGCACATCTAACTTAGCCTTCAACTCGGCCTGGGAGGCTAAAGCGAGGGCAAGGCGACGTCCCATATCGGTAGGTCGCTCGTCATCTCCATCACGAGAAGCATCAGGCTGAGGGGTTCCCCGTTGACTACCACCATGGGCAGCGAGCTTGGCTCGAGAATATGCGGCTTCATTGATAGCCATATCGCGTTGATGTTCCACTTCAGCAACCCGTTTCGATGCGATGGCCGCCTGTCTATCCACAGTAGCCTGCATCTTGCTGAGGTCTGCTCTCATAGCTAAGAACGCCTCAACCAGCGGGCGATCCTCGTCACTCAGGGCCTCGTTGGCCCGGTCGTCTAGCGCGGGGCTACTGGTTGCATTGGGGACATAGCCACATTTCCTTGCAAGTGCGAGTTCTGAGGCATACCAGGCATTCCGGGCCTTGGTAACCTCCAGCTCCTTTATCAACGCCTCTTGGTGGGGTGTAAGTCGAGGGGACCGTGGCTCATCACCAAGGGTCTTAGAGTTGCGGAAGTTTCGAGATTCCATTGAGCCCTCGACGCTAGTCTGCCGGCCAAGGATTGATTCCTCCCCGCTATCCATGGACCCACGCTGTCGATGAGATCGGAGCGACCGTTGTCGGCCAGGGGTACTGATCAACGGAGCTGCCTCGCCTGCTTCCATGGCCTTGACTGATGGCTTTTGATGCTGTGTAGGAGTTCGGCGACCAGCTGATGGAGGTTCCTGGGAATCTTGTGGGCCTTCCTTCATGATTGGTGATTCTTCGCCGCCGTCGCCGTTTGCTGCACGAACATCAACCGTTGGTGTGTACCCTCGATCATTCTTGGTCGGGGTCTTGCTACGAGGGTTCGCACCGGCTGGAGGGCCATTGCCACGAGGGCCAGGAGAGGGTGCCTGTCCAGGAGGCGGTGGACCGGCGGGGGCTTGAGCAATTGATGCCCGCGGCAGTCTAGACCCAGGTCCCAGATTTGGGTTAGAGCCGAACTCCCCTGGCCTATTAACAGCCGTACCCTGTACCATGCTCTCACGCGATAGCGTCGGTCCCCGTCGCATTTGCTGTTCAGGGCCTGCGTTCTGTGCCTCCCGAGACGTGCGCCCGGACGAAATACCGGTTTTATCAACACTTGTATGTCTGGTCGCTGGCTCAAGGGCGCGTCCCCCAGCTTGCGAATCATTGGGGTACCGGATCTTGCTAGTATCAAGGATGTAGGACATGCTAAGCTCCGCGGGGTCCCTAGGAGCCGAGCTTGGTTCACCCGCCATAACAATAATCTGCTTGCCAAAAGCGGTCATACTGTGACCAGATCGAGGGGACGGCGCAGGGCCCATGTTTTGGAAGGAGTACCAACGTCGAGTTGAGATGCGGAAAGCTGACAGGTCTCCCAGGTCCACGCCTTCATCTGTGCGGCCTCCAAACACATACATCACATCGTTGACCAAAGCGGCGGCATGGCCCTCCCTAGGAGCCGGGATAAATCCAACGCAATCAATTTCGGTCCAGCTATTGGAAACGTAGTCATACGACCAGACATCATTGAACCACTGTACTCCGTTCGTACCTCCAAACAGGTATAGTTTCTCGTTGAAGCTGACAATGGTGTGGTTTGTTCGCGCTGGAGGAATTTGGCCTGGTGGAGGTCCACCTTCGTGACTATTCGGGATCAAAACCTCCCATTTATTTGCTGGATTTTGGAGTTGGTTCAAGTCGAATGCAATCAAATCATTGAAGAAGAAGCCCTCTACTTGCCCTCCGAAGACGTAGAGTTTGGAGCCTAGGATATTCAATGTGTGGCCGTAACGCCCGGACGGTCGAGAGCCGGGGGGGGATAGCGCGGGACCATTGGCGGGAAGCTAAATAAAGAGAGTCAGAGTTATAACAAACATGAATAGATCAATCACACACTTACACGTATTCAAAAGGTACAGAGTGTCATCCAGGGAGTCATTCTCGTCGATTTTGGTATCACCGCCAAAGACAATGAACGCATTCCCTACGAGCAAACTGGCATGACCGACTCGCGGGCCAGGACCTTCGGATACTGTCGCAACCTGCAGACAGTTCAAACCACCGCCACTGCTTTCAATCATCCACAAATCACCCTTGACGGTTGATCCGTCGATCAGGCCTCCCATCATATATATGTCTCCTTCCTTAGATGCCACTGAATTAATTGCTGCTCCATAGCGAGGAAACGGGTTCGTTTGGGGAGATGAGAAGTTCAAACGGCGTTGCGACCATGGGTAAAGGGATGAACTGGGACTTGGAGGGGGGATCCCGTTGGGCGGTTGCTGGGATCTTTGCATCTGTCGTAAACATTAGAGCTCTGTCCTCATCAAAGAGCGACCAATGGATCACAAAACAGATACCCACCTGGGATTCCGAATCCGCTCTCTGCCGCGGCCGTATTGCATCTGGACTCGTTGGGCTTGTGGCTGAATGGAGGGAGTTACTGAAGCTACCGCTTGGGGTTGGCGTCTGGGAATTCATGCCATCCCCCTTAACCCCATTCGCCATAGGCGATCCAGTGGATGGAGCACCTTCGGAAGTGTGGACATTTCTAGTCGCTGGGGGAAGTGCAGCCGACTGCTGACTCTGGTGGGCATGAGCCTTCTTCGATTTAAACAGAAAGGCCATCGTAATTATGTGGTCGTAGTCGGTCGTATTAGGGGATCGGGCGCAAGGTCAAGCTGCGCCGGAGTGCGATCTCGATCCACCCGAAAATCAAAAGAATGGCGTCGTCCCGAGAGATGAAGTGGAAAATCCGCAGAGATAGGGGGAGTTGTCTATTTCAGATGTGAAGTGGGAACCTGGAACCACTAGGAACCATAAAACGTTCCATGCACAAGCCGCTCAGCGTTCCCCCAAAAAAATAAATATGGGCAGGGGGAAGCCTCTAAACAGAAGCATTCACACTAGGGACTCGAAAAATCAAAGCGGCTAAAGCCAAGACAAGAAAGGGGGAGGTGGTAGGAATTGTGAAGGAAAAGCGACGCTGTTTCAATTTCCCGGAGATGCTCTAAGTCGAACTAGTCTTAGTTTCATTGGACGTGCATACTCAGGGGCATACTATTTACTCAAATATTTTAAAGATATTTCACTCTTTTATTAAAATTTAATGCTTGTCTATACACTGATATTATCTACCCCGTACTGCATACATTGTACTATCTCCTTCCTTTTCCCAGTCTCTTTCTGCCAGCCTCCAGGAACCGAGGGGGGCGGTTTCACATTCCACTATGAAGTATGGAAATATTCACACGTCTCTATTCCGTAGTCTTCCTACTCCGTAAGTGTTTCTATATCAGTTCAAAAGAAGATAAGAGAAAAAAAGGTTTCCTAACAATGTCGCAAAATCTCCAGAATATTTGACTACATTATTATATTCGAGGGTTGAAATACCGCCAGTGAACCCTAACTATCACACCATCACACTTATATGCCGGGCCGAGGACATTGTCACAGAGTGAATAACTGCAGGTCCAATGATATTGTATCCTAACACTGCATTCCCCAATTCGACGATCCATACCTACCCCACAATGTGCAGGAAATACCAATTGCTCAAAGATAAAGGCAGTACAACATTGTAACTAAGGCATGTGACGTGAATGACGACTCTGAAATACCTCAAAACAAAGTTAGATTGAAGCTGATGGGAAAAGGGGGTCCCATGCTTATCAAAATAATACGGGCTCTCTTTTCCGGCTGGGTTGTACTCAGTAGGGATGAACATATTGACACCGACCTACCTTTGCTATAATTTATTATCATTGGCTGCCATATATCTGAGTATTGCTTTTAGTTTGTTGTGTTGTATAAAAATCGACATGTCAGATATTCGATGTCTATCCTTCCTCCAGTGAAACCTTTAGTGTCCCCTACGATTGTTGTCTTAGACATTTCCAACCATAAAATGTCTCTCTTACATTTGAAAAAAAAAATGGATTGGAAACTATGCTACTCCGTACTTAGAATATACATAGCTGACTGGCAGGGGTTTCGTCCCAGTCCTGGAGATGGACTTCATTTTATGTTGTACTCCATGATGTAACCAATTCCTATACCGTTATTGGTCTTTATATCATGTAGATTCTGTGATATACATACATAGACTATACATGAATTTATATCTGTATCAGAATAAACAGAATCACCTGCAAGTCATGATTACCTTGTAGAATGATAGTCGTTTTATACTTCCTGAAATGCCAAGACATAATTCTGAGTAATCCCCGGAATATCTGTGTTTCCGCATAGCACCTCGCCTTTCCGAACCACATCCGCTCTAGACCAAGCAGATAAGCTCTCTTTGGACCAGAATCCATAGGCTGTGCGCTGAGCTATCTCTGCGCTCCTGGAATATCTCCAGGGTAGTCGCAATCTCAGATTAGTCTGGTTACTACAAATCTGACCTCCAACGTCACCCGGGCCATTTCATCATCGGTCTCTTCCCCAGCTTCAGTTGACAACACCCAGATCCTCGCGAGCGAACCGAAGGAGGAAATTACTAATTGTGACCGGTGATCGACCGGGGATACTTGCGGCTTGCTTTGACATACGTTCCAGCCTTCCTCTTCCCCCATACTCGTGTAACACAATGAACGATCATACAACATGAGGGATCCCACTACCGATATGGAACAAAACTCACAACAAATGACGAACGGGTCGACGGCCTCGCGTCGCAATCCGAATAAATCGGTCCGCGTCGCGTTTGGTCCCGATTTAGAGACCACGATTCCCACCCGCGAAAGATCTCCAGCTCCGTTGAGTGGCCA
Organism: Penicillium cf. griseofulvum; assembly: GCA_028974015.1. Lineage (NCBI taxonomy): Eukaryota > Fungi > Ascomycota > Eurotiomycetes > Eurotiales > Aspergillaceae > Penicillium > Penicillium cf. griseofulvum. Next base: position 2,066,895 of record JAPQKP010000005.1, read on the forward strand.
TCAGCGTTCGCTCACAGCAGTTGAACACAAGCACCCCACACTGACGCCACACGGGCGCCCAACTAGCTCATCAGGAGAGAACAGCGCCATCGGAGATATCCCACCCCGCCGCTCATCACCTCGGCGATCGGAGAGCAGCCGACCGGCTATGATAAAGAGAGCCAAAAGTGACTATGGGCCAAGTCGGATAACCTTCGATAAAGTGGCGGGCGATGACGATGAAGATTTTGCTATGCGACATGGATGGCAGGAGGAATATACTTCCAGCGAATATCTCAAGATCTTGCATTCGGTGAGCATGACCATTCTGATTGTGAGTTATCAAGGCTAACAAAATGCCCGCTGAATATAGAATTTCTACATGTATTTCACCGAGAAACGCCATGAGACGAACGGCATTCCCAGGGACCCGGTTGGGAGTTGGCCAAGTCAGGACTGGCGCATGAAAGATCGCCTGAAAACTGTGTCTGCGGCTTTGGCTATCTGTCTGAATATCGGAGTCGACCCTCCTGATGTGGTCAAGACCAACCCAACATCGAAGCTGGAATGCTGGGTAGACCCGACTTCTACCACAGGCGGTGGTCAAAACAAGATCATGGAGCAGATCGGCAAGAAGCTACAGGAGCAATATGAGACTTTGAGTCTTCGAACAAGATACAAACAATATCTGGATCCATCAGTTGACGAGACGAAGAAGTTTTGCATCTCACTTCGCAGAAATGCCAAGGACGAGCGAGTGCTTCTACATTACAATGGACACGGAGTGCCGTTGCCAACTCAGTCGGGTGAAATCTGGGTCTTCAACAAGAATTATACCCAGTACATTCCTGTCCCACTGTATGATCTGCAGTCTTGGCTAGCTGGCCCTAGTCTGTTCGTCTTTGATGTTTCACATGCGGGCAACATTGTCCAAAATTTCCACACTTTTGTGGAAAAGCATGAGAAAGAGAACATTGAGACTAAGAAACGAGACCCGAATGCTGTCATTCAGAATTATGGTGACTGTATCCTCCTAGCTGCGTGCCAGAAGACGGAGTCCCTTCCGACCAATCCCGACCTTCCTGCAGATCTATTCACATGTTGCTTGACTACACCGATTGAAATCGCATTACGCTTTTTCATCCTGCAGAACCCTCTACGCACAAACATTTCTATCGACGACTTCCGGGTTCCCGGTCGACTGCAAGATCGTCGAAGCCCTCTTGGAGAACTGAATTGGATATTCACTGCAATTACCGATACAATTGCATGGAACACCTTACCCCGGGCTTTGTTCAAGAAACTCTTCCGGCAGGATCTAATGGTCGCCGCTCTTTTCCGTAACTTTTTGCTCAGCGAACGTATCATGCGCACATACAAATGCCATCCGATCTCTTCGCCTGAATTACCAGACACACACCATCACCCTCTATGGAAAAGCTGGGACCTTGCAGTTGAAATGGTGTTATCTCAGCTACCTGCTCTTATTGATCAAGAAGAAGGGCGCCGGCAGTATGAGTACCAGCACTCAACATTCTTCGCTGAGCAACTCACTGCTTTTGAGGTATACCTCTCGTCCGGTCCTACGGAGAAGAATCCACCAGATCAGCTTCCTATTGTCCTCCAAGTCCTCCTGAGTCAAGCACACCGCTTGCGAGCCTTGATTCTTTTGAGCAAATTCCTGGACCTCGGCCCATGGGCTGTCCACCTTGCACTCAGCATTGGCATCTTCCCCTATGTCGTCAAGTTGCTGCAATCAGCAGCTCAAGAATTGAAACCAGTTATGGTTTTCATTTGGGCGAGAATCATGGCAGTCGACCACACTGTACAAAACGATCTACTCAAAGACAATGGCATCCACTATTTTATCTCAATTCTGAACCCTTCTTCGCCCATTCCTGTGGGAAATGCCAGTGAACACCGCGCCATGTGTGCTTTCATAGTCTCGATCTTCTGCAAAAACTACCCCCAGGGACAGAACGTCTGCCTTTCTGGTGAATTGTTTGATTCGTGCCTCAGGCACCTGGGCGATGTGGAAAATCCACTGCTACGGCAGTGGTCTTGTCTGTGCCTCAGTATGCTCTGGTGCGATTTCCCCGAAGCAAAGTGGATGGGCATTCGATGCGCAGCCCCCCGCTAGACTCTGCGAGTTGAATTTCGACCCCGTACCCGAAGTCCGCGCTGCTATGCTTCACGCTGTGACTACGTTCTTGGGAATTCCAGATCTGACAGACCAGGTTGCACAAATCGAGGAGACTTTAGCACTGGCAGTCTTGCCTATGTCTGCCGATGGAAGTGTGGTTGTTAGGAAGGAGCTTCTAGTATTCTTCTCAACATTCGTCAGACGCCACCAAAACAAATTTTTGGTCGCAGCATTTGAGGAGCTTGAGGAAGAAAAGCGGTCCCTGTGTCATCGCTTGCAGAGCGAAACCTCTCAGACTAGCCGCTCCGAAGGGCAGGTCGTAGCATTGTGTTCTCAAACGAAGAAGCCCCAGCTGTCTCGCAATACAACTTTCGGGACTATCTGGAAGCAGCTACTGGCTCTCTCAGTTGACCCTCATCCGGACATCGCCCAGGATGCCGCCGTTATCGTCGATTACATCCACCTTGCCTTGTTGGAATCTCCAATGGCGCCACTCACTAACAAGCTTCAGAACGAGATTCTGGAAATCACAGGCTTGACGAAATTCCAACCTCGCGAGCGAACTGAGGCAAAGAAAACTGCGCCACCTTCAACGCCTCCATTGTCCGGAGCAGCAGCCTCAAAACAAGAAGGGTATCTGTCTTTGGGTTTCAGGAGAACTGCCAGCGTCGCTGCTTCCCTGAAGAACCTTGCTTTTGGCAATGCAACCCCAGACCCATCTTCAGATAATTCGAACCCTCCTTCGCCTTCAGCCAGCCGTAAGACAATTACCCCACGCGGCCGGGCCCCTCCTGAATGGACCCGGCCCCCGGAAGTAAATGATCATGTTGCGCCCGCAACGGGATACAACCAGGCTCCGGTTCCCACATCCCGAGGATTCCAACCCCAAGGCCTCGATGTTATGCCAATTATTCCCCTAAAGAGTCGATTCCTAGACTGGTCCACTGAGGTAATCCCGGATTTTGAATCCCTGAAGTCCCACAATCATTACTATATACATTTACTCACCATTTACAAGTATTTCCGGGAGCCCCAGATGAAACCAAACGAGCCGGATGAGCCCGGTAGCTCCGACTACAACCAGCGCCTCTGGAGACGCGGCCGCAACGAAAAGATTATCGCTGAGACCCAACCCCTCAAAGGGAAAGCCGGAGCGAGCCGATGGGATAACTCGGTTGCTTTACTATCAAATGGTAGCCAGCCCCACAAGATGTGTTTCCATCAATTTGAGGATCACATTGCTGTCGCAGATGACCGGGATACAATTTCGTGAGTACTAACGAGTCTCCTGTTCTTCGTGTTCTTCTAACCGTTGGTTTTGTATAGAATTTGGGACTGGCAGAGCCACAAACGCCTCAATCAATTCTCAAATGGCAACCCGGCCGGGTCAAAGATCAACGAAGTTCGATACATCAATGAGGATGACCAGGCACTGCTCATGACTGGATCTTCTGATGGTGTGATCAAACTTTTCCGCCATTACGAGACTAATAAGGATATTGAAGTAGTCACAGCCTTCAGAGCCCTCCCTGAACTAATTCCAAGCAATCGCAATGCAGGCCTTGTGCTTGATTGGCAGCAAGGTCAAGGCAAAGCGCTGGTTGCAGGTGATGTTAAGGTCATCCGTGTCTGGAATGCTGCTACTGAGGTGTGCACAAATGTAAGTCTTCAATGTCTGGTCTCGCAAATATATCGCGTTACTCACCCAAGTTTAATAACAGGACATTCCGGCACGATCGGGTTCCTGCATCACATCTTTGACGTCTGACCAAGTAGCGGGCAACATATTCGTTGCCGGTTTCGGTGATGGTGCTGTCAGAGTCTTCGATCAACGATTGAAGCCAACCACATCCATGGTCAAGGTTTGGCGCGAGCACAAGCAATGGATTACAAATGTCCATATGCAGCGTGGTGGTTTACGAGAATTGATATCAGGTGGCCGTAATGGAGAGGTCCGACTTTGGGATCTTCGCATGGATAGTCCGATTTCCACCATCTATGCCACCAAAGACACCCTACGGACCTTGAGTGTTCACGAGCACGCTCCTGTCTTCAGCATGTACGTTTCCTCTGTCGCAATACTTGGGTATTTTGTGCAAAGCTAACATGCCGCAGGGGTACAAATCGCCACGAAGTCAAGACTTTCAATGTGGATGGCACATATCTTTCTACATTCGAGCCATATTCGAGCTTCCTTCATCACAACCGATCTTCGCCCATTGCCAGCACTGCCTTCCATCCCCACCGGACTGTGCTTGCCTGTGCCGCATTGAACGACCATCATGTAAACCTCGTGTCCTGCTAATTCCAACTCAGCTCCGAAATTCATGATACCTTCGTGTGGTGATCTTCATGTCATTGTTTCTTTCTTGTCTTAATATTACCCTTTCTGTAATATGCATCCGCATACCCGACGATCAAATCTACCCGGCGTCTTAGCGACTGACTTGATCAACCCTACATTGATGGCTCTGCTTTGTTGGATTTTGTTTCCTTGGGATTGCTTCACTACCCTTTATTCTGACGATTCCTCTATCTATTCTTCTACTTTACGTGGGACTGAGTACCCAGGTTTGGCTCTATGAACTTCTTACCCTTCTTGCCTTCTATCTTCGATATTAAGCACAATATATTGTTGTAATGAGTGCTAGTCTGATTGCCAGACGGAAGAATGTATCGTGCGTGGAATACTGGTGCTCTTCTCACTTTAGTACAGTGGTACAGAGCACCAGAGGATGTCTTATATTGACTAATAGAAGGGCTCAGTTCTATTGTTATTGATCTTCTCCTTTCTATGCTTGTTGGTGACTCCAAGAAATTGCATTAATATTTTGGTATGATCTCAGGTCTTATGGACATACTTGATTCAGTTCGTTCGACGGAAGTTTGGCCACGCACTGTAGTGTACCTACTTATTAGTGCTCATACACAGGGCTACATTTATTTGGCCTTACTTTTCTGCGTGTATGCCACTATTCAGTCTCCCCACGATACCGTCTCTAGTTGCGGAAATTATCCAGCCCTCTATTTTTGGTTCTACAATATCTAGGTATATCTCAGAAAAACTAAGTTGAATGGTTTCGTACTTACTACTGCCCCTTGCTCCTGGCTTCAGCTCCAGCGACCTGAACACCCGAAAAAGTATCTTTGACCTATCAGTCATATCTACAAAGGGAAGTACTAGAGCGTAACAATCTTGAGAATTACACAGCTACTGAAATAATACCCTTTTCGTCCGGGATTGGAAGACCTTTTGCCCTTAGCTTTTTGGTCCTCTTTTTCTTTCTCATAAAGGAGAGGTCCTTCCAACCCGCATACAAAGATGAGTTTGGCACTAGAGGACTGTCCCAGATCGTTTGATCAGCAATGACTTCAGCCACGGGCTCCTGGGCGATAGCCTCCTCTGGGACTGGCTCAGGGACGGCCTCTTCTTCCCAAGCAGGCTCAGCGGCAGGCTCAGGGACGGCCTCTTCTTCCCAAGCAGGCTCAGCAGCAGGCTCAGGGGCAGCCTCTTCTTCTAGGACAGGCTCCTCAGGAGCAGCTTCTTCATAGAGAGGCACATAAGCGAAATTCTTGTTAAGAACACCAGTCCATCCCGTCATACGGGCTTGGGCAGAGGAGCCAGGATCGTCATCAACCGCACTTTCGCCCGGGGTAATAGGCAGCCCATTCACCACATCAGCCTCAACGGAAGCAGGCTCCTGTGGCCACATAACGTGTTCTCCGGTGCCCGCATCGCTTGCTGCCACATACTCAGGCTCCGTGTCCCCCTCAGCTTCAAGAGAATCCAAGTGCACTTTGTGGGTTTTCACGCACTGCTGTACTTGGATGGAGAGGATGTCAATCACAGCGACCATGACTGCTGTGCCAAACAACTCGCTTTTCTCGCCGATGCCATGATTGGCAATTTCACGAATATTAGGCGGTGGATTTTCAGACACAAATTCCTGTCGAAGGACTTTTTTGACATATTTTGGAAGCCAAATCTCATCTTTGGGAAGTAAAGAGAAGGCCTCCCTGGTTGAATTCATAAGTTCAACCGTCGTCAGTGTTTTGCCGAAATATTCAATGTATTTCTCGGCAAGTGTCTCTAGATCAGGAAGGCCATACTTCCTGCATGCATGATAGACTTGGACGCTTCTTTCGTATTCTCGTTCTACGTAAGTCTGGTGCTCAAATAGTGGTGAGTCGATAGTCTCATAAGCACCTGTGCATAAGAAATGCACTAATGTGTGGCCAATATCTGCAGGAACACCGGAAAGCCATATATGGTTGGAGAGAGCCATATTTCTGAAGACAGGATAATTTTGGAGATATAATGACGAGATGATGTATCGTTTATCTCCTATGATGAGGGTGGCGGTTGGGAGTTCGTAGAGCCTATGGCCTTTAAGTGTTAGGGGCTTTCGAACTCAATCGATGGGAGATTCTCACGATGACGATGGTTGATTGTATCCAACCTTTGGAAATCTTTGGCTTGGAGACTCGGCCTCCTCGCCCGCTTGACCATCAGAACGTTTGGTGCTCATCTTGATATGCTTCGCAATGATAAAAGCCGTGGCTCAAAGGTTAGCATCGAAGTGAGACACTTTGACTCAATATTTGTAGCCGATAAAATTGGAAAATGAGGGGAAGCCATGCGTTGTTCATGTCCAGCGCATCATGAGGCGATCCATCATTTCATTGGTAGTATTCGTGCAGTGAGGCTGACCCCTGCAATCGCGATTTCCAAACGGACCACCAAAAGCCAATCTCCGTGAACCTTGTACCTAGGTCATATGCAGCACGCCAAATAGCACAATTTACCAGAATGAGGGACTAATAACCAAAACAAATGTATTATAGGTTAATTAACCAGATTGCATATGCGAGAGAGGGGAGGTGTGTTCTAATATACCCCCCCCTTCTAGCCATTAACCTATAACACAACACAAAGTGCACCATACCCGAGAGAAGAGCTGTGGACGAGCAGCTAATATCACATATCGAAAAGTACTTCTTATTTATTTTATATCATTTGATGTATAATTGTGCCATAATTACATCCATTCTACTGCAAAAATATACACGTGACCATATTTGCCCTCATCTAGCATCTTCCCAAACAAAACTGGTATACTAACGCCTAACATCGTCAATCATAATATCAATCAGAAAAAAACGCCTGGGCTGAAGAGGTTGCAAAGAAAATACTGTTGCAAGTTAATTCTTTTTAGTTTGTCATAGAAAATCTGTTTTGTGGATATATATTTTCATTTGAAGGTGTCGAGAATCCCAGTTAGTTCGCAGTAATAAATAAGGCATTGGGATGTTTCCAACACTAAACCTCATTTCAGCCAGTAAATTCTGGATGCCAAAAATGATAAGTCTCCTACGGAATCAGGACTAGACTAGCGTAGTTGACACGGTTTTGACAGCTTCATCACCTACTCCTGCATACAACCTGCATCTAGGTTGTGTCGAAAGATGACATTTCAATTCGGACTGCAGCCAAACTGCTTCTTCTTACCAACACGGTGAACTTGCTGTGTGTTGATTCCATTCCATTCTACAGTGAGAGATTTTTTTTCTACAGGGGGTAAGAAGTCCATAAATATGGGCTTCTGGCCAGGCACTTGAGAGATTAGACAGACAACAATTCATACTTCTTTAGTATATAAATCTTCTGTGCAATGCTTCAATCTCACCGTGTCTCTGCACTTTACAATTCAACAGAAGGTATTAAAAGGAAAAGGATATTGATATTGTTGGGCCATTCTCATAAGATAATTAAGAAAACTAAAGAAAAGCTAGGAATACAACTCAAAATTTTTCATAACACTAGTCAAAAGGTCGCCTAGTAGTTGCGCTGGCTACCGAGGGATCCCTTCTCCTCAACTCTGGGGTCAAGCTTGTTCAATAGATCGGAGTCGTGGGGACCAGCAGTCTTTCCAGTCTTTGAGGTATGCTCGTTGTAGCTGCTGCCACCGGCTCCGTAGTTGTCATTGGCACCGTAGTTAGACTGTTCAGTCGAGCGGCCAGTGGTGCTGCCGTAGTTGTCACCTCCGGACACAGGGTTGCCGGAGCCGTAACCAGTCTGTCCAGAAGAGTGACCGGTGCTGGAGCCATATCCGGACTGTCCGGTAGAGCGGCCAGTGGTGCTACCGTAGTTGTCACCTCCAGACACAGGCTTGCTGGAGCCGTAACCAGTCTGTCCAGAAGAGTGACCGGTGCTGGAGCCATATCCAGACTGTCCGGTGGAGTGGCCAGTGGTGCTGCCGTAGTTGTCGCCCCCAGACACAGTATTGCCGGGGCCATATCCGGACTGTCCGGTGGAGTGACCAGTGGAGCTACCATAGTTGTCGCTACCGGACAGAGGGTTGCCGGAGCCATTGCCAGAGTGTCCGGTGGTATGGCTGGTAGTGTTGCTAGACAGGGGGTTGGAGTCATAGCCGGTCTGCCCAGTGGAGCGGCCAGTGGTGCTGCCGTAGTTGTCACCACCAGACACAGGGTTGCCGGAGCCGTAACCAGTCTGTCCAGAAGAGTGACCGGTGTTGGACCCGTAGCCAGACTGTCCTGTGGAGTGGCCAGTAGTGCCACTTGACAGAGGGTTGTTGGAGCCGTAACCAGTCTGTCCAGAAGAGTGTCCGGTGCTGGAGCCATATCCGGTCTCTCCGGCTCCAGTAGAACGGCCAGTGGTGCTGCTGCCGTAGGTGTCTCTGTTGCCAGACAAGGGGTTGTTGGAGCCGGTAGTTCCAGCATGCTTTCCTCGGTTGTCGAGGTCACTGTCGATGCGAGGGTCGGCTTTGTTGGCTAGCTTAGAGTCATGGGGGCCAGCATTGATGGTGTCCGAGCCGTGCGTACCGTGGCCAGTGTTAGTACCAGTGTTGTAGCCTCCTGCACCGGTAGTAGGTGTGGTCTCATAACCGGGACCAGACCCAGAGCCATAAGTGTTGGAGCCGGAAGTGTTGGAGTCTGGGCCGGTAGACGTGTATTTACTGTTGTCTGTGGTGTTGTGCGAGGATCCGTAAGTATCCCGGGTATCTATATGAATAGAATTGTTAGTATCACAGTGGCTTTTTCCTAGGAACAACGAACCATCGATCTTGTTGGAGGTCTTGGTGGAGTCGTGGGTAGCCTCCTTATCGTGATGACCGGTCACGGCATCCTTGACCTTGTGAATAAAGCTTGACATGATGGAAGGTAATATGCTTTAATGGTAAAGTAAAAGATTTGGAAGTCAATGTTCGAATGGTTTGTTCAAGTCAGATGGTTGTGTATTGATGGGAAAACTAAAGATAAAGTGCTTCCAGTAGGGAGCTTTATATGCTTTAGTATCTTGCTTGTGATCAGAGTTTGAATAGATCCCTGCGGAGACTGAGTGACGCCATAACGCGGGGATCCACGAGTACAATCGCCGGTGAAACATGGATCAGAGCTCTTTTACTATCCCATTTACGGTTGTCATGACGTCCCAAACGGGCTTAAGCATGCAGATGAGTATTCTTGGCTTAATATGAGAGCTATCAATGTCATTCATCGTCATGTTCCAGATCTACAAGACCAAGAACGCCACCGAGCAAGCTGTTGCAATGATAGCCTGTAGATCCATAGACCCGCATTCGGATTTCCGATTTTATATTACATAAGTGAGATTCCACCATCTGAGCAATTCCGCAATTTTGTGCCAATAATTCTCCGAGTTGGGCATTGTTTTGTTCTGAGCCATCGAAACTTTCTATGGCTTTGTGAGCACAGTTCTGTAGTGTCACTGATACTTTTTTTTACTCTTATTGAAGCCGTAGTAAACATACACAAGACAGACAGCACATTCTAGAATGATTCCTCTAGTATACGCTAATCCCCTTTTAGGCCATGTACGTCATGGATATCCAAGTGTAACTTCACACGCTAAACTATATATGGTAAGTGGAGACAAGCCTTATCGATCGTCAAGTCCAAAAATATCTTACGGGTGTGCCTTAGTATCATATTCAAGATTGTACATAGAATACTACTGGTTCGACCAGCTACTACAGCTACAGCCTACTATATAGGTATGCGTACATTGATAATGCGAATCAAAAAATAAAAAATGCGGTGAATTACGTAGTTGTCTGCCAGTGCCCAGGTGATGGCATGATCGGCGGTAGCTCTGGGTTGACCCTTGGAAGTATCAACTTTATATCAAATCAACAATATATGCCTCGTTATTGCGATATTCAAAAGAGAGCCGAGCAACGTATCATACCATGATGTTATTATATTGTGACATTATACGGCTTACGGAACTTGTTATAGTGTCTTTGAATAATAGTTACTTAGTTAAGTACGGAGTACTCCGTAGTGGAGCACTCCGTAGTGGAGTATTTGTTTCAACATATGTTGTATCTTTCGAGCTTGAAGCATCTGGTGCTATAGATGAAGAGAAACTTGGAAACAAGTGGCAACGGTAAAATATCAAGCTGTAATATTGCTGCTATTCCAATGTTGTTTCCTTCCAATGTATGTTATACTTCGTTAACTAAGAGGGTCATGTGATCTGAGGCATGACGGCCAATATGCCTCAGGCTTCCAACACATGACACGGCAGGCATGCCGTCACCTGCCGACCCGGGGTCAGATAATCCATATCATGAGTTCACTTCTCCTTCTCCACCTGACTGACTTCACTGAACTCCCCTCTGTCTCTTTGTCTCGTCTTCTTCTTGTTCGCTTTGGATTCCCCTGCACTCGTGTTGGCTATCATTTGTCGACTTTTCTCAACCAGCCGTGGTGCTGCTCATTGCACTCGATGAGCGGGGGCCTGTTAGCTTGCCGCCAACCGTTGGATTGGTCATAAAGAGTCCACCACAAAGTATTGTGGTACAGCGGAGCCGCTGGCATCGTCAATCATTCACTCGATCCACCAGTTTTTTCTGTGATTATATATCTGCGATCAAGCCGCTGTTCGATTAAAGTGGTTTAAGCCATCTATCAGAGACATGCGACCGCCACGCTTGCTCGTCGTCCTCTTCTGCCTAATCTTCTTTCCGATCCTCCTCACCTTCTTTTCTGCGCTTACATCACCCGATGTTGCTTCTCCCAATACAGTCGCTGGTCCGACAACTGGGCTGCGCGCTTTATTTTCTTCCAACATACCATCGTCCCTTTTCCCTCCGTCGGCCATTATTAGTCTCACCGATGACAACTCGACCTTCTTCCTTGCCCGGCCAGCGGCATTTGGCCCGCTTCTGCCAACCAAAGGCCTCAGCGGTCAGTTATGGGTGGGAAGTGGATTTAGTGAGGGGGGATTAGCTGGCGTGGAAGGGGAACTGGGCTGCTCCGATATTCCCGGCTGGGGTGAGGGCGCCAACCATAAGAAACAAGACAAAACCACTAGGAGCGCTGAACAGAGTTCCGGCATCTCCGGGGGTGGTACAATGAAAGATCAATCATCAAACCGCCCGCGGTCGGTGTCGCAGGCCGATACTACACCTCAAAACGACAGAGATGATTCAGCCACCCCGCCCTTGACGAACGATGGCACCGACGATCATCTACATCATCCACTTCCTGAATCCGGTGCTTCTAACCCCGGCATGAGTCACAAGTACGGGGACTACGTCCAAAGCAAACCATCTGCGCATGCCGACATCCAATCACTACAAGAGACTGCCGAAATCCAGGGTAAGGTGGTGCTGTTGAGTCGAGGTGGCTGTGGGTTTTTGGAGAAGGCCAAGTGGGCCCAACGACGAGGAGGTGTAGCTTTGATTGTTGGCGACGATACTCGAGGTGGCAACTTGGTCACTATGTACGCACGAGGCGATACATCGAACGTCACGATCCCGGCATTGTTCACATCTCACACCACTGCCCATCTCTTATCGTCATTGGTTCCTGGACATGACAGTGGAACTGCCGGTTTGGGAGATGTATTGAAATCATCACAAGCGAAGCTGGCAGGACAAGCTGATGCCGACAAAGAACGGGTAATAAGTACTACAGCAACAACTATTCCAAGTCCGACTGCCAGCAGTCATTTGACAGCCAAAGAGAGACCTGCACCCTCATCTCACTCGAACGGCGGCTTTTTCCGTGCAATTGGTGCATTCCTGGGATTGTGCGATAAGAATGGAAGTTCACGGCATCTGGAAGACAGCCGACGTCCGCCCAGCAGCGGCAACATTGACTGGATTAACCTAGGCCCAAGAGATGAAAAAGACGCCCCGTCGAGTGCTTGGAAGAGATCAACGGATCCTAATAATCGTGGTCGGGTTAAGGAGGACACATTCAACAGCCATAAAGCCGACATAACCCCTGGAAATTTTGAGGATGATGACTTTGTCATCGGGGTTCAGGACTGGAGAGATCCCGACCTGATGCCTCCTAGGAGTACCGCATCCCCGACAGCTAGCACCTCTATAACTGGCAAGGATACCTCTAATACTGCTAGTGCGGATCAAGATGCTGCTTTCTCGCCTAATGGTCTTCAGGGTGGTAGCATCACCCCAGGAAGTGGAGAATATCAGAGCATCGATAAATTTGGTGCTGGTTCTCATGGCTCGCGCCTTAAGGGATCTGAGAAAGAATCCTTCGGAGCTCATGGGAAGTCTGGATCTTCTACGAAGGGCTGGTTCTCGAGTCACTTTGGATGGGGAGACGATACTCAGCAAGACCCTCAGCCTTCTTCGTCGCCCTCACTTCAGAAAAGCACAGCAGCAGACCAGAAGATGCAAAATAGCCCTCACACATCGAGCCGTCTAAGCGGGGAGACCTCCGAGTACGAGGGCCTTTGGGTTACCATGACACCCACTAGCATGTCCACCAGCCCCTTTTTCGATACTCTGTTGGTCCTTGTCGTCAGTCCTTTGCTGACGCTGACGGCGGTTTATGCCCTTTTGCTGCTCCGGTCTCGAATCCGCCGCCGTCGCTGGCGTGCCCCGAAGTCGGTTATCGAACGACTTCCTGTCCGGACTTACCACACAATTACTACCACTTCTTCCTCTTCTTCCAGCTCAACACGCCCCCCTAGTCCCGGTCCTCTCTCTCCGACTTCCCCACTCCTTGGCAATGAAAGCCGGCCAAGCGCATCCCGATCAAATAGATCACGTTCACAAACATTTTCGGGCACTATGCTAGACTCATCTGTCTCGCCCAAGGAAGAGAAGTGCAATATGCAAAACGGGTCTACCTTGTGGCGACGCAAGTACACAGGAAGGCAGGTGGAGTGCGTCGTATGCCTTGAGGAATATATCGATGGTCTGAGCCGGGTCATGAGATTGCCATGTGGCCATGAATTCCATGTGGAATGCATGTAAGTGACAAAAGAATTCGGTTTTTGTTTCGATATTTTACTAACCTCTTTTCTCAGTACCCCCTGGTTGACTACTCGTCGACGAACTTGTCCAATTTGTAAAGGCGACGTTGTCCGTTCATTAGGCCATTCTCAATCCAATGATTCCCAGGGTCAACGTGAGCATTCCAATGATGACTTCCACTCCGCCCAGTCGATCTCTCGAGGCAGCGCATCTTCCGCCCCAGTGCAAATTGAAGGCGTCAACGAGGATCCCTCAGATACGGAACAAAATGCAGGTCTACTTGACCATGCCAATTCTGCACCACAGTCAAGTTGGCGAAACCTAGCTACTCTTAGCTTTTCTGCTCTGAGCGGCGATACGATATGGCACCAGGCTCGCGCGGACCGTAATCGCTAACATCTATACATATTCTATCCACTCTTTTCGTTTTCTTTTTACCATTCCCTATCTCTGGGATTTGCTCTCCTTGTATTGAAGCATGCTGTATTAGCGATGGTTTTGATTTTTTATGACTCGAATCTCCTTGGCGTTGGGTGAGAACAGTTCGGGTGGTTGCAAAGTGCCTGGAAGCATTGTTGAAGCGACTGGGATATACCGCGGGTCAATCGTTTCAAAACTTGTATGTTATTTTTTTTTTGAAGTAGGAATACCTGAATGGATTCCATTGACACTTGGCTGTCATTACTATATTCTTTTATTTGACCTAAATAATCACATAATGGATTATGGCAAAGCATTGGAAGCTGTTCAGACTAATCCAGCCTCATTCTTTCTCAACATAAACATTCCCAGCAATATCCCCAAACACCTCAAGCGTATGAACCAGTCGATCACGTACCAATTCAATACGAGGAATCATATCCCGACCCAAAAGCAAGAACTCCTCACTCTCACGCCCAACACCAACGCCCTCACCAACAACAACTTCATAGATCGCCTTGGCCGCCTTATCCTTATCACCATCAGCAACATGCTTCCCACTCTGTATAGCATCCAACATCTTCGTAGCCACGGAGTCAACATAGTCCACCGGTAAAGGGTTAGCAGGAGAAAGACAACCAGTCCCGAACTGCGTGTTGAACACACCCAACCACACCGTCAGAAGACGGACATTGAAGGGCGCGACTTCTTTAGCAAGCACTTTACACAAACCTGCACACACATCAATACACGTAAACGAGACTTCCCTCAAAGAGAAAAAAAGAACATACCATCCATAGCAGCCTTCGCCGCCGCATAAGCACCCATCCGCTCCCTCCCCTCCAACCCAGCCCCAGAACTAACATTAACAACAACCCCAAACCGTCTCTCCCTCATCCCAGGCATAATAGCTCTGATCAGTCGACTCGGTCCGAAATACACTGTCTCCATCTGCGCCCGCACCTCCTCGTCCGAGAACTGCTCTACAGCCCCCAGGATCGCGCATCCGGCATTGTTGACCAGTACGTCGATCTTGTGTCCTGCGGACTCGAGTGTAGAGAGTAGCTCGGCAGCTACGGTTGCGTTGTCGACGTCTAGTGTGTGCCATTCGCCGCCGTTTTGGGTTATCTCTGATACTAGATCTGGGGTGCGGGAGGGTTGGCGTGAGGTTGCGATTACTGTGTGACCGTTTGATTGGACGGCGCGTGCTAGTGAAAGGCCGAGGCCTGAGGAACAGCCTGTTATTAACCAGGTTAGGGGACGGTTGGGTTTTGTGAAGGTTGGTGCGGTCATGGTTGGTTTTGATGGGCGGATGTTGGTTGATGGCAAATATTTGACTTTGTGTTTTGATAGATTTGCAAGAAATTTCTGACTTGGAGGATATATTATCAGGATATGTCTTCTTTATATCACTTTGTTATTGCATGGCTCGGACTTATGGACGGATTTAAGGCAGTCTGCTTTCACGGATTTAAAAGGGAAAATGGTCTCGAGGTAGAAAAAGTAAAGCTGGAGGACAAGATAAATATAATTGTCATAATTGTAGATACTTAATCCTGGACAGTAACTAAAATACAAGGCCCCAGCACCAGTATAAACATACAAGCCAAAATACATACAAAGTGAATCCCGAAATAATAAATCACCCAAAGAATCGAAAGTGATATATGTTCAACACGATCCCGGCACACATGACAAGCTACAACCAAACCGCCGGAACGGTAAAGGCCGAAGCTTTTCACCTGGACAGCGGGGCATCTTCATCCCATTCTCACACGGGGTAAAGTCCCACCACTCCATCCATTCAGTGCGGGGAATCACATACTCTCGCTGGCATACGGAGCAGGGCTGTCCACCCGCAGCGCGTACTTCCCTCGCTTGTTGTAGCAAGGGCACAATCAGCGCCGGATACTCGGCTAGCTCTTCGTCGGTAGTTTGCTCGAGGTAGGTAAGCTTGCTAACAGCGCGGAGCGCGACTTCGCGCAGGGACGGAGCGTTGTTTACAAGAGATGTCGGTGTGAGGGTGCCTCTTTTACCGGATGAGCTGTCTCCCATGGGATTGCCCTCCATATCCATGTAGGTGATTGGGCCTGTTGCGACGTGGAGAGGGGTCCAGCCCTCGTTGGGAGAAGATTCCTGTTCTTGGAATTGGAGTGGAGGAGACGATTCTTCGTCATTTTCTGTTTCTTTTTCTTTGTTCGGGTTGTAGTGCCATTCTGCGATCTGCGCTTCTTCGATTGGGATGAATGGGTTCGGGCGTACGGTCAGGTGTTTCAGTTCACCTTGCTGCATAAGCCGGAGGATCTCCCAGGGAAAGTAGGTCAATTGGTTGACGGAAAGGTTTAAGACTTCCAGTGCTGTCAGTCTGCGGATTGTAGATGGGATTTCGGTCAACTTGTTGTTTCGCAAGCTGAGGACTTTGATGTTGCTGAGCTCGAAGAGATCGTTGTGCAGTGCTGATAGGGAGTTGTTGGGGAGGTATATGTGGAGGAAGGGCTGCAGAGATGTGAAGACGTTCTCTGAGACCGGGGCTTCCCTGACTGAAGGAAGCTTCGTTAGGTGTTGTAGAGGTCGTAGAAGACCGGATGGGATAGTTCTGAGATGGAAGTCACTGTATAGAAAAGAGTCATTAGTATCACTGGCTCGGACGGAATATCGCACGAAATCAGAACATACCCCAGATCAATGCTCTCATGTCCCTTATCAAGACAATCACCGACAACCTCCCGCGCATACCGATGAGCATCAGATTCTTCAGGACTTCTAAACGCAACACGAGTCTGCGCGGGTGTGTTCTCCATCTCAATAACGAAAGGCGTAGAGCTTCCAGATTTTCTAGGATCAAGTACAGACTTGCGCAAGTCTTCCCCCCACGCCGAGCCATCCTCCGATGCCAAAAGCGACTCAGCACCAGACTCATCACTCCCCATCCACACACCACTATCAACATTCCTCTTCTCCTTAAAGTCCGCCCTCTTCCGCTTCGGATCTATCACCTGCTCCCCCCACCAGGTCCCCCTATACCGCCGTTTGCGACCCGCGCCCGACACCGTCGCATGATAGTTTTCCAGCCCGGAAGCCGGGATATCGTCACTGGAGAAGAGTGCAGGGTCACTGGATGGCTGACTAGAACGGTCATCGAAGCGTGACAGTCGCTGCGCGCGCTGGATCGAGGAGAACGCCGTGCCTGCCGAGTGGTTCGCGGTTGCGGGTGAGCGGTGCCGGATTCGCCGCGGCGGTGGGAGGGGGATCTCGCTGTCCATTGCGATTTTGGTTCGCGGGTTCAGACGAGTCTCTTGTGGATCTCGGCCTGGCTCATTGGGTTTATATTCACGGTTTTATCTGATGTTCGGGGTTGCGCGACGCGTTTGTGGAGACCCGCGATGGATAGGTCAACAAACGCGCTAATGGCGCGATTGGGGGGAGATAAGGGGTTAGGATCGATTTGATCAATTGAGGATCCTCTTAGATCTGGAAGATAAAACCTTCCCCGGTTGGAATAGAAAACAGATCAGATCAAAAGATAAGATCAGATCACACGTGCACGGGCATCAGTTGACCCCGGAGCGAACGGCTTCCCCCCGCTCTGGAATGTTGGATCGACATGATCTTCTCTATCATTCTACTACATTACTGCCGGCGTCTACAATTCAATTTGGATAAGGAGAGAGGAAAATAAGTGTCTATATTCTGTGGATGACTCAAAAGTTGACTCATCCTGGATCTCAGACCAGTCTGACTAGTAAGTTACCCACGACAACGCATATGGACAAAAGAATTGAATGAAACAGGGGGTGAAGAAGAGAATAATAACAGCATCAACTCATATCGGTCCAAAAAAGTCATAATGAATAATAAAAATAGAAAAGGGGGTATTTGAAAAAGCGTTAAACCGGTTCCTCTCCGAATCTTCAGCTAACCGAGAGGAATAGAAATGTTGAAAGTATAAGAAGGGGACAAGAAAGAAAAAAAAAAGCTCCCGGCTCTGCTGTATATGAACAGCAATCAACAAGGCAGCCATCATGCAGTATGAAGTATGAATTGAGCGCGGTATTGACAATGGCCCCAATTCATGATCGTTGCCTGCGTGAAGGCTTTCTTGTCGATCAATCGCGACATCGTGAGTGTGATTACAGGGCTTGGCCCACCATCACAATGATATAGCCGGCAGCGGCCAAGGCAGCTGGCATGCCAGCGCCAATGTTAGCCGCTGCGCCGGTGGAGGTGACGGCTGCGGTAGCAGAAGTAGTGGAGGACGCGCGAGACAGAGGTGTCGATGAAGCAGAGACGGTGGCCATGCTGTTGGCGTTGGAACTCTCGGTGGAACTAGGAGTTGCGGTCACCGAATTGACACGGACCAGCGTCTTGGTGATGGTTGCTGTTGAAGTTAAGGTAGTGGTCTCCTCTGCGGCGACAAATGGAGCCGCGACTAAGCACAGGGAGGCGATGATGGCAGTGAACTTCATTTTGCGAATTGACTTGAAAATGAATATCAAGAAGATCAAGGGAATTGGCAAGGTTTGCGATGAAACGTTGATGCGCGAAGTATGAGAAGTTGGTATAGAGATGTTTCAGATTTGATCGCAAAAGAGTGAGCGTCAAAAATCTTCAATATTCAATATTCAATGTAAAGATCGTGTAGAGCACTCAACGAGTATAAATAAAGGAGTGTATATGCGAGAAAAGTCTCTACTGCTAGGGGAAAAGGGAAAGGGAAAATTTACAGGCAAGGCCCAGGGTTAATAACACGAGCACTTCCAACCTGGGGAAACAGGGCGATTCGTCCATCAAAGAAGTGCGGCGCTTTTTTTCTGAATTTACTGAATTTTCTGAATTTTCTTATATTATTATTGATTTTTCAAATGAAAGTTGATCATCTTATTGGCCCCTGGAATACCCGGACCCTGGAACTATTCCATCTCAGAGCCCTAAAAACAAAGGGTTTCCCGCACAGACTTTTGACGCCAGGGGAGTTTGTTATGTTTCTAGTCAGATCTATGTTGATTACTATTAATCTCCTTTCATTTTCAATTTCAATTGGGAATGAGAATTCGCTCTTGGCATCGCTTCGTGTCCCTCAGGTGCAGCTAATACGAGAATCCGCCTTACTCCATAGGTATAATGCCAGCACTTTCCAATCACAGTCTAGCTAATTTCCTTCAACCATCCCGAAACACTTAGTATTGTGTGTTTCTCTAAACACCTTTGTTCACTCCGTACTCTGGACTTTCTTGAACGGGCTAATTTTACCTACATTGTGCTGTTTTGGTCTTATTACCCCTGGGGATAGAGTGATACTGGACATCACACACTACTGCAGGTGTTCACTCCTCACGGGGACTTCCGTCAGTTCCGGACCCCTGGCATCATGCGCAGGAACGATCTGTGATTCGGCTAATCTTAATAACAATAACAGTGGAATATTTGGCTTTGATCTGGATCTTACATCATACCTGCTATACCCTGCAAAGTGATATTTTTCCCCCATTAGCCGGGATTGAAATTTACCTCATTTACCTAGTTACCACACTATTGAGAAAAGACTTTTTTTCCCTATACTCTATAAGGTTCTGTAGATCACTTCCGGAGTTCCATTCAGGAACGAAAAAACGAACTGATCAACGCTCGGACCTACTGTGTTGGGCATCTCTACTCCGTAAGTCCATGTGGGGAGAAACGTTGAGTCATTCCATGTTCAAAGGTTATCTTTTTAGATTCTTAGCAGCCTTATCGGGTAATAGGAACACTGTTATTCTATGTGTTGGCATAAGACACGTTGAATGAGGGGTCTTTTGTCAGGGGTTTTGCATTTGCACACTTTGGGCTCACAAAGCCCTTATTGTCCATACCCCCCACTTTGAACACGAACCTCAATACTCCGTACGGAGTACAATACGACAAGCTACGTATAGTTACTCCGTTGGGTCGATTGAAATTTTAAGATCATTATTCATCCACTCTGTACGGAGTAGTCCGAACTTGTCTGTCCAAGGTCATTTGATCCGTAAAAAAGAAGGGGCAATGAAAAAAGCAGAAAAAAGGGTCCTTTTCTGGCTTAGTGCTCAATCTTACTTTTCGTTCAATGAGAATGCATGTCCGGGGTAGCCCAAAACAAGGGCAAATAGACGGCGATTGGTTAGTCAACGGAGGTTTACTGTGTTACCTAAGAATTAGGGCAATCCGGAACTGAAGGTCTGGTCTTGAAATAATCAAACTGAGCCTACTCCATATGCTTTTTGGATTGCTAAGACCTTTTCATACCTTACTAGTACTACTAGCACGTACTTGAATACTTGTATAAATTAATAAAGGGAGCCTATACACTCACAGTTTACGCCCTAATACAACTTGCCTACAGTAGTTATATACAGCACAGAGCGGGATAAAGGCAGACTCTAGAAGGAGGATATGGATCTACATATGTAATTAATTATTACCCGTTAACCACGCAATACAGGCTCTGTGCAATGTCTGGACTCGTCTATTAGAACTTGGCAAGGCCGAAGAGGCGAATGCCCTCCCTGCATTGACGAATTTAGAGGCACCCAACTCCCACACATTATTTCTGCCATAGGGTGGAAATAACAGATTGGGTAGTGTTCCTTTAGCCTCTACTATAAGTCTACGTTTCGGAAATAATGGTTTTGATCATAAGCGCTGGATGGGATATATATAGGTATCACCGGCTTATTGGTCCTGGAAATACTATGCCCTTAGCTACAACCGAGACCGGTGCGCATTATGGTTGTGCTTGGATATATCTGTCAGTTTCTTGGTATATTAGGGTCATATAGCACAGTCGATTACATGGCGATCTTCAGCTGAATCTATATCTGTATACTAAAATTCCCTATAGGCACGGATGAGGATGCCCTGGGACGAAACATAGGATGTTTATCGGGGAGAGTTCGCACCCCGATAGCACTAGGAGTTACTACCCATCCCGCTTGGGTTTTAATGGGATGTGGTGATTCGGGTAAAGATTGTACATGTCGCATTAAAAGCTCAAGCGGATCAAAACTGTCAATTTCATTAGTTGCATTTTAAATTATCTTCCCGCCCTCTCATCTCCAACCATTCTAGATTTCTCGCCTACAGTGCAGGCTTTCCACTTTTGATCCCATTGAACTGATTCTGCCAGAGGTTCTGATATCGTCCACCGTCCTTCTTCAACAGCTCGTGGTGTGTCCCGCTCTCCACAATCTGTCCCTCATGCACAACAAGGATGCGATCGGCACTGGAAATAGTGGAAAGTCGATGAGCAATGACAAATGTCGTCCGCTTGGCTCTCAATCGCTCCAACGCAACCTGGATATCCGATTCCGTGTTCGAGTCTACGGCACTCGTTGCTTCATCCAGCATAAGAATCGGCGATTTCTTTAGGAAAACCCGAGCAATGGCTATGCGCTGTAGCTCACCACCAGACAACTTGACACCCTGCTCTCCGACTGTGGTGTTGTATCCGTCCACGAAAGTGAGGATTTTCTCGTGAATAGCTGCGGCGCGACATGCTTCGTGGATCTCTCCGTCCGAGGCCGTGGGCCGGGCATATCGCAAATTCTCGATGATCGACGCGTTGAATAAAACAGGATCTTGTGGGACGACCCCGATAGACTGGCGTAGAGAGCTGAGGGTTATGTCACGGATGTCTTGGCCGTCGATCTTGATTTGGCCTGAAGTAACGTCGTAAAGTCGGAGAAGAAGTCTAAGAATTGTTGTCTTTCCTGAACCAGTCATACCGACTAGGGCAACTGTTGTCCTCGGTTCGATACTAATATCCACATCCTTGAGGGTTTTTAACCGAGAATCATAGGCAAAATCGACATGGTGGAATGAAACACGGCCGTCGCCAGATTTTAGTGGCATGGCATCCTCCTTGTCATTGACGCTGGGCTTGGATTGGAAAAGGAAGAGTAACCGCTCAGCATCAACTAGATCAGAGACAAGCCAGCGATATTGCGCTGAGAGATAGGCCAAAGGAGAGATAAGCGAAGACCAATACTGAATGAAGAAAACAAAGTCTCCTGTAGACGATCGTCCCACGGAGATCTCGTGTACAATGAGCGAAGATAGGCCAACGAAACAAATTGGCTTCAGTAAATCCAGGAGTGACTTGCCGATTGCTCGGCGTCGACCGAAACGAGCGCTAGCCTTTAAGCATAGGTCAACTGCTTCTCCAAAGCGAGACCTCTCGTAGGAAAACTGGTTGAAGTATGCGACAGTCTGCCAGCCTTGCACGGCCTGATGCATAATGCGAGCTTCGTTTCGCTGTGTCTGTGTAACTTCACGTCTGGCGTCCATGTTCCAGTTAGAGGTAAAAACCTCTGCCGCAACGTAAGCAATAGATACTACCACCACCAGAAGGGAGGCATAGACATTGAACTTCAAATAGAAAACAATACATGCAATTGCCAAGTCAGCCACTGTCGGGATGATCTGTAGAATGACAACTTCTAAGAGATTGTTCAGTGCTCCACCTTGGTCGATGGACTTCATAACTTCTGCTGAGTCATTTTCGATATGGAAGTCCATTGATAAATTCATGACATGGCTGAAGGCAGCATTGGTGATCTGACGGTAAGAGAACTGTCTGATCGGAATCTTGACGAGCGACTCAACCAATCCTAGCCCAGCTCCCCCACTGATAAGTTGCAACAGCGCCCATTTTCCTAATGAAGCATACGGGGTTTTATTGGCAAAGATGCTGTCGGTCACATCCGCAAGTTGCTGAGGAATGAGGATATTCAGGGCTCGATGGCATACTAAACAGAAGATGCTGGTAGCAATACAAAGCTGCACTCGGGGATTTTTTCTGGGGACCAAATAGGGTAGAAAGATTGAGAAACCTCTCAGATAATCCCACCAGCCCCCAAGTGACTGCAACTTCTCATTGCGGAGTCTTTTCCTGCGTGTAGCTGCATCATTCTTATTTTTGCCGGTGTCTGAGTCGCTCTCGCTCTTGGAATCCACACTGCTATTGTCCGACTCGTTGCCATTCACTGCGCCATATGTTGTCTGATTACCATTTAGGAAAAGGCGCGATTCTTCCGGTGCCTTCTTCTTCCGATGTCTGGTTTCAGATAGAATCGCAGCTGTCACAAAGACTAGCAGGGCAAGACGGATCGCTGAGAATGTGATCTGCGTGATTGGTACCCACTGTCTCGGTTTGCCACACAAGGAGAGCGCAAGGAGTGGAACTTCGAAACCAGCGGTGACCAACGAGGCTCCAGCCACTTCGTACTTGGATGGATTTTGTCGTAGCCACAGTGCACTCCATACAACCGCTTGAGAGGTCATATGCACAAGAAACGGCTGAGAACTGTCCAAGTCATCGGTGGCAATTTTCAAAACTGTTTGACTGACATATGTGAAAATGATGAAGGCCGTCAAGATAACTCGTGGTCGACTGAGGCGCTTGCGAGTCTTTCTTTTCTTTACCGGATTAAATAAAATGCAGAGCACAATATAGAGACTTGCTATCAAAGTACAGCTATAATGAAGGGCCGGAGATGCTAGCTGAGTAGTCATGATGGGAGGTTGGGACGGGGGCTTTGAGGAGGTCCTAGCAGACGTGGTTTCTTATATATTCCCTAAATTTGAGCCTCAACTCTAGGGTATATATCAAGAATCTTAGTATTTGCTAAGCGATCTCTCATTGGATGGTATTGTCAATCATGCGCAATAGTCATCCCAAGTTGGCTGTGCCAGGGGGCTGGTGTCCTAGCGCCCATCGAAACAAAACCAGGCTGCGACCTGGGCCCTGGGGCAAAAGAATTGCTTCACTGTTGGGTAATCTGCAGATCGAACTAGAATCCAGCCGCCCACACCGTAGGTTGATGCTCCTTACTCCCTCTGTATCGCGTTGATTGGTGAGTATGTACAGAGTAGACATGCCTTACCACTCAGTGGACATATAAGGGGGCTGACTGTGTCAGCGACTCGTTGGAGGATAAGTAATAAAGTCATAAACCTGATGGTTATAACATTGCGATATCTATATTTTAATACTGCGATCATACCTGTGACATCCAGTCTTCGTTGCCCATACTTTGATGCTACATACAAAGATACGGTTCCCAATTTGGATAACCTAGGATTACATATCTGAACTCCCCGAGAGCAGCTGGGACTATAATCAAACATATCCGCATCTGATTCGGGGTTCACCGGACAAACGGAAGCAAACAGAAATGAATCTGCCTGTTTGGTGGTAAGTTGCGAGCTGACATCTTCTAAAACGGGATTGAAACTGGACGTTTCTCATCACTTGGTAATTATGATCAAGACACAGAAAGCAAGTCAGTATAGACGAGGATGTTCGGTATTTCAAGGTTTATACGAGAGTTGAAGCGCTCCGTATTTAGTGTGGGCATTGGAGTTTGACCCCAGGTTTACTTTTGAGCCGCAACTTCTAAGCCAGGCCTGAAACAAAATAGGCGCCAGCTCAGCCATCTAATAAGATAAGTGGCTGCGGCTTTATTAGAAGCTCTATAATCAACGTTGTCATATTCAGAACCAACCAGATATCTTGCCCCGACTTTGCCTCAACAAGGGTACATAGTCAGACTGGTACAGAGTAGACTCCCTTTGAGCTGGATGCATTGATGTTTCCAGATAATAGTCATATCCTTGCTGGCTTTTTGGTGGTCTTTTTACTCCCCTTCCAATGACAGCACATGGATCGTGGAAGCCGAATGAAAGGGATATATTGACACAATAACGCCTAACATGGTTGGAACAACTGAGACAATTGAACTTTAACTTCCATGTTCTGGGTACTGCTAGATTATGTACATCGCGTGCCGAAGTAACACGTACCCATGAACCTATCCGTCACAGCCATCTTTGGGTAATTTCCCTGCCTCTTGAAACCACCAGAAAAAAGTATCTCTCAACCATAGAGATCATATCGTACAGGGGACGTCGCCAGGGTGTGGTCATGTCGCATGTTTCCCGAATATAGTCTTAAGACTGCGAGAAATATTGTGATTACTGGCGCATGGGCCGGAGGGGGTTCTGTCGGGGGAGCATCATCGGGGGTCCTCGGGCACGGAGCCAGGCATCGTTGCGAGGTCCTTCAGAACGAATGACACTACCGATGGACATGAAGAGTCTATTTGAAGGGGAATTGATTAGCCAGTGGTTCTCAACCAAAGTAGTATAGCTTCCAATCTCAAAGAGTCAACCATACCCGAAAGTGGCACCTGAACCCAGCATGTACTTGCCCAGAGTCCGCATGACACCGTTGGGGCCAGCGCCATACTGGAAGATTGTCACGGTTCCTGCTTTGAGTTAGCTTATGCGGTACATATTCATTTGACGATTGAGTGGGACAAACCAATAATGAAGCCCATAATGCCACCGACAGCTGTGAGGGGAGCTATATTAGTAGAAGCTCTTGATGAACAAGGCTTGGTAGTTTTGCGATCACATACTGGAACCCATCATGCAGCCCATTTTCACTAAGAATCTGTCAGCACATTTGATTCACATAGATACAGCGCCCCAAGAAATAAGAACACCGAGCGGGGTGTGATCTATATCACTGGGTTGTGGAGGACATACTCTTGTCGAAAGTTGAGGGAGCACCCCCTGGGCCCGCTTGGGCGGGAGGTCCAGCAACAACAGGCATTATGAAAAACTAAAAAAGATGCTGGTTAATTAAATTAAAATAGTGGGTAACAGCTCTGAGCTGAATGAGAGATACCGAAGTGATAGTCAAGGAACGAGCTCTTTTTCCTCCTCGGCTTGATGCTTCTCCGCCTTGATCACGTGCCATAATTTGATCAGTCGCACTTAACTTCGCGACTTCCATACTTGCACTTTCCATCTTCAACAAAGCACTCCCTCATTTTCTTTTGCACGTAATGTCTTCGCCACGCGATTGCACACCAGCCGATAGCGGAATTTCTCAGCAGCCATGCGACAGTGAAGATTACGCCCTTGACAAAGAAATCTCCCTTGATAAAATCAAATCTGCCGACGAAGCATTGGTGATCATCCAAGGCAGTGGATTCTTCAACCAGTCTCTTTACTCGTTTGTTGTCCTCACCTCAGTGGATCATGATATTGCAATTGATCTTTTAAAACTCATTGACGAAAAATACCCACGTGTTCGGAAAGGATTGTTCTTTCAGAGGAAAGTTTTAACCCTGAAAATGCCAAGTTATACCCACGAAGCCCCGCATGCCTGGTTCGTCCAAGCGTTACTTCGTTGGAGTACCAACGGTCAGCTTACTCCTGCTGAATATCTCGGCGTTATGATAACACCAAGCCCGCGAGTTACTGCCAGCAACCCTCCATACACCGGTGACCAAAAAGAACCCGATACCTTCATCACACACATCGAAAGTCCCAGCTTACATGAACCAAGGATCGTTATTGAGGTTGGCTTCGGTCAGACATGTCGAAGCCTCGTTGAAGATGCGAAACTTTGGTTGGAAGGAGTGGGGGCGAGTGTGCGTAAGGTTCTTCTTGTGAAATTTTTCCAGCGCAGACAAGGTGTCTCTGGAATAATCGAACTCTGGGGACGAAATTCTACGGGAACTGCATATATGATCTGGAACAACCGAATTTTCCCGGTTCATGGGCCGTTTGAACGGCCCATTTATCTCACCAAAGACGACCTTCTTAACGGCGCGATTGCCTCAAGCTCCCAGGGCACTGATCGGCTTGAATTTGATATTACTTCCCTCCGAGAGATCATAACGAAAATGGGTCTCAATCTCGTTGGGCTCACTCCTTTGCCATGAGATCCCGCCTCCCCAGCTAACCTCGTAGACCGGACAATATCGATATCATGTTGTGCAGCAGGCTGCACTGGTGATCGCGGGACAAGTTTATTAATATGTATCAGTCGAGTTACAATGTCAACCTTGTGTTTCACCCATCACCTGAAGTCTATAATTTGTAACTTGATGCCTCCGCGGCTATAACGCCTGTGTACTTCGTATGGTCCTTATCGATAACCTAAGTAGGACTAGTCTACGTATTCAACGGGCACGTGCCGACTTGACACGTGACCTATTTTGCCTGGCGGCGTCAAGGGAGTAGGAAACGAAATGGCCCTGCGCTCTTGCCTGGGCTCCCTCATGGCATCTATCCCCGATTTCTGATTTTTTCCCCGTTACATCTTCTAAAGGGCTGCCTGAAGCCTGCGCCGAGGCGGCAGTCCCGTCTTGTGCTTCTATCATTGCCCTGGCGTGAGACCGGTCGGTCACGATTTCCGACCTCCACACACCTCCTTGGTCCTGAAACGCCTATTTTATTCAGTCCTAATTATCTCTCAGTTCACAATTCAGACGTGAGTTCACTCTTATTTTCCAATACACAACCCTATTTTTTGTGGGGTCGAGGCAAGGCCTCGACCTAGGAGCCATTTTATATTTGTCTCCCCCCCAAACAGCACTAACGCGACCGTCTTGATTTTAGTTGGGCGACTAAAGCTCCAATCACCCTTGCGCGCATTCAATATCCCCACCCTCGGACATAAAGCCAACATTACTAGACGTCCTTATCTCATCCTTCAGACTATCTCACAATACGGCCCCTTTTACAATTCGGAACCGTGGTCGCGCTCCGTGCTCCGTCTAGACATCCCATTCCCTTGAACCATTCGCATTCTTCTCCATGACTGCTGTGGCATCTCCACCTAGTGTCGAATCGGGGTCTCGCTTGGGATGGTACAGCTCTAGCAACGGAGGAGAAGGAGCTCTGTCTTCAGTGAACGCGAACGACGTGTCACGGATGTTCATGCCACGGAAACACGTTCAACGCTCAAACTCCTCTTCCTCTCTGGGGTCGAACACTTCGACTTCCTCCACATCTACAGTGGCTGCCCCTTCCCAAGATACCCATGCCGCGCAGAGTTCCGCCAATGAATCAGAGACTTGGTCGTCAAAAAAGAAGTATTCGAAGAATATCTGGCCCAACTCAAAATCCGAGCCGGTATCAGGGGTAACGAACGCGCGATCTCAGGCAGTGCCTGCTTTCTCGTCGGGCCCAAGTGCATCGTCGACAATGTCCGCAATGCATCAACCTTCGAACATTGTCCCATCGCAACAGATGACTCAGTCATCACAGCAAAATGGCGTCCGTGCGCCAATCGGCCCGCCCTCAGACAACCCAGCAATTTTGATTCTGCTGCCAATGAACGGCACCTTCGACAGGAAACAGATCAATGTACCATACTACCCCGAGGTCCTGCGAATCGGGCGACAAACAAACGCCAAAACAGTGCCCACGCCTCTCAATGGATTCTTTGACTCTAAAGTCCTCTCTCGACAACATGCTGAGGTATGGGCTGATAAGTCTGGCAAAGTTTGGATCCGAGACGTCAAATCCTCAAACGGCACATTTGTGAACGGCCACCGATTGTCTCCCGAAAACCGGGAGTCAGAGCCGCACGAACTGCGAGAAAGCGATACCCTAGAGCTGGGTATCGATATTGTCAGCGAGGACCAATCTACCATTGTCCATCACAAAGTCTCATCTAAGGTTGAGCATGCCGGAACCTATGGAACTACCCCCAGTATCCTTGATCTAAATTTCGGGGACTTGGATCCTGCCTCCGGGGGCGGTCTTCTCCCTTCTCCTTTGAGCCAACCGCTCTCTCATATGCGCGGTCGAGCCGGTAGCAACGCGAGTAGCAGAAGTGCTCAGAGTGTTACTAGCAATCAGCTCAATGCTTTACATCAACAACGGCAAATGAACTACTGGAACTCGCCAATCTCCATTGAGCAGGTCGTCAAGCGGCTTACGGTGCGAACCACAGCTTATCTAATTACTACCTATTGCTGACTTGTTCTAGGGCGAACTGAAATCCGCAAAGCAACAAACAACAGATCTTTCTCAAGCAGATGAATTTTTGACGACGATTATGAAACCAGGCTATGCAGAGAAAGAAAAGCTCATTAAGCCCTCTCCTTTGGAGAGCAGTGCTCATCGCCAGATCAACGGCCGGCCTAAAATGCCTCGAGTTGACTCCTTTTCCAGATTCTCGGAACCTCCTGCTCCTCCCCCTCAGCAGCCTTTGCCGGAGAAACCCGATGCGTTGTCACGAAGCGCCTCGGAATCATTCTCTCCACTGAAGCGCAGCGATACGGAAAAGCCGAAGAGCGGTACAGGTTCCCCTGTCTCCCGTGATTCCAGTCAGATCTTGAATCTTATTGAGGCGCTATCGTCCGCCAAGCGAGAGATTGAAACCCATGGAACGCGTGTTAAGGAACTAGAAAATATGCTGTTCCAGGAGCAGGCTGCTCGCAAATTGGCAGAAGACAAAGTCAACGAATATGAGATGCGCTCCGCATTGGATGCTAGACAAGTCAAAGGCGAGAACGGCACTGTTCCACCTCCAGAGGATGCCGTAGACGGAAAGAAGCAGCAGGGCGATGCAGAAGCAACCGTGCAGGTCAACGGTATCCATCCTGCGGAGACTCCCGCCCCCGACGACAGCAAAGCAGATGCTCTTGTGGAGGACAAGTCTGCGGAACTTCAGGCTCGCTTGGAAAGCATGATGGAGGAGATGGCAGAGATGAGAAAGCAAATGGCATCCTTCAAAGATCGCGCCGAGAAGGCCGAAATTGAGACTACGGAGTCTCGCAAGTCCTTGAACGAAATGGTTGAAACCTTGCGCCAGGAACGCGCCGAGAAAGAATTAGCGACGGCGCTCGACAAGAAAACTGATACACATGACGGCGAGCCAAGCAATGGCCTGTCGGAACACTTGCTTGTGAGCGATGAAACTTTAACGGATTCCAAGATGAAGACTCCGTCGATGCAGGGCCTCGATCCGGTCACCTCTCAGAACAAGGACGTGGATGCTACAGTTGCAAATACAACTTTTGCAACACAGCGCTATCGATCCAACTATGTAGAAGAAGCAAGCCCTTACGCTTCCATGTTTGGTGTCGTCTTATTAGGAGTAGGCCTGATGGCCTATCTCAACGGTTGGCAAAAGATGGACAAATAATCATTGAACCAGCTTGGCCTCGCATGCTACTTCTGGGGTTCCATGTTCTTTTGACGGCTATTTCTATTGCATAGGCCCTTTGCATTGTTTAACTATGCCCCCTATCTTTCTCATCAGATTTCAGTTTTCCCAGTCACGACTTTCTGGCGATGAATGTTCTTTCGCTCTCCGTTGAGGACCATTTCTTGTCTTCATATTCGGATCCTCTTCCGTTTAGCCCACACTGTCTCTTATTTACGAATTCTTTGATGACTTTCTCGAGATCCCTCTCTGTGATCTCCTCCTTGGTCGTCTTTCGACGTCCGTTCCTCCCCCTCTTTCTTGCCATCTCTTTTCTCGTTCTTCTTCTTCTACCTCCTACTATGTTACTATTAGCCTGTCACCCTCTCGGGAATCGACATCTCTCTTTCTCTTTTGTCTGTACATGATGGGGAAAATAAGGATACGTTCATGACTTGCAGCCTCTCTTTGAAACGTTCCGTTTGATGAAGGTTTTCAGGCATTATCATTCATCGTGTCATGTCAGCACAGGCCTTTGTGAGCGTATCAAGGAGTTTTTATTCGTACTATTTCGTTTTTTTTTTATTCATGCCATTTTCTTTCAGCTGGCAGATTCGATGATTCAGGCTCCCTCTTTTAAACCTCTTTTTTGATTGGAGTAGTACTGTTACCCTATAGCCCTGTCTTTTTGATTTTTCATACAAGCCTGTCCAGCATCTACAGCGCGTTGGTGGTTTCGAGGTTGGGTGAAACATGCGCTCTGGCTAAATCTGTGTATTTCTTAAGGGCAATTTCGATGTACATGATTTTGTGCTAGGCTAACAACCTAAGGACAACCAAATTGTTCCCTTCCCGATCCTGCTTAAGGGCCTTCCGGGCTCTGTAATGTGGATATTTCACATTTAGAGTATTTGGTACTAAGTATATGCGAGTGACGAAGGGTAGTAGGAAGACGCCCTCGAATTGGGGCTTGGGGTTTGACTGCTTCCACCAGTATTATCCCAGAACATAATCCAGGGTTAGAGGTCTTCTGAGCTGGGGTACTGAGTGATGTATAGCCACCATCAGCGTTCCGGTTGGATCGTAGTCACTCAGCAGGATGTGCGTGCACTCAATGTCCTAGCTGGCAATCCTGGGCTTGGCCACAGGCTCATGACAATGGCTATTTCCCAGCCATGCGGTTTTGCAGTTAAACAACCTCAGGTCAGCAGATGATGGTTCGGGAAATCGGATGACCGACTATCGTAGAAGTTTTGTCGGAATGATCGTAGGCGGATTCACTTGAGACTAACGGCGACCTCGACCATTTTGATCCATCTCGTTCGACTCTCGGGGAGCTCAGCGTCATCTTCTGCCGCGGCAGCCTGACGTTTCCTTTTCTTTGCGGCTGATTTAGATTCCGGCTTAGAAGCCGTCTCTCCCTGGTCAGTTGGGGTTTGCTCTTCCTGCCGTTGTCGCTTCTGTTCCTCTTTTGCTTTCATTTCTTCATCCTCAACGATATCATCCACAACAACCACACTTCCCGTATTGACACGGACTGTGTACTCGGTTCCCTTTTCCTCGAACCATTTGGCTACGTTCAATGCCTTCTCAATAGCCCGTCCTGTCGCCTTCACAAAAATTTCCTCTCGCTTCTCTGACACTTTCGACAGCTCCTCGAGTATCTGTTTCTCGCTCTTGCGCGTATCCTCAAGGCTGATGTTCGCAGTGGCACGCTTCTCGGCCTGCAGGAGGAGTTTCTGGACGCGCTTGACAGCGCTCATGAACGGCGTCGTCTTGGAGACGTAGACAATCTTAGGCACCGAGGCGCCGGCATACGGGGACGCGACTGGCGCATGAGGTATAGGGCGCTTTTCTACTTTGGCATCTGTTATCCAAAAAGTCAGCGTTTGTGATCTTTGGTTCCCAGCATTGTCATTAGCGTTCGGATGGGAAGGGCTCACGTTTTGGGAGTCTGATAAGGTCTTTGTTCTTTTTTTCAAATTGGAGCTTATTCTCCAACGACCCCTTTGCCATGGCTAGCTAGTATGTGCCTTGCACGAATGAAAAGTTGCGAGTTCAAGTCAAAGTATTGAAGCTGCGCGTCTTATCGTTTGCCTTTTTCTACCAAACTGGAGGGACCGCCCGCCTGATATGGCTTGCTTATGTCATCATTTATTGAGCCTTCCTGCCTAATCAGGAAGCTTTATCTCCATCAAAGTACGGAGTAGATTGGCAAGTTATATTCATATATGATACCCAGCATGTCCATCAGATTGGTTTATCAAGTAAAACCAGCTCTATCCACTTATGGGTGCGCCCAAAAGTCCAAGAGAAGACCAAGCGACTCCCTCTGGCCAAGCCGTAGAAAGCCACGGACGGCCATCGGAAGGCCGGCGGTGTGCAATAGATCGGTGATTCCTATCTATCGTGTTTGGGGAGAAAAAAAGGCAAAGTAGGCTCAAACCCCTTCTCTGTATTACTGGGCTACATTAAATACGGTAATATAGCTAACTTAACTCATCATGATACAAGCGGGCAGTGTTGCGATGAGTACGGAGCAGGGCGTGGGACATATCTACACTTAGACTGCATACGGTGTTGTCCTGCCCACTGGAGGCTAATGTATAACTGGGAAGCTGGAGTCTGGTACTAATCTTTTCAGATGGCACTACAACTCCGTACAGGTTGCCCTTTTGGAACTTGCTCAATGCACAGACGCCCCCGGCTCTGTCGGGTTCTTTTAATGGTCTAGCTGCTGATGACACTGATAACAGCATGCCTGGCTACAAGCAATAGACTGGATGTGGATTTGCAATAGATAGGTATGAACTACAGACATGGTCACCCACCTTAGTGGGCCAAAATTCGTTTTGATCGGATGGGATTTTCAGGTCCCGGAGCACCCTCTGTCGCCTAACAACGCCTGCGCCGGGTTGTTGCGTCTCAGATAGAAGACCGTCGCTCATACCCATACTCTAAGAGACTATTGAGTTGCGAATTGCAGATCTTCAACGGCGAATGAGCATTTTTATCTTTGCTATGATTCCGAGTGAGTCTTCTGACCAGGTGACCCCCGCGGGTTCCCGATTTGTTTGACTAACCCTACGGGAGGACGTACTCCGTACTCCATTGAGATTGCTCAATTGGAGGGCTATTCAAATTCAGGAGGTGATTAATGTGTAAAGGGGGTTGTTTGTACAGGATAGTTTAAAGTGGAGAATATCTATATGAACAGGCAGTTCCTCTTATATTGTAGATACCCAAAGGGCCCCTTGGGCACCTTTTCCAATAGTCAAGGAATCTATTTTATAGGTCCTTTTTAATATCTTTAGTCAAGGGCAAAGGCAGTCACAAAATAAAAAAAAGGCCCTGATGACCTTTTGACAAGCTTACATCGTTCACAGAGTAATAATGGATGAAAAGTTTCCAAAGCACCATTGTCATCATCTCGGTACTGAGGCCCAGCGTTCACCCGAGTCGCTGGTAGCTAGCAAAATCCCCATTATGGGGTACTTTGTACAATAAAGGCAATGATGATCATTTCATCATAAGAGCCCCTCCAATGACCAGGCAAAATTTCCCCTGAAATTGGTTGATGTACTTTGTACGGAGTACTCCGTACTCCTATGGAGTATACAATATCGGAAGCAAACAAAGGCGTTGCCGATCATCGCATCTGGGCTTGACAGATCGAGCTGAAAGCTGGTCAGGTGATGCCTACTTTGGGAAGGTCCCGAAATTGGCGAATATGTGGATCAATTTCATGTTTCGCTTGAAAGAGTCGGATAGGATATACATACGCTTGTAACTTCATCCCTAGTTTTATGCATCCTAGGTATCAAGTTAAGTAGATGCAGGATCCCCGGAGGTTGGATAGTACATTAGACCTGTCATCCGGCAAACTTAGGCATGGACTGCGCCTCAGGCACCTAGGGCATAGAAGACGGCCCGTCCGACTAGACAGTCAACCGCGGTATAGAAACTAAGTTACCATGGATAGAATCTACAGTAATTACTGCTGTTTACCCGTGGACCTTTGATCTGCAAATGTAAGATTCAGGTGGTCGCTTTAAAGCCATGAAGAGTATCATGGCTTTCTGCCTACAACTATATCGTATATCAAAATTGGGCTTTTGTCCCATGTGACTACTCTAACGGCTCCTTTTTCAGTGGACCCAAGGCAACGGTCGCAGTGGTTTTATCACCGGGGATATGTATAAACAGAACATTGTATGGAGTACACGGGTATTGCGTACGTACTATATATGGCCCCCACAGGCGATCGAAGCGAGCACAATCGTAATCGGATCTTAAAACTATAATGTGTTACTTGAAATACGAGGTTTGAAATTTTTCTCTGGGGGCGAACACAGAAGTACGTGGCCACAGGATGAGCCGCAATCTGCGAAAATCTGCAAGTACGATGACATTGTATGTCGTAGACACCAGCTGAGTGTACATGGCTGAAGCGGATCTCCGAGAAGTTTGCTTGTACTTCGTAAATTGACCAGTCCTACGGAGTATACATTCCGCATAAAAAGTACCACGCTGCGCTAATGAATCTGACAGGGCCGAAAAACTTGTTCGGTGTAACGGCTTCCCCTAGTTCCCGATCACGATGTTAGAGTTCCGCCCCTGGAGCCTTGAATGCAAAACAGCTCTAGCCCGCCTGAAGCCGGAAAGGCACGGGGATGATAGCCCAATCATGAGCGTGAGCTAGGCTTTTTGGCTTAGAACCTACCTGAAGAGGAAAGGTGTCTAACGTATGCTAGTGGGGTAAGAATCGCGCCAACGGCTGTCCCTGAAGCATTCCAAACCAATTGGAATTCACGCTAATCGGGGCTAATGACATCTTCCAGCGGGTCGGTGCAGGTGGAGTAGCCTTAAAACCAGAATCCATGGATCTGGACTCGGATAGAGGGGGGATTGACTTCATTAAATTAATTAAATTATTGATTCATTTATCAAAATAAATAAAAAACCAATTTAAATATAATTTAAATATACATTTTTCTTTCGCGGATTTTTGCGTTCGAGTCAGTCTCCACCTTGTAGATTGTTCCAGCCATGGGCAACGCCCGCGCGATTTTGTATGGGACTTTTCCCCTCCACAGATGAGTTTCGAACCTTTCCTCCTCGACATCTCTCGACTTCTCTCTCTACATTCGCTTGGTCTCATATCCCCCACTTTGGCCCTTTTATCTGTCTCACGTTCATTACTCGATCATTGAAGGGGTTAAGACGTGTCTCACGTTTCAACACTCGGAAGCTAGCCATTGAAGCCGCTTTTTGCATATTTTGCATACATCAGATCTGGCGTGTAGGAGATCTGAAAGATCCCGCATCGTGATTGGTTTTGCTTCTCGAGGGATATCCCAGAGGGAAAAGTACACGCCAGCCGCAAAAGCTTTTTTTTTCTTTCTTTGTTGACCTCCTTGGGTGACTCAAAAGTCCAACTACTCCAGGGCTGATCCGACCAACCGGGTCTCTCCATCAACCTTCTATTCCTATTTGGGCCTATCAGGTCTCCACCCTCCTTGACGGACTCTGAGCTACCCCAGCCGCCGCGACTAATCCGGTTCTTCGGGTCGACCCTTAACTACTGCTCTTTGGCCACTGGACTTTCATTCTTTTCTTCTCACCCCGACTCTCTGTTCAACTCCCCAATACACTCTCTTTTGCCGACAGCCCCAGTCTTTCAGATATCCATAGCATGTCTCAAGACCCCAATTATGAGACACTGGATGCACCCAATGGGTCAGCATTGACGTGGATCTTTGATCATTGCTTGCGTTACGCCGACAACTACGAAATATCCCTTCGTGCCGCATACGAACTCAATTGTCACCCATCGAAAGGCACAATGGGGCCTTCTTTTATTCCTCCATCACCCTCCATCTTCCGCAATTCTGTTTGGTCTAAAAACTCTCGCGACTCCAAGTCTTCTCTTGATGCTCCTTTTTACGACACCAATGCCGAATTCCGTGCCTATTTGACCAAGGCTGTCTCCGAATTGCCTGCTCAACCTTGCTTGCTCCCTCCGAGCTTCATTCTCTCCTTTGTGCGCCGCTGTTTTTGTCTGGATCTATCCGAGGTCGACTTCGCCCAGGCTTTAACTGCTCTTGATTACATTAGAACTCTCCAAACTCGCTGGAAAAAGGAGATTGATGCCTCATTTAACCGACTTAACGTTACTTCTAAGGATGCGAGTGATCCTCAGCACTCGGACGTGGCGCGCAAATTCCCCAATGTCCTGACCTGGTACAAAGCAATCAACGAGAAGGCACTCTTGATCGAGCGTCTGTACACTCAGGTCCATCTCGGCCTACGTCGCTGGGTAAGTTTTATTATGAGATTCAGATAGCGAGTTCCGAAACTAACATCCATTTCTCAGATGCTTGTCAATCAGATAATGCTTGAGCCATTCGACAAGGCCAACTGCCTTGCTCTTCTCAATACCCTACTGCCTCCTGTTCACCGAGACAGCCCTACCCCAACACAGCAGTTGTCGACAGCCACCCTTGGACATCATCGTGATATGTTCTTCAAATTCATTACCAGCTACAATGGTGACCCTTCAATGCTGGAACCTGTCATTAAGCAAGGCGCTCGCTACAATGAGGAGAATGGGTGGCCTGCATTGCATGAAACCTTAGACCGATACTTGAACGCAGTCCTTGAAATGATCGACGAGTGTAGTTTGGTCAACGATCCTTCTCAGCTTGGCAAGTCCGGCGTCCAGCGCCGCACCGACTCGGGCATCAGCTTCGGCCCCGATTTCGGGCCCTGTCCTACTTCCTCCCAATCTTCGGGCACCGAAAAGCCTCTTCCCCATTTCCCAGAACCGAACACAGGCACTAGCAAGCATGGCTCGTTCCTGGACCGATTTTCCTCCTTGTCAGGATGGGGCAAGAAGAAAGATCCCAAGAAGGAGCAGGAGAAGGAGTTTGCGCGCAGTCTGAAGAAGATGCAGTCCAACAAATCGTTCAACAGCCGGCCTAGCAGCACCAAGACACCAGCCAAGTTCAGCGCAAATATGATCTTCGAATTAACTGACGATAAGCGCCGCCGTTTGATCGATGAAGCCCAAGCTCGCAAGGCCGTTTAATCTGAACCTTTTGCAACTACTCCTACAAAAGCAAATCAACAAACAACAACCAAACAAAAAAGCGAAAAAAATCAAAACGAGAGGATTGAAAAGCTCCTCACATTTCCCTTGATTTCTTTACATTCGACTCGGTCATCCCCTACTTTTCTCTCATTCTCGCCGCAGCCGTCCCCCTGCGAGCACAAAATCCAGAGGGAGCACTCGCTCCCACCTTTGCCAATGCCAGGCCTCTGTTGCGCAGAGCCAGCGGGCTGCATTTATGTGACATACCTTACTTGTTTCGGAACAAAAAAAGGCGTTCGGGGGAAGCATATGGGGGTGTTGATTTACGACTTAATGTCTTATGATAGCGTCCAGCTAACTGGATTCGAACCAAAAATTATTATTATCTTTATTATTATTATTCGCGTTTCTCGGTTAGTAGATATAAACAGACACGTCTAAGATATAGTACGCAGCCAATATTTATACCTCGGAGACTGCGCCAGTTGCCGCTCAGCCCACCGTAGAAGCTGCGATAAGCTATCGCAACCCTCCAAGTGTCCAGATCAGCCGATTCATCTTCGATCTTACTACCATCTTTGTCTTTGTTGAGAGCTCTGGCTCGTTTGGCCCGTGATGCTTGCGAATGGATTGAATTGCATGTTTGTTAATTAGGAAGCCCATATTGCATCACATAGGACTCGCCCGACGCGACGCTATCCCCTACACAATACAACAAATATACACCTCCCACACTGCATTTCGCGATAATGAGGGTCTCTACGGGATCTCACATTTCCTGGCGGTGGTATGCCGCCGTCGGAGCTCTGCTACCAGGCTGGATTGCTAGTGCCAGCCCAGCTGTGAACGTGGCGCTCCAAGCCTCCTTCGACTCGGCCCCATACCTTGTCGAGCTCCTGTACGTTGCACATTGAGTGGTCTCTCACTTGTAATATGTCTGTCCATGTGAGAGTGGCTAATGAACTTAACACAGGGAGTCTGCCGCCGAAGAAAACTCCACATCCTATTTTCCTTTGTTGGACCGCATCGCCGACGGGACGTTTGAGGACCTCACAACCGAGAAGGAGCTATACGACCGCTTCTTGACAGTCGTGAATGATGACGGTCACATACGGAGTCCGGAGAGTCTTTCCTCGTTCAAATTGTCGCTTTCTCTCCGATCATCAGCACCTCGTATTGAGGCGCACTTCCAGTTCTATAACACCTCGGTTGAACAGTCGTTGATGGTAGCCCAAGATGCGGTATGTCCAGTGTGGGTTCACACGGAAGGAAAGCAGTATTGCTCTTCTGCGATGGAGCGTGCACAACAGGATGTCGTGGGAGAATTGTGGGTAGATCTTTGGTTGCCAGGGTATGGACCCTAATAGCTGACATTGAATCTGTTCTCTAGGGATTCCAGAGAGCTACCATTTGATCGCGTCCTGGGCGATGTATCGCTCCCTCCCGCTGTTCTTTACGCAGACGTCGCTTCTCCAATGTTCAGGGATTTCCATGAAACTCTGAGCGACATGGCAAAACAAGGACAGATCTCGTATCGTGTACGCTATCGACCTCCCCAACACTGGATTTCTCGTCCCTTATTTGTCTCTGGATACGGTGTGGAGCTTGCTTTGAAAAGAACCGACTACATTGTTATCGATGACCGTGATGCGGAGCAACTCGAAGAAAAGGGCGCCAAAAGTCTTCCAACTGATCCGGATGAGAGCAAGGAAGATGCTCCGGATGACCTCCGGCCTCTGTCTTCCTCCGAAGTGACCCGTCTAGGCTTGAATTCAGTGAGTTACGTTATGGGCAGCGCTGATCCTTTGGGGACATTGATCAAGATATCCCAAAATTTCCCCAAATATTCATCGATAGTAGCTGCTCACAATTCCACTGGGGAAATGGCGCAAGAGATACGCCACAACCGGTTAAAAATGTTCCCTGGTGGTTACAATGCTATGTGGATCAACGGCGTGCAAATGGATACACAGCAAATTGACGCGTTCTCACTTCTAGAACATTTGCGCCGAGAGAGGAAATTGATTGACAAATTCCGCGGCCTAGGTCTCTCTGCGGATGATGTCGTGAAGTTACTGTCACACCGACTGCTCACTGAAGCCCAAGCTGGTGCCGAGGAGCAACGATATGACTACCGGGATGATTTAGAAGGGAACCAGGTCATAATTTGGCTGAACAATCTGGAGAAGGATTCTAGATACGAGTCTTGGCCTGGTGATCTCGAGGCGGTGCGTACTTATTTTGTATTGTTATGAGTGAATACATACTAACATATTTCTAGTACATCGCCGGTTCTTACCCGGGGCAACTGCCCCCGGTGCGCCGAGATCTACATAATGTTGTCGTGTCTATGGACTTGTCTAACCCAGAACACATGATGCTTGTTGCTGGAAACCTGCAATCCTTCGTCATGCGAGGAATTCCTGTGAGGTTCGGCTTTGTACCTACAATCTCATCGCCAGAGTCCATTGCGCAGCTCAAGGTAGCGCATTACCTTTTCGATGCCTATGGCATGGGGTCTCTTATGCAATATCTGGAAGAGTCCGCCTCGAAAGGCAAAATGGGCTTCCCAGACAAATTGTGCTTCCAGTCTGCGACTAAAGGACACGACCTCGTTAACGAACATGAAGCTCTGTCTCTTGATCAAGTATTGAAGAGCGAGAAGTATAATGCCGTGGTGTCCCAAACGGCTGCTTACCAGCATCGGTTGAGTCTTACCGGCGACGGACCTCAATTCCTGGCGAACGGCATCCCTGTCCCTCGCGAAGGCAACTGGATGCAGGGAATGAGCATGCAGGTTGGCAGGGACTTGAAATTAGTTCAGCAAGGCATTGTAGAGGGAATATTCGAGGAGGACGCATGGCTTCCGGAGTTCTTCCTGACTAGCGCATTGGAGAGACGCAATACTTTCCTCATGCCCGAGGATCCGAAGAGTGTACAGATTGTGGACATCGCTGCCATCCTTGCATCGGATGAAGACGTACTGAGCAAAATTCCTCAAATTCTCTCGGACAAGGGAGCCCTAGAGAGTGCTCATATGATAGTTGTGGGCAACTTCGAGTCAGAGGCTGGTAGCAAACTACTTACCGATGCCCTCAATCTTCGGAAGGAGAACAATGACGTGGAGATTCTGATGCTGCACAATGCGGCATCGTCCGCCGAGGATGATGCCCCTAGGAATCTCGTCACTCTCTATCACTCGCTTGCAAAGGGAGAATCCATCGACCAAGTACTGGCTAAGATTGTATCCGGTGATCTTGATGCTGAAGTCCTTGAGACCGAAGCCCCAAAGATCTCTACTGTTCAAGCTTTGCATCAAACTCTGGCCAAAGAACTTGGATTCAACCCTGGCACTGAGGGACTCGTTGTCAATGGGAGGGCAGTCGGCCCTATTGGGGAGGAACACTCGTTAAGTGTGAAAGAGATGAGCCAACTGATTGCTTACGAACGGATGAAACGCCTCGATTCCGTTGCGGCGGCTGTT
Organism: Penicillium cf. griseofulvum; assembly: GCA_028974015.1. Taxonomy (NCBI): domain Eukaryota; kingdom Fungi; phylum Ascomycota; class Eurotiomycetes; order Eurotiales; family Aspergillaceae; genus Penicillium; species Penicillium cf. griseofulvum. Next base: position 2,107,263 of record JAPQKP010000005.1, read on the forward strand.
GACCAACTCGGATTCGCTGATAAGATCTCAACCCCGCTTGATTTTGCCAAATTGACCGCACTTGTGGCTCTTTCCACTATCTCGGATGTCCCTGAAGGTATCTTCGAGAACACTCCTGATTTCAGAGTGGATGTGTCCAGTACATGGAGGACTGAGCACTCTGTGATCGTGGTGTCTAACTCCGATGATCCCACGATCCAAGTTGCTGCTAGCCTTGACCCAGCATCTGAGATTGCTCAGCGATGGTTGCCGATTCTGAAGGTTCTCTCCGAACTTGCTGGCGTTCAGCTGAAGATTTTCTTAAACCCGAAGGAAGATCTCAAGGAGCTACCAGTTAAGCGGTTCTACCGCTATGTCTTGGAATCAGAGCCATCGTTTACGGACGATGGGGCTTTGGCTCGACCGCAGGCGTCATTCACTGGCGTGCCAGTCGAGGCACTGCTGACCCTAGGCATGGACGTGCCGTCGTCTTGGCTCGTAGCACCTAGTGAATCAGTCCACGACTTGGATAATATTAAATTGAGCTCGGTCAAGCCTGGCACTGACGTTGAGGCTGTCTACGCTCTCGAGCACATTTTGATCGAGGGCCACACTCGTGATCTTACAACGAAGTCTGCCCCAAGAGGTGTCCAGCTTATTCTGGGCACCGAGAACAACCCTTATTTCGCCGATACCATCATCATGGCTAACCTGGGATACTTCCAATTCAAGGCACAGCCAGGCTTGTGGCAGATCAACTTGAAGCCTGGCCGCAGCGAAAAAATCTTCAAGATTGATAGCGTTGGTGGTCTAGGATACCGACCGCAGACCGGTGACGAGAACAACGAGGTTGCTCTATTGTCCTTCCATGGTCGGACGCTGTTCCCTCGCCTGTCGCGAAAGCCAGGCCAAGAGGAGGAAGATGTCCTCGAGACGGGAGTCCAGCCCGGCTCAAAGATGGACTATTTTGCCAAAGGACTCAACTTTGCATCCGGCGTTCTCTCTAGTGTTGGTGTCGGTTCGAAGAGCGGAGGCGAAAAACACGCCGATATCAATATCTTCTCAGTGGCAAGCGGACACCTCTACGAGCGCATGTTGAACATAATGATGGTCTCCGTGATGCGACACACCAAACACACCGTCAAATTCTGGTTCATCGAGCAATTCCTCTCCCCCTCCTTCCGCGCCTTCCTCCCTTCCCTCGCCCTCGAGTACGGCTTCTCCTATGAGATGGTAACATACAAGTGGCCGCACTGGCTGCGCGCCCAAAAAGAAAAGCAACGCGAGATCTGGGGGTACAAGATGCTTTTCCTGGACGTGCTCTTCCCACTCTCCCTGGACAAAGTAATCTTCGTCGACGCGGACCAGATTGTGCGCACAGACATGTACGAGCTAGTCACTCACGATCTCCAAGAAGCACCCTACGGCTTCACGCCGATGGGCGACTCTCGAACCGAAATGGAAGGCTTCCGCTTCTGGAAACAGGGCTACTGGTCCACCTTCCTCCGCGGCAAGCCCTACCACATCTCGGCCCTGTATGTTGTTGACTTGAACCGCTTCCGCGCACTTGCTGCCGGCGACCGTCTGCGCGGCCAATACCAGATGCTCTCATCGGACCCGAACAGTCTCAGCAATCTTGACCAGGATCTGCCCAACCACATGCAGCATCACATTCCCATCCATAGTCTCCCACAGGAGTGGCTCTGGTGTGAGACTTGGTGTTCCGATGAGGACTTGGACATGGCGAAGACTATTGATCTTTGTAATAATCCTCTTACCAAGGAGCCTAAGTTGGAGAGGGCTAGGAGGCAGGTTCCTGAGTGGACCGTCTATGATGATGAGATTGCGGCTTTGGCGAGTCGCGTTGCTGCCGATCAGGCTGCTGCTGGAGTTGACTTTGTGCAGACTGACGAGGACCGCAAAGATGAGTTATAGTTGACTCAGTGGGTTTCATTAGATAAAGCGATTGCATTTATGATTACACCTGTTGCATTTATTGGATTGAATGGTGAATGAACTTTATATGTTTATGAACATTTTCTTCTACTGCTCGCTCTCATAAGAATTGATATCTTAGTAAACAAGGGTATAATTAGAACACAGAAAGCAACGGCAAACCCAAACTCTTCGTTTCATTCAGTTTCACAGCTCATCCGAGTCAGTCTCGTACTTGACGTTGACTTCGCTGCTGTTGTCATCTCCGCCATCTGAGTCAGTTTCATCGACGACATCTTGCTCAGTGGCAGATCTGTGAGAAGCAGGTGATGCGGGCGATGGAGATTCTTCGACAACAGAACGAGAGGTTTCGGCCGAAAGGGCAGGACGGTCAACGGAAGCTTGTTTCTGCTTCTTGGACTTTTTCTTCTTAGGGGACTCAGAGGCCTCATCATCGCTGCTAGGTGCCTCGTTGGCCTCGGCAGCGAGACGTTCCTCTTCCTCTAGTCTCTTTCGCTTCTTCTCCTCCTTCTTCTTCCGCTTGCGCTCTCTGCGTGCGGCCTTGTCATCCTGGGCTTCTTCCTCAATCTGCTCTTGCCTCTCCTTCTCTCGCTGCTCCTTCTTCTCGCGCTTCCTCTCTTCCTTGCCCTTTTTAGGGGCGGCTGAAGACGATGGGGCTTCCTTAATGGGAGAGGAGGTGGCGTCCTCGTCGTGCTTGCGCTTGGACTTTGACTTATTGGCCTTTTTGGGAGGCACGGGCAAGTCGGGCTCACCCTCCTCGGACTGCACTTCGTGTTCGGACTCTACATTGTTATTGGCAATGGGTGATGGCGCTACCTCGCCCTCGGAGTTTAGGTTCGCGGTGGTAGTTTTTGTGGCTTCGTCATCATCAGAATCCTCATTCACGAATTGAGAGCTCTTCCTTTGTGCCTCCAGTCTCATGTTCCAGTGGGCACTTTTCTTAGCTGCGATTTTGGGATCAAACACCGCGCCTGGCTGGCCATTGGCCCTCATGATCATGACCTGTCTCACGATCTTCCGCCACTTATCCGCGCATTGCTGTCGAGACCGCCTGTGGCCCATCGCCTTGCTGATGTTACCCCATATAATGAGGCCCTCATCCATCTGGTACATGTCCTTGCCTGCATTATTGGCAAGCATTGGCTTTATCGTAAGCCACGCTGATTCCATGGCGTCAAGGAAAATCTTAGTTTCCTCCTCTGACCACGCGCCTGTGTTCATGGTGCCCTGGTGCTCGAGCTTATTCTTCCAGCGCTGAGTGACATCGTCATCACTGCGCCCAATGAGCCTACCAATATAAGTCCATTTCGGACCGTGCTTAGCATGGAGCTCGATAAGCTCATCGTCTTGTTCCTTCGACCAATCGTGTGCCCTTTGAGCCGAAGCTTGGAAGTGTCGGCGCATGAATCGGTACACGGATCGTCGATCACGGTCTGGAACAAGAGCGTAGATCTCATCCCAAAAGTCTCCTTTTGAGATGATGTCCGAGGAGACTGGAAATTCGCCGTGTGCACCACGCTCAGAATGCTGAACCATCTCGTCAAATTTGGTAGTAGGAATGCCATGCACGGTGCAGAAATTGAGTTTATACGCTTCAATCTTTTGCACTTCATCAGGCGTATAGAAGCCAATTCTCAAGTTGTCCTTCTCCCTGGTGCGTGAGCCTCTAACTCCTGAGCCTCTAACTTCCTTGGCACTGCCCCCTGGCGTGGTGATACCCTCGGGGTTGGGTGAGTCAGGGGCTGGAGTTTGCTTGGTGACGGACAGTTGCTTTACAGGGGGCAGTTTTTCTACAGCCGTTAAGTCGGGAGTAAATTGAGGAGTAGACGCAGTCACGGTTTTCAATTCTTCGCCGTTCTGCTGGCGAACCTTCTTCGCCTTGGGTTTTGATTGAATGGGTTGGCTGGGAGTGGGGGGAGTTTGAACTGCAATTTCAGAGGCTGGTGGGTTGTTCTCTGGTGAATCTGAATAGGCAATTGACTTTTCTGATTTGCGATGTTTCTTGGCCTTTTGCTTGCGCTCAGGTTCAGACTCGCGCTTCCGCTTTGAAGGATTCGACATATTGGAATCTAATTCTGGGGAGCGGTTTGCACCATTGGCTTCCGCAATTGCTGGCGATGAAGCCTTGGGTGTTGAGGAAAGACGCTTGTTTTTCTTTTGCCTCGTCACCTCAGCCTTGGAAGGATTCGGAGTCTCAGGAACTGCCAGATTGTAAATGTCAGTACCAGATAGAGCGAAGATCAAGTGTTTTCACCAACCGGTATCTCCAAAATCCTCAGGAATTTCAGGGAATGGTTCAGGCTGAGACGATGTATTTCCCATGGCAATAAGCTGCGACTATGAGTAGGGAGTGGAAGTGTAGAGAATACGATAAAAAGGTGAGACCTCAAAATTTAGGGCGCACGAAGCGTGGAATCCGGCAATTGGGGTTCACCGCTGGCTCTGACCGCCTATGCGGGGCCAATCGAGAACAATGGCTATTGTCCTTCGATGATCTATATATTATTGTAGGAAGAAACAGAGTATATAGAAACAATAAAAACATAATTAGGGGTTTCGAGAAGCCAAGGTAACCTATTCGAAAGAGCAATTCAAAATTATTGAAGACTTCCACACAATTGCCACTGTACAACTTTACTACAAAGGGACTCAAGAGAAATATCGACAGACATTTGTCATATACTGGACACAATGCTGGCAGGTATCATGCTCATGATTGCATTAATAGTGTACATGCTGGCATAAAGAACATAAAAATCAACTGCAAGTCATAAAACCCATACTCCAGGTCCTACAGACACAGTCACGAAACAAGCTTCATATCCCTTAGGATTTTCGTCACTAGTTTCTTTTGGTCATGAGTATGAAGATTTTGCTGATCTGTCTCCTGTAGACAGCGCCCAATTGCAATAGTGACCTTGACAGCACTTTCTGCGGCGTTGGAGCAATCCACCCACACCTTTCCATTGCGGCCAACTGCAATCTCAAATCCTCCTAGGCTCTCTAGCTTCTTTCCAAGTTCAGAAAGAACAACCAACCCTTCAATTGCATCTGTGTTCTCGGCAGAAGAAGAGCTTGCCCGAATCAACCGGGCCGCCATACCAGTCGAAACGTCAAATATCATTCCACCTATCAAGGGTCCCAATCCTCCATCAGCCTTGCCAGTTGCTGGGTTGACACAGGTGAGTTCAATTTCGGCGCCGGCGCCGACTCCCACGGACTGTACTCGGGCATACACAAGCTCGCCTTGCTTCAACATTGGTCTTGTCTTTTTGGATGCGCCCTCAAAGGACAGCTGACCCAGAAGCGCGTGGGCCGTATGCGGGGTTACCATACAGTGAAAGAAATCAACGCTGGAGTGGTGGATCTGAGCAATGACGAAGTCGTTGACGGTGGGAATGTATCGGCGGTTCGGGAAAGAAAGAAGCGAGACGGTGTTTCGTTTCACATCGGTCGTTAACATACCAGCTTGTGTTGCTGTTAAGACATGGCTGGAACCCTTTGGAGAGGGCTGTGATAGGATGCGGAGGCCGGGGCCTAGTCGTAGAGGGTTGGAGTTGTTGCTAGGAAGATGGTCTTGAGGTACCTCGTCGCCAGGTAATAGGACAAGCGGGGCACTCATGACGCCAGACTGGATAGACTGTATTCTGAGGATAGCCTAGGTGTGGAAGTCTCTCAGAGAAGAGGCTCAATGCTGTATTGCTGGGTTTATCTCGTGCAGATGGATTATCATCTTCTGCGCAATGATCCTGCGAAAGAAAACGACATTTCTTATCACCACGTGACCTCATTGAATGTCCCACCAAGCAAGCTCCATCTCAGCACTTGACTTGGGAAACGAGCTTGTGACTATGAATAAATTAAGTATTTCTAACCTGTTGATGAAAATTCACAACTTGTGACCAGCAGTCCCTTTTAAATAGCCATACTTATCATAGAAAACTGTCCGCATATAAGATGCAAAGAGTGGCGGTGCCTTGACGGAAATCGCCACAACCGCAATCGATAAGCACTAGCCACATTTGCGGCAGACGAAAATCTTCAAAATCTTTTTCGATCGTTCCCCCTCAATCGAGACTTCCACCAATTACCTCGGATACCCCCAAATCTACTTTCACGCCGTGACGTGAGATACTTATTCTTTTAATCCAAAAAAAGTACATATTTCCAACTTCGACATGGGTGACGCTGCCAACAGTGCCCCCGCTGAGGCGGAGCGCTTTGCTATCGGTATCTCGTTTGGTAACTCGTGCAGTTCAATTGCCCACATCTCGCCTGTACGTCCTAATATTCATTCCTTGGGTTAATAACTGATGACTGACAAATTTACAGGATGGCAAAGCTGAGGTTATTGCCAACGAGGAAGGAGGTGAGCACAATGAAGCCCCCACGATTTGAGAACTCGAATTAACATACTCAGATCGTCAAATTCCTTCCATCCTTTCTTACATCGAGGGCGAGGAGTACCACGGCACACAAGCCAAGGCCCAGCTTATTCGCAACTCCGGTAACACTGTCGCATACTTCCGCGATTTCATCGGCAAGGAATTCAAGTCGATCGACCCTACTCCCTGCCACCAGTCTGCCCACCCCCAACAGCAGGACTCAACTGTCGCTTTCACCATCCGCGACACCGAGAGCGAGACCCCAAACACTGTCACCGTTTCCGAGATCACCACCCGCCACTTCAAGCGTCTGAGAAGCTCCGCCTCTGACTACCTTGGTAAGGATGTCAACGCTGCCGTTGTCACCATCCCCACCAATTTCACCGATGCCCAGCGTGAGGCCCTCGTTGCCTCCGCCAAGGCCGCTGGTCTCGATGTTCTCCAGTTGATCCACGAGCCCGTTGCCGCTGTTATGGCTTACGATGCCCGCCCCGAGGCGACTGTTACCGACAAGCTGGTTGTCGTTGCTGACTTCGGTGGCACCCGCTCCGATGTTGCCGTTGTTGCCTGCCGCGGTGGCATGTACACTATCTTGGCCACTGCCCACGACTACGAGCTTGGCGGTGCCTCCCTGGATAATATCATCATTGATCACTTCGCCAAGGAGTTTATGAAGAAGCACAAGACCGATCCTCGCGAGAACGCCCGTGGTCTGGCCAAGCTGAAGCTCGAGTGTGAGGCCACCCGCAAGGCCCTCAGCCTGAGCAGCAACGCCCAGTTGAGCATTGAGTCCCTGGTCGACGGTGTTGACTACGGTTCTACCATTAACCGCACCCGTTTCGAGCTTCTAGCCGGCAAGGTCTTCAGCCAGTTCACTGCTTTGATCCAGCAGGTTGTTAAGAAGGCCGAGCTCGATGTCCTTGATGTCGACCAGGTCATCTTCTCTGGCGGTGTTTCCCACACCCCCAAGCTCGCCAGCCTGGCCAGCAACATCTTCCCCGAGAAGACCAGCATTCTGGCCCCCGCCACATCTACCACTGCCATCAACCCCTCCGAGCTGTCTGCCCGTGGTGCCGCCTTCCAGGCTTCCTTGGTCCAGGAGTTTGACCACGAGGACATCGAGCAGTCCATCCACCCTATGGTTACCGTCACCCCTCACCTGACCAAGGCCATTGGTGTTGAGTTCACCTCCCAGACCGATTCCACCTTCCAGCCCCTCCTCGGCGCTGAGACCGCCCTCCCCGCCCGCCGCATTGCTCAGTACTTCGCTCCCAAAGAGGGTGGCGATGTCCTGGTCCGCGTGTGCGAGGGTGCCCGCGAGATCAAGGTCACTAAGCCCGAGCCCAAGGCTAAGGAGGACAAGCCCGCCCAGGACGAGGATGACTCCGATTTCGATTCCGAGGATGAGGAGGATGAGGAGACTCGCGAGATTGTCTGGAAGACCGAGAAGCCCGTTGCTGAGCTTGCTGTCAAGGGTGTCAAGGCTGGCAGCAAGATCGAGGTCATGGTTCACGTCAACCCCGATCTCGGTCTGCAGATCGCCGTCCGTGAGGTTGGCTCCCAGAACGCTGTTCGTGGTGCCGTCAACGGCTCTGCTTAGGTTTTTTGTTTCTCGTGAATAAAAATAAAAAGACCTAGATTTCGTTAATGGTGTGATGATGCATGCACGACTGATAGAGGCTGTGATTTTTCTTTTTGTCCACGATTTGTACTGCAGTTATCGTCATGGAGTCTTTCCCTTTATAGTTCCAAAATAGACTCAGTTGGATGCGACCAAATCAATACTGGTTCTCTTTTTCAGCTACTTCACTCTGCTAGGCCGGTCATTTCCCGACGACCTTTTGCTTCCCGGGACTATTCATTGGAAATCCAGATGTATGACTGTATACAATTTAAATTTCAAGGATCAGGTAATGGTAGTAGAAATTATATTACAACTAGATTAGATAGATTCGCAACCGAAAGCACAAATTCCTGCATAATCTTCAAATCGGAGAATCGTTGAACCATGGGATTCATCAACAGATCATCAGACTCGCATGCCTTAAAAATATAACCGGACTCAAGGCAGGGATAGTATTGCGCGAAGAATGCTCAATTGCCACCTTCTGCAGGAAGGCCGTAGAATTATGAGGCGAGTAAAGATCGTAAAGGTTTCGTAACAACATCAAGCGAGTGTAGGTAGTTCAATCTTTCAGGCTGCATCCAGGTCAATCAGATGCAGCTTGACGAGATCGATGTGAACAAGCGGCCTCCTGAAGAAAGAATAAACTCTCAAGGGGATATCAACGCAGGAAGATAAGTCGGAAATGGGATGGTCCGGAGATCGACAATTTGAAGTCGACATTTTCAGGTGCTCCGGCTTGTTCTTGTCCAAATAAGGAAGTGGACTTCTCATGGATAGTGTACATCCATTTAAGCGTAGTTGGTGGCCTCGTTCTTCTGGCTTTTCACGCTGTTTGAGCGCTGCGAGGAGAAGAAACCACGGCGGCGTTCCTTGCGTCCACTGTACCCACTGGTAGTATCTTTCCGGCCGACGGCGCCACCCAGGCAGTACAACAAGCATGAAAGGAACTGGCAGACAGATGCGGTCCACATGAAAGCGAATGCCTTGACACCCAGGTGTGCGCCCTGACCGTTCTGGTGGAATGCGTGGCGGCCCTGGACAAAGACAGCACTATGAAATATAGTTAGCAATGTGTTACAGACGATCTTGGTGCCAATTGTAGTGGTACATACGTCATGAGACAGGTTGTGATGACTTGGAAAGTGAGGGCGATCCAGGCCAGGAAACCGGAGAGGTAGCTAGCAACGCGGGTGCAGATAGCCAGCATACCAGTGAAGAAAGAGCACACGGCGAAGAACAGCCCGATGATAATGAAGGGGAACATGAATCGCGACGTCAAGAAGTAGTGATTCGTTCTACAGTGTAGTATGGTTAGCACCGGGCAAATTAGGATATATCAAATGGTATCCTACCCGATAAACTGATGAGGGACATTCTCGGTAGTGCCGAAGTTACGGTGGCTTGGGGGATCGAATGGGAACTCCACATGGGTATCTCCGCAGTCATTCCTGCCCTCCTTTACACCACAGAGGTTCCAGAATGTCCACCGCGAGAGTGCCGGTGCACCTGGGATATTTCCCGTGTCTGCCTGGAGGAAGTAGATATGATCCAGTGCCGGACTATTGCGCACACCACCCAACAGAGTGAGGAAGATCAGCAAAATCGACGCTGCCATGAAAAACAGGCCCGTAAAGCCCAGTGTTGCTCCTATAGATGATAGTCAGATTAAGGTATAGAGTGATTGATCAGGAATCAACTTACTGCTGAAACCCATGTTTGGCTTTTTTTTTTATCGTAGGTCACACTAAAATTTGATTGAGGACCTTTTTTTTTTCTCGAGGTTGTATCTCTGAAGGGAAGTTGCTCAAGAAGAGTGTCGAGAGACGGAAAGAAAAGTCGGGAATTTCAAGTGGAAAGGGCTAGCTGGTATAAGACTGTAAGAGTAGCCGGGGTATCCGGGTACCACCCATGATATAATGACGAGCATCATCCTCTCTCTCTCCCTCTTTCTCTCTCTCTCTTCAAGGTTTTTACAAAATTGAGGTCGAACCTTGGAAAATCATAACGTCATAGTTGCACCTGATAGGCTAGCCGTTCGTAGTTAGCGTGAACTCTACTTTAAGCGTTATACCATATCTGGTTAGTTTAAGTTGGTCCATGACGAAGTCAACGCGCCTAACGAAACGACCTCCGGACCGTTACAGCTCTCTAGCTCTCTAGCGAATAGGCCTTATGGAAGTGACGTGGACTATATTTGACGTTTCTGACTTATCCAGTTTTGCCTTTACCAAACTTTGTCTGCCCTACATCCTACACACTCGAGGGTCCCTTCGTACGACGTTGTAATGGCGACCTGGGCATACCCCCCACTGCCCGCAGAACAGATCAATCATGAGGCGGATAATGCGCTGGTATGTAAATCATATATGGACCCTTAACAACAGGCAATTTCTACATGGAGGCCTGGTTGGCTGTAGCTATGATCCGTGAAGGAGTGTGGAGCTTCTCTAGTATAATGCCAACATCTTTATTCTTAGGCCCGAGAGCTAGAGTGGCTATTGCATTCACTGCAGGATTCACTTGCCTCATTGAAGGAAGGTCTGCAAGAATGCTCCGCCCTCCTAGCTCCCCAAGAACCGGGGTCAACCTTGGTGCTGTCCTCGCTGCGGTCGGAAAGCGTCAAGGGCTTTGTGACTAGAGTGGGCACTAAGGTCGTGAAGGGTGTATGTAGCCCGAATCTTGTCCGACCAATGAATATGCAACTAAACCGATCCCTCTCTAGGATGTTCAACTTCGCCTTGCATCGCTCCCGCCTCCTCGGGGTGCCCCCAGCACCCGATTGAACCTATCCCAGTCCCCCGAAGCTCCCGAACTGGTACTTCGACAGCTGGTGTCGGTTCGAGACCTTGTGGCTCAAAGCCTGGATATTGTGGACGTGAGCACGTGGACGGGTGATCCTCTCAATGCAGGCTTCATTTTCAGTCAACTACACCTCTTGCTCGAGACGATCAGCGAGGCACGACAAATGTTGAAAGGAGACAGCGATGAGACGCGAGGCAAGTGGTGGGATACCAGTGCCACCGAAAATGTATGTTCATTTCTTTGACAAAAAAAGTCCTGCAATAATTTGCTGATATGTATGCTGCACAGATGTTTGACCCTCCGCTTCCTCCAAATCTTTCATTCCATCTCTCTATTACAGACTCCGCTCTGGTCCTTATTCTTCGGACTCTAGAGACTACTGCCCTCAATCACGCGCCAACCGCTTTTTCTTCAGATATCTCCCTGACTGGGTTCTCTCTACGCGATCGGCTATTTGGCTCGCGAGCGCCGACTCATGATGAGGCCGGCTGCCTTTTTCAATGGCAGGGAGAAGAAGTCCGTGTTAAGGAGAAGGTCCGGGTGGAAAGCCAGGATCCCAGTCTGATGGCGGTCATGGCGAAACTATCGGCCCTTGAGCATGAGGTGATGCGGTGCGTTGCTGCGCTACGGATTCTTATGGGCGGTGAAGATACAGAGAGCGAGGCTTAGTTATTTGATACCCTATTGTATTTGAATTATGAACAGCTGCATGTTGTGATGTTTGATGTGATTCGCCACTCAAGACGGAGCCTTCAGAAGTATTGAATGGTTTGTCATTGGCGATATCAAGTATTCAACCATCATGAGGCTATATCTAGGAATTTGCCCACTGGGTGCGTAATATATAACATTAAAAAAAAGCAATCAGCATATAACGTACAATATATACCTGTTCCTGGAAAAGAAAAGTTATAGATATTTGATACCGAACTAAAACCAGGCCCCCCATGGGAACGGGGGACAGCCAATGAGAGGCCTGCAGTTTGTGATGGTCGCATGAGTGTCTTGGCATCAATTTTCTGGGCTTGGCGATTTTTCTTTTCTCTCTCAACTTCTTGAAAAGCGTTGATAGGAGCCGGAAAATGTTGTCCTGGTCTTCAGCATCAGGCGCCAGTCGGTCACAATCACGCGAACTATTTCGCACATTTGCCCGCCCTTCTGGATCGCGACAGCTCTGCGGACCTGTTAACCGTTTGACACCTACACAGCAACGCAGTCCTGTCCAAAAAGCGTCGCCTTTGGTCGCATCCAGCAGTCTTGGGCACCGAAGAAATACTTCCGACTATGCGGTATTACAATCCCAGCCTCAGCGGAGGTTTGTGTCAGGCCCAGCATCCGCCGACTCGCCGCCTCAGCCCAGCCAATCTATCGAACCGGATGACATCAATACCCTGATCGATCGAATCGGCGAAAATGAAGCGGAAATGGCACAGCTACTCGGGGAGCTAGAAATTATGGGTGAAGCGGGCGAAGCAGACGAGCTCGTCGGCCTGATCAGCCAGCGAGACGAACACACTGCAGAGTCATGGGTACACATGATTAAACAGCGCTTTGGAGATGAGCTGCCAGAGGGGTTGTTGGATGACGCCGAGCTTCAAATATATGCCCGTCTCTATGGAGAACCAATCATTCGGCAGGAAGTCGAGTTGATGGTTGAGGAGGAAGAGGAAGATCTGAGCTTGCTCCGCGAAGATGGACAAGGAGGATGGGAGGAAGTCGATCTAGAAGGAAGCACCGCCGAGGATGACATTCCACGCGCGTATGATATGGATATTCCCCTGGAAGAGCGGGAAACAATTGCCATGCAACGGACCAGGGAAGTGGCAGAGCAGTTGGGCGGCGAGATCATGCTCGAGGAATTCGAGAACGAGGCAGTTCCTGACTCTGCTCCAAGAATGCACCCGCTTACCCTTGAGGGTAAATTTGGGACTGATCCTACGACTATCCATCTGCCCAAGGATACTGTCACTGGTCCCATATCGGTCATTCTGTCGGAATTCTCCAACAAGCACATTTCCGAGACTGCTCGGCGCCTATTTGGAGGGCCAGGATTGCCCCATTCGAGTACTACGGCGCCTCCGCGTGCCCAGTTACCACAACTTCCTGTCGCTCTGAATGCTTCGCAGCGTCAAATGGGAGAAATGGAAGCCAACGCATACTTGGCAGCCTTGTACCCTGGAATCTACGCATCCACACTTAGTGTTATGGTTGAGATTCGCAAGCGATTGGGCGTTGATTGGATCCGCCGTCTCATCGCACAAGAAGGCGGCCCAAGCGTTCTTGATGCCAGTGGTGGCGGTGCTGGCATCCTGGCCTGGAGAGATATCATCCGCGCAGAGTGGGAGCTGATGGTGCCTGATCATCCCGCGGGAGCCCCTATCCCCTTTGGAAGATCGACTGTACTGACAGGCTCCGATGCCCTTCGCCGCCGCGCTGCTGTCTTGCTGGAAAACACTACCTTCCTCCCACGGCTACCTGATTACGTTCATGTGCGCGAGAAGCCTACAATTGATGACTCGCGGGACGCCCCTAAACGCAAGCAGTACGATATAATCATCGCACCGCACTCTCTTCTCGGTCTTGAAGAAGAATATGAGCGTAAACAACACGTGGAGAATCTGTGGTCTCTGTTGAACCCAAAAGGTGGTATTCTCATTCTGCTCGAAAAGGGTCGCCAGAAGGGCTTCGAGGCTATCTCTGGTGCTCGTGAAATGCTCTTGAAGCGCCATATCGCAAGCCCCGGGTCTACCGAATATGACAACTTCCTCGAAGACCCCGACGAACGCGAGGTCATTGAGAAGGAGCGTGGAATGATTGTCGCCCCCTGCACCAACCACTCAACCTGCCCGATGCACAACTCCTCGGGTGCTACCAAGGGCCGTAGGGATTTCTGCCATTTCGAGCAGCGGTACATTCGCCCTCCATTCCTGCAGCGCATCATGGGAGCGAAAGACCGCAACCACGAGGATCTCAAATTCAGCTACCTCGCCGTGCAACGTGGCGTGGATCTACGACAAGATCAAGCAATTCGTCAAAATTCTGAGGCTACAGATGCCGCATTTGAAGGATTCGAGAACCCCGAGGAGTCTGATATCCCCAACAAGCCAGCCTTCCACGCTCTATCCCTCCCCCGCGCCATCTACCCACCTATGAAACGCCGCGGTCATGTCATCTTCGATCTCTGTACACCAGCCGGCAATATTGAGCGCTGGACCGTCCCGCGCTCTTACAGCCGCCAGGCCTACCGCGACGCTCGTAAGTCTCACTGGGGAGACCTGTGGGCTCTGGGAGCCAAAACTCGCATCCCGCGCAACTTGAACCTTGGCGATAAGCATGGTGAGGGTAAGAAGGAGCGTTTGGCTCGCCGTGCGGCTGCCAAGGCTTCCGAGGAAGAGGGGGGTTTGAGAATGAGGGAGAAGAGGGGGATGAAGAAGAGTATGGGATTCATGACTCGGATGTTCCTGATATCCCTGTCAAGAAGAGGGGTCAGCACATTCCCAGTTGGAAGAAGCATAATGATAAAAGAAGATTCGCCAGGCCTCCAACAAGCGTTCTGCCGACGAATAAGTGGATTTGATTTGGCGCAATTCTTTTGTGAATTTGGATGTTCGAAACATGTACTATACTACTAACTACTGCAGCATTTGGCATTGGGACTGGGGACTGGATCTTGTACACTAGGATATTATTCTCGCACTTCTACAGATGTAAATATAGCATCTTCACTCTAATCAATGTTTGATATATATTTGATTGATTGATACAGTATATGAGGCGTCATCTGGCCCGATTTAATCCTCCTTTTCTCTAATGAGATGGTGCTGATCGAAGCCGTTGGGGATCCCACTAAGTTGGTTGTGAAGCATGGTCTTGTCACGACCTGTTGGAGCTGTGCCAGGCCTAAGAAGCGCCGGTAGTCAATAGGAAGTCGTTCCTGGATGGAGCCCTGCAAGGAACACGGGGTTCTTTAAAATGCACCGGGCGTGAGAGGCATTGATGTTCTTGGAAAGACCGTTGGTGCCTTCTGGCTTGGTCTCTTTCTAGCCAGAGTTGGCGAAGCATACACAGCCAAAAACGACGTGGATAGAAATCAGACAAAAGTCAAGTTGAAGCCAAATGCTCCTGACAGGCCAGTCGCTTTTCTAGCAGGTATTCGTATCTCGCAAAGTGACACCGCCACATTCACTGTGCAGCCATACTCTTTCGCAACTGCCTTTGCTTCTGCGTACTCTGCAACTCCAATCGATCGACTGCAAACTTGAGCCGTTCTTTCTTCTGCACGAGTCTCCTCAGCTCCGCTGCCTTGGCGGCTGCTGCATTACCTGACGAGCCAGCGCCGGGCCCCGCCATACGACCCCGCAGTGAGCTGCTTTGAGGTTGGCTGCGAGTGGCTGATGAGCGGCTGTCTGGGTTGGACGAGAGTCTACCTTCTTGTAGGTTGCATTTCGCCTTGAGGCCTTGTTCGCGGCGCGCGAGCTTTTCAACGTGGTTCGATGATAGTGTGAGAAGATGGGCGATGCTGGGGGTGATTTCGTCAAGGAGAGACTGTTGCGCTTCGCGCAATGTAGGCTCAGGGAGGAGCTCAAAGTGCTGTTCAAAGATACATAGTTAGACCCATAGCTTCTCATTTCTTTTAAGAAGGAAACTTGGGAAGAACATACTCGCGTTGTCTGGAGGACTTTACATAGACGAGGGAAGTCGTTCACACCCGAATCCAGAATTGATATGGAGTTGTCCAGAATCTGGAGAGAGGACTGTAACGAGGTAACTGAGGAAGACAATGAAGACGCCATAGTGTGTGTTTTGGAGCTTGATTTGGAGTTGATTGTTTACAATGGTCGGGATAGATCGGGCGGTAAAAGCGGCATGACACCGCCTTCAAGGCGGCGTGGTCTCGGGATCGGGCAAACCTCCCAAACCTCACTTCTCCTCTTCCGTCTCCTGCCTCACCATCTTCCCGAACACCGAATTCTCCCCGCATTCGATTCACCTGTCACAATGTCTCTCCTCGGAAAGAAGTTCCCCGGCGCTATGGGTACGTGTTTTTGAACCTCGATTACGACTTGTGGGAGAACTATATGAGGACTAACGACTGACGCATATGTTCACTTACAGCCAAGCCTTTGACTCCCTTCTTCGCTGCCGGTACGCATACCCTTTAGATCCCGCTCTGTCGGTCCGGAACGCATGGATTGTCATTCGGAATACCGTACCCTCAAAGCGGTTGTTGGTGGAACATTACTCTGACGATTCTCCTCTCCAGGCCTCATTGTGCTCTACGGTGTCAACTCTCTCCAGAACGCTCTGTCCAACAGTGAGTCTACTCCGCGCAGTTACATATAAATCATCGACGAGTTTCGGGGTCATATGCGACATTATCCACGAAACGACACTCCGATGAGCGTCTACAAGAATAAACAACTAACCTTAAATCCCTACAGCCGCCCAGTACCAGAGCGATCCCCGCAACCCCAACGCTAAGCCCGCTGGCAAGGCTGACCACTAAATTGGGTCGACAATGAATGCATTTTGAGATCCCATTTCGTTGAAGAGGAGCGGAATGAACCGTCGCGATGTGTGGGTGGACGGAGTTGACCCTGGTCATCGATGGCCGGCTTACACTTTTTGTGATTACTATGCGGGCAGTTTTCCCTGTCCAAGCATATAGACTATACCCACCTCGATGGTGGTAACTTGGGTCAATTCACAAGCTGTACCAGTACCATCCTGGGCAAGTCGCTTTTTCCTTTCGTAGTGTCCCTTCTGCTAGATGATATATCATCAATCGGAGGAAGAAAAGTAACTTAACCCGAATATTCCGGAGGGTATTGTATTATACGTGAAGCTATAGGGTTTGTGGACTCCATACTTCACATCTACGTATTACTGCGCTGTTTCACTTAGGGCTAGTTTTATACTTCCTTGCGACCGTACAATAAGTTAAATTTAGCCCTTTTCGATACTGTGTCAATTAATTTCGATTGTAACAGCCTTCCATCAAAATACTACCAGTAACGTAGGGCTTTCATGTCGCTCAGCGTGAAATCTTGCATCAAAGTACGCTAAACCTGATCGGGCATCCAGTTTTCGCCAACTCCGCCTGGCCGAAGCTCAATCATTTTCCGACTTCAACTCCGCAATACCCCCCAATTAAACACGCCAAAATGACCAAAATGGCAGGCCTTTTCCGGCCTAAGAAGCTGGACCTCTCTGGATTTGTCAATACCCGTTTGATTCGGGACAACAACAAGCGCATGGCCTTCGAGCAGACTGAGCCCGAACGGTACGGAGCCCTATCCTTTTCCAAGATGCCTATCCTTTTCCAAGATGCTTTAACTAGATCGAATTTTGATATCGCGGACTGGGCAAATTTCCTGGGATTGAGACGCAAATACTGATCATGTCTCCATTCGCAGACAAGCTCTCCGCTACATGATCCGCAACACTTCTCTCTCTGCCCGAGTTCGCGCGCAGGCTCAGCTCCAATTGTCTCAGATGCACGCCTATACTCGCCCCACGCAGATCAAGAACCGTTGTGTGGCATCAGGCACTGCCCGCAGTGTTTTCCGCGATTTCAGAATCAACAGAGTGAGTGGAAACTCCGGCCAATGGCCGCAGCTCGCCCGAAGGTTTTGATAGCATATCGCTAACACACTGTCTTCTGCTAGTACCAATTCCGCATGCAAGCTCTCGCTGGTGAACTTCCCGGTGTGAGGAAGGCTAGTTGGTAATTGTATGATATTGTCGCCGGTACTCTATGGAGACCTCCGGTTAAATTGTTTGCACGATGGCGTTTTCTTCTTTACTTCCATTGGGTGGAAGTATGTACAGTATGCGATTCTTACTTACAGAGAAATCAAATATCTCTTCGTTGTTCTCAATCCTCCGCTACTCTCGGCTGTTAGCATTGATTTGTTGACAGTGCAATCATGGCCCTGGTCCTCGTTTGGGTGATGTTGTGAGATGAAGATTTCTTTGTTAAGATCATGCCAATTGGGTTGTTTGCTTCCATGACGGCCAATTGCAGACCATCCCGGGTTGATTTGAGTGATACTCATGTTAGTGGTGTAAATCAAGGATTCAACCCATAGATCCTCAATATCAGGGCAAGGTACTTTGGCGTAGACTGTTGACAGTCGCATCATCCCTGGTCATTGAGCAGACGGGAAACTCACCGGCGCCTGCCATAATCATGCCGTCGCTGACTGTTGCCCCGACGATATTGCGTTGAAAAAGCGCGGCGCCTTCCAGTTCTGGCGTGTGATAATCCCCTCTTCTTCTCCTTTTCTTATTTACTTCCCCCCCTCCTCTTTCATTCAACCATCCCTCATCATCCCCTCTTGTCTCTCTGACTTTCTTCTCAAATCAATATCACACATTGATTTGAAGCATCGCAACAATGAATGACATCGGGGACGACCTTCTCCCCGTTGACGAGATCTTCTCTGATGATCTCTTAGCGCTTGGGTAAGTCATATGTAGTTTTCAACGTAACATCCCAGCCCTGGAGGCTAACACTCCATTGAATGACACAGGTTCGTCATCACCGAGGATGACAGGATCCGGTACATCGGCGCCCCGGACCAGGGCCCCCGATTCAAGATCAACCGGAGTGCGCGCATCAACCAGGCCCACATTGAGGCCTTGCATAGTTAGTTAACCCTCAGATCCATTTCCATCATAGGCCACGTTCTTGATGAATCATCTGGCGCTAACAACTTCACAGGGGCGATCCGGACCATCGTCATTGACCGGCTCGTGGGAATGGGTATGCATGTCCTGCAGATCCCCGAGGGCAGCAAGCGTCAGGTGCCCATCCTCGTGTCGGGTAACATCTGGAGTGCGCCTCGTGTTGTTGTCTTCTGTGGCGAGGTTATTGAAGACCTGGGCATTCTCTCGTACCGTGACGCCTGTGACGACGGCATTCCTTTCGGTTCGATCGTAGCCTTTGCAAAGGCTCTGCTTGGCGAAAATGCTTTGTATTCGACCACTGGTCTCATCCTTGCGAACCCCGGCCACAAGCTCTGGTACAATGAGGGTTGGCACGCGGTGACCGAAGACACTTTTCATGGTCAACACTCCTCCTCTCCTGTGGGCCGCGAGCGTCCAGTGAGTCCTCGTAACGTCCTCTACAATGGCGGCATCAATGAGCATATCCGAAATGTCCTTGAAGGAATCTTGATCCGTAACAACTTCGAAGTCGATGCCCGAATCGACGTCGTTGGCCTGTCTGAAGGCGGCCATGCTGCCATTACATACCTGAAGAATCGATGTGAGTATCTGACTGAATAAGATAGTTGGTGATTGCTTACTGACATGACCTATAGGGGGTTTCTGGTCGCCTAACATCTCCTCTCTGACGCTGATCAACCCTGAGATGATGGGTAAAATCGATACCAAGATCGATGATCTGAAGGATCCAAAGTCATTCTCCTGGTTCATGAAGTACCGCTGCCGTGGCTGGGCCATCTCTGATAAGCCAGTTGGCACACGTTTGCCCGGTCTTGGCGACCTTCACGGTGGTTGCAACGTTTACTCGTCCGGCGAAGTCACCAAGTCGTCGTGCATGATGACTCGTGGCATGGCACACGTCTTGACCTGGATGAACATCATGCATCAATGCCCATCGGCAACGGAGAAGTTTGATGTGGACCCTGGTGAGACCGATCCCAGCAGTGAAGTTGATCCCGCGTCACTGACCAACGAGATCATGATTCAAGAACTCCCTGGCGGCAAGGATGAACTGTGCAACCTAGGTTTTCGGAGCGAGAAGGATATTACGAACATGATGAAAACCTTCCTGGCTAGTGTCAAGTTCACCGATGGGATCGCTACCTTTTTCAATGACAGATTGAAGCCCCGTAACAATGAGGTTAAGGACGACGACGAGGTTCAGGACGATGACGACCATGATGTTCCTATCCTCATTTCTCCCCCACTTGCCTCTGGAGTTACCTCGTCGGTTCCTTCCGCTCTTGACGTCTCTGCCGGGGTTCCTGACGCTCTTCCTGTCACGGCTCCTGACGCCGTTGTGGAAGGTACCTACGACGATGTCATCAGAGGGCAGGTTGGCCCGTTCGACCTCAGTGATCTGCAAGACATCCGCGAGGAGGCCGAAGAGTAAATCCTCTCTCTGAGTGCGCCCTGCTTCCTTATGAAGCTGTGATGTGAGATGGGTTGTCACTTTGAAGTTTGTATTTCCCGGTGTTTCTACGGGTTGAATTTTCTTTTTCCTTTCTTTTCTCGCTCGCAGATGGCTGTTCTTCTCTCCCTACTTGAGAACAATTTCACACCAAAAAACAAAAAAAAAAAACACACAAAAAAGGGAGAGAACTACCCCCATCTGCAAAGATAGCGAATGAAACTCTTGAACTAATTTTCCTGGTCAATTCTACTGTATGCGACGTAGGTACATATGTAGTACATGTAGGTATAGTTAGGGTATCATCAAAACTCACTCTGAATGGCATAGAAGTGTTAGAAAGAGTGTTGCCATCCGATTCAATTCATCCAAACATCGGAACGTTGCATTAAGCATCTGGGTGGATTACACTGCTGATCATGGACCAGTTACATGGAAGAATCCCTGGAAGTTTGAGGACAAACGATCCTGTTCTTTTACCTACCTTCTTCTCTTCAATCTTAGATCATTCCCTCTCTCATTGTCTTTATCACCAATAATTATGAAAAACCGGCAAGAACAGGGCCAAGATGGTCAGATGACCTTTCTGAGATTATTTTTCCTGAAGTTTCGAGGAAGAGACAGTTTCCATCGAGTAATTTGATAAAGCGGGCCGTTGATAAGCGTTTGGAATCGCCCGCATTTCGCATCGGAGGTGCCCGACGGCCTTGCAAAATCTATGGCCTCAATGGGAAGGACATGGGCATTGTCTTCCTCCAATCCCCGATATCACGATGACTGTGTGTCTAGGCCGGTTAGCCGGTTGAGCAACACCGACTCTGCAATGTCTAGTGGGCCTGTGGAGATGATATTTTCTGGGATCTCTGAAAAGTGAATTCCCATTTTACCCCAAGGCCCAGACTTTTTTTTTTCCCTTGGGAGGCGTATTTATATCTTCCCCCAATCCCCTTATCTTGGGATTTTGCCTCTTATCTTCCTTCTTATCTTAACAACTTCCTTATATTCCTATACTCCAAGTCTCAGTATATACAAGCATGGCTAATATCCCCATTGCCGTTGTGGCCTCATCTCGTGCCGTTATCTCCGGCCGTTTAACCTCGGCCACTGTGGTGATCTCACGGACAACCGGTAAGATCACCGCCGTCTTCGATTCTGTGATTCCAGCATCGGACTTCCCTGTGGATACTCCCTATACCGACTACTCGCCCCATGTTCTGCTGCCCGGCCTGGTCGATGCGCACGTTCATCTGAACGAGCCTGGCCGCACGGAATGGGAGGGCTTCTACACAGGCACACAAGCCGCTGCCTTTGGTGGTGTGACCACCGTCATTGATATGCCTCTCAATGCCATCCCGCCCACCACCACCGTAAACGGGCTTAAAGAGAAAATCCAGGCTGCCCAGGGCAAGTGCTGGGTTGATGTCGGTTTCTATGGTGGTATCATTCCCGGCAATGCGGGCGAGCTCAAGGCTCTTGTCCAGGAAGGTGTCCGCGGCTTCAAGGGTTTCCTGATTGACAGTGGCGTAAGTGAACGATATCAGCATTACTTCTCGGATTAGTATTAACTTTATTTCATAGGTTGACGAGTTCCCCGCTGTTGGCAGAGAGGATATTAAGAAGGTTATGGCCGAGTTGGCCAATGAGCCAACTACTCTCATGTTCCACGCTGAGATGGTGCCTCCCATTACCGCATCTGTGGGCGACGAGGTTCAAACATCTGATGCACCCGCAGCTCCTGCTGGTCCCCTCGAGGCCTATGCCACTTTCCTGGCCTCGAGACCCTCCTCATTCGAGACCTGTGCCATCGAAAGTATTCTATCTTTGGCTCATCTTGCCCCCAACCTCCCCCTGCACATCGTTCACCTCTCTGCAATGGAAGCTATCCCTTTGTTGCGGAAAGCCCGCGCCAATGGTGTTAACATCACAGCCGAGACCTGCTTTCACTATCTGTCCCTGGCAGCCGAGGAAGTACGCGACGGTGACACTCGCCACAAGTGCTGCCCGCCTATCCGCTCAAAGCTGAACCAGGATAGTCTGTGGGAAGAGCTGGAGAAACACACCGCCGACGGCGTCATCAAGACCGTCGTCTCCGATCACTCCCCCTGCACGCCAAACCTGAAGATGCTCCCAACCCATATTCCCGGCCACTGCGCCGGCGGCAAGGAAGAGGAGAGTGGTAACTTCTTCTCTGCCTGGGGCGGCATTTCTTCCGTCGGACTGGGCCTGCCCATCCTCTGGACAGACCTCAGCCGTCGTAAGGGTCTGACCTCCTCGCCAGAAGACGAGAACACCAAGAATGCCCTCCAGGACGTCGTCCGTCTCTGCTGTGCCAATACTGCTGCCCAGGTTGGCTTGCAGTCGCAAAAGGGCGACCTTGTTGTCGGCTTTGATGCTGATATTTGCGTTTTCGATGACTCTGCGGAATGGATCGTCGAGCCGAGCACCATGCTTTTCCGCAACAAGTGCTCCCCCTACCAGGGCCGTACTTTGCGGGGTATGGTTCGCGAGACCTGGTTGCGTGGTGAGCGTATCTTCAGCCGTGACCAGGGCTTCGATAGCCAATCGCCGAACGGCAAGCTGCTTATTGAGACACGGGTTTGAGATTCCCTCTCTTCTCCTTCTTTCTTTTGTCCACGCTTGGGACAAGTTGACATCTCAGCAGTGCGCCTTGCTATCTTCTATATATTTCTGCCACCTTACATCTCGATCTCTGTGATATCGAAACCCTCTGATGAGCACTAATGATCGCACAGCAACCATACCCGTTAGATTAATGACAGCGCATTGTACAGCTTTAGGGATAGAATACCAAAAGCAATTGAATCCAAGTCTCTTGAACAAGTCTGCACATAAAATTACATTCTAGTCATTTCCTTGACCTCAGGAATACTATACAAATTAAAGACTCACATCCCTCCCCTTCTCCCACTTCTCCCTAACCCTCCTCCTAACACCCCCATTAACCCCCTTCCCCCAAATCTCCTCCTTCTCTCTCCCAACCTCAACACCCTCATCCTCCCCAACAGCCCCAATGACAACCTTCCTCTCCCTAATCGCCCTCTCCTTAACCCTCGCCCTCTCCACCTTCCCAATATACGTCCAATACAAAAACGCCTCCGCAACAGCAACACCCAGCGCCGCAAACAACCCAAGAAGAACCTTCGCCGCCTCGCTCGCCAGTATCTCCGGCGTCGGGAACCGAGTGAGTGCAGCGTACACAGCAAACCCAGTCACTATAACCGAGATGAAAACACTAGAAACAAGCGAGATAGTCAACGTGTCCTCTTCTATATGGCCATCGCTCGTGTACGGCGATGTGTGCGGATCCGCATGGTCGGCGTTTGGTCGGTAGTTTGGGTTTAGGAGGCGGTTGTAGGATTCTTGTTCTGTTGCGGCGAGGAGGCGGGCTTTTGATGCGAGGTATTCGGCGCTCTGAATTATACTTGTTAGATCTGGTTTGGTATGGGTTTTATGTATTGAGAAAGCAGGGATTGGGGGGGGGGGGGGGGTTGTGTATAGACGTACAGGCTCTGGCTTCTTTGGCGGCGGCGGAACGTAGACTTTCGTGCCGCGGAGGAGAGAGCTGAGGACTGTTGGGGTGTGAGAGGCTTTATATTCCGGGTCTGTTTGGAGGTAACTGGCGAGTCGGATCAGTTGCTCGTGGGCTATTGGACCTTGTGCTTCGAGTGTGGTAGGCAGGTCTAGCTCCTCGTGGCGCGAAGCTGGAATAGCTTCGAACGCGGCGAGGATACGGTCTGTGGTAAGAAGAAGGACCATTTTGAATATCAAATGGCAATTCAGTACCCTGTAGAATACATGTAGAATGTATTCGGGAGGATAAAGCGGAGACAAAAAAGGGTGGCAGTTAAGCTCCCCACATCGTCATCTTCTCTTTCTCTTACACATATTCGCGACCATGGCGGACTCAAAGAAGAGGTAAATTCCAATTCCTATATCTTACAGAAATTCTTTTCTTTGCTTCCAACCCCCCCAATTCAATCCCATGCCCCGCACAGAAAACTAACCCCTCCAGCACGGTAACAACACAAACCAACCCGCGCGGGATCCCCGTCGCCCCATTCATCGACAATGTCAGTGACTACGTTTCCTCCCGCGAGGAAGTCGAGCCCACGCTGCGCTCCTTCCAGGAGATGATCTCCAAGTACCAGTTCATGGAGGTGAACACGCAGCGCCGCGGCCAGGGCCTGCGCGAGAAGATCCCGGATATCAAGAAGACGCTGGAGATGGTGCGATTCTTGCAGCTGCGCAAGGAGGTAAATATCCCTATGACTCTTCGTACCCTGAAACAGCTATTTGTGGAGCGACACAAAAAAAGACAACTTTGAAAAAAGGAATATCACTGACACTGTACTTTCTAGTCCAACCCTGACTCAGACCTCGAGACTAACTTCGAACTAAATGATACACTCTACGCTCGGGCTGCGATCTCGCCTGCTGATGCCGAGGAGGTTTATCTCTGGCTTGGGGCGAATGTCATGTTGGCGTATCCTCTTGGTGAGGCGGAGACTATGCTGGATGAGAAGCTTAATGCTGCGGAGTCGAGCTTGAAAAATTGCGAGGAGGATCTGGAATTCTTGCGCGAGCAGATTACGGTTAGTTTTGTGAGTGGTATGTGGATATTGGGTTGCTAACACTCTTTGCAGACATTGGAGGTTGCCACGGCGCGTGTGTACAACTGGGATGTTGTAGAAAGGCGTAAAGATAAGGATGGCAAGGGTGAGGAAAATAAAAAATAAGCGCCCTGGTGGCTGTGTTGAAGGGATTTATGGAATATTATAAAAAATTTATGATCTATTATCTTCCAGGTTCAATGTCAAGGGGAAGGAAATTATAGACATAGAAATGAAGTATTGGATATTAGAAGGAGAAGCTCTAAACCAGATGCCCTATGCATATAAAATGAAAAGAAGACGCATGTCATGATTCGTGAAGCAATAGGAAATCGTCAGAAACAAAAAAGAAAGAGAACACCCAAAATCCCAATATTCGTGAAGCTTGAGGGCGTTACCTTCCTTATGAACATATCCCAGTGCGCTGCTGTATCTCAACGAGAAAAATGCTAATCATTCAACTTGGAAGAATCATTGGAACATGTTGGTGCCTAGCTTGTCGGCATCTGAAGCAGCTCGATCACGCATCCGCTTCGAGATGTCGAAGCCAGTTTCGTCACCGACAAAGGTCCATTCTTCAATATCATCAAGTTCATCATCGCCTCCATCAGGGGAGTTCTTAGCTGTAGGCGTAGGAGAGAACGGGGTAGACGAGGCAAGGGACTTTTGTCGTGCCAATGTTTTAGCGTATTCAAGATCGCGGTATAGGGCCTGGATTGCAGTGGCCACGCCGTCTTCCTAAAGAGGGAATATCAAATCAGCACTCCATCCATTTAGCCTAGGTAGGCTGGAAATAACTCACATTGCGAATCTGAATGCCCAGATTCCGTGCCTTGACAATCATACGTTCGCTGTGTGTCGCCTCCCAGAGAGCCCGCGAGAAGACACTGACGTTCAGTTTCTTCATACAGATGCCAACACCTAGATCCTCCACCCGGGAGCCAAAGAAGAATTGGTCTCCGAAGAATGGCTTGACGATGGTGGGCACGCCGGCTCGA
Source organism: Penicillium cf. griseofulvum (assembly GCA_028974015.1). Taxonomy (NCBI): domain Eukaryota; kingdom Fungi; phylum Ascomycota; class Eurotiomycetes; order Eurotiales; family Aspergillaceae; genus Penicillium; species Penicillium cf. griseofulvum. The sequence goes on from JAPQKP010000005.1 coordinate 2,132,783, forward strand.
AGACTTGCGCCGGTGGTTCCTGCTCCACCGTGGTGGGTTGCAGCATCGATTTGAGAGAAAAGCCAATCGTGGGGCGCAGATTGGATCTGATGAATCTCTGGTGGTAGAGGTATCTCAGTCTTCGTGCTAGCCGGGTCACCAAGCCTATCGGACCACCCTTTCGAGAGAATGCATCGGACATCTGCTTTCTGGACTGATTCGATGACAGTCCGTGTCAGGGCAGAAGGGTCCGAAACCACAATGGATCCAAACCCGATGTATACGAGCTTCTTGCCATCCGCTCTGGCCTGCGCAATGAAATTTGATAGTTCGATTGGAGGAGTCCAATCTGTGCCCTCATTCAAAAACCAGTAGCCGGTAATGCGAATCCAATCTGGGTAATCGAGAGGCGGGGCCACCACGGACGGCGAGTAATTGTAAAGGAACGGGACTTTGTTTTGCTGCATCTTGTCCAACGTCGTGGCTTTCAATCCCAACTCGTTATTTCGCCATCGGTTCACTTGCCCCGCGATGGCCTTCCAGAAGATGTTGTCGAACATGACGTATGTGATGTAGTTGTATGCTCCACCCATGCGATTCTCTGGTACTGCAAAAGCATGGGGATAGGCCCGTGTTCTTGTCCACGGCATGGTGAATCCGCGGAAGTACGGAATCCTTAAAGCTTCTGCAATGTGAACTCCAGCCATGGCGCTCGGTGACTCGATTAGAAGGTCACTACCCTGACAACCAATCCAAGCGGACGACAAAAGATCGTCGATCCATCCTCTGAACTTCAATGAAGCTTCCCTGAGGAAGGAGTATGTAAACATCCCGTTCTCCACGCAAATCCGCATTAGCTCCGCAGGGTCACCATCGACGGGAGCAAAGTCGATTCCGTGCTTTCTGATCCAGGGCTCGAACTCGGCGTGGGTTGCAATCTTCGGCTTGTGGCCCTCCGCAAGCAGTCCTTTGCAAAGTGCGATGTATGGTTGTACATCGCCCCGGGAGCCGATGGTCAGGCAGGTAATCCTTAGAGGCTCAGGAGGTTTGAAGTTAATAATGGAAGCACGAGGATCGTCGAAGAACGGATGTATCTCTGATGAGTCCTCAGTAGAAGTCGGAAGTTCATTGTGTTCCTCAGGGCTGTCCAGTCTTGCTTCCTGAAGCATGCGGTGCTCAGCCTTAGCTGCTTCCACTTCGTCTCGTTCTTCATCTGCTAGCAAGCCAGATTCCACCAAGAATTTCACAGACTCCAGATTTTGATGCAATGTGACAGCACAATCATCTCGTGAGTCTGAGGCGTTAAACTCAAAGAACAGCTCTTCATGGCCACGGATGATGACAACAAGTCCATGGTATCCAAAGCGGAAGCCTTTCTCTTTCTCAACGTTCTCAATGTCTTTGAACGGTAAAATCATTTTGGTTCGAGTACCGGGAATCAAACTGCGGAAGCAAAGCTTCTTCTGACTTATATAGATCTTACCGTAGAGCGGGAGCACGCGATGCAAGTAGGCGTAATAAGTCGCCTGTAGTCTTTCAGTAGGCGGAAGAGCAAAGTGAGCGCGGAAGCGATCCCCATAATTGAATGCTCCTTCGTTGTCCTCAGGATCAACGTTCTGGTCTTCAAGCAATGGCCCTTCTCGCTCTCCATAATGTTTCTGGCCACCAATCCACATTCCAGAGACCTTTTCTATATAGCCCATTGACTCTGTTGCTAGCAGTGTACTCATCTGTTTCGAGCGGCTCTTCAAGTATTCTGCAAAACCAGCGGCGCGTTGAAGGGGATATGCACCCACTTTGACAAGTTCGTTCAGATGGGTGACCGAGCTCGGTCTTGAAGATTCCATTGGATTAGGTTGACCAGTGGTATATCGCGTGTCATCTGTGGCGTCATTGCGACCTAGCGTTCCAGATGGGGAGCCTGCCGCTGCACCCAGTTCCAGCTGTGCAGATGCAGAGGGGGTCGTATCATCAGAAAGTCGTCGAACAGTTTCTCCCGCATCCAGTGGGTGCCTTCGTAGAGTGTGCATAGTGGGTGATTGAAATACATCGCTTCTGTTCAGTATCTGACTGGCTGATTCAGTGGTATCTGTCATCGACTGAATAATCGGTGATGATCCGGTCCCTTGTTCCGCAAATGAGTCCGCCGAGCCTTGGTTTTCATTCCCTACACTGGAGCTTCGCTTGCGTGGTGAGCCTTCTTGTCCCTGATCGGACACTCGAACGCTGCTGACTGACTGTCTCTTGTGAGCAGTATGACTTGATTCGGGTTGATGTTTGATGTCGTGTTGACTCTGTGGCTCCTTCATTGGAGTGGTATCCGACGCGGCATTGACTAGGCCTTTGATGTAGTTGAATGCGTCCTTGCCCGAATCAAAGAACGAGAAGAAGTACTGTGATAAATTAGCAATGAACATGGTGGGATTTCATCCCACGACCTACCTCGTCAATTGCATATGTTTCGCCGCTGTCAAGAACTCGAATCTTGAATGTCTCCGCGAAATCGGCCATTGGGCTCTCCTCCAGATCAATGACATTCGCTATTGGGAATGATACTTTGACACTGTCACCTTCATTATGCGTCCGGAATATGACTTTTTGGAGAGCCTTCACCCATTCCTTTGCACTGGTAGCACTGTCTGCTCTGAATAAATAAGTTCGCTGATCAGTGGTCACCTGGAAATCTTTCGTATCACCGTCTTTGCGTTCTGTGAGAGACGCAGAGATCCCATATCGAAGATCGACATGTCCGCTAGGGAAATATAGATTGGAGGGGTCTGCGTAATATGAGAGGACATCCCCCTTCAGAGCAAACCAATATCGATTATACGTGGGGTTCTTGCGGCCGCGTTTGGATAGATACCCTGACTTTATCGCCACGTTGGACTTCTTTGGAAGGTAGGCGTAAAAGCAGATGTGACCCTCGGTCACATACATATAGCCTTGAAGAAGCATGCTCTGGAGCAATGAGCAAGCATACTCCACCAAAACCTTTTCAGGCTTCGCAAAATCAAACATCTTCATCAATCGCGTAGAAAGAGCGGACGCAGATGATTGCTGCTGGTCTTCCATAGGTTTGTCTGGATTGGATGGCAAGTGTGGTGTTACTGAGTTTAAGTCAAAGTGAGATTGCGCTTCAACCATGCGACTTAGAATTGGGGCTGCTCGCGGTGTCGCACTGCGAGTTCGCCTTAGAGAAGGTGCCTTGACGGTCGAGTCGGTTTGGTTTGACGACTCGTTTGCCCCGCCTTGTAAATCTAACGTGGATAGCTTCTGCAAAAGTTTATTGTCTGATCTGGCCCTTTGATGGCGACGTCCTCTTTCTTCCTGAACGAGTGGGTTTGGTTCCGATCTCTTACTTGGGTGGCGAGAGTCGAAGGGTGGCATAGGAGTTTGAGATGATTTTCCAATAGTTCGCTGGATGCGCGGGTGTTCTTCCATCTCTCCGTCACTATCGCTTGATTCCTCAAACCGGGCATGGAAGTCTGACTTGGATCCAACAGCAGCAATCATGGAGAAGAGAGACTGCTGCATATAATGCACGTTGCCATCCCGTGAACCCATTCCTCGCGGCGGAGCTGTGAAATCAACATGGGCATCATCCCCATCTTTAAATCTGTCTGGTACTCGATCTGAAAATGGACGGTTGGACGAAGTAGGTTTCATACTTGCGCTCAACTGCCGGTCTGCCCGGCGTTTGGCGTCATCTCTTAACGGTCTCATCCTTGTCTGTGGTATACCGATACGATACGATCGATGCAAAAGGTAGGTCAAGGACGGGAGTAAACGATGCTGGGGTGGTGAATCACTAAGAACGGTCGGGCAGTCAGAAGCTCAAGCCAGGTGACAGCTCGGCGCTGATAGGACTATGACGATCAGGTATGAACTAGGCAAATGGGAATACACATCAACCGAGCTGGACACCAAGTGACTTTGTCATATCAAAACTTTGGTCAGGCGCCAGATCGTGATAAGCAAAATGAATGGTGAACAACGCACGGGATTCCAGGGTCTAGGCCGATAAGCGCTTTGAAGCTTGGACACCAGATATGGATGAAGCTGTCAAACCACACTCTAAATCATCCAAGCGCCATGGTCTATATTGCAAAGATGTGGAAATAACGAAAGCCCAAACCTATTCAAGAGATCATAGAAATCTTAGAATACACAAAGGCAGAAACATCACCTGGGCTCTCTCCGCATGCATGTGATGTATGACTCCATAGCCCTTATGTCAGCTAGCTGCCTGAGGCAAAATATATAGATCACATTTACACGTTAACTATAGGCTCTATCTTCCTTTATGCCTCTTACCCTATTTTCTGATCTTCTTCTATCTTTGACTTGATACTCTGATTTGGTTAGTTTTGATGAGGCTTTTGTCCAAAAACAAAAGCATTTGGGTATCAGACGGCAACCGTTGATCCAATGGATGCCGAATTGAAGTTGAAGCCTGTCACTGTGTGTTGAAAGCCCTAGGTTAGAGCCGTAATCAGGGAGGAGCTCATCGGACTAATACTAATTACTTCAGGCTTATGACTATCAAAATATATAGGCAATGGAAAAGCCAAACACATGTAATATTGTTCACATGGCAGCTGGCTGGAAGAGCTACCAGATCCAAGGTAAAATATAATATTGTAAATTGTACATAGTGTTGGGGACGTCGTTAAAACAAAGCTATTCTCAAAAATCACTAACGCCAAATCATGCCTTTTCGGACTTCTTCCGCTTCTTTTCCTCCTTATCCTTGTGGGACTTCTTGGACTTCTTCCGGCTCAGACTATCATCCTCCTCCTTTTCTTGTGAGTGCTTCTTTGACTTCTTCCGGGGAAGCGCCGCCGCTTGGGGAGCTTCATCCTCAGCTTCATCGTGATCAAGCTTCCTCTTCCGCTCCTCTCCCCTGGGAACCTTGAACGAAGGCGCGTCAGCTTCAGAATCCGAGTCAGATCCAAGAGTCTCTGGAGGCGCAGTGGTTGTTCCGACAGGCCGGAAGCGCATCTTCAAGTTCTTCGGCTGCGGCCGGGCTGGCTTGACATATTTGCGCATTTCTGCCACTACAGCATCAGTCTTTTTCGATGTGCTTAGGAGACCGATCATTTCTTGGACGTGGTAACTTGGGACACTGTGGGCTGCCGTGCAATATTTTTGTGTCTTCTCATCGAAAAGAAGTAGCGATTTGGAAGCGGGATCGGTCTCGGAAAGAGCCTCGACTGGGATACCGTAGTTCACACCCTCGTGGGTGATGATCGGCTCACCCTGCATGATCCTGGCCATGCACACCTCTTTGACCTTGGACAAAGGCAGAGAGGCTGGTGCTGTGAGGTGGAGGACTTGCTTGCCCTTGAGGTTGGAGAGAAGGGAGGAGGCTTTGGAGGATGGCGGGGCCTGCTTCTTTGCAGACTTGAAACCCGCAGGTGGTTTGTATGGCTGAGGACCGGAGATTACGACTCTATGGGCGCACGGATTAGTTATGACCAAAGTTGATATAGGGATAATCTCTTACCTCTTGCCTAAGCTGGAGTCGGGCTTCATTTCGTTAGAATCGTCGGAGTCGCTATCCGAGTCTGAACCTGAGTCCGAGGTTTCATCTTCGCTTGATTCCGGCGCCTTCACATGTTTCGCTATTTGTTTCTCTTTTTCGGTCGTAAGCTCGGGCGATGTCGATCTGCTCGAGCTGCTATCGCTGTCGGATGATGCCATGGCGGCTGTTCACTGTGTCGGGCAAACTCGAGGTTGAGACTAAAAATGCTTTCGCAAGAATTCACGGCGCTTGGCACACCCGGAATCCAGAAGATGAATGGAATTGGAAAGGAGAAAAATGCACAGGATATATATGCAAAGATTCAGCAAAGCCGATTTCGCAAAATGAATTGGATCGACGTTGAGTGAGGATACTCATGGTCCAACGATCTTTTTTTCTGCTCCGCGGGAGCACGGACCACCCTCCAACTTTTTTTGCTTATCGGCTTTGGACAACATTATCGAGGCCGTTTTTCTTTCGAACACAAGCTCAAAGCTCGTGCCGTTAAATTGTATAATATCATGATGAAGCGAAAGGCCGAAAAACAGCAATCAGCTGGTAAGTTTTTCCATGCTCTATGACACCAATTCGAAACTCATCATGTTTCTCTAGGCCCTGTTAGCGCTGTCGCTGCTTTAGCAGCGCGCAGAGCTCGACAACAGCAAGCACAGAGCGCGGATGTACCAAAGGATGCGCCACAAACTATTATTGAGAGCGAACCACCCTCGAAAAAGTCACGGCAGTCTCTCGAAGGACCTGGGGCGACTGAGACAAATGAAGAGCGCCGTGGTACACGAACAAAGGCAGCAAAGAAGCAAGATGAGCCATTGACCGCAAAGACAACACCCGAGCGCCCAGTAAGAGCTACCCGGCCTCAAAAATCAGAAGTGAAGCCCGAGGTAGAGGAGACCCTTAAGCAGCCCGAAGATGAGCAGTCTGGAAAAGACCAAGTCGAGGATACGGAAGAGATGGATGAGGATGACATTGCGTCTGTTGTGGGTGATGCCGACGGCTATGAATCGCCTGCAGAAACACCAGCAGAACTCCAGAATTTCCCTCTATCCAAGGCTCGTTTGAACAAAAGCAATATCGTCTACAGTGATGAGAGCACGCTTTGCATTCGCATTAAGGAACGAACGGTATGGACGAACCTTTCCAGATATTCGGGGTGAATACTAACTCGACCTAGAACCTGGCATTGTTGGGCCATTATGACCTCTGGGTAAAAAGAGGTGTAGTCAGTCTGATGGGCGCAAAATTACATCCATCCTCACAACTGCATAGAGTATATGCTCCCTCCACCCACTCTTTGCCAGTCATCAAATGTGTTGCTGGAATTGATGGCGACGCAGAAGTGGAGATCAAGTCCTGCACCAGCGGCATTTCCCGCCTCCGTGATCTTTCGCCTCTTTATCAAAGGATCTGGGCTGGCGATAACACTGCTGCAGATAAAATCACCTTGAAAGGGGCCGCAAAAGACTCGAAGCGGACTTTTTCAGTGGTATGCTATCACACTCTACTCCACTTCGAGCTGTGTTCAAAGCTAATTGACTTAACAGTTGTATACATCGGCAGATGATTCCTTAAATAGACATATCCGACCGCTTCACCTTGACAAGAAATGGAGTGCATCAATGAAAGCTCTCTCACAACGTGAAGGACAGCTTCGTGTTCTAATCTGTGGCCCCAAGGCATCCGGAAAGTCCACCTTTAGTCGCTACTTGTTGAATCACGTTCTCAGCCCGACACCTGAGTCCGAGAACGGATATACTAATACCGATGGAGTTGCTTTCCTGGATCTAGACCCAGGCCAGCCTGAGTTTGCTCCTATGGGTCAAGTCTATCTTGCACGCCTGCGCTCTCCATTCTTCGGTCCGCCTTTCACTCACCCATCATTGGATAGTTCCCATAACGCTGAAATAGTGCGGGCGCATCATATCGGTGCAACATCGCCAAAAGAAGACCCTGATCACTATGCACTGGCTGTCATGGATCTTATGGATCAATACCGCTCGTTGCTGGAGAAACATCCCCAATGCCCCTTGATTATCAACTACCCCGGTTGGATCTTTGGACAGGGATTAGAGGTTGCAACTTGGTTGGTCAGATCTCTCGGACTATCTGACGTGGTATATATGAGTGAAAAGGGTCCCTCAGAAGTTGTGGATCCGTTAGGTCTGGCTGCTCGTGAAGCTCGAGTTCCCTTGACAATCCTCCCGTCTCAGCCCACTGATTTTGTGAGCCGATCAAGCGCTCAATTACGAGCGATGCAAATCCAGTCATACTTCCACATGTCTTATCCAACTGATCTCAGAACTTCGGTTTGGTCAGATGTACCGCTATCTCGCACGAGGCCCATTACTGTGGATTATGCGGGCGCGCGACAAGGTATTCTAGGCGTCATGGTCATGGGATCCCAGATCAATCCCGATCTACTGCACGAAACGCTTGAAGGTGCTATCGTGGGCGTCGTGGCAGTGGAATCTCCCAAGGCTATCATGAGTGGGATGGAAACGTCACAGACACCAGATGACGAAGACCATGAGGATATTGACATGGATTCAGCAACCCCAGGTGCGGGTAACCCAGCTGGTCTTTCCATCGCTGACAGCATTGTGCGAACGGCCGAAGACCTTCCTTACCTATTTGTTGGTTCCGGCAGTTGCACCCCATTGGATCCCAAGGCGTCAAATTGTCTTGGTCTTGCTTTGGTCCGTTCGATCGATACTTCTTCGCGCAAGCTTGAGCTCTCCACTCCTATTCCCTCATCTCACCTAGAAAAGGCCATCGATCAAGGCCATGGCATTGTGCTAGTCCGCGGCCAGCTTGATAACCCGAATTGGGCTATCAGTGAAGAATACTACGCCGCTCGTGCAGCAGAGCGGCGCTACCAGCAATCGACATCTGGATCGAGGAAAGCTGAAGACTCTGGCAGTGAGGAGCTCAATCCGGCTGAGCATAATCGAACGCTTGCACTGCTGCGGGAGAGGGTCCGCCGGGCGAGCAATGTGCCTTGGATGACTGTCGTGGAAGATAACAGCCGTCACCAGCGTGAAGTGGCTGCGCGACGAGAAAAGTCACTATGGAAGTTGAGAAAGAAGGCATACCCCGGCAGCGAGAGCGAGGCAGATTACTAGTCCCCTCAAATATATACGTAGAAATCAAATTCACAGTATGTACACATAAAGCTCATGTTCCTACATGTAACCCTGGAGGGTTGAAGGATGTTAATCCCATCTTCCATGGTTGTTTGCTATGTAGTTTGCTTGCTGACTGATTGTTTGCTAGACTTTACGGGTATGATACTATTCCCATAGGTATCTATGTTGAACAATCAACAATTCTTCCTTTCTTCCTTCTCCATATCTCTATAGCCTAACAAAAGTTTGGTTCCATGGGCGGACTGCCTGCGGTGCCCCTCATTGGTCACGTGGGCGGACCAGCGGGGCACTTTTTTTCTTATCGCGAAATTCTCCAGGGCTAAGATTTTCGGATACCTTCATATTCCTGCATTCTGTGACTCACTTTCACAATGTCTGACATCGAAGTGATCCCTCACAACAGCTTCGACACCATTCTGGTGCTCGACAATGGCTCCCAATAGTATGTCTCCCCTGATAGCGAATAGACCATTGTCGTCCATCCCACCGTCAATCCCAATTTTCTGTCCAATTCACCGAGTCTAACCGATTCATACGTATAGTACCCACCTTATTACCCGCCGTCTACGAGAGATCAATGTTTACTCTGAGATGCTTCCTTGCACCCAGAAGCTCGCCGAGCTGACCTGGAAGCCTAAGGGTATCATTCTATCCGGAGGTCCTTACTCTGTGTACGAGGAGGGTGCCCCCCACATCGATCCCGCCTTCTTCGAATTGGGCGTCCCTATTCTCGGAATTTGCTACGGTCTCCAGGAGATTGCCCACCGTTTGCACGCTGACAACGTTGTCGCCGGTACCGCCCGCGAATATGGTCACGCTGACCTGAAGGCCACCCGGTTCGGAGGTCACGTTGATAAGCTTTTCGAGGGTCTTGAGGACTCCATGACAGTATGGATGTCCCACGGTGATAAGCTTTGCAACTTGCCCGAGGGATTCCACACTATCGGCGAAACTAAGAACTCGGAGTACGCCGCTATCGCCCATAAGTCCGAGCCGGTCTACGGCATCCAATTCCACCCTGAAGTTACTCGTAAGTGTTTAGTTACATGACTTATGTTTCTTTTTGTGCTTAGGTACTCATGGGATCTCAGACACTCCTCAGGGCGGCCAGCTTCTCAAGAACTTCGCTGTCGGCATTTGCGGTGCCCAGCAAACCTGGAGCATGTCCGAGTTCATTGGCCGTGAGATCATTCGTATCCGCAACCTCGTTGGCCCTACCGGCCAGGTCCTTGGAGCCGTCAGTGGAGGTGTTGATTCTACCGTTGCCGCAAAGCTGCTAACAGAAGCAATCGGTGACCGTTTCCATGGTATACAACCCTTCCCTAGTCACCAAAACCAGCCCCAACTAACACACGGCAGCCGTCCTTGTGGACAATGGATGTATGCGTCTGAACGAATGCGAAACTGTTAAGGAGGTTCTACAGAAGCAGCTTGGCATCAACCTTACCGTTGTCGATGCTAGCGAGGAGTTCTTGAACGGTCTGAAGGGCGAGCACGACCCCGAGAAGAAGCGCAAGTTTATCGGTGGCAAGTTCATCGATGTGTTCGAGGCCGAGGCCCGCAAGATCGAGGCTCAGAGTTCCGGCAAGGTCGAGTGGTTCTTGCAGGGCACTCTCTACCCTGGTAAGATTATCCCTGCTTATACTGTGGGGCCTCCGAAGTATCAGGCGGCATTTATTTGCCCTCATATACTGTTTCATATGTTGAGGCACAAAATGCGGCCTAATACTTCGGAGATTCCACTATAACGCGGGCGAATTAAAGCTAATATGTTTCTAGACGTTATTGAGAGTATCTCATTCAAGGGTCCTTCGCAGACTATCAAGACTCACCACAACGTCGGTGGCATCGCCGAACGTCTTATGGCTGGTCATGGCCTTAAGCTGATCGAGCCTCTACGTGAGCTCTTTAAGGATGAGGTCCGCGAGCTGGGCCGTCAGCTTAACATCTCCGAGGAGCTTGTTGGCCGTCACCCCTTCCCTGGTACGTAAACGCCCATAAAGGACCTTGATTGATCTCTGGATCTAAAAGCTAACACTATTTCAAGGCCCCGGTCTCGCCATTCGTGTCTTGGGTGAGGTCACTAAGGAGAAGGTCGATATGGCCCGTAAGGCCGACCACATCTTCATCGGTATGATCCGTGAAGCCGGTCTGTATGACGACATCGGTCAAGCCTACGCCGCACTTGACCCCTCGCGCGCCGTTGGTGTTATGGGTGATAAGCGTGTATACGCTAACATCATCCTCCTCCGCGCCATTTCCACTAAGGACTTCATGACCGCCACCCCTTACCCCTTCGCCTACGATTTCCTGACCAAGGTTGCTACCCGCATCGTCAACGAGGTCGATGGTGTGTGCCGTGTTGCATACGACTTCACTAGCAAGCCCCCCGGTACCATTGAGATGGAGTAGATTTCTGGTATTTGGTTTGGGTTGCTCGTGTTGTAAGGGTTATAATAGAAAAGTTTACAATGTCGATACACATTTGGCTAGAATGATTGGATGCATGTTACGAATCCATGTGCATAGAAAGGAATCAAGTTCATTATTTCATATGTTTATATTGAGTTCATATAAGATGAGGGCGTAGGTAACAAATGCAAAGCTAAAAGCAGGCTTATAAGTCCTTGTCATCCCCTTGCTGCCACGACCGGAACATGAGGGTTGCCACGTTCCGGCCCATCAGCGCACTAGTCTCCATTGTCGAGATGAAACTCTCGATGCCACCCGTGTACCACACACTCGGAGCCAGAAGAGTCTCCTCAAATGTCACTCGTGGGTACTCAAGAGGATATGGGTTCCATAGCTTCTCATGGAACCAACTGATATCACCTAATAAGAGGTCTCCAATAGTCGTGTTACTCGGGGTCTCACCCTCCAGCCCTAGAATCTGGGCAATGAATTCAGCCGTGGGCCGCTCTGGCGAGAAGATTTTGTAAACGTAATGCTGCTGTGTATCTTCTTCGGATCCCACATCTACTGTTCGAAGTGTACTAATACTCCAGAAGCCGCTAGGCCCAACACCAGCTGGGTTCGAACCCAGATCAAGGCCCTCGGGCAGAGTGGTCAGGATAGTCTCAGGCGCTCGAGCATTGAGGCCAAAATACTTCGGTGAGATGCGGTGTGGGGATGCAAATAGTGTAACGTGCAGGTTGGAATATGGAATCTCATCTGGGGTGTACTCCAAGGGAGGGGAGATGGAGATATCCGAATACTGCAAAGGACCGGCAATGACAACTTCGTCGAATACTTCATCCTCCGAGTTGGCAGCTGTGCGTAGCTTTGAGGATACCCGCACAGTCCCATCATCATTTCGTAAAATCTTGGTTGCTGTGGTATTCACTTTGATATTCGCTCTCGAGGCTCTCAGCGCGCCATCAAAAATGCGCCAATTTCCGCCCTTGATAGAAACCGCTCCATCCGTAGCCATACAGACGACAGATTCCAAGCCATGAATCAGCTGTAGGTTCTGGCCGTAATTCACTCGAGTGCTCGCTTGGATGATTTCTCTCGCAAACAGCGAGTCGATGCTGTTTGCCCCAAGAAACAAGTTGCCAGAAGATGCAGTGGCATTGATCAAGTCGGCCGCAATAGCCGCCTTAGTGAGAGAGCTAAAGGGGAATAAGGGCTCTTCGTAAAGGCGGAGAAACCTACCAACAACACTCTTCACCAAATTCTGAGTACGCAGCGGCGCCAGTCCATACCGCCAGAAGAGCCGGCCAATATTCCACCATTTATACGAATTCTTCATCGTGAAAACAAACTGGCTCCCATCCCAGATCCCGATACTCTCATCGGTCTCCCTAGGCCTTGCATGATCAGCACTATTAACCGTTAAGCCGAGGTCACGGGAAGCGTTGACCAGGTTGTAATTGACCTGGACGAAGATGGAGGCGCCGAGTTCAATGGGGTACGCTGGGTTGTCGAATACATTGACTGTTGTTGAGCGGCCGCCGACATATGATTCACGCTCATAAACTGTAATATCGACAGGGGTGTTGGCTTCATCCGCGAGCTTGCGCAGTTGATACGCAGTAAACGAGCCTGCGGCTCCGGCGCCTATAAAGGATATCAGCCCCGTATGTGTTATTGTACACCGAGAGGCATACCGATTATTGCCACCCGCTTCGGGGCTGCATTAACGGCTCCTCGCAGTGGCTCTTGTTCTGCAGCATTGCCAAACGAGATGAGTAGGATGGAGTATAGGAAGAGGCAGAGAGGTCGCATAGGCGCCCGCATGATTTATGGTAGTACTAGAAGATGGCAGAGCTAATTGGCAGTTGAATAGCCAACCCTGATTAGCCAGAGATTAAATACAGATCAGATATCAGACATCCATAGATGAATGGAGGTTGAAGTGTCAAGGACGGGCCAACTTGGTAGTACGTATCAATTTCATGCTAATCTCTTTTAGGACTAGTGTGTTTCCATATCGCTTATCTTTTAAGAGGGGCGCTTCACAGATTTGATTCACTTAACTCCGAATTAATTCAAGATGGATCCCTACGACAGTGACTCCAGTGTCGACGAAGACTTCACCGATACCGGTGTTCTTCTAGGCTATGCCGCTGAGGATGTCATTGAGGATGTAATCAGCCATCTTGGAGGCTGGCCGGTATGTTCTACCACTACGAGGGGTCACTCTCTATAACCAACTCCAACTAACAATCGCAATTTTTGGTTCAGAAATGGCTCGATGAAGCCTCTCCAGCACCTGGTGATTTTGCCAATTGCAAAGTCTGCAACAGCCCAATGCTGCTGCTCCTCGAATTGCACGGCGATCTGCCCGATCACTTCCCAACCGACGAACGACGCCTATACCTATTCGGCTGCCCCAGAAAACCCTGCAATCGCAAGCCAGGCAGTATCAGAGCATTCCGCGCAGCGCGCAAGGTTGCCGTCGGTGGACAAAACAGACAGGTTGAAGCGAAAACAGAGGAAACCCAGCCCGTCGCACCAGAACAACCCAAGCAGGACCTAGGCGCGAGCCTGTTCGGCGCAACAAGCCTGACAAGCAACGTCTCCTCAAACCCGAACCCCTTCTCATCAGCTTCGGGCCCAACACCCGCAGGAAGCAACCCTTTCGCAACACCAGTCCAGGCAACGGCACCTACAGCGGAAAAGCCCGTCGTGTCTGAAAGCACCCTGGCCTCGTCTTTCGCCGACAAAGTGCGCGTCTCTTCGCCGCCCCCTTCAGCCGCGACAAAGAAAACACCGGAATCAAGCACAACGGCGCCGTGGCCCGCGCAGTCCGCATTCCCTACGCCGTACAAGCATTTCTACCTAGACGCAGAATACGAGACTCTCTCGCGGCCATCTTCACCCACAGTGCCAGATAATGTGCAGATCGAACCAATGGAGGAAGAAGGCGCTGCCGGCCCCGAGCTCAAGGACACCTTCGAGTCCGAGCTCGACAAGGACTTTATGAAGTTCTCGATGCGCCTCGAGCACAACCCAGAGCAGGTGCTGCGATATGAGTTCCGTGGTGCGCCGCTACTGTACTCTACTAGCGATGAGGTCGGTGCCCGGCTACATGCTCACAATGCTCCTAACGCCAAGGTCACCACACTTGGTGCGGGGAGCATCCCGGCTTGTGAGTACTGTGGAAGTCAGCGTGTGTTCGAGTTCCAGCTTGTGCCGCATGCTATCAGTATGCTTGAGGAGGGTCGTGCGGGTGTTGGTCTTGGGAAGGAGGATGCGGGCATGGAGTGGGGTACTATCATCATGGGAGTCTGTGGTAAGAACTGTACACCGCTGGAGATGGATGTTACTGGGTGGCGAGAGGAATGGGCTGGCGTGCAGTGGGAGGAGATGAGGTAGATGATGCTTTGTATTAGATGAGAGTATTTTGCCTACCCTAGGTTGTACATAGCAATATTACCAGGAAAATCAAGTGTTTTCTAGCTATACACAGAGTTTGTTCTGCATTAGAATTTTGGATATATCGTTGGGTCGCCTCTTAACTTTTGTCTTGTTCAAAATTGCGTACAAACTAGGGCTATTCGTATATGTTACAACTCCACGACTACCTAATTGCATTGGCAAGAAATATATATCTTCGTGTTGTACCACATCAGGCAAAAGCTAATAGACAGGATCGGCAAAGCACTTCCAAGGCTGTATTCTGACTTATATATATGATAAGGTAGAGGATCTCTGTATAAGTAATTCAAGTACCGTCTCTTCTCTTAAAGTACTTGCCCTGCACTTCAAGATGTTTACTATTGAACAAGTCTTAGGAAAGTTCAAGGACCAGGTAGTCCGAGTCCCATCTCTATATTCTTTGCTCCCTTCCTGGCATCAGACTTTGACGAAAAACTGGGGGAACAACTAGAATTATGGCGTCGACGGTATGTATAGTCAAATGATATGTTTTAGCAATACTAAGAACCCGAGCGAAGCTGGTTACTAGAGCCTACTGCGGTTACTTCACACGAGTCTCCAGTCTAGGGGCTAACATGCTGATCTTGCAAACTGGAGCAAGATTCACTAGCTGGGTACCTGAGCCACTCTTCTTTAAATATGCATTTAGTTAACAAAGATCATACAGCAGCTTCTCACTTGGGATGATGGTATATTCCTACATCGAGACGTCATCTCGTGTCTTCTAACATGAGATAGCTCTCAATTCAGGCCGTTTCAGTGATAAGGCGAGATAATGAGAGCTAATACGAATTGAAATATCAAGGATCATCTAGAATGTCTTTTGGGCAAGACTGTTATAGAAAAACCACCTGACTGGAGAGATCTTCCCCCTACTCTGGCCGAATCGTTTTACGACATAGAATTCTTACTTCAAAAAGGAACTGAGCTTGGTATATATATTCTCAAAGTATTAGAATTGATCAACTAACTGTACAGAACCTCTCCAACACTTCCTCTGCGATGAACTTTGTAGATATGTCACAGTAGCAGTTAGATGTGAAGATGCGTTTCAGGATGGTATCATCATGGACCTAGACTTCTATCTAGAAAGCAGGATGGAAGATTCAGGTGTCTATCCAGTGATAGGGCTGGCTCTGTAAGTTCGCTATTACTATTCATCTGCAACTTACTCAAAGTTATATTAGGATTCTACAGGATGTCACTCTCCCGGGTTGGGTTATCAACCATCCTATACCAAAGGAAATGATGAGACACATCAATATCATGGTATTATTGTGGGTACATGATCAAAGTACTATAGACATTGTGCTAATAAGTCTTATAGGAGCAACGATATTGTCTCTGCTCGCAATGAATTGGTAAATTCTTTCAAATATATGAAAGCTTAACATCTGACTAGGTCTAGCGCTATAAATATGTGCATAACCTAGTCCCTTTACTCGTTTATCATCGAGGATTGGAGTCACAAGAGGCAATTGACTATATCTACCAACTTATTAATGATAGCTATACTAGCTTCGGGGGCCTTGTACCGGATGTTCTTGCCCTTGCATCTAAAAACGGGGTAGCTGATAAAGGTTGACGGGTTGTGACCTGCCGCAAAGATATCGGTGTTGGACTGGCTGTACGAATCCCCCCCGAGTCATCAAAGGGTTTCTGACAAACTATGGTAGATACCATGTCAAACGATACTATGATTTTCGACCAGAAGAAGGGGAAACGGAGGCTTTAATCGCCATATCGTAGGGGAATAAGCATACTTTGTGGAAGGGTGTTTTGAATGTGTCATTTGAGCTTGTCTCATCCGTGATGACACTATGTCCTGCTATATCCCCCGGAGCCCATTGCTTCTACATCTGGAACTGGCTCTGTATGATTTTTTATATTGGCAGCAAAGCCGGCCCTACAAGGCACGACTGAAGTTATGTTATGGTATGGACATGACATCTCTCTTTCTTCCTCATATTATCCAATGCAATATTTGCATGGACAAGTAAAAAGAATCCAATACAGACAAGAGAAATAGAAAAAAAAAAGAAAAAAAACGCCAGATGCGCCAGGTCCCGACTCATCTCCGAGCCCCTCCTCCATGCGAAATCTATCGTCGGTTCGTCACTTGATCGGGGGTTGGATTCATGAACTCATGTCATGGATGGGAAATTCAGATTTCCCTCGCACAGCTTTTTGGAGATTTTAAAAAAAGGTGATACGAAAGGAGGAAAGTGAAACATTTCGAATCGACGTGAAAAAAATCAAGAACAAAGAGCTTCCGTAAGCGCTTATGCGGGCAACTCAAAGCCACGACGGATGACACGACCGAACTGCTCGATGCCGACGTGCTCGCTCTTGACCTCAGAGCGGGCCTCGTTCTCCTTGTTGGTAGGCACACGGATGAGAGCGCCATCAACCTTCCAGCCGCAGACATCGACGACGAACTTGTCGAGTGCGTCACGGCTGCGGATATCGAGCCAGGACTCAAGGTTCTCGGCGGTGATGGAGCGGAAGGTGTTTCCGACCTCAATGGCGATGCGGATGCGGACGAGTTCCTCGAAGCCGGCAACATCGGCGGTCAGGTCGGCGTACAGATCGTCCGAGTTCAGGGTGGACCAGAACTGGGCGTACTGGGCGGACTCGAGGAGGGTGGACAGACGGGTGAGCTTCTGGACGGACTCGACGAAGTCGGAGGTCTGCGAGGCGGTTTGAGCTTCGGTGGTGGAGGGGAAAGGCTGGGTGCTTGTTGGGAGCAGGGCAAGGCAGAGCGAGAAGGCAGGCGAGGGGAATACGGTCAGGGCCTTGGCCAGGATGTTGGTGACGGTGTCGGGTTGGATGAGGTGGGGGTTGAACTGGAAGCTGGATTTTTTGAAGAGGGTTGTTGTCAGCTTGGGTTCGGGAATCTCCTGAGTATTATGAGTGTTTGGGAGAAGTATGCGATGCTGTTGGTTTCAACCAAAGCATGGGTTCTTCCCATTCAGTATCTTCACAGAATTTCTCAACATCCCCAAGTATATTATGGGGGTGTCAGGTAATAGGAAACGCTTAAAAGATACTCATCATAGTAGAGCTTCTCAAATATGATTTTCACAATGCAATTTCATACAAGAGAAGGGGTCCAACTCACAGCTTCAGCAGGGCCAAGTTGGCGTAGCAGTCGAATGTCCGGTCCTCGCACTGCTGGGTCACATAGTCCTGGAAGACGGTGGTAGTCTCGGGGTTGTACCGGTCGAGGCCATTGAGGATGGCCTCAATATGTGCGGGCCGGGTCTCACACTTGTCGAAGGCGACCATTTTGATATTGCTGGAGGGAGGTGGGAGGTGATGCGGGTCTTTTGTCTCTGCTGTTCTTTTTGGTGGGATTTTCCAAGGTTTGATTTGATTGTGGCCGCGACCGGATTAACTTAAAAGGGTACTTTTACCCGGCATTCTTCCGGACTATATTACAGCGACTGGACATAAAGTATTCGCCTGGGCAGGTGCCCATATTAACGGTCAACTTTTGTAGTTGTTCCCCTCGTTTCCACTAGCGACTACAACGACGCCGAAAGTGGCTCCCCTTTAGCCAAGTTCAACTTCCTCCCTTCTCGCCTAGTCTAGCTTAGCGCCTATAAGATGCTTCGTCTTCCCTCCCTTCCGGTGTCTATACACCTTCTATTCTCGCTTATCCTCGTTACCTACGCCTTAAGTTAACCGTGACATTATCGTCTTGTATAATACAAAATTTTCACCCTAGTCCTTTTATCTAACCGCCTCTATAGCACCTACGTCTGTACATCCAGTTTAAACTGGGAAACTAGGCACACACTTCACATGTATAAGTACAGAACAATAGGTTAGGTTCATTCCCTTAAAGCCCTGCCCAAGGCTCGAACTCGCCGGATCCATGGCTGGAGGTTATTCATATTGGTCAAGGGGAGAAGTTCAATGCCATCATCATCCTCGGCCTTGAAGTTCGGCGCCAGTCCTACCGATTGTCTTCGTTTCTTGTACAGCCACCAGGAAGCAATTGCAAGAAGCGTAAGAGGGAGGGTAAGCACAAGCCATAGCCACCACAATCCTGTGACAGCTATATGTGTACTGTTCTCCGTGGACGTGAATATACCAGCATCTAAAACTGCCTGGCCGGCTTTTGTCAGCGAAGGCTCTCTAAGTCATCCAAGTTCGCAAGGATTGTAAGGGCGTATTTGATACTAACTGCTATAAATGTTCCGGGGAGAAACACCATTGTCAGCGCAGCAATCGCATTCATGCTAGTACTATCCCGCTTCATACTAGTGGCAAGCTGTATATTACTGGCTGCGTCTTGCTGAGACACGAGAATGGACACCATCATCAAGGTGTTTTCCTGGAGGGATTTATAGTTTTGGAACCACATTTTCTGCTTTTGCAGAGACTCGATAACGTAGTCAATTGAGTAGACAGAGCTCTCATAGATCTGCGATTTCCATGGTAAGGCTTCGTGCAGACGACCGTGGATAGTGCGAATTGTGGTTGCTGTTCTGGTGGTAACTTCTGCATTGTTTAGATGGGCATCCGCATTGTGTGAGATAACTTGTAAGCTCCTGGTCAGTCCACTGACTTGGTCTCGTTTAGCGTTTTCCAGGTCCGAGAAATATTCGTCGACCTTGTTGATCTGCATAGCTGTCAGAATGGGAGGTTCAGTTTCTGTCGTGAACTAGGCTGTATTAACCTGAGACCACAAAAAGCGCCGAAACCCTTTAACATGATATTTCGATGCCTCGAATGATAAGGTGGAAAGCGTTATGGCAATGTCGAATGGGTCATTAAAGAAGATATCCGCCCTTTTATCCGAACAGGCAATTTTCGTAGCGCTGCCAAGGATCTCGCTCAAGACTCTTATGCTAGAATCCCCGTCCTTGTGCGATAAAATATAAGTAGTAAGGTTAAGAGCAGCATCGTAGCGCATATAAACTGACACCGGTGCACCTAGAGCGTGTAAGTTCCAACGCGCATACTGACAAAAGAAATCTAGGAGACATCAGCTAGCTTCGTAACCTTAGTATGAGGAATAAACAAACCACAAGCTAGAAAACTGCCATCTTCTTCTGTATGCCATTGTGTCTGCGGTGCCCAGTAGTCAGGGCGCCCTAGCAAGTTCATGATGAACAGGGGATTGACTTTGATGGTTTGAAATAATTCCCTAGTGTTTTCTCGGGTCATTGCAGTGCAGTTCCCAAAAGACGTGTCCGCAGCTGGTGTAAGAGGGACAAAACTACCCATGTCAGCCAGCAGAAATGTAGGGGAAGTCCCGAGCGTACAATGCGAGTAGTCTTCGTGGCCTCAAATTTGGCTCATTCGACGCTGGATATAGGGTAGTGGAAGACGTAGAATTATGCGAAGTCGCAATATTCTTTGAAATATGATTCAGTATCTTGAAATAGGGAGAAATTGAGACTCCTTCGTCTTACCTGTAATATATTACTGAGAGAGTCGTCATCCAGATGATGCCATGCTTGAAGCTGTCAGTTTATAGATGTACACCCAACCAGATCAAAGGTGTTCATACTTGAATTCACCCCATTCACATCAAAACATCTAATCTCGGTCTTACTAGAGAAATTCCTGGAGTTCGAGAAATGTTTTTCGTGCTGTACTGCGGAGAACACATCCTGAAGTGACTTGAGGCCATCGAGAGGGTAGTTGCCTTGGTCGAAGGAGAACTCAAAGTCCAGGTCATTGACGCGTTGGTCCATATGGTCCTGCGCACTCATTATAAAGTATTTCAAAATCAATGATATCCAACAGAGAGAGCTGAGGTACGGTAGTGTGTCGGAAGTAGGCCTAAGTGCGCTCAGTTATATCTTGCGAGGCGTTTTCAGCCTAAAATTTCGGCCCATTCACAACGGCCATTGAAATAAGCGCTTAGTGACTGTGTCGAGGGATCTTCTCGATACAGTAATTCACAGGTCAACCGTTTACAATAAAAATCGAGTCTCCGAAAAATTGGCCAATGGCCATTGGATTGATCCGTGTTCAAATAATACATAGAATACATATCTCTTGAATGCCTCGTGCGATCGTAACATCCCAATCATAAAGCGTCAGTCACCAAAATGGAAACCCGCTAAACAGGCGTGCTTGAAACGTTGAACCCCGTGAAGATCGAACGAGGTGCCCAAGAGAAGAAAGGCATATTACCTCAAGAAAAAACATTGAAACCAAGGCTAAAACAAGAAACTCCGTTCCGTGTTTGTCAGACGCCATAGTCTATGCCCATACCCGTAACGCAAGAGAAGGGGAAAAAAGGCCGAATCAGTATGCAAGATGAGCAATGCAGAAATCGGTCGAAACGCCTTGCTAACCCGAATAAAAGCACAGAAAGGCGCAAAAAAAAGAGGAATAAATAACATGGTCAAGGTTGAAAGTGCCTGGAAAAAAAAAGAACAAAGCAGGCGGGTATCTCAATAAGAGGTTCATACAAATGATGAAAAGAATATTTCAAGCCATGACAGGCTGGCGAGGCGTAATAGGGATCGCCTTAGGCCCCGCAGAAATTTCGAGGTTCGACACATCAATGTCGTTGCCATCATACTTCTGTTCGTCGTTGGGCTGTCTTGCCTTGGAGACGAGGACTGATTGAGAAGAACTAGCGCCATCTTCGTCACCCACAGTGCTGCAGACAAAGCGTTCCTCGTTGAGAGGGATCCCGCCAAACATTGCGCCCAACTGCTGCAGAAGGGCGACGAAATGAGCATGTAACTCGGTAAAGATGTATTCATTGCCGACGATTTCGGCCAAATTACGGGCACGAATCTGGCCGGCTGCACGCCGGCCCGCCGGGTCCATACCACGGCCGGTGAGGAAGGATGAAACGGGAGGGTACTGGCGGCCGGGCTGTCTTCCCGGGTTGTTCTGCTCATCGCGAGTCTTCTCATCTTCCTGGAAGCGTTCAGCAGCGTGGACAATGCTGGTTGCGATGCGGCCGAATGCACGCCAGATGATGGGGCATGCGCGGAATGCTCTTCCGGCATCTCGCCCCGCCAGTGCGACCAGTGCATAACTGCGTCGCTTGCCGCGGGCCATGGGGTCTGGAAGACGGAAAATGTAGGCAATTGTGTAACCAGCCACTCCGTCGCCGAAGCAGATAGGGCCGGAGGAAAGTCCCCGAGGCAAGAGCTCACAGCTTAGGGTGCGAATTGAGGAGCGTCGGAGAAGTGCGTAGTCAGCGGGATTAGGCGGTCCGCGTTGAGAGAGATAGGTGTGAATGTGTGTGTGACATGAGGCATCGGAGGCCACTGAGGCGGAGTGAAGCGAGTCGGGAGGAGAGGCATGGTTGTGATAGTCGGTCTCATCATCCAAATCGGAATGGTTGTTGCCACAGGAGTAAACGAGCTCGCGAGAGCGGAGCACCGGACTGGTGGAATTGCCTTTGGCGTCGCGACTTCCAGGAGCACCGGGAGGTAGTTGTTTGCTCACATTTTCCGGCAGAGACAAGCTGCAACTGGCGCAGGTGTCGCCGTTTGCACCACTTCGGTTGGATTTGTCTTCGGGGGAGGCCGGATGTCCCTTGAGGAAATACGGGTGATCTTCGATTCTGGGCGACTTAGACTCGGTAGATTTGTGAGATCGCTGATCGAAGCGAGTCTCCTGTGAAGCCGGAGTACTCTGAGGAGAGTCGGATTCGGGGTGACATTGCGGGCATGAAAAAGGTAGGACCTGCGAGCAAATAATAGAAGTGGGACCATGCACTTCGCAGAAGTGCGTCAAAGAAAGCTGAGAAAAGTCAGCCCAAGCTCAGTATGATTAACTTATTTACTCACAATGAAATCCATGACCTGATCAAGCAATAACCAGCATCTCTAGTCCATTGTCGCAAGGCATGCTGTGACTGGATAATAATGACGAAAGACTGGTATGCGGGTCCACACAGTGACCAGGTTCCCGGGGGAAGGTTAAAAAGAGTAAAGGGAAGGGGAAGAAAGGGCAAATGTGAGATGAAAGAGAAGAGGAGGTTATTAAACTAAGGAACCAAGGGAATAATCATCGAAGGGGCTAAAGGCCTTGGGGGGGGGGGGGGGGGACTTTTTCGGTCGAAGGCCGGGACTTGCAACTTACAAACTTCCCAAATGGAAGGTCGATGGAAGAATAGAACTTTCTCCACTTACATCCACTTCTTGTCCACTTTTCTATTCCTTTTCGTTTTCATTTTCTCTTACTTCTTTTACCCTACAACTCTTCTCTTTGATTTTACTCTCCTTTGTATCTCGTACCTTTGCCCTTTGAATTATAGTTACACCACCCTTCCGGATGTGTTCCGATCACATTCTTCCACGCTCTTCTCCTGGATTGCTGCATGTGAAAGTCATTCTAGAATCGGCCCGACCATTAATATTTCATAGGTTTCCGTTCTTTGCCTAGCGTCTCGTCCCGGGCTATTCCTCATCTGCCTTTGGACCGTTGCGTATAAGTGGATATAGTGGCTGCAAACAGCGGCTTGGAATTATGGTACCAATGATCGTAGAGGTAATTAGAATTTATTATTATTGTCACTTGTCTCTTTTGATCTTGATACATTTGAATTCTAATGATATATGATCTATCAATTGATCTATCAATTGGATAAATCAGGAGTTCACCGCTCCCTCTTCCGGTGCGCCCCAAGGATTTTGCTTTTTTCTTACATTTCATGTCACTCGAAAATCGGCATGTGTCAGATCAGTCGATAGCCGTCTCCATTCCAGCCATCAGCCCGGTTTCCTCGGGGGGTAATTTGGGAGATAACTCCGTGTTAGGGGGGCGGTAAGGAGGTGAAGGGAAGAATTCCCTGCCCTCCGATTTGTTGATGGAGGTTATATTGGATGTGTATCATATATTCAATCCCTTCTTATCCCAAGATGCTCATCTTTCCCTGAGCGGGACACAAAGCAGTTCCGTGGAAAAGTGGGAATCGGGGGAATTAGCGTGCCCAGCAGGGATCTAAACTTTGTGGGATTTCCCGACAAGCCTCCGGGACTTGGGATATTACCCTTTTCGCCGTTTAAGTTCAATTCATGGGACACAGTTCAACGTTGTGTGAAGTAATATTCATATACTCCGTATACTCGTTTATGGTCCACCCAGGATCTCCGAAATATCCCCTTGGGATGATCTTCGGAACAAAATTCCATTCATATGGATCCGTTCATCCGTCAGAATGACAAACAGCGGCTAATGTACGGAGTACTCCATACTCCCATCTTACATGCGGACCAGGATGTACATATACAGGCTATTTTCCAAAGATGAAACATATATTGATACTCCGAAATGACAGTTACCCCGGCACTGGGCCGAAATCCTGAATCCTAGATCCTTGCCGAGCCAGGTGACCTCCGGACGGAGTACGGAGTATACGGAGTGTACAAAGTACTATCAGGCAGCCTTGTATCACTAGTAGCACACTAAGTAAACTACTCCGTAAGTCCTAGTAATGTACAATATGTAGCAGTTTAATGTCATCTACTGTTATATATTATATACTCCATTCCTATCCTAGCCCTATCACACCGAGGACATTGAAGATCCATTTTAATTTACAATGAGGGATTTTAACATATTTGTAAAAGAAAAAAGAAAAAAAAAAAGAATCGAATCCACCGGACACGAGCGGAACTTTTCGCCACCGAATAGACACACGACACTCTAACGGGTTTTTGATTTTGCCGATTTCCGGAATATCTCCATTTACATTTTATACCCGACGAAGAGCTCCATAATTTACTAATAATTTACTACTTAAAATCAAAATGCATATTTATATATATAACATCTACATATATAATCTCGAGTTTATCGTTACGTATTCGATTTGGGAAGGTCGTTGATGTACAAATTCCCTGCAGAAGTGGAGCTATGAGACTTTATATTTGTCAGGAACAATCGGGCAAGCTAAAACACTTTTGGGTCGATCTAACACACGATCTAGCCACGTGGAATTCCAAAGTACCTTGCTGATCTTAGACCTACACTGTATAGTGGCAACAAGACTGTAGTTCCATATGTAGACACCGATCATAATATCTATGGTATACGCCTCTTGATACCGCCACCGGCTATTCCAGTCTACCTAGCTTCCGAGGCCCGGGGTTATCGGGTTGATTGTTATGTGTTATGCATGTTATGCAGTTCCAGGCATGTCTTCATAGATTGTAGCCCCACTAGTAGGCCTATTCAAACTTGGGGAGCGTCCCGTTGAACCATATCCTAGGAGAGTGAAACATATTCTAATCAAAATAAACAAGTTCATCACTAGCAACACTACCACGATTACAGGTGGAGGCGTATAGAAGTATAATGTGTGTGATGCTACAAGTTGAAGCATAAACTGTCTCATGGCATACAAAATATGTGAAGCGTCTAGCAGACACCTAATTTATTTCCAGCTACATCTTGAAAGGGTATGTGACTTAATCTAGAGAAGATATATCAAGATTGTGAGTAACAACGCCTCATGTAGCTGCCAGGGGCAGAATTGTTAAGCCCGACCATCATCCCGAGGCCATCCCCTAACTGCCCAAGGGGAATCGGGCATGGGTACAAATAGAACCCACCTGAAATATGAAATCAGATGCGATTTTTCTTGTTTTATCATTGATCGCCATCATGGCTGTTGCAAGGCGTTGGTTCGACCGCATTATCAGCTCCGTTATCCCCTTTGCCAGGCCGGGTGGAACCATATTGACCAGCAACCAGAATAGGAGAAACCATTGTCTTTGGTAGGCGGATCGCCTCATCTAGCGAATGAGACATTTTTCTATAAATCCCATGGGGCTGGCATTAAATCAATTGCCGAGACAGACCTCGGTAGTCTACTATTGTTTCCTCAGACATGTCGAATGATTACTCACACACATAGCTGGGGCATGTACTGCCACGTTCAAGGGCGATCATATTTGGGCATGCGCATGTTCATCATGGACAGCATATTGCCCGCTGGACCAGAGGCTCCAGCTTGGCCCTGAAGACTCTCCAGTAAGTTCTTAGCGAGGTTGATGTTGATGTTCTCATCCTCATCGTCTTCACTGGAGACCTTGGCAACCTTTCCTTTGGATGCACTTGCTTCGTCAGAGAATAATTCATGCGGGCGCCGGTTGAGATCGAGCACACCCGTCCCTTGCAATTCCGCCTCCATTCGTCGGGAAAGCTCCTTGATCTGCTCCGTGTCGTCTTCCCCGTCTGAGTCGAGCTCTTCCACTCGTTTGCGGATGGAATCGGGTGCAGAGGGCATGCCCATCATCTCTTTCATCATTCTAGAGAATTCCTCTTCGTTGAACGAGGCATCCTTATCCTCGCCTTCACTGTCGACTTCCTCGTCGTCATCATCGTCATCGACATCGGAATCGGTCTCAAAGTCATCGATGAAATCAGCACCATCGAAGCCTGCCTTGTTATCATTCAAGAACTCTTCAAAGCGAGCCACAATCCGTTGAAGATTTTCCTGGGCACTAGAGTCACCAAATTGGCCAGCATCTGCCCCCTTTCCTTCGCCTCTTCCTCTGAGCTCTGTCTCCAGATCTTCATAGTTGATATCCAGCCATTTTTCATCGTCTTCTCGCTTGTCCCAGGTCTGGATTTCTTGATCAGTGGGGAGAGTTTCATCGCCCGTCTCCACATCCTCGAGCAGAAACTTCATTTCCCTAACTGCAGGCTTATCTTGATTTTGGGGGTCGTACAGCAGCATCTCGAATCCGCAGGCAAGTTTCATTCCCGCCTCTGCCCGCTCATATGCTTTTTGATCCTCAGTTGAGGGCAGCTTTCCCGTCCAGGATGTTGGTACAGGGAATTCCTGACTTTTGAGTTGCGCGTATCCGACCCGGGTAAACCGAACACTAACATCGACCAAGTCGTCCGGCTTGAAAACAAGGTCGGACGCATCTTTCGATCGTAGTGGTCGCAGAGCGATCGGATCACGAACATAGAATGCCTCCACAGCAGGTGAGATATAAGCTGGCTTTTGGTGTAGAAGGAAGGCAGCCTTGCGAGGAATTGTGATGATGGCGGAGTGAAGATTCTCGCTGATTTGCTGAGGGTACTTGCGTAGACGGTAAAAGGCCTCTTCTTGAATTATTGTCGAGCGAAGAATGCGATCGGGTTCGTTCTGCATAATGTTTCGTGCTTCCGGGAGTGAAATTTTCTCGGTGACCTGTCTCTTCGTATCCTGCTTGGGCTTGATGATGCGGAGTTCTCCTTGGTGAATCCACACCTGATTCATAGATTGTCTTATTAGTATGATGTTTCTAATAAGCCGACGTGGATCGACTAGCCATAACTTACCCTATTGTCTGCGACGTCTGGTTCTATCCATGCCGGGAGTGTGCCTGAAGCTTCAATGAGAAGAAACTCGCCATCGCCGTCCACCACTTTGACCCAGATATCTCTGTGTCGCTTGGTCAGTTCGCGGAGGAAATACACAATGACCCATTCATCTTCAATAGAGTCGCCGAAGGTGGTGCGGCCCTGTAGTGAGGTGATTCCTAAACCCCGCGAGAATTAGCTTTAACTTTATTTCGAGATTGAAAAAGAGTCCTGTACCATCTTCTTTTGTAATCTCCAATCGAAAGGCCTCACGCTGCCAGATGTAATCCTTAAGCAAATCTTTGGTTAAATCTGCTGCTGTACGTTGCACCTCGAGCAATCGTGCTCGGGTCTCGGCAGCTTCATCGATAACGGCGGGGGTGGGGGAGGACGGGATATGATAAATTGAGTATGCGACAGCGTCGTCGGGAAGTTCTGGTTTTGGAATCGGACGGAAGGTTGATTGAAACCATGCGCGATCCTCTTCAGTAGTCATGGCTGATCTTGTGCTGTTAAAGACCGTGAATGATCTCATGCATTCTTCCGATAGAAAAAAAGTAAAAGCGGCGAAATCACATCCCGTGATCCACACGCTAAGCCTAATTAAGTTAGAAATCAACAGTGGTGTCCACGCTAAGCCTAACACAGCCGGGGATAACTTGCCCAAAACACGTCTGTGATCGTCAAGCGTGAACTTTCAGTACACAACTTCGCTCCTGCCCTTATTAACGGTGATGGTCACGCGCTGAAAGGTTTTGGCCCACCTCTCCCTGTTCAAACATGGCCTTCCCCTACATCGACACACCGCGGACCGAGTACGACGGCAACGCGACTTACCTTACAAACGGATTTCGCAGCGCGGGGCGGCAGCACTTATCTGCACTCGATTCTCTTGAAAATTCATTTCAAACACCATCTAAGGATAATGATGTGATTAAAGGCTTCGACAAACGCGTCACTCCGCGCGCCGGTGCTGCTTCCAAGTCAACAAGAAGCGCGTTACGACATCTTCCAGCAACAGCCCCCGAGAAGGGAGAGTTTACCCCGTTAATGAAGAGCGCGACAAAGAACAATTTTCTGAGGAATATGTCTGCAGTCCGAGGAACAGACGGTCCGAAAACCCCCGGATATCAGCGAGAGACCCATCGCAGCAACGCCCACACACCCGGTTTGCCTGCTATGGACATGTCTGATATATACGAGGAGGATCGGACGATGGAGGAGCCAACTCCGGTTCCACATGCTGCAAGCAGTAGTGCGCAAAGTACACCATTACCCGGGTATTCAAAACACAACGGAGGAGTCCTGGGTGATAGAGGAAATAATTTGTCGCTTAAGGACCAAGCTATGGTATGAAACATATCCCAACTATTGGATTTGCATGAGTTGCGGGCTAATTCTGACGTCCACAGGCCATTGATCAACTGAGCAAAGTTAATTTCAGTTTAAAGCTGAGGATTCACTTCATGGAAGAACAACTGCAAAAGGCTGGCCCGGAATACAATAACGAAGCCCTAAAAGAAAACAGAGAGCTCAAGGTCTTGCGAGTAACGATGCAACGCGATATTTCCCGATACCGGAAGAGCCTCCAGCAAGCAGAGAAAGACCTCGAGGACTACCAGCTGCAGCTGGCGGAATTAAAGGAGAAATCATGGAGGGACCAAGCGGATCAGACGGTACAGCGTGAAATGGATATGATGCGCGAAGAGCTCGAATCGCGTGACCTCGAACTCCGAGAAGCGCGCGACGAATTGAGGCACACCAAAGATACCAAATCACAAGAGATTGAGAAACTTCGAGACGATATTGAGGACTTAGAAGCAAGCTCGAGAGAGAAAGATCGGCTTCTCGAGGAACGAGAAGAAGAGCTTGAGGATCTGAAACGTAATGCCGAGGAGAATGGTGCAGCTTCAGAGCTCCAGCTTGAGCTGGACCGTGCCAAGGAGCAGATGCAAGAGCTCCATGATAGTCTTGCCCGGGCCAATTCCGAGACAAAAGAGTCACAGGATGCGGCAAGACAAGCCATCGAAGAAAAGGATCGCGTTGAGGAGGATTTGAGAGAGTTACAGGACGAAATGTCTAACAAATCCTTTACTACTAAAGGACTAAGCCGGCAAATGGAGGACAGGACTGAAAAACTGGAAGAAGAGATACGCCAGCTGCAACGCGAGAACGATTCTCTGACAACAGAACTGGAGAGTAAAACCAATCATGCCACTCTCCTTGAAGAGCGGTATCAAACTATTCAACATGGCCTAGAAGATAACGCCAACCAACTGGTCGAGGATCTTAGTGCGGCCAGGCGTGATCGCGATCAAGCTCGACAGGAACTCAGAACAACTTCTGGCCGACTACAGGAGGCCTTGGACGAACTCCAGCGCGGAACGGACGAAAAGGAACTTCTTCAAACTCGCCATAATGCGCTGACGAATGAATCGGGAGGGCTACAACTCGAACTCGATCGTGCACAATCTAGAATTCGCGAACTTCAAAAAGCGGTTCAAGACGCCACATCTCGCGCTCAGGATGAAGGACACAACCTTCGCTGGCAGCACAAGGCGGAACTTGAACGGCTGCAAGAAGAGATCGAAAACCTTCACCACGAGATTGAGGAGAAGGAAGGGCAATTTGCAGTCGATCAAAGTCGATGGGAGAGCAGCAAGCGGACTTTGCAATCAGAAAAAGAATGGGCAGAAGGCCAAGTGACAGACTTGAAGCGCACCATCGACACGCTTCAGGAAGCCGGTAGCTCATACTCCGGGAAGGAATCCAGGCTTCAAGAGGCCATTGACAGCGAGAAAAAGCGCTACACGCAAGAAAAGTCTATGCTGAATCGTCAAATCCAAGATCTCAAGGATGACCTCGATAAGACCAGACGCGACCTTGATGAAAAACGAGACGAGCTTCTTACGGCAAAGCAGGATGCTCGAGTGTCTAAACGCGAAGAGCTAGCACTTGTAGATAAGGTGCGGGCTCTGGAAGACGAGGTGATCGTTTTACAATCGAGTCTGGCGGATGAGCAAGAACTTGCCAAGGGTCGACAAAATGGGACATCTGACCTGGATAAAAATCTGGAAAAGTCTATTGCCGAGAGACAGAAACTCCGTGACCAGCTCGCGAATGCTCATGTCGAGATCTTCGACCTGAAGACTTCAGCGCAAGAGATTGAGGCTGAACGCGCCGAACTCCAAGCTCAACTTGACCGAGTCCAGAACGCAGATGATACCACCCGGTTTGACCACGAGAAACTTGAACTACGCAAGACTGTAACAAGGCTTGACAACGAACTCAAAGTACTGCGAGACGCCAAGTCGTCCCTTGAGGACCAGCTTATCTCGGAAAGTGAACGATTTGCAGCAGAGGAAGGTCGTCTTTCGGCTGAGATCGATCGCCTTCAGGACAAATTACTTGCTGGAGCGGGTAACCGAGATCGAGAACTTACTTCGGCCAAGACAAAGGTACAGCGCCTAGAGCGTCGCACACAAGAACTGGAAGCTCTTCTTGAGCAGCAGCCTGTTGCGGAGAATGAACAATCTGGCGCACATGGAGACCTCTCTTTACTTCGACACAGCCTAGAGGAGGCTAGGAAACGCGAGAAGATTTTGCTCCAGCGTGAATCCAAGCAGAAGACTTCTGCGCAAAGCTACAAGTCACGAGTTGAAGAATTGGAAAAGGATCTTCATGATGCGATGATGATCAAATTCGAGTCACACTCCCCACATAATTCTCCATCAAACAAGCTTCATGAAGAGCTACGCAGTCTACGAAAACAAGTGGCTGAAGCACACCGATCCCTTCAGAAAGTGAATACGAAGAACCGAGAACTAGAACGTGCCGCGATGAAAGAAGAGGATCAAAAGGACTTCCATGAGCTCCTTAGGTCCTCCACCCTCGAAGCCGAATCATTAGCCCTGAAACTTTCTGAACGGGAAGCACGCCTGAACGAATTGAAGACACATGTGCGCCGGATTCGAGAAGAACGAGATGCTCACAAGCGGGAAGCTGAAGCAGCAACCAAAAATCTTGATTTGTTACAAAGACGCCACAACGAAATCCTCGAGAAAACCTCCCTTTCTAAATCGACGAACAAGACCAAACATGAAAAAGAGATCCGAGGCCTTAGCAAGGAAATCATCTGGCTCCGCGCTCGCCTACAACGTGAGGAAAAGTTCCGCCGTGATCTTGCCTGGAGCAAGGGCTTGATGGAACTTGGTGAACGCGTCCGAGTTGCATGGTTCGTACCTCCGTTTCTATCTAATATTTGCAATATAGCTAACAAGTTACCAGCAACGATGCCGATCTCCGTATGATTTCCGAGATGGGCGTGCACGCCCGTGACCGAGCTCCTGTTCGCACTCCACGCCATAAACTAAAATCCGCCATATCTCTAGTGAGGGCCGCTGTTCGCATGCAAAAGATGAGCAGTGATTGGAAGCGGACCAAGAAACTGGGCGAGGGCTTGAAGCGTGCTAAGACTGAAATGCTCAAGCGCCGTGATAGCTCGAATAAGAGCTTGCTTGGCCAGTAGCCCTGGATATTGCTGTGTATATGTCTGTCATTCGTTGTGATTTTGTCTGTTCTTCCAGCGTCGACCTTCTGTCATGAGAGATTCCCCCGACATGTCTTGCAAGTATCTGCTTTTTTTTGACTTCATGTTTCTGTGTCTGCCTTTATTCTTTATTCGCCGTTTTAGAGCTGGCTTGTGCCGGTTTGTTCGAATCATTTGTGCATAGTCATCCCAGCGAGGAATTTGATGATTCAAGAACAGTTATTCATTTATGTAGCATCTGCCAGCACAGGAATTGAGCTTGGCTTTGATTACACAAGCAATGGCGAAAGAAGATTGCAAGTTTGTAGTCTTCAAAGCAGGATGTATGCTACTCGCACGCTTTCCTATGAGACACTGGAAATAGACACAGGAAATATTTGCTCAGCCAACGCCTCATTGCCAAAAGTAATTGAAAAACGCTTCTAAACACCACACTATTCGGACCCACCCACCAAAAAACATAGGAATCCGAAATGAAGCAAGCATTGACATAGACACAGATAAAGCGTATGAGAAATAGAGACTATGGGCAAGGGATATTCAGCTTTTGTCCCTTCTGGACAAGCCAAGGAGCCGGGATTTTATGCTGTCGATCAGCTGAAGTAGAAAAATTCACATTTCGAAGACCATGAGAAGAAATATCGACCATTTCGGAAGATACGATCAGGCGCCTTCGCTGCCGAATTCCTTGGTCCATTCAGCGTTCCTCGTGAGATCCTCTCCACTAACGGTTGGCCGAGAGTTCTTAACTGCCTTGACGAAATCCTTCAAAGTAAGAGGAGGCTCTAGAAGCTTATCTGCATCGATGTCGAGCCAGCTCATTTCCACTGCGCCCGCATCTCCTGGTGAGCAAGGCGTGACTTTCTCTACGCCCTCAACAAGTACCTGTAACAGAGCCGGGTCAGTCGCTGTGGATTGGAACGGTGAGAGCGGAATATACAGACCTTCTTATAATGTGTTGCTCCTTGGATCTTGCGAATTGGCTGCATTAGTGCATCCTGCACGGCAATAGAAATATCGCTACCGGAGTAGCCCTCGCTTAGATCGGCCAATTGGCGATAGTCGGTCTGGGTCATTTGACACGGCGTTGTGCCCACGGCCAGCATGAACATCTTGATTCGTGCATTGAGGTCGGGAAGACTGATGTGCACTCTTCGCTGGAATCGTCGCCGAATAGCAGCATCCAGTTGCCATGGGATATTTGTTGCGCCCAGAATCAAAACACCCTTCGAGTCATTGCCGACACCATCCATCTGTACAAGTAATTCGGTTTTGATACGCCGTGAGGCCTCGGATTCTCCTTCGCCACGGGGTCCGCACAGCGCATCGACCTCATCGATGAAGATAATCGCGGGCTTATTCTCACGAGCCATGTTAAACAATTGCTTAACAAGTCTAGACGCGAGTTAGTACGCAATGTTCGAAGCTCCCGTAGATAAAGATGTTGCCCTACCTTTCACTCTCACCCATCCACTTCGAGACCAGGTCACTACTGCTGACACTGAAGAATGTGCTGTTTGCCTCTGTAGCCACAGCTTTGGCAAGATAAGATTTTCCCGTACCCGGAGGACCGTAGAGCAAGATACCCTTCCAGGGTTGGCGCTTGCCAGTGAACAAATGGGGGAACTTGATGGGAAGAATGACTGCTTCCTTCAATGCTTCCTTTGCATTCTCCAAGCCAGCAACATCCTCCCACTTCACGTTCGGCTTGTCCGACAGAATAGCTCCCTGAAGTGCCGATCGAAGCTTTTTCGCTTCCGCATCCTCGCCGGTATCGTCATCTTCTTTCCTGTACAATCCAGTGTTGTTAGCGAGGATAATGCAGGACAAGAGCTTACTCGCTAACACTGCTATCACACATATGGATGTGCTAGAGGTATAGACTCTTGTCAAGAGAAGTCGAGAACATACCCTCCCTTCCCACTGCCTTGCGCCACCTTCCCATTTGCGCCAACCGCGCTTGGTCTTTTCTTGTCCTCTGCCAGGTGATTCTTAAGTTTTTCCGCGCGATCCATATACTCGCCAGCCTTTGAGCGAATCATCTCCTTCGACTTCGGGTTCTTCTCCCATTTTAAGGCCAGCATGAACAACTCCAGCGCGGAGTAGTACATCTGGTAAGCCTTTTCGTACTCGCCATCGTTGTCATTCTCGATCGCCTTCTTGACCGTATCGATCGCCCGCCCCAGGAAATCTGTATTGCTCATGATAGGCAATGCGTGTGCTATCTGGGGTAGAGGTAGCGAGTCGACCGCGGAGGCAGATGTGATAAAGCGGGGAGAAGAGAGCAAGGGTAAGGCAATGAGCCAAGGCTGGATGGATAGGCAGCAACCTGTTAGAAGAGAGAATTTGAAGCTTCTTTGGAGTAAAAGAAAAGAAGAGGTGTAAAACAAGCCTAGAATCGAGGGTGGATGGGAATTGGAGGGGAAAGTGAGAGTGGAAGTTGTTTACGGGCGGGAGCTATTGATTTTCCCTCCTCCCACTTCACCTCCAAGTTCACCATGGACGCCCAGAAACAGCTCCAAACACTCTCGGAAGAGTTTCAGGGACTTCAGTCCGGTATGGCTATATATCTAATTGATGACAACAATAACTACTGACCTTTCCCCCCGCATCCAGAGCTTGAGGTTCTGGTCGACGCCCGCCAGAAACTCGAATCGCAGCAGCAAGAGAACGAAGGCGTGCAGACCGAGTTCGCACAGCTAGACGATGATTCCAACATTTACAAGCTCGTTGGCCCGGTGCTGTTGAAGCAGGATAAGACCGAAGCTACGATGGCCGTCAACAGTCGCTTGGAGTTCATTGAGAAGGAGATGTCAGTGCTACTGCTTTGGCCACTGTGAACCAACGAAAATATATGCTGACTGAGAATCCACAGCAAGCGAATTGAAGGCGAGATTAGTGCGACACAAGAAAAGAGCGAGAAGATGCGC
Organism: Penicillium cf. griseofulvum; assembly: GCA_028974015.1. Lineage (NCBI taxonomy): Eukaryota > Fungi > Ascomycota > Eurotiomycetes > Eurotiales > Aspergillaceae > Penicillium > Penicillium cf. griseofulvum. The sequence continues at coordinate 2,167,100 of JAPQKP010000005.1, forward strand.
TCAGAGGTAAACCGCCCTCATCCAACTGCAACCCACCCCCCACCATATGCATATTCTGACCCCTCATCCAGCTCATCCAACTCCAAAGCCAGGCCCAACAGGCTGCTGCTGCTTCGGCCTCCGCGTAATGTCAAAAACCCCAAGAACCCGCAGGCGAAGAAGGATATATCACCCGGAGATGCAATATGTGGCGTGTGAGCTACGAGGCTGGCGCCGGATGGGACCAACCCTCAACCGGTTCACTGTGATTCAGTGGGTGCATTATGCTACTGTGAACCCTATAGTGGAGGTACGATATCTCAAAGAATGCTTGGGTATTGATCAAGTCCCAATTGAGTTGGGATAGCTTGGAAATGTACGATCTGTGCAGGTGCCCGACACCAGAACAGGGCATGGATCAGAAAGATATACCCTTAAAATTCTAATGCAACTCTGTCAAAAGTGATCAATTGGTCCTTGAATATGAAAATTATCTGATAGTGTCAATCATCCTGGTCTGGAATCAATATACTTGCAATGAAGTCTACCCACATATATAGTTTACAATTCAAGCCTTTCTTGCTCTATGACTTCAATATTGTATTAATGCCCGAAGATTCTAAAACTCCATATATAAAAGTATATCAAAAAGGATCCATGTGAATAGCCAAGAAGACTATTTAAAGGTACTCTCAAAGAAGAAACCAGACGATGGATGACTTGCGACACTATAAAAGCAAATGATTATGTGTATATTGACAAAATTCTATTCATTGATTCATAATCAAACATATATGTATGGGAAAATTTATCTAGGACTTGACCAGCAGGTTGGTTCCGGTCATCTCCTCGGGCTGCTCGACCCCCATGGCAGCGAGAACGGTAGGCGCAACATCACCCAAGACACCGCCCTTCTTGAGGCTCCAGCCCTCAGGGGCGTTAGCCATAACGAAGGGGACCTTGTTAAGGGTGTGGGAGGTCTTGGGGGTGCCCTTCTCATTGAGCATCTCCTCGGCGTTTCTGCAAATGTGTGTTAATTGGGAGTTCTCTTGATGGTGTTCCTGTTTCGCAGAATAACTTACCCGTGATCAGCGGTGATGAACAGAACGTAGTTGTTCTTCTTGCAAGCATCATAGATCTCGCCAATGGCCTTGTCGGTGGCAGCAACACCCTGGATGGCGGCCTCGTACACGCCAGTGTGACCAACCATATCGGGAGGGGCGAAGTTGTTCATGACAAAGTCGAACTTGTGCTCGCCAAGACGCTCAGCCACCTTCGTGCCGACAGCAGCAGCACTCATTTTTGGGTCAAGATCGTAGGTAGCAACTCGGGGCGAAGGGATCATATCGCGCACTTCGCCGGGGAAATCCTTCTCGACACCACCGTTGAAGAAGAAAGTGACGTGAGCGTACTTCTCAGTCTCAGCGACGTGGCACTGCTGGAGGTTCTTCTTGGCGAGCCATTCGGCCAATACATTACCCATGTGTTGCGGGGGGAAAGCAATATTGAACTTGTAGTCAGACTTGTACTGGGTCATGGTGGTGAGGTCGATGTTCTTAGGGTAGGGGAAATCGGGACGCGGGGAACGGTCATGGTCGCCCAGCAGCTGGGTGATTTCACGGACACGGTCGGAGCGGTAGTTGAAGAAGAAGAGAGTATCGTTATCTGTACAGGCTCAATTAGTCGTCATGACCTTGCCTTTTGGGCTCGATCCACACGTACCCTGGACACGGCGCTCCTTGCCACCAACAATGATAGGCTTCAGGAACTCATCGTTCTCGCCCTTCTCATAGCGCTCCCGGATAGTCTGTAGTGGGTCCGAGCTATCTTCGCCCTCGCCAGTGACCAGACCCTGGAGGCCAACCTCAACACGCTCCCAGCGCTTGTCGCGGTCCATGATGTAGTAGCGGCCAACGACAGTGGCAATCGCGCCGGTACCGAGCTCCTGAGTCCGCTCAAGCACTTGCTGCATATACTTGTCGGCGCTCTTAGGGTCGGTATCACGTCCATCGGCAAAGAAGTGGATGAAGACCTCGGGAATCTGCATGTCCTTGGCGACCTCGAGCAAGGCAAACAAGTGAGTGATGTTGGAGTGAACACCACCATCCGAGACCAATCCCAGAAGGTGCAGACGTCCATTACCCTCCTTTGCACGGGTGAAAGCCTTAACAATGCTGGGCACCTTGCCCATCTCGCCCTTCTTGAGGGTCTGGTCAATGCGAACACTATCCTGCCAGACAACACGGCCAGCACCAATGTTCAGGTGACCAACCTCACTGTTGCCCATCAGACCCTCAGGCAGACCAACGGCGAGTGAGGAGGCATCCAACTCGGCAAAGCCCTGGGCGGTCTTGGAGTTGGGCTCGGCGAAGCCGGACATGTGTGGGGTATCGGCCGCGGCGATGGCATCTCCCTGGGGTGGGGAGTTGGGGCCTGCAATACCCCAGCCATCGATCACAACTATAAGGCTTGTATTAGCTGGTTTATCTTTGAGGACCCGGGTGGTAGTCGGTCATACTCAAAGCAACTTTTTGGTCGACCGAAGCCATAGTGGGGTTTATTATAGTGATGGAATCACTAGAATTAGATGAACACTGATCAATTGCTGAACCAAGAGAAATTTAATAAACTGACAGAGCTGCTCACCTTTTAGATAGATATTTAGAGGAGAAGAGATCGAACCAGAGAGAATCAGACCACCTAATGCAGAAAAAAAGGCCGCCGGTGAAGGAGGGGCATGGACCCCGACGTCACCGTCACCGGGTGCCAGGAGCGTATTTGCTGATATAAGCAAATATTGTAGTCCCGGGGCAGATCTACGGGGTGTGTCTTCCGACTCTTCCCTAAAAATTTACCCCAGCCGGGTTCTACTCGTCATTCAGATATCTTTCCTCGGCATTTTCTTAATCAGAAATTCCGACAATGGCTTCTCGATCTCCGCCAGTGGGCACCCCGCTCCTGAAATCTCCTATGCCCGAGACACCCTTTAATAAAGACGCGCCAACACCACCGCAAACAGTACTATTCCCTTCACCACAGACCTTTGAGATAATCCCATCATTGCATGGGATTCTTTCTCGCTTGCTTTCCTCCAAGGGACAGCAACCTGGTTCGTCGGACGCACCCGGGGACACAACAGAGCTCCCAGGAGTTTCCCAGACACAGACCCAACAAGCATCTTCAAACACCCCAAATGGTGGGCACAATGGCAACAATGCATCTTCCCATGCTGTACCAGGAGTATCAGTCCTCGGTTCAAGCACTCGTCCGCCGCTCGATGTGAAAACCCTCCCTACCGAAACCAGCTCTGTCAGGATTCGAATCCAGAAGGCTCGTATCGTCGTCGAAGGGCTACCAGATGTACATCGGTCTGTCGATGATCAACAAAGAGAGATTGCAGAGCTTGAGGGTCGCGTGAGACGTTTGCGCTCTGTTATCTCTGACTTTGGGAGCCGAGCAGGAATGCTTCATGACAATACGAGAACCGTGGAAGCATGAAGCTTGAAACCTAAGGGAATTTCGATTTACAATAGGGAATTCCAAGCCAGCCAGGTGCTGCGGGATCCTAGATTGGGTTATTAGGCGTTTATAAGAAGGAAATACCCATATGTTTTTTTTAGCGATCATTTCAAGACAGGAAAGGCGCCATGATGAAGTTGTGTGGCAAATCCAGTAATTCATACTCCATTTTCTCTTCTCTCTTTTCTCAAAGGATTCAAAGGATTTAATTAAACTAAGTATTTTAATGAACCTCGTCAAGCCAATCCCGGATGATCAGATTTTTTCCAAGTTACAAATTTTATAACCTAAAAACTCAATTCTGTCAGTTGTCTCCGATATCGTTGACTCAGACTTCGGCGCCTAAGGCAAACGGCAGATCCCCCCCTCCCCCACCACTTCCATTTCTTTTTTCCCCTTCTCTCATCTCTCTTTCCCTCTGCTCATATCATTTTTTCTCTGTTTTATCTCAGAAAGACAGATTACCATCTTTCATCATGTCTTACGCTCTGTCCGAGTCCCACCGGGACGTGAGTACCATATCTGCCCTCATTTCTAGCTAGATTATTGACTCATCTACAGCAAATGCACAACTCTCTCGTGTCCAGTGACCCCGAGATTGCTGCCATCATGGTACGTTGAAATACATCATTAGGACTTGCAATTGGATGCATTGTCCACAGAAAATTCAATGCTAATTCTTCCACTCGCACAGGAGAAAGAAATCCAGCGTCAGCGTGAGTCAATCGTTCTGATTGCCTCGGAGAACTTCACTTCCCGTGCTGTCTTCGATGCCCTTGGTTCGCCCATGTGCAACAAGTACTCCGAGGGTTACCCCGGTGCTCGTTACTACGGTGGCAACCAGCACATCGACGCCATTGAGATCACCTGCCAGCAGCGTGCTCTCAAGGCATTCAACCTTGACCCCGCCAAGTGGGGCGTCAACGTCCAGTGCCTTTCCGGCAGCCCTGCCAACCTCCAGGTTTACCAGGCTCTCATGCGTCCCCACGACCGCTTGATGGGTTTGGATCTCCCCCACGGTGGTCACTTGAGCCACGGCTACCAGACCCCCTCCCGCAAGATCTCTGCCGTCTCCACCTACTTCGAGACCTTCCCTTACCGTGTCAACCTCGAGACCGGTATCATTGACTATGACACCCTCGAGCGTAACGCTGAGATGTACCGCCCCAAGTGCCTTGTCGCCGGTACCTCCGCCTACTGCCGTCTGATCGACTACAAGCGCATGCGCGAGATTGCCGATAAGGTCGGCGCCTACCTCATCGTCGATATGGCTCACATCTCTGGCCTGATCGCTGCTGGTGTCATTCCCTCTCCCTTCGAGTATGCCGATGTGGTCACCACCACCACTCACAAGTCTCTTCGTGGCCCCCGTGGCGCCATGATCTTCTTCCGCAAGGGTGTCCGCAGCACCGATAAGGCCGGCAAGGAGGTCCTTTACGATCTGGAGAACCCTATCAACTTCTCCGTCTTCCCTGGCCACCAGGGTGGTCCCCACAACCACACCATCACTGCTCTGGCCGTTGCTCTCAAGCAGGCTGACACCCCTGAGTTCAAGCAGTACCAGGAGCAGGTCATCAAGAACGCCAAGGCTCTCGAGGAGGAGTTCAAGGCTCTTGGCCACAAGCTCGTCTCTGACGGCACTGACAGCCACATGGTTCTCGTTGACCTCCGCGCCCACAGCCTTGATGGTGCCCGTGTTGAGGCCGTTTTGGAGCAGATTAACATTGCCTGCAACAAGAACTCTATCCCCGGTGACAAGTCGGCCCTCACTCCTTGCGGTATCCGCATTGGTGCCCCCGCCATGTCTTCCCGTGGTATGGGTGTTGAGGACTTCAAGCGCATTGCCCGCTACATTGATCAGTCCATCGCTCTCTGCAAGAAGATCCAGGGTGAGCTTCCCAAGGAGGCCAACAAGCTCAAGGACTTCAAGGCCAAGGTTTCCGATGATAGCGTCCCTGAGATCCTTGCCCTCCGCAAGGAGATTTCCCAGTGGGCCAGCGCCTTCCCTCTCCCCGTTTAAATGGGATATTGAGTATGAGTTACGGAAAAATAAAGAGGGATCTGAATCATGATTCCACGAGTTCAACATCATTTCGTATAACAAAAGAAAAATACATGGGTGCGTTTTTAGGGGTTAATATCGGACTGCTTTTTCAACCTGACGCGGGTCATTGGGATATGGGAATGCTTTTTTGCATGTGAAACGAGCAATTGTTATTTTTGGCGGTTGGGCCTCGCACTTATTCAACAGCGGGCTCATATTTTTCAAGGAGGAAAAGTTCAACATTAATTGGGCGTCCTATGTACTTTCTACAATCTATTCTCAACAGGATCTATAGAATCCAAGGACTATTTTTTTTCTCATCTTTCATCTTCTATTTCTAAGACTGTATCACGCTATTTGTCCTCCCAAACATGTGAAAAGCTCAACTTCCATTCGTTCAACTGCATCTGGCTGCTCGAGAATGCTGGCCATTGGATCTTCTCCAAGATCCTCCTCCCATGTTGGCTCTGGTTCGGCATTGGCCTTTAGACATTTGTACGGGCACATACGCAGGTGCCAACGAAGAGGTCGGCACTCACACACTCGGGTCCACTTCGGGCAGAGCTTATGAGACGATTACCGCCCATGCCCTCAGGATCCAGTCCGAATACGACAATCTTGTAATCAGCCTATGTTCATTAAGATTTGTATATATCGGCAAAATGGCACTCTTACTTTTGGGTCTCACACCGAGATCAATTTCTAGTTGGAATTGGTATTGCTATAACAAGGCTGTACTAGTTGTCACACTGGCTTCTACCTATGGAATTATCGTGACTTACCGGCAAGAAGAGAGCCGTTGTCCTGGTATACCCGGAGGTTTAGCTCCGAGTATCCTGATGCTTCCAGAACGCGAGTTGTCATATATAGAGAATCGAAGATGAAGTATGAGAAGCTCTATGTTGTAATAAAGCAGTACTCCCTTTAGCTGGTCTCTGACGTCATGTGATAACAGTGCTTACTTTTAAGATTTCTGTTAGAATTGAAATTGAGAATAATAGGGACGCTGATAGAAGAGACAATTTTTTGATCTTTAATTCAGGGAGGACTCACTGATCATGCAGCCAGGACGTGCTACCAAGTTGGTACGATTATGGCTGGTGTAAGATTATGTGTTGAATATGCTAAGCAGCTACTTATATGGGCTTCTCATGTCTCTTTGGTAGCCTTTCTAACGGTCTTTCTAACAAGTCTTGCTTATATTATTTGTGACAGTCTTTTGGGGCGGCGAAAAAGGTGTAAACAGACTTTCCCTAGAAGTATATGTAGAAAGTAGGAATATATGGAAGTGTTATGGGCCCATCTACGTTGGGTCATTCCTGAAAGCAACGCCCATTTTCTCCGGAAGCTATAAATTCAGGCGAGAAGGGCATTCAAGAAAGAAGAATATAAGCTATCTACCATTCTGGAGGATCCATCCTACTTTAGGTACATTACATCCTTTCACGCTTCTATAATTCGATGCACGAGAAGGACGTAAGATCCTTGATTCTTGGGGGTCATTGATGTCACTGTTCCAAATTGGAAGACAGTGGATAACAGTGCAGATGATAATAATCTATCACTTTATTGGAAAGGTCCAGATGATGCCAGACTTTGTATGGGGATAGTGAAATGATTGCTTCTGGTTGTATTGTATAAGATAATATATTGCAGGCAGAATTTGAACTGGTGGCGGTAGACTCTGAGACCCCGTTTCACGTGAGCGGATACCTCTTCCTTGGTTCTCTCTCTCTCTTTCTCCCTGATTTGTTTCTTATTTTCTTTTCTATATGAACTCTGGTTTTCGTTTCTGCACTGCTTTATACTCATTCCACCACTGAAATTTCGCTTGGCGTTCTAGGTCCTATCGATAAGGCAGTATCTTATCACCCCGGACTCTTGCGGAGACCACATACTTACACCAACTTGTGTTTGATTGAATCTAAAACAGTGCAGCGCATCTTTAAGAACTCCCAAGTGAACCAAGAGCACGAAATTTCCCAACATGGCGAATACCGCTCAATGCTACTATTGCTTTGAGTCTCTCCTCGCTTCATACGAGAACCGCGAGCCCACCACTCTGGCAGCCGTAGAGGCCCTATGGGAACAGCACGAGCAGACTAAGAAGTTGTCAAGTCTTAAAGAGCAAACTGAAGAGGAAGAGGAAGATACAGACCGACAGCAGTCCGTAAATGAACAGGACGAAGATGACGATAGCAACCAATCGTCCCAGTCGAGTAGTCAGCCCATGCAGCTGCAACTCCGCAGCGTCAGTCGTCTTCAAAGCCAATTCCCTGCCTCTTCCAGTGCAGCTACGCCCTTGTCATCTGCATCCACACCTTCTTCCAACTCACTACAGTCAAGCTCAACCAATATCACCACGCCAAGTGCCGTTTCCGAGTCCTCCCGGCTGAGATCTCCTGATCAACGATATCCCCTCTTCGTAACATGGAATACCGTGTCACCAAGCGGACACAAGTCTCTACGTGGGTGCATAGGCACATTCGAGGGGCAGGAACTAGCAGCGGGGTTGAAGTCCTACGCTTTGACCTCGTACGTGGTTCCCAAGGAATACCCCTCTATCGCTGCAAACAATGGTACAATCATATCCCTATATATCGGACTAACCCACACGTGACGTTGTTATAGGGCCTTTGATGACACCCGTTTTACACCCATTCCCAAATCCCTTCTCCCTTCGCTATCATGCTCTCTCACCCTCCTTGGGTCCTTCGAGCCGTGTACAAATGCCATGGACTGGTCTCTGGGCACTCACGGGCTGCGGATCTCCTTCATCCATCGCGGCCGACGCTATGGCGCCACATATCTTCCCGATGTCGCTGTTGAACAGGGCTGGACTAAAGAAGAGACTGTGGAGAGCTTGATGCGCAAGGCAGGCTGGGACGGTGGCGGCAGTACCGCAAGAAGACTGCTACGCGGTGCAGCTGGTGGGAGCTCCGGCGCCACTAAGCCTTGGGACCAGGTCTCGGATTTCCGTACTGTCAGATATCAGGGCCTCAAGGCAAGCGCTAGTTATGCGGAGTGGCAGGAATGGCGGAAGTGGGTTCTCTCTCTAGATGACGGAGAGGAGATTCTGGAAGGCTCGGATTGATTGGCGTTTATTTTTTTAGATTGCTTTGCTTTTTGCCCCGCATCTCACCAGTTCAAGTGGGACTGATGATTCTAATGACCATGATGGTGCTGTTTTTTTCGTTGGTTTTCAGTTAACAATCTTGCAACATGGGCATTAATAAGGGATGGCAATGGTGAGGATTCGATATGGCATCTCCAGCTCCATTAAGATAGTGAACAAGCATTTCATACCGAGACTCATCCCTGAATCATTGATTATAAGCACTGATATCATTCATTGTATTTGATAATGATGTAATATGAATAGGCATTGAAAAGGACCCGAGTAAAGATAAGGTCCTAGACCAGAGAAGAGCAGCCAGCGATACTCCCAAATCCGAATCCGAACCTCCCCACAGACGAAACACATAAACAAAAGCAAAAGACACATATTTATGCATCCTAACGAGGGGTACGGCTCCACAAACCAGCAACCATCTCCTTGACTCTCCGCTCCTGGGCCCGAATCTGCTCCTCAGTCTGCCCACGCGCATTACCACGACTATCAATCTGCATCTGACTCCCGCCAGCATTAGCCGGCGCCGGCGGAGGAGCATGATGCTGCTCCTCGATGATCTCATCACCATTAACACGCTCAGGCTTAGGATCAACGCTCATAACGCCATCCATCATGAAGCCGCCGCCCTCGCGGAGCTTGTTGATAGCCCGCACAGTGTCGATAGCACGGTGCAGCGTGCGGCGCGCGTTGAAGTTCTTCTTGACCGTAGGCAACAGATCTTCGCCCGAGCCGAAATTGGCGTTTTCGTAGGGTAGGTTGACCCATGGGTGCTGGAGAGCTTCATGGGCTGTCATCCGTGACTGCGGGTTGACTGTCAGACAACTTTTGATGAAGTTGCGCGCTTCCTGCGATACACCACGCCAGTACTCGAGCGGTGTGAATGAGTAGTCTGCTGCTAGGATTGCTTGCATTTCTTCCAGGTTGGAGTCCCGGTCAAAGGGCGTGTATCCGCATAGCAGGAAGTAGGTGATCACGCCGATGGCCCAGATGTCGCTGGAAGGGGATGGATTGTTAGTAAGAGGATAAAGAATAGCAATGAGATGACTTACACTGGCTTGCCATGGCCGCTCTTTTTGAAGATCTCTGGTGCCATGTATCCTGGCGTTCCGCAGGTTGTGGTCAAGACATGGAACTGCTCCTCGTCCATGATCCTTGACAATCCGAAATCAGCAATCAATAGATCGGCGTTGTCTTCTGGCGTGCGGAAAAGCAGGTTCTCCGGCTTCAGATCACGGTGCACGATCCCATGGTCATGCAGATACGCCACGGCGGAGAGCACTGCGCGCATAAGGTCTGCAGCGTCTGATTCATAGTAGCTACCTTTGCGACAGATGCGGTCAAAGAGTTCTCCGCCGAGCGCGAGATCGGTGACAAGATATACTATACAGCATTACGCGTCAGTGGGGGTGCGATTGGGATTATCATGGAGGGGGTTAAACACACAGTTGTTCATAGTCTCAAAGTAGTCGACCAGCGTGAGGATATTCTGGTGGCCCAGCGACACCTTCTTCAATACTGCGATCTCGTTCCGGACCTGTATATTTTAGACGTCAGTCATACTCGTCTCCGCGGTTGTAGTTCTCCAGCACACACCATATGCTCCCGCCCGGACATGAGACGCTTATTGATGACCTTCGCCGCATAATAGCGACCGGTATCGATGTGCACACATTCCTTCACAACAGAGTACGATCCAGCACCTAGTGTCTTTCCGGTCTTGTATCGGCACGGCTGGACCTTCGGCTTCTGGCCGCTCGGGGGTTGTGCCGCCATTGCGAATAAAACCAAGTGCGGGATGCGCGACGCGAATTGTGGGGGGGTTGGGAAGTTGTGCAACGCAAGGCGAGAGTGAAGGACTGAGCGCTGTGGCAGAGAGGTTCAAATGGAGCGTGAGATATATAAGTGCCTCTTCCTAATGTACCTGCGCAATCCAAAGTCAGCCTCGCAAAGTGACACTGGAGTCCAGCACGAATACCCAAGTTGAGACAGAGCAGAGAACACTCACAGGTGGGCGACAAGCGCTGATTACACGTATTTGGGGTTATTGTATACCCTAACGTTCTGATGTTCGAAGGCCTGCGGGGGTTCGAAGTTGAAGATCCTGGGGGATCGTTGGCGGGGCTATCGAGAAAGCCTGAAACGTCTGATGAAACAATGAAACAGCACAACTCCAAGAGTGTTGGTTGAAACAGAGCTTTAGAAGAATATATAAAGTAGAATTAAAGGCCGAGATATAGAAAAAAAAAATATCGACGGCGCGATTATTGGAGAGGCATTTATCTGCCCAGTTGGCTATTTAAGCTATTTACATGTCCCAACTCTCAACGCCAGCCCAATGCGAAACAAAGAAATATAAAAAATTTGTACATTTAAAATCGGCCCAGGACTTCCTCGACAACGTGTTCCAATAGCTGTAGCTTGTGGAATTTGGCCACGCTCTCCAACACTTGTAGTTTCTTCTCGATCTCCTTGCGATCAACTGTCTCGGTCCATGTACCACTGCAAGAACAGTGCTCCATGAAATCACTGATCTTAAGACTACTGCACTTCGAGCACTTGATATCCTGTGTCTGCCATTCAACCACAAATCCATGAACTTGACCAATGAGGAATTCTTCGGTCGCCAATCGGTCGTACTCGGCGTGACAGAAGGGGCATCGCCAGGGCTGGGTAGATTTGCTGGCTTCTGAGCTGGGATCAGGCAGCACGTCTTCGTCGCGACAGAGATCAAGATCTCGAATGAGACAGCAGGAGTTGCAGGACATTTCTGGGAGCTTCAAGCTAGCACTAGGGTTCTCGAATCGGCCCTCCTTGCTGAATTCTCGGACCTCGAAGAGGGCAAGAAGCTCGCGCCGCAGCAACCGGGATTCCAGGGTTGTTGTCTTGGACAAACTCAGAACCTGCATCAGCAGTTTAGTCAACTCCAAAGATGGGTTGCGTTTGTCCTTGGAACCGACTAGGACTCCAGGCAATACGGGGAAGGCATAGTCCGATGCGAGCTCAGGATGAAGCATTTCGTCGCGTTGTCTGCGGATCAACCCCGAGATTTGCTTCTTCAATGGCTTCGAGAATCGGTCCGCGAGAATAGCAGTGACCTCGTCATCGTCTTCTTCGTTGGTTCGTCCGATGGGAATTTGTGTTGGCCGAGGCGTTGAAGACAGATCCCCGTCTTGGAGTTCTGGCCGTTTCAAGCCATGCATCAGCTCGATGTACTCGACAATCCAGTCATGGAAGATAGTCTGCATGGGCATTGGCAGGAACCGGCTAAGCTGCCAGTGCATCGCTGTTTCGAGATCCTGTTCGTCGGCCTCGGTGACCTCTCGACAGCCCTTGCCTCCATAGTTATATTCATCATACCAAACGAGATAGTCCCAGTACTCCTTGATCTCTAGATCGATAAAGTGGAACGAAGGGTTGGCGCGAATTGACTTCAGGACATACTGACTGTAGGCGTAGGCGTTGCCAACCTCGGTCTTGGTCGTTTGGAGAAGGAGGCGTGTAGAACTGGCAAAGATCACATGCGAACCAACACGTCTGAACTCTGCCATCAATCTCTGGAATGACTTCCGTGACAGCAATCGCACGTAGTTGTGCAGAGACCGGTCATAGAGACAGGACACAGGACTTTCTACCCATCGGATCAGATGCTGGACCATAATATCGGCCATGTTGTTGCCTGCACAGGCCTCTGTCCACCAATGCTTTACCATCTCTCGGAGAACGACAACACCGGCAGAGGCAAATGCTTTCTCTGAATAGAAAACACCAGTATCTTCACCATCCCCAGAAGCCAGTAGCGTATCATTCCCTTCCATTTCATTGATGATAGAAGAAGTCAGAATTGTGTTGATTGACAGATTGCGAACCTCAAGCTCAATGCACACTGTGGAGTAAGCACCTGGTACATTGACAGATGGCATGTTGACCTTGTCCAAGGCACCTAGGATGTCATCTCTTTCATAGCCCGCGTGATCAGGACGTGGGCCGGATGACCACCAGAGCACAACATTGTTTTGTTGAAGCCGTCTGGCGTACGAGATATCGATCAGGTATCGAGGATCCTCACTTTCTAGGTTGCAAAGTGGAACATCGCCGAACCGAGCAAGCATGGTCAAGTGCTGAATCCAAGAAGACAAGTATAGATAGCGCGTGACTAGACGTCTTGCAACAAATGCCTGCCAGCCCAATGGGGGAAGTTCCATGTCCGATGCTTCAGGCTTCACGGACAATATTGGATACTCCTTCAAGATCGGAATGTCGTGACACAGGCGGTCTTTTTGTTGGGATTGAATAACAAGAACGACAGGCTGACTCTCATCATTTCGAATCTTTCTGATCAGGTCACCAACCTCAAGGTGAGCCTTCCTTCGCGTCATCACCTGAGTAGTTTTGAAATGAATCTTGTCCTGGTAGTCGAACGCATGCAGCGACTCATCACCCGATGCGGCTTGCATCTTACGTGTGAGAAGCTCGGTGTAGATTTTATCGACATTGGGAAGACCTTGGACATCTCTTGTGCGGTTGAGAACGATGATATGTGCCTCATTCTTGGCTGTCGAGAAAATTGCGAAGATTTGTCTATCTCCAGAGACAATGTGATATAAATAGTGGAACACCAATGACGAGCCCATCAGATAGGGCTGGTCAGAAGATGTGTGAAGTAATGTGGAAAGGTCGAAGCCCTTGTCTAAGCCATCACCTAGGCCACCACGTTGCTCTTCATCGAAGGTACAATGGCTTCCTAGCTTGAGCACAGCTCGAGTGCTTAGCGGGATGTTTCCTTCGTAAACACCTTCAACACTAGGGTGCTGGAAGAGAATATCCATCTTGTCGGCTTCTTCTAGATATTTCTCTTCCGACAAAGACAGCTTGAACAAGTAAACCGAGGGATGGCCATTGGGTAGGGTATGATTGACCTTCTCGACTTCACAGTCTGGCACGTCAACGTCCGGCAAAGAGTCCCGTTTCAAGTTCAAGAAAAATTGCCGTGGAACCCTAACGCTGAGGGCGTGGATCTTTTGGTCAATGAGTACAAAAGCTCGCACAACTCCTGGAACGCCCGTATCGCAAAGCTGCAGGACCTGCCATGTGCTGATGTACAGCATTTGAGCTTGGTTGCGGAAGAAGTTACTCAAGGAATCTGACGCAACGTTTGTTCGTTCGCCAAACAGCTGACGACGGCGAAGCCGTGCCTGCTTTTGGATCTTCCATTTTTGCTTCTGATACTTGAGGAATCCCTCGTAGTTTTCCGACATCGATGGCATAACTGCTGGCAGGCTAGCGAATGGGTCAAGAGCTGTGTTTGAAGCATTCTCTGGGTGCTTTCTCTTCTGGGAAAGCTTGTTGTTGGGGGATTTCAATTTCTGAGTTGAGCCCGTGATAGCTTCATCTAGATCGCCAGCATGCTGAACCCGATGATCTAGGATATTGGCGTTCGTCGACGAAAGCGGCGTCTTCTCAGATTTGGTGAATAGATCAGTCATTTTCTTTTGCTTGAATCTGTCTTCCTTCGTATTGATCCGACGTTGTAACCAATCGGGGTGGGCAACCCGGGGTACTGGGTTTGGAAGCTTCTGAAGCGCAGCTGGAATGGTAATCAGCTTCTGGATCACGGATCCCAAACGCTCTAGGTAATAATCCCAATCGATCACAGTTCGGGGATCCATATCGCCAGGATCTTCCTTGAGCCATTTGCGCAAGAAGAATCGCTTGATGCTCTCTTCAGCTGAAAATATAGCCACAGGAATGGCTCTTTCGGTGACAGGTGTATTCCGTGGGCGTGACGAGATGATGTATTTACAGTTGAGGCCTTTGTCCTTGATCATTTGTTCACCCAAGAATTCTGCCAGGCGTTTTGCCGTCGTGATGGATGTGGACTTTTGAGAGCCGTACTCTTCCAGGGTTTTGGACATACTTCGATTTTCCGAAATGAGATCGACCAGCTCTTCATCGGCCAATGTCGTTCCGTGTTCGTATAGAACGTCCAACCACCGGTCCGCAACACGGGCCACAGCGGCGTAGGTCTCAGCAAGATTAGAGCCCTCGAGGAAGAATTTGAAGAGCTGCGTCTGGAAGATCTTAATCAACTTCAGTTCTCCTCTTCGCTTGACTTCGAATCCCTTGAGTTCAGCTAGGGAGCCATCGTGATTGAATACTGCATATCGTTTCTTCAGGTTCTTGTCTTCCTCCTTCGACGTTGGCAAAATCATTGCCCTGTATGGTCCATCCACTTCGAAGAAGATGGAATTTTCACTGTGGGTCTCGTACTTGAAGGTTTTCGGATCGACAAGCGCCTGGTACTGGTGGTTGGTGTATCTTGCATGGACGAGGTGATTAAGCATGACACAAGGGTATGAGATACCCAGCTTCTTCCCGTTCTTGAGGGTGAAGGAGAAGTTATCGGGGAACCCTCCTGGAAGCATACACCAGATACCGTCCGTATCCAATTCCAGAGGACGACCGATGCGCTCGACAAGCTCTCTCGCCATCTGAATAATGTGAGCGCCTGTCAGACAGGTGACTCCGGCCATTTCCATGGAATACCACCGGGAGCCCTTTCGCATCACATATCCGTAAAAACTGTTGAGAATGACCTTGTGTGCAAGCTGAAGAGAATCGTACAGAATAATCATCTTCTTCGCCTCCTCAATTTCAGTGGCTGAACCGCCAGACGACTGCAAAGCATCGGCTTTGTTCTTCCAGGATTTTTGCTTGCCCTTAAAATCATATCGTCGGTCACGGAAGTCTCTGACAGTATCGACGTAGAAGGGATTTTCTCTTTGGCAAATGATAGCCTCCCGTTCCATCGTCTTGCTGTCGTGAATCTTGTGATAAATCTTCTTACTGTAATCCTGTAGCCGTTTTTTGACCACTCCAGCTTGTTCTTCAATGCTCAATTCACCGAAGGATCGCATTGGGGAGTTTGGGTACCTGCCTGGGAAACGTTCATTTCCCGTGGCACGTCGGATCATGTTGTATTCATCACGTTTGGCGGGTAAGAATTCACCTCGCCATGCCCAAGGCATGCGTCTATCACAGGTTTTTCCAGGTCGGTTGAAGTCGCAGGCGGCACAATTCGACTCGTCAATCAGCGAGTCTGGCTGCAATCGGTTGGTAATCATGATGTTGGGATACATGGAGGCGACATCCAAATGGTAAATGTAAGGCACCTCGTTCCGGACTGGATTGTTCTTGAGATCGAGCAAACGCTCCACGATTTGTGCTCTGACCTCGTCATAGTTCACGACATCATCCACGGATTTCTTCTCTTCAACCTCAATACTGAACTTGAGGGCATGGTCGAGATCCTTGAGAAGCTCATCAATCGCAGTAGTGTCAATGCTAAAATGTGTAGGGATATCACTTCGGAAGACACCAGCTTCAATACTTTCAACATGGCCGCCGACATAAGTCTCTGACTCAAGAAGATGGCCTTCATAAAAGGCTTCTGGGGGATTCTTGTGTTTGTTGGGCAAGACAATCTCATGCTGGTAGGCTTGGACCATGAGAAGCATCTCACACAAAGTTCCAGTTCCCTTCCGCAAAGTTTCGTCGGCGTTAAGGGGAATGATTGTGCAGAGCGAGAAGATGAACGGGTGGACATATTTCATGTACAGGTAATAGGTTGCAACGGCATCGGAAACCGAGTACTCAGCTAAGGTCTGTGGCCTTTCGCTCGCGTATGGTGTCATAAGCTCTGGGTCGAGTTCATCCGGGTCGTAGCCAAGCTTTGCGACAGTCACGGCTTTCAAACCACGACTTCCTTGAGGGAGGTAACTGTCACGACTGACCCAGGAGAAACAATCCATATGCACACAGTTGTCGGCTTGATAGATATCCTCGCTGTTTTTCCGGAAGCCGATTTCCATATACATGTCAAGTCCCAGAATACTGGCTCTTGTCTCCACAAATGGCCAATCGAAGAAATCACCGTTGTATGTCGCAATAACGGTAGGCTTCGAAATTTTGACATGCTCGAAAAATCGCTCAAGGAGTGCTCTTTCATTGGGTTCGTTGAAGATAATGAAAGGTCCGTTGTACTCTGGTTTAGGGGTGTACTCAAAATCGTGAATGTCCTCGGACACGATCTCTCTGTTGGTAATTAGGAACCCTTGCCCATCAATCATGTATGAAATCATCATAATCTGATCCATCGTGGCGTCCGGAAATTTCAGCGGTAACTTCGTACACTCGATATCAAAAGCGAGAACGACAGGATCGGCACGCTGAAGCCGATCTTCCAAGCAAGTCAGCGATATCACGCCATGGTCTGCCTGGACATTGTACCATTTTCCAATCCGAATGTCTGCGATGCATCAGCTGTAAGGCCTCATGGGAGACACAGAGTATACTGACCTTTATCAATGCAGACCCGGACATGGTATGGTACGTCGTATTCTCGAATATCAACAATAAAATCACTCGCTTGTAGATTGCCATTAGGTCGTTGCTCATTAATTATTTCGTCGTCAAAAAGATCGATACCAGCAGTCGCACTATGAGAACCTTGAATTAACCCAATATTCAGATCGAATCATGTAATGCAGAACAAACCTGGTCATCTCAACGTATGCATCCATCGCACTCTCATTTTTCTTGTTCTTCTCTGCAAGAGGAAGGAGATTCTTCCTAACCTCTAAAAGACCGCTCACGTTGGCGAAGCTGAGCTTGATGTAGGTCTTCCGGTAGCCGAGGAGGTGATTTGGGAGGTTGAGATCTTCTTTCTCAAGTCGCTTGAATTTTTTGATCATTCCCTCAAAGGTTCGGCGACACCACTCTTCTACCTCCATCTCGTAGCCTTTTTTGACTGAAATCAAGAAATAAGGATCGTATTCCACGGTAGCTTTGAAACTTCCTCCGTCGTCCTGCAGAAAGTAATAATCCACGCCAGCACGACCTCCAGGCACATCCGGATCCTCAATCAATGTGCTGTGCATGTTCACGAGCCAGCCAGCCCTTGTCTCGCCAGACTCGAACCGTGGGAAGCCGAGGGTCTCATCGATGCTGTTGGCCAACCGAATGGCCTCGAATTTCTCATCTTGGGAGGTTGCCTCGGTCGAGCGTAAGGAGTTGAATTGGACCGTTTTGGAGCGTCGAGGGTTTGAGGATGAAGCACTAGATCGGAACTTGTTTCCATACTTGCTAGGCTTTCGTGAAGGCATTGCGACGCTTCGCCCGGTTGGGCTTGTTAAAGTACCTCTTTCAAAGGGCGGGACCAGTGTAGAACATGAAATGCGCACTTGGTGAATTTCAGATCAAACAAAAAAAAGAGGAAAGTGTAAATAGGCACAAATAGAATGAAATGCGGTTCTGGGGCTAATTGTGCCTCTAGGAGGGTCCAGCAATGGCCTACAATCTGCTATAATCAAATCGATTTCGATAGTCCCGACGCGTTCGCGTACCGCCAATGCGCGTCGAAAGAGTTAGTCAGCTGTCCGGAATAACCATCCATTTTAGGATATAGGATTATCTATTTCTCCGATATAGGTGATCTTCTTGAATAGTGATGAAGACAGCACGTGGAAGTCTAGAAGCAATTTACTCTACATAACGATGTCGGAAGACGCACGAGACCCCAGTTCTGTTTCACAGGCTGGTAATAAAGCACAAATCCCTAATGACCTGGCCGATTCGCAGAAACCGAAACACAATCCGTCTCAGTCACAAACTGGAAAGCTATGGGATGCCTTCGGAAACCCCGAAGAACCTGCGAACGCGCTCGCTCAGGCAACCTATAAGCCCCGAGGCAAGAACCCTAAGGATGTACCATACTCCGAGATTATTGGAACATTTCCGGTCTCCGAAATGACCACCCTCCACAAAAGACCGTGTGCTCGGGAATCCTTGTTGACTGGCATTGGTGTCGGATTTGGAGTTGGTGGCCTACGAGGTGTGCTTAAAGGTATATCTGCGCTCTTTCGACATTGGAACACTGGAATCATGGTCTAATATGTGCATGCAGGACGGTACTATCTATGGTCTGCAGGAAACTGGGCTGTTGGCATGTTCGCGATCAGTTCATTAGCCTCATATGAATACTGCCGCTGGCGACGAAATAACGAATTGAGTGGCATGGCAGAAGCACTTGATCTTATGAATCAATTGAAGGCCAAAAAGCAACGTGAGAAGGATACGGCAGAGGAAGAAGCGGCATTGCGCGCGCGTCTTGCTGAGCAGGAAAGGAAGAGCAAGAGTTGGACTAATCCCTCGAACTACAAATTCTGGTAATGTCGTTGGTCCATGGAAAGGAGTCGTGGAGTTCATGAGGTGTTCCGAAAACTGTATATGTATTCCGATCAATGGATCAAGTGGTGATCGACGTCATGTCGTAAGTCATCTCTGTGTATCATAGCTCTCTGCAAAGTTCATATTGTCCGCCCAATCATCATTGGACCATCCCGTCTGTCCGAGAGCAAAATAAAGAAGAAAAAACCGCCCATATGCCTACCCTTCAGAAAAAAACGCCGAAAGCAAAGATATCCAAAATGCGGCCGCATGTTGCGCAGCCATGCTGCCTCGCTAGAAATTGAATTTGACGCGCTTCTGAACGGCACCTTCATTTATGCCGCGCAATTTATCTAGCTCAACGCCATCCCTCCTCCTCCTTTCGCGTCGCCTTTCACGAGCCTCCCGGGCTTCGCGATTCTTCCATTCTGCCACTTGCTTTTGACGCTTCTGTGATCTTTCCCACGCAATTGAGGCAGTGGGCTTGAAGCCTATACCGTTGATTCCATATCCATCATCCGTTGGATCAGATGGGTTGTGACCTGTTATTTCCGAATCATGCCATACAAGCGGGTCTTCTTCAGACGGAGTGTCCGCAAGAGGAGGGGACAGTCGCTGCTTGCGTTTAGATGGCGATGACGGGTTCAATTGCTTGCGAGAGAAAGTTGCAGACTTCTTCTTTGAGGGGGAAATGGGCAAGGAAGTCGAATCCTGCGTTGCGGGCGGCGGCTCGAATCGCAGGGCTTGGCGGTCAACGCGCTCGCTGCTAGTGGCCGGTAGGGCTTCAGGCATATTATTGAGCTCGTGGCCGTCAGGCTCGCATGTTTTCTGTGCCGGTAGAGCCAGAGATTCTCGCCGTGAGTTGTCAGACAAGCTTCCAGGGTCCGAAAGAAGGTCGCCACGGATAGCTAACTCTCCGAATCGTCCAGCCACTGCAGCGCGAGGACTGTAGCTTTCCAGCTCGTCCTCGTCCCGAAGTGGAACCTCTTGAAAACTGTCGATAGAGGCTATCGATGTGGGTGACGCCGAGGGGCTATAGAAATCCGACTCTGAGGGCTCTCGCTTGCGCTTGGGAGAGAAAGATGAAGGTAACCCCATCGGCATCATACTGAAAACGGACGTAGTGGGGACGTCACCGAGCAACCCGATGGATCTCATTTGTAAATAAATAGGGTATCCACCACCAAGTTGTTCTCAGGAAACGAAGTTATTCATTCTGGAGAGCTCGCGAAGCGCGGAGGTCAGGGCTGAGAGGGGTCTTGGTTTTGGAACATTCGGCATTGAATCTGACGTGGGGTACAATGATCGCCACTAAATAAGCCATGCATACATCAAGGGATTTATTTTTGGTTTGTCTTTCTATTCTGTAGAAATTGCATTTCACAAAGCCTTTTTCCGCCTTTTTTTTGCCGTCGACTATAAAACTGACAAGATATGTAAACAGAATGATATCTGAGAAGGCTACTGAAAAGACCACTGAAAAGACCACTGAAAAGACATCACAAGGCTTATGCAGCCGACTATTGTCTCTTTGAATCTGGAAACCCCTTACTTTGTACTCCGTACAGTGCGATGAACAACTTAAAACACTTAATTGAAAAATATCAGAGCAGCGATAGTCAGAGCTGCTGAGGCAAAAGGCCTGGTAATAATTTACAAATACCTGCAAGCCGTACCAATCGAGTCATGAAGACAAAAGCAAAACCTAACGCCATGACAAAGACTCCCAAGTCCAAACAAATTGCGCATCTAGGCCTTTTGCTTCTTCTTGGAGGGCTCGGCATCCGTGTCGTGCTTGCGCTTCTTCTTCTTGTCGGACTCGCCCTCACCACCCACGGACTTTCTCTTCTCTTTCTTTTCCTTCTTTTCCTTCTTGTCCTTCTTTTCTTTCTTCTCCTTCTTCTCTTCCTTGGCCTCAGCGACTTCGGCATCCTCCATCTCCGCATCACTCTGGTCGGCATCAACATCAAGGTCAGCCAGCACGGCATCCATAGCGTTTTTCTGTACATTATTAGCATTTGTTTGTCAATTTAAATAGGGCAACTAGAGCTCAACATACCATGGCGACCTCGTTCTTGGTAGGGGCAGCGCCGGAGGCGTAGAATTCCAAGCGCTCCTCAACCTGGCTCTTCAGGGCCTCACCGAACTTGGTGTTAGGGGACTCAGAGAAGTTGTCAATGCGGGAAGCAATGGAACACTTGTTGGCAAGGAAACGGGAGATTCTGCCCTTGTTCTTAGGGCCAGCGCGGCCGATGAAGGAAGAGTGGTACAGCAGACCGTACTTAGGGGTATTTCCCTTAGTCTTCAAGGCACGGAAAAGAGCCTTCTCAGCACCAAGAATCTGAACGGTAGAGGCGGGGTACTTGGAGAGGTTGGTCAAGCTACCGGCGTGGGAGATCAGACGGGCGCCGACAACTTCACCGATCAGGGCGGCAAGGTTAGGTGCGACGACGCTCATCTTGGCAACAAGGTAAGCGTAGAGAGACTTGCGGTACTTGGCGAGCTTGACAACGCGCTCGGCGAAAGCGACAACATTCTCCATGTCGGACTCGGAGATCTCTTGACCCATACTAGTCTTAGCAGCATCAATAATGCTCTGGGCAACAGCCTCGTCATCTTCAACAAGGGCGGCAATGTCGTGCAGACTTTCGCTGGTCAGGGCATTCTTATCCTTAATGAAAAGGGCGAGCTCGGCGTAGCGCTGGTTGTCGGAGACAATCTTGACGAGCTCGGGGAAGTGCCACGAGTACCATTCGCGGACTCGCATAGAGAAGGTGTTGATGGCCTTGTCGAGCTGGTCCAGAATGGCGATAGCCTGGATGATGTGGTTGTCGTCACGCTGGACGGAGAACTTTACCTTAGCACGGGAGTAAGCGTGACCGAGACCGAGTTGGGCGGTGTCCATGTCACCATCGCGAAGCTGCTTGAGAAGCTTGCTAGCGTGGAGACGGATACCACGGAGAAGGTCCTGAACGACCTCGCTGGTATCACCAGTCTCACAGTCCACGAATGAGAAAGCGGACTTGATGCTACCTGCCAGAGCCTTGTCGGCAAGACCCAGGATCACCTTCTTCTTTTTGTTCGGCTTGGGGAGGTTCAATTCAAGGAAAGAAACGAGAGTCTCGGATGCGACACCTTCGGAGATGTCATTGATTTCTCCAAGAGCCTGCTTGTTGTTCCTAAAAATTGTTAGTGGACCATGAAAAACCTTTTCATATAGACAGATAAAGCGTACTCGAAGGGCAAGAAGCTAGAAAGCTCGACCATCTTTCCGAACTTGGCAAGGTCATTGACACCCTCCTGGACTTCCTTCAAGGCATTGCCGACAGAGTCACCCTGGTGGGCAACCTTGAAAAGCGAGTAACCCATAGGGCCCTCGAAAAGTAGGAAATCGGCCATCGTGTTAGGACCAATACAAGGTCAATCGCAAGGTAATGATAAAATCTTGCAACACCGGCCAGAAAACCTCGAAAAGTTCAATTCGATGGATTGCTGGTGAGGTTGGCGACGGCTGGAAATGGACAATTTTTTTTTCTCGCCGCTAGTGCGAATCCTAAGGCACCGAACCGGAGGTATGACGGTAGGCATCGGAGCATACGTTTATCCGCTCCATTGATAGAGTCACGTGAACATAGAGCATGCTCGAATGTGGGCTTTTTGGCCGCGGACCTAGCGTGGAACAAGTGCTCTACCATCCCTTTAATTTAATATTTTTGAGTTATTGGACGTGATACCCTGTCATTCATTACCTGGGATATGTCTGCAACTCAACTACTTAACCCGAAGGCGGAGTCGAGGGTATGGAAAATATTCCCAGATGGCCCCTCAATGATATGCCCGCACTAACATTTCACGCAGCGGAGAGGAGAGGCCTTGAAGGTGAACATCGGTGCTGGTGAAGGTCTTCAGGATGTTCTCAAGTCCAACTTGGGTCCTTCGGGAACCCTCAAGATGTGAGTTTTCTACGAATACACCCCACATTCAAAGGCAACGGAGCTGACAAACTCAGGCTGGTTGATGGTGCAGGCGCAGTATGCAATCCCCGACTTCTCTCGAACGGCACGAAACATTCCTTTTCTGATACAAGCTTGCTATGATAGATCAAATTGACCAAGGATGGAAACGTTTTGTTGCGGGAGATGGTTCGTTCTGCCCCCAGAATCTCAAGATCTCGAGCTTGTAAGCTAATATTTAACAGCAAATTCAAAACCCCACGGCGGTAAGATGGAATTGCCTCGAGAGCGTCCTATATGTTACTGACGAAATAAAAAGGTTATGATCGCTCGTGCTGCGACGGCACAAGATGACATTACCGGTGATGGAACAACATCTGTCGTTTTGCTGGTAGGAGAGCTTTTGAAGCAGGCGGAGCGTCACATCTCGGAGGGGTTGCACCCCCGTGTCATCACTGATGGCTACGAAATTGCCAAGACTGAGGCCTTGAAAGTATGTCATGGACATTGAAAGTCGAATCTCGACATGGATCTAACACATTACCTACAGTTCCTTGAAAACTTCAAGCTCGAGCGTCCCATTGACCGAGAGCTGTTGCTTTCTGTCGCCCGTACCTCCCTCTCCACTAAGCTTAACGGAGCTCTCGCTGAGAAGCTTACCCCCGACATCGTCGATGCTGTCCTCGCCATCCACAAAGCCCCCGAGAAGCCCGATTTGCACATGGTTGAGATTATGACGATGCAGCACCGGTCTTCATCCGATACCCAGCTTATTCGTGGTCTTGCCTTGGACCACGGTGCTAGACACCCCGATATGCCCAAGCGAGTTGAGAACGCTTTCATTCTGACATTGAACGTCAGTCTGGAGTACGAGAAGTCGGAAATTAACTCCGGATTCTACTACTCCAACGCCGAGCAGAGAGATAAGCTGGTTGAGAGCGAGCGCAAATTTGTGGATGCGAAGCTGCAGAAGATTGTGGACCTCAAGAAGGAGGTTTGTGGAAACGACCCCAACAAGGGATTCGTTATCATCAACCAGAAGGGTATCGATCCTCTCAGCTTGGATGTTCTTGTCAAGAACGGTATTTTTGCCCTGCGAAGAGCTAAGCGCAGAAACATGGAGCGTCTCCAGCTTGTCTGTGGTGGAACCGCTCAGAACAGTGTTGAGGATTTGTCTCCGGAAGTTCTTGGGTGGGCTGGTCTGGTCTACGAGCACCAGCTTGGTGAGGAGAAATTCACTTTTGTTGAAGAGGTCAAGGATCCTAAGTCTGTGACTATTCTCATTAAGGGTCCTAATGGACACACCATCACCCAGGTTAAGGATGCCGTTCGTGATGGTTTGCGCTCTGTCTACAACACCATTGTCGATGGCTGTGTCATTCCCGGAGCTGGTGCGTTCCAAGTTGCATGTGCCGCACACCTTCAGTCCCAGGCCTTCACCAAGACCGTCAAGGGTAAGGCCAAGTGGGGCGTTGGTGCGTTCGCTGATGCCCTTCTGATCATCCCTAAAACTCTTGCTGCCAACTCAGGCCACGATATCCAGGATTCTCTGGCTGCTCTTCACGATGAGGCAACTGATGGTAACGTTGTCGGTTTGAGTCTGGTCACCGGCGAACCCATGGATCCCGTTCAAGAGGGTGTCTTCGATTCCTTCCGTGTTCTGCGCAACTGCATTGCTTCCAGCACAGGCATCGCATCTAACCTCCTTCTGTGCGATGAGCTACTGAAGGCTCGGCAGATGAGCAAATCCGGTGCCGGTGGCCCCGGTGGTGAAGAGTAATGCACTTTTTCGTTTACGAAATCAGACGGTTCATGTACAAGTTTAAAAGGGTTAAAGACTTGATTCTCTCACAAAGTTAGGGGCCAAGCGCCAATCTATTCAAAAATACACAAACTTCACGTTGCTTCTCATTGTCGTCGTTAAATGAAACTGTAATAAGCGCTATCGTACATAAACTTAAAAGCTATCTCATTAGAAGAATCAGTCTTCTTCTGAGGCAATGCTTTGGTCATCCCTATCGGACACAATCTCGCGGGGCCAAAGTCCCTCAAAGCCTTCTTCCCAGACTGGATCGTCCAGGGAGAGATGGTGTGCTTGAGCCCACTCCCATACATCAGATTTACAAATGGTGACCATCTGACCTTGTGGGGTGGTATTATCCTCCACAGCCGTGCGGGTAGATTTGCGTTTTTTCGGAGTAGCCTGGGGTTCAAATAGCCCCATGCTCTTGAGTGCAGTGATCACGTCCTCAGTCAACATACCGGTTCCCAGGCCGAGTTCTTCAACGGTAAAGGTCTCGCGCAAGGGTCTCTTGCGGGAGCTTTTAGGGGTTGAGCTGAGCTTCTGCTGGTCGGTTTCAAGGGAGCTACCACTAGGTTTG
Organism: Penicillium cf. griseofulvum; assembly: GCA_028974015.1. Classification (NCBI taxonomy): domain Eukaryota; kingdom Fungi; phylum Ascomycota; class Eurotiomycetes; order Eurotiales; family Aspergillaceae; genus Penicillium; species Penicillium cf. griseofulvum. Next base: position 2,192,333 of record JAPQKP010000005.1, read on the forward strand.
CCGCGGAGTAAGAATCGGGCAATCCGCTCGGCCCAAAAACGAACGTAGCTTTTGTGGCCCAGCTCACTCAGTGGCTTCTCTGGTCCACCGATGCACCCACCATTAGAGTCCCATCCGCTGAGCTTGTAGCTGACCCCCATCAACAACTTCCCAAGCTGCTTGTGTTGGTAAGGCGGAAAGATCAAAATACAAGCAAGATTGTTCGCGTCCCATGAGAGTTTCTCCTTTGAAAAGAAACCGAGCACGTAGTAACTGTCGGGGTCGTCCGGGTCGGTGAAAGTGAGGATGTAGTACAGGAAGGTTGCGACATCGAAAAATACTGTCTTGTGGTCGAGGAAGAGTTTCGCGAAAAGGGATAAATTCTGTCCGAAAAGTTTGTGGTTTTGCCCATCAACCTCCCACACTGCATACCCGCCATGGTCGTAGACTTTCGTGCCAGGTGGGGTTATGCGATGCTCACAGGCGCGTTTGTGTTGCTCAAACATATACACATCACATGAGTATCGAAAGCACCAGCGACAAACGTAGAGTCGATCAGCGTCTTTGGCGACAAGGTCTTCGGGGTAGATGGATTGGTTCCATGGCTTGAACAAGAGATCGCCCAGTACGACGTTGTTCACATTGCGATCGGCTGGAGTCTGCAATGGCGCAGACTTCGGGGTCGCCATTTATTTCTATGGAGACGCGAGCGACGCGACGTGATATCGATGTTGTCGGAATGCTAGGTTTCGGGGGCGTTCATGCGATGTACCGTCTCCAATGAACAAGCCATTGGTATTATCGTGGAGATGAGAGCTGCAGGTATATGAAAACAGCGGATACGGCCGCGCAGACATTGAGAGACGTTATGTGGACATAATTCTCAATTAGTATTCTTCATTGTCCACTGAATCCATTCAAATGTCAGGTTAACATTGAGGGTTGACGCCTAGAAATTCAGGCGAAAAGCTACTGTCATGTGATCGGAGCGGGGATCCTCCGGGAGAACTTCTTCATATTCTTATCCTGTTGCCTGAAACTCCCATGTATTTGTGATTTGAAATTTCTTGAATTCTTTGAAATTTCTGGATTTCCATCCTTGCATTTAGAAGATCCGAACTTGAAAAACTTGGAAGTGTTGCCACAGGCAGCAACATATGAATCTCGTGATCTTCTTCCCCCCGTTTATACACCCCATTTTCAAACTAGCCCCAAAGGCATCATAATTCCAAACCATTTCATATCTTCAACTCTACTCTAGTTTATACTTTTTGGTCTTCTATTCTGTAACGCCCCACCTGTTTGTAGCCCTGATCCACAGGGCTCACAGTGCATCTTCTCCATGTTGAAGCCCTTCCAAATCAGAAACCTTCGGGTACCCTCTCAGCACCAACCCGAGCAGCCTGCCGATTCTCGTACTTCTTCGGGGGTGGTCCAGATCTCTGCTACGGATTACGATGATTTAGCGTCAAACCATCCCCGCGCAAGGTTGACTTATCTGGATGACGATGATGATGACGAAACAATCACCGTAAGTTCACAACAGTCTACTATCCATCATCCTGAGGTCAAAATCTTACCCTTTCCCTTAGGTTGGATCGGCTTTCGAGCTCTCCCAGCGCCTCGAGGAGCCCCTGGACCTTAATGCACAGCTTGAATCCGTCCAGCTTTCTCCCGATGACATCAGTCCGATGCACATATTTGATATTCGTCGATCAAACTCCGTGACCGAGTTGTGGAAGCGATTTGAAAACAGCGTTCCAAAACAAGGATCGGCTGATGAGAAGAACGACACACAAGCTACTTCTAAGCCTATTGTCCTCGAAGAGCAACAGCAACAAGAAGTGCCAGTTCCTCATGTTACGAGTTCGCCATCTGCCTCTGGAGATCAACCTCGGCCTTTCATGGAAGCATTTGAGGCCGAGCTAGCAGAGATACTCAATGCCGAGTCCTCAGAGAGTAGAGTACCTCAGCCTAACTCGCCACCGACTACTGAGCCATCAGCCAACACAAACTCAAGACGATCCCCTCATCCCGTTGAGATTTTAGCGGCACAGGTTCTAGACCAGCTGATCAACGGCGCTACTATGGTACAATCTGAATTTAGGTCAAAAATTCCTGAGCTACAGCGACAACTACATAATGCTCAGAGACAATTTGAGGCTACACAGAAATCTCTGCCTAAAAATGTGGAATCATCACTGCGGACACTACTTGCCACTGTTGAAGCTCACCTAAGAACCGCTTTTAACAATCTTCCGGATGGCGGAAGGCAAATGGCAGAAGATGCCTTCCAGGCAGGACGGCCTGTCGCTGAGAATGCCGCTGATGGTTTTCGTACGATGGCCTCCGAACTCAACGAGGTCGGAAGAACATTATTTGCCGCATTTGAAAGCGAGTTTGGGCGCGCCAGACCAACAGCCTCTATGTCCTCGACTTCCGAGGTACCAAACCCTGGACCATCAGGCCCATCCTTTAACACTGCTGCAAGCAATGAATCTGCGGCTCCGGGCAATGTTTATTCCCAAAGCTCAAACGCGCATCCTTCAGCCACAGCCACGAAAGAGAAATCAACAGCAGGTCCAGGCCAATCAGACCCATCTTATACTGCACAAGCAGGAGTAACCCCCATCCAGAGTCATCATAGCCGTCAACCTATACCCGCTCAGCCAATTCATTGGGCACCTCCCTCATGGCCTGCTCCACTTTGGAATCCATTCCACACCTATAACGCACCCCCGCCTCCATATCCTCCTCTACCGTCGGCAGCGATGCCGAATTTCACTTACTTCACGCACGGGCGACCTGCGCCTCCGCCTCCGCCTCCTCCTGCTGCATTCAACACCCCGGTCTGTGTTAGACAGGCATCACAAGTGAAGTCTGGAGAGTCAACAAACAGTTCAGCAACTAGGTCCTTGTTCATTGGGAACGTTGGTTTCAAGGTTACCGACAAGATGATACAGGATGTGTTTGCTGCCAAAGGATTCCTTGTCAAGGTGGATCTCCCACTAGATACTGCATCAGGAAGACATGCAGGCTTTGGCTACGTCAATTTCCCCTCGGAGTATCCGGCTTTTGCTGCAATTGAGGCATTGCAAGGTGCTATCATCGACGGCCATTCGATAAATCTGGAGCCTATGCATCATCCCCCCATCGAAAGTGTGCGTCCGGTTCAGGTTTCACCCAACGCCGGTACAACTGTCCACGATACTCAGGCTGATATGAGCGGTGTAAACAATGCTCCTTCCGAACGAAACAGTACCACATTGGGAGCATTTGCGTCCCCGCTTGCTGTGAAGCCACAAAAGAGCTCATACCAGCCTAGCAGCCCGGAAAATCGCAGAAAGTCCGTTAGTTTCGTAGACCTCGCGCAAAATGCTGATTGTAGTCAAGCCAAGGCAGAATCATCCGCACTACTTGACTCTCCCGGCGACGACCCTGCATTCAGCGCACGTTTTCCCTCGCTTTTACCTGAGACGAGCGCACAGCATAACGATCCATTGAGCGGTCAGGGTGTTTCCTCATATTCGAACACGAAGTCTCGTTTCCCACCCGTGTCTCAATGGGAGGCTCAGCTTCTTGCAAATCGGCAGGAACGCCGTGGAACAGAACCTATAACTGGAACTTCGCATAGTCAATCGCCAAACAACCCAAAACACGGCGAGGGACTCTCCGCTCCCATTTTACCCGTGCATCCTACCCCAAAAGGATTTGTTCAATCTCAACCAGCTTCTCAACTAGATACCGGTGGCAATATTGAGCGATCGTCGGAGCATACCAAAGCCATTCAAGATCAAGGTGGTCATTCTTCCGGTACCAGCGAGGCTGTGCGCCCAGTACCAGACCTCGATAACCCCCAGCATGCGGCCAAATTGAAGCGCCGAGCCACTGAGCACGAAACTCATAAACCAAATCATCACCATGCTGCGGAGACCGGCCGTCATAATCCCCTCAAGCATTCCGCAAGTATGCGTCGTCTTGGGGATAGATCGCAAGGTCCTGCAGAAACAGACACGTGGGCGCGTCTGTCTAGGCGAGAACGAAATGGCGCATCTTCTCACGAACAGATTCCTGGAAGCTTCCCGGTGGAAGATACAACAAGGGTCGAGCTCTCTAGTGCACTTGATGCCAGTGTTCCTGGGTCTAATGATGAGGCAATCGAAAGATGTGTTTCTTCTCTTATCGACATGGGCTACGGGGCTGGACAGGAGGGCGGACGGTCGAGGATGGCTGTGTATGCAGCTATGGTAGATGGTGTCCTCATGGATGCGATTGATATGATTGAAGAGGAAAGACAGGTTTATGAACGGCGGCCTTCACAGTAAGGCATGGAATGTTTGCTTGCCCTCTTTTTTTGGTTCAGGGTCGTATAACGGCCTAGTCATTCCTTTAGCTGCAGTTCGGCTTGGTTGGAACTCTTGTGTTATTATTTAATCATGATAGTCGTTGAAATCCCACTTTGCTTTAGTGGCTTGCTGAGGACGTTTCGAAACCTCAATATACTGTGTATCCACCTTTTTAAGTAGTGTTTCTTCTATTCTTTTTCGTTACTGTTCTTGTTATATAATTTCGGGCTATCTCCTAGCGATAAAGTGTGTATAAATTGGTAGGGCTCGCTCGTTATATATTTACTGTTATATAGGATTTGAGAACACGGCAACAAGATTTTAGTCTACAATATTACTATCGATTTGAACATGAATATTCTTTCGAAATAACAATGCTGCCGACATTTAGCACCATAAACCGAGAGAATTGTAATAATAGTAATACATACTGCCCAGATTAGAATGCTAATCGGACCGACATCAACGCCGATAAGTTTCCTGGCCGCAATCTCCGAACCCCCCGATCATTCAACCCACAGCACTTTCAGCAATGCAGATATGGCGGCGGACCTTCGCCACGTCTGTGGGCAGACTTACCCATAGCTCAATTAATTCCCGTCCCTCTATTGTGCGATGCGTGCAGATCCTCCAAGCCAGCAAGAACGGTGGAGTCTGCAACCTGGAGGACCAGGAAATCAAAGTGAATGGGTTCATTCGGTCTGTACGGAAGCAGAAACGCTTCGCGTTTGCAGAAATAACCGATGGCTCGACCGTTGAGCCGCTGCAGGCATTTCTGAAACCCGCGCAAGCAGCAGAGTACGTTTGACCGCGCGCGAGCTGTGATCCTCGGCCTGCTTGTCAATGAAAACTAACTCGAGCGCCTTTTCTCTAGCCTATCAACTGGAACTGCGGTTGAGATATCAGGCATATGGAAAGCTTGCCCACCGGGCAAAGAGCAAACTCATGAGCTCCAAACAACCGATGTGAAGGTCGTAGGCGCTTCGGACCCAGAGGTGAGCCCAAGAGCTTTGCTCCAGCTGTCGCCAGACCTCACACTAACCATAATATCTATGGCTGCAGACGTTTCCGATTCAGAAGAAGTACCACAGCCCCGAATTCCTGCGCCAGATCCCCCACCTTCGCATTCGAACACCCTTCAATTCTCTCCTTTCGCGCTTCCGATCCGAGTGCATCTTCCAACTTGGCAATGTCTTCCACTCTCACCCAGACGGAGCTTTTACACAAGTTCAGCCTCCCCTTATAACATCCTCAGATTGTGAAGGCGCAGGCGAGACGTTCACATTGGCACCACGTGGTGCCGCTACACCCAATACCGAGAACGAGCATTTCTTCCGATCGCCAAAATACCTCACCGTATCGTCGCAGCTTCATCTCGAAGCTTATGCGGCAGAACTGGGCAATGTCTGGACATTGACACCCGTGTTCCGGGCGGAGAAGAGCGATACACCGCGCCACCTCAGCGAGTTCTACATGCTCGAAGCCGAGGTCAATTTCATGTCCGACCTTGATTCGCTTACTGGCTTAGTGGAACATTTGCTACGCGATCTGACGCGTCGTCTATACAATACTCCTGTGGGCCAAGAGATCTTGTCGGCAAAGCGGTCTGGCGAGCCAGGCCAGGAAACTAGCGCGGAGGAGACAGGATCTCTGCGGCAAAGATGGACCGATCTAATGGATGGGCCAAAGTGGGACCGGATCACATACACCCAAGCAGTGGAAATGCTCCAGCGTGCTGTCGCCGAAGACGGAGCATCATTCGAGCATCCCCCGACATGGAATGGAGGTCTACAGCTTGAGCATGAAAAGTATATCGTCGAGGTGCTTCATCAAGGGCGTCCTGTCTTTGTAACAGACTACCCGAAATCCGTCAAGCCGTTCTACATGGCCCCTTCGCAGGTCGCGGACGACAGCAGCATGCCCGGGGAGACAGTGGCATGTTTCGACCTGCTTCTCCCCGAAGTCAGCGAAGTCGCTGGGGGTTCCCTGCGCGAGCATCGCCTGCCCAATCTCATCCAGAACATGCGTGCGCACGGTCTGATCAAGCCCCGGCAAATTCCCGAGTCTGGTGATGCAGCTCCAGCCGAGTCGTTGTATCCTCACCTCACTCCCGATGAGGACTTGAGCCACCTCCAATGGTATGCAGATCTCCGACGCTGGGGCTCTGCTCCTCATGGTGGCTTTGGGCTCGGATTCGATCGATTCCTAGGATATTTGACTGGTGTCTCCAGCGTTCGGGACATCGTATCCTTCCCGCGATACTTCGGTCGCGCTGATTGCTGAGACTTATCAGAGGTATCATCTGGCCAGTGTATGATAGATTTGTAATATAATATGCATAAAACCCAAATAGATATAAATTTGGAAATAACTCAACCTAAAGCGACATGAGCTAATTCACCGTGTAACTCATAACGGGCGTTCTATTGACAATATACAAAGTACGAGGTATTCCTCATCAGCCGCGGAGGGATACAGGTGAATTCCCAATAATAATGCCGACATATTCCGGAACAGGACAAAGACAGGGGCATTTATCCGCTGACTTCCGCATAACGGAGCCTCCGTCGCACTTTGTAACCAAATTCGACTAGTGAGAATACAAGTCTCTTACCCGAAGCTAAAAAAGAGGGCTTGCAGGTGCTCGGCTTACTTTGTATATTGCTCTCCTTTTAACATCAAACAATTATTAGCCAAGAAAAACGTATACCACACAGGCCTCTTATTTGCTCCCTGTTTCGATACCGATAAAATAAGAGAAAGAAAGAAGAAAAAGCTGATTAAATCCTTATCTGTGCGGAGTACTCTGTAGATCATTAGAATATAAGAACTAGGGGAGGGAGAGGCTATATGTAGGCTTATTGATCTACCCACCTTTATATGCCCATTTCCCCGTTTTGTTTGCTAGCCGACATTCTAATTTTAAATTGCGATCTCAGAGCTGAAGGTAAATGGGTATTCGGGCGAAAAGAATGACTAAATTATAGTTACATCCACAGATGCATATGAAAACTATTTAGTTTTTTGGCATTGGATCTGGCCCTGCCCCAAGACTCGGCCAAGTGATCATCCTAGACAACCAGCCGAGGAAGCCAGAACAAAGCGCAACGCTAAGAAGGAATGCTACGTAACTGGAGAAAATATTATATGCGAGTCTAGTGCTCATACCAAAGACATCATTATGTGATATCAAACGCCTGAACACAGGGTCAAAGACCGTAGTACGTATGCTTACTCCATCCTTTGATTCGTAAACAGGGCTGAAGTTGAGTGTAAGACATTCAAAGTTAACAAGCACTGCACGGACGAAATAAATGGATGCTGGAGTTTAAATTTGCAAAATAAAATTAAGGCACAGATCTTGCTGCATTAGCAGAGCGCCAGGTGTAGACGATCGTTTCACGATAAACTTAGCTCTACGGAGATAGACCGGACGTTTTTGTACATGCATAGCTGGGGTAGCATATACCTCGTATACTCGGTACATGAACAGACCTTATCCCTGATTTATGCACCGGAGCTCCGGACCCCAAGCAAAGCCAAGCACTGTAGTTTGGAAATGAGGCGTCCCACGGAATGTAAAAAATTGGGGCGGTGGCACTAGCCTTTGGGATAATACGGAGTAGGTAACTCCGTTGATTGCTGGAAAAGGTACACATCAGTACCCTAATTAGGAAACAGGAAGGTGGTTCAAGGAGGAAATTCAAGAGCCTCGGCGTACTCTATCAGGAGAAAACATGGACCGAGAGGTTTTGGAATAATTGGAGTATTCCGAGTTACTGTTTCGGATATCGCGTATTTTTATGCCGAGCATTCCGGTTTCAGAGTTCGGATTCATAGATTTGTCTTGCCACATGTCCTTATTATTGTGGCGAGAGGCAATGTGGTTTATGAAAAAAGAAAGTAACATCAGATTAGAATTGTGAAAGATAATTACAGCCTCATATGAAAGAAGTGTGCCTCGAAATAATATATTTTACTTTAACAAAGCGAGTATACCAATAAGGGGGACAGGATCAGCAGGCAAGGGGCCCCAACCTTACCAGGGTTAAGCATAAGCAAAAAGAAGTTTGGGCAGTGCGCGCTTTGTACTCCATACGAGTCATGCAGTGGCACATCCCTTCCTGACGTATCACATTGCAAATAGCGATGTGATTTGCGGTAGTAATATCAAATTATTTTTAGTATGCAGTACGGAGTAATTGATAATAATTTTAGGATTATGTTAAGGTTACACTCCAAGGCTAAGACAATATTTCAAGTCTTCGTATTCGACATCAGAAACTCCCCGAGAAAATGATGCCACATGGATTAATGTCCATGTAAGGGTCAAAGCGGATTTTGAACCTTGGAAATGTCAAGGTAAAGTAAAGTAAAGTTAAGTAAAATAAAGGTACTGAGTTAACGTTAACCATAAATTTGAAGCCACAATTTCCATGGCTCACAAGAGGAATATTGGATTTTTAGGCTTTGATGACATTTTGCCCAGACCATAAGCCACTAATATTGTCCTTGGCATTCATAACTCTTGGCTACTTCATTTGGGTAGGCAACAGTGTTGCACTGCCTGGACGAGGAGGATGTGATGGATATGGTAATAGTAAAGTCAATATTACAAACATTGGACCATAATAAAATGAAACCCTTTGACCCTCATGCAATGAAACACCAAAATACAAAATACTATAATAATGAAATGAAAAAAAAGTAATTCCACTTAACCATTCCAACACATTCCCTATTCATCTAGACAATGGATACCTTAATTATGCTAGTGGAGATAAGCTCGTGTGACGTTTCACAAAATTATTTCTTGGCAACCTTTAATTCCAGGGTTGCAACGAAAATGCATGACAATACAAGAATAGCACGTCATTTTCCATTCTTTTTTTGGCGGGTGTCAGTTGCCTTATATGAGATCGTCTCTAACTGGAGGAATCTACCTCCTAAAATACCTTGGCTGACTTGGGGCTCTCGTTTATAACATTAGGCCACCTAAGCATGTCTCAATCGGAGATTATTTATGAAAGCAAATGCTGTGTAGCAGTATCTCACCTCCAACGTATCTTCAACAATCCGAATGTACTCCGAGACCATTAATAATAGATTAGCAGCTAACGAATACAGTTGCAGAAGGCCCGCACGAACCATGGTCGGCAAAACAGGCGGCATATCCCGCAAGGGTACTTTATGTGTATCAGTACGGAGTACGGAGGTGAGATATAGTTAGCGAGATGTGGAGCTGGATCCACTCAGAAAAAAAGGAGTATTCGGATAGTCGGCTCGGCCTTGCGACACGCAATTGTTTTTTTTCTTGTTGTTGAGCAGGTCAAACCAGACCTGGACGTTGGCATTATTACGAGGTATTTAAAGGGGACAACATATACATGATAAACACGAAATGATTTTCCACCTGGGGGAAATGAGAGACACCAGACTATCCTAATGTAGCAAAATTTGCGGGATCACGGCTGTCGGGGGTGGACCTAGGCAACCTTCAGAATTAAATAAATTCGGTCAAATCTGAGCTTCCATACTAACATCGATGCGAATTCGTACAAAATACGGAGTACGGAGTACATGCTTGCATGCTTTAGGTAAGGGAATACATGTGGTGATCGTGCTGTTGGTTATGCTTATTTTATCATGCTGATGGAAGAGACTAGGTAGATTGACAAGGTGAAAATGTTATCATTCTAGTTTCCTTTTTCGACATTATAAATGATCAGCTGCGCTAGTCTGATTGTTAACCTGGATTATTGCTGTGTTCTTGTGCTGCCACACTCAAATTGTTTGAATGGCTAATGATAGGTCCTGGGCATAATTCTACAGAATACTAGCCCGCTAATCCTTATCGCCTGCATATTGGATCATACAAGCGACTTCGTATGTCTTCCATTTGACCACCCAGGTTGCTTATTTCATCGAACCTAGATCATACAAGCAGTGCGACCTTGCACAGTCCGTAAACCTGGTAGATGGAAAAGCAGGTCACCACCGTGATGTTCTAGTCACACAGGACGGCGCCATGTGAGAGATGTAATGCAGGCGATGCAATATACGAAGTACGCTGACACCATCGGCCCGCGCCATACTCTGAATAGAAACACATGGGCCCCCAGCTTCTAAAGTCCAAATCCGAATCAGGGCTGAAGCCAAGAAGGAAATCAGCTGCCAAGCTTAACCAGCTCCCCCGAACCCTATTAGAGTGATCCTTGTACAACAGGGGATTTTGTTGGCGATACGCTTTCACTGGCTTGCATTATTCGGCTCGTGCGTGATATATTGGATTACAATAAGAATATAGCACAAGTTCAAATGTTCATGGATGGACAGGGATATTGATGTGGCACCGATTTCCATAAGTTTCTGGTACCTTTTCACGCCTCATGCGATGTACAGGGGTCCAATATTGGATCTAGAATGCGAGGCCACCTGTGAGGCTAATTAAGTACAAGGCTAACTGCACAACGAACATGAACGGCACTGAGCGCAGACTCAGACCAGTTAACCTTATCGTTGAGTCAATGTGTCAGCAGATATGATTTAATCAAATCATCCTGGATGCTTTGGCCGATCGGTTGGTAGTCATAACGAATCATGTTAGTTTTAAGCTATTGTTCATTGTTAACACGAGCAATATAACTCAGACACGAAGCAGTGCACTTTCTACAAATACATATACCTGTAGCTAGCATAGCCAGTCCTAACCCGTCGTATGCTTTCCCGTGGAGATCATGAACATTACGTGGCTTCTCAGTTAGCTTTCGCCTGCATACTTTTACGCGCGCAAATAATGTGCATACATGGAATCAACAGGCTTGAAACCTAGAGATTTCTCTGATCCACAATACTCCGTATGAAGTACAGTGCATCTTTTTGGTTCATGTATATATATATATTTTTTTTACATCATCGCTTTGATCTGGACGAGGATCTTGTCAAGCTTTATGGTTAGCGCAGTTAAAATAAAAACACTGTGTCACTGGACCCGATACGAGTACGAGTCACGAGGATATGGCCACTGTGGCTTTTTCTTATCATTTAAGCCCATGTACTCCGTACATCGGATATCGGATATAAATAAAATGTTACGGGCCAGATTCGCTAAGATCAACCTTGTTTGGATATGACTCGTATGGGAACTTGCCAAGGGATAGAGTGTTGGATAAGGCCGCATCGGACGGAACCGCTAAACCCCGTTTAGGCTATTATTAATCAATAGGGGGATGGGTGCTAAACCTCGATAGTCAAGTGGGATTGATCCTTTTTTCTGTTGGAAAAAAAAACAAACTATAAATTAGAAAACACTCTTGTCTGAGAATGGCAATTGGAATTGAGCGTTTTAGCATTTTAGCTCGGAGTTCCGATTGGGGGTCCGATATATATATATATATCCATTGTTTTAACAAGGTTATGTTATGTAAGATGTACATAGATACGCCGTATATCCGAAAGACAACCCAATCCCACTGCAATATAGAATGAAGTTCCCTACCCCCCAATTTGCCAAGAATAAATAATAAACCAAGGTGGAGGGTGGATATGGTCTCTGTAAGCGAGCAAACATAAAGTTCAGCGCCGGCCTCCTCGTGTTGGATTAAGCTTAAGAGTTCCGCACTAACCTTTTTTACTGTGATCAGAGCGCCACTTTTCTGACACAGAGCATTTTATGTACACAGTTTTTATTTATTTTATTTTATTTAATTTATGTATTATTACCATACAGATTGTCTATCTATTTATGCTGATCCTTCGATTCTTTACCCATTTTAGTTTAATCTATCAGGAATGGGGCTTTGAAGGGGCCAAATTAACCTTACTGCCTTCCAAGGTTTTTCAAACCCCGTAAAGCCGAGCCAAGAGTTTCCAACGTGGAATTAACCAATCCGGAAAACTGTTTCACTCCCCGTGACAGGAAAATGGAATCTTATTTTCATATACGGAGTAGAATTTGAGTTAAAGATGTGAAGACTTTATACTTTTAACATAAATTACCTGGGCTACACAATATGGAAGCCCTTTGTATACTCTCTCTCTATTTTTCCAAGGTTCTCATGCATATGGATTTCAAAGAGATTCTAAGGAAAATTAAATAAGCTAAATAAATTAAATAACTTAAAGTAAATAGAAAAATAAATTAAATAATCCTCTAGGAATCTCGGCGTTTAGCAAGTTCCGTTCGATCTTTTCGCTTGGATCGCTTGATCCGCTCTTCTCTCCGCCATATTTAACCTTCTTTTTTATGATTTCTTCATTGATTCTTATAAGCTTGCATCTGAAAGGCCCATCTTTTATAATTTTTTTTTCTTCTTCCACCTTTTCTCTCTCTTTCTCCCTCACTTTCGTTTCGAAAAAGTTCCCGAGACAACAGTTAAGCCATTCCTTTAGAAACCTTGTGGAGTCATAAAGTAGGTCCCCCACTCTCCGTCTCTTTGTGTCTTTTCAGCCTTGGCTCTCTCCCTCTGTTCGGCATTCTTACGCCTTCAAACCCACTTGGCCCACATCAATCTCTGAAGTTCTCCCTCTTCCACTTTGAGATAAAGTTGAATCAGAAAAAGAAGAAAAAAAGAGAAAAAGAATAATACTTTCAACCGGTCTAACCGTCTTGGGTGACGTAAAAGCTCGGCCTTTACCCACGTCGGTCGACAGGCTACCCCATATCCAACTCGGATCCTGGTTCCTTTTATATTTGGACCTGAACCCTATTTTCTTCCTCTCCACTTGCGCCTCTTTTCTTTTCCTTAGATCTAACCCCCTCTCAGACCTCTCTCGTACTCCCATTTTTTAAAAAAAACCCCTCTATCCTTCAACCTGGCAATCAGATCAAACCAACCGGGGTCCTCGGTTGACTCGAGAGCTTGGATGGAGACGTATTACGGACACGTTCGCACACCTGCGGACGCTATCATTCTTTTCGAGGCCTGTCGCATCGGCCTTTTACCTCGCGTGCAAAGACGATTATCAGAGAAAGAGCGACAATCAATCCGATCCGGTTCTGTCTTTGTATGGGATGAGCGAGAAGCGGGTATGCGGCGATGGACCGACGGGAAGTCATGGAGCGCCAGCCGTGTATCTGGTAGCTTTTTGACTTATCGTGAAATGGAAGGCAAACGTGGAGGCGGTAGTGTCTCTCAGGGCTCTACTTCTCGAGGAGGCAAGACACCTGAGAGCCGGGGCAGTGACGATGACCGCGCCGATGGCACAGACGAGGGACCAGATGGGTACCGTTACAAGCCAGATGGTTTGATGAAGCAGTCTTTCAGTATTACCACATCAAATGGGCAGCACTTGCATCTCATTAGCTATTACTCACGTTCCCATCCTTCTGCCGCCAATTTGCAACAACCAACTTCAGATCCTGCGCTGCGCCATGTTCGACCCCAGAAAGGTCTCTATCCCGAATCGACTGTCAATGATCAGCAAAATCTCCCTGTCGTTACCCGTGGGCCTATGGCAGGCGCTGCTTACCCCATCACTCCTCATCCCCTCGGCGCATACCCGCGCGTCACTCATACACAGCCATACCCGCCTGCCTATGCTTGGCCGCCCACCCCTCTAGCCACACCACCCAATGTTTCGGTTCAATACGGCCCTGGTCCTTCTTATCTCCCCCCGGTAGGTGCCAATGGACACCATCATCACTATGGCCCGCCACACCATCAGGCTCCACCCCATCAACATGCTGGACTCCCGCCGCCTCCACATGGGGTGACAAGCCCATATGATCGACCGCCTCACATGGAATCAACATTACCTCCAGCTGGACCGCCACAACAACCAAGCTACGTGAACCGATCGCCACGCTCTATGCACGACCACGCTCATGCGCATGCCCACGCAGCTCACGCCCAAGCCCAAGCACACGCCCACGCAGCACACGCCCACGAGCAACGCACCCCACCAGTCTATGGACATGCTTTAGTTGATCCTCGCATGGCATCACCGCGCGTGCCAGTCCAGTCCATTGCGCAGACAAATGGACACACGCATAGCCCCCAGCTAGTGAAGCAGGAGCATCCCGCCGCATTGCCCTCTCTCAACCCCATCGCCTCATCACCAAAGTCTTCCGATCCCACGAGTGCTGGAAATGCAGTTCCTGGAATCAGCTCGTTAATGAACGGCGCATCGCTCGCCCCTCTTTCCTCCTCAACTGCCTCTCCCGGCCCCGCCACTGGCTCGAATGGGACCCCTGCACCGAGCTCTTTCGCCGAGGGGCCACGGGATATCCCTAATGAGAAGATCGGATTCGGAGGCGAGGACACTAGGGCGCTGCGCCAGTTAGATCGTGCCTTCATTGCATAAAGCGTTCAATGAAAACGGAAGAAAAACCACATTAAACCCGAACCCGTTCGCATGGTTGATGTCCATGTTAACCTCACGCTTTGTCTTCATGTCCATGTTTCTTTACTTGCTGCAGCTCCCACAGAGCGGGGCCTTGTTCCTGCTGCTGTTCCAGTGATATCCTTTTTGTTTTCTTGTATTTGTCATTATTAGCATCTTGCATGGGTCGGGGCAATTCGAATTCTTGCTTTCCATATGTGATCGGGTCATGGCTACCGGTTCAATGGAATCTTTTCATATTATGCATTGGGATCGGTCTACACGGTTGGGGTACGGCATTCACTTTTATATGGGCTACTTATGTCTTGTGTCTTGTCAATTGACTTGGTTCCATTTAGATTTACATTGTGCTCTTCGTATACTTGTATCGCTGTGTAAAAAAATGTCCTAGACACCTTACAACTGGCTTGGAAATCTGTCATCGGTACATGTACTTTCAGAGTTGTTTTCGCATCACATGCTTTTACGTAGGTAGCAGAGCTCTATACATTGGCTTTTCTTGCGGGTAGGCGTAAAGGATCATCAACTTTGACAGCCCCAGACTCAAGCTATGTCGCTTTAGCCTCTTTTAGGCACTTTCTACAACTACCTTAGACCCCGCCTCCCTCAGGTGGATCAGGGCAATAGGGATAAGAATACGAAGTATGATACTCCAGATTAGGAATACTGTACGCCGGGAGAAGCTCGTAGGGAATTCCATCCGATCCGACCTATAATATTCCCCCCAAAACACCCGGGGTGGAATTATTTCGATATTTTCCCTAGAGCCTTCCCCGGGCCGGGTAAATGCGTATTCGGTCATACAAAGGTAGCTTTTCCGGCCATCTCGCTCATTAATACCTTGGCGCCGAGAAATAGGACGTTGTGATCTGTCGATTCGATGATACCAATCCTTCGAACGAGCCCGCAGAACTTGAAAACTTAATTCTGCAGGACTTAATCTGCTTCGATTTCAGCGCCCGACGGAATCCCCTATTCTAGAGTCTGCTTAGGAGTTTATCTGAGGATTGTATCAAGCTCATCAACTAGGGTATACTCCGTATGTCGACACACCCAACGAGCCCTGGGGATCATGGTAGATCAACGATGGAAAAGAGTTCACTAGTGAACATTTGGTATACGGAGTAACCTTGCCTTTGAACTAAGGCTGGGGCTTGGATGGTGTATCTGCGCCACGATCGATCTCCGTTGATAAACTTGGAAACTAGTGAAGTATCTGCATGATGCATTTATCTATCGGTGCAATCCTCATCACCATTGACCTGAAATAACTTGGATGATCTACCTAGAAATTGACTTGTACACCCCTTTAACTTGATTCCGGGAGGTGTCACTCATGAATGAAGGATTGAGATATTCGCATGATGGACGTGCGGAATTTATCTCACCACAAATCTGTTTCAACGGTAAATGGAAGCTGATTCTTTTGGTTAGACGATCCTTGTATACCTACTATGTAGGGTATATCGGGAATCAGCCACACGCCCCAGGGGTTCATTTGAAACCGAGACCGATTTGATACTCCTTTTGAGCCAAAGAAAAATACCTCAATCTGGTTGCCCTGTTGCCCTGGATATAATAAAGTTATTCTTTTCCGGAGATATTTGAATTAGGAAGGTGCTACTTAGTACATTTAGGAGTAAGGTGAATTCATACTGCGAACGATACCCGTAGGAAGTTAATCTACCAACTATGTGGGACTCAAGTATATGCAAGGATGGCGGCATATACTCTTTCTAGACATGTACACACGTCTAAGATGAATACAATGAGTATTCTATCTCTGTGTATAAGCAAACAAACCTTGGAAAGTGAGAGAGAAAAGGAAGAATAAGCTAATATCTAGTATTCAACAGCAGGTGAGTGGTAACATGACAATGTATACTACGAGGGAAGTGCCTAAGATCTTCCACTACCTGCTGTTCCGTTCGACCTCGGTCATGATCGCGTTTAATTATTTCTGGTGTTTACAACCCCCTCTTTTTTTTTTCTCTTTTTCTTCATTAAAGACAATCTTGGAAATATTGGAGCCTCAGGTCATATTATGCCTGCGGCATTCAAGATCATCACATAGCTCCCTCCTCTCTTTTCTTTTTTATTCCTTGCCCTTTCAAATCTACAGAGAGAATATCATGATTGTGACTATACTTTTTGTGCCCATTGCTGAAGGGATAGTATTCTGAGTGCCTTCATTGCTATTTCTACATCTTAAGCTCAAGCCAAGCCTACTCCTAATATCTGGCATGATATTATGTACCTTGGGAGTATGCAAGATACAACCACCTGTGCTCCGTACATATAGAAGGCTATTAACGATGACATCTTGTATGACATAAAGAACAGCGATGCCGGACTTGGGCTGCTAGCTTGGGCCGATATATGGACAACCGGGGGTTCTAAACTGTAGAGTATGGAGATATCGACATGTCTTATGAATGTCAAGCAACCAGACTTCCCACTAGTCATTTTTACGCACGGGGCAGATAGATTCCTCCCAGGCAATAACAATATGCGTGAGATCTGGCATTGTTCTAAGAATTGGCAAACATAAACTGGGTGTATCCAATTACAAACAAAGGATTTCAGCCCTCACGCCACGGAATTCTATAATGTGAACCTTTAGATGCTCATAGGAGTAATCAAACCACATTCAATTAAACCTTTAGAAGGCTTGGGCGATCGAGAAAGAAAGAAGAAAGCCCGAATATCATTTTCTTGACACTAGTGTATCCACAATCCCCAAATCCTGGTTTGGATGTCGATCATACTATGAGTTAGCCCATGTCATATGAAAAACAAAAATCACTCATCTCCTGTCT
The DNA here is from genome assembly GCA_028974015.1 of Penicillium cf. griseofulvum. NCBI lineage: Eukaryota > Fungi > Ascomycota > Eurotiomycetes > Eurotiales > Aspergillaceae > Penicillium > Penicillium cf. griseofulvum. The sequence continues at coordinate 2,209,821 of JAPQKP010000005.1, forward strand.
TGGAAGGGATACTTTTTTTTCTTTCTCTTACCTAAGTTGAATGCGGTGTGCCCGTAATTTCCTTTATTCGGTGACCATGAGAGGGTCAATCACAGAGGAATTGTGATATAATCTTGGCAGCCTTTATTGTTAGTCCTGCATCCGAGTAGTCCGAGGTTTGTTTGCTCGACCAGGTACAGTATGTAGCTATCTTTTTTCCTATTTCGCATATGCATCATAGTACGGAGTAACCGAAAGGTGTTTCAGATTTCCATAGTTTGGCGCTAGATTCCAAACCTAGGCTCAGAGAATAATAAGAGTTTGTGACCGCCGATAAAATTACGATTATTCTTAGGCGCTGTTGGGGCTGAAAGAGAACAAAACCGACGCCCAGCAAGTGGAGCAAAAACGAGGTCAATTTTCCTGTGCATAAGGTATACAGTACAAAGTATAATGGAAAGATCATCACCTGGTTTGGGATAGTTTGATTGGAGAGATCGGCTGGAGTTAAATGGAGGCTGTGTGTATCCAATAGGAAGGTGGAAGCCGAATTTTTTTTTATTTGATCTGACTAGTGTCCTGCGCACGGCAATTCGTTTTATTTTTGATTGGTATATTCAGTATCAGAGGAATGGTGCAGCAATTCCGGTGGTGCCTGGATTTCCCTTAATGCGGCGAACGCCGCTTAAACAGTCTCTCCTCGTGTCCACATCTGTTGGCGTGTAAGCCTTCTCTCGGACAACCCCCGATAATGAATGAGAGTAGCCCGATTAGGCAATCACCTCGCTCCACATATGTATGGAGAAGGTCAAAGATCAAAAGAGCGAGGGAGAACGAGGGAGTGAAAAAGTACGAAAAAAGATGGTCCAGACCTGAACCTCGGCTTAGTTACCATATTGGTTTACGCCCTGGTCATATGGTCGCCGTCCTATTATCCGGGAAGTTTTTGTACCCCGTACTACTTCGTCCCCCCCCCAAAGTAGGTACGACACCCATTCTCATACCCCTTGCTCCAGGAACAAGATTATACGGAGTACGGAGTACAGATTGAAGAGATATCATCTTGTTTTACGGCCCCACTGGGCGGGAATAACCGTCGACCCGCCTTGAACCTTGGTAACGGATACTTCATTGTTGGATTGTTTCAAATGGGAAAGAAAGAGTAACATGGTGCGATGGCGTAAAGGCAGGGATCTTGACAAAAAGGACTTTGCGTGCCCCATATTTTTAGCGAGATCAGCCGTATGAATTGCCTGACTCGTTAGCGGCACATACCATCATGGAGCCATTGGCTCATATTGTTGGTCCACCCCCGTCAGATCAATGGACTTGCATAGTCGATCGTTGGGCAAATTGAAAACTAAGGAAAAAAAAATCTAATTGACTTACTCACATAGCTGGAGTTCATATGAAACCCCCAAACATTGGCGGAGTAGCTCGGGGGAGACTAGCAGGGGTATGAAAATCATCTCGGCCGCGTCTCAGCTGATCAGTCCGAAGGGTTAAAAGGGTTAAAAAGAGGACCCAGCATTAGCCCGTTATTAACTCCAGACAAGAGTGTTTCCATGTTAGTCTCCCGGCAGATCCATAGAGGCATTGCGCAGTCTGTACTTTCGGGGACCTCGTCACATTCCACCCCTTTGGGATATTACAGGTTAAAGTCAATATATGAATGAAAACGGCAATAGGTGAGCGAATGGAAAACCCGGATGGATCCTCCACAGAACATTAGCTGAATTCTATAGGCGGAATGAAGGGCTACGGATTCCGAGCCTTGTCGATTCCCTGCAGCGGATGTCTGTGCTGATCGTACCCAAAAGATCTCTGGCCCACTATTTACCCCAGATTTGTTGGCGTTACACAGAAGGAGAAAATAAATCGAAATTGAGTGAAAATTTCAATATGGACGGGGATCGGGGGCGCTTAAGCCCGAACTATGGGATGGTCCCCGAAAGGAGATCTCTCCCCCATCAGTTTCACCGGACGCGCTTCTTCCCAGCAGGAACAAAAAAAAAGAAAAGAAGAAAGCTTCGATAGTGTGGGGAGTGGCTTATACTCCAGCTGAATGGTTCGTGGGAAGAAAATACATCAACTAATTTTATTAGTACACATCATTATACCAAAAGGTCCCGCGGACCATGCATCATTACATCCGGGGTTATTTGTCTTGGCAAGCCTCTCCAACGGATCAAGGGGGAATGTCTTACAGGTTTTACGGAGTACATCTGGAGTACGGAACTCGTGACGAATCACCCACGTTATTGGACATATGTAACATGTCCCATACGACATGGAAGTACTTCTGTGGACTACGGAGCTTCTTCGGTCTAGAATCGTATGAGGTAGGAGCTGATACATGTATCAAACGTCCGATTCCCAAGGCAACAAGCCATTTACCGAGAAAAAGAAAAAAAAAGCAACGCAGAAACCCCATTACGATGCCCTTGTCAAACTTGCTTTTTTTGGGGCTTCTTCACTGCAACTCAAGTCCGATCCAACATGCTTGGCAGCCTCTCCCCCGCATAGAAAGTTAGGGAATAAAGTACGTAGAATTTTTTGTAGGAGATTTTTAATTGAAATATTATTTTAATGACTCAAATGGCTTAAATCTTAATTAGCATTATAATTTTAATAGACTAACGCGTTCATAGCTAAACTATAATGCAGTCTCGGGTTTCTTACGAATTAGATTCACCCAACTATAACCCCTAGGAAAGCTCTTAGATATTAATTAATATTAATATCCTTCAGATCTAGATTTAATTCCCCTCTTCTATTTGGATCTAAAAGTGTATCCTCTGATCACACGCAGTGTGGTGGACCAAGCACATTTTACCGTACTTAGTTTTCTCCCCCCTCCATTTATACCCGATAGTCCCCCCTCTCTCGTCAGCGCGCATATCTGGGCTCTTATCGGATGCCTTTTCAATGTTATCCATGCATCCCTCATTCTTCACCCATCCAGATCTGAATGATGAGAATCGAGAGAGTCGCGATCGATCGGATATACCTTCATTAGGCATCCGCGGCTCTATCATTCGAGCCAGTACATCCAGCGCCAGCACTGGTGCCAGTACTGATGATGCCTCGATCGATTCCCCAGACTGGAATGAGAAATCATTTGATCAAAACCAGGAGCAGCTGAAAGGGTTTCCATATTTCGATCCGCAATTGGAACATATTATGGAAATACCTAAAGTGGAAGAACTGGATGAACTCGACGATGACCTGTCGAGTATCAAACAGGCCGATGTGGAGTCGGGCGCTCCCGCTCCTGTTCCACGGAAACGTGGCCGCCCACGCAAACATCCACTGCCTGTTCCTGGAGGTCAGGCCAAGGTCACTAAAGGTCGCTCCAAGACTGGTTGTATTACCTGTCGTCGGAGGAAGAAGAAGTGTGATGAGACAAAGCCTGCGTGAGTTGTGTTTCTCCTCAAGTGAGTCTTGTCTAACAGGGGGTAGTTGTCAAAACTGTCAGAAGAATGCGGTCGTTTGCGAAGGCTACCCACTCAAGGAAATTTGGAAGAGTGGGAGACAGAGACTGGCTGATGGTAGGCGCATATTACGTTTTGATTTTGACTTTGACTAGGAATGGTACACTAACTCCGTCTTTTTCTAGTAGCTCGATCCCAGTCTCTTACATCTGTGCCGCGCAGTTTACCCCTCCTCATCGACGGCATCGAAACGGACGTTGACCGTCGCTTTTTGGATCATTTTGTCTACGGGTTCAGTCGTGTGCTGACACTCATCAACGATGATTCGAATCCCTTCAAGGAGATCCTTCTCCCAATGGCGACACAGCATAGGGGGCTGATGCATTCGCTGATGTGCTTGTCTGGATCGCATCTCTCAGGTTTAGATCCTGAACCAAAGCTGAAGGAGCGAAAATACTTTCATTTCCACCACGCTATACAAGATTTGAAAGATAATATCAATGCGTCATCATCAGCTAAGAGTCCCGACGATGATGAGCGATTACTAGTTGAGGACCCGATTATCGCATCCACTATCGCCCTCAGCTTGAACACCATCTGCGAAGGCGAAACAAACGGTGAATACAGACCGCACATGGATGCCGCCCGGTACTTGCTGCTGTCACAACAACCACGGAATGAAAAATTCCACCAGTTCATCGTCGAGTTCTTCCAATACCACGATGTCTCGAACTCCCTTACCTCGCTTGACCGCCGTCCCAATCTCTTGCACAACGACCTGCACATGCCCGATTTCGTACCCGGTGTGTCAGCGGGAATGTTCCTCGGTGTATTCGATGGTCTCTTCAACTATATCTCTCAGATAACCCAGCTCCGCGACCGTATCCGCGAACGTTTCCACGAGGGCTATGAGCCAGCGGTGGATTATCAGACGCTGAGCGAGGCAGTTTCTATCGATATGGCCATTCGTACTTGGGAGACCTCACATGAGCCGGACACCCCGAACTGGTGCCTGGCCCAGCTATACCGCCAGTCAACCTGGGTGTACCTGTACCGGACGATCCGGCCCTCGCGACCGAGCGATAAAATCGCGCAGGTGGTCGACGACGGGCTCAACTACCTGGACCAGCTGCCACAGGATGCATCCGCTTTCAGTATCGTGCTGATGCCACTGTTCCTGCTTGGTTGTTCTGCGTTCTTGGCTGAGCAGCGTGAACGCATTACGCAGGGCTTTGAGAATCTCAAGTCATACTCTAACCTGCGAAATATTGAGCCTGCTTTCAAGGTCGTTTCGCGGGTTTGGGAGATTATGGATACCCGGACGCAGGATAGCTGGGACTGGGAAAAGATTATACGTGATATGAATATGGATTTCTTGATCACTTGAATATCCTTTTCTCATATCCTGCTTTGTCTCTCTTCTCCCCTTACCCTTATACCCTGTCATTTTCTCTACTTTACCTTATTTTGTTGTTCTCTCCTCGTTGATTATTACCGTCTTAAAGGGATTCTCCGCCCTTTGTCCCATACCGTGAGGACATGATGATCACCCCCCAGACGAGGCTGTACCATGCGGCGTTTTAATTTGATTGTTACTGGGACTGTGATGCATAATTGCATCTTTAAGACCGGGGGAGTATTACGATTACGTTTGCGGTTATGTTTTTTCTTTCTTGGCTTGCGAGCGTGCACCGCGGACTCTCCGTGTCAAAGGCGTGTTCCATGGTTGCATTGCATTGCATGGTCAGATACAGGCGCCAAGTCGGTCTTTCCAAAAAGCCCCCCGATTCGAAAAAGGCCGAGTTGGTGTTATTTCTGTTGATGTGCGAAAGGTCGACTGGATGATCTCATGAGTTCGATGCGTTCTGGTCTGGTCTTGTTATTGGCTTTTAGGTGATTGTATATATTGAGACTTCCCTTCCAAAGTTGGGGGTTGTGTGGCATAATAGGAATTGGGTCTTCATTGTATAGTATCGGATTTGTTTCTTTCAGGTGTATTAGGCAGGGCCACAGAGTCTAGACCTTGGATTTTGTATCTTTATTTCTTACTGTTTTAGGGCCATCCCTGACGATAATATAGTCAGATTAATACTTATGCATAGCTTACATCCCCGTCTTCACTGGAGAACTTACTTTTAAGAGGGTCTCAATATGAGATGTAAATATTAATTGAACACACACCAGCATGTTAATATAAGTTCCGTACACGAGTCTCACTGCTCCTCGCATATGCAAGGACCACGTTGCGGGATTAAAAGCTAAGTATAGTGTAGAGGTCCGAGGGCTTTTATGCGGTGAAACTGTACGAAGTACTCCGTACTCCGTAATCTGATCGAATTAGACTTTTCATCCCGTCAATTTTTTTAGAATCCGGGGTCATCCTGTGATCATGCCCTTGTCTGGATTTTAACTATCACCTGCATATCATATAACAGGGGAGTCTTTGTACGATGACATCCAGGCTATATGATTCGCTATCTCGCTAGGCCAAATCAACCATGGAAAAAGACGAGATCATTGCCGAATTGAGCGCAAACCAAATGGTCCTATCTGCAGATGTGCGAGACACCGTATACAATCTATCTCTGCGCGCGGTAAATCCAGTATGCATCAAAGTCAGTAACTTATCACTCGAAGTCAACACCACCCCACCAATATGGGAGACCTCGCCATCACAGATCTGGCAGCGCTTGCGGGGTAAACAACCCCCCAGAACCAACAAGACTGTCCTGGACAATGTATCCGCCTCCATGCCAAGCGGAAGCTTAACCGCCATAATCGGAAGCAGTGGCTCAGGCAAGACCTCTCTCCTCAATCTAATGGCCAACCGAATGAGTCTCTCCCGAACAAACACATGTGGAACAACGACTTTTAACGACCACCCTGATATCGCCCGCATCCGCAGTGCCTACGTCATGCAAGAAGATGTCCTCATCCCAACATTAACAGTCCGCGAGACCCTACGCTATGCGGCAGACCTCCGCCTCCCACCACCGACAACTCCAGCAGAGCGTCACGCAATCGTGGAACAGGTCATCCTCGAATTAGGCCTAAAAGAGTGTGCTGATACCCGCATCGGCACAACAACCCACAAGGGCTGCAGTGGTGGAGAGAAAAGACGTACCAGTATCGGCGTGCAGCTCCTGGCGAATCCATCCGTTCTTTTCTGCGACGAACCAACGACCGGTTTGGATGCTACCAGTGCCTTCCAGATTATCAGGACTCTGAAGCGTCTCGCGCTAGATGGGAGGACGGTTGTTGTCTCGATTCATGCGCCGCGCTCTGAGATCTGGAGTCTTTTTGATAACGTTGTTTTGTTGGCCAGGGGGCGGCGGTTTACAGTGGTTCAGTGGAAGGGTCCTTGGCACACTTTGAAGAATATGGATATGTTCTTCCGCCGTTCGTCAATCCGGCGGAGTTTTTGATCGACCTTGCTGCCATTGATAATCGGACGGAGGCGCTTGAGGCTGCTTCGAATCTTCGTGTTGAGCGGCTGAGGCAGGTGTGGCGGTCGAAGCAGGCTGCAGCTACAGACATAGAGGCAAAGGATAAAAGAGAAGAGGAGATACCGAAACCTGAAGTCGGTAGATGGGATACTGGAGCTGTGAAGCAGGTCTCATTTCGTCGACAATTCTGCGTTCTGACATCCCGTACTTTCAAAACTACCATTCGTGACCCGATGGGTGTTGCTGGTAGTCTTCTTGAAGCTGTTGGGATGGCTGTCATTAATGGGTGGATCTTCCTGCGGCTTGACGAAAGTCAGGCAGGGATTCGCTCGCGAGAGGGCAGTCTATACACTGCTAGCAGTCTGAACGGCTATCTCATTCTGCTGTACGAGACCTATCGGCTGACAATCGATGTTCGCTTGTTTGACCGCGAACGCAACGAGGGCGTGGTTAGTGTGCCGGCTTTCCTTCTTAGTCGACGAGCAGCTCGGTTACCATTGGAAGATCTTCCCGTGCCGTTGATTTTCTCTCTCATCTTCTACTTCATGGTAGGATACCGTCTTGATCCTGGACAGTTCTTTATCTTCTTCATCCTAACACTACTCACCCACTACATTGCCGTCACATTTGCTGCGGTGGCCATTGGTGTAGCGCGGAGTTTCCCCGGAGCTAGTCTGGTGGCAAACTTATCCTTCACTCTGCAATCCTTTGCATGTGGATACTTTGTCCAATCTAACCAGATACCGGTCTACGTGAGGTGGTTGAAGTGGTGTGCCTACACCTTCTACATCTTTGGGGCTCTTTGTGCAAACGAGTTTATCGGACCAAATGGCTCGGAACTGGGGCAGTTCTACGCCTGCCCATATTCTGATAACCCTCTAGACCCGGTCTGCAAGCAATATACTGGGCGCTACATCATGGAAAGCCTGGGAATGCCGTCTAACTGGATCTGGCGGCCGATTGTGGTGCTAGTTGCATTTGCCATTGGTCACTATCTCTTCGCCGGTCTGTTACTCCAGTATAACCGCTTTGCCATAGATGTTGCCCAAGCAAGAAAACCCGAAGGAGACCCATCTGGGAAATCAAAGCTCGCTATCCGCCCAACAGAGGAGGCTCGCAAAGTGGCAATATCGCTTGCTAAGTATGCGTTGGAAATTCAAAGGAGGGAATACCCCTGGCAAACCGCAAAAGTATTACAGATTCTGAAGCCCATTACAGCTAAGTTTCAGGCAGGAGAGCTGAACATTATCATGGGCCCATCTGGAAGCGGTAAAACATCACTACTCAACTCCATAGCCCACAGGCTGCACGGGTCCGTAGGGACAAAATACCGCGTCCATGGCAACATGCTATACAATGGTGCCGTACCGTCAGAGAGCGTGGTCCGCTCAGTGACATCCTTTGTAACACAAGACGACGATGCACTGATGCCCTCACTCACCGTCCGAGAGAGTCTACGATTTGCCGCAGGTCTACGCCTGCCAATCTGGATGTCACGCGAAGAAAAGAACCGACGCGCAGAAGAGATCCTCTATAAAATGGGACTAAAGGAATGCGCCGACAATCTCATCGGCAGCGACCTCATCAAAGGCATCAGCGGCGGCGAGAAGCGACGCGTAACAATCGCAATCCAAATCCTCACAGACCCCAAAGTCCTCCTCCTCGACGAACCAACCTCCGGCCTCGACGCCTTCACGGCAATGTCTATAATCGAGCTCCTTCACAGCCTCGCAGCGGAAGGCCGCACTCTAATCCTAACCCTCCACCAATCCCGCTCAGACCTTTTCACCCACTTCTCCCAAGTTCTCCTCCTAGCCCGCGGCGGCTATCCCGTCTACGCAGGTCCCGGACCACAAATGCTCGGGCACTTCGCCAAGCAGGGCCACGAGTGTCCACGCACAACCAACCCAGCCGACTTCGTTCTAGATCTCATCACGGTCGATCTCCAGCAAGCAGACCGGGAACTCGTCACACGTGAGCGCGTGCATGGCCTTATTTCCTGTTGGCAAGATAACCCTCTCGAGCTAGGGCTAGACCGACAGACGTCGCAGATTGCCACGCCTGCAGAACTGGGAAGTCTCAAGCGTCAGATGCTGCCATTCCGCGTGACATTCCCGCTGGTATTGCATCGCTCCGTGGTCAACTTCTGGCGTCAGCCGCCGCTGGTTATGGCGCGGTCGATGCAGATCCCAGGGATAGCGATTATCATGGCACTTTTCTTTGCGCCGCTGAAGAATGATTATGCGGCCGTGCAATCCCGTATGGGGTTTATTCAGGAGTTTGCGGCGTTGTACTTTGTCGGTAAGTTTACTCCATTCTTCCCCAGTTCTCTTTGGGGTGTTCTTTTTGCATACAGATGCTAATCTCAAACAGGCATGCTCCAAAACATCGCAATTTACCCCGGCGAACGCGACGTCTTCTACCGCGAAGAAGCAGACAACTGTTACACAGCATCAACATTCATCCTCAGCTATACCGCAATCGAAGTCCCCTTCGAAATAATCTCTTCCCTAATCTTCGGCGCATTAGCCGCCTTCGCAGACAATCTGCAGCGCACCGTAACAATGTTCCTCATCAGCGCATTCAACTGCTTCTGCATAATCAGCTGTGGCGAGTCTGTGGGGATAATGTTCTGTACTCTGTTCTCGCATGTCGGCTTCGCCGTCAATGTGACATCAATCCTGCTCTCTATCTCCACCATCCTCGGCGGCGTCATGAGTCTTAATGTCAACAATGTACTACAGGCGCTGAACCATCTCTCGCCGATCAAGTATGCCATTGCTAATCTGGCGCCGTATTCAATGCATGGTCAGGTGTTTCATTGCTCTGACGCCCAGAGGCTCGCCAACGGGAGTTGTCCTGTTGATTCGGGCGAGCAAGTGCTTGAGCTGTACAATCTGGATAAGAATGGGCCGATGAATGTCATGGCATTGGGTGTTTGCACGGTGATCTATCGGCTTGTTGCTTATGCTTTTATCAAGGTTATCAGATCGCATAGGCTCATGGAGCAGTGGAGGGAGTGGCGGGCTCAGAGGAAGGCTAGATAGATCTAGGTTTCCTTTTTGTAAATCTTTGTGTCATTTAGTCGAGATACCCTTCATACGGTTTGCTTATTTCTCAGTTTTCTATACTAGATTCGATCATATCTTGATGTTCAATATGTAAAGAAAACAATCAAGAGGTTGAAACCTAGATCCATGCATGATCACCTGGAGATGCACATACGTCTAGGATAGATATAGTGAGCACTATGCCCAGGTGTCTCTGTATGTGCATGTAAACTTTGGAAAGCGTAGGAGAAATGGAAGTTTAAGCTAATATCTAGTACTCAACAGCAGGTGGCCTAGTGGTAACATGACAATGTGTACCACGAGGGAAGTGCCTAGGATCTTCCACTACCTGACTGTTCCGTTCAACTCCGGTTGTTATCGCGTTTGAATATTTCTGGGTGTCAAACACCCCTCTTTTTTTTTCTTTATAGAAGATAAATGTTATAGGCCTCATAGTTAGTGCCTGAGGCATTAACCATAGCCAGTATTGATAGCTCTCTCCTCTCTATCCCGCCCCTTTCCTGTCATTTTCACACTAACGATAACTACAATTTGAGGGAGCGTTTAGAGCTCACAAATAAATGCAGCATCACATGCTACTTTGCACACAAATATCCCTATCTCGACAAACGAACCGAGTGGTCACGTGATCTCCTCGGTTGCTCCTGGTCGTAGTTCCCTGTAAGTAGATAATATTTCTCAAATGCACTTGATATTCCTAGATATCTACATACTGTAGGTCTATGTATATCCCCTTAAGAACCCCTCCGTTTGAATGTAATGCCCACACTTCGGCTGGTGCTTTGACTGTCCTCCGACACCCCAGGATATAAACCGTGGATATCCTTTCGTTCCTGTAGTGGTTAACTTGGCATCTGAAAGGGTTCTGGCTCAATCTCTGCAACAATGAAACCTAAAATCAAAGTTCACTTGATATGCTCAACTTCCAGGCCTAGACGCCTTGGCTTCAACAATTCCACTGGGAAGAATATTGGCAAAGAAACTATGTTTATTCACTACTTTGGATGCCAAGACAACCGAGTATAACAGAAATAGTACTGATCTGTTCAAAGGTAGAGGTCACCGATATATAGTCACGTGATATATGGCACATCGGGCATCAAGATCTGCCGACGTGTACATTGCATAACGTGAAGAGAAGCACATTCTTGACAAATATAGAAGCTTAACATGGTGACAAATATGACCGGCCTAATTGATCTCTGGTATTGGACGGTGAAGTCTGTGACTCACAGATTATTACCCGAGAGCACCCGGTGCATCCCACGGGGCAAACCGTAATAGGCAACATTAATTCACTTTGCTAAATACGTATATCGCAAGCGTTCAAATGAGAATAGAGGTGGAAATGAGTAGCCTTCACGAAGGTTCTAGGCTGTACCAAGAATTAAGCCATGCCGGTAGTCTTGGCATCGGGTGGCGTGGAAACGACTAAACGGCAAAAGAGTTGGGGAAAAGGTTTAAGCATAACCTAATCCATTGGATGGAATAACCTTAATAATCAGCTTCTGGTTCACCCCCATTAGTTCCTCCCGAACATTTAAGCGAACTGTTCCATGGTTGATGTGGTTCAACCAACTAATCCATATCGCCTCTTAATAGGAACGGTTCCTGTCAAACCCCAACCCTCTCCTAGATATGAATGGATAACTCGGCACTTTGAGTTATGTACCTGCCTATGAGTCCACTCCACGTGTACTTTGGGTATTACATTGTACAACAGACTATTTTGTATGTAGTAATCTCTGTAAACCTATGACGAAAGTAATATGTTAGAACGCGCTAAAACCTGAATGACAGCAACACCATAAGGCGTTGTTTAACAGTTTAAAGCGCAGATCGAAGTAGATCATAGCCAAATCAATACACCCTCGGTCTTTTTGAAAGGGATCCACCTAATCAAATCCAAGCTTCGAGTCGGAAATCTCTAATCGAAAAAAACTTGAAGCCACGCAACCCCTCTGTGGACACGTTGAACGCCATCCGCTCATCCGACTGGCGGAGGATCGACATTCTGTACAATGGACCTGACATGTGGAGCTAGATCTACGAATAGGAGATTTGTGCGTTGGGGTCCCTGTCTATCATTTGTTCTAGATCATAACCAAACTTGTTCGTGGTGTGTTCGGCCAACGTCTTGGTTCCACTATGATTCGTATGTTTTGTGATCATTTGTGGATTCGGGCATTTTACCTGTTTGTACTCCGTACATTCCGAGAGTCTTTGCTAGGTCTTTTTTCCGGATCTTTATTTGATTTTCCAAGTTCCCCCGAGTCCCATTTTTTTTTTCCCTTTACCTCGAGTCAAAATGATTAAAAGTTGAATGGAGAAAGATTTGAAAGTAAAGATCGTATATTTCGTGTAATCTTCAAGATCTGATGATCATCTATCTATTCGCAAGTCTATTTCTCTCCCCCTACCCCCAATATAAAACTCCCAATTGTCCATATTCAATCCAAGTGCAGGGGGTATTCCAAAACCGTAAGAAATCATAGCTCGTGACGAGACATCCTGCCCCAGCGGGAATCAACCTGCTATAGGGAGATGACATGTCGAATCAACCGAACATGTTGCATAACAAAAAAATCACCAATCTCATCTCAAAAAGCATCACCATCTGGGGTGATATATGAAAAGAAAGAAAAAATCATCTGCCAGCTAGGGCTAGATGCAGGGTGTGAAAGGTATATAAAAAAAGAAAGGATGCACGGTTCAACCGGCGAAAAAAACAAACAAAAAGGCACTGGAACGAATCTATGCCTGGCCGAGAGTCAACTCAAGAGCAGTGTCGATGGGGCAGCCGTGGGTGGCGTGGTCATCAGTGGGCTTGAGGTAAGCAGCAGAGCAAGCAGTGTCACCAGCCTTGCAGATGGCCTTGGGGCAAGTGGAAGTTTCATCTGAAGGCACAACCGAGAAGCCGAAGTCTGTGAACTTGTTGTTGCCGGCCTGCATGTCAATGCAGGACATGTCCCAGAAGATGGTGTCACCGGCTTCGGTGTACTCAAACTGAAGCACATCGTGCTGATCAGGGTCGAGGGCCAGCTTGATGGAGATGCCACCGCCGTTGGGGTTGGTGCGCCATGTCTCAGAGTAGGTGCCACCGGACTTAGTGATAGTCTCCATGGGGCCAACGTCGCCGGCCACGGACCAGGCGTAGACGTCCTGCTCGAGGTTGTTGGTGATCTTGACACCACCGCCGTCGCGGCGGACCATGCCTTGGCGACGGACCATCATGTCCTGGGGAAGAGCCGAGGCGATGGTGGTGAAGAGGGCAGCAAGGCCGAGAGTCTTGGTGAACATCATCTTGAAAGTTGAAGATGTAGATGTAGAGAGTGATGTAGTTGGAATGATTGGATCTGATCGACAGATGTAAAAGAGTGCAACGAGCGTCAAATCTCGAAACTGAAGAGAGTGAATATAGAAAAGAATGTACTGTTTGTACTTTGTAGAGAATGTGTTGAAGAATACAAAATCCTGGGGTGATCGAGGGGGTTTATATAGATTTCGAACCTGATAGAACTACAGGCACGAAAGAAAACGTGCGCCACCCACAGTTGGAGCCATGGATCGATTCAGGGAATTGTGGGTCAATTGAAAGGCAAAAAGGCGAGAGAAAAAAAAAATAAATTAAATAAATAAATTCTAAAAGGAAAGAGTGGAACCAAATCAGGGCGTCTCGCTTCCAGGGCTTTCGAGTTTCAGAGTCCAGACCAGAACAATTGGGCATGTAGAATCACTGCAATATCATATATATCAGATATGTAAGATATAGCTCTGCTTATAAACTGCATAATGCATTGCTACCAAGGGCTACCAAGGGCATCACCGCTATATGTACATTGTATATGTATGCTATAACTCTATATGTAGGCCATCACATAGACGTCTAGGTGCGTCGATATAGCAACTTCGGCGTGTTCCTACACATACCACTATAACTTGCCCCACTATCACCTGAAAGCCACATTAGCGGCGTGGCAATACTGTCCATAACTTCTCGCCCGAACAAACTCCTCGCCCCCGAACCCCACGTCACGCCCATCCGGCCTCATCCGCGGTTCTTCCAAACAGATGAAAGAAACTGATTTACAAACTTCGAACCAGCAAAATTTCATGGCAAAGAACATGGCAGAAGCTTGGTAGGATGGCTGCACAGCCACTTAGCTCGCATTTTCGCCAGGAACCACTGGGGGTTTGGAGCTCGTTCTCTGGGTTTCTAAGGGGTTGGCCACCACATTTAACTTTTCTATTCTATTCTTCTACGGATTATATTCGGGGGCTAATAATTGTTGAAAGGATTCAGAATCTAGAATAAAAAAATCTAACAAGTTGGACAAGTTGGAGGCGAATATATTAACTAAAGTTGAAGAGAAATTAAGGTATATGCTGATGTTGTACTTCAACAACATTATAGTGGCAAGTAGGACATTATCAGACAATTATACTGTGCAATATACTACATATCCTAAAGATCAATTAAGCCAGTAATAATATCTCCTATTACCATTATCAACCCGACTGGCCTGGCTCCATATCCAATGTTGATTACAATGTTGTACACGAACTTATCCCTACTAGGTAAATGAGAGCTGACACTCCACTCTTAAGCAATTAGAATAGTCTTTGGTGTTGGCCAATGACACTTTCTAACACACTCAAGGCCCACCGAACGCCTCTGACGTGATGCAGGCCAATATGATTATGCCTTGACTGTACCTGGCGAGTCTGATTCCTTTTTTGGCATTCTACATTGTACTCATTAAAATCATACCCTCAGTGATTCTAAATTAAGGCTCTGATCGTCGGGATCTTTTGAAGTAAAAAAAAAAAAATTTACCTTAATAGGCGATAGCTGTGGAATGTACCATGGCGAATGCCATGTGTACGGAAATTGTGACACGAACTCGCAATAAAAGAAACTACCCCTGGTATACACAAATGATTTCTCCGTCTCACAATTATTTGACCTTTCAGGGATGCGTCACTGCCTCTGCAAGCCACTGAAGTCAGCGCCACAGACTGTCTACCCCCACCAATTAGCCCCCTCCACTTTCCTTCTCTGCAGCTTACATGCAGAAGTCTAGATCGTCAGGAACCAAGCAGGTAAGGTGCCTGAGAGGGGTTTAGACGGAGGATCCCGGGTCAGGCATCTACCAATACGGAGCGCGCATGGCTGACAAACTAGCCAATGCGCCCTCGCCGCCCTCCTCCTTCTTACGGTGACCAGCCAACTCCAAGTTAATCTGGCGGTGGATGTGTACAAGCCAGTCCACATAGCTCTGGGCCTCGTTATTCCGATCCTCCAGAAGAAGTCGGGCGAACTCGTATTCCGCACCGTCCAGGCCTTGCCGGGCCAGTTGGATCGCTACGGACTTGGACCCACGCACTGTCGACAAGTACTGCAGCAGATTACGCACCTGTGCGTTCAGGTGCGTCTCAAGCACAGGCAGAGATGAAGTGTTGGGGTTCATACCCTGGAGGGAGTCCTGACCCGGCCCGAATAGGTCTTCTAGCAAATTGGGTGAGACTTGCGCGTGCAGCCAGAGTAGGATTGCCTGGCCGTTATCCACGATGTAGACACCACCTTCTTCAATACGCGAGAAGCTGGCTCGCAGAGAGGGCGGGATTTGGAGCTGCCCGTGCTCGTTCGGGAATCCGTCTTCTGGCTGCATGTTGTGCACGGGGATAATGCGAGGGTAGAGGTACAAGGCCATTTCCGTGCAGCCCATTGACCGGATCATGCGCATGTCATGCACTCGTCGGTCTGATGACTCGTGTCCACTTTTAAATGCTCTCGACTTAACCAAGCTGAGCATGTACATCGAGAACTCCTTTAGGTTCTCCGGTAAAACTAGCTGGCCGGGTGGGTGCGAGCCGGAGAAGATCTTGCGGTATCCACTGAAGATATCGACCGTCTTCTCTGAGATATTGGCTCGGATATCCTTGAGGTTCTTATCCAGGGTTTTCGAGGCGGCTATAATGGTATCAGTATACATAGTAAACGACTACTGATTCATGCTCCAACTTACCCTCTTTGGCAATAATCGACACCACGGCATCCTGGTCGACGAACTTCATCGTCTCCATGCCCCCTTCGTTCACAGCCGCCACAACGTTGATACATCTGACACGGCGTTGACCGTCTGCGGAAGTATAAAGCAAGGCGGCTTGGAAGTGCGCATCCAGCTTGGGATCGAGTTTCCCGTCGTAACTGAAAAGCACACCGAAGGCCTTGTCAGCATCGACACCGGCAATCTCCAGATCAGCACCGAGCGTGTGCTGGACAAAGTTTCCGTGGTAGGCGGACACCTGGAGTCCATTGGAGCATCGGACCTTCATCAGGGTCTGATATCCCGTTTCACGAGTGACGGCGTGAGTGATCTCATGCCGCAGCTTGAGGAGATCGCGCGGGGCATGGAAATTAGGGTAGAAGAAGGTCTCACCTCCGGTGAGACTAGAGACGTGTCCTATGAGCTAAGTTAGCTGGTGCTTTGCACAATGACGCTTTCAACGTACCAATTGTTGCCACATCGAGGTATGTGCCACCAGGGGCTGCCATGAACAGATCCAAGCCCACGCCAGCTTCAGCCATCTTGCTTGCCGTCTTCTTCCAAGCTGGGTTTTCTGTGGTGAAAAGTTTTCGTTCCGCATCCGTTCCATGAACTTTAGGATCTTCCCTGACTGCCAAGTGCCCCGGACCGCAGGTAGGTAAGCTAGCCAGCGCGCAGATAATCTTGCCACCTGTAGCCTGTAGTGCGGAGAGCGCTGAGTTCAATGTCGGCAGTAAAGCCGACTCGGGGTTTTTGATAGAAGAGAACATTTTGGGTATCCGGCTGAGAAGAGAAGTGATTACAGACCTAAACATAGTTAGTGATCCGTAGGGTATCGGGAATAGTTGTTCACATACTTCGATTCATATGGGTCCACAAAGAGACCTTCGCTCAACGGCACAAATGGCTCATCCAAATCGGTCATAACCATCATCTGTGCTTGATCCAACGACGCCTGTGAACGTGTTAATAGACGAAAGCGTAGCAGGGCGAGGAACACATACGGTCAGGTTGTAGAAGTGCACCTCCTTATCATACGTAACGATGCCAACCTTGGCACCAATGGGCAATTTTCGTGATGATTCATCGCTTTCGGTGCTCTCTGATGGTTCATCGTCATTACCGTACAGAGCATCCTTGATACCTGCACAAACACCCTTGAGGAATCCACGATGAACCGACTCCCGGCTCACATCGATCACAAAGAGAGTTTGGAGGCCCACCGGCTCCTTGTTCCAGTATTCCTTCGGGACTGTAAACTCCACAGTTCCCATCAGCAATTCAGGACGCTGCATGCGATCCACACGCGCACCGGATGGATCTAGCGGCGCAAAGTATTCGGGAGGCGTATCGTTCGGGAACGTGCACATATTACAGACGAACTTGCTGCCCCCAGATCGGAAGGACATGAATGGGTTGATATATGTTCGGCATCGTCGGCATCGCGGGGGACCAGCATCCCCGAAGTCCAGCACGGGGATCGGTTGTTCGCCGGGGTCCAGAGGGGCGAGGGGCTGCAGGATCATGCCCAATGGCAAGCCGGTCGAGGTAAGGAAGTCAGAGGCGGAGGGGATGTTGTTGAGAGTTAAACGAGCGTATTTAGGAGAGGAGTTGCCCTGGTCCTGAGCCACGAACGGAATTGCCGCTGGTGGGGGGAGGTGTTGGTCCATTGTCGGGTAGACATGGTTGAAATAGTACTGAGCGGGCAGGTCGCGCGATCGCGGGATGCTGGGAATATGCTCTGGGTCAATTCGGCCTGAAGTAGGGACAGAACCTGCACCACTTGGCATGCCAGGTATATCAGCGATAGACTGCCCAGATACCAACCCCACAGCCGGGGAAACTGGTCGATCAGCATGTTGGTTCAAGCCCGTGTTCAGGAACTGCGGTTGCTGCGGTTGCTGCTGCGGCTGCTGCAACCCTCCTTGATCCATGCCAGTATTAAATCCCTGCGTGGGGGGTGCTGCACCACCCCCGATGTCGTGGTGAGCATGACGGTGCTTTTTCCGGTGTGTCCTAGCCCCCGCATCTGCCACAATTCCCAAGCCGCCCATCTGAGAGGATAAGCCTGCCATACCAGGATCTCCTGCTGCACCAATTGCCTGTTGTGGTGCATTGTATGCGATACCGGGACTCGCCAAACCCGGTTGTTGTGGTGAGCCGTAGGCGGGCCACTGATTCGGCGCTGGGTTGGCGTAAGGCGCGCCTGGTTGTTGAGGCGAGGCGCCTGGAGGATACCCAGCAGGGTATTGCTGAGGGGGAGCTTGAGCCATGTGTTGTGGATTGGAGGGGTCGGCAGCTCCCTGGCCCATTGTGTTATACATTGAAGGGTCGGCCATGGTGGATCATGCCGCGGGGTGTGAAAAGCCGAGAGAGGTCACACAAGGGATTGAGAAATGGAGAAGAAAGACCCAAAGTCTCAACAAGTCATCACGTATGGAACAGAATTAGGGAAGAAATAAGAGACTCTTATGTTGACGATATACCGGACTGACCACCTAAACTCACTCGGATTTACGTGCTTCCGAGGTTCTTCACGTGGGTCTTCCCGTCCTCGTCCGTCGTTGTACTTTGTACTTTTATAGTAACTTCTTCTTTAAAAAAAATATTTACTATTACAACTAGCAGACATACTCAAATAACTTTGAAATTGCCAGTCTGTCCTTTCTTATTAAAAGTATCGCTATTACCCACTCTCCGTTAACTCCGTGTTAGAGACAGACTAGCGATTCGGAGACCATCCCACTCGGAGGCACTGAAGGAATATTCCTTCTCTTTATCGTGTCGTCACAGAAAAAAAAAAGAAATATTGGTCTTTGCATAGCTTGGCTATTTTTAACCAAATACACGCTTATCATATTCTCTCCAATCACGTCAGATGTCTATTAACTTCGGCTGATGCTCCTTAGAGGGTTTGTATTATTTTTCTGCATCCATCTCACCGTCTCTTTCCCGTTGATGGCTCCCGTTAGACCGGTCTCCTGAGCCCAATATACTCCGTACATCGTAGATATAATACAGGATTTCTGTAAGTCGGGAGCTTTCTCTTTTCTTTTCCCCCCTTATCTTTGCTCTAAGGCTCCTTGCATATACATTGGTCATATACTCCTTATCATGGACCTAATTGTAAAAACAGACCCGGATCGCAAGCCTGGGAAAGAAAGAGGAGATACGCCAGCTCCTCTTCAACCTACAATGGCCACCATTCACGATGATGATGAGCTGTTGCTGGCTCGCATCGGCTATAAGCAGGTATGTGTCGCCAAAGGCCTTGTGAAGACCATAGCGGGGCACAATCTGATAACGATCTACTCGAACTAGGAGCTACGACGAGAGTTCTCCAAGTGGTCGACTGTCTCATATGCCATCTCTATTCTAGGAGTCCTCGGCTCCGTGCCGGCGACGTTTGGTGCACCGTTAGCGGCTGGCGGTCCAGCAACAGCTGTATGGTGTTGGTTGATCGGTTCATGCATGGCTATGTGCATTGGAAGCTCTGTGGCAGAGTTGGTATCGGCATATCCCACGGCTGGAGGGATGTACTTTGTGACAAAGCATGTTGTGCCTCCGGACCAAGTCCCTATTTTCTCCTGGATCCAGGGATGGTGTAACCTCCTTGGGCAGACAGCAGGAGTCTCTAGTGTGGCATACACGGTCAGTCAGATGTTGCTGGCCTGTGTCAGTATGAATTCGGATCTTGTCGATGGCAAGTATTCGTATGCACCGTAAGTTACACAGCCCCAGGTGGTACGTTTCTAAGCTGATATCATTCAAGGACGGCGCTGGAGACGGTTCTAGTGTCAATCGCAATTCTATGCATTCTTGGAGTAATTTGTTCATTGACCACAAAATCCTTGCATCGGATTATCCTTTGGTTTGCTCCTATAAACAGTGTGTATCAACGGAACTTCGTGGTTGAACTTGTACTAATGAGTTCACAGTTGGGGCCACTGTCTGCATCTGCATTGCGCTGATTACTCTTACCCCTAATCTACAGCCAGCATCCTGGGTCTTCGGTAATTTCACCGATGGCTCCGGATGGGGCTCAAAGGTCTTTTCCTTTTTCCTGGGCTTCTTATCTGTTGCCTGGACAATGACCGACTACGATGGAACAACACAGCATGTGACCCCGAAATCCATTTCTACCAATTTATATGCTAACCTTTCACCTTTATTGCAGTATGTCTGAAGAAACACATGATGCTGCCGTGCGAGGACCAGTTGCTATCCAAACGGCCGTCCTAGTATCCGGGGCACTTGGATGGGTTCTAACCGTCTCAATGTGCTTTTGTCTGACCGATCTCGAGGGGATTATAACCTCCCCTACCGGCCTGCCCGCAGCCCAGATCTTCCTCAATGCCGGTGGCAAGCGAGGCGGCACAATCATGTGGGCATTTGTCATTCTGGTCCAATTCTTCACAGGCTGCTCAGCCATGCTGGCAGATACAAGAATGGCCTATGCCTTTGCCCGAGACGAAGCGCTTCCATTTTCAAAGTAGGACACTTCTGATCTTTTCATCCGATTCAAGTTCCTCACTGATATATTATAGGTTCCTATCCAAGGTCAATTCTCGCACTCATACCCCTGTCAATGCAGTGTGGTTCGTGGTCATCTTCAGCGTAGGTTTGAACTGCATCGCCATTGGCTCCACGCAAACAGCCACCGCAATCTTCAACATAACTGCCCCGGCACTAGACCTGTCTTACGTGTCTGTCATTCTCGCCCATCAGCTCTATAAATCGAAAGTCAAATTCATCGAGGGCCCCTTTACACTCGGCAAATGGGGTACTTCTATTAACTACATTGCTATTGTCTGGGTCTTGTTCATCAGTACAATTCTTTTCTTCCCGCCACAGCTTCCTGTGACGCCTGCGAATATGTAAGGCGATTGAACCTGGCTTATGACTAGTTGTGGAAAATCATGCTAACATATCCTACGCAGGAACTATGCCGTTTGTGTTGGCGGCTTTATTGCCGCTTTTGCTATGATATGGTGGTGGGTTGCAGCTCGAGGGTAAGAGACATAATTAACCCATTTTTCTACTATCATTCAAGTGAATGCTGACATGTCCTACTTCCTGCAGAAAGTACATTGGTCCTCAAACCAATGATATCATACGAGAAATTCCCACCGAGGACGATGGCAATGACTCCGAAGAGTCAGGCGATATCACTGTTTAGATGGTAGACCTCTCTTACACCACGACAACGCTTAGTGGTTTCATTTTCAGATCATGGATTAGATATAGATTATGCTCATGCTTTTGGAGTTTTGACCATTTGCAGATGGGTCAATTTGGTTTCGGGTGAAAATTGTGCTTTGATGATAATGTTGTTTTTGAATAGAATACTACCTGCGGCATTGACTTGGACAAGCTTTTAGAAGAATAAAACTTGTTTATTATAAATCTCTTGGTGTTTGGAGAAAAGAAGTGGCCTTGAATGCTTTGTTGATCATGAAGTTATACACCGGGAAAAGATAGAAATACATGTCACGCGGATAGCCTTAGCTGCCTGCAACAACAGCCAGGCCCTCGTAGATTTTCCTTTTGACAGCAAGGAAGCTCCCTATCCCACGGCCAGCTGGCCGACCCAGTAAAGACTGCGCAGTTGCTTCAATTTCGATCTTGCCCGTTCCTGATTTGCGCACAGCTACGGACTTATCGATGAGAAGCGTTCCCTCGCCTCGGAACTCGGCAGTGTGACCAGCGGATTGCATCAGCTTGCGAAGATCAGCCAATCGCAAGTCGCCGACATGAAGAGGGCGGGCCATAGACCTGGTTCCAGCGGCCATGCTAGCCGGGAGAGTGTCGAGTAACGGATAGGTCTCCACCTTGTCGACTATTTTGGTGTCTGCTTGTTCCAATGTCGGGGCGACGGCGGAAGAGGCTGCTTCGTCTTTCAGTTGCTTCACCTTCTTGCCTGATATTTCAACTTCCCCGGCCTCAGTGGCAGGCTCTGGTCCTCGCAGTTGTGCTGTGAGAGCAACGACGCCGAGGCTGCGGACGTGCTGCCAATTCAAGCGTCGGGCGAGCGTGTTGCTCAGCTTGACCATCCAGGCATTTGTATCGACACTAGCATCGATGACTTCCCCGTTCGCCGGAGTGAAGATAATGGCAGCCGAGTCAAACGAAGGGTCAGGACTTGTAGCACCAAGTTTGACTGTCAGCAGTTTCTGGCATTCGGCTGCTAGTGCTGACGTCTCTTCCTTCATGCCACCAACCAGGATCAATTTTTGAGGTTGGATAAGTGGAATTAACATCTCCAAGCTGCGCTTGTCGTGCAAGCCCATGAAGTCGATAAACGCAATCCTAGCGTTGATAGTGATGGTCTGGTTATGGTAAACAACCTTTGCAGGACCTTCAAATGACTGGCCTTCTGCTTCGTCTTCGGACTCAGCAGCTATATCAGCATCTTCACCATCGGTGGCAAGGCTAAGGTCATCATCTTCAATCTTCTTGCCGTCAATCTGAAGACGCTTCCGTCCTGCTGCGCCGCCAGACAACTTGCGTCCATGGGGGCCGGCGGTATCGTCCCATCGTCGCTTTTGGCCCAGTTTAGTTTCTGCATCGGTACGCCGTTGTTGCATACCAATCTCTTCGCGTTCTTCGGCTCGGAGATACTCCTCTGGGCGAATGAATTCTCCATATTCGTCTCCCTTCTTTCTCGGTGCCACGTAAGGGAACATGCGCTCGCGGCCTTTCTTGCCACGCACGTCATAATCGTAGACGTTCTTTCGACGAAGAAGAATGTTGATGCCTAGGTCTTCATCGCTGACGGCAAGTTTGCTTCGAGTAGCGTGTGCAAGTGAGGCCGAGAAGTTCAGCGCGCGACCCTGATGTTCAGGATCTGAATCCTCAGAGGAGGTAGAGCTCGATCCATCATCAAGGGCATCTACGGCGGTTTCGAGAGTTTCTTGGCCAAGTGTTTGAGATGTGTCCTCAAGTTGGCGCTTGGTAGCGAGATACTGCTGGTATATTAACTGCTCCCCGGTATCGAGAGGGGCTCGCTGCACATCTGTCCAAGACAATTCTCGTCCACCACTGTGGACTTGTTCAATGTGTTCGCCATCCGATCCTTTCTCTAGAGCCACACCATCTCTTCGTTCCTCGTACCACTCCCAGATCATGCTTCCAATTGTTGGCGAACTCTGTGATGGTTTCGATTCTTGAGTCTTCATGTCCTTGCGGAAGGACTCTGTCAGCAACAACAAATTGTTGGGTCCTTCGGCAACTTGTCGGAGCGCATCCTTTGAGAAGCCCCAGTCCAATGAGGTATCGGATGCAAGAATTACTTTAGGTCCGGGTTCTGAAAGAAGCTTCTCAAGTCGCTTCTTGCGCTCAATGATTTTGAGGTGTTTGAAAGTGAATGGACCACCACCCTTGTTGGAGCTCTTGTCCTGTGCACCCGTCCTTTGTCCATTTGTGACATCTGTGCTTTCCGCCGCTTCAAATTCGCGAACAATGTTCTCGTCCATCCACTCCAGCATGCTTCGGGCGAGTCGGATTGTGTTCGTAACCTTCTTGCCAGCCAAATACAAACCGGCTCCTTGAAGAATATCCTCTTTCTCACCATTCGCGGCATCGCGCCAAGAATGTTCTAGTGCGTAGGCCAGTTCAAGAACTCGCGCACTTGTGTCTGTTGGGATGAGAACTGTTCCACCTTTCGCAAGGCTACTT
The DNA here is from genome assembly GCA_028974015.1 of Penicillium cf. griseofulvum. NCBI lineage: Eukaryota > Fungi > Ascomycota > Eurotiomycetes > Eurotiales > Aspergillaceae > Penicillium > Penicillium cf. griseofulvum. The sequence goes on from JAPQKP010000005.1 coordinate 2,233,478, forward strand.
CGGATCATATCAAGAAGGAGGTCATCTCGCTTTTTCCGACCCCCCGAAGGTGCCAGCTTATCGCCTCCTTTTGTACTGCAGATCAAGGCTGTGGGTTTCCGCAACTGTTCAATGACTTCTGCTCCACTAGCACCAGATCCACCGAACCACGCAGCACCGGCAACAACGCTCTCACGAGCTTGGTTCCAATCCACTGCATAGACAATAGATTCCAACCCATGCTGAACATGCCATATCGTTCCACCGACAGTGTGACCGGCATTGTAGGCTGTGAGAGTAAGCCCGTTCAACGGCGGGGAGAAAGGCGACGGGAGCGGCTGGTGCGGTTGGGAATATTTGAGTGGCTGGATGAGAGAGAAGTATCGAGAAATTTCCTCCGCTGTTGGCGATTGAAGAAGTATTCGGCTTGTGCTGCCGGTGGCTTCGGTATCTCCGCCTGACACAGTCGTAGATCCTGCTGACGATGCGCCTGGCTCTGAAACAGAAGCCTTCGGTAGGAATGTGGCAGCAAGCGGAGCGGAGGCATAAAGGTCTTGTAGGAGCGTACGGCCGAAAGCGATGACGGGATTCGTTGCATAGATTGGGATTTGCGTGAAGAGGGGGGAATGTTCGGCAGCAATGGACTAGAGCACCGATATGTGCCGGCGTCGCGTGCGTCAAGAGAATGAGAGATAGTGTAGGAATATGCCTGGCGATAATGTTAGCTCATCTGAATTCAAAGGAAACGCGTTGATTGCATGCTCACTTCTCAAGTTCCGCTAAATCAAGGGTATTGAACTTATCATCCCAGCCAACATCCACTAGGATCTTGATGCCTCCATCAAGCTCCAAAATAGACTGCGATGCCCTAGAAGATGACGCCTGGGCGCCAAGGAGGGGAGTGAAAGTGAACATCGTGAGAGTCTGCCGTTACTCACGGCAAACCTAGCAGCCGTGATTGTTCTAGGCCAGCGAGGACAGATCAGTCACGATCAATGCAGCTGTATCCCTCGAGATATTTGATCAATTCCAAGCTTGATCCATTATCCCAGGGTGTCAAATTGATCTGACTTTCGCGAACAAAGACGAGACATCTGGAGATACCAGACGACGGGCGAGCTGTTTGTTCGGTTTGCACGTGACGTCTAGCAATATAAATGTCGTAGAACATATTCTATAGATCAACTCCTTTATTTGCACCTCTATGGATTTTTTTATACTTTGTATTTACGGAACTGTTGATATTTCTTGTCTTTTACATTGATTCTTGTCACTTGTTTGAGTACCATACAACGAAGCGTTGCCTCGCGATAATGCGATATTCTACAACGGGGCAATGTCTAGGGCTGACAACCTTAAAATATCTCTCCTAAGGTCGAGGTCTACTCCGACCTCTTGAATACCCAACTACGTTAGGCAACACGCCCCCCTCCAACATAGTCTTTCTTATAAGGACTTAGTGATTGCTCACCAGAAGAATGATGACGGTCAAATGAAAGTATATAAAAGTGCTAAAAGTGAAATAAACTAACAAACACAAATAGAAAGGCATAAATATCCTAAACTCCAAATATATATATAACTCCAGTTAAATGACTATCCCACCAAACGAACATCCCAAACCCAACCACACAACTATGGAGGGATACAACAGACTTAACTACCTAAACGATGACCACCGGGCTGAACTGACTGACTGCTCCTTTGCAGATGCTGGTCTTGGCCTTCTCTTACTTTGTCCCTTGCTCCTTTTTCTCGGTCTTGAGACCTTTGCATGCGCCGCAGGCCCAGGGGTTATCCCAGTCTAATGGATTATGATCAACGTGATTCTCAAAAAGCTCAACGGATGAGGCACTTACCGGAACCTGCCATTGACTGAAAGGCCGATGCCTTTCAGCCCAATGGGGTAGCGTAGCGTCGACTGTGGGTTTGATCTCATGGCCCACCATTTCCTCCCCTGCCCACACTCTAACTCGGCGGACAGCAATAGGGTCAGGGAAATGTTTGGCCCTCTGAGTTGGGTCAACAAGATACCCCTTGGTCTCTTCCAAGAACCTATCTTGCAGCTTAGGCAGAATCTCAGGACTAGGTGCACGCGTCTGTGATCTTGCACCTGCCCAATATTGCGTCTTCTTCAACAGTGGTACCGGCGGTTTATCTGATACTTTCTCTGCTGCAGCGGCTCGCATATCGTCCCGTTGCTTTTGTACTGCTTCTGCGAGTGCCGTAACTTTGTCCACTCTGATCTCACTCGCTGTCTTCCTTCGAGTCGTAGGTGGTGATGGTGTTGATGGTGTTGATGGCGACTCCATCCGAATTCGTTTATTTGACTCTGCAGGCGCTCCCGTTTTGACTTTGGTTCTCTCCGTTACGACTCTAAGTCGCTCCCCCGGCATCATCCCAGGAGCTGGTGACGGCTGTGCTTGGCTCTCTAGTTCTGGCGCTTCGTGATGTTCAAGTCCGCCTAACCTTGCCTGCTCAACTTGAAACAAACGTCAACATCATTGACTAGGGCGAGAGATAATAAAACAGTTGAGGATACCACACTGAAAAGTTTACTTACAAACTCTGTTCCTCTCGCTATAGTACCTCTCAATCTGTTCAGGGCTAAAGAGCCCATCATGGGATACTGGGGACAGGCTATTCGTCGATTGGGCGCTATTATCGTCAGCGGCGTTGACCTTGGTAGGCTCACTGGTCTTGGAAGAAGCGCTGACCTCGCTGTCAGAGCCGGAGCCAGAGTAAAGGCTATTAGGCGATTGTTCTCGAGAGTCTCGAGCCGAGCTGGGCTTGACCTGAGCGGCATTATCATCGTCGTCGCCAAAGATTGAACCATCTTCCGACATTGTATCTGGAGCCGATCAGTTAGCGTATTGCCAATCGATCTCCAGCATGTAATATGTTAAGGGAAATGAAGAATGCCAAAGCGATCAGCCCTCTTTCCCGGAAATATAATAGCTAATCCGAAGTTTCGAGCTAGACGTCTTGAATTGAACTTCCGCGTAGCTCGTTGCGTGCCACAGTGTAGTTGACACACTTGCACACACCGATTCACTGGCACATCCGTGCTGGAATCGTGTGACCAACTTGAATTCATACAGAAAAAGGCAAAGGAACATGCAGAGAATGAGAAAAGCACACCAGACTAAGCACATTTGTACTCACCAAGTCGTGCATGCTCATTGTTTCCAAGAGAAACAGGGGTTGTCGGTTCCGAATATGTGTCCTGTTCAATTGGTTCAAGGCCAGGCGCCTCAGAAACAGACGATCCCCCGGATCTGCCTGACAGGCTACCTTCGTCGTCCGTAATGACCTGCTTAATAGCTGCTGTCGGTTCAGAGAAAGTGTCCTTTGGATCTCGTTCCAGGTAAGGCTCGGCTGGCTGACTTTCTTCGCTGCCATCCTCGTTTCCCGGTTCGCTTTTCGAATCGGGACTTGGAGAGCGTGAGGCAGTCGGCCATTCCTCGAAATTCGGTCGATTATAGAGATTGGAAGCCACGGCTTGCGGATACAGCTGCGCGAAGCGATTATCAGGAGGTTGGACTGCCATGTTTGGACGCTCATAATTTCCGAAATAAAAGGTCGCGTCACTTGATTTTCGGCTAGGTTGCGCAGAGGATCCTGCCAAAAAGTGCCTTGTGATGGGAATTGGCGGTAGAGCTGGGTACCATGTGTCCCCTTTGGTCACCTCCTTGGGCAAGGGACCCTGAGCTAGGGAATCATAGATCTCCTCTCGGACCTCGGTATCAGTGAGCGTATATTCGAGGCACAAGTACGCGAGTTCGTAAAGAGCTGGATATTCTAGCCCGCTCCACTTCTTGAAGTCCCCTTCTTCAAAGGTCCACTGCAAACCTCCAACATCCCTCCTCTCCCTGCTACTGGATCGGGCATTTGTGGCATATGGTCGCTTCGCAGAGACTTGTATGCTTTCGCTTTGAGTGATCACCCAGCGAGGCTGCGGTGCTGTGCCTCCGATATAGATGTGTGGTAGAGGTCTATTTTTTTCATTCTCCAAGCCTTCTGGGAGATACGTGTTCATTGTATACTCCCATTCCCCGATTTGGAAAGCTGGACGCTTTTCTTTGGGCGGGCCGACTTCCACATAGGGTCTGGGCGGAGTCGCAATCTTGCGCCTTTTGGCCTGTGGTTCATCGTGACCTTCTTCATTATCTTCATCCTCGTCTTCATAATCTTGATTTGCAACTGCTCTAGCTCTGCTCTTTGTGACTTTCGCCTTTGCAGTTTTGGCGACTTTGGCGACTTTGGCAGCTTTGGCGACTTTAGTGACTTTGGTAACTTTGGCAGTTTTAGTCTTCGAAGCAGGTGTTCGTTTTGTGCTGTTTTTGGTTCTGGCAGCTTTCGCGGCCTTTGCTTCAGCTTTCTCTGCATCCTTCTGGGCCTTCACTGTAGCCTTCTTTGCATCAATTACAGCCTTCGCTGCAGCCCTCTCGGCCTTCCTTGCCTCCTTCGCAGCCTTCACTTTGGCGGCTTTGGCGGCTTTCTCAGCCTTGGAGGGCATAGCCAGTTTAGGCTGGGCCTTTGGCTTGGTGCCCCCAGCCATTCCTCGTGTTGCAACCATCTTTCCGAGTTGATCGATGGTCTTCCGGTCTGATTTGGTTTGTTAGCTGGTGAATGTGTAAATGATAACACGAAGACCATACTTACTATCAGTTGCTGCTGCTATAATATGATCAATCTGGTGATAGAATATTTGAGTCAAGGAAGTCGTGTTGTGTTCGTGGTGGAAGGTAAATCTGGACATGTTGACACTTTATTAATAGAGGACAGAGACTGGTAACCTATTCTTATCAGCAGACAAAGCCCGAGTATAGAGCAACGAAGAAACATGCAGATATTCACCCATACAAAGAGAATTAAAAATATCTTTTCGGGGCGTTTTCTTTGTTGACCAGGTCCACCTTATTGCAGATACGCCGAGGTCTTGACAAAGAACGTTCCAGGCCAATCTTGATACAAAGTTCCACTTCTTGCAAATTGGAAGTCTAGCTCAAATAATCAGATTTGTTAGCAGCTGTATTGCAGCAGGTGTATATGGGTTGCCAAAGCTACTCATGCTGTGGGCATTCGTTCAAACCAAAGTTCCGAGGGACTGCAGAAAATCAACACCAGTCTGTAAGAATTAAAAAGCACCCAATGGAACAGATTAAGACATCTAACGTATTGAAGCCGGGTAGCTCAAAGGGAAAGAGTACAGACTGCGAACAGCGTAAAACAATGAGCAAGGACAGGAACCAGAAGCAAAGCAGTGCCAAAAATCAATGTTTAATTTGAAAATGACCAGCATCAAAGAAATGAGATAAATTCTCAGACCATCCGTTCCAGAAGTAGAATACCTCGTTTTCGAGACTAGGGACGGGTCTAAGCCGGTATTCCTGATCTAGACAAATCCACCCCTTCTCTTTCACCTCTTTTCCTATTACAAAAGTGCCAAAACAAAGCGAAACATATTTTCCCGTTGTCTGGATCTGACACCAGAATTCGACTGGAACGGTACAAAGAGCTCTAAGGACAGATGAGTCCGTGTGCCATAACTTCTATCTTGGGATGATCTGACTGTCTAGATTGAATTCAATCCGTCTTTGATCGTGGTCAGCGCTATTATTAGCGGACGCCTGTCAGCACAGGACAAAGGATATCTCAAAAGTCAATATCCAGATAGTTACGAAAGCGCTAGCGTACAGACCTTTGAGTTTGGGATGGCTTGGAACTTCCCAGCATCATGATACAAAGAGGAAAATCCAGATGTTGGAGATGACGTCTCATGAATCTGTCGATCTGGTTGCTGGTAGGATCTCCACACTCCATTTGAGACTGCTAAAAGTCGCTGTCACAAGAAAATGGCCTGGTACTACTGAAAGAAGATTGGGGAGAATATACAGGGGATCGGCTATCCTTTGAGAATAAGTTATAGGATCGTTCAGTTAGGGGATCTCCTGTCCTGTACGCCACATGGGATGCAATAAATCATTAATACTTTGGCCCCTCGGGTCATGCGATGTACGAGTATGCACAAGTCAGAAGTAAACACAGTAGAATAGGAAAGCGATTAACAACAAATAATCTCATCACGCAAGTTGTGGCAGCTCCAAGGATAGTGGGATGTCTGCTTTGTCCACTTTAGTAATTATGTCACGATATGGCAAACTCATAAAATTCAATCTTCTTTAAGCGACCTTTTGCGCAATGAAGCGTATTCACGCTCCTCACGCAGGCAGACGGTCTACTGCCAGTATCTGGGCTCGTCGAAGACGTGGTAGCGGTGTCCGCGCACTCCCTGGCCGCGGAACAAGGCAGGGAAGCGGCGGCCAACGGGGACCATCTCCTCTGGGATACGCATCTCATTTTCGGGTTCGGGCTCGCCAATGACGAACTTTCCAACCTAGATCACGAAACAGTCAGTACACGTGTGGGAGAAGAAATAAAGAAACAACACTACTTACTTGGATCTCGGTATCCGTGATGGTATCACGACTGATTCTGGCGTAACCAGTGCGGTGCAGCTTCTTGAAGAGAAGGTACTCGCACCATCTATCCCAGTCGGTAGGATCAATATCCTTCATTTGGCTACGCTCGCTCACGTAGGTGTTGTAGTTACCCTCGAGCGGCTTGGTGACGAGGTAACTCAACAGGATCAGAGGACGCGGGGAGTCGCCCATCAGCTTTGACAGATACTCACTCTGCAAGCGGCGGTCCTCGGGGTCCTCTTCCTGTCCGGAGTGGAACACAACAACATCAACCATCTCGCCGTACATGTCGAGTGTGGCATGGATTGCAGGTGCTAGCTCACCAACAGGCGAGGGGAGAAGGTGGTGGGTAGAGTTGACGATGGGGAACTTAGACAGCAAGGCGGAGCCCCACGTGTGCTTGTTTGGACCGGGGCCGAAGTCAGCGTAGTAGCCAAGGTCCTCAGCGATGAACTGGGTGACGTCCCTGTTGCCCATGATGATACGCTGGTTGTCGGATTCGAGGAAACCAATGACATCCAGCTCAAGCTCACCAATAACGTCGCGCATACGGCGCTCAGATGACCACATGTTGTTGTCGAGGCCGAAGTGGACAGTCCAGATACCAGCAGTCACAACCTTGTCCTCCTTGTGATGAGGGGTGTAGTCATTGGTAGGGAAGCGGAGGTAAGCGATAGCCACGGAAAGCAGTTGCAGTACAGCAAGAACGTAGATATAGTACGATCGCTGTTTCCTGCTATTAGGGTTGACGGGTTTGTGAGGCTTGCGGGAACGAGTCGAGTTTGAGGTCGCCGCAGAGAAAACACCCGCACCTATGCACAGCATTGTGGTGGTCATGAGCCAGTCAGTGTGCTCACGAAGCAACGGGCCACCTGGTACGAAGGCATAGGCGACAACCCAAACGTGGAAGAGCAAAAGGGCCACATAAATGATGAATCCGATGCCGAATGTGCTCGCGGGAGAGTGACGAACACTGGATCCAATAAGAACCGGGGCAACGGCCATGATATAGAACGCAAGAATGAGGGCGCCATAGAATCCAGTCCAGTGGTGGTAGCAAGTAAGAAGAGCAGCACCAATGGAACCGACACCGAAGGCAGTCCAGCTTCCAGCGACTCCAGGGTGGAAGATGCCGTACACAAGGCCGGCGCCCATTGCGAAGATCGTCAGAGCGCCGTGAGGAGCTGCGATCGGTCCGCGCACTGGGTATCCATCCCAGACCCAGGAGATCATGGTACTCGAGTCGGTCAAAAGCGACACGATGGCGAACATCAGACCACCAAATCCGACAGCAGCAAGAATGGGCGAGCCCTTCTTGCCACCTGCTGGTAAGTAATCACCCCCGCTCGTGTTTGAGCCTCTCTGGGACCTCAAAACAGCGAACAGAGCAAGGAAGATTCCAATTTTGTTCCAGCCACCATTTTCGGCGTGCATAATCGGCCAAAGGGGGTTGTTGGTCTTGCATGCGAACTTGGCGACGACGGACATAATCAGACCGATTCCCCACGCCATGATACGGGCTTCGAGACGAGGAGCATTGGCCCTCTCGGAAAAGAAGCTAGCGGTCCATGCAGCACAAGTAGTAGAAAGAGCGAACCCAGTCACAAAGAGACGGTTGGCAGGATTCTGGAACTTGTATGCAAGAAGACCAGCGAGGGAAGCCAGGTGGAGAAGGCGAAGATTCTTCGCGGCTACATATCGCAGGGATGGGATAACGTAAAGCAACGGGGATGTGCAGCAAACAATGGCAAGCTCGTAGCCAGAGATACCCATGTGCCACAGAGGGAAATCTATCAAGATCAGGAATGGCCATCCGTACCAGGGAATCGATTTCACTTACACCAGACAAGGAGAGGCAGAGCAGTCACGATGGTCCAGAACACAAACTAGAGTCCATTGTCAGTAACGCAGGAGGCCAATGGTCGACTGATATAATTTACCCCATTGTAGACATCCGAGACAGCATCAATAATCTCGGTCCAGAAGAAGCCCTCGCCAAAGGTGTTGCCCACTGGCTTGCCCTTCCTACGTACGTGGTTAATTTCTTGGATGGTTGTAGTTCGTTATGGAATTGTACACACTCTTTTTCCAAGATAGAATCCACAGTCGTTTTCAATTGCCTAATGAGCACAAACTTAGACAGTGTTTTCTTTGTGAAAACCAATATAGCCTCTGGCACTATACATTTGCTGTGGGCAGTGTCATTTCGGAAGCCACGGTACATACCCTCTGCTAACACCCTTGACATCCCTCACCACTAATTCGAAGCTCTCAAAGTCAAGAGCTGTGATAGCATCAAAACCGACGTCGAACAAGATTAGGGACCATTCAAAGAACGCATACTTGGTGTAGGCTATAAAGGTTTGACTGATTAGTATGCGGAAACACCCAGTTAGATGCTTACAAGGGCAAGTACTCACCACCAGGAACCTTGTGGACCTTGTGCTGAATGAAATAGTAGACCAACGGAACCAAAGTTCCAAAGAACAAGCTGGCCATGATTTTGCGGTACTTGACGGCACGACGGTTGTTCGGGCTGAGCGCAAGGCAACCCAGGGTCCACGGCAAAGTGGCCACCAAGTACGAGATCATGAAGATGTCATGCCAGTCGTGGTCATCGGTAGATGTGACATAGGTCCAACCACCGCATGTCAATGTCCGGAAGATACCCACGCCGGCAACCAACTTAGGTAAGGTCGAGTTTGGACGCGCAGTGAGGATATACCACAGGAAGACTAGAGCGAATCGAGGGCCGGAAGTAATAGCAATGAAGACCTGGAAAAAGGACCGTTCGGGATATCGGTCACCAATGGTCGCAGACACAGAGGGGAACCATTCAATGGGGTAGCCATAGTATTCGTTTTGAACGATCTTGTGGTAGTGCAAAGAAACGCCGACAATCAACGCGCTGATGAACGCAGCATATGCGAAAACCGTGTGAGTCCAGGCGACCCATTTGCCGTTGATCTGCAAAGGATATAAAGTCAGTGGCGTATGATCCGCATTGAATGGCGCTTTAGAACTTACGGCAACCACGGCATCTCCGTCCTTATATCGGGGAGCCATGGTGGCACAGAGGGAAAGGCAATCTCTGCACCTATATGACGGAAAAAAAACAATTGGGAAAGAAAAGAACGTCAAGAAAAGAACGAAAGAGAGAATGACTTAGAACAAGTAGATGTCATGAGCAAATGGCCCCTGAGGGAAATGAAAACAACTTCCGGATCCCTCGGTGCCTCTGAGCGCCCTGTACGCTAACCTAATGCGGATAAGCGCCCTCTGGGGCTGATCGGTGTTTTTTCAATGCGGGATGCCGACTTTTTTTTTAACACTCTTCAGTGAACAGCAATCATGTCCGCCGCAACAGATAAGGCTCGATTCTTCCTCGAGAAGTCAGTGCCTGAGCTCAAGGAATATGAGCGCAAGAAGATTTTCACCAAGGTATGCCGCAAAGCGGAGTTCTTCCATCAGATTGACAGCTGATCAGCATAACTAGGATGAAATTTCCTCAATCGTGAAAAAAAGATCTGATTTTGAGCACAAGCTCAATGCGCGTGGTGCACAGCCGGTGGATTTTGTGCGCTATGCTGAATACGAAATGAATCTCGATGTGCTGCGAAAGAAGCGGGTGAAGCGACTTGGGCTTCGGTCAGCAGGATTCAACGGCCAGCGACGCATTTTCTTCGTTCTCGAGCGAGCTACACGCAAGTTCCACGGCGATATCAACCTCTGGGTCCAGTACATCGAATATGCTCGCAAACAAAAGGCACACAAAAAACTCCAGACGATTTTCACCGATGCTCTGCGACTACACCCTACCAGCGCCGACTTATGGGTTTACGCCGCTAAGCATTTCCTCGATGACCATGGAGATATGACACAGGCTCGGAGTTACATGCAGCGCGGTCTACGGTTCTGCAAGAGCGCGAGGACAATCTGGATTCAATATGCAAAGCTGGAATTGATTTACATCGCAAAGCTGGTCGCTCGCCAACGTATTCTCGGTCTTGATGAGGAGAGCCAGAAGCCCAAGCCGATTCAAGCAGAAGTCGATGACACCGATGCTGACATGATTGCGCTCCCAGCACTCACAGCTGAGGACATCAACCCGAGCACAGGAGCGGACGGAGAAGTAGACCAGGTTGCGCTGCAGAACCTGAACTCCACACCTGCTCTGAGCGGTGCTATTCCGCTCGCCATCTTTGATACAGCCACAAAGCACTTCGACAGCGATGATCGGTTCGGTCAGGAGTTCTTTGATATGGTTTGGGAATTCCAGGATGCGCCTTGTCTTCGCAAGATTTTGGAACATGTGGTTGAGACAATGCGCACCAACAAGCCTTCCAGCCCACGGACGCAGATTTGCTACATCAAGTTCCCGACCGCTGGAATCCCTCCCACTTCGGCCGAATTCCCGCGGGCACTTGGTAGTTCGCTTGCCCGCCTCAGGGAGTATCCTATGGGCAAGGATCTCGCACGCCAGGTGATCAACTGGCTTCAGCCTGTTCAGGCAACAGAGGGCTTGGATCCTTCGTTGCAGAAGGTTATTGCAGCTACCGTTCGCAATGCGGAGCGCGCAGCACAGGAGTAGTATACATAGCATACCCAAGTATTTGTACTTAGCACATAGGCGTTGATCGGATATTATCAAAATTCAGGGTCCACTGGCGAACTTGTCCCTATGCTATCAGGTTTTTGCGTTGATCATTATCAATCATCGTATTTGCTCCCCCGGCGACTACTTTTCTTGTCGCTGTGTTGTTTCTTGTCTTTAATCCGACCCTCATTTTGGGCTTTTTGTCTATGGTTTTTTTTATTTTCGTTAGATTTACTCGATTGCTGCCATGGAAAGAGTAAACATACAATTTTTGCACGCGATTTCTTTGCGCTTGTGATGTTTCCCCGGGTATCACCTCCTTGGCCAAGCTCTGCAATAGCCGATAGAGCTTGTCAAAGCAGGATTCCACATTGTTAGACTGTTTCCGCTCCTCGTCCGACTGGATGACTAGACATTGGGTTCTTTCGGCAGCATATCGGGAAGCGCGGAGAGAAGGGTGTATCAAACGGGGCACTAAGGGCAGCAACGCGTCCAATGGGACTTTCAAGGTGGCTTTGGAGTTGACCCTATTTCCCTTCCCGATTAGATACATTCAGTATTGCTAAGTGGAGACACTGACTTGTTCACATTTTGCCCACCTGGACCGCTAGACCGACTGAAAGAGACCTCGCAGATATTACGAGGAATGGATTTGGAATTGAAGGTTTTGAGCCAGTCCCTGGCTATTTGTATATCTTGGTCAGCTTGAGAAGCAAATCTTCTCAAAGCCGTCAAACAGTGTATACGGGAATACATAGTCCAGTAGTTCGAGAAGGGGGAAGAGGTGGAGAGTCAAAACTAAAAAGAGACTCGGTCTGGCCCCGCTTAGCGTAGGTAACAGAAGCTTTTTATTTGACTGAAATAATTAGAGTGATTAGAATGATGTAGTTCTGTGATATAGTATAATACCGATAGTATTCCGGTGTATAGTGCTATAGTGTTATAGTCGTTACATCAACACTCCATACACCTGGGCCATAAAACTTACATATCATCTTTTATTAAAATGCCTCGTGATATCCAAAATCCTCAACGCCTCCAACTTGCTCACCTGACAAACTTTTTTTTTTCCCTTCTATCCCCCCACCTATTTCCCCCCATTTCTCTCCTTCATCGCCTATTTTTCTTTCTTTTCCTTTCTACTTTCCCTCTTGGGTAAAGGCAGAAAACCCATTTTCCCATCGCCCCACCTTAGCTTGCGATTGCGAAAATTCCTAGCCCCAGACTCCTTCGCCTTTTCTCCGTAGATGAAACCACCTCCTACTCGAAGTCTACATGACGCCCAGTCCCCCCGATGAAGCGCTTCACTTTCGCGGAAAGACTCTGACTCCGGAAAGCCCTCGACCCCTACACATACCAGAGCCATCCAATATCCCAGTCTTAGAGAACCAAATGGACCCCGTCTTCAACGATACCTCCACCTATGAACGCTCGGTGTATAATCAGGTCCCACAAACACATGGATGGTTGCACGGGTTAAAAGATGGACAGGGGGGACCGAGTACCCAAGATGGTAGTTTTCAAGCCTTGCCGAATTATGGGATGCAGAATGAAATTGATTCTGCATACTACCCTCCCCCAGCTTCAGGGTCCGAAAATCCCGGCCAACTGAGCTCAGCTTTCTCACACCACGATTCCACTTATTCCCACGCTGCTCCGGTTGCTCCGGTGTCCCAAGGCTTTGCCACTGGGAGCGAAGTAGATCATGCCCACCCGGAGCAGTCAAAGATGCCGGAGCGCCTAAATACCGACGAGCGCGTGGAACATAACGCGGGGGGTGTCAATTTCCAGAGTTTGCTCGACAATCTTTCGCTTCCCAACCCTGGTGCAACTATTCCTGCCGTTTCCTCGTCTGAGAATTCGTCTCTCCGCGAAGCACCCGCTGGCGAGTCCCTCAAATCCCAGGGCACCCATGCCCACCCTCAAGCCCAAAGCCACACTTCTATCCAGGCCCATTATACTCCAAATGGCCAGGCATATCACCAACTTCCGTCTGCCCATGATGCCGATGCCACCGCACCGCCTGCCTACTCGGCCCAACCTAGTAATATTCAACCCCAGAACCAGTCCCAGTCATTTAATATTGCTTCTGGAAGGGCCTCGGCCGTCAACAATCTACTTCCTCCTACCGGTGCCTTCCCGCAAACCCCATCTACCGGTGCCGAATCTCAGAGCTCCCTGCAAGAGCCTTCTGTAGCTTCCAAGAAAGGTCGTGTTGACAAGCAGGGTCGGCCTATCAAGCTTTCTGATGATGATGCGCCCTGGGGCCCAGAGGTCCAAAAGAAATATGATGAGTTCCTGCACGATGAGCGGATCTATGTGACGGAAGGTCTTTGGGATCGGTTCCCGATGGGCTCCAGGTTGTTTGTTGGTCAGTATTGTGTCCGCTTATATCAACTCTTCGTCTATCTAATGGGATTTCCATGTGCAGGCAACCTCCCTACCGAAAGAGTCACCAAGCAAGACATGTTCCATATCTTCCACAAGTACGGCAAACTGGCTCAAATATCGATCAAGCAGGCGTACGGCTTCATACAGTTTCTAGAGGCCAGTTCCTGCCATGCGGCTCTCGGTGTCGAACAGGGAGCCATCGTGCGGGGTAGGAAGATACGTGAGTGCCCGAAGCGATAACTCGACAATCTTCCTCTCGAAGACCTAACCGTCCCCAGATCTCGAAATTTCAAAGCCTCAGCGATCGACTCGGCCCGCGCAAGCACCTGAGACTTCCCGTGCACCGCCGCCACGCCGTTCGCGGTCACCGGAGTTCAGCCGCGCCGGGCCTGGGCGAACTAACGTCCGGGGCCCTGCCGATCGATACGACCGGTCCAAACCCTATGAATCCAATCGGCTTCCATTTAGCGATTTCCGGGATGAACCTTCTCACCGCAGCAGACGCGACGACTATCGCCCGCCACGGTCGCCTTCCCCGCGGCCCTTTCGGGGTTCTAGAGAGGGGTATCGGTCGCGCGACAGAACCCCAGAAAGATTTGACCGCCGCGAGCGACGGCGCTCCCGTTCTCCGCGTTCTCCTCGCTCTCCTTATTCCAGAGATCGACGTTACCGCAGTATCAGCCCAAGACCACGTGGTATCTATGAAGGTGAAGCAGATTTACCTGTGCCTCGACGAGCTCAGCGAGATGTACCGGAGGTGCAGCTCCTCGTTCTGGAGGAACTTGACAGGTGGGTTGAATACATCGAGGTCTGTTTGACAAAATCACTGACATTACGAAGGAATTTCGTTCTTCATGTAGAGAACGCTTTCCGCAACCGTGGATTGCGAGTGGATGTCCTGGTGCTTGGTCCACGGATCCCTCTGGGCGCCGCCGTGCATCGTCAATTTATTGAAGGTGTTCTTGCGGTTGTTCGGCTGTCTCGTCCGAATCAAGTATCTCGGAAAATTCCTCTGCAGCTATTTGATCGAACTGCCGGATTGGATAATGTCCGCTTCCTTGGTAAGCGCATCTTGTGTTCCCTTCTTCCACCACTTGCTAATCACTTCTTTTTTTCGCATAGATTACCCTGAGCTCGAGCCTAATATGTCTGCTGAGCTCTTGAGCCACCAAGCCCAGGCGATGCAGCGAGGAGCAGCCCCAACTGCATTTGCACCCAATCCTGCTTTTATCGTCCCCCAAGCACAACCTATGTCGGTTCCTCAACCTGGCATGCCTTCGCTTTCAAATCCACCCAACATTGCGAACCTCATTGGTTCACTGGATGGTCCTAGCCTTTCAACTCTCTTGTCTGCGCTCCAGCGACCTCCCCATTCGCAGCCTGTGTCTGCTACTCAGTCGCCCTTTTCCTCACCAAACCCACCTCCGGCCGACCTCGCTAGTCTCCTGACCAATGCGCATCGACCTGCACCTATGCAAAACACCCCACAGCAACCCCTCCCGCACCCACCTTTCAATCTCCAGCCTGTAAATCCACCCATGATCACCGATCCAACCCTGCTTTCGCTCCTAGCGAAAGGACTAGGTGGGCAGCAGCAGCAGGGCCAGGGACCCGTCGGTCCCCAGGTACAGAACCTGATGCAGCACCTAGCTAAATGGAAGCAATGATTTCACGACTCTCTTACTACCTCATTCTCATTCGAACTTAAGGTTCATCTTCATTGTTCATTTTTGGAGCCTGGCGTTCTTGCATTCCTACTGGTGGATTTCAATGCTCTGCTTCGGTTCCTTTATTTCTGGCTGGCCAAAAACCAGTTTTCGCAACATTAGGCGTTTCCTTTTCTTTCCTTTTTGCTCGTTGCTTCTCATGTGTCAAAGGCAGTAACATATTAGGTAGATATTAGGGGTATTTAGGATGGAGTTGACGTGTCTTTTCAACCATTGGACTCTTGCTCATTGTGACTGTTTATTTTCCCCTTTTGGACATATACGGATGTTCCCTAGATATTTTGGGTTATATTATTGCTTGTGGACATTTTCCCCCTTTGACATGAAAGCATATGTACTTAGGTCACTCTACCATATTTCATTTGCCAGGGACTTTCTCGGGCTTCTTAGGTGCCGCTTTCATAGGCTGAGTCAAGCGCCAAGTAGCTGGACTCAGATCTGACGAACCATTGATATGAGTTATACAGGGCATACATATTAGGACTGAGCAAGCAAACCATCTCAGGCTTGCAGCTTCCAGTAGTGTAACTTTGGAATGGAGTGGTCATCAAGGTACGTGATAAGAGAGGATATGCTACATATTGTACAAAAGCCACCGACGAAGTCCTTCTGGCTTCTTATTTCGAGTTCCAACCTTTCTCCTTCAACTCCTTCACCTTAGCCGCATCCTCCTTTTGAATGCGCTCGATCGTCTTGTCCCGGTTAAACTCCATCACACGCTTTTCCTTGAAGTATTTCACCTAGTAGGAATCTCGAGTTAGCAATTTGCCAGTGAATAGATATAGCGTAGAGCAAGCTAGAAAGCACCGAAAACTGGCAGTTTTGAGCAACTGATCAACGATCCCACCGTACGTACCCAGCTTTGTGAACATGCCGCCTCAAACTCCGCGACCTCGTTCGCGCACTTCTGTCGCGCCTTCTTATCATCTTTAATGCCATCCAGGATATCGTTCTTGTCAAGGCAGGCGAAAAATAGATCACGACCCTCCCAGCAGCGCGCGCGACTCGTTCGGTCCGGGGCAATGCGGCCGCCATCGGAAGCTGCGTTCTTGTTTGAATCGCCGGAAGACCAAGGTAACCAGCCCATTTTGGGGAGATGATTATATCGTAGAGGTAGCGGGTGAAGAGTTGACTCAATTCGAATAAGTAGAGTATCCTGTGGTTTGTAGCGAGTTGTGCAACTGACAGGTGTCGGTGATGGCAGATGTCCTGTTGGCGGGTCGGCCTGTGACCGCCAAGACTGTTGATCCCAGGCAGGCGATCTCCATCTCCGGACCCTTTTTCACTTTCAACACACTCCACGTTCTGAATTTTACAAATAATTTTGAAGCCTCTGGCACTGGATACTTTTCATCTCTGGATTTCGCTTGGAACGTCTTCCCAAATAGCATTGCATGGTCCCTTCCCTTCGCCCCCACATTCTTATCCTCGCCTCGACCGCCGAGCTCAATCCGACACCTCGACCTTGAACGAAATTCGCGAGGGTGACAAGACCCCCCTTGTCTATTTAGTTGATGCCCGCGCGCCGGCGTCCACCAGCGAGGTCGCGCACCGAACTCCCTCCGCTGAAGATCGTCCGCAAGATCCTCTTGCTGCAGCTCGCATACTATGCCTGCGCCACGGTGCTCATCTTGTTCACGACAGTTGTCTATGGCGCACCGTTCTCGTTAGACCTAGTTTTTGGCTGGGACTCCTTACGCGGCGACACGACTATTGGATGGATGTTAGGATTGGTGTGGATGTTGAATTGCTTTGTTAGGTGAGTTGTCACTAGTTCAACATTTGAGTAGTATTACGAACAGCAGCTAACTATATCTCCTCTCGGGGAGTACTCAGCGTTATATTCCTACTTATTTTCGTATCCCGCTCAAAGCTGGTTCCGGATTTCGCTCTGACCATTCACTTCCTCCACCTCATCGCCACTACTTTGTACTCCCACTCCCTCCCTTCAAATATACTCTGGTGGGGACTTCAATTCGCCAGTGCGGCTATGATGACCTTCCTCGGCATGTGGGTGTGCCAAAGACGGGAGCTGGAGCCTATCAAGTTTGGTGGACACGGTGGCAGCACCCAAGCTGGCCCGTCACAAGCATCTGACGGCGATGGCCAGCAGGAGTCGAGCTTTGGCCGCGGCCGCGGTCGAGAACGCAGCTTGCAAGAATATGAATTGGATGATATGAAACACACGGGCGAGCATACTGTATGAAGCCGCGCCTGCTCGCCCCCTCGCCCCCTCGCCCCATCGTTGATGTTCCCTGTTGGGGCTATGAACGACTTTTTGTTACACTGGTACACCCCTTTTGTTCGCTTTCCACGCCTCGGTCTATCATGGACTGTTTGATGCATTCTTTCCATTTTGTATACCCTTGCGGCAGTTGCATCTGTATAGATGGCGTTTGTTCTGAAGGAATTGATTTCCTTATTTATTTGTTCGATACCGGTTTACATTAATATCTGCTAGGTTTGTACTATTCTTCTCAGTCAGACAATCTGACGAGCTTTATGAAAAATTCCACGTGCAATCTCTACTTCTTAAAAAGAGACTTTATCTCTCATTATACTCCGTACCTAAGGCTAGCATCCATCCCGGCGAAGCTCAAGTACTTGTTCGGTCTGGTACGGAGAAAGCATTGATGTACTATCTAGAATAATGTCCGACGGCAGCACAGCTTCTCCAGGACGCTTCATCCAACGCTCTCATATACCGGCATTGTGGTTGATGATCTTCTTTCTCAACGCTGCCTTTCCGGTTCAAGAATTGTCTAGACAGCCGACAAGCCTTCAGCTGCAGTGGTGGGCATATACATGGTACATATGTACTTATTGCCCTTACTGAATGTATAGGCTAAATATTTAAAGGCGCTTCGAACTGAATCGGAAATGCCATGTATATTGTTCACATCTTACTGAAGGAATCTTCCGTTTGTCTCTTCGACGAGCAACTCAAACTCAGGCTGGAACTCGGTATAGAAGTTGTGCTAACATTGTCAGCATACATATTCGCAAGCACTTTGGCATATATGACCATTCCACTTACAGGATTCTGGGCAGCATTGGCAGTGAACTTAGCCGCATCATCACTAATGATCTTCTTTGGCAGACCATTGGCTGCTGCTGCTTCAGCAAGAAGCTGTGACTGACAAGCGTGCTCCAACATGGAGTATAGGATTGCTGCTTCATCAACAGTCGAACCGACAGTTAGAAGGCTGTACACGAGTTGAGTCAAATTAGCCAGACAGAACCAGACGCATACAGAAAATGAAACGCTGAAAATCCACTCACCCATGGTTTTGCAAGATACATGCAATGTTATCCTTGCCCAATGCCTTCGCAATCGCCTTTCCTTCATCTGCCGACAGAACAATGCCGCCATGGTCTTCGTAAACACCCACTTTGCCAAAGAAGTTGCACGCGTCTTTATGCAACTCGTTAGCCCAAAGTCGAACCCCCTAATTATACCCCAAGAGAAAATAAGAACGGCCACCAACCTTGTGTAAGCATCTCGATTGGCTTTCCAAATGAACTCCATGTCTTTCCATGAATACCATGCGTGTGCGCCGCAGCCACAACATCTGGGCGTGCTTTGTGGATCTCGGAATGAATCAAAAACCCAGCTTCATTAACAGGCAGCTGAGCTCCACCCTCAACGACGAACCCATCAGCATCGAGGAGAACAAGATCCGAAGCCTTGATAGTTGAGAAATGCTTGGCAAACGGGTTCATCCAGAAATGATCTTTGAGGATCGGGTCTTTGAGTTGTCAGAATTCCTCTTGCTCGTCTATAACGCACATTTCATTAGAAGAGTATGTGTCACACTCACCTCGCATCGAAATGTGCCCGGAGACACCCTCCCCATAACCCAGCTTGCCAAAGAACCGGAATGCAGCAGCCATGTGCTCCTTCGTCCACTTGCGTTTCTCGGTTAGGTCTGAAAATGTGGGAATGCCGCGCAGTTTCAGAGTACCATTTCGGCCTCCACGAGCCAGACTCTGGAAGCATGCATCGTTTGCCGCTGGTGGTAGTGGAGGTAGTTGATCTTCGTTGGTCAAGCGAACGGTCTGCTCTTGCTGCGTTGTCATTGTAGATGTCGACATGGTGGATAATCGTTTCAGCTTAAAGCACTATATTTTCCAGGAATTGTGTCTTTAAATGTCGAAAGTTCATATTCGTTCATAAGGCCTACTCGGACTTAACTCCGAACTCTTATCTATGTGGACCCCGCTCTGTCGTTGGAAGGCGCTGGCAACAAAGTTGCAACGTCAACGCATTTGGTATTTGATATTTAAAACCAAACATTCTTTGGCTCTAGAGATATATGATGTGGCTCTCTCGTGGACTATAAGATTGGTTAAGGTCTCCGTGGTTTTCTAGATCGAATTCATATGCCTGCATCCCCACATTATGTTTATGATGATCTAGATATACTTAGGTAGTGTAGTATCTTTAGTCGCTCAACTGTTTTATTTATATCATTATTCACAAGTCAGTAATGGCCTCATCTACTGGGAATGTACAGTCATGTTTCATTAGTATTTAAACCCCAGTACATCGGAAGGCCTAGGACCCACTTATTTTCTGCCGGTAGGAAACTTCACATTCAAAACCCTATACAGGTAACTAGTAACTAGTATGCCACCCTTCGTACTTGATCACCTCTTCTACACGGTGTGGCATAGTCTCTGCTAAATTAACAAAGTAATGCACCGTTAGGTTCTCCCATACATACTGCGCTGTATCTACTAGCTCTGCCTAGGTCATTATTATTAGGCATATCGCGCAACCAAGGCCGTAGCTTTAAGATATCAGCTTTTAATAACGCCCAGAGGTTCTCAATTGGATTAAGATCAGGTAAATACGGAGGCCAATCTATAACATTCACATTCATCTCGCGTAATAGCTCTTGAATAATATACGCAGTATGTATAGGCGTATTATCATACTGGAAGATAGCATCCTTATTTGCAAGTAATATAGGAAGGATACTACGGTAAAGAGTATAGATAACCTCTTTTATAATACCCTTCCGTTCTACATTTGGATCTCCGTATAGAGGAATTAGGCCAGTCTTTCGTAGAGCTCCTAAAAAGCAGGCCTAAAACATCTACTTCGACTGCTTCCCTTTTAAGAGAGTCATTTAGACTCCAGAATTTCGATTTTAAAGCTGATCCTTAGGAGGAATAAAGGTCCACTCCTTCCGAGCACCGTGTCTACGTTCAACTGTAGTCTCGTCCGACCAAAAGACCCTTTTCTAGTCCTCAGGTATAAAATGACGGTAGGTAAGAGCCCAATTAAGACGTTTTGCAGTATAGATAGGCGTAAGATATGGTCGATTCATCTTCCGCCATTTACGAAGGCCCATCTCATACGTTAGCCGCTAGATCGAGACTACTTTGACCTTATAATCAACCTCAGCAAGTAGGTCTTCGCGTGTAATATCAGGACAGGATTGGATAGCATCGTACACACGATCTCGGTCCTCTTCGGTAAGCTTTCGGGGGGCGCCAGGCCGAGGGACTGATCTACTATAAGAGCGCTTTGCTTCCTAGCGTAGGGTGTATTGAATTGTTAAGAGAGGGATATTAGGATACGCATATTTTTGGATACGTTTAGCACCCCATTTTGCTGATCGTTTTAGCTCACATATACGCTCGCGAACGTACGGTGGAAGCTCTGGGCCGCGTACCATGGTGGCAGGGGGTATAGAGATAAATTAGAAAGGTGAAAAAATAGAGAGAAAGGGGGTAATCTGTATACTACTACGCGTAGCGCGCGCGCTGGCGGGGTGTATACTAGTAGAAATAGGTAGGCGGTGTAAAAAGAGCGGTCAGTAGAGGAAGTACCAGGGTTTAAATATTAATGAAACGCCACTGTATAAGGTGACTAAGTAATGACACGTGACGCCTGAGGTTGTTATCAGCCATGTGGGTTTCCCTATCTTATGGCCAATATCTCTCTCTCCTCCAATGACCTAGTCGGATGTCAAAACATTGAGAGTCGAAGAAATATTGCTTCTGATCTCCACATACTCCTAATTGGCTGGTTCCGAGGTCTTCTCTAGTTACTTCATTGCTCTTTTCTTTTATGCGGCCCCATTGAGATAGACATTGGACACGTCTAGACCCATCATGGCAGAAGGAGATCCATCATACATAGACTATGAGGCTTTCTTAGACCCAGACTTCTCACCAACTTCATTCGCCAATACATTGGTGACAAGCACAAACAATGCAACAGATACCCCGTTGGATTTATCAACACCATTGTCACGGGTACTCTTTGATCTTCAGGAGATCGACACACACATCCATGCATTGACAACCAAATCAGCACTCCCATTGCTTTCACACACCCAAAGCCAAACTACAGCTGCTGATAATATCTTGAAAGAGTCAGGGACGCAGATTGTCTCTGTGACTCAAGGGTACGAGCGCCTCCAAAAGGAGGTTGTACAAAAATGGGAAGCAGCCGAGGAAGCCCGTATTGCTGCTGAAAACTCCCTTGAAACTGTCCGCCTAGCAAGGGCCGTTGCGCGCTGCTTAACCCTGGGCAGACAGCTAGAGAGCCAGGTATCCGAAATTACAGGTCGAGGTCCAACAGGGCAGGCCCTCCCAGCAGGACCGGATGGGCCAGCATCACCGTCAACTGGAAAAGATGGCTTCCGCGCACTTGAACGAGCAGCATACACGATTTTGAATCTACGGGAAATGTTCTCAGCCACGGCACAGGGCGAGGAAGGCTATGGGTTGGATCGGGTGAAGATCACTCGCACTCTGCGCGGCGAATTCGTCATCCCCGCAGAGAACATGGTCAAGTCGAGAGCGCAACAGACCATCAACAGATTCTCTTTGTCCTCAAACCCGGCAAGCTCCAATGGCCAGTCATCCATGCCATCTAGCTATAAGCAAGCCCGCGATGCCCGAGCACGTCTCGCAACCGCCGCCACAACTCTATATCTTCTTTCGCCTGCGCCAAAGGGCGCAACCACCGCAGCCGACTACAAGCCCGAACTATTGTTGTCAACATTACAAGGCTTCATGCACACAGCAATCATGACATCCGTAAATTCCCTCGCCCGGGCTCTTACCCAACTACCAACCATGGACCGGGCCCTCGCCGACATCTCCGCACGATGCCAGGATATAGTCGCCTTGGAGAACATTCTCAGAAACCTCCGCCCACCACCGCACCCTCTCTTGGCCTCCACTACAACTGACGAACCCGCCACCGAAGCCCGAACAGCAGCCTCAAACAACCCTAATCTCCTACAGCCTCTTCTCCAGGCTTTAGACACCACATCACTTCCTTCCTACTACTGGCGCTCCCTCGCCTCATCTCTCGCCCCACGTGTCCAGGAAATCGTCAACCGAGGCGGTGTCTCTGTCCGTACATTGCGGTCCAACCGTGATCGACTAAGAGTCGAGATCAAAGAGTGTGTGCTCCGTGCATCGCAGGTGTCTGCTACCAGCCTGCTGGCCGAGAAGGGACGACCAGGATCCGACATGGTGGTTGTTGGAAACTGGGAGCGAGAAGCTGCCGTGATGGTGAGCTCGGTTGTTGGCCCTCTGGGACGGTGATCATGATCATGTGGCTACTGCAAGCATGTTGTACATGTTGCCGAATCTCTACAAGGGAGATTCGAGATTTTGTATGAGGTAGATGAGGTTAGTCGAAACGATTGACTTCGGCTCTAATGAGAAATATAATTGTATGGCGAGTGGCATACTACACTCAAACTTGATATGGTCTTCTTCTCTTTAAAACATGCTAGTGAGGTGTTGCCCTCTTAATCCAGAGCAGAAATCAGGCTATGTAGGTACGGGTTGCATTTGATGACAATGCTACTATAGAAGCTGACAACGCAGTAAAAGTTGGAGTAATTAAAGAGAGAAACCATTCTATGTGAGCTACATATAGAGAAAATTGAGACTCTTTATTTCTTTCCAAAGTCAAGTTCAATTCTTTGACGCATTTTTCGTGCATGGACAAGGACACTCTGTGTGCGTGGTCACATTGGACATTTTGTCAGAAAACTCCATACATCCCTATCTCCTCATTTAATTCCACCTTCATGTCATCGAACTTCTTATAGTTCTAACGTGGTGTAAAGGAAAAAAATACATAGTCTCGACATGCTGCGTCCCACCCAATGACTCAGTATTCTGTGGTTGGTTTCCATTCCTCTCAATTTGAATATTCTCATGCTTCCACTTTTCCACTCGGATTTGCACGCTTTTTCCATAAAATACGGAGCACCTCTGGAATTCCGGCTTCCACCAGGAGCGTACTGCCCCACAGACGGATACTTATGGAGCGAATGCAACGAGCCAGCCTACGGCTTGCCTCTCTGTGAGGAGGGGGTTGACGAGTTGCCACCCACCGGGATGCTGGACGGCAGCTAGAGGGGCCTGATGGTGTATCCGTAGGTAGACCCTTTGCGGCTAGGTCAGCGGCTTCATATTGATCGTAATACGGCCGCGTTATGTTCTGTTTGCTGCACTATGACCGCAGTCATTCGTCGTCCCATTCTCCTCGTGATTGAAGGATTTCTTCCCATAATCTAGAGTGCAAGGCCGATTCAGGGAGCAATCATTAGTATAAACTCCAACGGTCCATCACAAGCGAACAGCAAACCAAGAGCACCGAAGGCAACATGCGGAAGAGAGGTTAGGTGTTAACCCCAGTGAGTCATTCCATAGAAGATGTCATGCTCCAGCAGAATTCTTGCTCAGTTGGGATCCCGCTGGCATCGAGTGAGGGCCATCGCTGGACTTCGGTCATTTCGCATCTCCCACATTTCATCTCCATCGCAGAACCAACCACATGAGCGTCCTATCATCACCCATTCCCGTTTCCGAAAGTTCATCAGCATAATCACCAAGCCGTTGGGCCATCACGGCTCACCTCTCTTTGAGCATCTGCTCTGGGAGTAACCCAATCATCCGGATTGTCTCGTATTCTCTCTCATTAAGGAACACGCCAAACAGGGCATTTGGGTGAGTGAGTAGCTATAATTTTCCTGAAACCCACTGTCCGTCATATTTGGCCATCAGAACTTTCGACGTCGATGACGATGTTTTATTGTGAGATCCATCAGACTCAGCGCAAAGAAACAACACTGGGGCCGGTAGACATGTTGATTGATGTTTGCGAATTCTATCGCTCAAGTTGGTGCTCAATGACACAGGTAGTTGCAACATCATATCTGAAATTCTTCTGATGTCTGAAGTCTTTCAAAGATGCGCAAGTATCTCCCAACCCACATCGTGCATGTTGAGCCATATTGTAAGGGACATCAGATTGTGCTGTCGAATTATATTCTTCGGCAATGACGTGAAACAACAACATTAGAAATTTACCCCCACCATGACAGTGTCAGCTTTGCCATCGTGAAGCGGGCGCTCACGTTCGTCAATGGGGACAGTAAATGAAAAAACACAGGCAATAGGGAAAGAGACCGATAAAATAGGACAATAAGTGGCAACACGACCGAAGGCATATTTGAGATCGGGAGCATTAGGGCCAGCAGGATTCGAGGTCTGAGATGTTCAGGCTGCACGCCATCACGCCAGTCAAGAATTCTACCCTCTGCAATCATTCTTTTTGGCATTCCTCCAGTTATCCCGGTTTGGCTATACCCGTTGGAGGATGACCTGGTCATTTCTCTTGCGGGAGCCGAGACGAGAGGCGAGTATCCATGTTCAAATCAAAAGAAACGACATTTCAGGCGGCAATACCAGGAGCGTCGGCCGTAGCAGCAAGAGCCGGAGTCTTTCCCTTGGCGGCTTCCTTTTTAGGCGGCTTCCTCCACTTTCTTCTTCCGCCGGGCCATCCGTTCATTCAATGATATGATATATAAGCCCGGGAATGAGCTTTCATATAACAATCCAGGGCGTGGGAAGCAGTCCGTCTTGGTGTCGCAAGTCACGGATTTGAGTGACTATACTGACGACCTAGCGGTTTTTACTGGTGGCTCAGAGCATGCAAGGCAATGCTCGAAGCGGATAATCTGTACAAGTGCATGTTAGAAAAGTCCCCAAAATGAAAATCGCGAAACTTACTAATGTTTTCAGCTCTTTTGGGGGCTTGTGAACCCTTTCAGCTTGTGAGGCGAGAACGATTCTAACTCTTGGGGCTTCTCCAGATTTGACCTCGGGGGAAACAAAACGTGAGACTGTTCGAGAATCGATTGCAAACTCGCAAGCTGCATAGTTCTCTCACATCTGGGAGTTCTGTTATTTGGCAGTCCCGAGTTCGTATACTGCATCGTATCAATCGAAGCGGATCATAGGTGCTATGACGAATTTGAATAACATCATTGTCCAAGATGCCGTCACCGAAACTGTGGTTGAGACATTGAGACTAGCACAAAAGCCAATGGCACTTTGTGTATTGATGAGCTTTATCTGCTATGCGTTGCGTTGGCTAATGAGGTGGGATCACTAACAGGATCTCGATGTCGGTGCTTCCATCTGCGAGGGCCAATTAATCGAAGACGATATACATGATATCAGTGGGCGTCACTTGGAGAATTGTCTTGCTACCGTTGGACAAGATCCGAAGGTCGTCAATAAATGACATAGTGACGATGATGAAGTTGGAGGACGAATTCTGCAAGTCGAACATCGAATGCACAATTCCAATAGCCAGGGGAGGCGTTGGTGCCATTCCGGAGGGAGCATGTGCTCGATGGAACCGGACGTGAGACGATGGATAAGAATTGTACCGGCTCTTTCAAGCAGGAGATATTATTCAACATGGCAGGTCCGGTTTGGGTTCAATCACACACTGCATCCTAGTGTCTTTCGGAGTTGAAAGGATGGTACTAATCGGATAGACGAACCTTCAGAGCCCGAGAACGTTGTATCCAGCGAAATGAAATGCATGTAGAACGGAATCCTCCAGTTGATAGTGATGAAGCTCAGATCGTAGACATGATCTCGTTGGGCACGTGTCAGGGCTTTCAAGTTTCTCGGATAGGAGTGCCAAATACCAACCGTACAGAGAAGGTGGATATCAAGCTCCTGGACTTGCTGAAAGGCAAGTTATTATCACCTCGACACATCTCGGTTTTCATTGTGGCCCAAGATTTTTTTTTTCGGAAGTCTGGACAGAGGTGCACGAAAAGAAGGAAGAGTATGATACGAGAAGGTGACGAGCTAGTATGGTTCAAGGCTGAGGCAACCGAGGTCGAAGTGTCGTTTGTTGGTGTTGGTGCCTGGCAACTGTGTATCTAATAGGGAGTTAAAACGACCGCAATCATCAGATTGACAAAAGAACTTACCACTCACAGTTCATGTGCCTGTCTACATGGGTCTTGGCTCGTCCCCCCTGTAGACTGAACAGCTGTGACAGAGCTGCTGGAGGAATTTGGTTTGGGGCATTCGACATGACTTCAAGACACTGGCCTTTTTGTTCTTGCGTTGCGGTTGCCACGAATAAGGTATCCAACACAGTAGTTGCTCCATCCATGGATACCTTAGATAGTTGTTCTGATGCTCAGGGCACACCCATTATGTGTCAAAAAAAACTCAAGTGTACACATTATAAGTGATTACAGGAGGTGCTAAGCTCTGGGAATAGGGGAGGGGAAATTCAAGAAGAAGATGGAGAGATGGAGGGGGAGAGGTGGGGGAATAGGTAGAAATATGGGAAAGAGTAGATTTGGAGAGCAGAGGAAGGAAAAGGAATAGGAAGGGAGAAAGAAAGCTTCTAGTCCCACTATGAAGATGCCTATTTGAGCCTCTAATGTTTGAACGCGGACTGGTTAGCCTAAAAAGTACATATATCTGTGGGAAATGCATTATTCTATAGCGCCAATATGTTTGTGCCCTCTATGTAAACAAAGAGTCAACATCGTAGTTTCAGACTTGAAATTTCCACCGGTTACTACAAACGGACTTCGTGATCATACAAACGAAAATATTCTATTCGATTTGCTGTTTGAACATCCCTATCTACTCCATCTTAGAATAATCCAAGCTCTTTCATTATCATCATCATCCATATACCCTCAGTTCTTAATTCTATAAATACCCGAACCTTATTGTCACGCCATGGGCAACAGGCCCTTGGAAGCAAACACCCAACCCCGCGGCCACAAGTCCCAGGTACCAGCAACCAGCCGTACCCAAAGCCAAGGTACAAACAACTAGCGTACCCAGTCGGTACCCTGGGACCGACTACTATAACACCAGGGTATCGGGACCGAATCCGTCAGCTCACACAGAATCCGAAGCAAAAAACGTCCGAACATCGGAAAATAATGCCCATGCATAAATGCATATACACATCAGGATGTGCCGCAAATAAGCGGGGAGATCTACATCTGCAAATATGTTGTACAAGTACCTGAACGCGGTGTTACAGAGGAGTCAGATGACTCCCACAGTGTGTACCACGGTGTTAGGGATCTCTAGGCAGATCTGAAAGTTAGTGGGAGCTGGTGTGCACACTGCATATTGACTCAATGCCCTAGATGTAGAGGGGACAGGTGCATATCAGTTGCTGGGGAGAGGTCCAATTAGATTTGGGGAATGGCATGGGTATGGATTAGAAAATGCAAGCGCTTTGTCCGTTTCGTCCGGTCTGGAATTCACATGTGAATTATTCTCAGCCTCTTGGTACTTCTTGTACTATACGGAGTATGCACATATGGGTTGATGTCTGGGAAGGATAAGGTGGATGATGAGTACATGTTTACTAACTACATGTGTATCTCACTACTCCATAGCCTTCGGTGATAGTGAATCACGCAAAATATATTACCCAATTTGGGTTTAGCGCTTCTGTGCGCTACTATTGCCGTGCGTGTTTCTATAGAATACATAGTACTACCATTAGAATACCCGTATTCCGGTTCTTAGTTTCTCATAGATGGTAGTTCAGGTATCTACATATTTCTACTGCTGGTTTTGATTCAGGCTCCCAGGACAAAATGAGGCTTGTTATTCTTGTTTATACGTCTGCGTATCCCTCTCGCTTTTCATGAAAAAAAAACATCTCAGTATTCACATCATGCATTCCGATGTGTCTGTTTCTCGTTACTCCTGATATATGAGTTCATGCGTATGCCACTCAGATTCTTTTCCAATAACATACCTGACATCCCGACGATGGCTCTCAACGGGTGATAGATCAGGACGATAGCTAGCTGATGGCCAGCCTTTTTTGGACGCGGCAATTTAACTTCTAGGCTTTTTGCTCTCTGAAACTACGATATTCCTGGAATTGTCTTCGCGGCAAATACGACAACTCAGCGGGGCAAACCAGATGAAGAGAATGATCTGGAAAGATCTGGAGATATATATCTTCTTCAAAGATACTGATACACTACCTTCGCCAACGAAGAAAGCCCAAGACAATGCCCCACCAATTTAAATGGGCTATTACAGACAGAGATTGCACATCGGTGGAATATTCAACGCGAGATAGCTTTAAATAAGAAAATAGAGGAAGTTGCCAAGGAAGGTATGGAAGGTATCGACATGACTATTGTTTAAGGCTTATAGGAGGGCTTGTTAACACTTTCGACGGAAAATTAGACCTTAGAACGACGTTGGTGGCAGATTAGGTCTTCATTTATGGACAGCCGGCTGACTAGAGGTATCGAATTCTAGCGTTCACAGCCAAGATGGTATATGCATTGAGAACTTCGGAAGACTGCGTTGGGAGGTGAGGCTATTCTCATCGCCAATCACAACGAAATGTTGAAGTTGGTCATTGCACCGTGGAGTGTTCTTGTTGCGAGAAGCCCGGGGGTTTGCACTTCACACAGAAAATCCCAGATCCAGGATTCCAACAAGCTTGATTACAACGGTCCACATGCATGGTATTACAATTAAATCAAGCCGCTGCTCCACTGGGATTGACAGCTGATAGTTACGAGAACCCTTTAGATCTCATCGTTGACTTGCCACCAAGATATACACCTCCCTCTGAGAAATCACGAGGAAGCAACTAGAAGAACCATTTACGAGGATCTTCCTGTCCAAGAGTAAGAGCCGGCCAACTTTTTCAGATAGTCATGTTTGCTGCTACTCTGTTCTCAGTTTTGTGTCGCTGTTGTTACTTGTTAGCTTATGATCTATGGATGTTTCTGAGTGAAGCACACTAGTGTGACTATTTGATCCACATTCAGGCAGGACGACGAGCTATCCATAGATACTATGGTACTAAGAAGCAATAGAGAAAGGAAGTGGAACTGGAAGGTTGAAGAGAGATATACCTATCATCATTGCTAAGATCGTAGGGAATTCGCTAACTATATATTCCTCCACACTAATACATTCTGGAGTACTCCGGTACCTCGTAAATATTAGAAAACGCAAAAGCCACGCACAATCGCCTTTTCACCGTCGCACCGACTTACTCGTACTGCTACAGGTATAATACGAGACAATAAAAATAGTACATAATCTATTATTATACTTTGTCGTAATATTTAATTCATGTGGTCATATTATAAGGCGGCTCCTACGTGTCCCCCCAGGTACGCATCCCGACACATAATCAGGTACAATTTACATGGATGGTCCCGGTACGAGATGCAGAGCATGTCCTATGATTGGACTGGTCAATAAATAATCAGCACCGCCGGGGCATGATCAATGACCAGTCAAATAAGCAGACCGCTAAAAAGGCAAATGGATCGTTTCTCCAGGGGCGGGGAAAAAAGGAAAAAAAAACAGGTAGAAATGTGCATACCAATAACAAAGAAAATACCCCTGGAAGGTGTGGAAGCTATGGAAGTTTGGAGATCAAGTCAAGACGTCAGCATATCTGATCAGCTCCTATAATTCAGGTTTTATCGATAAGCCCTGCAGTTTGGTACCTGGCTCTACTTGGCCGTGCACCTCCCTGCCCAGATGCTAGCCTTAGTGGCGTCCTGCAGATGTACCTACAGGTACCCGGAGTCTGGGATTTCCCCCTCTTTAGCGATGATCCCATGCTATTTATTTGACCCCCACATGGGTGAGATATTGTATTTCTCCGTCTGTATGGAACTTTTCCCGTGGGAGACGTCAACTAAACTGTCGATCATTTAACTAACGCCAGGAGCCCCATCTTCACTCATTTCATCTATAGTACCTTTTCATATCCCCGCATCATATCTCGTAAACTATATATACGTAATGTAGATGAATATGCCAAGGAGAGGGACCATGTCTCCAGAGAATAGTGTATATCGCCTCTTTTCTCCCCACCAATCGTGTCTGGTGGATCGTAACCAAACCTCCACGGGGGCCGATCTAGGGCCGATCTGGGGGCAATGCACACGGTAAGTTTGATTTGGCAATATAGCTCAAACCCTAGGGGATAGGAACATCATTCACATCGGCCGTGGCGTCACATCTTTCCGATGAGGTATTTGACACCAAGTCAAATAAAGTACATTAAAGTACATCAGAACCAAGGATCTGTGGATGTACAGCATTGGGAGTTGCCGTTTGCAGACTCGAGGGAAGTGGGGGAAAGTTTAGTTGGGAC
The DNA here is from genome assembly GCA_028974015.1 of Penicillium cf. griseofulvum. NCBI lineage: Eukaryota > Fungi > Ascomycota > Eurotiomycetes > Eurotiales > Aspergillaceae > Penicillium > Penicillium cf. griseofulvum. Next base: position 2,264,144 of record JAPQKP010000005.1, read on the forward strand.
GCAGGCACGATGGGCCAACGGGCTTAGCCCCAGGGGGGTTTGAAAGTTTCAGGAGTTGCCTGAATGCGGTTCAAACGGAGCTCTCGGATTAAGGTGACGAGTTCTTTTTATTGTTTGGTTCTTAGGAGTAAATTTAGTTTATCGAAAGAGGTAAAGACTATTAATGTCCTAGGTTGTATATTGTAGAATTGTATACTCCGTACAAAAAGATCTCTTATCCATACCCCCCCGCAGTATCTATCTAAAATTATTATGGGGCTCGGACCAACTCTGTGAGCCTTCATGAGAGGGCTCGAGCAAATATTGAAGACTTCGGGACCGCTCGGAACTCCCATACCGCGTAACCATTCTCTTAGAAGAGTATGACGAGATGCGATACATCCACGCGAATGCAAGGGGGTTGGTTTTGGGGGGGGGGAGGGTGGTTAATGGGTCTGGAGTATAGGTTAACCCTAAGATCTCCACCAAAAGAGTCTCGACCTTTTACTCCCCAAGAACCAAACCTATCGAGGCTTGGCAGTGCCTATTTCCAGGGTCTTGGGAAGATGGTTAACGTCAAGGATCCCAGTTTGGATTGTATAGCCTATAATTATACATAATATATCTTCAAAGGACTAGGTCTAGACTTCGAGTAAAAGCTTCTAGTCCAAGTCACTGAATCATGGAGGTGCCTGGTGCCTTTTCAAAATGGAGACACGCGGATATCTGGTGAAACACTTAGTGATTCGCATCGGTAGCCCCGGAAGGTCTTTGAGTTCCTGTTGAGTTCCTGTTTGCCCCTCGCTTCCGATAAGCCTCTTCTTCTCATCGTCACCATTCTTTCTTTTTTATATATACTGCATATATACTGACATCTTTTTCTCTTTTACCCTTTTTTTTCTCCTTTCCGGCTGGTCGGATATCTATCTATATATACATTTTTTTTTTCCTCTGGAAGTCAGAGATGATCGCGATCAGCTAACGACCTTCCCTTTTTTCTTCTATTTCTTACATTCTTGACTTCTCCCCGCCCTTGCGTTTGAGAATCCTAGTACACATTCTATTTCCACCCCTCTTTTCTCTTTCTCTTCAAAGTAAGCGCACTTTCAAATCGTACGTGAGCCTTTTCCGACTCTGTTTTCCTCTCGTTTTCCTTCTTTTTTTCCACTCTAGTAGTGTCAAGGTTACTAAGTTTGCGCAAATGTTCACAGTCAATCCGGCACAGACTCCGCGTCTTGATCTCCGACTTTTCCGTAGCGCTGCGGTTTTTACGACATAGAGATATATAGAACCCCTAACTGGTTCTGGGGTGATTATTCCGATCGGATTGTCGGCTTCGCGACTGGTGGTCAGGAACATTCGCTCCCCGGAGACCTGACATCACTCCCGCCTCCCACCCTCTTACGTCGCCATGGCTTCCTTTCTTACTGTCAACAACTCGGCCCCTGAAGACCACGCGATGGACGGAGCAGCTACACCCCGTGCGACCCCAAATGGTGTGCCGGCCACCGACGTTTCTTCAACGGAGCAGTTTCCGGACGGAGTTTCACACCACAGCCGTGGTAGCGACGCTTCATCCCGCACAACCTTAACCCACGTTCGAACTCCATCAACGTCTGACGAACATATGCACAATTCCGAGGGAGAACAAGACGATTCCGATCATGATCAAAATGTTGGGGGTAACGCACCACCTTCGAAAAAGAAGAAAGGTCAACGATTCTTCTGCACATCTTTCCCTCCTTGCAATCTGAGTTTCACACGGAGCGAACATCTGGCTCGCCATATTCGAAAACACACCGGCGAACGTCCCTTCCAGTGCCACTGCTCTCGGCGGTTTTCCCGACTCGACAACCTCCGCCAGCATGCTCAAACGGTCCATGTCAACGAGGAAATTCCCGGGGATTCGCTGGCGGCCACGGGCACACGGTTCCAGCGTCAGGTCCGTACAGATCGTGTGCGGCCACCAGGCCGGGCGCGGGCAGGCACCGGAGGCAGTGTTGGCGGTCACACCCGAGGTCATAGCAGGAACTTGTCAACTTCGAGCATTGCGTCCACCGCTTCGACATTCAGCCAACCCCCAGAACTTCGACGGCGCCCTCCGCCTCTGATCATGGCCAACGACCCCGCAGCTCGATCCCGACTGGCAATGGATTCCACGGGAGAACCTCCGAGCACACCCCCAGCCCAGATCCGTGGCGTTCCTGGTCCCTCGACAGCTGGGTCACCATACACCACCAATATGTTTGCTGCTACTGGTGGAAGCCCCCAATTTGCCTCGCCCATGGCCGGCACGACACACGGGTTCTGGGAAGGAAAGACCGCCGCCCGTCGTCTTTCCGTGCCAACGAGCAGCAACCCTTTCCTCGCGCAGCATGGCAACACATATCCTCCGGTATATCACACCCCCGCCGGCGCATCTTATCCAAACGCCTCTGGTGTATTCGCAAGCCCCACCAGCACACATTATTCAGTATCTCGTGATGAGGCCACTTTAAGCGCGGCTGAGGCGGAGATGCGGAGAAGGACGTGGCACCCTTCGTCACACACAGGGTTTTCACGTCCTGGAACTAGTGGACTGAACCAATATCATACACCTGACAATGTCCCAGCCTCATTCGGCGCGAACGGTTCGACCGAGCATCCGCCCCGACTCCCTGGGATTGAAAGTTTCGACAAAGTAGTCCAACGGCCGATGACCCCTCCCACTCGGAAAGCCAGTCCAATGCAGCTTGATGGGCACCATCGTCCACAGAACTCAGGCTTTGGATCTGGGTTCAATTACACACAGCCAGCCCACCGTCCACAACCTCCCATCTCCGGCCCTGGTCACCGACGAGGCCATGTATCCTGGGATATGTCTTTGCATCATAACCTAACCGGGCTGGATATCCGAGACCGACGTCCATCCACTGCATCCGCTTCTCAATGGAGTCAACAAACACTCGCGGAACTCCAAAGTGTCTCTTCCCGCCCATCGTCATCTTACCAGCCTGCATTCGGCCCAACGGCCGAAAGAAGCCCCGAAGAGTATCGGGGACATCGCCCAAGCCTTTCAACGGGGAGCCGCACGCGGACTTCTCCTGAGGATTCTAGTAGCAGCGAGGGTGTCCACACCCCATCCACCGCATCGCTTGATTACCATCCCGCGATTGTGCACAGTAGCGGATATATCGAATCTAATGACTCCTCGCTGCCTTCCGACCACCCTCCACCGGTAGGAACTCCTGTTCGAACGGACGGTTATCGCCCCGGTTACTAATCCCGTCATAGATCTGTGGCCGTCAATCCTCCCACGCGGACGGCTACGAAGCCCATAACGACCGAGAGCCCAGGTCAGACGTCTTCTCAGACTCTCCTGCCCGAAATTCGGGCATGGGTCGCCTGGAGGCTCTTGTCGCCGTCGCTACGAGCGAGAACAAAGGAGCAACCAAGCTATTCCTGTAAATTGTCTGGACAAACCCATTCCACGCCATTCCACATATGAAAGTCATCTTCACTTCCTGCAACTAGCTGGAGGGCGAACATCATATAGTTGGCATTCCACCTCCCGTTTATCTCACACACTCTCCAAGCTACATCAACCACAATTAACCACTCTTTCCGCCCACTTTACTTCCAACATTCAGGCCATTGGCTTTTCTCGGCTTTTCCAACTCTTTTCTATTTCTCTCTATATATTTCGGGGATTCTCATACTTGCTATCTTATGATAGTGGAGCCCTTGATGAACTGACGACCTTGATGACGACTGATACACGACCGGGAAACATAGCCCATCTTTCTTTTACTTGTGTTCGGGAGTCTTTATGTTTGTGTTTATGAACCTTTTTTTCCTTGGACAGTTCTGGATGGCAATCTTTTTCGGATGAGTCCTTAGTCCTGAGCTGCATGTCCTGGCGTTCGTAAGGGAAGTTTTGTATGGATGGAGTCATGTGCATGACGATACCCTGTCTATCGATCATTTGGTTCCTCTTTCATTTTTGGTCTGCGGTTTGACTTAAGTGTTGCATTTCACTCTCCGCCTTGTACATGCGCTCATCTCTCTATTTCGAGTCTCTTCCCTCTCCCTCCCTCTCTCTCTCTCTCTACCTCATTATCTCGCCTTCTCGTTTCGTTTTGTGTCTTACTATATTTTTTTGGGATGGATCAGGTCTGATGCTTTAACGGACTACAATTATGAGGACTTTTGATATGTTATGATATGAATATGACTGCAATGCATCGATACGGCCTTTTTCTTAGTCACAAGTTGTCATGTACAAATATATGAAGAAACATAAGAGATATGCAAACGTTAGAGGGGCTGATGGAGTTGAGCTCAAGTAAAAATGCGGAGTTCAAGATCGGAGCCTACTACTACCATAGCATAGTAAGTAATATATAGATTTAACTTATATTACATGTGGATTATAAGAGATAGAACCGGATGAGGAATGAGCGATGACTTGCAGGTGACGTCGACGGGAAGTTTAGGTTTCCGGGGCTGGGCCCTTGGTCTCCACTTGCAACCCTGCGTTTCTATGAACTCTTGACAATTGTAGACATTTATAAGAGAGATTAAGAAATAATTAACAATACAAAACTTTACGGCAAATCAATAGCTCAAATGTGACACAGCATTTGGAAGAGTTTAAAAAAAAGAAAGAAAATAAAAGGGTAGAGGCAAGTTCTAGTACGGAGCACTCTGTACATGCAAGCTAGGAGCAAGACGTCATAGTCGTCTGTCTTCCAAGGTTATTTCCCCAGTCTTGAGAATTACCTATAAAACCAGGGATACTCCGACCCGCCATCTCCGGCATTTACTTCAATTACACTCTCTACATACTCCCCTCCCACCACTACACCACACACCATGACAAAGAGCCGCGTTCCATTGATCCTGGGTCTCGCTGCGGCGGGCGCAGGCGGATACTACCTTTATTCTGCGGGTGGCAGTCCCTCAGCAGCGAAGCACCAAATGAAGAGTACGTGCTCTGACAAATTCCCCCCAATGCTATTGAACTGTCTCGGGACATGAAGCTGACTCCTCTCCCCCACTCCAGTCGACGCCGAAAAGGCACGTGAGAAGCTTCCAGGCACAAACCACGCTGAGAAGCGTGGCAAGGAGTTCGGCAAGGAAGCCGGTGCCAATATTGATGATGCTGTAAGTTCTGTTCTGTCCTTGGTGTCGCTTCAAGCATCCGTCCTCAATACTCGATACTCGCCCCACGAACCACAACCGGAGATAATGTGACATGTCATACTAACTATCCAATTCTAGATCGCCAGAACCCGTGCTGAAGTCCAGGAGGGCAAGGACAAGCTTGATGATCTCCGCAATGAAGCAAAGAACAAGTTCAATGCTAGCCGGGAGAAGGTCAACAACAGTGTTGATCAGATCGATCGCGATGTGGAGCAAAAGGCTGCTGAAGCCAAGGGGGCCGTCTCTGGCTGGCTCGGTGGCAAGAAATAAACTATTTTCGCCCTTGAGTCTCTATGATTTAATGTTATGATTATACTACGACGCTGGTCGGTTCGAGAATATCACGAAGAATTCCATGTCTATAAAACTTACGCGTGTTTCGTTGAAAATGCCATTGTAGTTGGAGTTCGTGCATGCCGGCGCGACATGAAACGAGTACTCCGTGTTTTTTGTCATCCAACTTTCTTGATAGTAAAGGCAGATTTGGAATAGATGCTCTGCCATGCATTAGCACCGGACATCTCATGCGCCCAAAGAAATGTCTAGGTGCTGAGCTTGGGCACAGTGACATTCCAATGTAGGAGTATTACCGTAGTGATGAAAATAGGCTTGGAACTCTGCCATATTTTATAGTTATAGATTTTTTTTCTGGAATTTATTACATTAAGATATTACATCAAGACTTCTCTCTCCATCTTCGAAGTTTTGTAGTCCGTACGGAGTACTCGAATTGAAGTTCTTATAGTTCCGCTCACGCGTTGCCATTTAACCCGAAAAGGCTAGTGCGGTTTCTTCAACGCGCGCCCTCGAACGCGTCTTGTCCCTTGTCCCTTCTCTGACATCTCCCACTTCCTATTTTCCACTTTCAGCGCTTTCCCACATCTTGTTCGTTTTAATATCTCGGTATCTCTTACCTCGTCTATTATAATACAGTTGTATCCATTGCCCTTTCTTCATTTATCATCCCTCGACCAGCAAAAAATTTTCAACAGCCGCGATGCCGCGCACTTCCCGGTCAAGCTGCGTTGCCCAGCCAGCCATTCAAGCCTTCACTCGGGCAACCAAAGCCGGCATCACCCCGCAACTACCTGCAAAGAAGATCACATCTCTTCCGGTCTCGCCTTCCAAGAAACGCAAACTGCAGGAGCTCGAAAACTTCGACAACGGTAGCAGACAGACGCAAATTGAGGAGGAAGGCACGCCCTCGAAAACTTTGCGACTGAACGAATTGTCTGTTTCCTCACTACAAAGCGGCCACTATGTTTCGCCCAAGAAAGCTTCGCCCGCGAAGACCCCAATTCGGACCCCGAGTCGACGGGTTGCCCCTGTCAAGAACGCGCCTTCGACACCCGCGACTCCTTCAAAGCAACGAACCCTGAACTTCGAGAAGGTTATTCCAGTGCACGAGGAAACACCGGCAATCGAGCGGCCTGCATTCTTCAACGATATTCTGAACCTTCACTCCTCCTTTGTGCAAGCTTTCTCAATTCACATGGCACACAATGGCGCAAATACCCCTGCGGATCTCCGAGAATTCCTTGGCAGCGTGACCCGCCTCTGGAATAAGCGCAAGGTGCAGATAAAGGACTTGCAGCGTCTTGTGTGGGTCTGGGAACAGAGTTCGAAAGCGAAACACGTTTCATATCGTCTGGCAAATTATGGACTCGGCAAAATCTGCATGGAGCGTACCGTGCAGGTCAACGTGCAGCCTCCAGCCTTGCAAGACTCTTTCGAAGAAACATTGGACTTGCTGTGGGAGAAGGCCCCAGAGGCACTTCGGGATGCCAGTGAGGAAGACCAAGCAACTCTGTTCATCGAGTCTCTCGGTCTCTCCACAATCCACGAGTCGCTCACCCCTTTCACTGTTTTCCAGAAAGGCCAGCAACGACTCCAGGATCTGAAGGGCGGTCTGCTCCGCTTGAACGCTGAGAGAACTCGCTCAGAGTCAGCAGAGACAACTCCCCTGCAGCGGACGGCAACGACCAGCCGCCGCCAGGGCCTGCTGGATCGCATTAAGAATAAGGAGCTACGCCAGTCCAAGCTTCCTCCCCCGCCAGCCAAGAAAGAGCTCGTGCGACGTGCAGCCGCCGATCGAGTTGAAGAGGTAGCTGGGGTTCTGGCCCTGTTGCGTCCCGCTGGGTATGTGGGCAATGGCATCAAGGCCATGCTTGCCGCCCAACGCAAACCCTTCAAGCTCGATGTGATGATCGAGCATGTCCGTGACTCAGTCCGCAGTGAGTTTCCCCGTGAGGAAGTGGAGATGTGTCTTGAGATTCTGTCGGATAAAAAGGTGGCTGGTGACTGGATCAGTATTGTTACTGTCGGCCAGATGAAGTCAGTCGTGTTGAAGTCTTGCAAAGATGTCTCTGCCAAAGACATCGGGGCAAGAGCCGCCCTGCTGAGGGCTGACTGGGAGAAGTCTGCCTCTTGTGTGCTGACTCCTCTCTTGTGATTTACGTTTTTTTGGCGTGTTCTTTTTGTTTTTCATTGTTGGATACCTCACACCCGCAGAGCTGTTTGACTCGCGGTCTTGCATCAGCGCTCGATACCCTGTACTTTACCATATGTTTTTTTTTAGCATTGAACGCTACCTTAGGTAGCACTTAGCAATTAGGTCCTCGGACACCCAATATAATACCACAAGCAAATTCCCTAAAAATGAATATTCAATGAAGTTCAAGGCCACCTTAAAGATATCTAAACAAGCATTAGAATAGTTCCCCCACAAGAACAGTTGTCGTATGCAGCTTTGTCAAGTCTCTGGTAGTTTTTTTGGTAGTCTTCTACAATATTTCCTTAGACGTACCTTTTTTCTATCGATTTCTTCCCTTCATTAGTGCTATAGCTAGAAAGGTAAGAAGAATGAGCCCCAACATATAGAACATACTAAATATGCTTAAAAGATGCAAAACGAGTTCTCCATGTATAGCATTTGACTAAACACTAAACGTTGAGTAATACGGAGATCCTGGACACTTAACGCGCGACGCGTGCACGGACCACGCGAGTTCAGCGCGTCGAGTTGGACTCGTCCAAACCACCTTGATACCTTTGCATTGTCCTTTGCTGCTTTTCTTTTCACACCGACACCATGTCTTCCCGACCTGACTTAAAGGTATGATTGAGATATCGAATATTCCCTAAACCTACCAATAGAACAACATCCATTAACTCAAACACTCAGGTCGACGACGAAGTCGGCTTCATTGGCTTCTACCGTGGCCTCCCTACACCCGATAATAATGAAACTATCCGCGTGTTCGACCGAGGTGACTGGTACTCCTCGCACGGTGCCGACGCCGAATTCATCGCACGCACAGTCTACAAAACAACCTCCGTGCTGCGCAATCTAGGCCGCAGCGAAACAGGCGGCCTCCCCTCGGTCACGATGAGCGTCACAGTCTTCCGAAACTTCCTCCGCGAAGCCCTCTTCCGGTTGAACAAGCGTGTTGAGATTTTCGCCTCGGCTGGCTCGGGCAAGAGCAACTGGAAGCTGGCGAAGCAAGCCAGTCCCGGTAACCTGCAAGACGTGGAAGAAGAGCTTGGCAGTGTGGGCGCGCTGTCAATGGATTCCGCGCCTATTATTCTCGCCGTGAAGATCTCCGCTCGCGCAACGGAAGCCCGGAATGTCGGCGTGTGCTTTGCTGATGCGAGCGTACGCGAGCTCGGCGTCAGCGAATTCCTCGATAACGACATCTACTCCAATCTCGAGTCCTTAGTTATCCAGCTCGGCGTGAAAGAGTGTCTTGTGACTATGGATGCGTCTCGTAAGGATGTCGAGCTGGCGAAGATCAGGGCTATCGCCGATAGCTGCGGTATTGCGATCTCTGAGAGACCTGTTGCCGACTTCGGTATTAAGGATATCGAGCAGGATCTTACGAGATTGTTGAGGGATGAGCGGTCTGCCGGTACTCTGCCTCAGACGGAGCTGAAACTAGCAATGGGGTCTGCGTCGGCGCTGATTAAGTATCTTAATGTCTTGACTGATCCTACGAACTTTGGCCAATATCAGCTCTACCAGCATGATCTGTCGCAGTATATGAAGCTTGATGCCTCAGCGCTCCGGGCGCTGAATCTTATGCCTGGTCCTCGGGACGGGGCTAAGAGTATGAGCTTGTTCGGTCTGCTGAATCACTGCAAGACGCCTGTTGGGAGCCGTTTGTTGGCGCAATGGCTGAAGCAGCCTTTGATGGATCTGGCTGCGATTGAGCAACGGCAGCAGTTGGTTGAGGCGTTTGTTGTTAATACTGAGCTGCGTCAGACTATGCAGGAGGAACATTTGCGTTCCATTCCGGATCTTTATCGGTTGGCTAAACGTTTCCAGCGGAAGCAGGCCAACTTGGAAGATGTTGTCAGAGCGTACCAGGTTGCCATTCGGCTGCCTGGGTTTGTGAGCGCGCTGAGTGACGTGATGGACGAACAGTACCAGACTCCTCTAGAGACAGAATACACGTCTAAGCTCCGTGGTTATTCCGACAGTTTGGCCATGCTTGAGGAGATGGTTGAAACAACGGTGGATCTTGCTGCTTTGGAGAATCACGAATTCATTATCAAGCCCGAGTTCGATGACGGATTGCGAGTCATCAGAAAGAAACTTGACAAACTACGATACGACATGGATATGGAACACCGCCGAGTTTCAAACGATTTGAAGCAAGACATGGAGAAAAAGCTCTTTATGGAGAATCACCGTGTGCACGGTTGGTGCTTCCGTCTCACTCGAAATGAGGCGGGTTGCATCCGCAATAAGAAAGAGTACCAAGAGTGTTCGACGCAGAAGAACGGCGTGTACTTCACCACATCCAACATGCAATCCCTTCGCCGAGAGCATGACCAACTGTCCTCAAACTACAACCGAACCCAGACCGGTCTGGTTAACGAGGTCGTCAACGTTGCCGCTTCGTACTGCCCAGTGTTGGAGCAACTAGCCGGCGTACTGGCACACCTCGATGTCATTGTGAGCTTTGCACATGCTTCGATGCATGCACCTTCAGGATACGTTCGCCCAAAGATGCACCCCCGGGGGACTGGAAACACCGTTCTGAAGGAAGCTCGGCATCCCTGCATGGAGATGCAGGATGATATCTCCTTCATTACGAATGATGTTTCTCTGATTCGCGATGAATCATCTTTCCTCATCATCACTGGTCCCAACATGGGCGGCAAATCTACATACATCAGACAGATCGGTGTGATTGCACTCATGGCACAGACTGGCTGCTTCGTCCCTTGTACCGAGGCCGAGCTGACCATTTTCGACTGCATTCTTGCTCGGGTTGGAGCTAGCGACTCGCAGCTTAAGGGTGTATCGACATTCATGGCAGAAATGCTTGAAACATCCAACATCCTCAAGTCCGCTACCTCGGAGTCCCTGATTATTATCGACGAACTCGGCCGCGGAACCAGCACATACGACGGCTTTGGTCTCGCATGGGCTATCTCAGAACACATTGTCACTGAGATCCGCTGCTTTGGCCTGTTCGCAACTCACTTCCACGAGCTCACTGCCTTGGCCGACAGGTATCAAAAAGCCGTCAAGAACCTGCACGTCGTGGCATTCATTGGAAACGGCAATGAAGGCGAGACTGAAGCTGAAACCGAGGAAAAGAAAAAGCGCCAAGTCACCCTTCTCTACCGTGTGGAGCCAGGAATCTGTGATCAGTCTTTCGGTATCCATGTTGCCGAGCTCGTGCGCTTCCCGGATAAGGTTGTCAACATGGCCCGTCAGAAGGCTGAGGAGCTTGAAGATTTTACCTCGACAACTGAAAATGGACAAGCACAGCTTCCTGCGCCCTCGCTTGACAAATACTCCCAGGAAGAGGTGGAGGAGGGCAGTGCACTCCTCAAGGGAATGCTGCTGAAATGGAAGGCGGCAACTGAGGGCAAGATGACGGCGGAGCAGAAGCGACAGGTCATGCGTGATCTGGCTCAGGCTGATGAAAAATTACAAGCAAATAAGGTGTTCCAGGGTATCAATGCTCTATAAAGATGTGAGCTATTCATGGGATTTGGCGTTCATGGAAGGCGTGGGATTGAAAAGGCATTGTTGTATACTCATAGTTTACATGTTAGGACGAATTAGAATCATATTTTCTACTATAACCTCTGCTGGACTTTCCTTATACATGCGTAAAGTAGCCGACAGGGTGTCGTTATACTCCATACATCCTAATGCGCAAGCCAGTCACGTGTAGGTCGGTCTAGACGATTGACGCGGGATTGGGGTGAAGCAACTTTATTCCAAAATCCAAGCGATCGTTCTGTTTAATTATCTCCGATTTGTTCTTTTTCAAGCTTAGACTTACAGCAAAACTTCTAATATTGGATCTGTGCTATTGCTGTACCCTTAAACCACTCTCGCCTCATCCAGCTATGCGCGCAAACTAAACGCGGACGGCCTGAACCACCTCGATTCATGCACCCCTTTTCCGTCCTCACTCTTGGGATCTTCGTCGCGGGCTATATTACCGCCAGGTGGGACCTTGTTACCCGTCTATACGAATTGGCCATCTTCGCCTGGGACCACGGTGTCGTGGTATGTCTTCCTACGGCCCTCACCTCGGCCATCGGTCCTTGGCCCCCGCTTGCGACTTGATGAGCTTGGTGCCAGCACACGGTTTATTTGCAACGTCGCTAATTTAATATATTTAGACACGGACTGCGAAGGGGTTTTTGTTTCTCTCTGTCTTCTTTTTCCTTCTCGTCCTGCCGATCAATCATCTCGCGTCTAAGGAGGGCGAATTGGTGAGCAACATCGGAACAACCAAAGCTTTGGGCAGCGGTTGAAAGATAAAGTGCTTGGTGCTGCGTTAGGAGTATTCGCTAACGGGGTATACAGCATCCACGCCACGTGAATCTCGGCGTCTCCGCGCGCGAACAGTTGCGCCGTCGAGGTTCGTTCTAAGACTCAGGTGGAGGATGACAATATGCTCATGAGCGATGGACTATTGCGGGTATTCTGGCCATATGACCTCCCGCGATCCTCGTCACCGGGTGTGATTGTCGGATGGCGGAACTCGGAGCTTGATTTGTTTGTGCTCACTGTGCTGGAAGATGTCGAGGTAGGTGGTTGCAATTGCCTCGTCTACCCGTTCGATATAAGCTGATCGGCCTTGTGATTGAATAGCCTCGGAATGTCGACAATGCCCTCCGGGCAGGTATCCTCTTTCGAAACAGCCCTCACCCGATTGTGCGCATCTTCACTCTCTGTGGACGCTCTCAGATGCATGTCCTCGGCTCGACCAACTCTCGCGAGTCTCCGACGTCTTTCAACCCTTCCCACCTTGAAGTGACTACAATTTCACCCCCGAAAGCCCCTCGCATCTTCTGCCCACCAGAGGCAAATCTGTCTGTCCAGGTTGTCATGTATCACCGCCCGCACCCAACACGCATGGAATATATGTCGCTCGATCCGATTTCGCTGGCTTTGGGTGATAAAGCGACCAAAACGGAAAGATGGGGCCCATCATCAGATAAGATCGAATCGGAGGAAGAAAGGGACAAGGCTGGGCCTAAGTTGTTGGTTGAGAAGCTCAAGCTTCATACGGTCGTCAAGCACATCCCATCACAGAAGGAACAAGCCCTCCCGCTCATTATCAACCAAGTCAATTGCGCCTATGAGATGGGGCAGCTCATGCAGAAGAACAGCCATTTGATTGGAATTCGTGCGAAGAGAAGTATGAGCGTCGGAGAACGTGTTGTGGAATCGGCGACAACCTTATGGGGATTTATTGTCCTCTGCATTGCTCACGTTTTCTGGCAATGGATTTGGCCTGTCGTCACCCGCATCTTTGTCGTCGGACTTGTATGCCACCGGTCTGTTGCAGAAATTGTCTTGCGAGTTCTCGAGTGGCGTGCTCGACCTGATGCTGCTGCTCTCAAGGATATCTCAGCAACAGCCCAACAGGTTGATATAAGGTTGCAGCAATTTTGCTACTGGCCGATTCAATATGTCAAGCTTCGGCAGAGAAAGGATAACTGGGAGAGTGTCACGACCAGTCATCCAGACTATATTCGGTTCTACAACAGTCTATGGCTTGTCGCTAACGATGTGATCATTGGGATTGCGTTGGGGTCCTACATTATTGACAACGCTAACTGGGTCGCTTCGCAAATCAATACTGTCTTAACTGGCTGGACAGTAGAGGGGCTACAGCGCACCATTTCCTGGCTAATGGACTGGCCAGCCGGCTTGAAACTCAACAATGAGCTTGCTGCGTTCCTCGGTGACTTGTTCCTATGGGTCATTGAAAACTGGGCAGCTTGCATTGCGAACCTTCAACCTTACCTTCCTGCTGTCATCTACATTGTTGGATGTTCAAGCTTTGCGGGAGCTAGTATGCCGATCGCTCTCTTCTCCGATCTACTTTCGATCCTGACAGTCCACATTTATTCCTTCTACATTGCCTCTGCTCGTATATTCAACTGGCAACTCACCATTATCATTTCCCTTTTCCATCTTTTCCGTGGAAAGAAACGCAACGTCCTCCGCAACCGAATCGATTCATGTGACTACGACCTCGACCAACTCCTCCTTGGCACTATCCTCTTCACAGTCCTATTCTTCCTGCTGCCTACAGTTATAGTGTTCTACCTGACCTTTGCCTCGGCCCGTATGTTAATCATTTCAATGAAGGCAGCGCTTGACACCTGCCTCGCATTCTTGAATCATTTCCCGCTCTTCGCATTGATGCTCCGCGTGAAAGACTCACGACGACTACCGGGAGGTATCCGATTCGAGCTTCGGAACGAACCAGCCAAGAGCCCAAAGGAAACGAACTCGTCTGCGATGGTTTCCTACATCCACCTCGAGGTATGTCTCCGTTTTTAACCAAAACATCGCATCAGAAATGCTGACACATATTTTAGTCTATTCCTCTCCCCCTACGTGCAATGTTCGACCAGTACTTCCAACTGGGGCACCGGCTCCGGAAACACTACCTCGCCCCTCGCGTCATCTTCTGCCTTATGACCGGCCGTTTTGTGCCACCTATCCACCGCCGCAACCTATATAGCATGCAGTACAGCATGCTACCTGCCCATCGGGCTGGTATGGCAGAGGTTTGGACATTGCTTACCCAACCCAAGAAGGGCAGCGGTGGGAGCAGCGGCTCTGGCTCTATGGGTGGAGGTATTGGATCCATGAGTAACCCGGTACCAAAGGTCCCGGCGAACTTCGGTCAGGGTGATCCTCGGAGACGGGGTCATCGATGATATCAATCCACCAACTCCTCTTGTAAATAATGTCAATAATGTTTTTATCCTAAATTAATATTCTAAAATTTTGCCCTACCAAAATAAAGTAGGGTCGATAAAGACACCTCCTGCGTAGAATAGAGATATCAATGTATTCAGTTGAAAGGTGGGATATGCTATATACACAGAACGATCTCCAAAAGCCCACACCGTTGAACTCCTGTCCACGAAATTACATAGTTTACACGGAAAATGCATGGCATCGCTGAAAAGAACAAATAGCCCCGACACAGGCTGCACCTATAATCCTCTGCGAGGAAGAGGGATCCAAAGAAGAGCTAGGCGTCTCTCTTCATGATTTTTTGAGAAATTCTGCATCTGTTTCGCCGCTGCTGCTCTTTCGGGCATCATCCACCATGGCGTCAATACCCCGTTCCTTGAGAACTTTCTGCAAGCATTATGATCCCTCTGTCAGACATATTGAACGACTCGAAATATATATAGATATATGGTGGATATAGCACAAGGCAGGACTCACGTTCAAGCACCCCTTGTAGTTCTTAAATAATGCTTCACAGTCATTAGATGTAGTGTTGCCGCGCAGATATTCTGTTTTGGAATTAGCTGATGCTATTTAGCCCTATGATCGAAGGGTATAAATGCATACTCTCGCTATACCACTTGAGGAAGCAAGTGTCATATTTCCTGGTAGATAGCTATATTAGCTTTTGTCGACATGTAGAAGCTGGGTATGTTCACTATAACTCACTCTTTGATATCGTTACATTCGGGTGCGATAGAAGCTGCCATATTGAGCGTGATAGGAGATTATTTATCAGATAATATCCCGCCGCTTTTGTACTCTTCCTCGAGATTTGAGTAATGTAAAGGAATGAGAGGAATGAATGCGGTGACGACTCGAAGATCGGCGGAAGTTCATACAAATCTCGCCACTCTGGGAAGGCGGTCAGGGCGGGCCTACCATTTCTCCATTGTCATTTTCTCGCCGCGACTTTTTTTCGGGATCTTGGACCTTCATGTCACTGCTATTCCGCGTTTCTTTCCCTCATTCTTCCTTCCGCCAGATCCAGTGAACTGGAGCTCTGCTAGTCATCATGGACTCTGCAGAATTTTCCCCGTTCCAGGACAAGTTGACCTCTGCTCTGGTGCAGGTAACTCGAACTGTCGGACAGCTCTCGTCGGAAGACCTGAACTTCCATCGCACCTCCAGCGCAGAGTTTTCCGAATCGCTAGATGAACAGAGCGCGCGCATCATTACGCTGACCTCCGCCGTTATCAAAGCTGCCACCGCCGGCACCGATGTCACGGGACCTACACTTCACGATGAGGATTCCGTCGAAGACAATTGGCGTGGCGTGGTGGATGTGATTGACTCGCTTTTGGAAAAGGCTGATGCCTGCTTGGATGAATTTACAGGCGTGATTAAGAAGCTCAGCCCCTCGCAGGAAGAACAGGCACCGATCAAGAGAACTCCCAACTTCCCAACTATTTACGATTATGGCCCCTCCAAGATTCCCAAGCCGCAATTGCTGTTCGATCACAAACCAGATAACACTGATATTGGCCCCTTCAAGCCTCTTCTGAAGACCAAGCCTCATGCGATTGTTCCGTTGGAGAAGTGCTTGAAGACGAAGAAGATCGAAGATAGAATTAGTTATCCTCACCCCTACGAGGTGGAGATTCTTGCTTCAGAGTACCCGAAATCAGTCTATCAGGTCTCCCCTCCGGTTGAGTACCTGCCCTTTGAGAGCACCACGGCTACTTTTGTTGATACTTTGGATGGAGTCAAGGAGATGCTTAAGGAGCTCAAGAAAGCGAAGGAAATCGCTATCGATTTGGAGCACCACGATGTGCACTCCTACCACGGTCTTGTCTCTTTGATGCAAATCAGCACCCGGGACAAGGATTGGGTTGTGGATACCTTGCAACCTTGGAGAGAAGATTTGCAGATGCTGAACGAGGTCTTCGCGGATCCAAAGATCTTGAAGGTCCTACACGGTTCCACTATGGATATTATCTGGCTGCAACGTGACCTAGGCCTGTATGTGGTTGGAATGTTCGATACTTTCCACGCTGCATCTGCATTGGGCTTCCCAAAGCGAAGCTTGAAGTTCCTGTTGAGCAAGTTCGTCAACTTCGAAGCTGATAAGCGGTATCAGACCGCTGATTGGCGGGCTCGCCCACTTCCACCGGCCATGTTCGATTATGCACGATCAGATACGCATTATCTTCTTTACATCTACGACCGCCTACGAAACGACCTGATCGATAACTCGACTGAAGAGGCCAGTCACATTGATTACGTTAATGAGCGGTCTAAACATGAAGCCCTGCAACGCTATGAACGTCCTGTTTACGATGCCGTCAATGGATACGGCCCTGGAGGCTGGTTCGATCTGTTGTGGCGCAATTCGGGCAACCTCCCCAAGGAGCAATTCGCCGTCTTCAAGGCTGTCCATCAATGGCGCGACGAAGTAGCGCGCGCTGAGGACGAGGGTTGGCAGTGCGTTTTCCCCAAGCACATGCTGTTCAAGCTTGCCACAATCATGCCGCTTGATATGGGATCTCTATTCCGAACCCTATCGCCTATGACTCCCATTACCAAAGAACGATCACACGATCTTTTGGAGGTTATCAAGCAAGCCAAGGTTGCCAGTATTGATGGTCCAGAATGGCGCGATGTGCCACCCCCGAAACACCTGGCAAAGGCTCTAGAGGCTGCCAGCACGGAAGCGGTTGATTTCCCCATTGCTGAACGCTACGAAACATCTCAATTTTGGGGTAACATCTTGGAAGCCAGGGAATCACCCCCTCCTCCAGCGTATGCGCTTGCCGCCGGCGCTGAAGCTCTGCGCCGTTCTCTTCCCCTGCCACCCATGCCGAAGACCGTCTCCGAAACCCGTGACCACCTCGGCACCGCAAAACAACTCGTTCCCGTCCCCGAGCCCACAACTGCTCCAGCTGCCCAGGAGCCAGAGGAGAAGAAGTACTTCACTGTCAAAGACCTCGGCGGTCCCCGCAAACGAAAGGTCACCCCAGTCAACAACCCGGAGCAAGCCCTATCCATCCCAGCCGACCTCGACGACACAAGCAACGAGCCCGACTCTACGCAAAAGAAGAGCAAGAAGTCCCGTAAGGAGAAGAAAGCCAAGAAAGCGAAATCTGACTCCAAGTCCAAGAGCGAGGCTCCCTTCGACTATGGCACTGCCGATGCGGTCCTCAACGCACCGTCTGCTGCTACGGTCGCCCACCCTCGCAAAAAGGCTTTCAACCCGTACACCAAAGCGATGGAAGCCCCCTCAGGCGCGCGAAAGATCAAACGGGAAACCCCCGGCAAGTCTCTTACGTTCCGCCAATAGACGGCTGGTCCGGAGTCAAAAAAAAAAAGCATTTACGAATGGGGTTTCGGTTGGTTCTTTTTCTTTCCTGTTTAGTTAGCATAGCGATACCCGTGCGTCAGTTGGAGGCTCTGGGATTCTACTTCTTGTATGTAACATGTATAGAATATCAGGTTCTTCTCGGCAATGAGATATAAAATGTGCCCAGTCTTGTCGATTATATTTATTTTTAGACTTTTTTTCCATTTCGGATCTCTTTGTACTCAATGATAAAAATAAAGTCCCGTTTGACTTTGAGCCCATCGAGTTTGGCAAGCGCGATAGTCGGAGATGAGACAATGTTTCACCTGGGACGAATTTACTTATCAGAATGGCCCCAAGTGCTGATATATATAATACACATAGAATAAATAGTCAAGGATGTTGAGAAGATCCATCACTATTGTAGTTTAGTCCCTGTGATCTAATGGCAACGCCTCTCTGCATTGACCATTCCCCGCTATACGAAAAGGGAAAATTTAAAAAAAATTTTAAAAAAAAGAAGAAGAAAGACAAATACAAAGTTCGAATAAACGGCAAGATACATAAGTACTTTGTAGGACAGTTCGACGGGATCTTCAACGGACCCTAAAGAGAGACAATGCGACGATCATATCCCCTTTAATGAGGAGAGTAACGAGTAACGAGTAACAATGCAAGATAACTGTGCATTGGAATAAATGGGTGGTTATTCAGGAATTTAATACGGAGTACAACATAGTGCAGTGCATACGCCATTGAAAGAACACATGCACCCATTGCCGATCCCTACTCTATCGTACTGATAGCAGCTGATGAAAATGGAGTTTAAAGAATTCCCATCCGAGCACGTATTAGCGGAAGCCCGGATCGCTTAACCTGGCCCTGGATGGCTAGCATACATTAAGTACACTTAGGGTTTTAGGATATGCAAGTAACCATAGAAGTGATGATACACAGGGGTTGGCAAGTGATCTACAGAGCTTTGGCGCGTTTCATAACGGACGGGATGGGATGCATATTGGCCCATGTGAATGATCGGATGAAAATGATATTTGACCATGAATGTATTCAGATAGTTATTCAGCCAATTCCTGTCTTCACTCCTGTTGACATGCTTTTAATCTTAAATGCAGGTCTATCGATGCATTTTCTCTATGCATCGATAAGGGGAAGTTTACCAGAATCGAACTCTCCCCACCGGCTCCACTTCAATTGCCCCTGAAAGCATAGACCAGGAATCTTGAACTTTTAACCAAAGTGTGGATTCAGTACCCCCCGCATAGTTTGCGATTTTATTGTGTTTGTATCCTCTATTCTGTGAAGGATTTGGGATATTTGAGATTTGAGATTAAATATATCAAAGTTTGGTCCCAGTCCATTGGTAACCATTCCACTGCAACCGGGGACGTGTAGATTAAAATATTAAACTTGGATGCGGAGGATAGGGTGAGACAATATGCACATCAGTATGGAGTAAGTACTCCATCTGTACTTTGTTAGGTGGTATGACTATAAGCAGAAGTACGGAGTACCGAAGTACCGAAGTACTAACTACTAACTACTAAATACTAAATCCTAAATCCTAACTAAATACGTTCGAAGCTTCGTAATTAATTGCAGAGGGCCATGGTAGCGGAAATCACTTTTTAATTAACTAAGATCCAAATTAACTTGAAACCTGAGTAGTTCAAGAATATACAAGGATAATAATTATTCATATAGCATTCCCGAGACATCCACATGGAGGTCTCGTGGGCTTAGCCTGAATGGTCTTTTTACATAGACGCAGGTACCGATTAGCCCCTGCAGACATGAAACCGTGTCACCTTCCTGTAATACCTCTTTTTTTTCTTATATGTTGATCTTCATATTTTTGCTTTTTTTTTCCAAGAAAACGATCAAGAGATCTGACGTCAAGTTTGTTACTTGTACCGAGGTGTGCATTGGCCAAGTTGATAGGGTCTTGAAAAAAAGGGTGTTCCTAGGGGCGAAAGTTGGGCCAGGGGTAAAAAAAAAGAGAAGGCCCTTGCATAACAAGATACGTATCATTCCTATTTTACTTTTTTTTTTTCTTTTTCTTTTATATAGAATATTTCTAAGAGTAATATAAATTAATTAAAATATAAAAAAATCCACATTGTTCCCCAGTAAAAAGGAAATAAATAATCTCCCCTCTTTACTTTACCCTTAACCTGTTGGCCTCCCCTCTTTTCCCTTTTCCTTGGCTTCGAAACCCTATCACCTATTTCTTCTCCCTGGGTCTTCGATCCAACTTGGGACACTTTCACAATGTCCGTTGCGACGATGCTTCAACCTGCATCCAGACAGTCGCGGGCATCCTCCTCCTCTTCCTCCTCGTTTCAGCCCGTGGCACGACAGAACACAATGTCGTCGCACGATACTCGGTCGCTCCGCCAATCTAAGCGGATGTCGGTCACAGCCTTGTACCTTTCTATGTCCGCCAAAGATCGCGACTTGGAGATTTCCGATGATTTAGCACGAGGTACGTCGAATTCGGGGTTCTCCCAATGGTCGCGCTAATCCTCCAACAGCACAGAAGCACCTACGCGATTTAAAATCGAGGATTTCATCACAATCGAAAAAGAACTTTGTGTTAGAAAAAGATGTGCGATACCTGGATTCGCGAATCGCGTTGCTTATCCAGAATCGAATGGCGTTGGAGGAAGTAAGGATTCGATTGCTACGGAACGCGGACACACATGCGCTAACCTATGATCTGTTTGTCTAGCAAAATGAAGTCGCCAGCCATCTTGACGATACCGCCGACCCGCAGGAAGGCTTCTTCCCGAACGATGAACGAACCCAGAAATACGGCAATCTACTTTTCCTCCTGCAATCAGAACCCCGTCACATCGCTCACCTCTGCCGACTCGTTTCCATGGCCGAGATCGATTCCCTCCTTCAGACCGTCATGTTCACCATCTACGGAAACCAGTACGAGAGTCGCGAAGAGCATCTCCTGCTTACTATGTTCCAGTCTGTCCTCACCTACCAGTTCGATAACACACCGGAGTACTCGTCCTTGTTGCGCCAAAACACCCCAGTTTCTCGCATGATGACCACATACACGCGCCGGGGCCCCGGCCAGAGTTATCTAAAGCAGGTGCTAGCAGACCAGATCAACGCCTTGATTGAGTTGCGGGACGTGGATCTGGAGATCAACCCCTTGAAGGTATATGAAAGTATGATTAAGCAGATTGAAGAAGAAACCGGCTCTCTTCCGGATTACTTGGCCCGATCAGTCACTGCCGAAGATGCCGCCGATAATGCGCAGGTGCAAGCTATCATTGCCCCGCGCTTAAAGATGCTGACGGATATCGCGAACGGATTCATCACAACCATCATTGACTCGGTAGATGAGGCTCCGTATGGTATTAGATGGATCTGTAAGCAGATTCGCAGTCTGTCACGCAGAAAGTATCCAGATGCCCAGGACCAAACCATCTGTACTCTTATTGGCGGGTTCTTCTTCCTGCGCTTCATCAACCCGGCAATCGTTACTCCTCGCTCCTACATGCTGATCGATGCCACCCCCACGGACAAGCCTCGCCGTACCCTGACCCTGATCGCCAAGATGATTCAGAACTTAGCCAACAAGCCTTCTTACGCCAAAGAGCCTTACATGGCCAGCCTGCAGCCCTTCATTCAGCAGAACAAAGAACGGGTCAACAAGTTCCTGCTTGATCTGTGTGAAGTCCAGGATTTTTATGAGAGTCTTGAGATGGACAACTATGTGGCCTTGTCGAAACGGGATCTTGAGCTCCAGATCACTCTCAATGAAATGTACGTCATGCACGGACTTCTAGAGAAACACAGTGGAGCGCTTGCCCAAGACCAATATTCGCACTTGTCTGTGCTACTCCAAGAATTGGGTGGTGCTCCCCCTCAGGTTCCCCGCAAGGAGAATCGAACCATTACCGTGCCTTTGTTCAGTAAATGGGAGACTGCTCTTGACGATTTGACAGCCGCTCTGGATATCACCCAAGAAGAAGTATTCTTCATGGAGGCCAAGTCAACCTTTGTCCAGATCTTGCGGTCCCTGCCTCAAAACACTTCAGTTGCGCGCCGACCTTTACGCCTCGACCGCATTGCCGAGGCTGCAGCAACCTTGAAAAATGATGCCGTGATGGTACGCAAGGGTATCCGAACCATGGAACTCCTCAGCCAACTGCAAGACATGGGCGTGATTGACCGCTCCGACGAGTTCAGCTTGCTTCGTGACGAAGTAGAGCAGGAGCTGGTGCACCTGGGCTCCCTCAAGGAGAAGGTCCTGGAAGAGACGCGGAAACTCGAGGAGGTTTTCGCGACTATTCGCGACCACAACGCTTACTTGGTCGGCCAGCTGGAGACATACAAGTCTTACCTCCACAACGTGCGCAGTCAGTCTGAAGGCAAAACCCGTGGCGGCAAGACCCCGAAGAACCAGGAACTTGGCCCGTACAAGTTCACCCATCAGCAGCTGGAGAAGGAGGGTGTCATCCGACGCAGCAATGTGCCAGAAAACCGACGAGCGAATATTTACTTTATGTTCAAGAGTCCCTTACCAGGCACATTTGTTATCAGTCTGCACTATAAGGGTGAGTTCATGGATTTAATCGGGAATCAAAGGAACTTCATTGCTAACATATTACATAGGACGAGCTCGTGGATTACTGGAGCTTGATCTCAAGCTGGACGATCTCCTGGAAATGCAAAAGGACAACCTTGAGGACCTTGACCTGGAGTATGTCCAGTTCAACGTCACCAAGGTGCTTACGCTCCTTAACAAACGATTTGCACGAAAGAAGGGGTGGTAAGGGCGCTATATGCTCCAGGCTCCCCAATGCCACCCTTTGATGAATGATGAGCTCGAGCAGCTCCCCAATTTGCTCTGCCCGGTCCGGTCCTTTTTTCTATGCTACGATCGACCGTACCCAGGCGCTTAATTCTGCGATGATGCACGCCAATATATGTCATGCCATTCATCGCTCCCCATCGCTCCCAAATAATGGATTGGATGACTGCTCTACGCAATGACTGCAATCTACATGCAGTTCGGGCGAATGCCCTTTGTGAATGTTGCTGACACACGAACATACTCTTAATGGAGAATGATCACGGCCGTCTCCCCGCTGGTAGGGGGGACGTCGATGATCCTGTGATTTTGGTATATCCTTTTGTGTCCCCTGGCTTTCCCTATTACGCTTGCCTTTTCCTATGTCTCTCCTCATCCTTTCACTGTCTATACCCAGCGCATAGTTGTTGCCATTTGTTCTTTTTTTCTCCCCGGTTTCATTGGGGCTTCGAGTCCTTTAATCCCCCGGCATGTCTTGTTTGTCTTTCCATCACCGCCAAGGTCCCGGTCTTCGTGCGCTGTGTATAATAATGCCTATTTGCGATGCTGAATGCTGAATTTGAATTGAATACCCGTATGTTATGTGAATTTATTTCTGTGCAGAGTGTCTAGGCAGATTACAATTCATGTTGGGATTCTGATATATAACATCCGGTTGCCTTCCAATATGCCTAATGTGCCTGCCTGTGGAATGGTGCCCACATGCAGAGTGGATTGGTCATTGACACCTCGACACCGCCACGTTTGCCCCTCTGCCCCTTTTCCTGAGTGAAACATCTTGATGCCTTTTGGGATATCTAAATAAATTTGGATTTGAAGTTGGGAGATTGAGAGCCCAGCAAGTGCTATAGACATACGGGGGCTATAGACATACGGAATATGGACGTCCTATATATGCTAGATACAACATCCTCTGGACTCAAATGACACCAACCCAGTCTTGCAAAATGATAGTCTTGCCCCTGTAAATCTACCCCAAAGAAAAAAAACAATTTGAGTAGTTCCATTGTTATTGTTATTGTTATTGTTCAATATTACCAAAATACCTGTGGACGATCCCTTAAGTTTTTTGTTCTTTAAAGTGGCCACTTACGCCAATCCCCACCCCTCCGCCTCCCGCCCTTTTTCCAGAACCACCGCTCTCTTCTTCTCCCTCGATCATATACCTCCCATCAATCACAATGGCGGCCACCGAATCCCAGCTGCCTACCGACCCCAAGTACGACCAGTACGACTTCCCCACCACCGCTCCGGAAGAGCAGCCTGGCCACCCCGGCCACACCTCCCCCGAACAGGATGCAAAGGTGCACCAGCTCCGCGCTGAGCTCGAGAAGCTCGGCTACACTGAGCGTTTGGATACGCTGACCCTCCTGCGGTTCCTGCGTGCCCGCAAGTTTGATGTCGAGGCTGCCAAGACTATGTACGTTCCTTAATTCTCACCGGAGGGCATTGATGTTTTTTCCTCGGAGAGTTGGCACAAAGCTTCCTATCTGGGGATTTTGGCTCTCGCCTTTTATCGAGGCCTGTCGGTCTAATTTGATATCCCAGGTTCGTTGCCAGCGAGAAGTGGCGCAAGGACTTCGGCACCGATGATCTGGCTCGCAACTTCGATTACCCTGAGAAGGAGGAGGTCTTCAAGTTCTACCCTCAATACTACCATAAGACAGATAAGGTTGGTTTTCTGTGGCTTCTATGCCTGTCTCTCTCCACGTGCAATACTGACATAATCCAACACCAAACAGGATGGCCGCCCCGTCTACATCGAGAAGCTGGGCAAGATCGACTTGAACCAGATGTACAAGATCACCACTGCCGACCGCATGCTCCAGAACCTGGTGTGCGAGTACGAGAAGCTGGCTGACCCGCGTCTGCCCGCTTGCTCACGCAAGGCCGGCAAGCTGCTCGAGACCTGCTGCACTGTCATGGACCTGAAGGGCGTGGGCATCACCAGCGTGCCATCCGTCTACGGATACGTCAAGCAGGCCTCCGACATCTCGCAGAACCACTACCCCGAGCGCCTGGGCAAGCTTTACCTGATCAACGCGCCGTGGGGCTTCAGCAGCGTCTTCAGCGCCGTCAAGGGCTTCCTTGATCCCGTTACTGTTAGCAAGATCCACGTCCTCGGCAGCGGATATCAGAAGGAGCTTCTGTCTCAGGTCCCTGCTGAGAACTTGCCCGTTGAGTTCGGCGGCTCTTGCAACTGTCCCGGCGGCTGTGAGCTCTCCGATATGGGCCCCTGGAAGGAGGCTGAGTGGGCTCGTCCCCCTAAATGGGCTACCCCCAAGGAGGAGGCCCCTAAGGAGGCTGCCGAGCCTGTTGTTCAGAATGAGGACCCTGGATATGAGAAGAAGGATGTCGAGGGTCAGGAGGGTGTTCAGACTAGCGCTTAAGCTTGCTGGAGACCTTTTCTTGGCTTTGTTGGAGCCGACAAATCTCTTATATATGACAACTGAAAACAGAACCTCAGATAGGGATATTTGAGGTTACTTTTCAACCTGGATCAACTTGAAAACCTCAAAAAAAAAAACGTTACCTGGGGATCCGACAACTCCTAACACAAACCTAACCACCCCAGGCATACCGGAATCTCTCCGGTAGTTTCAACACCGCTTCTCCGATCTATCCACAGTATGTGGACTCCTTGCTCTACATTCGCTGTTTGCGCTTTTGCTTTTTTATTCCGATCTAGATATCATGGAGAGCTTGCTTCTGTTTTTGCTTTTGCCTATCAAGATAAGCAGCGTGTGCTGCCACTGCTCTCAGTATAGAAGGGACAGGACGTGATGAAATTTAAAAGCGAGTTGGTGTGAAAATGGTGTTTAACTTGGTTGTTTCTTTGTTGGTAGTATGTATACACGAATGATCACATATTGAAATAGTAGCTGTCGTCATGTCTAGGACACAAGTTGGGTCTTATGCTTATTGTGAGGTGGGTAGCAATAGTAGCAGGAGCAAGATCACAAAGCAACAACATTGCCTCTAAGATATACCAGACAGAATCCAGTCCGAAGAAATGTAAGATGATAGAATTTAGACTCAAGAGAGCCATCAAGAATAAACAAGACATGGTATCATGATCCCTAGGACAAGCCTAGGGCCCCGAAACGCCCCGACATTGAAATAGCACCCAAACACAAAACCAAAAAAAAAAACCAGAGAAGAGAACGCTAGTCAACCAAGATTGAACCTCAAAACCCTCACTTATTCATATTCTCCACCACTTCAGCAGCACGCCCAGCCCTCTCAGCCTTGCCCACTGTGGTTGCCAACGCATGACCCTCCGCACCGGCCTTCTTATTGGCATTTCCCTCGCCCTGCAACCGCAGCAGCATCCGCAAAGCATCCTCATAGACACTCGCAATATCACCACTCTTCCAACGCTCTTGCTCCTCCTTCGTCCCGAGGGCAACCTGCAACGTCCACGCGGGATCATGGTTTCCATGTGCTCGCCGCGAGCGCGTCTGGGCCCCTGTCTGTGCTGATCCAATTCTGTCCGAGGTGGAATCAACATCCATACCATTCGTCTCTTGACCGGGAGTTGTGTTCTCGTTTTCATTATTCGATTGTAGCTGTACATTCACAGATTCGCCCATCTCAGTATCGTTATCGGCGTCTGTTCCTCCATTTTCATTCTCATTCTCATTTGCATATTCCTCTTCCTCCTCTTCAATCATCTTCTTCAACTGCGCAGCATATTCCTTCGCCGCACGTCTCGGCGCATCCCGTCTCTGCTGCGCGACAGTCGTATTGAGGGATTCTAACTGTGCATACAGCGATGTCACACGCGATGCAAGATCTGTATCGAACGGCTCGTACTCGACTTGTTCTGTTGGCGCGGTGAATGCTGCCGGGAAGGGGAATTGCGGTGAGGTGGAGTCTATGCCGTTGATGCTGATTGAGTTTGAGGCTGATTCGAAGGTTTGGTTTATGTACTATTTGAAATTAGAGTCTGTCTTTGAGGTAGGTAGTTGTTCTGGTCTCACCTCGTCGATTAGCTCCCGGACGCGTTCGCGCATCGGATCGGGCGTGTCATTGTCTGTTGCGGAAGGGGGGAAGTAGAGGTCGAGTTTTCGGCGCGATAGCGCGACTGTGTTGGCGTAGAGGTAGGTGAAGTCTGCTGGAGATTGGAGCTCGACTTTTCGATAGTGTGGTGCTGCCATGGTTGTGGTTGTTGATGTTTTTTCTGTTCCCGCGATTTGTTGCAGGAAATGGCCTTGGCGTTCCTGAGGTCATCCCCGCAAACGATGTCATCGGTGTTGCATTTGCTTTTTTTTCTTTTTTCTCTACTGTTTCTTGTTCTCTTATTTAGTACTCATTTCTTTTGTTAGGATACTCTACAGCTCTACATTTCAATCTTGTGTCCTCTTATATTCCTCCCACTGTGCCTCTTATATCCCTCCCACTGTGATATTACCCCTAAGATAATGCGAGTACAGCATACTCAGTAATATTCTACAGGGCTCGAGGAGCCATCGGGATGCGTCAACATTATCTAAGATATCTCTTCATATACCCTCACACAGAACATGGAGACCTCGCCTTCTATTTCCCTCGTGGATAATACCGTTCCACAGCAGTCTACCGGCGAAGGTCTCCAACCACGCACATCCAACCTCAGTCAACAAGGAAGCTTGACCAAGCACCTGAGCCGTGCATCCGTCCATGGCCAGCTCGCAAAGCGGAAATACGCAAAATGGCAACCTGATAGACTCGGTATCGCACCCGACACAAACGACTTGCCTAGCCGAGAATCGTCCCAGGTGCGCGGAGAGTCAATCTCAGCAAGCTCTGCCGGAGAAGGCAGCGGGAGCAGAGATGTCGAAACAGCAGACTTTGCGCCGTCGCGAGTCTCAACTCATACCAGCAACGGCAGTGGCCACGCGAACGGAGTAGGAGACCAAACCAACGGCCGCGAGGATACCAAATCGTGCACGGAAATGGACGTTCTCTACGAGAACCAGCGGGGCTGGTTCATCTTTGGTGTCCCACGTTACTCGCAGAGCTCGCTGTTAAACCTCGATCCCAGCGCCTGGATGACCCAGGACCGCAGAGCCAGTCCTGTTAATATTACGAATGCCCAGCTGCCCGATCCGAGCTGGGAATGGACGTGGAAGACATGGTATGTTGACATGTCTGGTGATACCGACGAGCAAGGCTGGCAGTACTCTTTTTCGTTTGCCTCGTCTTCGTGGCACGGTACCCAGCCGTGGTTTCATTCGTTTGTTCGGAGGAGACGGTGGGTGAGACTACGGACTAAGGTCCATGAACGACGGAACCTTGGTCGCTCGGACTTTGAGAAATCGCATATGCTTACTGAGGACTATTTCACTATTCATTCGTCCAAGGCCAGACGTCGGGACCAGACCACTGCGGGACTGTCCCGTGTGGAATCTGGGTTGAATCATGCGAGCATGACCGTTGATGAGGAGTCACATGTCGATGAGATTGGGGATATACCCAGCTTGATGCATGCTTTGAGATTAGCTTCCATTGATCGAGAGAGGATTGATGCACTGAAGAAATTTATTGAGGACGGGGGCGACGAGCTCTATTATCTGAACGACAAGGTGAGCTAGAATTTTCTTGATCTATATGTTGAGACCGGGCTAACTCTACTTCGGTGGATACCAGATACCAGACATAATGCCCATGTTCCTATTCCAGACCTCCCGCTGGCAATTTGTAACATATCTTTCCGGTGTCATTCGTGAGCTGTCCAAAACTCCCGCCAATTCTGATAAGGACGCCGATGCAGTCCAACGCAAGAAAGATAATCTCGCCCGCGCTGTGGAATCTTGCAAGCGTCATATTACCGGTCCGGATGTCCTCAAAGATGATTATGGAGAGTCAGCCACGGGATCGTTAGACTTGACTCCGATGGCCAAGCATGATACATTAATGTCTAAGCGACCGGTCTTGGAGGAGCGTGCGAGGTCAATTGGTCGGATTTTCAGGGGTATTCCCAAGGCTGCTGAGATTGACCGTGAAGGTCACATTTATTAATGTATTAAAACACCGTATAAGCAAAATAGATATTGTTGGAGAACAAAGCGAAGTATATAGCTCATCCGGCAGAGCCAAGCTCCGGCCACCGCCTACCTGTTCGGCGGCCAGCAATTTTCGGGGCAAAAAGGTCCATCGAAAAACACCTCAGCGCGCCCAATTCTTGTCTCCTTTTCATTCATGTCTCCGGTGCCATTAGAGCATCGTCCCTTATGCTCTTGCGTGGCTGCCCGTGTCTAAGGAGGCGTGTGTCTGCCGTCTTGGACACTGTCGCGACTGGCCCCGATGAGCCTCTTCTGTTTCTCTATCCCCGCTGGGTTGCGCCTGCTTTGCAACGTCGACGGATATCTTCCCTGAAGCCGATTGATGTTCCAGCGAGGATAGGTCATACTTCTGGTTCACCATTTCGCGCAGCAGTCCGCCCCTACCCTTCGCTTTCTCGACACTCGCGCCAATGGATTTCCTCGAGGTCTTCCTCTCAGTCTCCCGACGATTCAAGCCCGCAATATTCCCCCGCGGTGGTCGGAGAGAGTCTTGAAATAAAGGACAAGGAATTTGACTCCGATGGTTCAAATGAAAGTGGCGGAGGCCGGCTCTCTGCAGGCCAGAAACAATCTGTCAATTCGCTCGCAGATGCCGAACACGCCACTTCTCGGATACCACTGCGTGGCTTCGCGTTGACGAGAGCGAAGAGAATACAGAAGGGTCGACTTCACAACAAACCCCTGAACGCCAAACTTTCGCCTCCTACGCAGAAACAACTCTTTTTACGAAATACATCGATTCGAGATCGAAAGAAGTTACGGTTTCGCGAATATATGAAAAAAAAATATCAAGCTCGTTCAGCAAAGCTCTTCGACAATGCTTGGTTTGGCACTAAAGACATTCTGGACCAAGTGTACCGCGATATCCGGAAAAATCCTAAGAAAAGTTCAAACAAGAAGGAGATACTTGTACCAGAGGAGACCCTCGCCCTGTTTTCTGGTGTGACTCGTTATACCTTGAAAGATAATATTTGGTACATCCCGCTCCATAATGGATGTCGTGTGCACATCCTACCTGCAAGTCAGAGCAAGGGATTGCTCCGCCGAGTCGTTTTGAGTGCCACAGATCATATTATGGCACTTGTGGAAGGGCATTTTACCCGTGCACAAAGCCTACAAGCTATGGGGGATCCCCTTGTTGATATCCACAAACCACCGGTTCCGATGTGTATCTCTCGGGGTGCGATGCAGCGTTCGAAGCTGCCTGTACCATTGATTCGTGGAAATTGGCATTTTGGTGAAACGTCGGATAGCAGCTCGAATTTAGACGAGATCCTGCTGCCCCGTCCAGTTATCGCCACTGTGAAGGAGTTCAACGAGCACATCGAGGATGTCACATCTGCGAGGCAACCGACGCTTGATGAGAAAGCCATGTCTCTGTCAAAGCTTCCGCACGTGGTCCGGATTAAACAACATCTGGAGGCGCTATTCATGGAAGAATCATACTCCAATTACGTCTCGACTGCGGCCTTGAATAATGCGCTGGAATTCCTTTGTCGACATGAGTTCCTTGAGACTGCCCGAGCCTTGTTTTCATGCACAGAGCATGTAGCTACCACTGACACATATAACATCCTGTTGCGGGCTGCTGCGCGACGTCAAGATGTGGGTGTTTTTCGTCACTTCCTACGGATGATGCCTAAGTCACATATGTGTCCAAACCCAGAAACATGGCTCGCATTGCTCAGCGCCCTGGTTGTCCCCAGCGAAAAAGCCCAACTCATTGAACATATGGTCCAGCGTGGTCACATGTCCAACCTTTCCACCATCCACAGCGCACTCCAGGAGACAATCCAAGATTCGCTCTTGGTGCATTTGGACAGTGGAAAAGATATAGACTCCTTCATTAGCCTCATGACCAGTACATGGGGGGCCAATTGGTTCAGCCCTTCGGTGATTGGCCAGATGTTCAGTGTGGTCGCTCGATTGAAAGATTTTGATTCTATAGACCGGCTCATGGAAATCTGCATCGAGAACAATCTCACCGTTGACAGTTATCCGCTCAGCCATATCGTGCAAGCCCTGGGCTCGAATATCCACGCCGCTTTGCATTATACCCTCCGGTTCTTCGAGCACCCTTTGTTCGAGGTGACCGCGCAGAATTGGGAGGATTTGTTTTTGGCTGCATTCAGGCGCCGCCAGTACAACCTCTGTCTGGTTATATGGCGGTATTCTTGCATGAAAAGAACCGTGACCTACAAGATGAAGCAGGCTGTTTTGGTTTCCTTGTGTCGCAACGCGTCCTTTGGTAAAGCCACGAAACTTGACAAAGATTTGTGGAGTTCCGATGCGGGCAAGGTCATTATCGGTATCGACGTGCACCATGAAAGCTACAGGCTTCCAGACTCCATTCTCGACGATATCCCCTCCGAGTTCCGTCACAATCCTGTTCTCTACCTCATCGGGTGGAAGCCTAGAGGTGAAAAGCGTGATCTCCAAATTCGTCTTGCCAATGCCCTCATTAAGCGTGACCTCATCCTTGGTGCAACCCGCTATGCGCCCCAGCACCCTTCCCCGATTATGCTGGATGCAGCGTCTATCTTGGACAAGGAATGGCGTGGCGTACCACGGCCTCTGACTTGGAAGATGCAAAACGCCATTCAAGTTCCCATCGTCCGCAAGGACAAGGACCGAGACCAAGAGAAAGATAAAGACCAATAATCTCCCAATCCTCCCTTTTACATCATTGTGCATTCTTCGATCCTTCTACCTTTTTGACGCTAGCGTGTTGCATGAATATCCCATCTGGCGGGCTTGTTTTGGCTGGTATTTGTTTGATGTACTCTACTTCCCCGTCATCTTGTATCTTATACTTGTATATTATCTAAAAATATAGAACCATAGAGCTGCGATGTCCGGAATAACATTTTCTGAATATATTCGTCCAATCGTGAGCAAATACGTTTTCCCTTCTAATATAAGCACCATCAAAATCTAAGCAATGCATCGAGGTCATTCATAAAAACATCATGGGCAGAACGGGAGTCCCCACCACTTGGGAATATCACTTCCTCTGGAGCAAGACCCCCATAGAGGATCTCAGCTTCGCAAGCTAACGCCTTCTCCAGCCCAACCCTTTCATCTAGAGGCACTGGAGACAGAGACCGAGACCGAGAAACAGGTATGCTGATCCCCTTTATAGGAGCCGCCTCCACACAATTCCTAGTTAAAGTCTCAGACTGAAAGTTCCTCGAACAGTCCAGCTCTGACAAAGACACGTGCTGGATTCTCTCAATCGGCGCAGTTTGCATTTGTGCAATGTCTTCCATCTCGGACGAAGGGGACGAGGAAGTGGAAGTAAGAGAAGGCAGTAACCGGCGTATTTCCGAATATGACGAATAAACCGCACTCCAGCGAGGTACTTCGTGATCGATTCCCATCGGCAGAAAACCGTTGACGTGGAATTGACTTTCGTTCTTACTAGTATTCTTACTAGCATTCTGGCTGCGGTTGAGCATTTGTTGCCGGGCAGGTCTTCCAGTTCTGTAAGTCTTGCCCGTATGTGTATTTTCTTGGCTTTACATACCTCTCAGTTGAATCTCGTGGGATGCATAATTGGTCTTCTTTGCGACAGTGCGTGCATTGGTGATATGGCGGAGCGATGTCGCATCGCTTTTTGCGAGCGTGGCAGGCTGTGCATGCTGTTTTTCCAGGTCGGCGACCTTGTTTAATTGCTTTTTTTATCCCAGATGGGCCTTGGGTGTGTCTTGTTGAATCCATTGGAAATTTTTGGGATTACAAATTATAGATTAGGGGGACCGAGGCAGGATACATATATATATACAAGGCTCCACAGGTTCCACAATGAGATCCAAGCTTCTACATATGTAGGCATAACTCATAACCGCAATATGCGATAGGTTGAAAGGCGTGGCTACACGTAGGTAAGGTAGCGGAAGAGGAAATGTGCATGTTTTGTTTTTTTAGCTACGGAGTAGTTACTCTATACTCCATACAGTCATTATCACATGCTGTATCACATGTCATATAAAATTCCCCTTTTCACCGCTTACTATATTTTGCTTATCCTTCTATAACATAAAAGGGAGAAGCATCTAACAGATATCTGAAACAACTAAATAAGGGTCATTGTGGTTGTTACTATCTTCACCAAGATATGCATATGAAGAGCGAAGCTTCCTACATGCCTTGGAAACAACGCTAGGATCCTGGCTTGACAGCACCAATCCATGAGCCTTGATTTCAAGGTTTATTGGATGTCCTAACTACTTCTACCATATCCCCGGTTATACGTAGACAAGTCCTACGTAGTTAAGGACAGAAGCCGCATACACAGCCCACTACTCTGGCTATTCAAGCACCAGGACCACAAGGTTGTATGCTTCAATATCTTTGAAGAGATTAGGTTGGCTACATCAATCTGAAAGCTTCTATCTAATGTATGAGACCATGCGTCTGCACGTAACACAACATGGAGATACCGATGCCGAGTAGATCTTACATCTGTCTTATATTTCCTCAACCAGGGCAGATCAGCTATTTGGTACACTTCCCAGGCAATTTATCTATCTATACAATATAACTTCCACAAAGATGCCAGCTCCTGAGGTATATTCTATTCATTTCCCATAAATTATCATGACATGTCATGCCAGCACAGCTTGACAGAGCAATGAAGAAATTTCATAACGCTGCTTACAACCAAAATTAAATTAAAGACCCCATATTCGCATAAGAATGCCCTCCACATGGATCAGGTAAACCGGGGGCTGAAGGTGGAAGACCATAGGGATCAACAAGTCCCGTCCGAATCGCACCCACGCCTTCTTTGAGATAGAGTACAAGCCGGTAAGCCGAGTTGCCGTTCAAGTAATATCGATGGAGCTGTTTGCTACGAAGGAAGCCCAGCCGTTCGTACAGTTTCATCGCGCCGGTATTGGTGATTTCGGTTTCGAGGACGATCTACCAAACACGTACAAGTCAGCCCCAATACCCTCGAGACCACCCCGTTTGGGGAGCAACAGCCATCTACGCTGTGTAGACATACCTCATCTGCATCCCGCTCGATCATAGCATCGATAGCCATGCGCACTAGCTTGGTTGCAATTCCCCGGCCCCGGTACTCTTCGCGCACGGCCAGCATGGCGATATATCCTCTCAGCGGGCCGTCGCGGTGTGGCTCTAGCTTTGATACCACTACTCCGACCATCTCATCCTTATCGTCCATCGCGAGGAAACACAGGTCGCCCCATTGGTATAGGAAATAGCGGTAGACGTAGATGCTGTAAGGTTCGGACAGATCTTTAGAGATCAGCTGGCGCATTGCGGCGACATACTCATTTTCGCGCGAATTTTCGTATCGCACGTAGCGAAGATCGGGAGCATTGCTCATCACAGCGATGTCATCGAAGTGGGCTGATGGTTGGAGTTGACAGGGGGAGGGGGCGGTTTGTTGTCGAAGAAAGTTACTCTCTGCCATGTGATGCCGATCCGTCCGTTCGCGGACTTATGCACTTCCGTGTTTTTTAGTCCCCTTCCATTTCTTACTTCCTTTCTTTTTCTTCAAATTTGTTGCTTTTGCCAATCTTCCAGAGAACTCACGTTCTCTTCTTCTTCCTTCCTTCCTCGCGGTTGGTCGATATGTTCCGCCGCCGCACGGGCAAGGACAAGGTCTCGCCCTCTAACAAAGTCAGCGGAGCTACAAGAGCCCAGGAAGAACAGGTTCGTGCGGAGTTTCATGAGACACAAGTCAACCAGATAGTTATCAAGCCCCGGAGCAAGCGTCGCAATGGGTTCATTTTCATGCTCGGCGGGTTCTTCGGCATCTTCATAGCATTGTTTTTCGCGAACCAGCATGAGGTCATAAGCCTAGATTCGCTCATGGACTTGAATCTCGATTCATGGATTGAGGCTATTCCACAGGGAATTGTCAGCGACGTGAAAGAATTCTCGGTACGTGCTTTCCAAGGGGATGCTCCTATCTCTGCATGTGGTTACCATGTGACTGACTTCCCACGGGGACATAGCAACATGAACGCGATACCGTCAGCTATGATTCGTTTGCTGTTGGACTACAACTTCGAGCTCTGGGCGTAGAAGCCAAACACCCCGTTGTGATGATCCCCGGAGTTATCTCTACTGGCTTAGAGAGCTGGGGCACGGGGGAAACTTCGCGACAATACTTTCGCCGACGATTATGGGGCAGCTGGAGCATGATGAGAGCGTTAGTCATGGATAAAGCTGAATGGAAGAACCATGTCATGCTCGATCGGGATACAGGCCTTGACCCACCTGGTATTAAGCTCCGTGCGGCGCAGGGCTTCGATGCCACGGATTTCTTTATCACGGGATATTGGATATGGAATAAAATTTTGGAGAACCTGGCTACAATTGGTTATGATCCGACAAATGCGTTTACGGCTGCGTATGACTGGCGACTCTCATACCTCAACCTCGAAGTTCGCGACAGGTATTTCACTCGACTCAAGTCCTACATCGAGACCGCGGTGCAGGTACAGGGCGAGAAGATCACACTGGCATCGCACAGCATGGGATCTCAGGTGGTATTGTATTTCTTCAAGTGGGTAGAGAGCGAAGATCACGGAAAGGGCGGCAAAGACTGGGTGAACAAACATATCGACTCGTGGGTCAACATCAGCGGCTGCATGCTGGGCGCCGTCAAAGGATTGACCGCCGTCCTGTCCGGAGAAATGCGGGATACAGCGCAACTGAACGCCTTTGCCGTGTATGGACTGGAGAAATTCCTATCGAAAGAGGAGCGCGCGGAGATCTTCCGCGCGATGCCCGGTATCTCCAGCATGCTACCAAAAGGTGGTGAAGCCATATGGGGAAACTCGACCTGGGCACCAGATGACCAGCCAGGTCAGCCTTTGACCTTTGGCAACCTGCTCCGCTTCCAAGACTCCAACTCATCCTTGACACAACGCAATCTCACCACGCCAGAGAGTCTTCAGTACCTCCTGGACCAGAGCGAGGATTGGTACCGGAACCAGGTTCTGAGTAGCTACTCGCACGGCGTCGCACATACGAAACGCGAGGTTGAAGCCAACGAGAAGGACCCGCGCACCTGGCTCAACCCTCTAGAGTCGCGCCTGCCCCTGGCACCAGACATGAAGATATATTGCTTCTATGGTGTGGGCAAACCCACAGAGCGCAGCTACTTTTACCAGGAAGAGCCCGATCCACTGGTCAACCTCAAGGTCAGCATGGACACCACCATCACCAACAACGAGGGCGTCGACCACGGCGTTTTAATGGGTGAGGGTGATGGCACCGTGAACCTGCTTAGCACAGGATATATGTGCGCTAAAGGCTGGCGCATGAAGCGCTATAATCCAGCCGGCACAAAGATCAAGGTCTTTGAGATGCCTCACGAGCCTGACCGTTTCTCGCCCCGCGGTGGTCCCAACACTGGTATGTTCTCAATTGAACTCTTACCTACTCATTCCCACTATATGACAGGCGACTAATATCATATAGGTGACCACGTGGATATCCTAGGTCGTGCCTCACTCAACGACCTTCTTCTCCGTGTCGCTGGCGGCAAAGGCGACTTAATCGAAGAGACCTTCGTTTCCAAAATCCGCGAGTATGCGGATCGTGTACAAATCTTTGACGATGAATAGATCGAATGGGTTTGCTTATGACAGTTGTGGATAATTGTTTTCGCGTTTTGATACACCTCTTTTTTAGACATCTGGAACTTTTCTAGACAGGGTTTTTGCTTATGAGCTTTTTTTGTACATTTCTTTATGAACCCTTATATGAATACATTATATTTCTATGATACCATGTAATTGTTAGCTGATAGATCTAATACTCAGACCCATGTCAGACCCATGTCAATACATAAATTTCAACTTGCCGGATAAACACGGATACAGCTTCTTTCCTAGCCCTAAACAAAATAGTTGACTTATGCAAGAGCAATCCCTGTGATCGACGGAGCTAGACTCTCTTTATTGGCCATAAAAAGACAACATGCTCCGTCTAGTGTGGATAGTTCCTTATCGTACAGGTGGGGTTGCTAGTTCTCTTCACGTAGGGATAAAGGTTATAGCTGAATGATATATACTACAGTGTTTACTATATACAAAGGCCAGAAATGAAGATAATGTACATTCATTCAGTACGCTGATTAAAAAATAATGCTAGCAATACCCGTGGACCCAACAGGATCTCACCGTCAAAGTAACGATAAGAGGCACCCCCAACGAGCAAGTCGTATGACGGGAAGCGTGGATGCATTAGGTTGCCGGCTTCAATCTCGACTAAAAGCGAGAATGGGCTCGAGAGGGATCTGGCCTCCGTCAAAAGTACCAAGATCCCCGTTCTAGCCGCTATGGTCACTCGAGCCCTGGAAGCAAGAGTCCCAGATTTCAATGTCCCCCTTCTTTCCTTTCCTCGGATCTTTGAAGAATCCACACGCCAGCACCAATCACCTGCCAGGCGTAGACACAGAGGGTAGATCAAGATGATCTTTTGAAAACCCGTTCATGTGCCGATGCAAAATGTCGTAAAACAGCCAATATTCAAAAATCCTTCTAGTGCACAGCGATTGGTGGTGCAGCAAAAAGCGCCGAAAAAACGCGCCGAAACTTTTCATCTCTCCGAAAAAAATAGATCAAAGTTCCCAGGCGCCTATGATGAGCGAGCGACACGAATGGTAAAAAGTATTTGTTCATCTGGACGAGCCGAAAGCAAAAAAAGGTTGCTCGCCCAGTTCATAAAGTCGTAGCGAAAGACATGGGTCAGAAAAAATAAAGGGGATCGCCCGAGGGCGTCCGAGAATGTGTACAAGCGAATGTTGCCGAAGGTGGCGGTGTGGGAGGGATTGGCGTATGCAGGCAGGTGAACAAGGCCCGATCCCTTCCACCACTGGTATTAGGATTATAGACGGAGTTGCCAGCCCAAAGTGGACTGGTAAGGCATGTACAGCCAGAAGGTGAGGAGTACCTTCAGCTCGAGGCGGAATTACCGCGTGAACCGGAGGATTTATTAAAAACCTTAAGGTGTCGAAGATTGCTCGATGCAGATAATGTTCCCAAACATTGTCGTCAAACATAAAACGCCGTTTCGAAAGTAGAAGATGCAAGAATGGACTATGCCCAGCCACATGTGCAAGTGAAGCTTGGGGATTAGCGTCCAGCCTCAATGTCGTGATTCGAGGTGAGAGTTTCACTTTCCCAGGTGTAATGATCATCCACGGGGCTCAGAGAGCCGGAAGAAACGGACGATGAAGAGCCCACGGTCCACTCATCGCTATCCAAATTGAGATCGCCATCCAAGCTCGCAAGATCATACCCGAACTCGCGAGAACAATCACCGATCTCAACGTAGTCGTAGTCCCAGCGGAACATCTTGTCGGACTGGACTCGTGGCAGGAACCGGGTCTTGGCAAAGTAGAAGGCAACTGTGGCAAGCAAGCCACCGCAGACCAAGTCGACTGCATAGTGGTGAGAAAGATACATGGTAGCCCACCACATCCACAGAGTGTAGGTAACCCAGAGGGGCTTCAACCGCGGGAAGACGTGGCTCATGAACAGTGCTGCTAGGGTGGAGTCGGCAGCATGGAGCGAAGGGAATGCTCCGAAAACAACAGGGGACTGCTTGAAGCCGGAAGTATAGAGATCAATACCCAGCAGCTTGTCAATGCGAGCAAGACCAGCTGGGTTTCCCTGCATCGAGTAATCGGCTGGTGCTAACCCATACAGATTCTCATACCAGGGTGGCGAGCAGGGGAAAGCCAGCTGAACGAAGACCGCAATCATGCTGATGTATCCGAGAGTCCGGGCGTACAGAGGGGTAGTTCCGGGGGGACCGAAGAAGAAAAGAATCAGCGAAACGACAAATGGCGCGCCGTAATGGCAAAGTCCGTAAGGAATCCATGCCAGAATGTCAAGCACAACATTTTGGTGGGCGGATAGGATGTTGCTGATGTTGGCACCGTACAGGATGTTTTCCATGGCTGGCAATACCCGGACCCAAATGGCAGGCCGCCAATCGCTTGGAACGAACCTAGAGAAACATATATTAGCAAGGTCCCCAACGTGTGTCGCATTCACATCCCCGCACATTCCTGGCAGGCGCATTGGCTGCAAGGAACCCCAATAGAAGGCAAAACTTACTGGCATCCATAGAAGAAGATAAGCCACCCGGCCACGGGGAGGAAAGGCAAGAAGAATTGCCGCGTGATTGGCATGAGGAGAGAGCATAACAGTCCGGTGGCAATCGCCGTCTTTCCCAGTGGACCAGGAGATTGGATGATTGTCAAGGAGAAAATTCCGATGATGAGGAGCAACAAGTATTGGAAGTCATACATTGTCCACCGGTGTGACTGTAAGGATCTGAGGGTGTCGACAGGGGAGAAGGAGGTTTGCAACCTCGATATGGAAGAGGCGGGTGAGAGGCGGCTACGGAGTTTGGACCGGAGCTTGCGACGCATACGATGTGGCACCAAAAGCTGGAATGAACGCCATGGCACTTGAATTTGAAGCTTTCCAAACTGATTCTGCGTGCGATCTTTCCATGACGGATAGGATGCGCTCATGTTTGCGACTCTCCTCCAGGAGACTCCGGATCGCGTTGGAAAGGAGGATGAGAATTCAAGGAATTCCGGCGGAGACGGAAGGAATTCGTGTAACGGAAGGTGATTTATGGCCAGAAGAGAGGCTCATGAAAAGGTGAGATGGGCCGATAAAAAGGTGAAAGATAGGGCCGAGGGGCGTGAGTCCCAGGGAACTCAGGAGGTCACGTTGACAAGGGTTGGGATGCAAGGAGAAAAGGGCGCAACCGATAAAACCCAGGATAAACAGAACTCGAGAAAACCTAGGAGACCACTTAAAGCCCTAAAACGGAGATATTAAGAATTAAAGAAGAGATGGGAAGAGGAAGGGGAAGAAAAGACCTGGATTTCACCCATGGACTGAAGTATTGGCGTATTGGTATTTACCAATATCTAAAATTTGGGCGTAATTTTCCCCGTATTACATCCAGCGCTTGATTACACTTAAATTTTATGTGTCGACTACTAGTCCTATGTAGGTATGTATGGCGTCACTAGTACGGAGTAGTTGTGATATTACATTTCACATTTTATCTCTTGTTTCCTTTTGCAGGCATGGATTACAGATATAAGTATTTCTAATTATCTCTCTCATCTGCTATTGCAATTCTGACCGGAGCCCTCGGCAGTATTCAATATTACAGTCTGATTTGATCGGAAGCCACGGAACGGACGGAGATCACATTTCTGCCCGGTGGGCATATCTCGGACCTTGTTATGCCAATGCTCCGACATGTTAATCTGTTTATGCAGAAGGCTCCGAGACTCCCGAGAATATCACTGTCTACAATTTATACGGAGTACTATAACTTGTATATTATATAGGGATATATAGCATAGTGTACCTCAATGACCTAAAGACTTTCAACCATCTTCATTGGAACCATGAAACCTTGGGAATTATTGCTTACCTAACTCTGTAATACAAAATTACAGCTGGAACGCAATTTTCGCAAATTTTCCATATAAGATCCATCTTCGAAATCTGATTTGCTGATTTTACGTTGCCCCCACTGGCATCGTTTGGTCCCGGTAACTTCAGAACTTCCTAATTTCGCTTATGCACAGCTTGTAATCTTACCAGCTCAACCGTCGTCCAGGTGATAACATTGAGGCTATCGCCCAACGCCCAACGGCCAACGGCCAACGTCTAGGTACTTTACGGAGTATTTTATAGACATTCAGAGCTCTTATGCCGAGCCACATACGATCAACACTCCCGGTTTGACAAGCTTAAGCCGGTTAGGAGAAAATGTCACACTATTAGGCCCGTTTTAGGGGGCCGGCGCGTAGATGAGGATGTGCAGGCTATCATATAATTATCCCCTGGACTTAGGGGACAATAACCCCTTAGAGGATAACCAGCCTCCTGATTTAAACAACAACCAGTGTACGAAGTACGGAGTACAGCGTCTTTGCTGTATAAAGACGGCACAGCTGTAATTGAATATGCCCTCCACCCCTTGTACGTGATACACATGCGTTTCAGAATTTAGTGTCGCGCGACCGCAGCCAATCACATCTTGACTTCCTCTCCAATGCGTCAAAGCTCCCTGGGCATTTTACAATATAGGCAGTTGTTACTCCGTAAGCTATTGTTTATGTGACTCTAGTATAACTCCGTTGCCTAAATATCCCGAGGCCCATTATTACAATATTGTACGTATCCACCTGACAAACACGACCATCGTATTCGTATCCAGGGGGCGGCTGCCTAGATGTGGGTTCAAGCTTAGCAGTGATGCAAGGCTGATGTGTAGAGCTGCGCCACAGAGATGAAGTCAAGCTGTAATATGCCAGGAAGGTTTGGTTCGCCTTGCTAAACCTTATTGGGATTTGGGCACAAGTCAAGAATGTAAGATATATTCTTAGACTCGGTGAGCCTACTGCCTAATTCACTTCCTCACAAGAATAGTCAGCTACTTATGCGGCCATGTGGTGTCTTTCCAGTGGTCTTCTCAGATGTTCCGCTTGGATGTCTTGTCCGTTTCATAGGTAGACGGCAAAAATGGTAAAAAGATACTTTGTGAAAACGACTTTCCCATGTATAGCCTGGAATATGCGGATGTGAGACTAGATTTGCGTGAGCCCTTGGTATCGCACAGAGCTTTTATTTCACACACATTTGAATGGCCTTTCACGGTAATTTACGTTTGACATGCCCGTGCTCATTTGATACCCATGATCGACGTTTCTGCGTCGTCGATCCTACCAGGCTGTCACCTTACATCCCCGCAAACCCGAAGCGGTCAGTGGGGAAGATGACTACATACATCGTACGTTTTTCATTTTACATCGTTCCTCACAACTATAGGTTAGAGCTACATTCCTAGATACTATTTTCGAAGTTGAAAACATTAGTCGGTTCTTTTCATTCTTTCAGATCAGATACTTCAAACTTATCGTGACCTTCAAAATTTGATGCTTCAAACGTTAGAACAGGACTTGTCCTCACCGCCAAGCCTTACGATAGTCACGCGAGCTATATTTTAGGAAACCCTTGAGAGAGCGGAGAAGGATATAACTATACCCAGCGGCATTGTCTTTAGGAAGGTTGGACATATGTAGTAGCGAAACCTACAATAGTACTCCGTATGGAAATTGAAATATCTCTTGCCACAACTATGTTTTAGATCTAAAGGGCTATCGTCCGTTTATCAAGTGTCTCTTCTAATGGATAAAGGCGGCTACTTAAAATAACATGAAACAGCGAACAGAAGCCCAGAGGCTGTGATATGCTGGGGCCAACAAGCCCAAAAAAGTGTACTAGAGGCTTGTGCATTATGTGAGGCGCTTATATTTAAAGCCTGCGTCCGATGTACAGAAAAAGATTCGATACATATATTGTGACTGCAATTACATCTCCTCAGATCTACTGACCACCCCATATATCGGAGTAAGTACTGTCGAAAAATATCTCTTTCATGTCAATTTCCAAAAACTCACAGCATTAGATGCCCATTTATTGCGTTCAATATGTCGTCGAAGGTTTCAATCTATGTTGCCATCAGCATCAGTGATGGCGTTTACAAACACTGGGGTGTTTTCATCGATGCGCCCAAAGAAGAAGACAAAGTTTTACTCCAAGTGACGGGTTCAGATGGTCGATTCCGCTATGAGCTAGAAGCAACAGATGTTCGAAAATCGGAAAGACTGGTCGAGTTGCTTCCCCTATATGATGTGGACCTCGCCAAAATCAACTCCATCAAGACTATCGCCAGTCAAGTTACCGTTCGCAATGAGATTCGGGGCTGGAATTGCCAAGACTACGTGCTTGATCTTATGGAGGCACTAGAAAAGGCAGCGATAGTCAACAACACAGACACAAGTTACAAGAAGCAGAAAAATTTACTTCATGGGAAGCAGGAAGGACTGGCATAGGACGTGTTCTTCTTCGTTCTCTTCTAGCGGTTGGCGACTCTTATACTATACGGGCATCTGGTTTTACTCTTGGTGTCAGGACTCACAATATAGCGAAACGAGATCCTAGCGTTAATGAGCGCTATATTGTCACAGGAACCATTGACTAGGAGGAAAGTAGCAATTGAGTGACCAAGTCAAAGTCCTTATTCTGTTTAAGTTGGACAGTTTGTAGATCTAAAGGAAGTAAACCCCAACGCCAGCCGATGTATCATGTAAATCGAGAAAAGTAAAAAGCCTCTCAGCGCCGAAACCGTGGAACAGTAAAGATAATTCATGACCATTCAGTCATTCTTGTGGTCTTCAGGCCCATCAGCCAGCATCTGGAAGCCCTTCACCAGCCCCATTGCAGAACCAGCGGCAATACCACCAACCAGCACCATTTGTATACCTCCAATGAGACCCTTGCGGACATTTCGACGACCGCGCCATCCACTGACAAAGCATGTCTTTACATATCCGAAGATAAATAACGCAATGACCATGGTAGCGATGGACCACCGCAGGGCGATGAAGGCTTCATGAGGTCCGACGAAAAAGTATGGTATGAGAGGAATAAATCCACCGATAAAGTATCCCATAGCAATTGTCAAAGCACAGATGATAGCTCGCGAGCCCGAGGGTTCAGGCAGAGTGTGGTGGAAGTTCATGAGAAACGATGGAA
The DNA here is from genome assembly GCA_028974015.1 of Penicillium cf. griseofulvum. Taxonomy (NCBI): domain Eukaryota; kingdom Fungi; phylum Ascomycota; class Eurotiomycetes; order Eurotiales; family Aspergillaceae; genus Penicillium; species Penicillium cf. griseofulvum. The sequence continues at coordinate 2,307,414 of JAPQKP010000005.1, forward strand.
GCATAGGAGAGGCGGAGAGATGATTTTTGAGTTGTGCGACCAGTTCAGAAGGCAACTCGTAAGGCTCGAAAATGTCGGAGATGGTGTCGGATATAGAGGCGGGATCCGTCATAGTCTGGGTCTGAGTTTCTTTCAATGTAGCTTTGTATGACTCCCTACAAACATGTCAGCTGTCGAATCCCCAAAAATCGCTCCTAGTGTATTTTCATTAGAGGTTTCGGAACTAGGAAGACTTACTCCTCGCTTTTCGCACCCAAATACCCACCGAGTCCCATCGATATAGCTCCTGCGATAAGTTCTGCGAGTCCACCGAAAACGACGATTTTGGTGTCGCCCAGTGCAGACAGTCCAGCAGTCAGGGCGAAAGGCACCGTCATACCGTCCGAAAGACCGATGATGGCATCGGACACGGTGCGACCGTCGATGAAGCGGGAAGGTTTGCGCTCCGAGCCATCGCGGTTGGTGTTCCCCGTCTCAACATCCGGTCGAAGTTGAGAAGAGTCCTTTTCATCCGAAGAGGGACTGCGATCGGAGAGGGGCATATAACTCGACATGAGGCCGCTCAGGGAACTGATTGACATGGTAAAACCAGAGGGAGAGAAAAGCCTTGCAGTATCCCTTGAAAGAGATTTGGGGTATGTTTAAGTGAAAGTGAGGGATGCAGCACTAACCAGTTAGATCACGAGGTGCAGTCATGAGCTTTTTCATGCATCCTTTATCATTTTGGCAAAGAAGTGATCTCCCTTTATTGACCTATCGAGTGAACCAGAAAGACAACGTGCTTGGCATTCCCCTCATGAACAGGGCACGTGCAACGCTGATTCGAGGACCAGCTTTACTGCGGGGCCCATGCGGATCTCCTAAAGGGACTCCCGCTGCTTAACTTGAGCTCTGGAACCAATCAGAAACTGCTATTTCCAATCCAAACCCTTTTTGTCCATGGAGTACCAACGGCTCACGTGTCAATATATACTATACCCGTTGGCTATAAGAGGGGTTAATATCGAGACCACGGCCACAATAGATTATTTGCTTATAATGGTATATCAGACAACACCCTCCTTAAAGCTCATCTCTCTAATGGGCTAGGGTTGAAGATACAAGTCCGATGATGGATTTTATCTCTGGTGTTGGATGGAAATACTGATACTCTGCTGGGCATGGTCTTCACCTCTAGGACCCTCTGTGGCAGTTTACCCATGGCACAGGTAGATGTAGAAGGTTAGATACAGCATGTTAATTGAAGATATATTAATTTTTTTTTCACTTCTTCACTTCTCTGCTTCCTTTTCTCTTACTTTCCATTTCTTCACACTTATCCACGAAGCAGTACACAGTCTCGAGCTAAACAAAAGTCACTATGACCCTGTTGTGGGGCTTCGTTCTGATGGCTCTAGCCAGCTTTGCATCCACCTATCCAACTGGGGGTACTCAGGTGTGGAGCCAGCTGCGAGAGAACGTGAGTATACCCCACAGCATCTATAATCCTGAAGGACTAGATGGCTCATAAGAGCACCCTCAGATCAAGCATGTCATCTACCTGACTCTTGAAAACCACTCGTTTGACAACATCGCTGGCTATTGGGACTTCCATCCAGACATTGACAATCTGCGCAATATCACCTATTGCAATGACTACACCAACCCCAATTGGACAGTCTATGGGGAGCCACTGGCAATCTGCGCTGAGCCGTATGCAACCGAGGTGCCACTAAAAGACCCAGATCACAACTTTGGCGGGGTCACCTACGAAATCTTCCGCCAGTGGAACCCGACAAAAGAGGACGTCCCTAATATGGCAGGTTTTGTCGAGCGCCAATCGGAGAAGTACAATGCTACTCCGGGAGATTCGGCATTCGTGATCAAGGCCTTGAACGAGAAGAAGACTGCCACTCTGGCGGAGCTGGCAAGCAATTTTGCCTTCTTTGATTCATATGTGGGTTATCCATTGGCTAGAACTTGACTATACTGCAGATATCTGACTGTCAACCCTACATTTAGTTCGCCGAGCACCCGGGTCCCACTAACCCCAACCGCCAATTCGCAACCTCGGGCTCATCATGCGGTTTTGTCGATAACACTCATCAGTCCGCTGGGTTCTGGACTGATGTGACTGGAACTACTTGTGCAGTCTCGATCTTTGAATCGCTCAGCAACAAGAATATCAGCTGGAAGAATGTGAGATAAGTCTCGTTCCTTGATACTGACACCTGGCTAAACATTCTACACAGTATTACGAGACCGACATCATCGATGGATTCATGTATAGAGTCAGTCACTCTATACCAGTCCAAGTCTCAAATGGCTAACGATAATACCAAGTGGGTGCAAGACAACGCAATGGACCGTCTCGTCCATGCAACCGAGCTCTACCATGACCTGGAAGCCGGCACACTGCCTTCATTCTCGTACCTGAACCCGGAGTGCTGTACAATCGACTCGATGCATCCTACCAGCAGCATGGCAGCAGGGGAGCAGATGGTGAAGCACTTGTACGACGCCTTGCGTCGCTCCAAGTACTGGGGCAATTCGTCAGTTCCGTTCTCCCTATGCCGAGTGCGGACATACTAACATTCGAATACAGTGTTTTGATCATTAACTTCGATGAGCACGGTGGGTTTGCTGACCATGTCCCGACTCCAGTCAATGTACCTCAACCCGAAGACGGTATCATCTTCAAGGGCATGTCATCAAACCACAATTTTACATATGACTTTACACGCCTGGGAGTCCGGTATGCATCTTATCTCAATTTCAGCTTCGCCGCATGAATATTCGGCTTACGCTTTGATCATAGTGTCCCTGCCTTCATAATCTCACCGTGGGTACCTGTCAACCTCCTCATTCACGATCAAGGCACCTTGTACGCCGACAATTCTGCCTACACCCATAGCTCAATCCTGCATTTCCTGCAGGAGCTTTGGGAGCTTGAGGGCTTGAATAACAGGGTCCAGTGGGCCAAGACTTTCGAGATGGCTTTCACTAACAAGAAGCGAGACGATACACCCAAGACGTTGGTTCAGCCGACCTGGTATGGTGGTAGTGGACAGCCGGAACCGGAGCCGTTCTTCCTTTTGAACCAGGATGAGAGCTACTATGCACATCGCAAGGCCCAGGCTAAGGCTAAGGCATAAAGGGTGGAGATGGAGAGTTGCTATATTGATAATGCAACTACGGTGGAAGGCCGAGGAATGATCCTCGAGATCTCCGGCTAGAAATGCGGACCTTCGTTATGTGATATCCGTATTAGTCAATGGTTTGAAACTATGCAAAGCACATTTATTTCCAGGGTAATGATAATTCAATAAAATCAATTGACACCAAGTTCAAAGCAAAGTCGACATTAGACCCCTGCATTGATTTACAAAGCACAATTTGAAATGCATGATGCATATTGATCATCGGTTTAAAATATAAGTAAGACCATATATCAGGGCCTGCCATCATTCATGAAGCCCTTGAGGCGACCATAAAGAGAAGATCAAAAATAGGTATGAACAAGAACGTGGAAATGTCAAAAGAACTTCATCACTCAAAGCCAGAGTGCACGCAATTTTTGGGGACTAGCCCTTTTTCTAGGGACTAGAGCATGTAATGAAACTTGTAGATGGAATAAGGATAGAAGTAGAAAATATGTCCAGTGTAAATCCGTGACGGGAGAGCGACCGGAGAAATGTTGCGAAACCTGGTGCAAGACGAGTCAGTCCGGTGGGACCCGAATAATCGAAAAGGATGCAGGTCCATACTACTTGCGCTTCTCGGCACCCTTCTTTGGCTCCGATGAAGATGAGCCGGCCATATCCCACAGTCGGCTCTTGTAAGCGGGGAAGGAAGTGTGGTTCCACATGTTGTACAGGACGCTATGGGGAAAATATCGGATCAGTCGATGCGAACAAGCTAGGGGGAAAGCAAACACAAAACGCACCTCTGTGTCCGGTCCTTATAGGCCTCATCTTGAACCTCCTTTACTTGCACTTTCATGCCGTCTCTGGTGAAAGCAATATTCTTGCGCTCCATCTTTTCGCGTGTGTTTTTGCCTACATCCTGCATGATGCTGTAGGCAACAAATCCGACCGCGGCAATGATGCCAACAAAGACGAGGAGCAGGATGAGGGGAACGAGATTGCTGGCGCCCATGGTGGGGTATGTTTATCGGGATACTGGAGGGTAGACTATTGAATTGGGATGTTCAAATTTGGGGAAAACGAGGCGAAGATCCGAAGATTACTCCGTAGGGCGGGGTGGAGTTTAAGAGAAGGAAAAAAAAAGGAAATAAAGAAAAAGGTCACAAAATCGTTTCAGCCTTGTCTTTTCTAGGCACTGTTGCCTGGAGTGGATCTGGAGAATGCTGTTAAATTCCACTGAATAAGAGATCTAAGACTTGGGGCTTGACTCCTTCCCCCCTTAGAGTTGAGATTGACGTTTGATTCGAGGGGAAATGGAATTGTGGCTGTGTCTAACAAAGTCCAGCCACTTTTGCTGAGTAATATTTATCGGCACCGGCCCGGTCTAGCCCTAGAGGGCTGGGGGCTTTTGAGGTTAATTTCATACTTAACATCTATGGAGACTTAATTTAATTTTGATATGGGGTTAATATACATTGTTATCTTTGCTATCACCCGTAAAGAGTATGAAGGTCACTGATACTCTAAAATGGATTAAAGCTCCCCACTACCTAAAACAGGACGATCGGTGGATCACGATCTCATCTGCGTCATCATTATAGAATCCAAAATTCACGATACAACGTAACTGGGCGGTGAGCCTTCCATCCGGGGAAGCTCTTTTCTGAATAGTCTGCTTGGATAAAGATCGGGATATTACTTCTCTACATATTCTAGTTCAAGACCCAACAACCCAGCCATATCAGACACGATGTGTGACGTCCCTTTCGTTCCAATCTTCCCTATCTGCTTCCAATGCAACACTGATCAGAACCCATGTCACTGTAAGGTAGTTGGACCGACAGTCGGTAAGTTGAGTTCTTCTACATGAAATACCGATAAAACGAGCCCATCCCTGACCGAATGAACAGGGTTCTTCACGACCGTTGTGGCAGCGGTAAGTAAATATGGCACTCTCGGCGATAGCATGAAGAACCTCTTCCTTGGCTCAGGCTCATAAGGACCCTTTTTTTAGATTTTCTGCTACCCCCTATCAATCTTCTGTGGTTGCGGCTGCACTAAAGCCGGAAGGGAGTATGTTCTGTTGCCCTGCTACTTCTTCATATCCAGGCTAACAATTAATAGCATGCTGGCATACCCTGTCAAGTTAAACCAGAAGATCAGCAATGCCATACCAATCTGAGATTGGGTAGGCGCTTAGAATATATCTGAAACCCTTATTATCGCACTTGATCATTTTACCCTAATCTCGTTTTACAAGTAACCTGTTTTCTCTCATTTTTAGAACTTTAGACCTTTGCTTAAAGCCTTTTCTTCGTTATCAATGCTTAAATGTTATCGGCGGCGTTGCATTTGGTTATTAAGTGTAACTAACTAGTATATACTGTAAGAAAAGAGAACTCAATGCCCCGAAAACAATCCCCCGTCTTGCTCCATGACATATACTCCCATGACACACTTAAGCAGAGTCCGTGGGAGGAGGCAGATAACCCGCGGAGAATTCATCAGGCTCATCATAGTCTTGCAATTCCAGTCTTTTCAAGAATCCCCCTTCCAGCAGATCCTTCACGCTGGACTCAGCCAAAAGCTGTGATCCAAACCCGGGCTGCTCAAACCAAGGAGCAATGGGTCCCAAGAGAATATCAAATTCCTTGGTCACCTCGTAGACATGGTAGTTATACGGGAAGTTGCTGTTGTCCGGCGCAAAAAGATTGGATGGTGGCAGTGATCGTTCGATATATGGAGCTCCAAGAGGTGCCAGGAACTTTCCATATTCAGACCCGAATCTATCAATCTTCTGACCGATGCGGAGTGTGAAATTTCCCAGAATAGACTCATTTTCGGATGTGAGGGCGAATCCGTCGTTGTCTGGATAGCTCCAGTAAGCCTTTGGGTCGGAAGCGTTCACGGTCCATTTCTCTAGGAACTCGAATGGGCAGAGCTCGCCGAAGGGAGCGTATGTCTCGAGCTCGTTGGAGAGAGGGAAGAAACCAGGGAGGTGCTTTGGACCAAGTCGTGGGTCACCGCAGATAGCAGTAGAGTTCACGTAAGTCACTCCTTTACAGGGGTCGGGGTAGCATCTTTCGGGGTAATCCGGCTCCTAAGAAGTATGAGAATTAGAATATAGGGGATCAAAAAAGGAGTATTTGGACTACTGACTTTGTTTTTGCGATGCCCATTAGGAGTGACGAAGGCTGCGGCGTCCGCTAGAGCAACCGAAAGAAGCACAGTTATAGTTGAGAGATGCATGGTGGATAGGAAATGTACCCTGATTATCTCTGTCTGCGAGTCGACTGAAGAAAGGAGACAGAGCTCTTAATATAATTGAAAGTGCCAAGGAGCATTGGCCTTCCGATCTCGCGATCCACAGTGCTATTCAAATCCTGCGCGCAAGCTATGCATGCAGATGGGTCTGCCCTACGGTTTGCCTCTAGTAGGTTAGCCACTGGCCTCTTTGAGTTCGATTCATTCCAATCAGAATCCAGTATCCCTCGCCTTATTACTCCGTACGGAGTACTCCGTATACTCTACCATATCATTACCCAATTTGTAGGTTAACATTTCTGGAGAGCTCAACATGTCATATTCACCGGGTAATACAATACTCCATACGGAGTACAAGGTACATAGTACATACAAGGCCGAATGGGATGACCTACAATATGTTGAATGCTTAAGATGGAAGCGAGTGGTGAAACGTTGAATTGACTATTTGAGCCCCCTAAGTGTTCTACTCCATAGCGAGGGCGCCAGTCATTGCTTGAGAGCGAATTACGATTGATTCTGGGGGTAACTATACACTAACGAACTGAGAAATATTGGGCACCTGAAGAATCCGATTGTGTTAGCTGAGCTCATATCAGCCACAGAAACCATTTCGGTTTATTTCGCTTGTCCTTTCCAAGAAATACCCATTCGGGCAAATTTGATTACAGCCCGACGATGGAGCGGGGCAATATAAAGCAATCTATGATTTGTGATTTACTCTGCAGGTGCATCCAACATACAGGTGATAGGACATGAATCTGTGTCCATGAGATCCGAGGCCCACAACTTGGGCTTGTCGATAATTTCCTTCAGCTGGAAGTTGAGACCACACAGAACTTAGCCAATGACTGTTGAGTGGATCCAATCGCGAATCTCAGGCTCTTTTTTTTTTTCCAAATGAACTATTTCAGTCCGACGCCAATTTGATCACTGCATCAATTACGGAGTAAGATGTTGTGTGGAGTAGATACATCGATTTGCCTCTCTAGAATTGCCATACCCTGTTCTCACCTGATTATAGTCCCATATTCTACCCCTGAATTGTACCCCGGAGTATTTCTTCGGGAAGTGACAGACCCGCGATGTGCCCATTTGTTTTCTTTAATCTGCGTGGTATTAAGATGGAAAAGATCATCGAAATATTGATTGAGACGAGGCTCAGGATTCTTACTCCGTACGTTCGTCCTAACTAGACAGCGCACGGTCGTCCGGGCTTCCTAAACCCTACCGTTAGCACGATGCAGTTGCAGTCTATCACGTGCGTTTGCATTTGCGGGCCTGACGTATAATTAATTTGGTTTAACCGGCCGTAAAGTATGTGGCTGACCAATAAATGTCAGTAGCTTCTGAGACAACCCTCGTTAAGCGGCTGCATTTCTGAGTACTGGCAGAGCCCATCTCAGCATCCATTCCGACTTAACGATTTCCTGAGCAGTGAGCCTTTCATTCGGCCTGAAAGCCAGCATTCCCCTTACCATGGTAGATATGGCAGTCCTCTCTGCCTCACCGACCTCTTCTTCCATTGCGCTTCCGCGCCGCGGATTCTCTACAGAAGTAACGAAGCGGTTAGCCAAAGATCTGCCTGCTCCTTCAGACGTTCTCTTAGCCCCCTCTGGAATCTTTCATAATATCGGAAACACCACCGACGGACAGGTGGGACCGTCGAGCCTATCGTACAAACGTTGATAATCGCGTTTGATCCCAGAGCCATCGACGAGATTGTCCTCTGACACAGTGATATAAAACTGTTTACCGTAGCATCTTATGCCCAAGTCGGCTGTACGCCCAAAGGAACCGTAAGAGAAGTAGACAGTTTCGTAAGGTGGTAGTTCATTTGAAAATAGCTTGGAGGAATCCATTATAGCAATCAGGGATGTTTCTCATATTACGATCTAAGGGATAAGAAATACTGCCAACTCAGAGCGCTTCTGCAATAGGAAGGTTATTTACTGATTCGGTGTTAGGGAAACGAGGATTACTTTATTTGTCTGGAGATTGTAAAGAATAGCAAACCCTTGCACACGTATTCATTCATGAGTGATCTGTTGTGAGTGTTCTATTTATGGGGAACAGCCTAAGTAAGTTGATGCTGCGATCCTCCCTCTCCACCTTCCCATGCAAACAAATTGCTATATTAGCTGGAATAGTAATGATCACTCTCAGTATCGTGGATCATGTTTGTTTGTACGACCTTTCCGTTCTTGAGGAATCCATTCGCCACAACTCCACCACCTGCCACATTGTCTGAGTTTCGCTCCAAACGATTCTCGCCGCTCTTCACAGTGAAGTTAGCCAGGGAGATCTCCCCAGCATTGCGCTCCTTGGTGGTAGGCACGCCGAAGAAATGAGCTCCGACTTGTTCTGGGGTGATGTGGAGTTCAAAGTAACCGCGGTAGTATCCCTCAGACCAATGCAGCGACTCACTGTCAGTGACAATTTTCTCGGAGATATTGTTTGCCGCAGGAATAGTGGTGTTCTGTCCGAATGAGGAGGGAGAGCTGACGGCCGATCCACCGAATTCCACACCGATGGCGCCGGCCCCGCTGCTGGAGTTATATGGGTTGTGGTCGAGCCATGCCAGATCACTGACCCAGTTGACGTGGGTATCTCCCGCAATAACGATGTTGTTGCCAATATTGTTGTCGTAGAGAGTCTGCAAGGTCCTGTTCTTGCTCGCCATATAGCCATCCCAAGCATCCATGTTTAGTGGTTGTTCGGGCCCAAGCGAGACTGACATGTTCAATTGAGAGAATACTGCAATGATCCCGTTAGTAAAGTTAACATTTCAAGCTTTAAATCAAGAAAGGCATACTGATTTGGCTGCCGAGGATGCGCCAGTGAGCACCACGGTCGGCTGACTCAATCAGGTTACGCTGCAACCAGTTCTCCTGACGGCTTCCCATCAAACTACGACCGGCGTCATCTTTGATTGCGTTGATGTAGTTAGTGTTATCGTAGGTATCAGTAATGGAGCGGTCGTATTGTCTGGTGTCCAGCATGATCAGGTCCACCAATTTGCCGAGCTTGAAGTTTCTCCAGATGCGGAGGTTATCGTCCATCTCGACTTGTCTAGAATCGATTAATATGTGCAACTTGACACTATTCACAGACAACTCACCTGATGGGCATCCATTCGAAGTAAGCACGGACGGCGTTCATCTTACGCTGGTCAACAGAGACACCTCCATCCTGAACAAATGATTTTTCGTCGTTTCTGAGCTCCGCAGCGCCATCTCGGTAGGTATTATCGGCCACCTCTGCTGCAATTAGACCCCAAACGTATCTTTCTTTTGCGAATGTAATAGGGCCATACCGTGGTCATCCCAGACAGGAATCCAAGCAAAGTTCTGATGACTGGCTAGCAGATCCAAGTCGGTTCTGTACGTGGCAATGCGCTTGCGGTAGTCATAGAGGGTGACGATGGTTCGGTCCGGTAGAGGGATACGTCCCAAGCTGTTACCCCAGCCACTGAATCGAACATTAGCTGATATGGTCGAGATTCCCAAGTTTATTCTACTTACTAGTCGCCATTCTTGTATTCGTAGAGGTAATCACTGTACACAATCAGTTTGAGCTCCCATGCAAATATTAAGCGCTACTTACCCGAGATGGACGACATAGTCCACGGAGTCCTTTCGCACAGAATGTCCGTAGGCATTGAAGAAACCGAATGCTGAATTTTTTTTTGTTAGAACAAGCGCCTCTAAATATGGGTCGACACGTGAGACATACGGAAGTTGGCGCAAGAGTAAACGGCCAAGTTGACCTGGTCGACCTCCTCCTCCGAATCAGGAGCTGTTTTGGTTCTTCCAACTGGACTCTTATTGTCCGAATTGCAGACTTGGAATTGATAGAAATAGGTGGTGAACGGCTTCAACTTGGATGCTTCGACCTGGTAATCCAATGAGCGAGGTTTCAAGTTTCTGATCCATAAACAGCTTGCTTACCTTCACAGTGTAGTCAATGTCGGAACTAGTATATACAGTACCTTCCGCTGCAATGTGCTTGAAGCTCTCATCTTTAGAAACTTTGTAATCCAAGCAAACAGGAGCATTCGATACGGCCACCTGCTCAGCATCTTCATCCCCTGAGTATATCGGGACAGGGTTGTACAACGGAACAAGACCATTCGTAGAGCTATTAGACTGAACATCATCAAAAGTCGGCGAGCAGCGAGTCCATAGAATCACTGAGTTTGCATATGGATCTCCAGAAGCAACGCCATGGGTGAAGTGTAACTTGGATGGGTCAAAGGATGAGCCGGGGACCCCGCGCTTCGCAACTCGGTGAATCGAGACACCCAGCCCTGGATGGTGCTCCGACGGACTGCGGTAGTTCAGATTGCCCGAGTAGCTCGCAGTGGCTGCGGCTGCAGATGACAGCACGAGAGACCAGGAAAGCTTCATGTTGGGATAAACAAGCCAACTGGGCAAGAGCTTGAGAAGTCAAAGTGTTCGGGTTACCTCTGTGACTACAACCTAACAGGCGCTTGACCAGCTCATATATATAATAAAGAAAATTGCGGTAGTTTCCATTTTGAAGGCACCCATAGACGGCATAATCACAACCACCTTGCGGCATTCAACATTTAATCTAACGTCTGTGATGATCAACGAATCGGAATGATCAACAGCGACATGACCTTACAGCTCGGCAGGATCAGCAGGAACATGGACTACAATATACAGAAAATACCCATATCTCGATTTTATGGTTCAGGGACGTGGTGAGCCACGTGAAACTATAAGATCTGTCACTGGCAGATTAGATATAGTGCCAAGTGCCCAGACATTACCGAGATTTAGCCAAGAGCTTTCAACTTTTGCATACATCCCCGTGGTTTTGATTCAATCAGTAATTAATCTAACTAACTAACTAGGACCCCAGGCTGTTATCCAAAACATCGACAATTTTACTCCGTACTTTTTATCTATGTACCGAGAGCACCGGAGTTGACGTGACGCGCTAAACCTAAAAGGGTAGAACTAACCAGAAAAGGGAACTTACAGTTTATATGGACCAGAGGGGAGCCGTGGCCCTTTCTATGTTTTACTCCGTACACATCTACAAAATAAGGATATTGCGTCCAGGTTGGTATCTACAGGCCCTTCCACTCCATCACACCAATTGACATCTTCCCTTGTCCCTTGATTGGACTTCCAACAGCCCAGTCCTTGAATACACCAGCCTCCTCAAAGTTGTTCTTCTCAAATACTCTCCTGCTCGCTGTGTTCTCAAGATAAAAGCTACCTTTAAGAAGATGAAGATTCATCCGAGGGATAGCCCAGTCTTGAATGATAGTCCGAACAGCAGCACTCATAAGTCCCCGGCTGTGTAAAGTGGGGGAAAGATAGTCTATAAATATTGTTAGCAATTGACCTCGAGTCCAGCTGGGGCGTCCATACATCCAATACCCCAGACAATATCCTTGTGTCCCGCCGGCAAATCATTATTATGCTTCTGCACTAGCGCACGCTCCCAGCTAGTGGGTCGTAACTCATAGAAAGCATACCGCTCTAGTGTAAAGTCTCCGATCATGACATCTTGAAGGGGAGCGCCTGTCGTAGGATCCCTTTCTGTTACTTCGCGTATGCAAACAAAAGGGCATTTATCGAAGAACTCTGGTTCCCCTTGCCCATCTGGACTGTCGTCCTGCAACTGACTTTTTGTTTCGAATTCTTTTTGCAGAGTAGAGAGGATGTCTTTGTGTTTTGCTATTTTCATTTTGATCCAGTCTACGCCATGCTCGGGTAGGAAGGGGTAGGGTGGCCCCTGTAGCCAGTAGTACACGCGTGGATCGTTGAGCATTTCAGTCATCGCAGCAGATGTCTCCTCGATCTGGTGTTCACGATGTGGGGTCATGATGATGTTTCCACATGGTGCTGGGAGTTGGAGATAGGGCTCTTTGGTGAGCGGGTTATACTGGACCATTTTAATTAACAAACCCTAGAAAAATTGTAAGAGTTTTAAGTTGAATACCTATACTAATTCCTGATGTTCACCTTATATAGAATTACAATTCGGTGAGTCTACGCAAAGCCCCGGAAGATGGATCTTTGTGAGTCACCCAGCCCCGGAAGCTAACCGATTGTGGGCAACACAAGTCCGATGTTACTTTATAGATAAGCAGTCAACTTTGTTGTTTTAACACTTAGCTAATTACTGACTTCTTTCTTGTTCCGATATCGCTTCACACCCCGTGGAAGGAGATCTTGCCCAAAATCACACAAAGTGACTAAGAACGATATGCAAAGCATGAGAAATACCATCGCCCTCCCGTTGCCACTCGGAAATATACCATGGCCGATAGGTTAATAAACTAACTGCGCTAGAGATGAACATACTTGCCACATACACCTGTGTAATCACCTACCTGGACCTCGGGAGATGGCAGCTAGACTCAACGATAGTATAGGCAATGGTGGTGGGAATAACCAGAGCAAGATAAATCGGCATAGTGTTCGAAGGCAGCCGGTTCAGATCCCCTCTACCATCACAGACGTGATAATGACCGAGACCGTCCCACAGGTGAAGTGCCTATTACGAATGCGCTGGAGTCCAGATAGGAAAGCACGAAACCCCACGCATTGCTGCGTGCTCTGGCGTACAATTATGTGTAGCTCATTGCCGTCCATTACCGAGTGGTTCAATAGTGTTCAACTCGCCATTTCCCCCAGATATTGTTTGGATATGCGGTATAATATCCGAATCAATGATCCGAACAAAAAAGAGCTCATCCATCTATGCTACTCTACCATATGCGCATGCACCGGGCCGGGGTACCGTAACGTACTTGAGAAAGTCGACGATAAAGTGTTAGCATACATGTAGCTGGAACCTTAGGGCAAACGAGGTATACAATATCTCAATGCATTTGTATGTGGGTAGTGTCAATTAAACAGTCCGCTCAGAGGATTGAAAAAAAGGAGAGCGCTTCGTAATGTTTTACTATACACAGACTCTGCCAGGTGTCACTGTCATCTCGAAATGCCATAGTACTTCCCCTTGGGTATATGAATGTTAATTTACCGGTACCCGACTGGTCAATTGTTCCAGACGCCCTGCCAAGGCTCGATGTTTGCGCATGACCTCCTCCCATTCGTACGTCATATCTTCAGTATCTTCCTCCCCGCTCAACTCCGTCAAAATCATGCCAAAATCACCGCCAAGACGACCGAGACTTGCGGCACAGTACAGAAGCTGGGTGAGAAGACTTTCCCTCGAACTCCGATCTCGGACGTTGGGAAGATATGAGCGCATCGTATCAGTGAGCAATTGCACGAGATGCATTGGGAAAGTAGCCAAAGCCGGGGGTAGACGTTGTAAGGGGTCATCTGAGTGTGCTGGCTTTGACTTGGCCTTGGAGTGGGCGTCTGCACCTCGTAATCCTGATATCGCAAACTCGGATTCGGATTGCTCGGAGTTAAAAATATTCTTGTATAGCGACACAATTGCAAAGCTCTGCTCACGGAAGATCTCGATGTATCTTTTTAAGTAGCGGTCAGTCTGCTGACCGCTGGACCACGAGGTCGTGTCTGATTTGTCTTTGCCGCCGAGCCTCCGCTGCGTTTCTTGGTCTGCGAGCTCACGGAGGGGGTCTAGAGCTTCAAGTGTCGATACCAAATGCGCTAGTCTGCAGACAAGGAAGATGGCCCCAAGAGCACCTTCTCCTGTCCCGACTGCACCATCACTCTGAAGCATCTCTAAATCCGGGGCTACTCGCCGCAGCCAACCCACAGTTCGGATACCAGCTGCTAGCCGCAGGTTCTGGGCTCGGAGCCCCGTGATCAGATTACTTGTCATGTCCTTCATAGCATCCTCCGCCTGGGATGCAACATCTTGAATCAATGGCGATTCGGGATATAGTGTTTGTAATCGCTTTATATGTGCATGCAGGTCAAGTGCAGATGAGTAGGTTGTAGAGGAGACACCAGTACCGGAGTTGACTGAGGCCGCGGACACGGCTTTGGACAGCAGACTTGGTAGTTCCAAGATATCTGACAATCGATCAACATTGCGAGAGAGCTGCATAGCTTTCTTCCGTCGTTCTAGGGCGGCGTTGTCTGTGATTTTACTGTATTTGGTGGAGAACCCAACGGCCTCCTCGTCGAGTTTGGGGATAGCATCGCGCAGTTGTTGCGCCTCGCGGGTCAACTGTGGAACAGATGTACATAGTGTTGACAAATTATCGGCAGAGGTGACAAATGCCCGATGCGAACGATTCGATAGGGCTTGAAGGGATAGAAGGGACGAATGGGAGGATTGGGCAAGCGATGGGGGTTCTGTGGTCTGGAGAGCTTCGAGCGACAATGTTGAGAGGCGAGTGAGATATTTGTCGGTAGTTACATCATGCGATTGATTTGGGTCTAGATGTGGAGCGAGTAGCTCCAGCAAATCGGCCATGGCGAGTTGATGCTGTTCGGACGTTGCGTAAAAGAGACGCGCTGAATGGATCACCCGCCGTTGGCCCGTGCGGGTCAGTTGTATCTCCGACTGGAATGAACTTTTTCTTTACTTTTTTGATTTCTCTCTCTCTTCAGTGTTTTCCACTATAGATAGATTGATACTTCCGTCATCACTGCTCTTTTCATTTTTCTGTCTTTCTCTTATTATCTTCCTTGCTGCAAATATAATCCTTCTACTAGCCCCTCCCCCGCATTCGCAGCCCATTACATTCCCCATGACCCTTCCACCATGGGGAAGCCACGGGTGAGTCCATTTTTGAGAGATTGGGATGTCTCTTAACTTAAACTGACCCTTTTCCCACAAAGATGATCATTCTAGTGCGCCATGCACAGTCAGAAGGCAACAAAAATCGCGACATTCATCAAACTATTCCAGACCACCGTGTGAAGCTCACTGCTGAAGGATATCGACAAGCCCAAGATGCAGGCCGTCGACTACGAGATCTCCTCCAACCCGACGATAAGCTTCATTTCTTTACCTCCCCGTATCGGCGGACAAGAGAGACTACCGAGGGAATTATTGAATCCCTAACCTCCGATACACCTTCGCCTTCGCCTTTCTCAAGGCGCACGATCAAAGTTTATGAAGAACCACGGCTGCGAGAACAAGATTTTGGTAACTTTCAGCCATGTTCCACAGAGATGGAGCGCATGTGGATGGAACGAGCAGACTATGGCCATTTCTTCTACCGGATTCCCAATGGCGAGTCCGCAGCAGATGCCTATGACCGAGTGAGTGGGTTTAACGAGTCCCTCTGGCGCCAGTTCGGCGAGGATGACTTTGCCAATGTCTGTGTTCTTGTTACGCACGGACTTATGGCACGGGTGTTTCTCATGAAGTGGTACCACTGGAGCGTGGAATACTTTGAGGACCTTCGCAATATCAATCATTGCGAGTTCCTGATCTTGACCCACAACCCAGAAAATGGAAAATACACACTACAGAACAAGCTTCGCACCTGGTCAGATCTTCGAAAAGACCGAGATCTTGAAAATGCATCCAAAGAGCAGGTCCCTGCATCCATCCCGCCTGCTGGTCACGCCACCGTTACAGAACATATCCCAATTCGGCGCAAGTGGGGCGGCTGTCCCGACGGCTGTACTCATGGCCTGACTGCAGATGCAAAACAACTGTTGCGAGCAAATCTACTGAATTCCATGCGTCAGGAGCATGCCTATGCTCAAGCAAAGCACGCGGATGACCACGCAGGTAGTTTTGGCTCCAAACTTCACAAATCTATATCCATCGACGAGGTGGTATCATCCTCAGAAGAAAGTGCGGTTCATAATGATACCAACCGCAAATCCAGCACTCGACATGTCTCCAACACGCAGCACATACTTCGCGACGATGACAACGGAGACACCACGAAGCAATATGAGTCTGCATCAGAAGCCCGACCAAACTCGAATCCATTGCATCCAAAACGACCGAACTTCCACGGAGTGAAACGAAATAGTGAAGATCATCTCCTCCACCTACCAACAGCCACTTCTTCAGCTTCTGCGCATCTAAAGTACGCCCTCCTTCACCTAGGCGGTCGTGATGGTGGAGGCTCCATGAGCGGAGCAAATAGCCTCGCCCCATCCGACGACGAAGGCGACGACCATGACCACCACCGCCACGCTGCACCAGCCTCTTCCAGCCTCGCCACTGGCAATTTGTCCCACGCGTACCAGCAACACTTCGAATTCCCGTCTAGCGAGCAAACCCAACGGCCACCTCCCTCCCAGGAGGTCGAAGATGATGGCGATGACGAGATGAGCGGCCGTCCCACGGAAAAATCTAAGAAATCTCGCCTACACCATCACCATCACCACTATCATCACCACCATGTTTCTCCTTCCAATGACCAATCCGAGCACCGCATGGCCAATATCCTAGGCGACGGAGACGAATTGTCCAACCACTCAGAACCAAAGACGCAAAGACCAGAAAGTTCGTCAATAGATTTCCCGTCTCCTCTCCACATCGAGGAATTGTCCTTAGAAGAGCACCAAAAGCAAGATCAGAGTATCCAAGGGAGCGTCTACTAGTGCCGCCCCCCCCCCCCTGTTCTCGCTGATATCTTGACTGCTTCATACGTCTGCATGCTTCTTCGCATTTATTAGTTCTTGTCTCTTTCTTCTCTGCATCTACCCTTACGACCCGCGACGAATTGTCTGGATGAATTTTGATTACCCACTAGTACAACTGCATTTTACCTATTTCATATTTCAGCCTGATGGCCCTTGTCGGTGTTAGCTAGAATCAAATTCTATCACAAACATAATTACGAGATTGACTACTGGTTCAGTATTAGCCATTATTTCGAAGGAAACTGTCACGTAACCCTAGAGGTCACTAAATCCAGTGGATACAAGCGGACATAGGGCAAAAGGCTCCTCCTTAAAGAGAAGATACGAGGGATATTTTTGATCAGAGGCCTACAACAAAACGGGAAAAGCTTGCAGTCCGGACAAAGACATAGTTTGTCAATTAATTTCTGATATATCTCCAAAGAACTGCGGATCAACGGCCACAGCCACAAGACGCCAGGCCAACGCATGGCCAATGGGAACAGGAAATGCGATGGCTTTGGCTTGCCGGCAGCTCCGAATAGCAAAGGGCAGATAGATAGAAGCAAGCCGAAAGAGAAAACAAATCAGGTAGACTACATAGTTCTGTCAGTCGCGAGGACTGACCAGACTCTCAGAATGAGATCAGATAGACGATGCATGTAAGGTACGGACACCCCCCGGATACATGGGAAGGTATCACGGGAAGAGAACCCAGGATCAAGCGTTTGCCATCTGTCGCAAGAGAGAGAGAGATGTGAAAGTGATGGAATACACCATGCGACTTAAGAAGGGGTCGAAAGGATCCTTGAATTGTTGATCTTATTGATTGGAGAAAGCTCGTCAGAGAAAGAAAAAACCAAATCGAAGGAATCGAGAGAAAAAAAAAAAAAAAGTGAATGAACAATTGAAAATGGAGATGAGAAGTGAAGAAAAATGATTAACGTCAGGCACTGCATGTAGGCGTGGCGAATGGGAATAATGTACCGAGATGAAATGAAAGTAAAAAGAAGAAAGAAAGCACTCTATGGGTAATCACCGGGAGACACAAATGCCAAGCATAAAACAAAAGGACCAAGGATATAAACCGAAGTCGTGGGTAATGAACAAAAAAGTCAGATTTTGGGGATTCGTGATAGTCGTGACTGCGGCCCCGGCAACCTTTGCAATGATGGACCCGACGATGAGACTGAAAGTTTTGATAAATCAAAGTGATATCAGTATAACAAGGTGAGTCGAGATTTTGCATCGTGGGCCTGCCGGGAGCATGCCAATGTCCGCTGTGGGAGCGTTTTTTTTCCTCTTTTTTTTTCCATTTTCGAGTTTTTTTTCGCTTTGCCAAACGAGAACCAGCGGACGCAGAACGAAAGTACTTTTTGGAGACGCGGTAGGCCAATTGCTCAGAAGCAAGTGAAGCTAAACGAGGCAAAAGGTCGCAAGGCGCAAGGTTGGAAACAATTCAAGCAGAAGAGGAAACGGTATCGAAATAAATCCCATGCGAGTCGCCCAAACAAACGTTGAAAGAAGTCTAGAGTTGCAGTAAGAAGAAATTCAAACAAGTAGCAAGACTTGGAGTCTTTAACCGTGGACACCGTCGGTTCCATCCGGGGTCGTGGACAGCACATGCCAAGTATCGTCAACTAGGTTGCGATCATCGGCTGCTGCATGGAGGGAAATGCATTGTTGCACATGTAGTGCTCGAGATGCTTGGCACAGTAGGTGCAGCCGCACGACGAACCATGGCCCGTCCAAAGACTCTGTGCGAATGGCAATCCATACGCTGGAGTGTGGTGATAGGATGGGGGCTGGGATCGAGGAGCGGCGTGGGCCATGTACTGTGAGGGTGCGTTCCAGCCCCGCGAGTAGGGCGGAGGGGGAGGCGGGTTAGCGTATCCCCACGGGCCAACCGAGTAGTAATCGGGGGTAGTAGGCCCGCTGGAAAGGGCAGAGGGGGGCGAGTATTCGGACGCGGTCGGGTTGAGCCAGGAATTCTCAATTTGCGAGCTGCGCTGGTACTGCGGCGGGATGGGGCCTTCGGGGGACATAAGGGGCTTGGTGACACCTTGGCCGCGGACTACGTTGGTCTCAATAGGCGCCAGAGTCTGGCGAGACTCCTGAGCTCGAGCCGTTGCCTTAGCCCGCCAGGTATCCCAGTGTGCGCGCCACGAGGCGAAACCATCCTGCTTGTCGTAGATGCGGTCGTGAATCTTCCAGTCGAATGCAAAGAGCCATTCCAATTCCATGTGGTTCAACTCAGCAACGGGGATGTTGCTGACCTCAGCCCAGGATTTGTTCTGGAAGGTGTTGTCATCAAGGAACTTGCTGCCCAACAGAAGAGCCACAGTCAACATGCGGTAGACCTGGCTACTGTCTGTCTTGGTGAAGGCGCGTTGGGCTGACAACAGGCGCACGCGGCTGGCCAGATAGAAGAGACCGAGCAGAATGGTAGAACTTGGGAGGCGTGTCGAGGATAAAATCTGAAAGACGTATTTCCGAAACTGGGGGGGAACCGAAGATCCTGGGTAGATGCTTCGCACGAGGTCAATATCTGCTAGGGTGATGTTGGTCTCGAACAAATCATACATTCCCTGAGCCATCTCTGCCACAAAGTCGGACATGCGATCCATCTCATAATCCAGGTGAGCTGCGACACCTCCAGTAGCCTTCTCCTCCTTGCGGGGTTGTTCGGGCTGCTGTTGCATCGGGGCTTCTTGTCGGCGATATTGAGGCGGGATCGTAGCATCCATGGGCGGAAGTTGGACGTTGCTGCGGATTGAGGGCAATCCAGTACCAACCATGGGGTTGAACATGGGCTGCTGGTTCATCATGTGATGATCGCGAGCAGTGTTCATCGGGTGGACGGACTGGTGGAGATTCATCGAAGTGGGTTTGGCGTAGCACAGAGATTGCGAGTACTGTTCGATGAACTCATTGCCGCTTTGGTGGTAGCGAGGAGGGAATCCTGCGTGACCAACCGGGTAGAATGATGGGTCTTCCATACGACCACCGTTGACATGAGGAGGCGTAGGCAGGCCATGGTGACCTGGGACGAAGAAGGACGGCATCTTGGGGGAAGGGGAGGTTGCCAGTTCAGGACGGGGAGCTAGACGTACTCTGCTGCCAGGGAAAGCGAGGAGTCAGTACACAAGGCCTCCGGGGTAGGCAAAAGCCAGATAGACCGAGAGACAGTTGAAGAAACAAGGATACGAACCGTCTACTCCACCAGATCCTGATTCTGGGGGAAGGAAGAGGAGAAGAGCGGTGCTCTGCGAGCGGGTCGCTCTATCGTATTCCTAGGGGGCAGTCTCTAGTTGAATGACATCGAGGTTCGTTCAATGATCCAACGGACAAATGACGGGTAAATGAGAATTGGAAAGAACGTGATGAACTGTGAACGGGGCACAGTCCTCGCTTGGAGTGTCGAAATGACTCTAGGAGGGAAGGTGATAGATCACAGTCCAGTCAATTCAAAGCGCTTTGAGAGGCGAATAACCAGGTCGAAGCGAAGTGGAAGAGCACACGTAGCAGGGTGAACTGAACGCGCTCCGGAGAAGAGTGGAAGAAAAAAAATTTCCCCACACGTAGACACAAACCTCACAGAATGAGGTGATCAACGACACTTAGTGAAAAGCTCGTTGACACGGGAGAGGATTGATACAAAAAAGAGGTTGAGAAGAAGGATGAAGAGAAGAAAAGCGTATAAGGGGCGTTGTGTGGGAAAAGGCCGTTGGGTTGCCCCGGTAATTTTACCTGTATTTGGTATACGTGGAAGGAGTCATTTGGGCCCACATATAGAAATTCTAAATTTAAAAAAAAAGTTGTTACGCCCATTGGAAGATAAAATAGTATGTATACAACATTGAGTGTACATTGAAATAATTATTGAATACAAATTTAGCATTATATTGAATTCTTGGATTTTCTTCACATTGGCTTTTCTCACTTTTTCTTGCTTTTTTTTTTTTTTTTTCAAAATCTAACCGGTGTTCCCAGTTTAGAATGGTGCACAGTGTAATTGTATTGTCACGTTCATATTCAAAAGGCCCTAGACCCCTAAGGCAAATCCGGTGATGCAACGCCCGTGTCACTGATTCTCACTGGTATTGTATTGGACTTTAAAAAAAGGTTGCTCCACTGACTTTTTTTCACTTTTTAGTCAGCTCCGTTATATTAAAAAATTAATAGCAAAGAGTAAATAGTAAATAGTAAACTAAATAGTGAAATATCTCATGTGAAATGGTTGATTCAATGTTATATCTATTTAAAAAAAAAATCCCCTATAAACATTGATCGCATTCCCTCCGTTGCTCAGTCTACCCTATAATGCTACCTGCAGAAATGCTCATCCGAAGTCTTCCATATGTACCCACTATGAACAAACCCCAAACATGGAGTACTCCGTACAGAGTACAAAGTACAACGGAGTAACTAACCTTACAGTCGGGTCAATTACTCCATATTATCCCTATGCAATCACACGCATCCATTACCCCGTACAACCAAGCAAGGGCAATATGCATCTGACAAGCACTCCATCTACTCCGTACTCTCCCTCTTCTCTCTCTCTTGAAGTCACAATTTAACTGGCCACGTAGAGAGAGGCATTGCTCTGACTCACCGTAAATAACTCCGCCCTCGGCGAAGGATCTGGATGTTGATCCCTGCAGCGTCATGCTGCATGAGTGGGAAATACTCCACGTAGCTACTCCTAGAAGCAAAGACTGTGTCTTGGTATTTATCTCAAGCGCCCTCTCTATATTTATGTGCCTATCTACTTAAAAGGCCCCCCCTCTCAAAAAAGTCCCGCATATATTGCACTCATTCTCTGACGGTCTAGCAATTAATCTTTAAATACTTTAAAATACAAGCCCGTGCGTAATGTATTCTAGAAAAACAAAAGTCACTCGGACCTCGTGTCTTGCCATGCTCTTCGATAATTCCGATTCTTTGAAGGTACCACCTGTATAGTACCTGCCTATATACCTGGTTCTAACAACAAAGACGGCTGAACCTAAGACAAAAAGAAAACTAGGTACCAAGGATGTCTGACCGGCTACTTTCGGCCTTTTTCTCTGAAACATCTCCGTATTTCCTGTACCATATGATTCGAAGACATAGGAAAACTTCCCTGGGATTACTCCCCAATACCCCGTAAGCTAAGGGAGGTTTCCGACAACTCGGGCGGCAAAACACCCCTCCTTTTTACTGAGGGTGGAGGCAAATAAGAAGACACTCCATACAAGATTAGTAAATTAATGACCGAATAACGTGTGTCATAATCACCTATGATTTCTTGCTTCTCACTATTTCCGTTTCGGGCTGTTCTTATGCCGAATATCATATGTACCTGGTGTTGACCGGTCTGCCGATGTGATTGGTATTATCTACGCTAGGTGAGCATCTACGCTGTCATGTCAGGTGCCCATGTCATGCCTGATCACTAATATAGATGGGAAAACAGGATTCACAGGTTGGAAGGTTCACTACACTGCCTTAAATGGGCTGTTAAAAGAAGCGACTATTGAGAAGCATCCAATTCGACACGTGCATATACCCTTTCAGCAAATCGGAGGGATATCATTAGCTTACAAAAATACTGAACATGTTACGAAAAGGCAAAGTGAGACAATGAAAATAGGAAAATAGGAAACGAAAAATCATAAGACTTCTATTCAATGAGCTATATGTCAAGTACATGTCTTTGGGACTTCGAAAGCTTAATTGATCTTCTATGTGAAGGCAAGTATAGAAGCTTTACTGGACATCTTGTATGACTTTATACTCAATTTTTGAGAACAAGTGGCTAAAATATATTATAGCCCACATCCAAAATATCCAAGGAAATAGAGATGTAAATAAAGGAAAAACGCGAGAGCCGCGAGAGCCGCGATAGCACCAAGGCAGACACAATTCCAGAAATAGTGAAGGACGAATCACCAATAAACAGAGGTGGCGAAGTAGATGCGTGTGCATGTGATGCCGGTGGCCGGCATCGTTACTAGTAGAGACGTCTGAGCTAGAGCCGGTCGAGCCTTCACCTTCACACTCCCGTTGACACTCCGGAACCATGTCCATTCACACCTACGTGAGAAACATATCTATGCAAGTAACAAACGTTATGTGCACTGGGTTAGGGTTACTGGTGGAGAGAATGGTTGGGATTGTGTAGTCGTTGCGGTTACCGTTTCTGTTGCCAGATGGGCCGGTAGGGCTAGGACCCTCGGTAGTGGTCCTTTGTCCTCAACAGGGCGGATGGTGGCCGAGACAACGATAGTTAGTCTCAGTTGTAATCCAAGTTGTCTTGTTAATGGCTGGGTAGTTGGTGACAGTCGAGGGATAGGCCGTGATAGTCGCAGTGCGGATTGTGAAGACAGTAGAGGTTGGTTGGCCCGGGATCGTTGCATCAGAACAATCAATTAAGATGAACATATCGACTTCTGAGCTAACAGCCGTCCATTGCTTGGTGATGGCCTTCCAGGAATCGGCTGTGAGAATACTACTGCCGATATCTGCGCCGTTGAGTAGGAGATTCACTGCACAAGCGGTAATATCAACATCTGAACCAACTGTTTGGCGACAATCAAAAGAGACAGTAGAGCTCTCTTCCTCAACAGCGCCAGTGACTGTCTGGATCAACAGGGTCTGCGATTGGATAGCTTTGGCACTCAAATGCCTGTCACGAAGCTCAAGTCAGGAGAGATGATAGTGAGTCTAATAGCCGGAAGAACGTGGGCAAGCCACATAAGATTGCTTTGGGTCATGAGTTTTGTATAGAATCTAGCGGTAAACGAATGGATGGGCGAGTGAACATCACAAACGATCGGCAAAATATTTTACCTTGGATGAGCGAGTAAACCAAAATTGAGGAGGTTGCGGGCTTTTAGCCTGGATCTTTACATAGCTTCCCCAGGGCTGCTGTTGTTGGAAAATAACATGCGTGCAGGCTTTGGGCGTTACTCCACTCGGGGGATAAGCTGAAATTTGAAGCGAGCATTGTCTCGCTCGGGACATGGCAATTGGTTCCTGCATACTCCGTAAATTTGGTCAACTTAATTGAGGGGTTAAGTAGACACCAAATGAGCGCCTTAAATGGGGAGGTTGGAGGTTGTTGTTCCACTTAGGGCTTGGCATGCCTTGCTGTCATTTGCTCTTTCTGTCATTGGATTCCCGGGGAAAGGCTTAGTAAACGCCCTATTGCTCACATCGAATTCCTCAGATCACAGGAAACTCACGAAATCCACGAGATTCGAGGGGATAACTGGCATTAGGCATTTGAATGGGGCGAGGGTGGGAACCAGACTGTGCAAGTTTTGATTCCCGCTATACAGACTGACTTTTCCTAAAATGGCATGGGTCTTGCAATGGCCTTGTCTATTCTTGTAATGCGCTATGGCCCATTGGTAACCAATACATCCAGGACATGCCGCGAATTCAGTGCATTGCATAAGAAAAACCCCCCAAGAGAAGGCGAGATCTCGGAGGAAAGACTGAGTCCCTATATATGTATCCCCAAAACGCCCAGAAAACACAGGTCAAGCACAGAGCAAATGAAGGCAAATGCACCTAATCACACACAATGTATCCGAATGACAAAATACAGGGAAAGGAAAGGAAATAAAGCTCTGAAGTCATCACATCATATATATCATACCTGCCCTACACAAAAGGCATGGACAAGAAACAAAAACAAGAGAGATATATTTAAACAGCCACGATCAGATAGTGCCGTATCGGCCGCGCTCTGCGCCCAACAGAGCCTGTCCCTCTCGTGGAACCGAAGGTTCCCCTGATTCCCTCCGAGGGGAAGAAGAGGGGATCCAGCCGCGCATCCAGCCGCGAACACGCCTCCAGCGACCGCGACCACGCTTTGGGTTATCCTCCTCGCCGCTGATGAAACTCTCGTCATCTTCGTGCTCTAGGCCATCGCCGTACATGAGGAACTGAACGCCCATGAACCCATCCAGTCCCAAAACACCGAAGGCACCCAGGAAGAACGGGGTAGCTCGTCCGATCCATTCCAAGCGATCATTGCCATGATTATCGGCCCAGCCGCCGCCGCCGTATGGGGAAAAATCTGACCAAGCGTTCGGGTTGGTGAGCAACGAGCTGGAGTAGAACAGGTTCCCACAGAAGGCGGCCATGAAGAGCAGTGGAGATAGACCTTCGGTGCTCTTGCGCTGGTAGTTTTTGTATAGCTGTGGAGGGCGTGAGCCGAGATATAGGATTGTTGACATCCAGGAAAAGACGCGGCCGATGATCTCGACAATGGCCTCCCGCGGTACCTCAGAAATTGGCGGATGAGGCTTATCGGTGGGAGCAGCGTTGGCGAGTACGGCACAAAGGAGCGATGCCATGAGCATCGTCCGGGGCAGTGCGAATGGCGGACTCTGCGCGTTACTACTCATTCTAATGGATCGACGCGAAGAGCTCAATTTCTCGTTTGAGTATGAGGCTATTTGCCCATTGGTTGTGTTGAGTACTGACCCGACCCGGAAGCCCACATCCTTGGCCTCGGAGCGCTTGTTGTCCATGTCCACGGGAGTCGAGGCCTGATGATCCGATTCGTGGCCTGGAGGAGGCACACCTTGAATGATGTCTCGAGGAGCCGAGCCATGCGAGTGCGACAGGTTGCTATACGAATTATTTCGACGAGGTTTGTAATGGGTGTACCAGAAGAACTGGAATACCAGAGCGATGTCAACGAAGACGTAATAACTGGCAATCACCACCTGCCACCCTGCCTGGCGGGTGCATAACGCTCCAACGAGGTTGCTCGCATCACCAAGACACCAGATTATCAAGAAAAATATCGATAAGCCTGACGTTGATTGCACTTGGAAGTTCTTATAAATCTGAGGTAGTTGTGCGAAGAGCCATGAGACAATGCTGAGGGTCCCGAGAACGGAAGAGATCGCCGCGAGAGGAGTGGGGATGCAGATGTGGAGATGCGAGGAGACGGCGGTTAGGAAGGGAGTGGACGGTTCACAGTGATCGGGAAGTGTCCCAGAAAGGAGGTATTGTAATAACGGGGGAGCCATCGTTTATCGATGGTCTTTGGTGAATATGGGCTTAGTAGAGCCTCAGGTTGTGACTCGCGTAGGGCATCAAAGTATGGGGTAAAGGCGATAAGCGAATCCGATGTAAACAAGGTGAATAAGAGAGGATGTGTACTCCAAGTCTAATAGAGCCAGTGTAGTGATCAATCTAAGAAAGAGAAACCAATAAGTAAGTGAACAAAGGCAAGAAAAGAGAACAGCCCCCCCCCCTCAAAGGTCATTCTGAAGTGTCACGAGAGCTGAATCGCCTTATCAAGTTCATCGCGGGCAGATTGGATGACTCATGCGATAAGGATAAGCATCAATGGGCGTATCAGGGCTTCGAGCTTCCCAGGTGGGAAATGCAGGGTGCTGCATTTAGGTAACACCCGCATCATTCAAAGGTTATGTTGCACCAGGTAGGCCATGCCTGGTTATCATACGGATTAACCAGTCAAATATTTTGTACAAGATTGTACACCTCTCCAGGACTTGTTAGTCGAAATGATACGTCTCCAGGCCGTGGATATAAGCATCTATAGGAATGAATATCAGAAGTGGAAGAAGAAGCTACGGGGTATAGATTCAATATACGGAGTAAATAGAACCCAAATAAAATGCAGTAGAGAAGAAAAATCACCAGTGGACGCGACGTAGGAAGAACTACTATTACCCCGTGCCAAGCGAATGCGCACAACATACTTGTTCTTTATTCTAAACTCCCCCTCACAACCATGACAAAAATCTCCATTTTTGAGAGACAAGTTCGCGTTGGAAGTGCCATGTAGGTATATCATGAGCGTGATAAAGCAAAAATCGTAGCACTGGCTCGGGGATTCGACATTCCCTACCCCTGCTTCTCAGACAAATCTTCGGCACCGGTGCTCCCACCAGGTCCAGTAAATTCTTGATTCTGTTCAAGAGATAGTCCTGGGCCCGTGAATTATCTCCCTGCATTAAATATTCATTCTCATTATGTATAATCATCGAATTCGTAAAAGGTAATCAAGTATCAGGTCCGAAACCATGCCCCACATGTTGAAACAGAGCCTGTGTGGGAAAGTATACAACGCGATCAATAACCACAGACTTCCCAGGGCAAAATGAAACGAACGGAAAGAAACGCAACAAGATAAGTATGGTGTTCCCCAGCCGATACCAAGTCTCCAGCAAAGCAAAGCACATACCGCATATTCCATATTCCATGACATGAAGCTAGGAATTGCAGCACGATAAAAGGAAAAGAAAAAAAATCCCTCAAATAACACTGTCCGAAGTCGAAATTCACTCAGTACTCATCCTCATCGCGGTGCCTCGAATGGCTACGATGAGAACTATGAGAGTGCCGGCTATGGGAGTGCCGGCTGTGAGAGCTCCCGCTATGACCGCTATGACTACTGTGCCCCGAATGGCTCTGATGGCCATGGTGGTGGTGGCGGTGGCGATGACGGTGATGATGATCACTGTGATCGTGCCCATGATCACTATCATTGTCATGCCTCTTGTGATCCTTCACCTTGTCCTCCAGGAAGTTCCCAAGAAGAGCACCACCAATCGCACCAAGCAAGCCATGTTCCTTCTTGTGGCCGAGGTAATAGCCCGCCATGCCGCCAGCGAGCGAACCCCCAAGTCCACGGTCCAAACCCCGGTCAGTGTCGGTGTCTATATCGGAGCGTTGTTCGCCCATACCACTGCGCTGTGAATCTTCTGGCTCTGATACATGCACAGCAGGATGGTGGGGACTTTCAGAGGGTGTGTACCGTGGTTGGTCGGCCGGATGGTCGTTGCTAGGGCTCGCTGTTAGTGCTGGTTCTCACAGCTGGGTATGTATCGCCCACTCACTAGTATCCAGCATTCCCGGGGATTCTGTCTTGCACATGTTGGTATTCATTTGGAGTCACCGGCCCAACGTAGCCTGGCTGCCCTGTCAGCATATATATTCTCTCTGTCGAGGATCCAGATGGCTCGGGGGTGAGATGGTACGAACTTTGCTGTGGAGCGTAGACTTGGTTTGGGTTTTGACTGGGATGGTAAGGCTCTAGTCCATGATTGTAACGACCTGGTCCGGGATTATGATATGGCTCTTGGTTTTCATATGGCTTCTGGTGGTCATAGGCCGGGTACTGAGACTGATTCTCTGGGGGATAGTAGCCAACCCCGCTCGGCGTAGGTGTTGAGTGTGAGCTGTAAGCGTTGTATGGATCTGCCATGGTGATGCGATGAATATTTCAATGCTGTCACGTCAAGAACAAGGAACAGGAAAAGGATTGTTTATGTATGTCAGACAGATGACTTGCGTAGGTGTGGAACCCTGTTTATACATGGTGCGGCTGACCTGCCCGCACGACCTTTGATCTTCCGCAGGATCTTTGGAATGCTCCTTCTCTCCATTTAGATGTGATCACTTGCTTACCTGCATACAGAGTGTGCCTTCTAATATGTCTTGATTTTAATAGGAAATTATGTTTGGTAACTGATATTGTATTGAGATACGCCAGTTAAGCCTTGAATGACATGTGAAGAACAAAACTGAACACGGATGAGTCGGGGTATTCCGGTGAAAATCGAAGAAAAAGATGGAAAGCATGGTGAATAGAGCTGGCCGTTAGACGTTCAGGGTTACATCGCTCTCTGG
Source organism: Penicillium cf. griseofulvum (assembly GCA_028974015.1). Taxonomy (NCBI): domain Eukaryota; kingdom Fungi; phylum Ascomycota; class Eurotiomycetes; order Eurotiales; family Aspergillaceae; genus Penicillium; species Penicillium cf. griseofulvum. The sequence goes on from JAPQKP010000005.1 coordinate 2,335,999, forward strand.
GGCGATGGAAAAATGCAGAACAAGAATTTGCGCCAAACAGTAGCATCAAGACACAACACGGAAAGGAAAAAAGTAAAGTTGGAAAGAAAGAATAAGGGTCGGCCAAAAGTGATGCGCCCAGCACATTCAAAAAGCTTCCTGGCCTTCATCGCCATGCAAGGCGGGCCGTATATCAACACATGTTTAGTTTCAAGAGATTCATACACACCTTAGTTGTACAGGTGGACTCTAGATGCCACGAGTCGAGGTCGAGCTGTTGGTCCGCTGTGACATCCAGTTCACAAGCATCTCGTCAAGCTGATTGTTCATCTCCTTGAGTCTCTTGCTTTCCTCCTTGAATAGGCGACCGGTGATTGGGTGGTCAGGGCCAGCGGGAGGTACATTTGATTTGTCATGGACAATAATAAACAAGTCGCGAATGTCGTTTTCTTCGTCCATATATGATCGCAGACTGGAGTCGCTCCACGTCGGGGTGTCCACAGAAAGGGTGTCGAGTGAGGCAGTCGCAGCCGTGCCACCCTTGGGGTAATTAGCGTCCTGCCCAGGTGATGACGGCGGAGACGGTGGCGAGAGAGAGCGAACTTCTCGAGGAGAGGCATTATTTGTTGAGCCGCGTGCGCTCATGGGGGAATAAGCCTCCATGGGAGAAATATTGACAGGGGACTCCGACTCATCTCTAGCCCCCAGCGTAGGGACGAATTTCTGGGGTGGAGATGTAACGGACACGGGTCCGGCCATTGTTCGGCCTGGATCATTGGGTCCTCTCCATTGAGCTTCACTAGATGGTCGATCAACAGGCGATTCCATGGGGTCCATGGATTCGAGCGGAGTAGCAAAGGGGTCCTTGGTAGGACTCGACTGGCTAATAGGCGATTGTAACACAATCCCACAGTCTTCGTAGCTGCTTTCTCTTTCTTCTTGCAGTGGCACCTGGCGAATGCTCTTGTTTCCCTGGCTATGGTTAATGGCCTCGTTGCCCCTGGCGAACTCGGCCATCGCAGGATCAAGGACTGGATCAACCTTCATGATTCCTGGGGGCTGCTTGTGTAGCTTGTTGTTCGATATTTTCTGGGGCTTAGTGGGCCGCTGTTGTTCGGGGGACAAAGACTTCGATGAGATAGACTCCATCGAGGTCTTGGGTTGGGGTGATGTGCGGAATGCTGACTCTGCAGGAGACTTCTCTGGGTCGTCAATGTCATCTTTGCTCTTCTTGCGCTTGAATAACCCGCTGAGCATTCCAGGTTTCTTGTCTTTTCGCTTCTTCTCCTCTTTCTCTTTGGATTTGTCCTGTGAGTTAGAGCCCTTTTCGATGGATTCAAAGCTCCCACGAGTAGGCTTCAGCGAAACGTCAGCCAATTGTTCTTTAGATAACCCCACGATGGGAAACATACCTCTTTCCATTCAGCCAATGTATTTGTGCTGTTTTCATCGCGAATATCGCGCAAGAGATTTGGCGTGAGAGAAATCTTCTTGGGCTCCGCAGTGTCGTCTTTGAAGAAGGAATCGGTGTTCCGTACAGTGCCATTCCTGGATCTACTGACAGTGGGTTCTACTTTGTAAGAGTGAGTTCCGGATTCAATCCGAGAGCAGCGGAGATGAGTGTGTTTACCTTCGGCCTCAAAGAACTCTTCACTAGACGGGCGTCGATCAGAGCCTGAACGCTGCAGATCTTGCTTTTCCACACCGTTGGCATCGACATGCTCTGCGGGATTCTCTTTCTGGGCTTTGGGCCTAAGAGGTTCCACAACAATATCTTCAGCTTGCTCTTGCACATCTTCCTCTTCCCCGTCTAGAGTCTCATCGTCGTTGAAGAAGTCGCCGTGTTCGGAATCATCGTCCGTTGAGTAGTCGACGTCGGAGGCATCGATGTACGTCGGGGCCCCGAAGTTGACGGTCTTCGCATTGCGACGACGCATGGCTTTTTTCAAAGGATTCTTCGACTTTTCATTATTGTCGCCCAACATGGTCGCAGATAGATCCACGTTTCTGTGTTTATTCAATCTGGCAAGCCTTTCGGTTGGTGTTTCGATGTGCTCCGCAGGGAGGTAACCAATGCTGCCATCCTTCACCACGCGCACAAGCCACCAGTAGCTGTTGCTGTCGTCGAGAAGAACCATGGTATCACCCTTTGCGGCATTCGCTTGCCCATCAACCGTTGCGACAAAGTTGTGAAGTGCATATACAAACTCAAAATCGATATCCTCTGTATAACATCAGCTAACGCCCGGTTAATGCCTATTCCCAAGAATCCGTACCATCATCGATAGATGGCGAACTGGAGATTTTGTCCATATCATCGTCCATCATGTCATCGCTTTCACCGTCTGCCAAGTCGCTATCTTCGTGGCCGTAGTGATTTCCATCCTCGTCATCTTCCTCGTCATCTGATTCTCGATATTCGTGATTTTTGTCCGGTCCGCCCTTTATCTCCGCTTGCGAATCTTGTTCGGCATGGCGAATAGAAAGTTCTTGATGGGGAGCAGGCCGGCCGCTCCCAAGAGGATCTGGATGTTCGGGTTGTTTGGTGTGATCTTTGGCGGAAGGGGTATCGTGATCTTGAAGGTCCAAGGTATCTAGAGGTGGCGGTCAACACCTTAAACTTCGAACCAAATGGCCCCGCGCAGAAGCATTTGACCTACCAGCTCGGATCATCTGCGGCCTAGTCATGTTGCAGTGTAAATGAGTGTGGTGCAATGGGATTGAAACAGGCCGCGAGTGCAAGGAGTGACTAGCGATCGGGAATACGGAAGACAAGCGCGGAACAAAAGCAATGCGCTAGCCTCCAAATTTCATGTAGACAAATAATACAAGAAAGCTAGACAGTAAACAACAAAGTCGACCGGGGTCGCGAGCACTTGGTGAATTGGTCTGAATGAGAGACGGTGCCTTGAATGAGAATGGTGGGGGCTGGTCTGCCCTTCGGTCCAGCAGGGTGGTCGACACAAGAAAGAAATTACTGCCAGAGCGACAATGAGAAAAAGAGAAGGGAAAAGAAGGAACAAAGAGGTGTCTACCAAGGCGACGTCGAGTCTGAATGGTAACTCCTTTCACATCTCCAAAAGCCAAAAGGAGGTATTCCCAAACAAGCGCCCCTTGCGCGCGGTTAAAACTATGGCTTGACCCCTGAGCCCATGTGCAGGCACGCAATCGACTGGTCGGAGTTTGTATGGTAAATTGACGTTTGTATGTCTACGGTGCTATTATGAATAGATAGGACTATTTTTTTTCAAAGACAGTTGAGTATAGATATTAACTCCTCGGCACTCTATACAGACTACAGCAGACTGTGGAGAACAATCAAAACAATAATTACATAGGATGTCACTATTTGCCGCTGTACACATGGCCACGTAGGAAATTAGGGCCAGGGTTGCCATTAAGTCAGGTGATTTGCGTTATCGCCATCGTCCGGGTTTCCCCGGTTTTCCTCCCCTCTTAAGTATCAGACTACTTGACGAATACATCACTTTCAATTCCTCTCTTACTACTTTTGTTTGTACCCACGTGTTTCATCTAGATTTTTGTTATTATTCAGGTCTAAACCTTCCTCCTCAATTACGACGTCCTTTGAATCAGTATATCAAACGTTCTGTCCCCACTTTTAACGCTATCACCCCACAATCATCATCATCATCTTCAACCGCCATCGAGAATCATACCAAAAAGCCAAGCAGAGGGTTATATAACCCTACTGCGAGCCTATCACGAGCTGATAATACGACAATTTCCACCTCGTACTCTTTGTTAGGGCATGGCACATAGCGAGAGGGCCGGGTTGGCAAGTGGATTGGCAGGTTTAAGGATTGAAACACAGTTTCATGAGCGGAACAAGCCCAAATGGGCGAATGAAAATGCTGGGAGGAAAGCGACAACAGTGGGCGATGGTATCGAGAGCGATCACACCAATCAATCTCATGATTATGCGCGTCGCCACGATACTGATGAAGACCGCAGTTTGTTAAGTGATCTACACTCAGCGACCCCTCCCATATCCGTTCCTCGCTCCAGTGAGCAGCATCATGCAGACGATGCCGACAACTTCCCACACAAGCCCGATGATGTGCAGGGATCCCCTCTCGACAGCTATCTGCACACTCGTCGACCCTCGATCTCTTTCAACCCGAAGGTCTCTGTGGACTCTGGGAACCAAATTCCACTGGAAGAGCCATTGTCGATGGGAGATGTGAAGAACCGTCCTCCGCAAAAATTTGAGTCTCGGAGCTCTGGACTCCGGAATGCTCTTTCGCAAGATGATGAGTATGTCGAACCGAACCACGTGTCCCCGAACTGGAGTCCCAGACGATCTCTGGATCGGAGTTTCCCGACCGGGGAATCCCGAGCACATCCCTTTGCGAGATCTGAGAATGGCTCGACCGCGGGCTCAGAGGTCGATCGTCCGACGTCCCTGACATCGCAGTCGACGGCATCTCCGGTCACGGACGAGGTACGAACCCCTCCCGACGACTCTAGTCACACGTTGCTGTCGCCATTTTGCGTGCCATCACCAACTCAATCCTTTGTATCGCCCGAAGACCGCTGCAGCTCTTGGTCTGGGGGGATCGCAACCCCTTTCGGAAGCAAGCGCAGCTCTACTCTCGATCGCAGCAGTAGTCTTCGAAACTCCACTCGGCACAGTTCTCGACGATCAACTAACTCGAGTGGCAAGTCGCCTGCCAGTATGTTCCTTTCGATGTGGAACACCGTTGAAGAGCCTGCTCCCCAGCCTGATGACGAAGGCCAGATGGTTGGAGACGACTATGTTCTCGGAAAGCAAATCGGCTTTGGTGGTTTCAGTACAGTGAAAGAGGCCTATAAGGCCGAAAAGCACGGTGAAACCAAAAGACTTGCCGTAAAGATCGTAAAAAAACAAATTACAGGGAGAAGTGAGCGTGAAAACGACGAAGTGCAAGCCGAGTTCGACCACGAAGTGCGAGTCTGGCGGTACCTCAGTCACCCGCATGTATTGACGCTCGACGCCGTGTACGAAACAGATTATGCCACGTTTTGCTTCACCAAACTTGCTATTGGTGGCACACTCTTCGACCTAGTCCGCCAAAATCGGACCGGTCTAGATATACAATTAGCAAAGAAATATGCATACCAACTAGCCTGTGCGATCCGTTACCTGCACGAAGATGCCCGCGTGGTTCACCGAGACATCAAGCTAGAGAACTGCTTGCTCGATCCTATTGAGTCCGCCGACGGCACTACATCTTCGAGATTGGTACTGTGTGATTTCGGAATGGCCGAATGGATCTCCATCGACAATGGTGGCGGTTCCCCCGACCCCTACGAGGATGCCGCCGACCGTCCACCGCCTCAGCAAATAGGCCCTGCTGGATCCAGTACTAGTGTTGCGGGTAGTCTGGAATACGCGTCGCCCGAACTACTTCAATCAGTAGGCGGTGTCGTGCACCCTTCAGTCGACATGTGGGCCTTTGGCGTTATCGTATATAGCGTTATCGTCGGCTCGCGGCCTTTCCAAGACTCTTTTGCTCCTCGCATCCAAGCAAATATTCTCAGTGGCACCTGGGATAATAATGCCGTATTCGGCGACACTATGGTCGGCCCCCTTCGCCAAGATCGCCAGTACGCCCTCGACTTGATCCGCGGGTGCCTGGAAATGGACCCCAACAAGCGTTGGGCTATCCACGATGTACTAGCTTCGTCCTGGCTGCGAGAGGTTCATGAGACAGCTGAGCCCTCGCCTGATACTGTGTGGAGACTGTGAGCTTTACTCGTCTTTGCTTGCATTCGGTGATTAACAACCCCGTATCTCCGCCTTACAGTCGCACTCCTAAGGCAAATGAGACTATTTCAACGCTTTAACGTCAAATGTCTTACGATGTGATGGCCCTCTCTTTTCTGGCACTGAAGATTCAATAAGTGCCGATTCTTTCGAGGCCATTTGAATCACTATGATACCCCTCCGTTTTGCTTTTTTTGCTTTTCTTTTTCTTTTTGCTTTCTTTTTGCTTCGCTTCGGCTCAAGATTGGCAGTATGTGCCTTTATTTTTTGCGTTTTTTAACAATATATTCTCAATATCCCCCTCACAGCGCATTTTTGATTTTTGATTTTTGGTTTGGATTGGGTTCTGGATTGGGCATAGGCATCACGAGACGGACGATTATGATTTACTGTTATAGCAGGCGAGGCGTTTCATTTTATTATTGCCATTTGGTCGGATGTTGCATGAGCATTCGTCAACCCTGGTTCTTTGGTCAACCTAGCTTGGTCGTTTGCTTTTACCGTGTACTTTTATATCTACGGATCTTTGATTCGTCTTTACTGATCTCGCTCTGTCTTCTCTACTCAATTTAGTGAGTTCTCTGTCTGGTGGCTGGCCTATCCTGAACATAGTACAAAAAAATGATTAAGCTACGTATTCCGTTCTCCAGGGCTGCAGTTCACAAAAATAGTTGGCCGCTCATGGGGTTTCTCGGTCCTTAACAACGTAAGATTGAATCTGATCTATTTAGCTCAAGATCATATTAGAGACGTTTTATATCAAAAAGCATTACCATGTATTCTTCCTATGTAGTTTCAGGTAATTCTTCCATTCTTAGTTTTTCAAGTACGCCGTAGAAGAAACCTGGTTGATACGTAGAAAGACATCAAAGACATACATCAACACACCTATTCGGCCTTTAGTAACCAATTCTGTCTATTCTCCTACAAGGTAGCTGAAGAATCGGGGATTCTGAATTTATTCTCGGTGTTATAGTTAGAAAGATAATAATTAGCTATAAAAGTACCAGGAATCGAAGAACACTACGGAGGTCCGACCGTAGTAGGATCCCTAAATCATAAAATGAACAGATCCCACGGCTTTTCAATGTATTCAAACAGCGCGTAGACCTTGAGATGCCTCCAAGTCATTACGCAGAATGAAAGATGACATAGGATAGTAGGAGAGAGAAGAAAAAAAGGCCAAGAAGCATCTAGTTGCAAAGCCTAACATATCCAACAGAACATATTTATACATATACAGCAGACCAGTCTAAGCCAGCCTTAAAAACACAATGCCGAACAAACAAACCAACGGAGATCAAGTATGAGATTCTCCCCAAACCCTCTCAAGTCTACCAAAGCCTATTCTCAGGCAGAACCTTCTCCTTCTTAACACCAGCAGCAGACTTTCTCTCCTCGGAAGAGCGGAAGAACAAACTAGGTCCCTCGAGCGGCTTAAGCAGATGTGAAAGATATCCCCGATGCGCAGGATCACGATAATACTCGATATCTTTACGCTTCGTCGGATCCGGGAGTCGGTACTTCTTCTCATACCTATTGACCACAGTACTCCACTTCATCCATCCCACCGCGGGCGGAATTTTAGCGAGTCTGTAGAGCTGCTTGGAGCCACTGGCTTGCGCCCACGCCGCAGACAAGAAGCTGTGCGTCTCACCGTCCAGGATACGGCGGATCGACGGCCGGGTGTAGTAACGGGTAGTCACCGAGCCGCCAGCGCCTTCGATGGCTGCGATGGCGGAGGCGGAGACCCGCGAGGCAACGACGTGAATTGGTTGTTTCAGGGCTTCAGCGCCGTCGGCGAGGATCTTGAGGCCATCAATGGGTCGGCTGATGCACCCGCTCTTGTAGAGCTCTTTCAGTGTAATCGGGAGTTTGGGGTTAATGCGGCCTTGGTCGATCCAGTATTGGAGACGGTCGAGGTTGACGGTTGCCATGTCGACAGAGAAGCTGGATCCGAGAAGAGGGATTTATTAGAGACGTGCTTTGGAGATTGGGTGTGTTTTTGACAAGGGAGGACCACTTACATGTTGACGCCGCCGCGCTCGCCGTGCACGATGATATCCTTTGTCTGGCCACCATTGAAGCCCGCTGGGACTTTGCCGTGCTGACCTTGGCCCTTGTGACCGCGACCGGAGGTCTTACCCTTGCCTGAAGCGGGACCACGGCCTCGACGGATGCGCTTGTGGTAGGCAGTCGGGTTGTCGGAGAGGGAGGCTAGGATAGAAGCATCGCGGGTTTGCTGGGATTGTGGGAGGAGGAAGGCAAGTGGGGAGGCCTGTTGGAATGGTCGGGCTGAAAATTGTGCCAGCTGCCTGGGCAGCCCCATCAGCCGGGGAGACATATTGTGTGGTTGTGGTTATGGACTCGCTGGTGTTGGATTCGCGGGTTCGGTGGTGAGTTTCGAGATCTCTGTCGGGGCGGGTTATGTTTGATCCGACTCCGAGATGGCCCTAAATGCAGGCAGTATGTACAGAGGTTGACCTGGGCACCGAGAGCTGTGTTGCTCGGATTTTTTGAAGGGTATCAATCATTTCGAATTATTAAAATTGTATTTGTTACGTTCTATTTTTTGTATATTTATTGGTGTGGGTTCAAATTTTCGGGTAACTGGGTCATTGTACATCGAGAACTTGGGACCCTTGGCTATGTGGCTACATCCATAGCCAAGGGATAATATAATATACAAAAAGCATTTGGAGGTTTCAATTGGAAAAGATTACCAGTTGGTAAAATCTAGATTCATATGCTGCAGAGGTAAAGCTAAGTCTGCTAAAGTAAAACGCCATATGTATGCAAAATGCGATAGGAGCAGTACACTGCCGATGAGCTTTAAGGCACATTCGACGGATATGGGCGAAATTGAAATCAAGAATAACGCCGCAAATGCCATCCCCGAGGTTTAACCTTGTTTGCAGGGAGGCGAAAACCGATTTCCTTTCTAAAATGGAGCGCCGAGGATATGCCAGATACAATCGTAAAAAGGAGGAAGTCTGTGCAGTTGGAGAAGGAAGACAAGTAAAAGGAGATAAAAAGGTGTACAGCGAATGAGATGTTTTTTTTTTCTCGTGTGACGGGTCGTGGCGCGGTGAAGTCATAAACTCAGGAGATGGGAGAGGTGAAAACAGATGTACAGAATACTTCACCCCGAGTAACCGGTGGGTGGGTAGACAGGGTGCACGTACGGAGCTTGGTTCCACGCATCAGGCTGGATGTAGGGCAGCAGGCCGGTCTTGCGAGAAGTGTTACCTTTCCCAAGCGGCTGGTAATGCATATGGTCAAACGGAACATTGCGCTGCTGCTGTATAGAGCTTGACGGGGGTGGAATCAGCAAGGTGTTGACGGAACGTACTGGCCGGTAAGGCGAGTTGCGGTTGGCGAGGAAGAAAGAAGGAGAGAGGTGTGTCTGCGGGGTGTGAACGGAGTAGGCTGAACCAGCCGGCGAGACGTTGGCAGAAGATACACCGAATGGGCTCTGGTGGTGCCGGCCGAGTTCTGGCAGTGAAGGGTTGCTGTACATGCTAGATGGCATCGGGGGAACGGAGAGAGGAGGCATCTGCTGCCAGTTCGCGGGCCGATTGTAGATAGGAGGCATAATAGCTGGAAGGTGGGAAGTTGATGTGGGAGGGAGTGTCTGAGGCGCGGGATAAGAAGTTGGAAGGGAAGGAGGATGGTGAGGAAGCGGAAGACGAGAAACGTTCATTGGCGCTACCGGGGCAGAAGTAGGAGTCAGGACAGGTGGTAGGGTGGGAATCGTATTCATGGCAGTCACCGGGACTGTCATCGAAGGAGCAGAGGTGGCGGTAGACAGCGCAACTCGCTTGGTCGGGTGAAGCTCATCGTTCTCATCGCGGCTTCGTTTCCGAGAGCTACCCATCGCAGCCTCGCCGCCCATGTGTTGTGGTTGTTGCGGCGGCAGCGAGTATGGCAATCCATTGGGTGGCATATACCAATTGGGCGGCTGGGATCGGAAGACATCGGTACCAGGCGACGGCAACTTGGACGGCGACTGGGATTGCACGCAGGGAGGCGAAACACGGAGCATAGGGACGGGCTCGACGGGTAGCATTGAGGCCTGGTTGAAGTAGTCTCCGAAGAGACCTAGCTTGGTATGCCACCGAGACCATTCAGCCTCGGAGGAGAATAGATCATAGCGAATGTTGCTCAAAAACTCGACCTCCATAATGTGAATTTCGTGCACCGCGATGCCCGATACCTCAGCCCACGTCTTATTGGTGTAAGTGTTATCGTCGAGGTCTGTAGATGAGTCAGCCACTGTGTCCAATCAGGTCAAGGGCGGTGAGCCCGATAAGAACACTCACATTTATTGCCGAGCATCAACGCAACCGTCATTAACCGGAACTCGCTGCCTTTCTTGCCCTTAACCCCAGAGTTGAATTTCTTCAGGCGGTAGATAAATAGTAGTGCCAGTAGAATGACATTCTGGCTGACTTGCGTAGTGGAGAGAATCGTGGCAACCCATTTCTGAAATCCAACAGTGGGTACGGCCTCGGGGACCAAGGAAGGAACTTGATGTTGGCGGTCTTCGATGGCTTGCAGTTTCGAGGTCTTTTCGAACCAGAATAGACAGGTCATCTATAAATGAAAAGGGGTTAGCTCATGCCATACCATCACTCTTTGTAGACCCGGTAATTCTCACCTGAGCTGCAAACTCGGCCAAACTGCCCTTGCTGTTATTTATGGATGAAGGAATGCGGAGTTGCGATCCAGTCACACTGGTTGACTTCTTCTGAGCAGTTGGTTCCGTCGTGGAGGCTTCTTTAGTCGTAGTGTAACTTTGCGGTTTCATGACCATAGACGAGGGAACAGAATCGAACTGGGGGTGGGAACGCCCATAGATGTGAGAGGGCACCCCGTTCGGTTTCCCCCCGTATGCGATAGGTGGCATGGCATTGTAGGTGACGCCGGTCATATCGTGAGGAGGGGTAGGTAGACCGTTCCGAATGGGAACAGTCCGAGAAGATCCCGAGGTTTGGCTCTGGGGAGCCTTCAACGGGTGACCCTCAGTCAGGTCGATGGTTGGAACTCCCAGTGTCGAAAAGGAGGAATGGAGGTCCACAGTGGAAGACATAGGGAAAGTGTGAGCGATGAATAGAGAGGTCGACACATGGAGTTTTATTTCTTTTTTTTTTTTGATCAAAGAGCAAATAAAGGCGTCGGCGGAGAGAACCGAGTTTCAGTGACCCATGTTCTCTATTGAAAGGTGAAAATAGAGCCAAGCAAGAGACAATAAGTGAATGGTTCCTGCCCAATTGGAATGCAATCAAGGAGGAAAGGGCAAGAGATGTTTGATTCAAAGTGAGGGAAAAGTGAATATCGACCTTTCACAGGGAGTTTGAATGATGTATATAGAGTAGCCACGATAGGCCCATGAAAGCGATAAACCAGAGAGATCCGGCTACTCCACTCAGAGATGAAAAAAATACGGGAAAATCAAAATAAAATATAAAAAATAAATTGTCAAGGCATCATCTCCATTAACCAGTCCACAGACCCCATCCGGAGAAAGCGATAGTGGCCATACACAGAGTTTGACCCGGACGCAGGTCCAGGTTGATCCTCCTTTCTGGGCTCGTTTGGGTTCCGGGTTTGGTCAATCTAGATTTGGAAAAAATAAATAATATAACAAGGTAACAAAATCTGAATACCTGATGTTAGAGCCACGGGGTGGTGTGGATGCCACTAAAAAGGGTCACAGAATGTTTACCTGGTCCCGGCCTCACATTTGCAGCCCTAAAATGACCAAGCGTAGCGTGGGACTAGTGAAAGCAAAATAAAATCAAAAAAAGTAAAACCCAAATCAAGTTGAAATCAAAAGAAAAAAAGGGTGTGCAATCCCTGAGACCTCATATCAGATCCAATAATAAGTCGGGTTTAAGCGTCAATAAATTACCAAACCGTGTTATGCGAGGTGAAGGGTGCGCAAGCATGTAGGTACGCCTCCGTGTAGAGAAAAAAGAAAAAAGAAAAAAAGAAAAAAAGAAAAAAAAAAAAAAAAGGGAAGGGGGTTGCCGGGAAGCGCCAAAGGAGGTGTGAGCACGGTGGCTGGTACTCCGTTGTCGGGTGTGGGAAAGGCAAAGGAATGAACCAAGAAAAAAAGTACGGAAGTATTAAAGAGAGAAAAAAGAAGAAAAGAAGAAAAATGAAAAGAGAAAAAAGAAAAAAAAAAAGAAACCAATAAGAGAATGGAAGATCAGTTACTAAGGAGAGAAGAGAAGAGAGGAAGATCGGGAGTCTCGGTAAGAATGGTGCATTCTTATGTAAGATGGCAAAATTACTAAGAATTTGACCAATCAGAGAAGAGGTAGTTTTCATGGTCCACCCAAAAGTCTCAGGCCAAATTTTGTATTTTTGGTTAATTTATCCCGTGTATGGAAAAGTACGTTCTTTTGCGTACTCCCCGACTGTTAGCCGCTACCAATCACTCATTGGTTCATTTCATGAACTATGGATGGCTTCGGAGATAATATTCTTTTGGAAAGTCTTGCCCTTCCGGATGACTTTCCTGTTAATGATTCAGGGGGATATCATAATTACAAGATATTGTTGACCAATTTGATAGTTCAGCGGCTTGGAGGGTATCATATCATCTGATTGGTCCGGCTTTTATGCACTTGGCTTCCCTCCAAGGTATTTTACTGCCTACAGGGTCACCACATACTGGACTTAAGTGAATACTGCGACTGGTACGGAGTACGGAGTCCCTCTATCGGTATTCGTGTCCCGTCCAAGCGCCCCTGTGTTAAGCCGAGCCTGGAGTATACTGTTAACCCCCTAGTGGGCAAGAAATGGCTGTTTCACTCAAAACACTGTTCGACCCATCTAGGCGGGAAAAGCCTCACGTAAGGTGGCAGTTGCACTTGTGATCCATTGCAGTACCTAGAAAGCCGAAAGTGCAACGGGCCCAAATCGGCTGGTGGAATTGGAATCCATCGGCCACTCGCACCCCCAACGGCCATCCCTTCGAGGAAATGCCCGAGGTGATTGTGCTCAGATATGTGCATACTTCTCGCAACATATCTTATACACAAATTGTTACGGGAACATCCCGGTATCATGACATGGAAGTACGGAGTACATTTTCCGTACTTCGTAGTCTAGTCTACTCCATAACTCCATAGTTTAACAGTAAGCACGGAACATCTAATTTCGTATACAACACTCCCTATACGCATGCGAAAAGCCAACGTATTGAACCCGAATCTTCAAAGATCATCGTGTGGACTCTCACAAGAGACACTCGGGTCCATCACGCCACGTCCGAAACCAGGCAACTTGGGTAACCTCCAACCTTGACTAGCAATCCAAGTGTGTTATCTTGGCGGCAAACCCACGGTCAAGCTGAGAACCAGGAGTCAGGTTGCCAAATGGACCTTCATATAAATAAAAAAAAGAATCGAAATTCCTTTTACAACATAAAAAAAAGGAAGAAATTCCAATTTCTCTCTCCACTTGGGTTTCTGAGCCACCGCCACGGAAGATGTTTCGTTTCTAGAACCCCCAGACAGAGAAGGTGGATTTGAAGGAAAAGTCCACTGTGTCATAGTGCTCCATCTTGTTGGATGATCTATGCCGTCGATGGTTTAAATTAATTTTTTTTTCGCAAGTCGCTTTGGGCTTGAGGTGACTCTTGATTGGTGAATTATTATAGTGAACCCCGTCTTTTACTGTTTTGGGATGTGTTCACTCGTCACAGTCATACAGAGACAAAGAGAAGCTCAGCTTCAAAAGGTTCAAGGTGTTTGCCCTTTTGTTTCCCCCTTGATCTACATTCGCTTCTCTTCTCTTTGGTGGGTTGAAAATAGAAAGAAAAAAAGGAGTCTTTATCTTGCCCGGTTGCGGTACTTCATTTCTTCTGTACAATTCCCGAACAGCTCCACAAGTTATACCTATCGCCTTTCGCGGGTGAGATTACTCGGCACAGTATTACCTGCAGAGCTCGCCTGGGCGTCAGGTTATTCGCGGCCTCTTTTTTTGGTTATGGTATAATATGAAGAAAATTTATATGTATACATTTAATTGCCTTTTTTTTTTTACTATGAAAAAAAAGTTCTTGGCCCTTGGAAGGATTAAGTCTGGAAAAAAAAAAATGTATCCCCTTGTGCAAAAGCCATTCCACCGATGATCGCTCTCGGACAGGTTGTACCCTCAGCCATTGGCGCATGCAGTCGACTGCGACCGCTATGATCGTGATATTTCCCGCAGAGTCATAACCTCTGCATTTACTGATATCTGTGACTTGATGCATACGGAACTCCATCCCATCATAGAAATCATCCGAGCTCATGTCCAAAGTACATCACGTCTCCTCCAGTCACGGGGGACACTTGAGAACATCTCCGCAGCACTTTACGTAGAACCACAATTCAATGTTGCCTCTTGATTGGCGACGACTGAACATCCAAAGTTTCCGGTACACACCTTAGTTGCAGGCAGTGTAGTCCGTACGAGAAACCCGCGGAATCTGTGATCTAACCCTGGTTAATAATATTGCCCAGGTGGCTGAGCTAACTTAGCAAAGCTGAAGCTGATCACTTTTGTATACTCTGTACTTTCTACTCTGTACAGAATAGCTCGATTGTATAACCCAACCCAACCGGCTTACTCCGTCTGAACTATGCTTTTTGTGGCTCTATTAATTACAACCCTGACTCTTCCTTCATCATTACACGGCGGGGCTTGAATTCCGGTCTCTGCGCCCGGCATCAACTTCCTCTTTTTTTAAATTGCTTGGAATATTGTGACATTTAATTGCGTTTTTTTTCTTCTTTCAGGTAACCTATCTGATGCGTCAGTCGCAAGGCAAAAACAAAAAAGTCAACACCTTGCAACACTTAGGATCTCAACGCCGTGTTCAACCACCTTGCTGTTCCTCTTACCCAGCACGGCTCCTTGCATGTTTCCCATCCTTGCGGGTCCCTACAAAGGACTTGAGGGTGATGTAAATATTAAACAGTATGGAAAAGAACATTGCCTCGATATCACATCACATCATACGTAGTATTCTGGCTTCGCTGTCTGGTATTTCTCTGCTCTCGCAACCTTGTAATACACAGGTTTCAATTTATCTATGTCATTAACTGCGTTTTGATATACATTCTGTTTTCAATTTCAATATGAGGCTGCAATTAATCTCTTCCGTCATTCGATCCACTCCTGAGATCAAAGAGATGCCATGCAAACATCCTGAAAGGGACTTCAATTGGTCGAAGGTGGAGGGATTTTTTTCCCCTCAAAAGTGATACTTCCTACATTACAACATAGACCCCACATGCGAAAGTTGGAATCAGTCCAAGTTGATCCGGTCTTTTTCAATCATATCGTATAGATTATCTCTCCCAATGACGTCGAAGTCACCCTATATATCCCAAGGTTGTATGCATATGGGATGTTCTATACTCCGTTACCGATGTATATACCCTGAAAGTTCTTTTGTGGATGCGAGACTTCCAACCATCCAGATCCATGGATATCTCTAGCGCTGTAATCTCTCACGATCAGCTCCAATTTACCCAACTGCACGCCACCAACTCCGTACTCCGTAGAGGGTTGCCTCTTTCTTTAGTCTCTCCTGAGGAGTCACCAACAGGCTGCAGCAACCTGACCTTGATTTGGCCCCCTGGAAGTGCACACTTTGTCAAGGGTAAATGCAAACGGGCTCTGGCACACAGGGCGGCCGTGTGACAGCAACAGGGTCATCTCGCGCCATCAGTTGATGTCTTTTGAGGCTGATTTCCGATTCCAGACTTCGTGCTTCAGTGCACCATCCCCCCCTCCCCTCCCCTGGGCCGCCGCGCACAGGGGTTAAAAGCCATAGGGGGTAGCGTAGAGGGGGTGGATGAGTCCACACAACCCACATGCTAGAAAGGTTTCAAAGATAGAGCAAGTCGAGGGGCAGTGATCGGCCATCATTCGTATGTTGGATGGTTTTTTTTTAGCTTTTTGTCTTTTTACTTGACCAGGACTTATCTCGGAATTTGTCTGGATTCTGCAAAGCGCCCCGAGCACATCACATCACAAAGCAAAGCGCTGATTTCAGGCTCTGGCGCTGAGACTAACAGGGTCTTGAATCTTGACTTTTGGTACGTCAAAGACTTGTTTGCTTCCGTTCGTGATTTGACTTTTGGCGGATTCAAGAATCTACCGGTCTGTTGACTCAATGGAGCCTTGTTCGGGGTAATCGATACTCTTTTTGCCCCCCGCTCGGTCATGGGTGATCATTCCAACGCGGTTCTAACGGTGTAGAAACTAAACCCTGTCTATTCCAACTGTTATATTGCTGCTATCTAGGCTGCGACGTATACTATGCAGTCAGAGTCCAGAATCCAGACAATGTACTCGGTACATAAATATAAGTTGTGGGGAGCAGTCTATTACGTAGCCTTGTCTCAGTTGCTTTGAACATCTAAGATTAGTTCTTGGCGGCTTAATAATACCAGGCACTTGGAGGGGATAGTTATACTGATCTCGAGAATCTAGAGCTTTGATAAATAATAAAGAGCGGTAACCACTTATCCGAGTCGAAACGCACTCCCGGCATCCGAAATAATTATTCTGCCTTAATCCCATTTGACTTGGCTTTGTTAATGGTGGAGTAGTTAACGCGCTAGACTCTTTTCTACTATGGAGTATACACAATGTACTTATATCGAGAGCCACTTCTTGTTTTCACTCCTTTTTTGGGTTATTTTTCGAGGGAAATGGGAGAAAATAAATAAGGAAAGTCTTTCAACACAAGCCGTCCTATAGGAAATGGCTCCTCTTCCTCGGTCCAAGACGTGTTACAATGCCAGGTACAGTCCCGAGGCGAGCTAGCCTTGTTTCCAATCTGCGGTCTTCACTCGACTGTAACTTGTAGATGTGAAATGTAAATATGCAATATAATACCAGCGCCAGAATGAAATTCAAAGGGGGTACAAAAGTACGGATACGCGGCAAAAGAACCCTTCCAAGGTTGGGGAAACTTGGATCAGCAGACTATCCCCCGCCCACCACAGCACCATGGATGAAACGGCACACATATGTCACAATCATCGACATCTCATCGCTCAATCACTGTTCGATATCAGCTTCACTTTCCGAGGTATAGAGAACTGTGAAATCCCAAGGATCTAGGCCCAATCGCATTTGAATCCCCTTGCCACCATTCATTGCGTCTCCAAACATTGAAATTAAATCTTTGACCTCCCGGAGTTGGTGGCTGACGACGCCTTTCAAGGTCGAGGCAGACGTTATTGAGACATGGTCATGGCCATGACCGGCCATGACCAGGGAACACAGGCCAGTGGCGGGTTTGTGCTTTTGGCGTAACCGCCCTCTCACCCTTCGTGTTCCTTCAATTTTTCCTCTCTTCGGCAACCGCGGGTTGAGGCCAAATCTGAAATCAACTTCCAAAGTTTCTTTGTTTGGCCGAAGCATTTGGGGGGTGACGGGTTTATTCATGCTATTTTTGAGACCGACCGGGGTCTTACTGGTCTGATTATTCCTTGGACTTTAGCGGGGTTACTGGTTACTGGTGACGAGACTGCTCACAGCTTTGCTTTGGGTTTCTTTTCGTTTGCCTATATTGGAATCGACTGGCCTGGATAGGATTCACCCCCATGGCATACGTTGATTGATTCCTCGTTCCCGATGCGATTTAGGTTTTCTTTCACATACGCCAACGACTAATTAATACAAGCTGGCTATTCCCATGCAAGTTGCATACAGGTCTAGCCTCGCTTCGAAAATGTGGCCAAACCGATGCTTTCGTCTTTGAATATGCATGTCTCTTACCAACACGTGGAACCAGTTTCTTCATGGCATCTTAACTACGATATCCAAATTTGGTCCGGAAGTTATTTTCTAAATTGTTTGAACCACATCACGACATGAAGTGGGCCTACGATTTGAGTCAAGAAGAATCTCAAGCAAGAGACATAGGACTTCCCGGGTACGGGCGTTTCGGCTAGTTTTGCTACGCGAATTGTATGGCCAACATTGGTTCTGAAAGTCTGATAGAGTCTTGAGTCTGTCTTAACGCTTTTGATGATTCAAGCAATGGATGGTCGCCTCACCTTATATTTGATATCTACTCCATATCGTCCTACCAGACTCGTTGGAACCGAAATTGCAGATTAGTGATCTGTGAATCGGAATAACTGACCATACCTGCCGACGACTTTAATCTCAATTGACGTTCTAATTTGGTGTCTTGTTTCTTCAAGCTGATGAAGGCTCTCTGCTGACATACTCTGGGCAACAATATTTCCTCAACCAAATGCATCCAATGCAGCTAATGCAGCTAATGCACCTACCGAACCAACTAGTCAATGCTGATGGAAGCAAGCAAAGCAGAAACAATCTGACAGACACAGCGAAATACCAATGGAATGCCACCGGGTTCTACATCCAGTCTTTGCCCACAGCTACAGACACGAAGCCACAGCGGCACCTGAAACATCATAATTCGGCCTCGCCATAGCCATAATGAAACCTCACATTCCCGGACCGAAACATCTCATGAACTGACTGGCCACATTCTCATCTCGGAGTGTGGCTATATGTATGTCCCCCCTAACACAGACAAACGAACCCCATGAAGACCCGAAGCATAAGTGATGTCAAATCCGACCAGACAGAGTCGATGGGGAAAAAGGAAGTACAACTTAATATATTCTATACCAAACCAAGCTAAGCCGTATTTTGCATACCTATGCCTCTAACACTCTTCGATCAAGATATAATACCTTGTCCGACACGGATACCTCGATATAACGGAAGGTGATGTTATGCTCGTACCCGCATAGAATCATAATTGTATACTCGTCAAGCAGGCTTGCGGCCTACGCAATAGACAGGCTCACCAGCTACATGCTCTTATCACTGCTTACTTGCATACTCTGTGGGCGGATAGACGGGCATTTGTTAATGCCGACGCGTTTGAAATCTGTCCGGGCTGGCTTGTAGATACGTGTAGAATTTGTCGTACCTAGGTGCAGTTCTTGGGTGGGTTTGAATGTGTTGTTCTTTTCTAGTTTAGGATTGTGGGTCATGGACTGCTTATCTTCATTATCCGCAAGAGGACGTGGGAACTTCGTTGGATGATATATTGTAATACACATATCATACCCAGTAGTCAGCATTTTGGCCATTAGAGTTGTTGATTTTGTGTGCTGACGTCGGGTCTCACGGACGATATCCCGCCGTGTGGGTTGGATATGATATTGTCTTGTTCAAATCACAAAGCTAACATTGCTCTTGATGTCTGAGTGTTTGTCACATTGGATAATGATGTCTCGGTTGGTATCCTGGCTTATACGTAACACATGCTCTGCTGGCACGCTGGGGATCTAGACCATATGGCAGCTTTTAACATCCATGGATGCCTCGAAATCAATGAACGGCCCTCGTCTGCCTTTCGGTGATATAAGCATTAACGAGCATATTATCAGCTGCAAGCATTGGATTGGCCAATGCAGAGGAAGCTCCTGGGACAATGTTTCATCTGATATATTAGTCGGCACTATGAAAGGACATACGATGCTGAAGTCCCCTCTGAATGCCTTTCTTGGTCTTATACTTACATCTGAAGCCCCAAGACTGCTGGGTACTCTCCAGTGAGCTTTTTTTGTATAATGCATCATACTCATTTGCCACGAGACGCTGACGCTGTTACCCTCAGAGCTGATATCAACTCTTCACGAGAAACAAGTATTAGGTGCTAAGACGACAAAGTATCACATTGTCTGATTGACCCGAGAAGGACCGCGAGAGCTGCCGATTGAGCACGTCATAAGTACAAGCTCAAACAAACGATGGCAGGCCGATTTTTGCCGGCCTTTGTATCGTCATGTCCGGGATATCCGCTAGATGGAAGAAACCGGACCATTGATGAAAGTGGAGCTTCGAACTTCCCCAGATTTTCCCAATGACAACACCATATTCATTTAGAACTCCCTGCGTCCAAAATTAGCTTTGCGGAATAGATATGCGGGTAATACCGGTTAAGAGTCGGAGAAGGTAGGGCTAGGAGGAAGGGAGAAATAGGGTTTATTAGGGGAGATGTACTATGTCAGATATCAATCTCCAAAGCTACAACATATCTCGATCAAAAGTAATTGGATAATTCCATTGAAAAGCGTTTTACCCCGAAACATTGACCGATAGACCGAGTTTCAATTCCCCCCGCGGTTAATTTCTCCTCACCGGGAGATTCCTTGTCCCCTCAGTTCTCCAATTTTTTTTTTCCTCCCTTTTTTTGGCTTGTGATTAAGCACTTAAGCGGCTATTATAGCTTTTGCCGGTAAATAAGTAAATAATTTTACAAGTCTCTAATCTATAAAATTGGACATTAAAATCGCTTAGATACTCTAAATAGTAATTTAATAATCGAATTAGCAAAAAAAAAGAGAGAGGCAAATGTAGATAGTACCTAAATTTATTATGAGTAGCACGCAATCAGCTAAGTACTAGATACACGGTTACCCCCTTGGGTCCGGCTACACCGATTCGCCCAAAACAGCAACGCAATGATGGAGCTTATCAAATCTTTTTTTTTCCTTCTTAAATTATTCCTCCCTTGATATTTCATCCCATCTGCATTCCCTTTGCTACCTTTGGTGCGCCCTCTCACAATGGCTAGCAGCACGCTAGCAATTCGCAAGATGGCACCGTCCATCATGCAGCTGTCATCGATGACGCGCAGGTCGATGTCGACATCGCAGGCCCTTCGCGCGAAGCCGATGCGGTCTACCAAAGTTTCCCAATCGGTGTCGCGCATTGCTCGTCGTGGCTATGCTGATGCTGCCCCCTCGCCCGCTCCGAAGCCTAAGAAGCGTTTCAGAGCTCTGCGCTGGGCCTGGCGGTTGACCTGGCTCTCTGCCATCGGTCTGACCGGTACTGTCGCATACAGCATCTTCGAGCTCCGTCAACCCCCGGACCAGGCTCCCCCTGACCCATCAAAGAAGACTCTGGTCATTCTCGGTATGTGTCGATCGTGAACGACGATTCCCTATGGCCGAAGTGTCCCTAACGCGACTATGTTTTAGGAACTGGCTGGGGCTCCGTCTCCCTCCTGAAGAAGCTTGACACCGAGAACTACAACGTTATCGTCGTCTCTCCCCGTAACTACTTCCTCTTTACTCCCTTGCTGCCCTCATGTACCACCGGTTTGATCGAGCACCGCTCGATCATGGAGCCTATCCGAAATATCCTGCGCCACAAAAAGGCCAGCGTTCAATTCTACGAAGCCGAGGCTACCAAGATCGACTATGAGAAGCGCATTGTGTACATCAGTGATGATTCGGAAATTAAGGGTGATATCTCGCACACCGAGGTTCCCTTCGACATGCTTGTGATCGGTGTTGGTGCCGAGAACGCGACTTTTGGTAAGATCTTCTCTCGCATCTGAAAAGATGCATTTTGGTCTAATTTTGTGACGTATAGGTATTCCCGGTGTTCGTGAGAACTCCTGCTTCCTGAAGGAAGTTGGTGACGCCCAGAACATCCGTAAGCGTATTATGGACTGTATCGAGACTGCCTGTTTCAAGGATCAGACTGAGGACGAGGTTAAGCGTCTGCTGCACATGGTTGTGGTGGGCGGTGGCCCCACCGGTGTTGAATTCGCCGGTGAACTGCAGGACTTCTTCAACGATGACTTGAAGAAGTGGATTCCCGAAATCAAGGACAACTTCCACGTCACTCTCGTCGAGGCTCTGCCCAACGTTCTCCCTATGTTCTCGAAGCAACTGATTGAATACACCGAATCGACCTTCAAGGAGGAGGAGATCTCCATCCGCACCAAGACCATGGTTAAGAAGGTTACCGACAAGTACATCCAAGCTGAGGTGACCAAGCCCGACGGATCCAAGGAGCTCGAGACTATTCCCTACGGTCTTCTCGTCTGGGCCACCGGTAACGCCATCCGCAGCGTCGTCCGCGACCTCATGTCCCAGATTCCTGCCCAGGCCGAGTCCCGCCGCGGTCTCGCTGTCAACGAATACCTTGTCGTGAACGGTACCGATAACGTTTGGGCCGTCGGCGATTGTGCCATTGCCAACTACGCCCCGACCGCTCAGGTTGCTAGCCAGGAGGGTGCCTTCTTGGGCCGTCTTTTCAACACCATGGCCAAGACCGAGGCTCTTGAGAAGGAGTTAGAGACCCTCTCAGAGCGCCAGTCCCAGGCCAAGGGTGACGAGGAGCGCAACCAGGTTTTCGACGAGATCCGTGAGCGCCAGAAGCAGCTTCGCCGCAACAAGCAGATCGGTCCCTTCCAATACTCGCACCAAGGCTCCTTGGCCTACATCGGTAAGGAGCGTGCCGTGGCCGATATCAGCTGGCTGAGCGGCAACATCGCCAGCGGTGGTACTATGACCTACCTGTTCTGGCGCAGTGCCTACCTGAGCATGTGCTTCAGCAGTAAGTTCCAAGTTCTATCCAATACTGATTTTGAGACCCATCATTAACATATACTCCAGCTCGCAACCGTGTCCTTGTCTGCGTCGACTGGGTCAAGGCTCGTCTCTTCGGCCGTGATGTCTCACGGGAGTAAACATCTCTCCACCAGGGTTCGATGACCTTCTGTAATATTGCCCTCACTACATTTTCCTTTTGGTTATTCAATTCCTCCCCAGACACATTGACTGTGTAATGTGTCCCGCTACGCCCCCCTTATGCCACCCTCACTATCCTTGTCTTTATTTCTCTTCGCACCTGTGACTGTGATAGACATATCCATTTCCCGTCTTTTTTTCTGATGACTCCTCACTGTTGGTGCTGCGATTGGTTCCGCCCAAAGACAAAAGCATTAATTCGCGTCTTCTTTGTTTCACTTTCTTTTTAGACTGTACTGTACGCTATCGGAATATATAGATTGGGTCTGGGATTGTTGTATTGAACCTGTTATTTCCACCTGTGAATTATCTTCCTGGAGAGTGTGGCTAACACACTGCATGTGTGGATTCCACCCCTTGCTAGCATTCCTTCCTCTATTATGCGGCCTAACCTCACAGATCTGGATCATCGTCATACAGAAGGGAGTTTCCACATATAACCCCGTTCATTTCTTGTATGTACCAGCTCTGCAAGTCCACTTCCCAGCTCCACAGCTCCTTATGCTTTCTCAGCCCGTGGACTACATCAAGATTCACATCTCCCATCGGCGATTGAAGTCCCTGTACCAAGTCCCACGTCCAAGTATCCTTACTAAATTCCGGCCAAAGATGAGGTCCAAGATGCGGCGAATTCCACGTATCAAGCACAACATCCGTCTACGCATTAGCCGACATCATCGCTTCAAGGTAGCCTGTCCTGTCCATCTGGATATCCGGGTCACACCTGATAGAATCCCTTTCCAGGCCATGATGACTCCAATATATCCTCCAGTAAAAGTAAGCTGCCGCCTCATCCGAGGACTTAACAACCAGATCGTAAAGCATGTTCATGCGAAGCCTACCATCATTTTCCAATGGAATCTCCCACCGACGCAGAGATATTTGGCTGGCGTTCTACCCAACCCAGCGATATTGCCGGGGGCTGTTGGACCAGCATCCGGCGCCA
This sequence comes from Penicillium cf. griseofulvum, assembly GCA_028974015.1. Classification (NCBI taxonomy): domain Eukaryota; kingdom Fungi; phylum Ascomycota; class Eurotiomycetes; order Eurotiales; family Aspergillaceae; genus Penicillium; species Penicillium cf. griseofulvum. The sequence continues at coordinate 2,359,307 of JAPQKP010000005.1, forward strand.
ACTTTCGCTTGGATGGAGCCATGCGACGTGGTTGTCTAGAAACTCTTGCATGTCACCAGCCCCGAATGCAGTATTGCAGGATGTCTAATCCTCATTGGGGAACTAGCATGGATACTTTGCTGCTAGTAAGGGGTTTCGTCGTGGGGTGGTTGTCTTTGGGATGGTGGATTCCATAGGCTGGTAGTATAGGGCTTGCTGGAGTATTGGGGAGTCTTGGATGCAACGACCCCAGCGTCGACAGACTCATTGGGCGAGTAGGAGTGTCCGCTCGTCATGTACTAATATGAGAATGGTCTCTATTAGTTCTTCGGGAAAGTTGTCTAACCCCATTTTTCGGACAGTATTTGTAGGAGGACAGACACTACGGTCAACAGGAGATGCTATTTCTAGTTCCGCGGGGTGATCACAAGTAGAGAAAACAGTCTAACTACGTAGCGCTCTATGTATATCTCTGGGGGCTCTGTCTCTTTGAAGCGTGGATGCTGAAGGGTATAAAACCTCGAGTCTACTAATAATATTAAGAATATCATCCCATCGAATTATCAAAATTGTTCAGTTTTGCAATATTAAAGCTTCACAAGATTATATGTATATTTATATATCTGCATAAAACAGTACTTTTTGAACTCTACAACCTATATGTTTACTACTATTTGTTTTTTCCACCGGTGAGATGAGATGGCTTCCTAGGAATCACAGGTACCTGGCCTTTGGCCTTTTTCGCCGCAGGTTCAACGGTGTCGTCCGCTGGAGCAGGCCGTTTAGCACGGGTCAGTAAAGTGATCTTCGATTTAGATGCTCTTGGGTTAGGACATGGTGCTGCAGGCCCTTGCACTTCTGAAGGCAAACCGGTACTGATCTCTAGAATATCATCAGTGATGAAGTTCTCTACCTTTCCACCCCAGGTGGTTATTATCCTTTGACAATTAACGCAAGGTGTTGTCAATGCATTCAACGCTTCCGCATGGCCGTATGCGTCTTGGGGTAGATTCTTACGCATCACTGCAAGACCGTATATCTCTTTTTTAGGGTCACGGTTCCTAATCCGTTAGTATACAGCAATGTAACGGCATATAGGACCTCAAAGGATAGACTCACCGTAGAAGATACACGAGAGGATATGTTTCTGCGCAGTTTCCAAATGTAAGAGCATTGCGTGTTCGACCCCTTAAACGTGTAGAATCTATTGTTATCCCTGCTGCATCAAGCCTTTCATCGCGAAGAAGATTGAAACGTGCTTGTTGCAGAACTTTGACCCAGCGGCTACCCTGTCCAGCCAGATTGCGATATCCCGCGAGCGATGCTCCCAGGTGAAATCCGCTCAGCTCATCCTTTTCCTCTGCCCAGACGCACGAATGCACCCACGGGGCCGTTGGAGCTATCTTTCCACACCAATTGGCGTAAGGTAGCGTCAGAGGTAAGTAGAAATTATTCTGTGTGGCACCTTGGGGTGCTGGGCTAATAAGAGAAAGGAACCTACCTAGAAGATCAAAGGTGCACCAATATGGACGACCTCCATATGTCATCTTATTCAACAAGAAGTATGATTCATCCTCGTTAGCCGCTGGGTTAATTATTCTCGAAATTGATTGCGGACAGGAGGTCTCAGACAGATATCTGCTCCCAATTTCACTGCAATCCGATTAGATGACAGAATACGGGGTGTAACGGACATCCAACTCACCCGAGGTCGAGAATATCTGTGCGTAGTCTTTTCAATTCTGATACGACGTTCCGTTCTACCACATATGTAGAAGGGTTATGTACAACCTCGATCATGAAAGCTTTGATCTCCACATAGTTAGTTTAGTTTGAAGAAATATACTGCAGCAACTCACTTGTATCAGGCTCCAAGTATATGCTTTTTTTGAATTCACTTGGTTATTGAAAGCTGGCAAATATGCCTCGGCCGAAGGGGTTGTGGTTGTTGACATTGTGATTGTTATATTCTCCTAGATAGCGAGGCAAGTCACCGTTTATATAACATTACATGCTGGCCATTCATTCCTTTGTTGAGGACATATATTAGTTAGCATGAAAGACGCAACGAAAAATAGCGTGAATCAAGGCGTACAATCATAGATCCATTTGACTGCCGTAGATATAAATAGTCGAATAATAATAGGAAAAGGCACTATGAAAGAGGAAACAAAGCACAAAAGATCAAGCCATCCCATGTCTTTTTTTAAACATGGTTTCTTTGTTGCAGGCATATCATTCTCTTTTCCTTACATAGTAGCCAGGATTTCTACAGATCAAGAATGGAGAAAGGATATATATTCAAGGAATAGATTACTGATTGTGTGATGAATGGCTTAGAGCTATGTACATTGACTTCAAAACATCTAGAGATACGTACTAGTATCTCAAGAGGAAGGGTAAGGGGAGAAGACGGTTAAACAAGATAAAAAAAGAGTGATGAGAACACCAGCAGAGGTATCGAAAATTCAGATTGTTTCGCACAGGGGGAAGATTTAGAATGCCCAAACATCATATCTTCTAGAAAAGGTTCCAACGGCTCCGCGTTTCCTTTCCAGGAGGCGCACGCTCAGGTTTCCGGGCGCGGCCATCAAGCTGTCGGATGCCTTCGATCTTCTGCAGAGCCAGCTCCAGCAGCTCCTTCTTGCGGATGATGTCCAAGTGACGGCGGATGCGGGGATCCTCGCGGGCAAAACGTTCTACCTCTTCGTCTGAAAGGTGTCGTCCAAGTCTTGAATCAAGCTCACGTGGGAAATTATAGTAGAACTCAGATAAAAGCTCGACGTTCAGGAATAGCACGGCCGTGGAGGTGAGCTTATCTGCCACAACATCCAGGAAGACCTCCGGGCAGTAGTACTTGTTCTTTTGCGTTGCGCATTGCTTTGACCGCACGGCGAGAATTCTCATCTTGATAAGATCCGCTCGGTCCCGAAGGAACAGACCTTCCCGTCCTAGATAATAGGTCAGTGTCTGTAAATAAAAGAAAGAGGGAAATACCAACCCCTCTCCAACAAGGCAGCACTGAAGCCACCCGCGCCACCCTCCCCGTTGCCCTCTAGTACTACTTCGCCCTTCCGTACTCTGTCGATAAACGAGATAACGTCTATGAGTTTTCGCTTTCCAACAGTGTCCTCCACATGCTTCAAGGCAGACTCGCACGACTTGAGCTCTTCCTTTAGAACTTTGCCCACGTTATCTCTACCTTTGGCCCATTCAGGATCTTCCATCTCAATCTCAAACTTATACGGCTTGATGCAATTTTCGACTTGATCACTGGTGCTGAAGAACCTGTCATTCAGGATACTGGTGCATGCATCGGTGATCTGTTTGCGGGCACCAGGGTGGGAGGCAAATGTAGACGAGGCAAGAAGTGAGTCTACATGGTTGTTGAGAGCGTTGGCGACAACAGTCGTAGCCAACCGGCCTATTCCAAGCTTTGTTAATGACGAGGTAGAAGCATCAAGCTTCCGGTGCCAATATAGCGACTCAGCATCGGCCTTAGGAAGATCCTTGAGGGGGTCTAATTCTAGCAGTGGAGGATCCAAGTCCTCGACTGGCTTGTTCCAGTAGCGCTGTGCCAGAATGTCCATGACCCGTTGGTCCAATTCTGCCTTGAGCATCTCCCGAACCTGCGGTCGCCCGAAGCTTTCCGCAAACGCCTTGAAGGAGTGCTTGAAAGCATCGAGGCTCTCAGCCAAATGAGACTCCGCGCTCAAAGGCCGGTCATTATATTGAACCTTGAACTCATAGGTCGCCTCTTCAAGCTCTTGGCTGATGGCATCTCTGGTTCCAGACAGGCTAGATGACATGGTCTGCTCAAGAACCTGCATCAGCGTTTTCCGCAGTGTCGAAACACCAACTGAGACGTCAGAGTGGGGACCAAATTCACTCTGATGCGCAGAGAAGTAGGCGTGTTCATTCTTGAGAATGGCGCTGGTAATGTTTCCAGAGCCTCTAGAAAAGAGAGCTGTTGTCTGGGGGATTCGGGTAACAACACCCACGTAGCCTAGCCGAAGGGGGTATTTTTTATCGGAAAGGACGGCGTGGCCCCGTTCGGGGCTGACAAGGTCCATCTTCGTAATCACACCGATAGTCCGTTCACCCCGAGGATCTACCCGACGACTGGCTCGAAGTGCTGTGGAGTTTGCCAAGTCAACGTCGGCGGCCGAGATCGCCAAGATGACATTTGGTGGCTGAATGTATTTATCGCAAAGATCAGCAATCTTTTGCTTGAGTTCTGGGGGCTGATCTCGGCCCGCAACCTGGATATACCCTGGCAGGTCGATCAAAGATAGATCCGGAACATTGGGAGAATATATCGTAAGCTGAATGGGATCGTCTGTGACACAATCCTTTTCAGGAACAGCAAGATTCAGATCTGTGAGTGTACGCTGAACTTGAGAAAAATCCGTGATCTTTCCGAGACCCAGGGCCGGGAATTCACCGTACTCTGCCTGAGCGTTGGGAGTGTTGACCAGGGTGAGCTCGATTGGCCGCCGAGTCACCATGTTCGAGCCCTTGGGCAAGAACTCATGGCCAACGATAGCCTCAAGAACAGAACTTTTGCCCGACGATTGGGATCCAATCACGACGATCGACGGAAGAGTGAGTGTGCCGGACTGGCCGATGGTCTGAAGAATATTTCGGATTTCGATCATTTTGCGTGTGAGCAGCATCATCTGATCATCCCCCGCAGCATCTCTCTCCGGTCGTAGATCTTGCTCCCCCGATTGATCGTATCCAAACGCGGCAGTAGTAGCGGCAGCAGCGGCAGCAGTCCCAGCCCGACTTTGTTTCGGCTCTTTGCCTCCACCACCAGATGAATCGCCCTTTCCAGACTTAGATTCCTCGTCGAGACGTAGGATCTTCTGCAGCCAGTCAGGCATGTCGATGTCTTCGGTCGTCTTATCCCATCCGCGTTGTGTCTGATCCGCCATGTTCTGTAATCCTTGGAATAAGGTCGAGGCTGTGTTCCCCGCACTCTCCGAGGCTTGCCTGAATACATCCATCGCATAGTTACCGGCCTCTGTGAGATTAAGTTAGCCTGAGATTCTGTTTGAAGCGAGCTTCATGCACGAGAGACATACGAGTTGCTTGGTATTGGAAATATGCTAGACCCGCAATTGTTGCACCGCCGAACATAGCCGGGACCCTGACAAGCTTCAATGCTAGCTTCGGAAGCATTCGAGCGAATGAGATTGATCGAACTGCAGGGACATTGTGGATGGCGTTTGCTCCCACTGGCCATGCGCGTCCTCGGAGAGCAGCGCCACCATCTGCCCGTAGCAGGCCGCCGGTCCTTGAGCCTGCATTATGGATATGCCGAGTTAGGTGACCGTTCCGCAATAGCGGTCCTAGTCGATGGGAGAGAATCCTCCCACTCATTATTGTTGTGGTAGCATTCAACAGAAGATGGAAATAAAGTGATGGCCTTGTAGATTACCAGATCACTGACATCAGGTATGACTTATGTAATAATTCCCGTGACTTGCGCAAGTAGCCGTGTAGCCTCCCGTAATGCCCCTGTCACGTGAGACATGACGTGCTGTGCAAGGGAAGTGACTTTATTCTTTTGTGTTGATTTTGATAAAAATATTCTTCCCTCCTCGTAAACATTGGGAAAAATTACATCTCGAATATATTAATATTTGGGCTGTAAGATCGTGGTTGACGTTTGGGCATCTCACCGGTCCCAACAGTCGGTGACTCTTCATCCCGACCCCCACGAATTCGAGTCTATTGATACATCCTTTGATCACGAGGGAGGCTTTGTTCGAACGACGAGTTTGGTATACATCTTAAAGCCTTTAGTAAGCTTGAAAGTGCTATTTGATACAGTGCCATTCCAATTGCATTTGATCCAGACCAGATATGTGTCGATTCCTGGTAAGGACCATCCTTCCAAGCAAGAACTGGACTTAAAGCTAATATCTCGATCAGATATACAAAGGGCGAAATGAGATTCGTCTCAGTAAGCTGATAACCGAACCGAGTCATTCAATCCTTACTCAATCATACGATTCACGCCTGAGACTAGTATGTTGTCCGATCTCGCTGAGCCAGACCCACGTGGTTAGCATGTCGCAACCCACTGACATGCAATATCAAGGACAATCGTCGTCCTGTCAACGGTGACGGGTTTGGTGTAGGCTTCTACACAGATCCCAAGCTTGGGCCTGAACCTTGCATCTTTACTTCAACACTACCAGCTTGGAACTGTGAGAATCTAGAGCGACTCGCTGCAAAGACATGCTCAGATCTAATTTTTGCGCATGTGCGCGCAACAACTGAGGGTGCCCTTGCAGAGAACAATTGCCACCCATTCCAGCACCAGTCCCTGATGTGGATGCACAATGGCGGCATCGGCGGGTGGAGTTACATCAAGCGTACTCTAGGAAGCTCACTCGCCGACAAGTGGTACCTAGGTGTGAAAGGTGGTACCGATAGTGAGTGGGCTTTTGCCCTGTTCCTTGACTTGCTAGAAAAGGAAGGAGTAGATCCAAGCTCTGACCCAGGTCCTGAGGGATTCGGACAAGCACTTCTACGTCGTGTTTTGATGAAAACGATTGCCAGAATCAATGAAATGGTCAAGGAAATCCCAGAGAAATATAATGTCACCGGGGTTGAGACTCGGAGTTTGCTAAACTTCGCCGTGACAGATGGTCATACTGTTGTTTGCACTCGGTACATAAGCAGCAAAACAGACGAGCCTGCCAGCTTGTATTTCTCTTCTGGTACCAAGTGGAAGGAGGGTGAAACGAAAGGGCACTTCAAGATGGAGCGACACGATAAAGGTGCCGATATTGTCCTCGTGGCTAGTGAACCCATCACCTTTGAACGACGTGAGAAGCCTTTCCCTCTCTCTATACCTATCAGCATATGCTAATTTCATACACAGACAATTGGGTGTCAGTCCCAACCAACTCAGTTGTCACCATCCACAAGCAGACGGTTATGCTTCACCCGATTCTTGATGAATTTTATGGCGAGAACCTCAACCATGACCGCTCTTCCTGCTTTGCTGTATCCAAGGGACTTGTTAGCACCGCTCCTGGGACAACTATCCCCCCATCAAATACAAAGGAGCCTTTCGCCCCTTCTGCAACGGGCAGTGCTATTGGAAACACCAGCAGTGGTATGGAAAGCTTGCGGTCTGGTCATGTCACCGAATGTGCCGTATCGCACTAAATTCGATATCATGATGACCATCCTTGAGAGTCATGTCTGAGGTTCATCCACGGATTTGAAAGCGTTGTCTTAAAAATGGCGTTGGAAATGAGATAAATGTGCAGGATATCCGGGTCAAATTGGAGTTTATAAGATGGGATTTAAGCGTTATGGGGCCGTGTGGTCTTCCGGGATTATAATTTGCAGCATTTGCAGCATACAAAGTCAAAATGAATACATAATTCAAATTGGAGAAGGACATACCTCCCAAAGTAAAATCATCTGGAACCTTTGAATGATCTCAAATATATGTATAGATCATCCAGTCATGTGATTGGGCTAGTTATAATGACGTAATTCAAATCGACTCCACCTGATTCGGGTTCTCGGCTTCCTCTTATCCTCCGCTTGGTAGAACCACTCCCTATGTTTATTTTGTGAACATGGCTGTCTGAGATTTTCAAAATGAAGAAGACCCTGCTACTCGTCTTTATTCACGGCTTTAAGGTATGTTAAATACCTGCTGCTGAAGACGTTCCGCGAATAATTACAGATTTCAGCTCAAGGATATTCGTTTTCGGCCTATGAACCTACGTCGACTAACTCCGATTATAGGGTGGCGATGATACATTTGGCACGTTCCCTGAGCATTTTCGTGTCCTCGCAAGTAGAGCACTTCCTGCGGTCGAGGTCGCCATAGCTGTCTACCCCAAGTATGAGACCAAAGGTGACTTGAAAGAATGCGTGGCCAGATTGCGAGATTGGTAAATTCTGACCAATCCCTCATGTGAATACAAGCTTTGCTGACTGACGGTACTTCTTCCGTGCAGGTTACAAGATACTGTGATTGATCTCGAAGTGGCCAACCATACCGCATCGCCCACCGTTGATCCCTCGGTCCATGTCGTTCTGATCGGTCACTCAATGGGAGGGATAGTAGGAGCGGAGGCTCTCCTTTTGCTAGCTGCGGAACAACCAATTCGTCGAAACCCCGCCTCAAAGACACAGACCGGGTCTACAGATGGCACCGAATTTATTGTGGAGCCGGGTACTTTCATGTTCCCTCATATACAAGGAGTGCTTGCATTTGATACCCCATTCTTGGGAATAGCGCCAGGAGTCGTGTCGTACGGCGCAGAAGGACACTACCGCAATGCTGCAACTGCCTACAATACCTTCTCCGAGGTTGCAGGGTTATTCGGTTACGGTGGGAAGGGCAATGCATCAAATCAGGCGAGCACTAATGCACATCCGCAAGAGTCCCCCAAGGCGTTGCCTTCCACACCCGACGCCGCCGCGACACCTTCTTGGCAACGATGGGGCAAGTATGCTATGTTCGCCGGCGCGGCTGGTGCTGTTGCCGCTGGCGGTGCAGCCATGTATACGCAGCGTCAGAAGCTCACCGACGGATTTGGATGGGTATCATCGCACCTTGAGTTTGTCGGTTGTCTCGCACGCACGTCAGAGTTGCACCAGCGTATCGCGAAATTGTCGAATGTTAAGGAGGAACGTGGAATCGGATGTGTGAACTTCTACACATGCCTTGGAAAAAGTGCGACGAGTCTGGTGGAAAACACATCAGCAAACAAAACGTCCTTCAGTCAAAAAATCATCAGGTCGACGAAAAGAACGTTTTGTTCATTGCCAGAGGAGGTAGAACGTGGCGAGAAATCTCTAAGTCCGGGACTTATGTGGACTAAAGCTGTTAACGACAAAGCTACTGACGAGACCAACGCACATATCACCATGTTTCTGTCCAAACAGAATCCTGCATTTTTTGAGATGCTTAATGAAGCATGCGCGGTCTTGGTTGAGTCGATAGACAAAGGCTGGTATAATTCGTCCACCGAACCAACCAAGAAAGACGACATTAAGCAACCACATGCAACACAGAACACCAAAACAGACGGGGACTTCATGGATAGTGATGACGTTGTCGTCGTTGACTGAGATCGCAAACCCCAAGCCTTCGAACTTGTCGCTCCACAATTCCCCCCTTTTTATTGCCGCTTTAGAGCTCTACTCCGTACCCACCGGAACCCTCTCCTGATCGGTAGACTGCTTACTTAGACTTCGATCCGCGTGCACTGCACCCTAGCACACAGCGAATAGTACGCACAATAACCACGGTTCCCGTGGTATTGCGGTTCATTCTCCGCAAGGCAAGAAAACGCCAATGGGCCTTGGCCGTCCCGCAACGCTCTGAACAAGGCGTCGCTGTCGTATTTGTTACTCTTTGCCATTCTAAGCAGTTATACCCGAGGTTCTCTGAGCGGGGGTATCCTTCGTTTGGGAACGCAGCAGTGCTGATCCTACGAAGTATGTGCCACTTGTCTCACTCTCCCGACGATCGTCCTGCCTAGCCACCACACCCTTGAACTGGTGTGACGCGGCCCCGGGGTTCGGGCTCCGCCCCGGCAGTTTTGCACCAACCCGAAATGTCACGGAAGGATGCTAACACTTCCAATTTTTCTTGCGTTTCTTTTACAATATACCTGCAACTTGTTGCCGCGTAGCCTGTCTCTGAGCTAGCGCCTGGGCAAATGGTTTGCAGAGGATGATGAACGCTAACTTCTTCCCAAACGAACTTAGCTCTGGGTCGAAACTGAGCGGGTGAATTCTGAGACATAACAATAGAGACAATATTTTATATCCCGAAATCCAACATTAGAGCGTGATATGCATGCATGATCGAAACATCAACAATGCAAATTGAGTTCAAAACAGAACCTTTTCAACCTTTTCAACCTTTTCGATTCTTTTACGGAGTATGTCGTACCGATTGCTGGTTCTAAATGTCACCACCCATGTAGTGAGTACAATCCTGGGGGCCTCCCATGGCAAAGCTTAATTAGAAGAGTAAATAGCGAAAATATCTTTCAGTTATTGTTCTCTTATCGGTAATTCATCAACCGTGTAATTATTATGTGTATATTTATGCCTGAAAGAATGCTCTAGGGCGCCAATATAGTGGAAGCATTTGAATATTCACCAAAAAAAGAGACCAATGAGATATCATGAAGTCAATAGTCACATATGCAGCGCTGGAATGAAGAAAAAAGAAATTACAAGAGAATTGTAAGAAACAGAAAGGAAAAAAAATTAGGGTCAATAATTATGATGACCGTACGTCGAAGAGCGATGGTACATGCTGCCCGCATACTCGGAGTTATTGTCGGGGTAGATTGTAGCGCGGCGCTCTTCCTCAGACAGATGGTCCTTAACCTCCCAGGTATTTGGCTTGACGCCGACGGAGAACTCCAGATCTTCCTTGGTAATCGAGTCCCAGAACTAAATAAAGTTAGCAAGACCAACTTAACAAACGTGAAACATGAACTTGCCTTGTATATCATCATGACAGCGAGGAGATTGCAGAATGTAGCGAAGAAAAGTCCGTCCAAGTAATGCTGAACGTTGTTGCAGATGACATCGCTGAACTGATACAAGAGAACCTGGCCAATAATGAAGACCAGCACACCGAAGGAGATATGGCCGAGTGGCCAGCGGTCATCCAATGTGTTCGCAACTAGGAGCAATTGCATGACCAGGTACACAGCGATAGAGATGGCGTTCAGCAGGTATAGCACTACAAATAAACCCGTGGTATTCTGGGGGCCCATAGAACCCCACGACTTGAAAGTCGCTAGCGATATCACAAACGAAAGAGCGAACATCGCTGCGGATGGGACTCGAATCAACCACACTGAGAGGGCTGTACCATCTTCGTATAGCTGGAAGCCGACGAACCCATTGACGAGAAGACACGTGCATAGCGCGGATACCAAGCCGTTCTGAACGGCCACGAAGTACGGGAATGGATCGCTCCCTGGAGGAACGACACCTGCATCAATGAGAAGAGAGAAAAGGGTCAGAGCTAGGTAGATATAGAAGAAGGTGATGATCTCTTTGCGGCCTATAGTGAAAAGATTAGTCAGTTTGCGCCTCGTGTGAGCGGATAGGGTGTTAGACGAACCGACAGCAGTAAACTTGGACCGAACGTGCAAGATCATGATCACCGTCATGCTAAGCGCCATGATATGCATGAAGGATGCAGCACCCTGGAAGATTATGGTATTGGCAAGCTCAATATTCCGCGCATAGCAGTTAGATATGATGCCTGTTGACCCAGAGATTGTTGACGCGGGGCCCACCAAGGAGCACAAAGGCACGGATGCCTTCTCACATATTGTGTCGAATTGACCGAATCCCATGATGTCTGCTAGGATGTTGAGCAGTACGACAGCAAACAGTTAGAGTTCCAGTTGCGGTAGAATGTCCAGAGTGGACGGCTGGTCTCCACAACGACGGGGTGGGACGGTGGAGGAAATGACGGTATGTATTTTGGTCCCCAATAACAGCGTAGCTCTTTCTGCACCCCGGTTGTACTATTTCAATCGGCTGAGAGCCCTGAATGTCGTCGGTCAGATCGCCCCTATGTGCATTGATACGAGGGGAAGTGTCTCAGTTTTCGCTTTCAAAGATCACGGGACTATAATTGCCTTTGTAGGTTTAGCGTTGTTGCTAGGGGGCTCTTGGAGACCTTAGTCATTCGGACATCGATCGGAAACGCTAAATCCAAAAAGGAATAGTTCAAAGAGATCCCATGTGACTCGGGTCCGAGCTCGGCCCAAGCCGAACTATTAGAACACGCTAAGTTATGTGATACATTAAGGGTCAACATACTGTTCAACCCAATTTAAACTAGGCACCGTTGAGGCTTTACCCGGATACTACGGCAGGCTATTATATATACTTTTTCAGTCTCCACAACTTGACTTGCGGTGAAAAATAGGACTAGGATAACGCCCCATTGCTGCTGGCCATTATTATTGGACTGCATTCGAAACTTGGGAAAGTCGATCGTGTTATCTTAGGCTCCAACTTACATTTTTTTTTCCCTCTCTGGAATCCCGGCCACCGATGCCAAGTACACAGTTGTATACATGTACGGAGTAATTAGGCTTGTTCTACTCCGTATATGTGGAGTGAACTGACCTTTTGTCTTCACACCCTGCAATTGGGGCATTGTCGCACCATCGCCTGTTTTGCGGCTGGAACTTGCTATTTCAAGGCCTCCTGATGTACAATCTACTTCAAGTAGAGCAAGTCCTTTCAATGATTTGTTCGCCAAACCAACTACCCAGTTAGGCAATGTCTCTGATTACGGGTACAACGACGCAATCCTGCATAAGGGATGGTTTGATTTTATTGGAACCGTTACCCTAGTAAATCGCCAATTTTGTGGGCCCTTCAGTACGTATACTGTAGGTTGCCTGATGATCAGCTTCTAGGTTTTCGGAACGAATTAAAACGAAAGGTGTCCATTACATCAGGTTTCATCTAGGGGGCATGGCTTCTGGACTCTTCGATAAAGTAAAACAAAAGGCTCTAGCCTTGTATACATTGCCCCTTTTCTCTTGACTTTATTAATTCATTTAAAAGCCACAAGTGCGAAAAGCCGTTTCCCGTATACCACATACGCTTTCTGGTCTTTTCAGTCTGCTACCATCAACGTTACTACGTTGAACGACCCTGGTTTGGCCATGTCCTAGAACAGTTTATAGGGTTCCTTTGCCCAAGACTTTAAGAATAGTTCAATGTTGTGTACTCAACTCATGGTCTGATCGGGTTATACGTCTGTTCTACTTTATGCCTAAATTATACATCTACCAAACCCCCAACTCAAGATAGGTCTGGTAGTTATCCACTAAGGTTGTTATGTGGCGCAGGGATTAAGAGGCGGCGAAGCTCCTTTAATTTTTTTTTTACAAAACGATTAAGGAAAATCCCTCGGCTTGAAGGTTAGAGCCTATCACCGGCTCCGACTGCCCAACGCGTCCTTTTTCCGCTTTCTCAGCCCGATCTTGCACAATGTTACAGTCACCACAAGACTTTCAAGATAATTCTCCGTGTTAGCCTGGCTCTTAAACAACTTGAAAAAAAGAAGCAGTACCAAGGTTGTGGCAAGTTGGCCTAAGTTCTCAAGATTTAGGAGACTGCCGAAGGTATTCGTCTCATGCATGAAGATCCCGACTAGCGCCACGTGTGAATTGAAGAAGCATCAACGGCTGCGAGGAACCGTGTCGATCTCCCATCTACCCGATTTTTTGTTAACAAAGTCCCTTAAAAATTGAAAAACAGTGATTTAAAAAAACAACTAAATCAATTAGAAAAACAACTAAAAATGGTTTGGTACAAATTAAAGCCCTTTATGCAGGACCCGGGTGTTTTCTTTAGTGGGGATGGTAGGGATGCCATGCAGTATACTCCAAGGCTCTCTCTCTCTCATCCTTATGTGAAAATCGCTTGGTAATTTTTCTAATTAATTATGTTTTATCTTTTTTTATTATTATTTTTCATTTTAAACGTCTTAGATCTATTTGAGAACCTACATATTTTTCTTCCTTTATAAAGATCTATATCTCCTTCAAATTTCAACCCTCTACCCTCTTATACTTCCCTACAACATAGAAGCCAACTTCACAAACCTACAATCCACCCCCACCCCCCCCTCCCCCAGAGTGGGATCGAAATGTGCAACTTTTTCAAGAATTTCTACATATATTCTACTTGCTCCAATCCCGCCGCTCACTTCCTCCGCACCGAAATGGAGGGAACAAAAGACAGTACCACTTGCAACGACAGCCCACACGACCGCTTCATTGTGGTAGTGGGAAAATGTGTACTTTGCTCTCGATGATTGTCTCTCACTTTCGGGCCTCAGACCATTCGAAATAAAATTTTCACATCTGAAACTCGGTCAAGGGCATTCTCTAAAGTTTCTCATCCCGCTTTCTCCTGGCCGTTGTTCTTGGCGACTCCATCGCTAAGAACTATTCGGTACAAGCCGACCCTCCATCGACAAACGCGGCTCTCCAAGAAACATCTCAAATCATTCTTATGTGACTATGATCGACGACTTTCTAAAAGTCTGATTCTTTTATTTGAATTTGTGGGGCAGAGTGCTGGTTTAAACTTTGCTTTGCGATCGACTGCGCTTTTTTCCAATACTACGGATTCTTATGGTTTTGTCTTGAGGTTTATTGGCTTTGTGAGCGTTTTATGGTTTGATTGTATTTCTTTGGCCCTATTGTCGTTTCTAGCGTCGGGTACCTTGTTGGGGGCGTCTGGTGTGTTTTCTATATGAGACTTAGACGGGTGAACCTTCGGATTTTTGGGTCTTGGTTTCCTTTGGAGATTTCGTCCGACAGTTCACCATTTTACTACATTTTTACGATGACTTGAGAGCTCTGCTGCTTCCGAGGGACAGGAAGGTGAAATATATATTATACAGGCACCAATTTTCAATATACAATATAGTCCTTAAATCACATGCTTGATGAGATAATTATACATACAAAATGGATAAATTAATATTCTTCGAGTCCTCTGACTGGTTCTCAACAATGTTCGGACCTAAATTCTTACAGATAGGCGATTCAATTCATTCAGTCCAGTCTCCAGGGGCCGCATGCGCGACGTGGTTATTCTCCCTTCCACCACATTCCGCCGTGCCCAGGCCAGGGGGGAAAAGGGGGGTTCGCCCGGAAAGAAAACCGCCCCAAAAAAATAAAAAAATAAAATAACAGATGACGACACTCGAGTGACTTGAGAGATATTTATGTAGGTACCTGTGTCCTTTGAGTGTTGAATGCAGGATTCATGTACCTAGTTCCCGCAGCAGGGTCACTATTTGCGGAATGTCCCCTCGTGCAGCTTCGGCTGGTCCGCTTATAACGGTTGGATGTTCTCCCCGATCGAGTCCGTGCTTTCTCATGATAGGGCGCACGGTAGTACATATGAAAGATGGGAATTTCATTCCATCTGTTGACCGATATTACAGGGCATAATCCATGAAATCCCTAGCACAAAGCCAAGGACACGCAATCTCCGTTCCGGCGTCGCCGATTGTAGAAGTTGAGATTGAATATAGTGCATACCACTCCCCCTGCAGGGATTCTATACTGTCTCCCGGTTAGTTGTCTTTACCCAATTTAGGTTCCTTTTTCCATCTATACCGTCAATTTCACCATTTCACTCTCCCGGTTTCCTAGAATTATTCTAGTCCATGCGCCATGCATGATGACACGTGTAACTTTTGCAAGGGTCGTAGGGCAACGGTCAATAGGGCAACGGTCAAAGAATAAAAGGTATAGAAGACTGCGGGACGTTAGGGAAATACTTAGAGCTTTGGTACCCGAGTAACCCGAAGTGGTGGATCCACGGCTGATAGATGGCCTTCCGAATTAGCCTTCCAAAGGACTGGCGGTTCACCGGTCTAGGGGCGTAACTGAATCAACGACTACCTAGATACCTACACAGGTAGGTAAATAACTGACTATATGTAAAGATTCCTCGCCTACTCCAATTCGAATACCAATTCCTTGAATTACAATATACAATTGAATTCAAGTGGAAACCCCGGGAACCTGGGAATGTGCTCAGTCCGTTTCACACATGCATATTGCCCAATTTCCCTTTTCTGTCTACGCTAGTCCGAGGCTTCTCCGGAAATGAACCGACTATTAGAGTTTCCTATTCGTTTTCGTTTCCTTTTTTTTCTTCTCGAAGTCCGTGCGTATTTTCAAGGACTATATTCAATATATGCTAGGCCGCTGCGTTGTTCTGTATCAATAGCTTGGCTTCGGATTATCATAGGCTGGGAAATGTTATTGTGTGCCGTGTCGAGTGCTTATTGGAAACTGTATAGAAGAACCCGTGCAATAACAAGCTGTGATATTAGGACTGTACATATCGGCATAAGCACAACGTACGTTGTACAATTACCGAAAGCCAAGTCTTATTATGCCACTGAAGATTATGGAAACCATGCGGACGGCTCAATCGGGTAAGTGGCACGGATAATGATCTATGGGGGGGAACTAGGCCAAGATCCAGGTGGTTTGTATATTATTTATTTATTTATTTCATTTTTGTGGCTTTATTTACCAAGCCTACAATTGATATCATGGCTCTGTATGACGTAGTATCTAGAAGTCATGTACAAAATCTTCCTGCTTAGCTAACGTGGCTTGTTCTTCACATGTTCATACATACCATAGCTTAATAGCCCAACGGCCGGGGCGCGGATAATCACGGACGAGGCTGGTGCTCGGAGCTTGGTAGTTATAATAGTTACACTGGCAACATATCTACGGAGTATCATTTCCAAAAGTGAGCCACTGACAGGGGTCTCATCTTTTAGGGAAAAAGAATTCCCCATCTAGAATCGTATGGCCTGGTGGCTCCTAGAAAACCCCGTCGAGTCGGCATACCTGAATATCAATACCTAAATAGATTATTAAAAACAGGTTGCACATAACATGTACTCCGTACTCCGTACTTGTTCCTGCTTTATTTGTTCTCATCCTACCGGATAGTGTGGTGACAATCTCAGCTGGGTCGGAAACCATGCGATTCGTTGATACAACGGGTCATTTGTTATCGCTGGATAGTTTTAATTGGAACATCTCTTTTTGACGAAACATTAATCTATTTCAACGGTGGGGGCTATTGATCTTTTTTTTTTTTTTATTCTTGTAGAATTCTCTCCTATAATTGTATTGTTCTCTTCAATTAGACTAGGTCTTGTACATATACTAGAGGTAGTGTCTCGGCAAGTAAAATCTAAAGAAAGGATACCCCAAAGGGTCGAAGGGTTCACAATTGATTGGTTTCCGAAAGACCAGCATCTGCAGCTTAATCATCCGGTCCTAATCCAGAACCACGACCACGTGCTTTCACTCATCTGCAACTCCACGTTCTACACTGTCAATAATATATCTGCTGATGTGAACCTTATTAGGGCGTAGTATCAACTTCAGCGCCCTGTGATCCGAGAATTACGGCCAAGTCCGACGTAAGACATAAAAGGAAGAGACCAATATCAGCGGCTTTCCAAGGTTGACAGTTTGGGTGTAAACCAAGTTACAGGGTGGAGTCCCGAAGCCACAACCGATTACATACCCACACCCTTTTCAGGAGGGTCGTGCTCGAGATACTTACCGCCTCAAGATCGAGAATGAGTAATGGAACTAAGGGATTGAGTGGCAGTGGGGGTGAATCCCGGCACTTCTACCAATCTAAACTAGCTGAAACGTCTGGTTTCAGGTTTCGCCGCTGCCGGATCCGAATATCACTGAACATCAATTGTCTTGTCAAGCACGGAGATGAGCCCGCCTACAACGCTACACCAGTACCGGGATTTGCTTCTACACTTATCCACTGAGCCAAGTATGTACAATATAAATCATCCCATGACCAAACATGAATTCCGAGACGTTATTGCTTGGATGTGAACGCCGGGTCGTTAGCCTTGGAAGAGCCGACGATCTGCTCCATTTTCGAGGGTTAGCTCCGCAAGAGTGGAGTTCGGCTTTTGATTTATGCAGGGGCTTTAAGGTGTGTGTGGGCATCATGTGTTTTGTGTGTTAGCGTGGGTGAATTTTCCAAGGCTAGCGGCTGCCGGGATGCCCTGCAGATCATGCGCTTGGAGATGATATTGCCTCTTTCGTAAACCACGGCAAATAAATAGACAGTACAGCTGTGGTATGGAGAACACGTGTAGGTGAAGTATTGAGCGTAAGACCACAGGGCGTACTACTCTACAAATGCATAATTATCTACATAGGTATGTAGTCATATGCTGTAGGTCATTATCAATGCCGAGGTACATAGTAACAAGACAAGAATAGTGGGCCACTTATGCCGTGTCCTTAACGACGTAGTTCAGTTGCCAACATACTTAACCTGAGCTGATATTGAGGACATGGTATCACTCCGAGTTTCTCCCTATTATTGGCGTCTTAGCTACTTCATAGAGGAATGGACATAATTACATAACTATATATAGTAAGCAAATATAGAATCCAACCCCGGCCATTTTAGATGTCCTTTTAGATGTCCCTTTTAACGATATGTTCCTCTCGCTGTTACTGCTATAATGACGATAGTAAGCCGTAGAACTGCGTCCAGCAATGGAAGAATAGTGCAAAGTAGACATGTCGGGGTTATCACTCTGAGATGTACAATATATACCGACTTTACAACGAATTTTCCATTTGATTGATAGCAACATTAAAACAAACAAGCTAGTAACAGTACGTAAACATGAGGTAGTAGGCGATAGACAATATCTCTCCACCTTAGATATAATAGAACAAGAACACAAAAAAAAAACCAAAATCCCGACTCGCATGTAAAACAACCCAAACACTCCACCTTTTACCAAATGTCGAGTCCCTAGAAACGCACCTCAGGCCGAATAGCAAGCCTCTTATGCACAAACGGCGGAGGAAGAGGACTATACCTGGGGCAAGGCTTGCACGAGACCTTCCCTTTCGAGGGAAACGGCAAACTCGGTAGATCACCAAGATGCAAGCTCAGAATCGATGACGCTCTCTTCCGATCAAATAATTGACTTTTGCGTTTCCCGGATTTGGAGCCTAGTGTTGATGCCGAAGGTGTTGGTGTGTGGCCTGGGATATACTGCGGCAAGCAGGAGACTGTTATTAGACTGCGAAGATGGTAGAATGATTCTTCTTGTTCTGGTTGTTTTGGTTCAGGCATCGGTGCTGCTGGTTGGGGCTCTGCTATGGGGGCAGCAATCGGTGATGAGGCGCTGTTGCTTGATGTGTTGCTCACAGTAGCTGCAAGGGCGGCTAATTGATTGAAAATCTGGTCTGTTTCATCGTGTCGTGATGTGGTGGGTATTTCAGGTAGATGTGGTTCTTGATTTTCGAGGTTTTAGGATGTAGTTGAGGTGGAAGCCTTTTCCGTGTCTGATCTTCGTTGTCGGGTCCATAGTTTTCGTACTAGAAGGAGAAACATGGTAACGATTAAATGAATGTAACTAAAGAAGTAAAGTTAGTATGTTTAATGTCTAAATACGTCCTATGAGGAGTACGCACAGCTCAACAGATAGTAAAGGTAATGACTTTATCCGAGTCCAAAAGCGTCGCCCCCAAGTCCTTAGCTGTGATCCAATGTCGATCGAATCTAAGCGTTCCTTCCAGGTATTAGATATATATATCTTCGATCAACGCACGAGCCTCGGTCTAACGAGTGAGTTTCCAATGAGGAAGGTTCTGACCAGCCCGCGCAATATTCAAACTAGACTGGATCTGAAACATCTCCCAGAACCTGGGATGATCGTATATTTCCCGGGGAACCAGGCCGTTAGAGCTGCTGGGTAAGCTTAAAATGTGGACTCAGAGACTACTGCCCCTCTGGTCTAGGTGCAGCAATATAAACAGATCAGCATGCAAGCATCCTAGCGTGGGGGGAGATCTGATTGAAGAATTAATGGGTCATTCCCCGGGTTGGATTGTTGCAAACGGATGGACTTGTGTGGAAGTGCGTCCTATAGATCACTATAGTATTCCATTGCCGCGAAAATTAGATTTGATTGGATTCGAGCCTCTTGTCCCGTTTGTGGATTAAGATGGGGTGGATCGGATCGTTGGGACTGGTTTACAACGGGGCCGGGCTTAAGATTACCAGGAAAGGTTTACTCCGTAGTTCGTTGCTAGATATGTGAAACCCTTAAATTAAAGGACATCTGTTTACATTTCTTTCTCATTGCGGATTCATAACGTACTCACAATTCAGCCAGGACCTAAAATCATAATTTGACCCAAACATCTCAGCTAAGTCATAAAAGCCAAAGCAGAAAAATCACTCCACCCTTGGATCCCGGACCATGCAGTACAACTATCAACAATCAAAGTCAGCAACAACCCAAACGAATCCCAGACCCCGGGACCAAACACCACACAAGTACAATGTACATACCATGCACGCATCCACTCCATCCCGACACTCCATCTCCTTGCTCATGTGAAAGCCCATACGCTCATAGATCGCCACATTGGGCACGCTCTTTGAGCTCTCGAGATAGCACTTGGCCCCCTCAGCATCCGCCCTTTTTGTAACAGCCTCAAACAACAACTTTCCAATACCCATCCCCTGCGCCTTGGGGCTAACGGCAACAATGTTACAGAAATAGTACCCGCGCGGATCATCCCAGATAGCAGCCTGCGCCTCGGCCTGCCGCTTTTTCCAGATCCAGTACCTGTTCGTGCGGAGCCCACCGCGGCCAAAGTAGCGAATGTTGTTGAGCAACTGGCTGAAGGATAGGGTCCATGATTGGAACCAGGAGTACCAGCTCTCTGGTTCCGTGGACGGGTGGGGCGCTAGCCAGCATGAGACGCCGAGGATTGGGGTTGAAGTAGGGGTACTGTGGGATTTGGAATCGGCGCATTGGGTTTCTATTGCGACATGGAATAGTGCGTTCTTGATTCCCCAATGGCAGCGTGCTGCGAGGGAATCGTGGTTTCTTTGCTTGTTGAACTATACGTGGAGTTATCCCTCAGAAGATGTAACCGCCGGCCAATTTGACCGCGTCACGAGAGAGATGTATGTTAGTATTGTGATTAGGAATAGATGGATGTCTTGCTTCTTTTTTTGATAGCTGTCTCTCAACATGCAACGCAACGTACCTTGGATGAATCGAAGACCCACTTGAAATACGGATCGTCTGCAAATGCCTGCTGAATTACTTCAATAGCACCGGGAATATCTGCCTCGGTGAGAGGTACGACCTCAATAGCCATAATGAAAGTTTGGGACTCTGTATGGTGGATAAATCTCCGGATGAAAGGATCGGATGTCCGAAGAATTGAAGAACGAGGTTGTCTAGGATGAACTAGAGCCGCGTATTGTTCACTGAAAATAGTTAGAATTGTTCATTCTTTGCTTTTGCCAGTCCCTCTATAGCGCAGATGCTAACTCACCTATGCACCTAAGTGTGAGCCAATCAGCGCAGTCTGTCTCGAAATTCCGAAGTACGCTAAAGGACCCTGTAGAATCTAGCTCTGTGTTTCGTGATGATTTGGGCAAAGTCCAAGTACTTTTAATAAAAGAGGCAACTGAAAGAAAGAAGAAAAAGCCGTGACTGTTGGAGAAGCAGACGAATGTGGGGAGGGCTAAACCGGGGAAGGCAGTTCGATGCGCTCCCAAAGAAGGTTGCCCACCCCTTATCGCTGACACATCAATTCTTATCTCCCGAGGGGTGGATACGATGGTTCTTATTTCAGCATAGTTCAGATGATCATGGTTCAGTCGACTACATGTGTCCATATAAGATACCTGATAAATGACCAATCCATTTGTCCCCAATCAGAAAACGTCCAACCGAAAAGGAAAGCCGATCCTGCATAAATCATAAACAAAGTGCTGTTGAACGGAAAGGAAATAATCCCAAATGCAACCTCTGAGAGAAAGAAGGAGAAGGAGACGGAGACGGAGACGGAGACAAAGAAGAAGAAGAAGAAGAAGAAGAAGAAGAAGAAGAAGAAGAAGAAGAAGAAGGAGAAGAAGCGCCGGACTTAGATTCAGACTTAGATCTAAAGGATAGATAGCATTGCTGGAAAACATTGTGCCCGACACCAATCCCAATATGAACAGTAGCGTAAATTCATGATTCAGACCTCGTGATAGCTCGTTGCTTTTTCAAAAAGGACTCAAAAGAGGCCGTATTACTGGAAATAGTCTTCGATTCGCACCCATTCGCGGGGGACATCCATGCTGCGGTTCACGCGTCCACCCGGCGTAAGGGGTACGTCAACGCGGCCACGGCCGCGGTCATCGTCCTCGTTTTCTTCATAGAAAGATAAACGAGAGAAATAATCCTCGAGAACGGCCTCTCGGTCGTCCCCGACTATGCTATTATATTCTGGAGGTGGGGTGACAAGGGGTGGCGCGGGGGGACTTCATCGAAAGCTGGGGGCGCGTAGGACGGCGCGCGGAGGAGATGCATTGGGCGAGGTGGAACGATTATGTTGCGGTCGTTAGGTGGCGTTGCAAGGTGCGCTTGTGGCGGCCGTGCGAGGCCGCCAGAGTCATTCGTGAAGCTGCGGGAGAAGTTGTGGCTCGTTGAGCCACGGCGGGTAACGGTTGCCAGTGCGGGGTCACTGTCTTCACGATCAGATATCGCCGGGGCGATGATCTGCTCTCGGGGTGCGAGGGATGCGCCGGGACATCCGCATTCGAATTCTTGGGCCGGGGGAGCGGGTTCTTCGGCTGGGGTTGTGTAGGCTGGTAGGTAGATGTTGGCCTGGGTGGCCTTGCAGGAGAGGATGTGAAATGGAGAGTCTATGGAGATTTCGAAGTGTCTTCGTTTTGTGGGGTCTCTTTCGTCAACCTTTGATAGACGGAGGACAATCTGCGTTGATCGGTTAGTATCACTATAACATGAAGAAAGGGGGAAGAGGTTTGACTTACTTTGATCCAGTGGTTGATCTGGATGTTCTCGTATGTGGTATCGAAATGCAACCGCTGACTCTCGTCCCGGCCCTTCATTTCGTGGCAACTTGGTAGTTGCACATTGAATTCCATCTCAGTTGGACCAACGCCAGAATCATTAGAGAGATTGCCTAGCAGATTCGTCCGATTTCGATCCACAATCTCCTGCCCCCTTGCGGCAGCAGCACGGTGGTCCCAGTCAATACCGCCGCCTGCTGTGACACGCATGGAGCTGCCGGGATACGTGCTCACACTGGACGAGTCTGCTCGCTTTTCGAAAAGCAACACCTTCTTCGCTGGTTGCAACCGGTGGACGCTCTTATCTGCCGTCCAGTGCTGGATATTCTCCGTCACATAGACCTTGATTCGGTGGCACTCTACTTTCGCGAGTGGGGTCAACTTGAACGCAATCGGGATCTGCGAGCCTAGTGGGAAGGACTTCCCCGAGATGACGATGTCGTAGTGAAGTTGGTCTTCCCAGTTCCGCGAAATCGCAATCGGCTCGACTTGCTCCAGTGAACCCTCGGCAGGGGTACGAATCACGGGGACTTCCATGGCGCCGAGGAGATTGGGTCGAAATGCGCCTGATCGTTCCACCATTGCTTCCAGGTCGTATTTCACAGACCCCAGATCCGTGTTGATCGTCTCTGGTAATGATCCATCGATTGGGAACTCGAAGCTATATAAATAATCACCTACAGGGAACATGCGATAATTTCGCTGGGGTTGGGGTTGGGAAGTTGGTGGTTCGTTCTTGCTGAAGCTGCGCGAATGCCCACGGTTGGCTTGCAGAGAAAGACGTTTAACATCCTTAGCAGTTGGTAGGGCGAGTGTGGCGGCGGAATTGCGATTTGAAAATAGTTCTCGAGTTGTCATCGTCACCCCCTCCTTTCCCGGTACAGATGATATTGGTTTGGCATGCTGATAGTAATGCGCGCCATAATCATTCTGCATGAGCGCGGTGTCACCGTGGTTGAAATAGACCACACCGTGCGTGAAGAGATCCTTCTTGTCATGGAAGTGAATTTTCTTAGGGGGGATACCTGAACCATGTCAGCTCGTGTTGGAGATATAATTTTTTTATGTAGCTTCATACCATCTGGCCAATCGGTCTGCGCATGACCACGGAAGCAGACTGAGATCTTCTTGATCTTGACACATTTGGTAACCTTCAAATGCATTTGTCCCCGCAGAATTGCGGACTTTTTACTGCTTGGGTCTTGCTGATCATAGCCCTGCAGGTAAAGAACGGGTTCGGTGAGGGCAATACCGACAGAAATTCCACTCCCCGTGGCTACAATTTTCTCATTCCGCAAAGGAGTGAATGGAGTGGTAGTCTCGGTAGTTAAAGTGTGTTCGGAAACTGGGCGCGGTAGCACCTCGGTAGATGATGAATCCGATCGCATCTCGTCCTCCAAGTTGACCGATGTCGGCGACAATATAATTTCCGAAACTGGTCGTACACTAGGACGTTGCGAATGTGTTTGAATTCCCGACGACCGCAAGCGAAGGAATCGCTTTGCGTTTGCACGTGGACCTGCCAGCTTTTTGAAGATTGAGTCCCGACGACTCCGTGGAAACCTCTGGTTTTCGATACACACGGTACGAGCCGACCGTGCGATGAGATTGGAAATTGATACTCCTAGTGACGGAGGCCCTGTGAACTCCGAGGGCGGGGTGGGGTTGCTAGAGGCTGATCGCGAAGATAACTGCGCTGGTAGAGGGAGTATATTAGCACCCATCATCGTGATATTGTCTCTTGGGCATCCCGGAGAACCCCAAATCTGTCTGCATAGGTATTATGTCGCCAGATTGGGCAATCTTGGAACAAGGGCTCAAAAAGTGAAAAGGGAATACAAAGTGCAGGGAATGTGTAGGACAGACTTTTTCACATACCTTCGATCTTTAATCTTGTACGATGTTTTGCTGATCCCTTGAATCCCTTCAAGCAAGGAGACAGTACGGAGTAGGAAGATGGAATTCTCGGGCGTGCTGACTTCACAAGTCCACTCCGATCATTATGCAGATCCCTCTTTTCGACGTGTAGGATTGGCTGCCAAGGGAATTGTGATTTTCTTCTTTTTTTTTCCCTTAATATATGGCTTGGATCTGCTGGCAGTAATTGGTAAAAAGTTCTGTAAATACAGAAAGGCGTAACTACTTAAACTAAAAGGAATATCCACAGGAAAAGAACCAAAGAAAAAGCGACTCGATGACAACACCATTGAAAAATCTGGGGGGAAAAAGAGGAGCCCTCACATATCCGGCGATCCGAGCCATACGTTTCTTACGGGTTTGGTTCGGTATTGTGGAGAAACACACTTTTGAGTCTAGAAGTCGGATCACAAGGCCTATATACTTCCTTTATGGCATCTTGGCCTTCTTGGTCTAGAGGGGATGGATGCGGGGGTAATTGTATATTTCACACTTTGATCTTTAGAAGGTCTTTTCTTCATATCTCTATAACTTACTCCGGAGCTACAGTAGGATGTTCAGGGTTGTGAATGGTTCGGAAGATAGACCCTGAAGATGGTGATCAGTTCTAGTTCGTCACTATCACCTATGGGGAGGAGACATTAATTATATAGTGTGATGACATTACTATCTTCATATATGACATCATCAGCCACACTTTGCCTAGACTCACTAGATCTATTTCGGGAAAACCCTCTCTAGGTAATTTCCCGTGGCTTACGATCTCCCGAGATCAACCTACGTCACTTATATAATCTACTAAAGCCCCACTGAAAAGGCGAAATCCATCCAGGTACAGAGAAACGTGGGTCCGGCTGTTCTTAGCGCTATGGCCCTCAAAATGAGCTGTGTCACCACTTGCCTTTGGAAGCTGTCAAGCTGTGGGCCTGGATGATGGTTTCATCTTGGGAAGCATTCTGTACTTGCGAGAACTTACGCCCTTTTCTAGAGACATTGATTCTCTACCTGAACCATACTTCTAGACTTGTCTGGAACTACTTGTTTGGATCTATTAAGTAAATGGTTGATGTTCCACAGAATCTACCCAGTCAGGAGCCTTGAACCTATGTAACAAAAGATCCATGCAGTTAACACATGCTTGTAGTACCACGAATGCCAGATCCGAGCACATGTAGATCTAGTATACCTTTCCCCCAAAGTTCCCCTGGCCATTGCTCTCATCCTGGATCCCATGCCCCCTTCATTTTCATCAGTTGAACCAATTATCATCCAGCTCATTAACATTCATCAGGCTGTCCCCCTCCAGCTGGTTGAAGTCCCCACCATTCTCCCCGAAATTATCAGTGTCCATGAACAAATCGTCGAAGTTTGATTCAGCGGGCCCCATGAAATCATCCCCAGAGTTACCCTGTCCTAGGAAATTGTTGTCGCCCCCCTCTGTCTTCTGTAACTCCATATCAAATGCACCACCGCCGGCAGGGACATCTGAAGTATTCGCATGTTGGGTGCTTAACTTGTCCGCACCAGTAGCGCCGGGAGCTGTAAAATTCGACCCGGATAGGAACGCTTGATTACCCATGTCATCATCGTTGAAGTCTAAGCTAAGACCAAAATCATTTGTGCCTCCAGTGTCGTTGAGGACTGAATCAAAAGTGAGATCTTCATTAGGTCCGGGGAATGATTGATCGGGAACAGTATTGTTATCGCCTTCTTTTTTGACAACTACATCATCGCCCGATTGGGTGTCGGGCTTGATCTCTGCCGGAACTGATTGGTTCGTAGCAATGGCGGCTTCCGATTTAAGCATGGTAGGTTCAAGCTCTGTGTCCATTTCGACTTTCTCAGTCAAGGGAGGTTGAATATCAAGTTCAACCTGTTGTTTCACATCGCTCATTGCCACATCTTCAATGGGCTGGGGAGCGGTGCTAGTGGCCTTGAGGGCCTCATAATCCCTTTCTAAAAAGGCTTTCGCGATGAACTGTAAAGTGTCAGAAAAAGAAAGGAATAAAAAAGGAGTTGGAAAAAAAAAGCAAATATTAATCTATTTGAGATGATTTGTACTCACAATTTGCTCTGATAGGTTATCTAGGGCATTTTGGAAACTATCGTGATACAAGGGGATGGATCGTTGTAGGTGGATTCTCGATGGCATAGAGCCAGATTTGCGGAACAAACGACTAGTATCAATAAGCTAGAAGCTGTCAGAGGTGCCAAGAACAATGTTCCAGATTCAACGCTTACTGTCCGCTCTATTATGCTTGAAAGCTCTGTAAGTGAGTCGGGATTTGAATAACTTGTATAGCTGGCCATGGTGAAGAAAGAGGTGAATATGAAAGCTACCTTCAAAGAAGAGAAGGAGAAGGAGAAGGTAAGAATTTGGGAAAAAGGCGACTAAACCTATTGGGGTAAAGTGTCCTCCCCCCACCCCTAGCGGTTAACTTCCTCCCTTTACTTTGCTGTTCAGTTCTTTTTTCTTTCTATCCTCAACTTCTTTTTTTTCCTCCCTTTTTTTCCTTTTCTCTTTTCTTTCCTGTTTGGCTTTCCCCGTAAAGGGATTTGCATGCTGTGGTTTTCTTTGAGCTTTCTCAGCCTCGTTTTGTTGGGCATTCTACCTTCCCCCAACGCGCTTTGTATCGTTTCAAACAATCTCCGACCGCAGCTTAATCAGGCCACAGAAACACTTCTGTAGTTTTTCTACCGGAGCTTGATCAAAAACAAAAAAACCCCTCCCAAATCACCATCTAGGTTTCATTCCGGTGTCTCTTTTACCAGCACTGTTTATATCCGGTGCTCTTTGTTTCTCCGTCTTAGGGTCTTTCTTATTGGACTTCTTCCACCTTGGTCCCCCCGCTGCCTCCTATACCACATATATTTTCCCAGTCTTATTTGCGATTGTGGCTTTCAGCGACGCTCTGCATTGTCTCAAATTCTGAATTTGACACATCACCTAGCATTGGGCTCTCCCAGTCTGACATTTAACTCCGACTTCCGCATCAATCGCTTCTTCTGATCGCCTTTGGGATATATCCGTATCTTTTCAAAAAGCAGTCATAATGGCCGAAAACGCTCAAGCCTCGGCTCCGTCTTCTCTCCCTCCCGCGCCTCAGTCCACTGTCGGTCAAAACCAACAGTACGATACTCAGGGCAATGGTCAGGGCAACCAGTCCCACATGCCCCCGCCCCCGCGCCCTCCTGTGATCATTCCCCAAAATACCAACCCGATCCCCACGGCCATGACCTCTCCCATGTCTGGAGTCGCTATGATGTCCCCAACAAGTGCTGGTGGATATGTCCGCCGAGCGGCTCCTGAACCAAACAAGAGAGCCCTGTATGTGGGTGGGCTAGATCCGAGGGTCACTGAGGACATCCTAAAGCAGATCTTTGAGACCACTGGCCACGTGGTCAGCGTGAAGATCATTCCTGACAAGAATGTAAGTCCTCCTGACAGGCACCCCCTGCATATCAGCACCCCTCCCCCTGAGTTACTGTAATGGCCTCTAGAGCTGTTATCTGTGATGTAGCTGCTCTCTGTTTCAGTCCTTGATAAAGGATTGGTAGCTGACTATTTTACTCAATACAGGGGCAATTCACCACCAAGGGCCACAACTACGGTTTCGTTGAGTTTGACGACCCAGGTGCGGCCGAGAGGGCTATGCAAACCCTGAATGGTCGCCGAATCCACCAATCGGTAGGTTTCCTCTTGTTCGAGGTACTTCGTGACTGTGTCTAATTACCGCAGGAAATTCGTGTCAACTGGGCGTACCAGTCCAACAGCACGAGCAAGGAGGATACTTCTAACCACTTCCATATCTTTGTCGGCGACTTGAGCAATGAAGTCAACGACGAGGTGCTGACCCAAGCATTCTCTGCTTTCGGTTCAGTATCCGAAGCACGTGTGATGTGGGACATGAAGACTGGTCGCTCCCGTGGGTACGGCTTTGTTGCTTTCCGCGATCGCGCAGAGGCAGACAAGGCCCTCAACTCGATGGATGGTGAATGGCTTGGTTCTCGTGCCATTCGTTGCAACTGGGCCAACCAGAAGGGTCAGCCTTCAATCTCCCAGCAGCAGGCCCTGGTTGCTATGGGCATGACGCCTACTACTCCTTTCGGACACCACCACTTCCCAACCCATGGCATTCAGAGCTACGATATGGTTGCTCAACAGACTCCCCAGTGGCAGACTACTTGCTACGTGGGCAACCTCACCCCGTATACCACCCAGAACGACTTGGTTCCCCTGTTCCAGAATTTCGGCTATGTCCTTGAAACTCGACTCCAGGCCGATCGTGGCTTTGCATTCGTGAAGATGGATTCGCATGAAAATGCGGCCTCTGCGATCTGCCAACTGAACGGCTACAACGTCAACGGCCGACCTCTGAAATGCAGTGTAAGTTACTGCTAGTTCAGGAATCCCAGGCTTATATTTACTGACTACCGCAGTGGGGTAAGGATCGCCCTCCTACCGGCCAGTTCGACAACTTCTCTCCCCAGCAAGGCAACGCTGCGCCCTTCAACAACAGCCCTGTTGGTTTCTTTCCCCAATACGGTGGTCCCGCAAACCCCATGAATCAAGGTGGGCCTAGTATTCCTTATCTCTTGACATTCGCTTACTGGTAGAATAGGTCCTGCCCCTGCTGGTCGAGGCTGGGATCAACAACCCAACAACTTCAATGGGCCTGCCATGGCTGGCCAAGGCTACGCCCAGGCAGGTAATGCCGGGGGCTATGGCCGTGGCCAGCCCATGTCCCCGTCCGGCAACTGGGACCAGTCCAACAACTTCAACGGAGGCTACCAGGCGTAGCTCGGTTTATGACAGTCTCCAGTCGGTTTGCTCACATGCGACACTTTGGGCATTTGCTCACAGAACTAAGTTTATTTAACATCCCTTCTGTGTTACTTTCCATAGCACCCTTCTACAATTCCCCCTCACCGTTGATATTTTCTTTCTTTTACTTAAATTGAGTGGATTTTCAAGCGAGCAAGTTGCTTTTGTCTGAAACGGAATTTGTGTGTTGCGCAGCCATACCCCACGTCCACTACGTTGATTCGGTTTTTATTTATTTATTTTTTCTCTTTTCTTGAAGCGTGCCTTGTGATCAAGGGTTCTTGGACTTTTGGCTTTGCACGCCTCCAAATAAAAAGCGACCTCCCTACTCTTCCCCTGCGTATTTGGACTGTTGCCATCTTGTTCGTTTCTTTTAGCTATTTTATCATTCGTGTATGTGTTGTATCAAGTTTGCTTTCCTGTCTTTCCTTAGGCTTGGTTTCATACTCATTTCCGCTCAAAAGATGATTTTTATGGGCCATGGATTTCTCGGTTGACCTGGTCTGGGCACCTTCCCACGAGTATCCGTATATGCTGTGATGAATTTCCTTGGAACATGCGAACACCATTGATCTTTTTTCTAAGTATCTCTCTTGCTGGCGTTCTAGCCCAGATACCAATTTGCCTTTTGTTGCTGCATTTTGCCTTCACATTTCTTTAAACTCGTTGCCGATAGCATTTCCTTTGACTTTTGCATGTATATGTATGATGTACCAAGCAGACAGCCAGTTGTATGATATTCTCTGCCCATAGGCTCCTAGGTGAAACTGAACATGCTGGATTATGCTCTGCGGGGCATTTGAAGTCAACCCAGCTTCATTCTTATGATTCCTTGCAGCAGTTGATTGGTAAACCGCAGGCCTTTTCTCGCTGCATGTGTATGCAGTGTGACAATGAGATATATGACATGTGTTAGATGCAATAGGCAACGTACATGTTCCCACCTATGTTTCTCTGGACCTAGGCTGGAAGCCAGGGTTAGAGGGTCATTTACTGGGTATACAGCTATATATGCACATATACACCGGAATTTAGGCCGCGTGCTATGGCTTTCCCTTTCCGTTTTAGTGCTCACCTCTTGCCGCTTTTTGCTCACTGAGTAAAACCGAGCACGCCCCTAGCTATTACATAATCATCAAACTCGCTCCAGGTAACTACACACCTGAGAACAATGGAAGTCAGTCACCTGGGCACTGGCACAATGGATGAGAATATTAATGCTGCCAAACTGTAGGGCACCAAGAAACAAGAAACATGATCTCACACAGCTAAGGATACATACACTTCATGAAAATTAGTCTCTGTTTTCACATCCCCTGCCAGTCCCAAACACTCTCTGCTAAGAATTGTAGGTCCCCGTCATCGATCTGAATGTTTCGTTCTCTCGGTTCGGTGGGGGGTCTCAGGAAGAGCTTTTCGAACTCGATAACAAGAGGAGACCCTGTGGTTGTGATTTTGCTGCCCTTCCTTGAGATCTGAACGGTTTGATGAAGGTGGTTGACAGGTTTGTTGCCCTGGGTTCCCCAATTCTCGATGGTGATGTTAGGGGAGTGTTGATTGATTTGGAGGGTGATTACCACATTTACATCACCCCCTGAAGCTCGGAGCCAGTATCTTACATCTGACTGCAGCTTGGCCCTACTCTCTGAGAAAGCAACTTCTAGTACGACACTGGGCCAGTCCTTTGATCGGCCGCGTGGGAGTCGGATTGGCTGCCACGCCTTGTCGGCTTCTTTACCCCCTATTGCAGTATAGTGGGTAGCACTTCCGGTTGGGTGAAGGGAGCGATCCATCCCTATAGACTTGACTGCATCGTGGAGTACGTCGTGGAAGATTTCCGAAGCGACTTCATGGGCTTTAGACTTTGCCATTCTTAATAGCACACGGTCTAACTGGGCGTCATACGAGGACCAGGAAGTAAATGGGCCCTCTTTTGCCGGAAGAAATTCACTTGTGAAGATTGAATTGCTAACGTGTTCGATAAGACACCATTCACTGGTAGTGGCCTTACTTGCTGTTGCGACTGCTTGCTTGACGGTGTTGAGTAACTGCTCCCGGTCCCGATATTGGTAGACCGGGAGAACGGAAGGTGTAAGGTCGCCTAGGAAGCCGCGACCGGCTGGGTCTACATTATCCATGGCCATAGTGTCTCCGAGATGGATTTGTAGAGTTGAATTTACTGAGGCTAAGGGGGATATAGCTGGTCTACGTAGCTAGATAGTGGTGGACGTCAGTGACATCAGTCCCATGTCAGCGTCTAGCTTAGCATCTCACTGATAAGACAAATCTCCATGACTAAGCAACAGGTGTATTGGGACAAAGATTTCTGTAGTCATGAGGCTACATTCGATCCCAGGTGAGTCTCACCAGACTTATATTAACTTGAGAACAAAATGAAGCTAGCGTTTCCAATAGACTGCGACATCGCCCATGGACGGGCTGGTGGGCATTGCCCATTGGCCTTATGTAAGCAGAATTCCTTGACCTCGTGACTTGCATTATTTGTGCAATTGGCTCTGTATTTTTAAGTAATTTGATTACATGTAGATAGTAGTGACTTTGGCATATAGTAGGTTACCGTTTAGAGGGCTTTGTATACTGACTTGACACACTGTCAATTTTCTGACCGGGGTCAGAAATATGAGGTTTAGTGTGAAGGGCTACGGTCGAATTGATTCAATTGAACGGTGCCTGCATGCTGTTTAACTAAAGCTTAAGGAATTATACTGTATACAGTGACACCTCCTAAGTTTCAACACCCTGAATTCTGCCGATCGTAATATTACCAATCAAAAATATTAAATGATGGGCGGTATAACTATTCAGTAGGCGGTGTGTTTTTTTGGGAAGGCGGTAGCTCATGGGGTGCTGAAACTTAGGTGTCACTCTATGTGTTCAGCGGTGATATCGTGTTCCCCTAAGGCGGTGAACACCGGCAGATACTCTTAGTCTCTGACCGCGGTCAGAGACTCCGGTTGTGGTTGAGCGCGGAGTTGAGCTGTAGTTTCTGACCGAGGTCAGAAACTCTGGCTGTGGTGAGCGCGGGCAGAGCGTGGGCAGAGCCCGAGTCTTAGTACTGGCATTAGCCTGTTACACCTCTCGATATTAGCTGTTTTGCGGTGTTAAAACGATCATATGGTCGGCTGGTTAAGACGAAAATGAGACGCGGAATCAACTATATCGATAAACTTAACTTCCTCGAAGCATACCCCCTCGCACGAATTAAAGCCTTTAAATAGGAGACTATTAAAAATAGCTTCGGAGCAGCTGGTTTAGTACCTTTTACGCCTGATCGAGTGATCTCGAAGCTAAATATTCGTCTTCGAACACTAACCCCCCCCCCTCCGAGCCGGGGGAGCGATTCAAGCAGGAATTTTACACCAAAAACACCAGCTACAGAGAAAGAACTACGTCGACAGGCTTCGTCAATCAAAGCTTTACTTCGTAGGAGATCTCAAAGTCCACTAAGCCCATCAGATCGTGCATTAAACCAGCTTATAAAGGGCTTCCGTCTTATAATGTAAGGTGCTAGTTTACTCGCGAAAGAAAACAAGGAATTACGCGCTGAAAACGAGAAGAAGAAGCAAAAGCGTACCCGACATAGAAGGCATATACCCTCCGAAGAAGGTCTCTCAGTTAAAGAAGCCTCTGCATTAATTATGCAGTAACAGGAAGCAAGTGAAGCACCTCCCCCCGGTCCCAGCATACCTGGAGAATCGGCTATTCGGCCACGTACGCGGCCCCCCCGGGGGTGTGGAATATGTAGATTACCAGGGCATAGAAGAGAAACATGTCCAGATAGACCACTTAGTTAAGTTAATCAATTTAATGGTGTTATGGTTGGGATAAATGGATTTAAATAATGTAGACTGGGTGGTAGTGGCGGCTCGCTTGTGAAATACGTTAGTGGAGACTAAAATACAGAGAGTTGAATACCATTGATTGGACCCATACATTTCACAATACGGATTACTCGACAGATGACGCTCACTGAGCAAACCTGAGTGCGCACTAAGCAATCACCCTTACTATGAAATACTCAGTGAGCAGGATCCTGAGCGCCCTCATAAAGCGGCGGCACCCCGATCGGGAAAGTCGTATCCGCGGCCTAAAATCTGGTACATACAAGGACATATGTAGGTATGCATTCAAGGAATTACGCTTTGGGCGTTTTGTTATTTCCTCTTCTGGTTATAACAGGGAGGAAGGGGGAAGGGGGAAGACATGATAAAAGACAATGTCTCAAAATGATCTCAAGCCATCTGGATTAAAAGATTAAAATCATCTGGATGTATGAGCTAAGTAAATATTAGAACCTTGGAAGTTCTACTCATTTACTCTAGGGCCGGGAAAGTGTATCTCTGAACAATTGTATAAAGGAAGTTGATATGACAACATTATTACACAAATCGTTTTCTGTTCTCGTAGGAAGCATAGTTCAAGGATATTTAAGCGCGTGATGCTAGTGCTGCCCAAGTGGTATTACGATATTGATATACATACACCTGGGCAGTTTCATCGTTGATGCCTGATATTGCAGGCTACAACGACACTCCTTTACGATCTTACCAGTGCAGGTCACATTTGCAATGCGAACAAAAATACTAAACAAAGGAACGAACACAGATAGTTCCTGGGTTTTACCCACGAGGATTGACCGAGCTGATGTCCCAGCTCCCGGTTCCACTAGCAATGGATGATGACGAAAGAACCGCGGACTTGGCGGTCCACGAACCATCTCCTCGCACGCGATCAAGCAGCTCAAGTAGTGGCCACAAACGAAACCTTTCGGGCTCCCTCCTCTCGAGACTTTCCTTTCTTCGCGTGAACCAGGCAGCACAGACCTCCCTGGACCGACAACACCCAAACATGGACCACGATGGCTACGAAGACCTCCGCTCCGGTATGCCGCAGAGCACAGGCAAAGGAGGAACAACCAGTAGCCGGGCAATGTCTGCTGCTCTCGCACAACACCGAACGCGCCGCCGCCGTGGCTCCCTCCGCAAGACTGCATTGCTAGGCACCAGGCTCGAATCACGCGACAAAAGAGCCACCGCCAAAGCCGCTGAAGCCCTCGAAGCCCTCCGCGCAGAACCCAGTCGCCTCTCCGCCGCCGACCTACAAGCGGCTATAAAACC
Source organism: Penicillium cf. griseofulvum (assembly GCA_028974015.1). NCBI lineage: Eukaryota > Fungi > Ascomycota > Eurotiomycetes > Eurotiales > Aspergillaceae > Penicillium > Penicillium cf. griseofulvum. Next base: position 2,393,654 of record JAPQKP010000005.1, read on the forward strand.
AACAGATCAAACCCCCTCCGATAATGGACCTACACGATACTCGTCGCGCGAGAGCGAGGCCTTCGAGGACCGCGACGATACTCAACAACCGGCCTGGTTCCACGCGGCAAACACCCAGAAACCCATCCGACCCTCACTAAGTCGTCGACGCCAGGGCATTGCACAGCATAATCTCCAAGAGCCAGGTACTGACGACGAGGACCTCATCTCTTTCCCTCATCACCACTCGAATCTAAATCACACGGGGGCCGGCACAGGGACCAGCCCCAAGATTGGCTCTGCAACCGGTTTACACATCTCCCCACCGTCCTCCGGCTCAGGCTCTTTCTTCTCGCTCCAACCTCAGCCCGAACCGGCATACCTACCCGTCCACCGACACAAGTCCTCGCCCCTGGTCACACACCCGGTTGAGATGAAGAGCAGTCCCGATGTGGACGTGGACTACTCTGAGACCGAGTGGTGGGGCTGGATTATACTGATTGTGACGTGGCTGGTCTTTGTTGTGGGCATTGGAAGCTGCTTTGAGGTTTGGAGTTGGGCTTGGGATGTCGGGGAGACGCCCTATGCGCCGCCTGAGTTGGAGGATGATCCTACTTTGCCGATTGTCGGCTACTATCCTGCACTTATCATTCTCACAGCTGTCATGTCTTGGGTTTGGGTTGTTGTCGCATGGGTTGGTATGAAGTACTTCAAGCATGCTAATATATCCGGCGAGGATATTTGATTTTCTTTTCTTTTGTTCTAGCGTGTATCATATTTTAATACCCTTCTTCTTGTGAGCATTACAATGACATTTTTTTTCAACAATTCTGCTTTTTTTTGGGAATAGGTAGACTATGTCTTGATATCATTCGATGGTCTATAAGCTGTAGAAATGCTAGAACTATATTACCGCCACTGCGATTCAGTTTTTGAATATAGGTATAACACATCGCAGGAGTTATTTCCAGTAAATGATCTTGTTGTCATGGGCCCCTCCGTACGACCATCTAGTCTATAAACTACTTATGTATGTATATGATGAGCCTTTATAAATCACAAGTTTGCAACCTTCAACTTCCTCAAGCGCAACATACTATCCTGCAATGATGTCGCCACCAGTGTCCCATCAGGGCCCCAAAGATGACTTTCATGTGTTGCCCTATTCTCCCCAGCCCGAGGTGTCCACCCCTCCTGCACGAACCACTTCATAGGCAACTTACTCACACCGTTAACATCCCGATCATCAATTCTCTCCCAATCAACCATCCGCAGAGCGTCCCCATGCTGATGCACGATAACAGTAAGCGTAAGACTCGCCATCTCAGCCCAATGTGTGATCCCCAGCGCGCGCGGAATCAGAAGAAGCGAGTTCTTATCACTGGAATACATATGCGCACACGCATACAAATTATCATATTTCCCATTCTCTTCCCTCTCCCGAATCTGCGCCAAAGTCGCAGCAGGATCCTCGTCTGGCGATCCTTTGAGCCGGTATTGCGTTAGCTGGCGATACCGGTCAGGATGTTGCTTGATATCCTCGGAGATATTATAGTCCTTCATGTCGGTCTTGCGCACGTCCAGACCGGGAAACTCGTGCTCAGAGATATTTCCCTGCCGCACAGCATCGATCCACCATTCTGCATCCACACTGGGACTAGAAGGCTGATCTTCTGGCCGTTTTGCCGAAAGGATTGAATCGAAGCGCGTTTGTGCTGATGTCGGCTGGTGCTGGAAGGGACGCTGCTTCTCATCACGCTTGAAGGAGCATATACACGAGAAACAGATTCTGCCTGCTTGGCGTGCGTCGACAGCTCGTGTGCTGTACATGAATCCATCGCGGATATGTCGCACTGTGTACACGTATGGTGTGTCGAGCCGTCCAGCTAGGATGAATGTGCCTGTCATATCCTGCCGGTACGTCAGTCTGAGTATCCTTGGGGACAATTGGCGTATAAAATCTTACGTGAATCACAAAGCCCTGGCCGACGGTCTTGGACGCCGCATAGGCTGATTGGGCGTAGACATGTCCGCCGAACGAGCGTGTTCCCTGCCCAGGATTGTAAGGTGTTGCTAGCGAGCGGAATCGCTCAATCTTTTCTGGCTCAGTGGTGTCGGAATGCGAGATCAAGGTATCTTCGAGTCGCTGAAGCGCCATCAACTCAATAAAAGAATGCGGGGACATCAGGTCGCCATCCTTGTCCGGGGCCCCGCGTTGCGGAGACATAGCATGTAAGAGGCTAAAGACGTTCTAGTATAAGAATCACCCCCCCCCTCAAAAGGTACCAAAATGCGCGAAGCACGATAAAGTGAATTGTTTTGTAGGCCGATGGTAGGTCCGATTAACAATACCCGCCCCTTGATCCAATGATCCTCTCCACAATTGAGGGAGGTGAGACTGGGGGTTAATGAACCAGGTTTTATACAGTCTTCTGCTATATAAAGAGAAACCTGTAGGGTGGTACTGTAGTGAGGAGAGGTGATGGATTTGATCATGGATGTATGGGATTGGTACCCCGGACTAAGAGACGGGACTAGCCGGTGCCTCGGCTTGTCAATTTGAGTCACACGTAACTACAGACCTATGATACATTCTAAATGTGATAGTTTTGTACAAAGTAATTGCATGATTTCTGCTTGAATCGATTGGATATGTATGTATCAGCATCATGCTTAATCTGAATTCGGTCTTCGGGGTTCATCGGGTAAACGAGGTGCATTTTGGCTGGAATATTTTACTCCTCGGGTCTATACAAACCGAACAATGATGGCGCTCAGAGGGTGCTGCCTCTTGACCTATATAGATTGGAATAGGAGATATATATTGAGCGATCCTATCGGGTGCACGATTTGCTTGCCATGCTCGCCGTTGCGATCTTTTCTGGAGGACCGAGGAACGTAGAGAACACGAATTGTAGTAACAGCCACAAAATAGACTTGTAGATCAAACTGGTATTTTGTACAATATGCGCCGATTGTGATGATAGGCCCAAGTGGCAGTTCCCAATGCCTGTGCCATAATAATACAAAGAACAAGAAGAAAAGTGCTGAAATCCAAATCCACGCTTCTAAATCTGACATCAACAAATCAGACTTTCGTCCAAAAAAATTGCATCAATTAAATCTGTTCAGTAATGGTGGAAACGTTGTTCCACTCGACCTTGCCCTCGATATCCTTGATCTCCTCAAGCTTGTCGCCGAGCTTGACCACGGAGAAGTTGATCATACGCGGATCGAGACCGAGAGTACGGCGGATTGATGACTGAACAGAGCCAGAGGAGTCGAAGCGCATGATGAAGTGGTGGCCTTCCGTGTATCGGGCCTGATGCTTTGTGGTGACCCTGGGTAGGCGGAAGGCGCCCCAGTTGGTGTAGCCGCGAACGACGCCGCCGGAGCGGATGACTTGAGTACCGGCATTACGGGCGATTCTGCAGCAATTACGTATATTAGTATTGGATAGGTTTAGATGATGGAGATCGCAGCGAAGATGTTGATTCAGACGTACTCTCGCACCTCGTTGAGGCTGCCCGGGCGGACCTGTTACCAGAGCGGTTAGCGAATCCAGACATATTTTTTAGAGTCAATATGGAAGTTCCGATGAAACCAAAAACATACAATGGCAATCAGTTCGTACAACATGGCATCGAGGGGTGGCGCGTACTAGAGACTGTAATGAGGCAATGACCATTTAAAGCCAGCAAAATCCGACGAGGTTAGCGCGATGCTTATCAGCGTTCTTGGCATTTCGTTATCGGGGAACCTCCGCCGGAGAAGGGCATCACCTTCTTTCCCTTCTACTTAAACTCTCCCCTCTTCCCATTTTACTTTCCACGCTTCCAATTCCTTTTCTCTATACCTCAAAATGTCCTCTGTCGCTCGTGCTTTCCGCCCCTTTGCTTCCAGGGTTCTTGCCCAGAAGCCTCTTGCCTCCGCCTGCCAGGTTTCGCCTGCTTTCCGTTTCCCGCGGGGAACCAGGAGCTTCTCTCAGAGCCCTCTTTGTGAGTACAACAAGCCCCCCAGTGCTGTTAAACGCTGTTCAGGGTGGTTTATAAGACCTTTGGACCGGGGCTGACACACCAAAACCCGTCAAACATGCTTTCTGGAGCTTCATGATGTCACATTTTACTAACCGCGCACCAATTCGCAATTATAGCCCAGCTGAAGAAGTACACAGAGTCGCACGAATGGATTGAACTGGCCGATGGCGGCAAGACTGGTTAGTTTACTACCATCCCGACCAATTGGTCCCATGCACCTGCCTTCGACCCATTCAACCCACATGGCCTTCCATAGTATACAGAATATGGAGCAAAGAGATAACTGACATACACTCTCTATAGCCAAGATCGGCATCACTGAATACGCCGCACACTCCTTGGGTGATGTCGTCTACGTCGAGCTTCCCGAGGTAGACCTCGAGATCGTTGCTGGTGAGCCCGTCGGCGCCGTCGAGTCCGTCAAGTCTGCCTCCGATGTCCTCTCCCCTGTTGCCGGCAAGGTTATCAAGGGTAACAGCATCCTCGAGGATAAGGCCAAGACCATCAACGAGAGCCCCGAGGGTGAGGGGTGGATCGCTGAAATTGAGGTCGCTGATGTTGCTGAGCTCGATGCGTTGCTCGATGAGGCTGCCTACAAAGAGACTATCGATGCTTAGATTTGTAGGGTGTAAAGACTGATCGTGATCCGTGGTTTATAAATGCCTGCCTGCTGCCTGCCTGCAGGATGTGGTGAATTTCTTTTTCTTCAAGTGTGATGTCATATTGTCATGTATGCCCAATGGTGACCGATTTCCTTCAACGAGAGCGTTTAGATTCGTCGATCCGCAAACGGATTGATATACTGTTCAACAAGATTTCTGTATATATGAATGGCTTGTTTTATTTCCTTGTAGAGAAATCATGGTCCATATATCCAGGTGATGTATAATAAGGGCTAGATCATGCAAGTCTCAACATTGTAATGCATCAGGTCCGTGTACAGGGGGATGATATCATGTATGAAAAGCATTACAACAGAAGCTATACAGGAGGTATGGATTCACGGCAGATCGGGCACTGGAGGCGAAGTCTCATCCAGCTTTCCAGACAGGCAGTGTGGAAGATATGACGACAAGGAGTGACCATGTACAACCGGCGACTCAAGATGCTTGAGGCCCCATCGGCGACGCTACTTCCACCAGAGGTAGAAAGCGCCGGAAGGACAGGCACCTCGATATCCTGCATGCAAATAGCACAGTCGAACACGGCCTTTTTGCGGTCTTTCTGCTGCTTATCGTCATCCTTGAAGTCACTGACCAGATCTCGTTCATCGCCCCGCAGGGATGCAATCGACAAAACGCCACCACCAGCTTCGAGATCCTCGTCCGCCCCGGATAGGTCGCGCAACATTGGATGGTAATCGTATGCATGCGGCGCCCAGCCACGAGGCACAAAGAAGCGTGGTCCGAGAACGTCCTGGCTGACCAGGATCCAAGCTTGAAGCCACACCCATCCAGTCATGATGAATGCGCTTGTGTAGTCGGGGCGGATAAACAACACATTTCCCCGTGCAGTGAGAAAGTACAGGAATGGGAAGAGGCGGAGAACACTCTGGCCGGCAACAAAGTCCCATCGAAGGGCCTTGCGGCAATTTCGCATCACGTTTCGGTATATCTGTGGAACCCAGAAGGAGAGATAAACAGCAGCCAATAATCGGGTGTAGATTAAGCCGAGGCGCCTCGGCAGGAGGAAAGCCCAAATTGACAGGATGAGCATACCAAACAGCGCAAGATAGAACCGTGCATACATTGTTCCTACATCGCTGCGGATTTGCCTTGGCGTTGGGGGAGTGGTTCGGGTGGCTGGCGGCGGGGAATCCATCTCATCTTCGGGGGCATCTTGGTCGGGCGACAAGATAATTGGGGTGGCACCCGAGTCCCGCACTGCCGGAGTAGTGGCGGGTAAAGGCAAAGTTTCAGGGCGAGTAGTTGGAGCTGATGGATTTGGCGGACGATCTTGCTCTCTTCTTTCTGGCTCTTGCACTGCCCATATTTCCATCATGAACTTCATTCCGATATAACTCACCGACAGGAACGCCAAAAATGATGCAGTGGCTAGAACCAAGAAAGATACTGCCTCATATAGTTCCAATACAATGAATGTTAAAACAAATGCATCGCCGAGTGCCATCAATGCGATGGTATAGAAGCTGATCCGACTCCGGGTAGAAGGAGTCGAAGCCTCTTTGATCTGTCGGAGAAGCAGGGTGATCTGTGCAACAAAAACACCAGAAACAACGAAAATGAGACGAGCTGCATATTTACTGTACTCTTCATGCTTGGGCCCAGTCACATAGAGCGAATCAGAAGGAGGGAACTCGGGGGTTCCTTTCGTTTGAAGTATGTACCCGCAGTCTGGGGAGAAGACAACGGCAGACATGACCATAAGAGGAGGATCTGGGATTGGCGCCCCCATAGGATATCTGAGCTCTTGTTCCATACGCTCCAATAACAACCGGTCAGCAGGGGCATCCCTGATGATGACTGGATGCTGCTGCAAGTAGATAATATGTTCACATTTAGGCGAAGGGAACTCCATCTGCTCTGTTCCTGCTAGAGAAGACCAGGGAAACAGTGTGGGGGGTTGATTTTGCTTCCCCGAGATGGCGTCCGACAGCGACTGGAGAAGCAGCTCATGGGAGAGTTCGTAAGTGTCAGAAGATAGCATGAAATGTGGTAACGAGAAGAGCCCGTCAAATTTCTCGCTAGAAGTAGTCAAAATGATACTTCCGGTGTCTGGGAAGTGCACACCAAACAGCGAGATGTACCAGGTACTTCCCCAGAAGTCCTCGCTTTCGACCATCAAACTCGCTCGCATCTCTCTCAAAAGTCCAACGCCCATCTGAAGCTCTTCGCCACTACCCTCTTCAAGATCGAAATAAAACGTGCCCGCATTGCCAGTGATATTATGGCTGAATTCATGAGTGAAGTATTCGTGTTCTTCAGCGATTGCAGTGGTGTTTAGAGGTTCACGGCGATCAGCACCTTCAGTTTTCCGAACCCAGTCACCCCGGAGCTTTCCGGTTGAGTTGCGATATACTGGAAGCAGCAGCTTGGTCAGGTTCAATGTAGGCGACACGGTGGGGTCCTCTAGACCATCTGGAGGTTCTAATCCGGCATTTGAGACAGCCGATTGTAACTGGCGGCGAGCCAGTTCTTTAACCTGCGGGAAAAGGTCCCAAGCATAGCTGTCGTTTCCCCTTAATCCCGAGAAAGGAAGCCATCGATTGGCGGGCGGATCGAAGTCGCCATATTTTGAACCATTCAAAAGCCGAAGGACCTGTCGCTCATGGTCAAGCTCACGTTGCCGTGCCCGGTCTTCATCGATCAATGGCGGTCGAGACTGGGAACTGAGTATAAGGTAGAACACCAGCAAAAAGAAGAAAAAGGAGCCGCGGTTATCCATCTATGCCACGGAGTCTCGGCATCGGACTCTTCCTCAAAGACAGACAATAAGCATCGCGATGAGGAGAAACAAAAGACCCGAGAAGTACCCGGGAGCTCGACTAAGTTACAGAGGGAACCGACAGGAATGAAATAATGAATGACGAGCGTAGTATAAGTAGGAGTTTACGGGAGCGAGTTGATGATGTACTCGACCCCGGGGAGCCTACCCGCCGGGCACCCACTCCTTGCTGACTCATGACGCCTCAGACATGATGGATGGGTCGATATCAACCTTGGAAACGTTCTACTTCGGGATTTATACCCCGTGAAATTAAAAAAGAGATAGGCGAATGGAGGACTATTCTTATCCAGAATTTAGAAGAACAGATCAAAAATATAAGAGATGCCAATGCATCTGTGGCAAGAATTGTCCACTAAATGCGAAGACCCGAATGCTGATATCAAACCGGTTGAATTTTGGTACAAATAGAAAAACGCATACACAATGTGACCATCTCAATCATAATAGCTCTTTGCTTTATGATGCAGCAGCCAAGACACCACCCTCGGGCTTCTCATCCCGCCGCCGACGCTTCTCGAGAATGGCCTCGCGGCGCTGTGCAAGCATCTTCAATTGTCTGCTCTCAACACCCTGGAGCCAGTAGCCAAAGCTTCCACCAACGCCAGCGAAAAGAGGGTAGACCCAGAGGGATTCCTTGGCGAGGATCGGACGCATCTCGATACCAAGTTGCCAGAGGCGGACGGCAATGCCTGCGGGATCAACGCGATTAGTTCCGATGGCCATGCAAATGAATTGAATAACCGTGTTACTAAGAAGCATGCTCTTGTAATAAATTGCAATCTGGGGAAGGATATGTACGTACCGAAACCGCTCCAGAAGAGCACTTTGTGAACCATGATCGCGGTCGGGCGCGGGGTTGTGTTTGTGATTTGATTGCGGAGAGGGACCCGAGAAAAAGGATCGGGACGGCAGATAGGTGGATTGGTTAATTCAACACCAATACGGCCGGAGGTAAATGGAGGCGGAATTGGAGGTTGCCGTCGCAATAGTACAGGAGAGACGAGGTTGAAGCAAATCAGCGGGCCGCAGTTCCCAATCACGGAATAACCATTCTTCCGATAACAGTTGTTATCGCTTATCGCTCGCGCGACTTTGAATCTCTCCTCTTGTCCAGGCCTGTCGTGTTACTATGGCTTCTGATGAGACAATGGACGATCCCCAGGGAGCAGAGGATGTCCGTCCTACAGATAAACGGCCTATTGATATTGAGAGTGTGAAGCGCAAGAAGTTCAAGACTGATGACCTTCCCTTGTCTGCCGCGCAACATGCAGTCATTGACAAGCTCCTACATTCATTCAAGAAGAAAGGTGGCTTTGATAGTGTTCGCAAACAGATATGGGCTGACTTCAATGATGGGGTATGAGAGTTTCCTGAGACAGTGATTGCGAGAGATTCTTCATATTCTTCTGCGCTCTGCTAATCCTATCCGAACAGGAACTTCGAACGAATTTTACCGACAAGTTGGTCGCACTTGCAGAGTCAGAGATCGATCGCGAGCCGGCGCTGTTGTCCCGCGAGAGAGGAAAAGCAGCGACACTCATCGAGGGCGCGGTGGACCGTGGTGATGTTTACAAGAGCGTGGAGGACTCCATCGACCAATTAGCGTCCAAACACCTTGATTTTATCCTCGAATCTGTTCGCGAGATCCGATGCCAGGATGTTGGAGAGGAAGTAGCCGCCCGTGAACTCGAGCTAGGGAACAAAACCGATGCAGATTACGAAGCCTACGTCAGCGCCCTGCGAGAGGCGCGGGAAAAAGTGTGGCGTGAAGAGGAGCGCAAACAGAGGGAAATTGAGGAGGAGGAAAAACGCATCAGGGACGAAGAACGCAAAAAGAAGCGCGAACTTGAACGTCAGAAAGACGACGAAGACCGGGCCCGAAGAAAGGAAATTGATGAACAGCGGAGAGCTGATCGTGAGCGCCAACGCGAAGAGCAACGAATTATCGACGAACAGCGAGAACGAGAGCGGGACGAAAGATATGAGCGACGAAGACGAGAAGATAGGGAGCGATATCGAGGGTGGGACCGCGACCGCAGTCGAACCCGAGATAGAGACCGTTTCCGTGATCGCTCTCCGGCCTATCGCTCTGACCGTGGCTTATCCCCTTGGCCACGGGATTCAAAACACGACAAGTCATCTACGTCTAATGCTCCCACTCCTGTGCTACCGCCTCTTGTAGATGAGAAGTCACTAGAAGAGGCTGCTTTGCAAATGCTTTTGAAAGAAGGCGAAGAACTCGCAGCCAAGGCTCGACAGAAGCCCGAGTTTGACTTTGAAGAGGCCGAGGCTATCGAAAACGGACTGAAACCGCCAGGATCAACATTAGGGCCGGCCAAGAGCGCCAATGATTCCAGATTTTCCAATACATCTACCAGGGCAGTCAGTGTATCCCGAGATTCTGACGCAAGGCGTGGTTCACTTGCAGACCGTGGTGATCGCACCCGGCATTTGACACGGGATCGAAGCCGTAGTCGTTCGCGTCGACGGCGCACATCCCGTTATGATACAGACCGTCGACGCCAACGGTCCCGGGACACTTCTGTCAGGTCCCGAGATCGTGATATGGATGCACGCCGTGGCTACCGCGACTTCCGGGATGAGCGAGGTGGTGGAAGCTACAGGCCAAGCCGTCGCAGCCGCAGTCGATCCACCGGCCGGCGTGACCGGGAGCGCAGCGTTGGCCGAGAGAGAGATAGAATACGGGATCGATCGCGGTCTAGAGACCGCAGCCGCAACCGAGACCGAGATCATGACAATTATCGCCCTCGGCGCAGTCGGCCCTCTCGCTCACCCGTACGCCGACGTTCTCGCAGCCGCTCGCGCTCGCGTCCTCGCGTTCGCGACCGCCCTCGGTCACGTTCTCGATCTACTCGACGGCGCTCTCGGTCCCGGCGCCGCTCCCCTTCCCCTACTCTAGATATTGACCGCTACGTGCCCTCCACCAGCAACCGGAGCAAGTCACCCCGTCGCCGGGTCCGATCTCCCGAGCGAGAGCGAGATCGAGAACCGCGACCCCGGTTAGCCGACATTGACCGTTACAAACCTGCATCTGAACGGGATAAGGATCCGATTCAAGGAAAAGAGGAAGATCTTGAGGTTGGCATAGAAAAAGAAAAGGAGGAGACAGAAAAGAAAAAAGACAAAGAGAAGGATCTTGATGGTCGTCGGCCTCGTCGACGAACCCCTAGTCGTCGGAGGAGCCCTAGCCGACGAAGAAGCCCAAGTCGAAGACGAAGTCGAAGTCGCAGAAGAAACCGGAGCCGATGATTTGCAGGTGTTTTGCTATATATAAAAGATCAGGGAGGCTTTCTTACTGGCTTGCCTTTTATTGAACTATCTTGTAATAATAAGATATATGGTCAAACGGACTATAAACAGTTTGAATATCCTTACCGTCTACAGTTTGTACTCTCAAGTGTTCCGTCTAAACTTAGGGTTGAAATCATTCGATGCTGATGTACCTACCTAGATCGCCCATAGACCTTCCATCGATAGTCGATAAGCTTATCCGTTATCAGTTCTCCACCCAAAAAAGTTGAAAATGCCCTCCAAGCAGACTCGCCAACTTCCACTTTTCCAACACACAGACAAAACCTGCGGGCCATTGGAACCACATTTAGTCATATACAAAACCTCGAAATATCCTACCAGCACCCCTTCCAACCCTTAAATTCCACATCAGCATCAGAATCCCCCCAAAATTCTGCGACTCCCAGCAAACCACATACCTCCCAACACCCAAAACATGCCCAAAGCAACGACAAGATCTGAGGCTGCTGGAAGCCATCCCTCTTCACAATCCCTCAACCTCACAGACCGCACCGCGTCCCATAGACAGCGCGCCAGATCTGTTCAATTATCCGACTCCGACCCAACCTCTTCCTCGGGCTCATCTTCGGAGGACGACAACGAGAGTGAAAGTGAAGACGAACAACACTCCGACCAAGAAATGAATCGCACTGGCGAGTCGAGCACCCATGCCCACTCCTCTGATCCCTCCTCTTCATTACCTCACATCGCTGGCCGCCCGAAACCGCGCATACATCGTATGAAAGCTGATTCGGAAATTTTGTCGCGGCTCAGCGCTTTTTTGCCGAAGATGAGGGATGCAAATGAGGATTTGCAGAGGCAGATTGAAGCTGGGAAGGCTGGGGATCTGGTTCTCGATAATGCAGATGAAAATGGGGGGCAGTATATTGAAATGGTAAGGTTTATGGATTGTGCTTGGTGATTTTGATCGGCTTTGCTAATCGATTTTAGGATCTTGGTCTTGGTGTTCTAGAAGAGAAGCGCGATGGTGATTCTTCGAGTGGTGAGGAGAGTGATGACGAAGAGCCTAAGGGTGCCACTGGGGCTGGGAAGAACCCCCAGGAGATGAATGACTCGGATATCATTGGGAAGCTTATGGGAGGTAAGAATAAGAAGTCGAATACGGATAAGCCATCAATCGAGGAGATGGCTCAGTAGACACTTGTTTAGTTTGGTGATGAGTGGCATTATGACATTTGGTCGAAATGTGTGGTCTTGATTCAGCCATGGCGATTTACTGGCTTGACATTTACTTGCAGATCGTGGACTCCGTGTTATCAATTAGCGTCTAATTCTTTGTTTTTCCCCCTACACGGGTGGCTGCAAACCAATTGAACAAAAACAACCATACCTTCATTCCCTATGTATGCACCTCCTCAGAAATCAAGTCTAGATAAGAGACATGGAAGAAGAAGAAAATAGTAAAACAAAACACGAGCATATCGCAAATCTCTATATATGCATGAACCCATCATACACTATGATCGAATGATGTTATTAAAAAGTGATAATTTTGCGTTTCGCCGTCTCGTTGCTTAGACCACTTCCTTGATACGGCAAGTCCAGCCAGATTCCTGGCTCAAGAGAGGCAAGCTGTAGCAGGTCAGTATACTGATTAGAAAGAGACAGGAAGGGATGAACTAACCTCGCACCAAGACACCAGCCCAGCTCGTTGTTCTTGATCTTCTTGGCAATCTTGACTTCGCGGGACAAGGGCATTTCGTAACCAGTGTGCAGCAGACCCATCATGAAGCTGAGGTCCATACACCAATCCGGACGATCCCGAAGTTGAACGAGCGCATTATCCTCACCCTCAAACTTGACGGCCTCGAAACCCTTCCACTCGCTCTCGCCAGCACAAACGGTGGAGGTCAGCTGGTTAAGCTCATCAAGAGTGAAAGATTCGGGCATGCCAAGAGGAGCCGTGCGGTCGAAGAAATAAGAGAAAATGTACACGTCCTCTCGGGCGAAAGTCTTCGCGAGAGAGGGCTGGTGCACACCGTTAAAGGAGCAGGGCGCAAGCTTGCAGTCGGTGTTCTTCTTGAGAATCTTCTCAGCGATACCACGGCACTGGGCGGCCATAGACTTGTCGTTCGGGCCGACCATGTTCACTTCGACTTTGGGCCCCAGAGGATGGTCAGCGGGGAATTTGAGTGTAACTGTCTTCTTCATTCCTGGGCCAATGCAGGGGTTTGTGATGGGCTGCTGAACCCAGGTCAGGTCCTTCGGGCTCTGGGCTAGCATCGCCTCCACGACGACGGTGTTCATGGCCTCGCGGGCAGACATGAGACCGTATCCTAGATGAGAGTGCTGATACAGCTCGAATTGGCGCCCACCGAAATTAAGGTCATACTTGTGGTCACCGGCGGCGAGGTGCTCCGGCATACCACCAGCCTTGCTCTGCTCGAAGGTAGGCTGGAAGACAATCTGAGTCGAACCGCCACCTAGATCAAAGATAGCAGCCGTGGGAGTCTCATCCGGGCCACCGATCTTGCCCAACAGGTAGTTCGTCGTAATCCAAGCGTAGACGCCTTCGTCCGAACCATCCATGATTTGGACACCGCCCTTCTCCTTGGAGACAACGGGGAAGGGGTAAACGGTCTCCAGGCGGTGTCTAACAGCTTCCAAAATCTTGTCGCTCATTTCAGGACCTAGAAGACGAAGTCCGGCGGTGGCCTTGACGGCAACGGGAGAGCACGACCTGTACTCCTCAGGAACCGACTTCACAGCGACATCCATAAGAGGGTCCAGACTCATGGCTGCACCCTCAGCATCCTCTCTAAAAGAGCTGAGACCGGAGCCTCCTTCCTTCTTTTTCGTTTGTTCGAACACCTCGTTCTCAAGTTCTGGGGTAGGGCCGCAGTTGTTGAATCGGTATACATGAATCCGGGACCCAGTGCTACCGGCATCGATCATAAGAGCGTACTGAATAAGAGGCTTGGACGAATCAAATGGCTTGGTGCATACTCTCGAAGTGGACGCGCCACCGCTTGGAGGTGGTTGCTCTGCCAAATAATCAGTTCTGCGAACGGCAGCGCGCAAGGGGGACACCGACCGTTGGTAAGACTCGAAGCACTTGGCTGGGATGGAGAAAGCCACATCAAAACCATGAAAATGAAGGCAATGATTGCCCCCGTCTTCAAGTAACGCGATCTCTGTGTCTGTGCCATGTTGACGGGTTGTTGTTTGTCGGGGATTTGGTTGGACTCGATAGACTGCGAGATAGCAGGTCTGTCGCTGCGGGAGATGGAGCGGTGACGGCTGGCCGAATCTATGTAGTCAGATTTGCTGTTATGGTTTTGCTTGTCGACTCCAGTCGACATTCGAGCAGTTATCGGATTATAAGGTGCAGTGACAGGTGGCGTTTGTCGCTGCCAAAAGAATGGGTGAACGATTGTACGGGGTTAAGAGGAAGAATGAAACAAATAAACAACCATTGATCCCAATGTCCTCCAAAAACACCAAGCCAGTCTTTGAAAAAAAAAGTGGTGGATGTAAAAAGGGAAAATTGTCAAGAAGAAAGGAGATTCAGGGTTTCATGGCTGTGGCGCAGATGTGGCGTTGAATACATGCATGGATGTACTCCGTACTCCGTACATAGTACTCTGTCCAGACCGTACAAGATCTATAGACTATGCACATTAGGAATGTATGATATAAAACTACAAAGTTATGTCTACCAGGTCTCAAATTCCTACAGAGTGCAAAGTGCAGCTTGCGTTGCTAGCTCATAGTACATAATTGATGGATCGATTCAAAGTCATCTGGGCAGTGTGTCCCTACTCCCCGACCGAGGGAGAAACGTGCATTCACCATGTGTCAAAATAACTGGTTTTTAATCCGCGCCGGATGCCGGATATCCTTGCTAGGCAGTAATTCCAGACTACTTGATATGCACATAGGTATCATGAATTGGCCGAAAGCATCTAAGCTTCCAAGGTTGGTATGTAGTTGTGGCCGGCTTACGTTTGTCGTGTTTGCATTCAGCCGTACTCGACTTCCCCGTATTTAGCGGCCATCATCGACTGTTCAACTTAATCCCCTCTGTATTTTATCGTTGCAACCCACCATATTTCTCCTCCCTGGCAAGCCCTGCCTTCATTCACCGGCTCGTACTTCAGTTCCAGCTCCCAGCTGACAACATGAGCCACACACGGGGTCTCCTATCATCCGCTCAGGCCCTCCGCCAAATATTCACAGCATCCGTTCGCACTCCCAGAGTTGGCATTCTTCCATTCAGGCTTCTTCAGAATGCCCCCCAGAGTCGATTTTTCCAACAATCCCGTTGTCTAAAGCTTCGCGAATATCGACCACCTGTCGAGAAACCCCCGATAAACGAAGCCATCCGTGCGTCATTTGTCCAAGTTGTGAATGATGAAGGCGACCTCGACCCTCCGACCAGACTAGAGGATGTCCTTGAAAGTTTTGATCATACCGAGTTCTTTCTTCTCCAGGTGCAAGAAGGAGACCATGACAACCCACCAGTTTGCAAGATCTACAATAAGAAAGAAGTGCGAGCACATGAAAAGGCCAAAGCAAAGTCAGCTCGCGAGACTAAGGTTACATTCAAACAAATTGAGCTGAACTGGGCAATTGATGCCCATGACCTATCGCACCGCCTGAAGCAACTCTCAACCTTTTTGGAGAAAGGCCGCAGGGTAGAAATCCTATTGACCACCAAAAAGCGCAAGCGCAACCCCACGGTTGATGAGATCAAACAGGTCATGCAGAGTGTGTTGGACACAATCAGAGAGGCCGGCGGAACTCAGACCAAGGCAATGGAGGGAGAACCGGGAAAGCAACTTAGGATTACTGCACAGAAGGTTAACTAGAGGACAGGGCTACGCATGTATATTATATGACATTGAAGGGTACAACATGTGAACAGTTGTATAACTAGCGCTATTTGTTATCACTGCTAGACTATTCAACCATTTAAGGATTAAGGATATGAATCGTTGGGTTCGTACACCATGAATCCTGGTGTCACTCCATGCGTCAATTTGGAAGTAGCGCTGGAGAGCTTAGACCGTTGAAACACTCCAAATTGAGACAATGCCACTGATCACCAAGCAACATTGATAAATGCATTGACGTTTTATCCCCATGTTCAACATCTATTTTGCCCTGTAATTCGAGGCCCGGTGATTGGTTGATGACTAAGCCTGTACTGAGGATCCATTCCGGAAGCCATCTACCTAAAAAATTTGGTGTTGATCTGGGTTTCTTCTCTCCCATCCCTACTCCATCTGTTCAATCTTTTCTTTTTGTTCTTGTTCCATCGTTTTTGTTTCGATTGAGCCAAGATGTCGGCCATCTCCCGTTCATTGAACCTTCTGGCGCGCACCAGCCGGTCCTCCCTGCTGCGTCCGACTACCGTCAACCCCGTCCACCATGTCTTCAGCAACAAGGTGGCCAGTCGTGGATTGGCTACTGCTTTCGAGCGTAACAAGCCCCACGTGAACATTGGTAAGACCCTATCACTGGCGCATCACCCATCTCCATGCTAAAGTTATATCCCAGGTACCATTGGTCACGTTGATCACGGCAAGGTAAGCTAGTCGCGACTTGTTCCGATGTCTCCGCCATCCGAGGATCGAATTTAACCCCCACGCCCATAGACTACCCTGACTGCCGCCATCACCAAGCACCAGGCCTCCAAGGGTCTTGCCAACTTCCTCGACTATGCTTCTATTGACAAGGCCCCTGAGGAGCGCAAGCGTGGTATCACCATCTCGACTGCCCACATTGAGTTTGCAACTGAGGACCGTCACTATGCCCACGTCGACTGCCCCGGTCACGCCGATTACATCAAGAACATGATTACTGGTGCCGCCAACATGGATGGTGCCATTGTCGTCGTTGCTGCTTCCGACGGTCAGATGTACGGCCCAAATCTAGAAAGCCAGTTTGAATAATGTGCTGACGCAAATCACGCAATAGGCCCCAGACCCGTGAGCACTTGCTACTTGCCCGTCAAGTTGGTGTTCAGAAGATTGTTGTGTTCGTTAACAAGGTCGACGCTGTCGAGGACCCCGAGATGCTTGAGCTCGTCGAGCTCGAGATGCGTGAGCTGCTTTCCTCTTACGGATTCGAGGGTGAGGAGACTCCTATCGTCTTCGGCTCTGCTCTCTGCGCCCTCGAGGACCGCCGCCCCGATATTGGTACTGAGCAGATTGAAAAGCTCATGAAGGCCGTCGACACCTGGATCCCTACCCCCGAGCGTGATATGGATAAGCCTTTCCTTATGTCCGTTGAAGAAGTCTTCTCTATTCCTGGCCGTGGTACTGTTGTATCTGGCCGTGTTGAGCGTGGTCTGCTGAAGAAGGATACTGAGGTTGAAATTGTCGGTGCCACCGACTCCGGCAACCCCATCAAGACCAAGGTTACCGACATTGAGACCTTCAAGAAGTCCTGTGACGAGTCCCGTGCCGGTGACAACTCCGGTCTCCTTCTCCGTGGTGTCCGCCGTGAGGACATCCGCCGCGGCATGGTCGTTGCTGCCCCTAACAGCACCAAGGCCAACAAGAAGTTCCTCGTGTCCATGTACGTCTTGACCGAGGCTGAGGGTGGTCGCCGTACTGGTTTCGGTGCCAACTACCGCCCCCAGGTCTACATCCGTACTGCTGGTAAGTTCAATTTCCGCCGCTCTAATTTGATATCAAATCGATAGAAGGGATACTAACTATACTCTAGATGAGGCTGGTGATCTCAGCTTCCCCGATGGCGACATGGCCAGACGTGTCCAACCCGGTGACAACGTCGAGATGATCCTCAAGACTCACCACCCTGTTGCTGCCGAGCCCGGTCAGCGCTTCAACATCCGTGAGGGTGGCCGCACCGTCGCCACTGGTCTGATCACCCGTGTCGTCGAGTAAACGGTCCGCTCACACCCATGGTCAGGCAGACGAAGTGTCTGACCCTTGTATTATGAACCCCTTTTCTTTACCATCTTGTTTGTTTTGGCACCTTTTATTCCACAGCGCGGGAATCATCGATCAGCACGAGGGATCCGGGGGTAAACCGGAGTTTTCGCTTGAATCTTGTTCATGTACCTCTACTGTCTTGATGTAGTCGGATTTTCTTTCATTTCTCCACTCTCGTGAAAATGTATTCAGATCAAATTCTTCCTAGGCTCATATATAATTTTAGTCCATGTGCAAGTCAATGTACGATATCCTACTGCTCGGCCTCATTTGGTCTATCCCATAAGAAAGAATCTAGAAGCTAGGTACATACCTAATCGAAATCATTTCAACGCCTGCTTCACCCATCTTCCGCTTCCGTGGTAATCACAATTCGTTCCTTACCGAAGAACACGGTAAACTGACTAGAATTTCGCACAATGACTGTGCTGTTATCGTTCAAGAAATATAATGTGGCGCAACTGTGTTTAGCCTACTCCGTACTTGCGTATTAAACCAAGTGTCGTCAAGATAGCCTTGAGAAGTGCTAGTTCAATATGCAAAGCTATATATGGAAGCAGGTATATAGCGCTTTCTGCCCTGTTTAGAACCACTGTGCTTACCCGCTTAGAAACAGGTTATACGATTTACCTGCTCGATAAGTCGGTTGATTGATCCTCGCAGACCCTATCGGCTTCAGGATTCGAGCTGTATCAATGATATTCCCCGTGTGCGTACCCTAGAAGATAGTAAAAGCGGCCAGGGACGGGGCTAAACCAAAACGGGGGAGTGTGGGGGCGCCAAACCCGAAGGGGCAAAGGGATGGTGGAGACGGGCAGGCGGTCGAGGGCGGCAGAGTGGCGGTGCAATGGGAGCGGTTTCTGGCGGCCCGCTCACCGTGTCAACTAATACTTTTTAATATATCGATGTGTTAACTTCTAATTGCCTCAATCCTATAGCGCCAAACTAGTATAAATCTAGTGTTACGGACTTCTCTCCTCCGATATGAAGTGCGGGGGTAGAACTTAAGAAGTATACGGAAAACACCAAGCATTATCCCTACAGAGACTAAGGCTAACCTTTACAACCTTACCATGGCCAGGCCGCGGATAGTTATACTAAGATTTGCATTCTTGAGCTGGAAAGTATTATAAGCAGAGCGATCAATAGATCTAGTTCCACGTAGCTATAATTTCTTATCAGGCCTTCTCCAGGGCCAGATCATAGTATCAATTTGAATCCACTGATACGTTATCAAACGCTCGCTTACGCAGTTTACGTTCATGCAGTTACCCAGTAATAACGTCGAAAAGCCCGCAAACCCGGAGAAATGGAGAAATGCAGCCTAAGTATGATTATATTACATATATTAGGAAGAGCTCCACAAACAATACCGGATAAAAGGAACCAAATCCTACAATATATATAGGGGAAACGCTAAGATATGTGTAGCGGACTTTCCTGGCATTTTTGTTATCTTCGAAGAGTGCGATATTCTATGTCACCATGAAGCAGCGAGATGATCTTGGTTCTGTAGTTGCGGCGCCCTTGGAAACTCAAGATGGGCCGACTTACTTTTTTACATTGTAAGATATCAAATTGGCCTTAATTGATCGGATAGAAACTTAATGACATACACAGCGGGGATTCCTACACCCAGACCGAGTTCGCTGTCGATGGCACACAGCCATCTACCACAAACCCGATGGGAAACCCGACACTAGGTGAGTGCTATTCATCTGAATGGGGTTTAATCAAAATACTCATGAAGTCAACTAGGGACCGGTACAACGAGTGGTGGTACCAATTGGGTCGGGTACCTGACCACCACATATAATGCCTCGCCAGTCCTCAGCTACAATTTCGCAGTTGGAGGAGCAACAATCGACAACACTATTGTCGATACCAAGGTCAAGGATGTGACGACGCAAGTTCGGGACTTCGAGTTAGCATATAGCAAGAAGCCTGTATCTGCACCGTGGTCTTCAGATAATGCGGTGTTTGGGTTCTGGATTGGAATCAATGAGTATTGCACCTCAATACCCCGTTGCCGGTTATGTTCTAATGTTTTCAATTTGTAGTATTGGCTGGGGTCATCAAAACACTCAACCTAATGTACTTGTGCCGAAATTAATGGCCCAGTACAGATGTCTTGTCGAAAAGATATATGCGTCTGGCGGACGGAAGTTCCTTTTCCTCAACGTTCCGCCTACAGATCGGAGTCCTATGATCATTAAAGAGGGACCGGAAGCCGTCAAACTATACGCTACGTGGGTGAAGGATTACAATAATGGCCTTCAATCAATGATCAATGACTTTAAGTCAAGTCGTACCGACGTACGTATTGGTCGCTAATATTATATTCGCCAAACTAACCTGATCATAGACTACTATCGTTCTTTACGATACCTGGTCCTTTATGCCAAAAATCCTGGATGATCCTCAGACATATGGATTTCCGAACGCGACTTGTTTCAATGAGAATGGTACCTCCTGTATTTGGTGGAATCATTACCACCCTGGGCAGAACTACCATAAACTACAGGCAGCGGATATGATACAGTACCTGCATCCTCTCGGCGCTTGGTAGACTGATGAAGATAAAGCTGGATAGAGATGTATTACAAGGGGATATAAAAATACCAGATAGAATTAATATGAGATATCTTTAATACGGTCTTAAGAGTAAATATAAACTCCGTAGACGGACTTAACGGAACCCCCGCATTGCATCTGATTGGCCCGGACGAAATATCGTACCACTTCGGCCGAACTTGACGGACGAACATCTATGAGAACCAACTATTCAACGAGCTGTGGACTCTGGACTCCTTTTTTGTTTAAGATTACGTAGGATTGATCTGAGCTCCAGGCTATCTTGAAAGGTTCAGAGTTGTTGTGCCCCTTTTTCTGTTATCTCTTACGAGATTATTCCTCGCCCACAAGACGATGCTGCACAACCTCCAACAACCACTGATCTGATCCACTTCTCTGACAACACAACGTCAGCGGATGGTCTTATCCTTGACCTTTAGCTGTACGTATTAAGATGGAATCCTCGGCAAACCAGGAACTACCGCGGAAGAGGATGAGAAAGGGGACCAGAAGTTGCACCGAGTGTATGTGTCAAGTAATAAATTTGATATATCTGCGCTAATAGCGTTCAATTATAGGTCGGCGACGCAAGATTCGATGCACGTTTCACCCCAGCCGCCCGGCAGTCTGTAATGAGTGTCGGTCCAGAGGCATGAAATGTGTTGATCAAGAACATATGGTTATTAGCCCCCCGTTATCCGGCTATCAGCGGAGCCCCCAACTAGGCGAGCAGCCGTACAGTCTCCGCGAGCGTGTCGCGCACCTGGAGAACCTTGTAGAGGGGCTGGCCAAGCGACTAGACCAACAGGACTCTAGCCTTCCGCCTCGTGAGCACGATGCGACAAATCAATGTTGGTATATCCCGGATGCGTGAGGATTGATGCCGCGTGACTGACATTATACAGCGGATGGTGTACAAGTCAATCCAGGGCCACTGGCTACCGAGCCAGACGAACTTGGCCCGTCCAGTGACCAGATTTGCAATGCACCTGTCCTACAGCTGTTCGATAACTATCTCGTGAGCCACGAAAAGGACTCGTCGAATAATGATAAATTCGCTGGTGTTCAAGACATGTCGCCAAAGGCCGAAGCGGTGCGCGCCGAACTCATTTCTCTCCTTCCTCCCGCAGAGGATATGAATAATATATTGAACGCGTCCTTCTATTGGTTCGTGTGGCACGATAATTTCCCAGAATTGTTCGATCGAGATGGTGACCGACTCGTTTTTAATGAACATTGTCGCGATACTCGAGTAGCTCCTGCCGAAGTCGCTAAGGCACTCGTGTGCCTATGCATTAGTGCGATCCATGCACCATCTACATTTGACTTTAATGCTTTAATCGTGCCTTTTGAACCTCAAAGGTTCTATGCGAAATGCATTGAGATTGTGGACCGTTTAATTGTCCGTGATGACGACTTCGCGGCTACCTTGCCCGGTATAGAATGCCAGATGTTGCTCCAAAGGGCTCACTTGACTGATGGCCGGCTCCGGAAAGCTTGGCTGGTCATCCGCCGGGCAATCGAGTTTGCCCATCTAGCTGGAATGCATCTGTCCACTAAGGTTCCAAGGCCAAGGGATTCTTTGTATGAAAGGCGCTTGAAATTATGGTGCTCTCTGGCAACATCTGATCGATTCCTAAGTTTGATTCTTGGCCTGCCTTATGGTATCGCAGATCAATTCTTTTTGCCACAGGCAGAGCAACGCCTCAAATCAAAATTATCAGCCCCCGAGGAATACATGTTGCGCATTGGCATTATCACGGGGCATATGGTTGACCGAAACCAAGACCCTTCGAAGATGACTCTGGCAGCAACATTACGACTGGACCAAGAGCTGCAGGATTCTTGGGCATCTATGCCAAGCCACTTCCAAGCCGCAGAGCCCTGCGAAAATGAGAAACAAGAACACTACAATGAGAGGGTCCCGTTGCAATTCATGCTCAAGCTACTGCGTGCTCTTCTCCATCTCCCATTAATGCTGCAATCCCCCCATGAGCCTCAATTCCTTCCTTGCCACACGATTGCAATCCAATCTGCAAGAGAAGGACTCGGTCTATACAAGGCCCTTCGATCCATCGCCAAGCCCTCTTTATGCAAAGTGATCGACTTTATGGCGTTCACGCTCTGTCTTCTTTTGATAATACACCTGGAAGGTTATTCCGATGTGAGCCCAGATCACAGTAAATATCAAGATGAACAAGACTGGGATATGGTAAAGAAGATCATCGAGACCCTTCGTCTGGCGGCAACACAGCTTGGAGGCTCAGTTGCTACCGAGTCTGCGAACATCCTCGGCACCATATACGACACCAGAGATTTCAAGCCCGATTGGACCTCCATATCGAGCTGTAAAATCACAGTGCCCTATTTTGGCACCATTACAGTCAGTGCAGGAACTAAGTTCTCCAAAGGTCGCCCCAAAATCAAGGAGCAGACATCGATAGTATCAGAAACAATGGGGTCGGAGGCCTCTTCTTCTGTACAACTTCCTAGTCGGCTCTATACAACGCCGGTGTCTGACCCTGAATGTGGACCAAGTACCAATACTAACACTGATTCCTTGAATGGTGCTCCTCCAACACCTACGATGGCGCCTGGATATCCAGACGAGTCATTGCTTTCGAGAGCCGAAACAATGACAAACCCATATGCTACCTTGGAGTTCAACGCGTTTAGTGGACTGTTTGATGATTTTGGGCAGTATATGTGGCCAAACCACAGTGTTGACCTCGGACTTGACCAGGGCTGGGATCTGAACTGGTCAGATGGTGTGCCGCCACCATGAATTTAGATACCCTTGTGGGTTTGCTTCACTATTTGAAATCCGTATTTGGGTAAATTAGAACAGTTGACAATATATATTCTGTCGAAAGAAATGCAATTTCTATCATCTGATGCGTAATTAATATCTGGAGGGCACTGCTAGTTAATATTGGTCAAATCTAGATATCAAGTAGCATTTGTTCCCTGTATCCTAATAGCATTAAGAAATAATATCTCAATATCTCAATATCCTATTGGCAAATTGTAGAATAAAGTCCACAGTGGGCTGATAGTGACGTTGCCGGTCCGGGGGGTTAAAGGGGTTTATGTAAGACTGGTTTCCCCAGCATCGACCTCGAGACTCGATCATCTCAACGAACCCGTGAAACGACCGTGTGATCCCTTCTTCCCATTTTCCCGTTTGATTAATTTGTTGCTTTTTCCAGTTACATGGTCCTCTAGATCCTAGTATATCTTTGCTCTTTCAACTCGCTGTTGCCACCTCAACACCACCTCCCCCCAACATACACAGAGCAGAGGAAGATAAACATGACTGAACGACGCCCCTCGGGGTTGGAAAGGAGTCCAACTGCGCCGCCGATTCTCTCAAATGGCCACTTTGCTTCAATTGGCGCCAAAGGCGATGCTGCCTCCTATGAGCATGGCGTGCAGGTGATTGATGAGAATAAGGAGTTCAAGTACAACAACCCCCCTTTGCAAAGGTTCATCCAATTATATAAAGCTTCAAAGCTGATCGCATCACTATAGTCCCAACCTGTCCAAATATTTGTCCCTTGAGAATGTCACGCCGGCTGGCTTCAACTACCATCTCATCTCCGTGTTTGGTTCACAGTCCACCGGAAAGTCCACACTGCTCAATCACCTGTTCGGCACCCAGTTCTCTGTGATGTCAGAACAGGAGAGAAGGCAAACGACAAAGGGTATCTGGCTGTCGAACAACAAGAAGCAGGGCGAACCTGGTGCGGAGGAGCGCATGGCTGATAATATCTTGGTGATGGACGTGGAGGGAACTGACGGTCGCGAGAGAGGCGAGGATCAGGACTTTGAGCGCAAGAGTGCGCTCTTTGCGCTTGCAACGAGTGAGGTTCTCATCGTCAACATCTGGGAACACCAGGTGGGGTTGTACCAGGGAGCCAACATGGGGCTGTTGAAGACCGTGTTCGAAGTTAACCTGCAGCTGTTCCTAAAGGATAAACAGTATGTATCCTTTTGGTCTTCCTGTCTCTATGCGCTTTGGTGTTAATCTCTTTACAGTACCACCCACCGGTCCCTCCTATTCTTCGTCATTCGTGATTTCATCGGTAACACACCACTCAAGAACCTACAGAAGACATTATTGGAAGACCTTTCCCGTCTCTGGGACACTATATCGAAACCAGCGGGCTTGGAGAAGTCGACGATTCACGACTACTTCGATTTCCAATTCTACGGACTGCCGCACAAAAGCTATCAGCCTGACCAATTTGTGACGGAGGCAAAGAAGCTTGGCTTGCGTTTCCGCGAAGGTCACCGAGATCCAAAGAGGGATGCGCTTAAGGGCGAGTTCTCCGAGGGCGGAGTCTTCCTACCTGAATACCATCGCCGTATTCCGGCAGATGGCTTCGCACATTATGCGGAGGGGATTTGGGATCAAATCGTCAACAATAAGGACTTAGATTTGCCCACACAGCAGGAGTTGCTTGCGCAATTCCGTTGCGACGAAATTTTGCGCGAGGTAATGATCGGCTTTGATGAGGCGATCATCGCATTTGAAGATAAGCAGGCCGAGTCAGTGCGTGTTGGTGCACCTGAGGTCCTAGGAGGACTTGGTGTTGCCATGCGTGCTGCGCGCGTCAAGGCCCTCAAGAGCTTTGAGACGGAAGCCAGCCGATACCACAAGGGTGTTTACCAACGAAAAAGCGCTGAGCTTGAGGGCAAGGTTGATACGCGCCTCAAGGCACTCTTCCACGGCCAGCTATCGGCAGCTCACAAGTCTGGAATCCGCGAGTTTAGCGATTCAGTCAGTGCTGCTGTGAAAGATGGTCAGAAGAGGGGCGGTAGCTACGACTTTGCCGAAATTGTTAGCAAGGAGGCCAAGGCTTCATTGGAGAAGTTCGAGGAGGTCGCCCGCTCCACAATGGTGGACGGAGCTTCTTGGAGCAACTACAAGCAAGAGCTATCTTTGTATAAGAAAGAATTGGCTGAGGTTAGTGCCCGACTACGCCGCGATGAAATGAGACGGCTGGCCACCCGCGTCGAGCGGTGGGTTCAATCTCGTCTGGGTGAATCTGTGGGCCTTGAGTTCAATTCTCTCGGGTCTGGAAGGGCTGGCAGCGGTGCTCCCGAGAACGGCGAGAAGCCCACCGAGAAGGACTTCTGGGATCGGATCTGGAATTTGTTTGAAGAGACTGTTCTTGACGCTGAGCGGAGATTCACGGACCGTGCGAGTAGCTTTGATGCTAGCATTGATGAGGTCGATGTTGGTCTTTGGCGACTGCGTCGTAAGTCTTGGGGTGTTCTCCGCGCCAAGATTGAAGAGGAGATGATCGAGGGCAACTTGCTCCTCAAGCTTCGAGAGAACTTTGAGGACAAGTTCCGCTATGACGAAGCCGGTGTGCCACGCATCTGGCGCCCCACTGATGACATAGATGGCATTTACACCCGTGCTCGCGAGTCTACCTTGACGCTGATTCCTCTTCTGTCTCGTTTCCGCCTGGAAAGGACTACTGCCCCACCCCCGCTTGACCGATGGATTGGGCACACTCCAAGTACGGCAACACCTGCGGACGAGGAGGATCTGCCCCCCATCGGGGGTGTGGACGAACACGAGGGCAAGAGTTTGGAAGAAGAGATGACAATTCTTAGCGATACGAAGCGCCAAGAGCTTACTGTACGATTTAAAAAGACTGCAGACGGTGTCTACGTCGAGGCCAAGCGAAGTGCTATCGGCGGCATCACACAGGTCCCCTTGTATTTCTATGGTTTGTTGTTGGCTCTAGGCTGGAACGAAATCTGGGCCGGTAAGTTTTCATCAATGAATCCTTCATTTTCATATTTATGCTAACGTACTTTCCAGTCCTGCGCAACCCGGCGTACTTTATTCTGCTATTTGTGTGTGCCATTGGAGCATACATTACCTATCAGCTCAACCTATGGGGTCCCATGTTGAAGATGACTGAGGCCGCCTCCCAGCAAGCTCTGGTAGAAGGCAAGCGCCGCCTGCGCGAGTTCCTCGAATCCTCCGACACTGGCCGCCAGGCCATTGCTATGTCGGCCGGGGAGCGTGCTGGATCTTCAGACCGAAAGGAAGAGTATGAAATGTCCGATATGCAAAAGGGTGGCTCGAACGGTAATGACGACGTGGATGACATGTAATTTTTTCTGCTGTGCTCGTCTGGCGACCCTGTACTTTACTTTCTGTAGCTTTTATATGCATACTACATAGTCATTGACTTTCAACTACAATATCTTTAGGTGTAACAGGGCATCTGACTTACTTCTGTGGCTCGATTGTGGCTCGATTGTGGCTCGATTCGGACATGTTGGTAGTTGGTATTGGTATTCATGAGAGGGGAGTGGGAGCTCTGGGGTATGAATTTGGACGAGAAGAGGAGAAAGTGAAGAAGAGAGCCCGCCGGGGGAGGGGGGGCGGTTAATACTCCTAGGTGGAGACAACGTGCCTTCCAGAAACAGAAAGCAGAACCTTGGAACGAGTACGATTACCAACAATTACAATTACCACATGCTGGGAAGGAACGACTGACTCTGAGGGGTCTGCATTGAGGAACATCGAGGTTGCGGTGATAGGGCTTGCCATGTCCAAAGTTGGGGCGATTATTTACTTCAACTTCTGCATCTCTTCTTTTAAGACTTGACCGGGACTGCTAATTTATGCTTGTTAACTATATCAAAGGTGATTTTGATGTACACCTGGGCAGGTCCATAGTTGCATGAGTATTTGTTCTGTTGTTTTGTTTGATTCGACTAAATTGGCAATGAGCTCTCATTGCGGGGTCATACCCACGTCAAAAGGGGCCGGACTTCATCCGAGATGAGGGGTATATTTAACCTTCCGTTTGTAGTTGATCTACTACAGGAATCACATAGTTCGTGTTCTTGTTATTGAAAAGCTGTTCAGCTAATCTACCTCTCCGATCCCCTCCACCCAAAACTATGTCCGGCATTCCCAATCTCCCAGAGACCTTCGATGATCTCCCTGACAAGCGTCGCTTCTGGCCTGGGACCGCAGGATCAGAAGACGAGGGGCTGGGAATGCTACGCCTTCTAACGCCCGAGCTAGTTGCACAAGCCGCACGAACACAAATCCAGACCGGCGAGCGGGTATGCTTAAACTGGAATATGGAGAATTTGAGCCCACCAGGTAAAAATAAGGGCACCTAACGGTCGAGTAAACTCAAGAAACTATAAGACTCACGACTCGAGAAACCAGGATTCGGCCGCAAGCCATTCGAGCACCAAGTTAAATGGGTCGTCGAGGGTGTCGCCTTCGACGACGAGTACCACTTCAACCCACAGCAATCTTCCCAGTGGGACGGCCTCCGGCATCACAATGCGCCAGCCCCAACACCAGAAGACCAAGACCGGCGCCTCTTCTATGGCGGTACTACCGCAGAGGAAATTCTAGACGAGAACTCGTCACGGATTGGCATCGGGTTTTGGGCAAAGAAGGGAATTGCCGGGCGTGGTGTGCTAATTGATTACGTCTCTTACGCGGAGAAGAAAGGCATTAGTATAGACGCACTGAGTCGACAGATGATCTCACTGGATGAGGTGCAGGAGATCGCGCGAGAATGCAACATTAAATTCCAGAAGGGCGATGTCTTTTTCTTGCGGGTTGGCTTGCCTGGGACGTGGGGGGCGGATGTCGGCCGAGGAGCGGGTGGCTTATAGTCAGCAGGGAATGCTGCAACATGCGGGACTCGAACAGAGTGAGCGGATCCTGCGCTTTATATGGGATAATCATTTTGCGGCTGTTGCGTCCGATGCTGTTAGCTTCGAAGTTTACCCGGCTCTGAACCCTGAGTTTGATTTGCATCATCATATTCTGGCTGGGTGGGGTGTTCCTATTGGGGAGATGTTTGATTTGGATGAGCTGGCTGCAACGTGCAAACGATTGGGTCGCTGGAGTTTCTTTATCTCGAGTAGTCCGTTGAATTGCTCCCGGGGAGTCTCTAGTCCGCCTAATTGCATGGCTATTTTTTAGATATGTAATGAGAAGAACTCTTCCAGGGTGATTGGGAGTTGTCTAGCTATATATGTAGCAGTATGTACCAGATTTTAGGCCACGGATGCGAATTTCCCAATTGGATTGCCGCTTTATGAAGGCGTTCGGGGACCTGCTCACTTGAGTTTTTTTTTTTTTTTTTCACAGCACCGGGTGCATCTAAAGACTTCTTGCGCGTCAATCCATAGAAGGTGAGTATACTGTCTCGTTTAATAACTTTGAAGTGAGTTTAGATGTTAAAACTCTGGCAAAACCTTAGATCTTGTATATGTCCGGCTTAGACGGATATGATACTATTAGAGGATGGAGACACGACCCTAGAACTGATAACGCCGAATCCTCTGCTCAGACATCCCGTCAATCTCCATTACAAAGATTCAAGATGTGACTTGTGGAGATGATACAGAGTTTCTCAACGTGGCGTGTGTCTCCTATCAACATGAGTGTGTTGTCGTTAATGTTCGATACACCTCAAATATCTTAATCCAGCTTAGACAACAGCCACTTAGTAGCAGAGCCAGCGTCCGAAACGTAAGTGAAATGGGCAGCAGTGATGGTTAGAGTACCGTGGCAGACCATATCTCCAACGGCGCAGTAGACCTTGGTCTTATCCTTGTCAAAGCCCTGGATCTGGCCCTTCTCCTGGGCGTTACGGGTGTAACCGAACAGAGCGACTCCCTTGATCTTGTCCTGAATGTCCGAGGAGAGCTTCTTGATTGAGCCGTCCATGACAGCAGTGCCCTGACTGTATTTTGCATATTAGTATGGTTCACACTTTGGTTTTTTTTTGTATATAAGAACAAACATATAGCCACCAGCAAGGATCTGGGTGTCGGGGCACTTCTTCACAGCCTCCTCAAATAGGCCTTGGGCTTCGGCAATAGCGGCTGGCGAGGTGTTGCCAGGGAGTGCATTCGACGGCAGATCTGCAGTGTACTTGGGTCCAACACCCTGGCAAGCAACCTTGCCGGGCTTCGACGTCTTCAGATCATTGCAGATAGCGAGTCCGACAGAGTTCCCCTGTCATTTGGATGTGTTAGTATTTACATGGGTTTGAAAGAGATAGTAGAAACATACCAGAAGCCCAGTCTCGGTACTGGCACGGGCAAAGATGAAGGTAATATCCTTACAGTCACCATCGCGCAATTCATTGCCCCCGGAAACTAAATAGGATCGATATGTTAGTTAATCTATAATATCCGCAGAGAGCCTGAACTTACGAGCACGAGCATCGATATCCATTGGGCTTGCAACGGCGGCAGTTGCCAGAGCCAAGGCGAGAAGAGAGAACTTCATGATGTGGGCAAAAGAGGGAATAGCAAGCCAAAGAGCGGTTTCTGGTTTCCTTCCTAGTGAATATATTTCCGACAGGTACTAGCCTTGTCTTATATCTGTTCAGTGGGTAAACTTCGGGCTCGAAAAAGTAGCCATTCGAATGAAACGTCGGTACCATTTTCTAACAGAAAGCCGTTTCATGTTTCTTCCTTATACGGATTTCGATACCTGATCCAGTGGTAAGGCACAGTGGGCCAGAATCTGAAAAATGGGTTCTTGATAGGCAAGCTAATTGAATTAGAATCCCCATACAAGATATATAGCATAGCATGATTGGACATGTCATTCATTAGTGTACTTTTTTGTCAAAATGTTTCACACTCTGTTTCGGATTTAGGAAGTTCATCGGACAGTTTGCCGGAACGGGGAGTCTCAAATTTGAGGTTGCCCCAATATTATATCCACGTGGTTTGTGGTACCTGATCCAAAATATCTTCCCAAGGGGCTGAAATGTGATAAAAATGTGTGGAAAAAAGATTCCCTCAGTATTGTGAGACCTAACAGAGGGTGATCGTTCATCCAGCTAAATCAGATCTATTTGTAATATTTCATCTGAGTTCCAACCTTGGAAGGTTGATCGGCGATTGTGAGCAACACCCCAGGAGGACGATCGCTGGAATTCTCGCAATATGTTCGTTCACGATATATCAACACCGGCGTTGACAATGAGATCCTCCCTTGTCCTACGCTCGTCGCGCAAAAGACAAGTCTATACGGTTGATCCCAGATTTTGGAACTGGCCCTGGTCAGAGACCAAAGCGGGGTCTATATGCAAAGTGCAAGCCAAAGCTGAATGGGCAGAAGAAGGGCTGGAGCAATGAAACGGCCAAGCTGCTCTGGCATTCAGTTCCCAACATGGGCTCAACAATCCGGGATAAGCTTATTTAAGTCACGAAAGACAGGTCCTGGGCGGATGTGAAGGCCCTTGGAATGACAAGGGCAGACCGGAAAATGACTGCAAGACTACGCCACAACGCTGCGAGTATGGATATGTCGGGCAGACAGAAGGGAATACCTACTCGTCTGAGTCTCTCCAGAGTTGCAGTGTGGTTGTTTCTCACGAATTGGATCGATCCAGCACTATACTTTGATTTGATTCTCATATTTTGATGTTCGTCCCCTTCGTACTAAGACCGCTCGAGAGTTGAGGCTTATGCTCAACGAGGAATTATATATCTGGTTTGCTGGATAGCCCTTGGGATTGTACAGGTACCAGTCAAGCTCAATGATAATTATATGGAAACAGACGAAGATTTGGCACAATGTTACAATTAACCCGGAGAGATGATTCGGTTTGACCCTGTGCCTCATTCTTGGAGATCAACTGTTTTGATCTCTCACAAGCATTCCAACCCTTCTCCCCTTCCCCCCCCCCCATTGCCTTCGCTCCTTTTTAAGTACTACCTATGCAAATCCTCACTCAAATTACTACATTCCATATGCCCGAACAGGCTTACTGCTTGCTATCCTTTCTTGGGTGCCACTACTTAAATAACATGAGACGCAGTTTCCGCCGTCTGATTTCTCATACTAATTATTTTCACTTTCAGTCCGACACACGATACTTCATCGATACTCTCTTTAACGCCTTTCCTAACCGGATAATCACTTTCTTTACCAAAAGCCACAATCGTTAACAAATATGCACTTCTCTAAGGTAACCCCACCATATTCTATCTACACCCCGATGTATACAGCTTGCCAACACAGCCCAGTCCCTTGCCACCGCGGCCACCTTGGCCATGACCGTTTATGCCGGTTTCCCTGTTGCCAGGGTCACTCTTCTGTCCTGGGAGGGGTGCAGCGTTGGCCGTCCTACACTCGGCGAGCCCAAGTACACTACTGAAGCGAGCGTCAATCCCTTGATTTGCGACAGGGCTCCCGTCAACCGTGACTGGACCATTGACAACTTTTCCTTCAATGTTCACATGGCCACCAAGGACACCGCCTTCTGCTACGGCATGACCGTCTGGAACAACGACAACTGCTCTGGCAAGCCTGTGCACTTTCAGCCTTTCCAGTCCAGCTACAGCCCCTTGATTGAGGGCAAGTGTCTCCCTGACATCCTCGACCCTGGGTTTGTCTCTTTCAAGCTGGCTTGCGAGGGGTTCCCCTAGGATGCATAATTCTTAATGCAATGATTACTGTCGGAATTGCCACGTTGACTTCTATGGAGGCCCTGGATTGGCGACACATTCTTTAATCGTCTGTTCTTTCTTATGTATTTTTTACTTGGTTGGAATTCATGGATATTTCCATGATATATATTACCGAGTACTACCTGGGCTACAGTTCCCTTGAGATGATACCTCATACCATAATATTGCTTACCGTCCAGAAACCACAATTATCTGGTCCTCTTCTACACGAAGTAACCTATCCATAATCCAACGCCAAACGCTATGTGTTTCCAGACTTAATGTTAGACATATAGATAATAGAGAAAACAAGGAGCAGTACTGGACCAGTAAGCAATGAGACTACGGACTTCTTCGGTCTGAGGCTTGCTATGAGGTAGAGGTTTATAATATACAGGGGTATCCCGTAGAATAAGACATATATGCACAGCTAATAGATAAAACACCTGCCATCAAATTGAAGGGATCATGCACGCTCAATCGTGAACTGCAAAGATACCTCCCATCTTTGACTTCCGGTGCCATATCCGCCACCCAATCTGTTGCGAATCAAGCTGGTTATCTTCTCCCGTAACCGGATAAGATTATCATCAGAACCAGTGACTCGGAGCTTGAGCTTTGCCATACATAGCCCATAATGGACTTGCCAGAATCGAGCATCATCAATGCCGAACACAGAAGGGTCGGCTTCAATATCCTTGATGACATCAGAAACTCCTTGACCGGAGTAGGACATGAGAAGCATGGAACCTAAAGTCTTCACCAATCGAGTTCCTAGGAAGCACATTGAGAAGGCAATGGTTCCAGACAGGAGCTTATCGAGCCAATCATAGATCCGGATTGAGACCAGGGGCAAAAGCAGCAGCAGAGTTGAACAAGAGAGGGTGAGGAAGTGAGACGGGTTGCTCAATACTGATGGAAGGGATTGGATGTACCCAAACCGCATAGCCTTTCCAATTCGAGCGTGGTTCTTGAGACCAATTGCCGAAACAAGTGTCGATGAAATAGCTAGAACCGCTGTCACATCCACACTACCTAAAGAAACCCGATCATGGTCGTGCTCGCGATGAGGCTCATGACCAGCCTTCTCAAGGAAATGTTGCAGATTGTGGGAGATAAGATCCATACCCATAAACAAAAGAAGCACAGCCATCGCAAACCCGGCTAGAACTTCTGCACGTTCAAGGCCGAACGGGTGGCGGATAGTCGATCTTTTCCAGACTTCAAAATTGCCAAGAACATCAACTGCAACACACAAGAGAGCCCCAAGTGAATCAAATAGAATCAGATGCGACAGTGCTGTCATTGCGAGGGATCCATGTGCGGTCCAGAGTGTGTATGCCGCAACGAACATGTGACATAGACTCCACCAGAAGCGGGTCTTTTGGTCCTTCGACATGCTAGATCGGCATTCTTTCAGTGTTGGCATGGGTAGAGAGTTTGGAAGGGCTAGCGGGGCGCGAGGAGGAGGCTCGAGGAAGATCTGGTGGGAGATGCTACTGTGTTTGTACTTGTGGCCACGACGTTGTCCCATGTTCTGAAACACGAGGTAATAAGTTAGCATCACCGCCATCACAGGCCATCAGCGCGATTCAATTCACCGATTTGATCACTGGGCTCTTCGCCATAACAGTAGTATTAAAATTGAATGGCCCCGCAGGGATCGTGTCGCCAGGACCATTCTCGATCGGTGTCTCTGCATCTTCAGGTGATGTCGCCAGGTTGAAAGAGGACTTCGTTGGGCTCAGTGTATCTCTGCTTTCAGCATCCATGATGCCCTTGGGAAAGGAAGCATTAAGCGGCGATAGGGAATTGCGATCGATGGGGATCCCTGAGTTGATCTGGGAGGCATATTCATCATCCGCCGGCGGAGTGGGGGTGCGCGGCGGCAGAGGAAGAGGAAGGTTCGAAGCCATCGGGCTGGCTTTGCGAACAGAATGCCTTTATGAATTGATGGTTGCTATGTGCATGTGAGTAGGTTGAGGCTGGGGCTATCAGCCCCCGGACGAGCCCCGGTGTTTCTGCCGATCATCACGTGGGCGGCCTCAAGGTACCCTGAAACCTAAAGTCTTAGCGCGTTCCTGCCCGCCGGATATCTATAACCTCTGAATAACTAGAATACGTGATGTTTTTCTAGAGGGATCTTTTTCATAGCGATATTTGAACATATCGAATATTATACAAAGCCAAACCAGAACTCAAAAGAGAGAAATAAAGAAAAATAGAAAAAAAGGAAGAGAACGAAAATGTTCTTACGGAGTATAGTTGAGGGTTTGGCGCAGTCGTTTATTAGGCTCGCTTCAGCTGTAGTAATAAGGGGATAATTCTCATCTCAATTTTTTATCCGAACACGGAAACTTCCGCTGAAAGCACAAGTGATACTGCAATTTTTAGGAGGCCTCGGTAATAGAAGAGATAAAGTGGGCAGACAAGATGGAATGACGCACCAAGTCTGGGCAGGGGCTTTCCGACGCTGGGCCAAGTACTTTGGCAGAGGTGCATTTGTTCAGACATCGCTAAAACTCCTGCTCGTCCCAGACCATCTCAGCAAATTCCTTCAGGATGTGGTCGTCAAATCTTATGTCAGTTTCTCTCGCAAGACTTGCCGGGCGGAGAAAGACATCAGAGAAGCCAAGAATGAGGGAGTGGCCCCAGACGTAGATGTGCTTATTCTCGCCTTTGTGGACCTTAATCTGTTGTTGGCGTTTCACCCGGTCATCAACTAGCTTCCATGACTCTATAATGATCTCTGGGTTGCTCCGACCTATTCTGATGGTGAATACCGTCTGGACTTCCCGATTTGATCGGGTAAGCCAATAGCGAGCATCTGACATGAACTTTGAAGGGGATTCTGAAAACCCAGACTCCACCACAACCGACGGCCATTTTTTCCCCCGGCCTCGCGGGAGTTTCCGAGGGAGGTATTGGCAGTCTGGCTGCTTCGCGGAGCCATCTGGGGCCACGCAAGTGGCCGAACCGAAAGTTTGAACGGCATTGTCAAGCCGCATAGGCTCGAGGGACTTCAAGAAATGTCTTTCGAATTGCCGTGTAGCGACTTCATGAGGCCGAGAAGCTGACATATTGACAAGGATGAGGTTTTCAAGAGAGTCGTAAGAATTCCAGCATCGCTGAAGGATTTCATTGTCTGAGTTCAGGAAGTCGCGACTGAAGGTTTGCTGATTAACATTGGCAAAGAGCACCCATTCACTAACATCGAACTCCTCTTCCTGGCGACGTAATTCCATCTCCAAAGTGTCCAGGAATTGTCTTACTCCCTTGTATGGATACCGTCTAATCGGTGGTCCTAGGTCACCAAGAAAGCTACCCCCCGAGGTCTCGGTATCAAGGTCAAGATTTGTGTTTAACATTATGGCCAGGGGTTGCACCAAGGCTGATTCTCATGCTAGTAGGAGAATGCTGTTTACCAACCTCGTGTACCATTCCTAGAATCGACGTAGAGAAAGGGTAAAAAGGTCAAAGTTCAACCGTGCGTCAAGATGCAAGCTCGAAAACGAAATGATGAGGTCATTGTGGTAACGGCGTCTCCCAGGTTAGCGATTAGGAGCTAAAAACGCCTACTACGTATAACTACAAGAGTAAACCTCCTTAATTAAATTATTGTTTCGTACGAGATTAAGGAGGCCCCTAAACAGGTCCTAAGCAGGTTAAATAACGCGATAAACCAGGTTCTAAAAGCCTACCAAATCACTATACAATCCGCCACCTTCCTAGAGAAAGAGACAGAAGTAAGCAAATTACGCACCGCCAACGAGAAGCAGAAGCAAAAGGGTACGAGATCTCGGAAACAGATACCTGTCGAAGAGGGCCTTTTAGTTTAAGAAGCATATATATTAGTTATATAATGATATAGCCAGGCGCCAGGGGCACTTGCTGGGTCTGGCGAGATTGAAACAATATGTTGTTGGCCTCTTCGCCCACTTTGCGAATGGCAAGAAGTTCAAATGCGTTTACGACCAGGACTCGATTGATATTTTTACTTGGATACGTACAAGTTTCCTGTGTACTAAGTGCATACCTCGTTAAGTGAGGGCTGGGGGCTGCTTCTATTACTTGTACGGTTCTCTAATTGAAGTTACGCTAGCTGCGATTTGCCAAATTTCTCAACTACCTACCTCTCAATGTTGAAACTTACTATTAAATAAAAACACCCCTTAGTATTGTTTAATAATGTAAACACATGGGCTCCAGGCACTTAGGTTGATAAATATACGAGAACATTATATATCAAGTCGTAAGAGGGTTCACTATACGTGGTATTTCTCCATTTGTAGATGAATACCCGATGAAATCGATTTGCTTTGCAAGACTCAGCAATAATTTACAAATTTACACTATTTCGATATATCGCTTGAACTCCCTATAACCGAGTTAGTCTTGAATTTATAGGCACAATACTTTCGACTTACCAATCAGTCACAGCCTCTCTCCAAAGACCCAATTCGTGCTGCCTGGTGGCTGTGAAGAAATCTACGAACTCCGAGCTCAGAATCTCCCGTGCAATGCTTCCCGGGGCCGAGAAACGATCTAACGCCTTGTCAAGAGTATTGGGCAGAAGCTCTGGGCGATCCCCTGGTATGCGTGCGGACATCGGCGGGACCTTGATCTCAAGCTTCTTTTGTATACCCCTCCAGCCCGCTGCAAGGATGACACTCAGTGCATAATGGGGATGTAGATCAGCTCCAGGGATGCGGATTTCCATACGTGTGGCACCTGGCTTGCATACTGGTGGTGTAATGAGACGGATTGAGGCAATTCGGTCCTCGAGTCCCCAGCTAATGTGCACTGGTGCCCAGTAGTTCTCAATGAGGCGCTTGTATGAGTTCACAGTCGGCGCAAATAGTGGCATGATATCTGGCAGAGCTTCCAGAAGCCCGGCAAGGAAGTGACGTCCTGTTTCGGAGAGGTATGCAATGTCCGACCATTGAGGGTTTGCTTCGGGTGTGTCTCTTGTAAATAAGTTCTTCCCATCACTGTCGGCAAGTGAGATGTGGATGTGACCGGAGCTGCCTGGCATGCCTTGCATGGGCTTAGCCATGAAGCACGGTGTAATGCCGTGGTCAACCCCCAGGGATTTGGTCAAGAGTCTGTCAACTTCTTAGTTCTCGAAGCAACAGAAGATTCGCGGTATCTGAGGCACTCACTTGAATAATGCCACTTTGTCTGCCATTTCACTAATTTCCGAAACCATCAAGGCCTATACAAAGTATTAGAACAGTTCAAATGACCTGGGATGGTTGACATACTGCTTCATACACACCGGGCCCACCCTCCGTGTGCCATCCTTCAATGCCGCAGTTGATCTGTGCGCTGGTATTGAAAATATCGTAAAAGTACTTCTTGTTGGCAACCGGTCGCGTTGAACTATAGCAGAACATGCCGGCTGTAATTGGTCGCAGGGCACTAGGGGCATTCTTTTCTAAGAACGTAGCAAGGTTGGGATGCTGAGAGCCTGCACTGCCGTATCCGTCTTCGGAAGGAGTCTGGAAGTTCATAAATTCAAGTTCGACTAGCCATTATCAGCCTTTAAGCTTCTCTCGCCTTATGTTCCTGTAACTTACCTCCAGCTAAAGCACGAAGTCCCTCTCCTGCAAGCTTATCACACAGACTCCTCAACATACTTCTCCCGTCCGCTGAAACCGGCCGTGTATCATCAAGAAATCGTACGAGAAAGAAAGGAATGTTTTCTTCCCATGGCAGACGGCGGAAAGAGTTTGGATCTATCACAGCCAGGAAGTCTGCGTACCCTGATTCCGGGGGCGACCCTTGCCTCGGTTGTCCATAGCATATCATGCATATCCCAACCGAAAATAGCTGAGCTGAAGCCGAATCCCTTTTCTGCAATTCCAAGGAACTTCTCTTTGGCCATGACCTTGCCACGAAGCACGCCATCGCTATCAATACCGGCGACTTTGACCTTGATGTCGTTGGCGAGAAGGCCGGGGAGTGATTCGGCAGTGATCATTGTGGGCGTAGTCATTCTGAGAAGATTTCAACAATAGCAGGACCAATCGAGTCCAAGGGTTTGAATTGAAAGAGACATTTTTGCTGGCCCCTGTGGCTTTATACAATTGCGTAGCGGGCTGTGAGGTTGCGGGTCCAACATGTGGTCAAGATTAATACCGCACCGCGTATCAGGTCGAAAATAATCCCGCGTTTAGAAAATAGCGCGCGATTTCTTTACACACAAAACAATCGATGTCATCGGTGAAGCTAATGGGTGCTCTCACGGAGATGCTCCGCGCTCCGCGCTGTGGGGGGTTCCACAGTCTACGGGTAGACTGCGCGCTTATTCTCGTGTGATAAAAACTTGAGATCAGAAGTGTCATAATAGCCTGGTTTATTGCTCATTGTGAATCCGCAGCAGAAGTTTACATCTCCAGAATGACCTGTATTCGCATTCATATCGCCATCCTTGTGTGTGACACGCCTATCCAGCCTGTTCTCAGGAAGTATGGCGACTACTTCGCAATCTTCCAAGACCTTTTGAGGAAAGCTTTCAAAGACTTGAAAATATCCGAGGAGTTCAAAGATATCACGGTTGAATTTAGTGAATATTCCATGGTGGACAATAACCAATTTCTTGATCTAGAGAACGTCGATGCCGTTCTTTTGACTGGAAGCAGTACGTTACCATCTATTTCAATAGCCGAATGGGGCAACTAATCATATTTGATAGAACACGATGCCTGGGCTGATGATCAGTGGATCTGTGACCTCACAAGAAACATTCGCGAGACTGTTTTGACACATAAGAAGCCCGTGATTGGGATTTGTTTCGGACATCAGATTCTTGCTCGGGCGCTGGGAGCACAAGTTGGCAGAAATAAAGCTGGATGGGAGGTTTCTGTTGAGAAGCTAACTCTGACTGAGGCTGGGAAAGAACTATTTGGAAAGGATACACTGGCAAGTGAAAAAAACCCCCCCGAGCAAACCCAATTGAAGGGGATTCTGATTGAAAACAGAGTATCCAGCAAATGCACCGTGATATTGTCTTTGATGCCCCGGCCGGTTGCACGAACCTCGCTACAAGTCCAAAATGTGAAGTTCAGGGTCTGTACTTGGCTAAACGAGTGCTTTCGGTACAAGGACACCCGGAATATAATGAAGGTATCATGTCATGCCTGCTCGAAGCCAGACACGATAATGGGATATTTGATGATGAACTATACAAGGATGGGTGGTTGATAGCAAAAGCAATTGCAAGATTCATACTGGATGCGAAGATTGAGTAGTTCGGGCAGATAGGAAATTAAGGGCTATTTTTATGGATTACAAGATTGAGATATAAACAATAAAAATGCCTTTTTTTTTAAAAAAAAAAGAAAAAAAAAAACTATCAGATCTGCAACCGCGCCATGGGCTCCGCGCTATAAAGTCCACCTCTCCCACCCTCGGAATTCGATTCCTTTTCCCGGATCAAATACACAACCTACGCTATGTCAAACCAAATTCGGACCATCTGTCCCTCAACCCACGAGGTCATTTTTGACCAGCCTGGCACTTCACTCGAAGAATCTATCAAAGTGGCTGCTGCTTCAAAGCAAGCCTTTGAGTCCTACAGAACAAGCTCACTGGAGGATCGAAAAAGCATTGTGAAACGAGCATTGGATATTATTGAGCAGCGCCGCGATGATCTGGCTAGAGAACTGACCGCGCAAATGGGGCGACCCATCCGGTACTGTGCATCAGAGCTCAATACGATGCGTCTCCGCGCCGAGTACTTGATGGATATTGCCGAAGAAAGCCTGTCCGATCTTCCTGGTCGGCCAGAAGCCGGCTTCCAGCGAACTGTCAAGCGTGTCCCCGTGGGACCGGTGCTTATTGTGGGTGCTTGGAATGTGAGTGAGAACTGTTATTGAAGTATCCTGAGACTTGCTCATCAACATGACAGTATCCTTACCTGACTACTGTCAATGCTCTTGTCCCGGCACTTATTGCTGGTAACAGTGTTATCCTGCGCCCTTCACCGCAGACTCCGCTAGTTGGAAATAGACTGCTCGAGGTCTTTACTGAGGCAGGACTTCCGCCTCAGGTACTTCAGGTCATTCATATTGGAAACCTAGATGTTTTGGATCAGGTGGCACAGATTCCCGAGATTCAATCTGTCTCGTTTACCGGATCAACTGCTGGTGGTGTCAGACTCAGGGAGGCAACCGCCCATCACATCAAGCCCCTCAACCTCGAGCTTGGTGGAAATGATCCCGCATATGTTCGGCCAGATGTCGACGTGAAGCACGTTGCAGAGCAACTCGTGGATGGAGCTGTTTTCAATTCTGGACAGAGTTGCTGTTCCATAGAGCGAGTATACGTGCATGAGAAGATTTACGAGGACTTTGTTTGTGCGGTGCAGCAGGAGCTTAAATCGTGAGCCTGGCCACATTCGAAAGAGGATACCTCTCTGACATTCAAATCAGGTACAAACTTGGTGATCCGCAGGATCAAAGCACAACCACAGGCCCTGTTATCTCAACGCAGGCCGCGGAGAAGATTGCAGCTC
This sequence comes from Penicillium cf. griseofulvum, assembly GCA_028974015.1. Lineage (NCBI taxonomy): Eukaryota > Fungi > Ascomycota > Eurotiomycetes > Eurotiales > Aspergillaceae > Penicillium > Penicillium cf. griseofulvum. The sequence continues at coordinate 2,433,949 of JAPQKP010000005.1, forward strand.
ACGTCCATGATGCGATTGCTAAAGGAGCTACCAACTCCACTCCTCAGAACCCAAGCTTTGAGGTGACGAGCAACCCCCAGATCAAAAAAGGTAACTTTGTCTCGCCAATTGTTTTGACCAATGTCAACCATACCATGGTCACGATGAAGGAGGAGACTTTTGGTCCTGTAATGCCAATCATGAAGGTCTCTAGCGATGACGAAGCTATCACATTGATGAATGACAGTGAGTATGGTCTGACGGCGAGCGTTTGGACAAAGGATATCACTCGCGGGGAGGAGTTGATCGATCGCATTGAAGCCGGTACGGTTTTCATTAATCGCTGTGACTATCCAAGCCCGGTAAGTTATTCTGACAATAACTCAGTCGGCTTGTCACTAATGTTACTATTGGACGTTAGGACCTTGCCTGGACGGGCTGGAAGACATCAGGTTTGGGATGCACCCTTGGCCCACGGGGATACGATGGATTCGTAAAGCTGAAGAGCTACCACATCAAGGACGGCACCGCATGAGTAGATAGATTCGAGATGGTTACATAGTTTGATAGCCTGGAATACTTCAAATCTCAATACTGTTAGTTTTATTCAACTATCTGAGCATGTCTCCTCCTACAACCCTTAACTCAGAACCTTGAAGACAAGAGCCATCCATAACCAGCCCATAAGATTTGTAGCTAGAAGTAACTCAGATAATCTTGTGATTATCCACACATGTCTGTATCACGAGTACTCTCCAAGCCCTGGGGACATTGAAGGTCATCCAAATAAGCCCCACAATAGCGCGGTCCCGGACCGCGCTGCCTTAACCCCGAAACCCCACGAAAGATAGTCAACGATGCTCAACCGTACGATCGGAAAATGCTTCATGTACCCGAAGGGTTAAAGATCTACCTAACAGCTACTCCTCATGCCCCACGCGTTGAGCTCACCGCGCCGTGGGGCGGCGGGGTAGTAGGAGCGCGAGCATTGAACTGATCCAGTTTCGCGGATTTAGGTGATTTGAAGAAGGGAAAAGGGGAATATAGCGCGTTGACTCGTATGATGGGTCTAATTCACCATGTGGGTTGGATATTGGTGGGAACTGCTCCGTATAGAGATTGAAAATGGTATAAATTCAGGTCATTACCGAGGCATCTACCATCCGTAGTCATTTTTCTTATTCATCCTTGTCAAATACATAAACTGTGCCAGCACACTTTTTTTCTATTCTCCTTAGCTTCTTCTGCCATATCACATCTACACTATATCAAAATGGTCGGGCGTCTTGAAGGCAAGAATGCCATCGTCACCGGTGCAGCTGGGTATGTACCTATACCCACCTATGATAAACTAAACAATGAAGAACACAACTAACAAATAGCAGAGGTATCGGCCTCGAAACCACAATCCTCATGCTCCGCGAAGGCGCCTCCGTCCTAATGGCCGACATTAGTAACGAAGGCCTGGACAAAGCCCTGTCGAAGGTGAACAATGTCGTGCCCGCCTCAACCCGTACCGGAAAAGTTGAAACTAAAGTTGTCGACGTATCGAACGAGTCCCAAATCGAAGCAGCTGTCGCTCATCTCGACGCCTGGGGTGGACTAGATATCATCTTCAATAATGCTGGAATCATGCACCCCAAGGACGGAGATTCGGAAGAGTGTCCCGAAGATATCTGGGATCGCACAATGAATATCAATGTTAAGGGCGTGTGGTACGGCTCAAAGCATGCTGTACGGGCATTCCGGAGGCATGGCAAGAAGCGCGCCAGTGTAATCAATACTGCTAGTATGGTTGCGCTGGTCGGGGCTGCGACGCCGCAGTTGGCGTATACCGCTAGCAAGGGTGCTGTATTGGCAATGACCCGAGAGCTGGGTATTGTTCATGCCCGCGAGGGGTTCCGATTCAACTCGCTTTGTCCTGCACCTCTCAAGTATGTTGATGTTTTTCCCGTTTCTCGTTTAATGCTTTGACGGAACTGACATTCAAATAGCACGCCTCTGTTGCAGGATTGGCTTGGTGATGATAAGGAAAAGCGTTTCCGTCGTGAGGTGCATTTCCCTACCGGTCGGTTTGGCGAGGCGATTGAACAGGCCCACGCGGTGATCTTCCTTGCTAGCGACGAGAGCAGTTTCGTGAATGCTACTGACTTCGTCGTCGATGGTGGCTTGACAAAGGCATACGTTACGCCTGAGGGTCCGGCGACGGAAGCACCGAAGAACTTGGCTGCATGAATGTTTGGTGACTTTCCTAGTTTGTACATAATATGAGTAACAGAATGATGACCAATATCACGCAAATGAGATCCATATTTGGTTTTGCTGCATTGCTCGACAAATATTCCATGGCCCGGCCTCAGACGCAGGAAATTGCCACATTGCTTCGAGGAGTAGAAGTGTTCGATGCATATTCCCAAGGCCAAATGTTTCGGTCATGGCATTCAGTCTTCCTCGCAGGCAGTCCTGTTGGTCGGGGTTGAGAAGGCATGAGCCCACCACAGCGATCGGCCAGCAGAGGCCGGAGTTGATGCGCGCACTGGGTGACAGCTCACCTAGGTACGACATGGCTTCTGTCACTGCATTTTCCACCATGCCTTTATACATTCCATCCCTGGTGTATTGGAAACCACCAAGGGAGGTGTAGAGATAGATGAGTATGGATTCTTGGAATATCAGCCCAGCCAGATGAACCTCCCTCCCGACATTGGCATAAGGCGACCAGCGCAGAATCTGAGATTGGATGGATGCAAACATGGCAATATCATCAGCTGTTGGAACGACCGCCTGCGTATCGTCCATGATCCACTGTCGGCCAAGGTCGAAGATGCACGGGATCAGCAGCAACAGTTCCAGCCAGCAACCGCACAAGTTGCCCACATATTGGGTCTGAAGTAATTCGCGTGATCGTTGTTCGAGATCCAAGTTTAGAAAAAGCTGGCCGCTAAAGCGAGCATCTATTGAGATCATGCTGACGGTCGCAGTATAGGTGTAGTATTCAATGACGAAATCTTTCAAGTCTCGTGGAACTGCCGAGTCGCTTTGGGCAAGCAATTTGACTAAAAGCGAGTTCGCAGCGGATAAGTGGTCGAATATTGTCCCGTTCATATCACCCTTGGCTGTCTGTTTTTGTTAGATTATTGGACGCATTATCTTTGAATCATGGGCTTCCTACCTCGGTAAAACACATCAGAAGTGCCCCCACTAAGAGCATGAGAGGATTTGATTCTTTCCCGTCAATAAAGTCCGTTACTCCACGGCGGAAATGCTGGAGTGCTTTTGTGTAGTGGTTATGGGCAATTGTATCGGATTCATCCCGTGATCGAAACGCGCGGTGAGCGGCGCTTTGAGTAATTACCAGCTGCAAAAGCAAGTCACTAGAAAATGCCAGGGGTACAATTTGTACCAGAAAGGGATTGACAGGCGTAGAGCCATTTGCCATGCAGTCGGCTGTTGTGGCCAGGTAATGACTGAGAAGCTGATAGGACTCGGCATCATAACCAGGCATCAGGGATAGGCTGCGCGGCGGCACGTTTCCTATTGAGACAGATGTGACAAGAGCATCACTGGTAGTGGAAGAATTGGTAGCTGATGACAGTCGTCGTTGATTATGGGTCTCATCATGCAGCGTCGTGTCTTCAGACTGATCTCCATTAGTCACTGAGTGCCCTGCACTCGATGAAATGGATGGTGCTCGTTGCGATAATGGACTCTCAGGCATCGCCATTTCACTGGCCTGCTCAATGGCATCAAAAATATTCGGTCGGTATTCATCTGTCGTAGAGACTTGAGCTTCGTCGCCATGGCTGGAATTTCTCTTGCCAGGCACAGTCTGGGGCCACTGGCAGTCCAGGTCATTGCGCTGACAGCCAGCACAGATTGGACGTGTCTCGTCGCATTTCTTCTTACGACGTCTACAGGTCAAACAGCCAGTTCTTACTCGGACGATTCGCTGCACATGTCGGTCTGGCGGCATATTTAATTCAAGGAGGTCAGAAGAAGGTAAGACAGGGGATCTCAGCGCCGATCGTATTTCTCGGTAGAGATAAGAAAGTGTGGGGTAACTTCCAAGAAACTCCCGAGGTCGCCTCTTGCCGGACAGCGTATACTTTTATATCCAAAACTTGATGATCTTTGGGTCTTTTTAATATTTGAGCCTCTTATATATCTCACGGCTTGTCCGGCAGCAAATGATCCATCACGGTACTTTTTTATTTAGAAAGCGCTAGACCCCAGCTTCCTCATGCCACCCATAGTTATGTGCAGCAGTATATGGCTCTATTCTGACCTAAACAATCGCCAATCATCAACACTAGAGATCGTGCGGCCTTCTCCCGAGTAGTACATCATTAGCTCTGTGGCATTAGTACGTTATCCACTTTGGCGGTTCTTACTGGGTACAATCTTCGACGATACACGCTAGCAATAGGAAAGAACAGCCTGATATCAGTACCGCCGTGTTTGAGGAACCTAAACATATCAGAAACATGAGTACCAAATCAAGAAAGAATTGGACATCAGCCATGCACTATAAACCGGCGATCCGGCGGTCTAGACTAATATAAAACATTGCAACACAAAATCGGAGCACCGACAAAGATCGGACATCCGAGGAGAATAATCGCTCCGTACATATCAATGTCCTGAGCAAATCCTCGAGTGAGTTGAGGCTGCATGAACCCGGAGATACTACTCTGTACATAAACTGATACAATACTTTTCTCCATCGGAACTGGGGGAACCTCTGCACCGGTCTCCGAATATGGCATATAGTACTGGCGATCAGGCACTGCACGTGACTACTATGCCGAAGATCCGATAATTGACACCTGAGGCTTGAAGTGGAACCACAGAATACCACATTTCCGGCTTCTCTCCGCATGCAAACTGCCCTAAACTGCCCTAATGACAACTGAAGACGCGTCAGGCCGCCATGTTCATGAAAATTTGTGATAAACAGAGGGGCAAATGGGGTCTGTCCAGGGGTCACCCTCGTGTCAAGCTTTAATTATCAGCCAATCACTAATCTCAATGTTACGAATTGGAGAGATGGTGGGTTTTCTTCCAACGGTGTTAAGGCACTTTTTGCTTTAACCCCGTTCGCAACGGTTGGAATATCTGCCTTGTGTTTTTTTCTTTCCCTGCTTATCAATTTGGTATAAGAAACAAAGTTCCCCGCTGTTGCAATCTGGTTCTTTTTGTAGGGATTCAGTCTCGCGTGCCCATTTAGTTCGCCTTGCATATAGAGCTTTTCATTCTCTCGCCCAGTTACTATCGATTGGTTCTCTGTATGAGCAACGATAATGTCGGACCGTAAAGAATCCGGCTCGACCAGATCACGGTCGACCTCAATATCTAGTACTGATTCCGAGTCTCAGGCATCAAGAACACAGTCACGGTCTCAGAGCTTGGCTGGTTCTCTGAGGACGAGGCTGCGGTCTTTGTCAAATCCAGGAATGATCCAGGTCGATCGAGTTTATTCGGGGCGGCATCTCAATGACCAGTCTGTATACCACAGTGGCGATGAGTCCAACCATGGTGAATCGTCCATCAAAAACGGACAGAAGCCCGACACTGTTCAGGAAGTGCGGAATGGGATTGTGAACGAGCGGGATCTAGATCTAGAAAAAGCCGATGCTCCACAGCCCGAACTTGAGAAATCGAGGACGGCAAAGTCAAATCGGTCTCGTCTCGACCCAAAACTGGTAGATTGTTCTATGTTCCCAAATCTGCACTCGCTATTAACACTCGTACAGGTCAAATGGGATGGACCTCAAGATCCCGAAAACCCGAAAAACTGGACCAACAAGAAGAAATGGGCTGCTACCATCACCGTATCGCTATTCACCTTCATTTCGCCGGTGTCTTCGTCAATGGTTGCACCGGCACTGCCGTCACTAGCAGCGGATCTCAAAGTCACGGATGAGGTAGTCTCACAACTTATGCTCTCAATCTTCGTTCTGGCCTACGCTGTTGGCCCATTATTCCTCGGGCCACTGTCAGAGATCTACGGCCGAACCATCGTACTACAGCTCTCCAACCTCTTCTTCCTAGTTTTCAACATCGGGTGTGCGGTATCACAAACGAAAGTCCAAATGATTGTCTGCCGATTCTTTGCTGGACTAGGAGGCAGTGCCCCACTAGCAGTAAGCCAAGCCGCAAAACTTCCCGAACAAAAGCTTAAATCTAACCATATCTAGATCGGCGGCGGTGTCCTCTCAGATTGCTTCCGGGCTGAAGAGCGTGGAAAGGGAATCGCAATTTACAGTCTTGCACCCCTCTTGGGCCCAGCCTTAGGCCCCATAGCAGGAGGCTTCATCGCCGAAAACACAACCTGGCGCTGGGTGTTCTATTCAACCTCAATAACCGACGCCCTGGTCCAAGTAATGGGCCTCTTCTTCCTACGCGAGAGCTACGGCCCGAAAATCCTCCTCGACCGTGCAGTTCGCCTGCGCAAAGAAACAGGCGACGAATCCTACCAAACAGAAGCAGAGCGCCAAAATAAGACCCTGCCCGAAGTCCTGCGTAGCTCACTCATCCGTCCCTTCCGCCTCCTCCTCACCCAGCCAATCGTCCAAGTCCTCGCCTTATTCATGGCCTACATCTATGGAATCATGTATCTCGTCCTCTCAACATTCCCTACCCTCTGGACAAGCCCGAATTACTACAACGAATCAACCGGTATCGGAGGCCTGAACTACATCTCTCTCGGACTGGGCTTCTTGCTCGGCTCCCAGATCTGTGCCCCACTCAATGACCGCATCTATCGGCGTCTCAAGGCCCGCAACGATGGCGTCGGAAAACCGGAGTTCCGCGTCCCACTGCTCTTCGTCGGCGCCTTCTTTATCCCCGCTGGTTTGTTCATCTACGGCTGGACCGCCCAGTACCACTGCCATTGGATCGCGCCGAACATCGGCGCTGTACTGTTTGGTACTGGGAATATTATTGCCTTCCAGTGCATCCAAACTTATATGGTTGATACGTATACGCGGTTTGCGGCTAGTGCGCTTGCTGCTGGTGCATTTCTGCGCTCGATAGCTGGGTTCGGCTTCCCACTTTTTGCACCGTATATGTATAGTGCTTTGGAATATGGGTGGGGGAATAGTTTGTTGGCGTTTGTGGCTATTGTCATCGGTGTGCCGGCGCCGGTGTTTTTGTGGAAGTTTGGGGAGAAGTTGAGGAAAAAGAGTACCTTTGCGGCTGGCTAGGTTATTGCCGAATTGGTATTAGCATGCTTAGATAGAATTGTTAATTGGTTAATTGGTATATTTAACTTCTTCAGGGAACTACTATTAAGCAGCTATGGCGAGTACGGTTTTTCGGCATGTGCCCTCCGTCACGAATGCCTCGGCTTTCCGGGTTCACGTCCTACGATGTTATTACAAGTTCTTACGGGGGCCCTGGGTTGCACATGTCAAATTACCAGAGCACATGCAGATTTTTATTTGTCTCTCCGACGATCTGCAGGGGCTTCCAAGGTCCACGTAATTAAGAGTTACAATACAGACAAATCACATCGTACACAAGGTTGACCATGAATGGAATAGAATGCCTTGCTCAGTTTCACCAAATTTGCATTGGAATCTCATCCGAATTATATGGTTTTGCCAGAAATTCTTTACTTCCATCCTCACTGAGAGAAGATACTGGCCTGTACGGCTGCAAACCTGAGCAAGAGGGCGCAGTGGAGATCGTCAATTTAGATCCATTACAAGAATGTTCGATAGGAAGAGATATTGATGGTAGTAATAAGTATTTATTTAGATCAAAGGAAATATAGAGAAAATAAAAAGAGATCACAAAGCAGACTATCTACATACTAGTCTGCCCGCTTTCCCGTTCAGACGGGGGGGGGGGTATAGAGAATCTATGGTCACATGATAATGAGATCCGAGACAAATGATTAATCCGATTCGCTTCGCGAATGTCAGTCGACATGAAGGGCAACGGTTAGAGTATTTACTCGTGTTTGACCTCGCTGTGCTTGGTCTCGTCGCTGCTGCTCATGGCATTCTCAGCCTTCTCGGCTTCGGAGTTGACACGGAGGTCAGGAATATCGAGACCCAGCTCGGCCTGCATCTGGGTAATCTGGGCAATGGAGAGCTTGGGCATCTGCTGTGCGACCTGGTAGGGCCACTTGCCCTCAACATGGGCCTTAGCGAAGATGATGTCAACCTCCTCGAGATCACGACCGGCGGTCTCACAGTAGAAGAACCAGGCGAAGGGGATGGCGATGAAGTTGACAAGCGCGAAGAAGAGGTAGATACCCCAGTCAGACTGGTTGGAGAACACAGGGGTGAACATGACGACGGCGAAGTTGGTGATCCAGTTCATGCAGGTGGAAGCGGAGGCGGCCTTTGTACGGGTGCGGAGGGGGTTGATCTCGGGGGGGTAGATCCAGGGCAGAGGCAGCGTAGTAAAGGCGAAGAAGCAGATGAACAAGAAGATACCGACGATGGCACCCTTGGCATTCTGTGCGTTCGAGTCGATGAGACACCCCATAGTGATGATGAAACTGAGACCCTGTCCGAGGAAACCAATCAAGAATAGGTTACGGCGACCAACCCTCTCAATCATGAAGAAGGAGGGGATAGTGGCAAGAGCGTAGACAGTAGCGAAAACACCTCCCAGGACGAGGGGGAGCTTGCCTTCCATATGCAAGTTCTGTTGGAAGAGGAGAGTGGAGTAGTAGATAGCGGCGTTGCAACCAGTGAATTGCTGGAAGAATTGTCCAGAGCAACCGATCATCATACGCTGGAAGTGCTGAGTCTTACCGCCAGTGAATAGGATACCCCAGCTGTTGGCCTCAACATTCTCCATAGCCTTAAGATCAGCCTTCATGAGGTTGAAATCGGCAAGCACATCCTCCGCATCGATCGAACTACCGTTGAGGTCGGCGAGAACCTGAAGGGCCTCCTGGTCATGGCCTTGCATGACAAACCAACGAGGTGACTCGGGGAGCATAAGAGCACCGCCAGTGACGAGGATAGCGAACATAATCTGGAAGGCGACGGGGAACCGCCACTGGACGGAACTGTCGACATAAGAGAGACCGAAATCGAGCCAGTAAGCGATGAAGGTACCGACGGCGATGATAGCACCTTCGAAGCAGACGAGGAAACCACGGTTGTGGGCGCGCGAACACTCAGACTGCCAGACTGGAATAGTAGCGGTGTCCATGCCGTTTCCAAGACCGGAAATGACACGTCCGATAACGAACTGGCCCAGTCCCCAGTGGGGTCCGAACGCAGCAGTAGAGATGACAGTACCGAGGATCATAAGAAGACCACCGGCAACCAGGAGAGGAGTGCGGCCAATACGTTGACCGTAGGCCATAGTGAAGATAGCACCAAAGAAGCAACCGAGTTCGTAACAAGCAGTGACCGCACCACGGAGGACGGCGACATGCTCGGAGTCACCATGGAGAGCGGGGAATTCCGAAGTGAACTGGTCACCAGAAATGATACCTGACATCAAACCCTGATCATAACCGAAAAGGGAGAATCCAACGACGGATGTAAATGTAATGGCGATATGGAGCTTCTTGCCCCGCAAGCCGGAGGTTGTTGTCCACATGATGAACGTCCTCTATTAGATGAAGGGAGGAAAAGACCAAAGCGATATGGGGAAGAAAAGAAAGCTCAGACAAAGGATATTTCCGTAGCCTTATATGCATTCGGTCCCCATGTCTATTTTGCCAAGAAGAAAAAAGTTTAGAGAGTGACATCGGCGGCGCCTTCACATTGGATAGGCAAGTCTCGCGACCCGCCGTGGGGGCCAAGTGAAGCCAAGTAGCGACAAGTAGGGGCCAAGGGGCCATATTAGTGGAGTTGCGGGGATGCGACAAGAAAGTCTCGCGGTGTTTGCCAAGTGCGAGCGGCTTGAGTTTACCGTTTTTGGCCTTAGTATATTAAACCGCGCTAATCTGACAACAGTTGGAGGTCACCTATGCACTTTTTCTTTTGTTTCATCTGTGGATCAAGTTAATTCCTGGGGGTTTGCAAAGGCGCGAGTTTCTGTCCGGAAAAGGAATCTTATCCGACCCTCCACAGACTGTAACCCATGGGGAAGAGGAAATTGGGGGTGGGTCAGGGGCCGAGGGCCTTCGAATGGCCTTTAGCAAATCCTTTTGTTTTTTTTTTTCCTTTTTCTTCCATTTTTTCACTTTTTTTTCATAGTCCCGTGCCGATTGGTTTGCCCCGAATATTACGTATTAAAGATCTCGTTTCAGTTGCCTTTTTGCTTCCGAATCTCGCCATGCCCGATATGCCCCCGGTTACGGCGAGTACAAAGTACATTGATTTCCCGGGGTTGTGTGGGATGGGATGCCGTCTTCAGCAATGATCATCGGGCTCACGAGGCATATGTGATGCGAACTTATGTATAGCATAAGATCTGCTAAGGTCTATTAAGGTCATGATATCCGGTTTCTTTATAAAATCTCATGGAATATATTTCTCTCCCGATGCCGAAATACCTCGGGAAGAGATCCGAAATATTCAGATGTTGTAACGTTGAAAGTAGCCAAAGATGTTCGGGAAGTCCAAAGTGGATCCTTTGCCAAGATTAATTCCGCATTAGGAAAGGATGATCCCCTCATGGTCCGTCCCCTCAAAGCGAGCTGACTCGAGTCAACTTCCAAGCCTTCAACCTTGGAAGTTGGGTTGCTTACTTGGCTCAAGCATTCCAAGGTTTTCCAAGGTTTCTACTTTCCAAGACGTTTCCAAGAAAGCCTATCATGAAAAGTGTTTGACATACCTTGGCCATATATTAAAAGGAAAAGTGAAGGGGAAAAAAAACATTCGGTCCCACATGAGATCCCGGATAAATACTAAGGCAATTTGGAAGCGGGCATTGCCGGACAATTCCCCTCCGGTTGGGTAAAATTTCTGCTTTCGGAAATGAAAACGGAAACTAGATTGGTAGACGTACATACAACATATAGGTATACATAAGTCTATATTAATTTTCCTTGGAGCCCAATAAGATAATTCTCCGAGTTGTCGTGCATATGAACATACAATCCTCGGTACCTTCCCGAATAAGAACATGCGGTCCGCGATGATGCCATATTCGATATCAGTATGGAGTATCGCTTAGGACTCTCTATGCGGTTGTTGCTTGAGAGGGCTCGTATTTTGCGGGATGAGGCTTGCAGATCACGGCAAAGCCGTTCAAAGTCAAAGCGACGGCCTCAAAACGTCATATATCAAGCCTCAATCCGCCTTGTGGCGCACCTAGGGTCTTGGCGTCTCCTCGAGTTCTTGATAACCGTCGAAAATCCTGGAACAGGTTTGCCATTTGGCAAGGATCCGTACTGCGATCTGAGAGGATTACTTAGGGTCCATTCCCACTGCTACTGATTGGTCTGTGGAAATGTCATCTTCGTTGAGGTCTAGCGGATGTGAAACTAGACCTGTTGATCGAGTAGTTCAAGCTGTAGCAGTGATGTCTGTAATTGGGGATTGCAGAGATGTTGAAATAGAAGCTTGATAAAGTCAACATTTAGTCAACAGAGCGGGGAAATCTCAATGTACCGAATTCTCAGCCAGGCTACACGATGTCAATAATAAGAGATGGAAAGAAGCGTGTAGCACTATCCAAACAAACTTTCTTTCGAATCTACGTGATTCTTACTCTACGAATATTATATGAAAGCTAGAGAAAAACATGAATTGAAGCAGAGCATTCATAGCATAACTTGTTTGTATAATGCATCCGCCGCTAGACCTGCATACGCTCAAGAACTCGCAAACAAAAGGACATCAGAAATGGAGAAGGGAAAGTCGAAGCTCATGTCGCAGATAAGGTGTATCTACACGAAATGAATGCATTTGTTTTATTGACTATTAATCCATCTGAACTTTCCATTTTCCAAAAGTCTGGGCATTAATGGTGGAGCAATATATAGTTTGATTGTGGAGATATATATTTCGTGGGGTAGAGGTAAACTGGGGATGTCCCCATACTCATCAGCATTGTAGTCTGTGCGGATTTAATCCGGAAGAATCATCCGGCACATCCACAATAGTTTGCTCAAAAATCGGAGTAGCCTTTTAGAGAATGTAGAATTCAATTGAATGTTTATAGGCAAGGACAACCACGTATGTTGACATCTGACACGGCAGGAGCAATGCATCATATATATAAATCATCGATTCACCCGGTGATACCAGACTCCTCCTTACCGTGCTTATATAAATAATTAGTATCGAACTATCAAAGAGGAGTAGAGGAATGGACCCTTACTAGAGTTCGGTGGTACTTAATGCCGACGTTGTTTCCAGTCGTGGTGTCATACGGCACAGGGCTGGTGTAGTTGTAGGTAGGGTGAAGACCATGATAGGTCTTTTTCACAACCTCAGCAATACCATGGCCAGCAGAGCACTTGCCCTTAGTGGCAGGAACGGCCCACTTAGAGGAATAGTGCTTATTGGATAGAGGGCCAGGATAAGTCTGGTTGATGTAGGCATTGCTGGTATCAACTTCCCAGTTGACATAGCCGGTCTTCTCGGCGACTAACTTCAGCAGGTTGGCGCCACAGTCCCAGCGGCCAAGAGAGGGCAGACCCCAGTTAGCGGACAGTGAGGCAATGATTGAGTAGTGTGTGTAGAAAGTGTCGTCGGTGGTGCCTTTCAGGTCCTTCGGGATAGCACCACCAACCAGGAAGCTGAAGACCCGGTTGGGGTAGGAGTAGTTGCCCCCCTCATCAAAGGTGACCAATACCAGGCTGTTATTAGTGAAGTGTTGATTCTTCAGTAGGGGGGCAGGAAACGAGCGACCCAGTCGCCGGCCACAGTGATGTTGGTGTCATGAGCGTCGTTGGTCATGTTCGGTGTGATGAACAAATGTTGGGGAAGGCTGCGGTGTGCCAGGTCCTCGTAGAGAGTGGTAAAGTTCTTAATTTGACGCGGGCGCACGGCGTCTTTGGTAACCGAGTCATACAGAGCTAGAGGGTTGTGCTTGCGCACGTACTGGTTCGGACCGCGGAGGGGGTACCGCATCCCCTGGTAGCCGGCATGGGGCATGTCCTCTTGGTACTCACCCCAAGCGATGTGTTTGGTGTCAAACAAATCGGCAATGGTTGAGACGTTGGCTGGGATCTGTATGTAGTCGTCATTGTCCATACCAAAAGTGTCACCCCCGGCGGAAGCACAGTAGTTAGGTTCCGAGGGGTGAGTGACTGCATAGTAGTTGGCCAGGAGAATACCCTCCTTAGCCAGCTTGGACAGGTTAGCGTCCGAAGCAGCGGTTTCGAAGTCCTGCAAAGGGGTGAACACGTCGTTATTTTTATTCATCTAAGAGGGAAACCAACTGTGTTCTCGAGCCAGATGTTCACGAAGCGATCAAAAGCCAACCCCTTTACGTTTGACACAGGAGAGTAAGGCAGGACAGTAGCACGAGCTGCATCGATCTCAGCCTGGGTTGGGTTCTTTTCGGTGGTAGTCTTGGCCGCGACCAGGCCTAGGGTCCCGACTAACACGAGCAGAGCTTGTTTGGCGAACATGTCTGGGATCGCGGTAGAAGTGATGAGAAAGGAAACAGATGAGGAGATTGGGCGACACACGATCTTATATTCGAGCTAGCGTTGGAGGTATGACATTCCCCTCATCGGCTGGAAGAATCCCGCTATGTTAGACAGCATTAGCCAATACCACGTTGTGGTCGATGCAGGGTTTACTGGCTGCATCTTCAAGCCCTTTGTCCCAAAGAGCCAAGGCTTGAACTGAAAATAATCTGGATTGGTGTGGATTAGATTATTAAGGTAGTTTAATTGGATAGTGGACCGGGTTCCTTGTCCTTGCACGTTGTTGCCGTCCGTGCCCTAAGTGGTCACTGGGCCAAGCAGCTGACCACTCCGCTTCTACCAAATACATATTAGAATAAGCCCTACGGAGCAGATATATATTAATTAATATACGATGTGTTCAATGCTTTAACTTACACATTGCTTACCTTGGCTTGGCTTCTCACTTTGAGACTTAAGCCTTGAACATATCTCTGCATTACAATACATGCTGCCACAGTTAGTGATCTCTCGTTTTGTTTTGTTCACAAGGAGCAGTCCCCAAATGGGTTGGATTATTGATTAGGAGCTTGCTGTATTATCTCTAGGATAATCCTTCCCGCTTCTTCTTTCTCTTCTCCCCTTTCATATTTCGAATTGAACTCTTTGTCTAAAGACCTGGTAACACTCTGTGTTTCCATTCTGAAAGAACTACGGAGTAGACCCATCAAGTATAGTATCCTGTAGACTTGTTTTAAATACTGGGTTATTTTACGCCTGTTTACTTTAGGTCCCAAGGCCAGATCAGTTCGTTCATGAATGTTTCTAGAAACAGCAGCACTTCTTATATTCCCCCCTTGATTCGCCACGAGTTTCCATGGTTATATTCATGCAGGTAACAAAGGAAGTGAAACAAACTGAACAAGTGTCTTTCCCGTCTGTGGGGTATACTACCTACACATAGTAGGCTTGGAAGACGGTAATTGTCTCGAGTTGATGGCATATCTAACACTTTCCTTTCTGATAACTCATGGATATTTCGGGATATTCTTCTTCGCTTACTATAGTCGCATCGTGTAGGGTAATTATCTGCAGGTTCGGAGGAGCTGAGAGGGATAGCTGCGGTTATTAAAGGTACAAAAGCTGTACTCCGTACGGAGTAAGTACCTTCACACTAGGTACATCAGGTACTAGTTACCTAAATAGTACTAGTTGCCAAGGCTTACTAATACACGGGAAATCAAGGTTGGAACCTTCTAGGAAGGCGGGCCGACGCGAGGCCCGAGCAGGTGATGGATCCCACTGGGTTTTCAATAGTTAACTTTCAGCTCTAGTGAGATTAAATTAAGAATTTAGAGGAAGGAGCTCTGTAATATAAGAGAACATTCACGCCAAGCCACATTGCGTTCAGACATGCATTGAAGTGAACCTTGCATAGCTAGGCAGTATTTTGACTTTGTCTAGGTCGTATGATGATTGCCTTTCCGAATTCCTCCCAGCATTATGGTACTCCGTACTCCGTACAACCATTTTAGCTGTATGATAAGGGAAAATCTGATCATCTCAAGATTCTTGCCATGTTTTGGTTGATCTGCACATTCCGATTCTGTCAACCGTCAATGTTCCTCCACAGCAGGGGGACTGGTGTGGTACTGAAGTGAAAAAGCTGTCCTTGTTCGATGCTATTCCACTTGAAATATTTGATATTCTCACTGGAATGGTCGGCTTTCCTCCCAGCTGGAGAGAATTATTGGTCGCGGAACAGGGTCTGATGTCTGAACGGGGAACCATCGATGATGGTATGATCTGTGACTCGGAAGCAGCAAGTTTATCACGAGTAACAATCTAGGGGAAAGAGCAGGCTACATATCAACATTTGAAGACATTTAACAACCGTTGAACGGGATACATAAGTGAACAATCATATCATTAGGTATATCCCTAATTTTGATTTCGATAAAATTGCTACAGATGCAGCTGATATTTGCCTATGAGCTCAGGCACTAACTGCAGTAATCATGCAGGCGCTAAGTCCACAACGTGCCAATACCCCTACCCCTCTTCGGCATTCAATAATGTCACATTTCATTCTCACAAGTTTCTAAACAGTCCCAAAACTCCTTGGTATACCCAGATACGACAATCCATGTCTCCCAAGAAAGAAAGTGATATATCACATTAGGTAAGGATCGGCATACTTCTACCTATGTAAGGGTATGGGTGCCCCACGCTTCAGCCCTAGTTCAACTCCCCCGAAAGTGATCAGTCAGTTAACACCTTGGAGGCCTTGTGTCAACGCACGAAAATTCTCTTCTAGATCATATACTTCTGTTCACTTCACAATATGATTTCGCTCCTAGACCTTCCTGTTGAGATCGTGCTACTTATAATCGACTGCCTCTTCTCCCAATTCGACGCAACAGAACCAGACAACAGTGACGCTTCTATCGCAACCCAAAAAGACTTGAACGCACTCTCACAAACAAACAAATGGCTCTATGACAAGTTGGATCCACTCCTGTACAAGTTCAATGCACAACACTGTGGCCAGACATCGTTGGCATTCGGCGCCTTCCGCGGCTATGAGACTGTTGTTCAGAAGTCTCTGGCAGTAGACCCGTCAAATATAACGAGAGATTTGAGGTTTCCAACACACGACTGTCAAATCCTCCATTCTCCACTTTGTTGGGCAGTCCAGGGGGGTCACATCTCTATCATCAGTTCACTTGTTCAATCTGGTGCTGATATTCACGGGGAATGTGTCCATGATCGCTGTAATGCGCAGCTTCTTAGTCAGGCGGCAAGGAATGGGCATCTGGATGTGATGAAAGACCTTGTAGGAAGAGGTCTCCGCCCAGAAATCATGTGGGAAACCAATTTCTCAAACCTGCTGAATGAGGATGAGCCTGGGCGCAAAGCTACTCTCCGCCTGGCTGCTGAGGGTGGCCACATCCCGTGTGTTGATTACACTCTTGCTATGGAAGAGTATGATAATCTCACTTGCAGACAATACATGCACAGAATAGCGCTGATTGTGCCTGCGACAGTGGCAAATGGTCATATAGAGTGTGCCCTGTTTTTGCTGAGCCGCAGTGGTATCCTTGAGAGAACTGGGTTCTGTAACTGTGGAGCCAAGCCTGCCAGGTCTCTAGTTTCCGATCTTCCCAAACTGACCACGGTATTGGAAGACCCATATGCGATGGAGAAATATGGCCCTATGCTTCTTTACCTAGGAGCCGCTACCGGTTGTCCACCCTTATTTGAACAGATGGTTCGACTGGGTGTCCATATTGATACAAGATTCCGCGGGGGAAACACGCCGCTCTGTCTTGCCGTAATAGAATCACGAACACCCGAAGAAATAAAGAGATTGTTGGAGCTAGGCGCTGGGATCAACGTGGGGAACTCGCAGAATCAGACACCTCTTTATCTTGCAACTCTACTTCGGCTCAAAGGAGTCATGAAAATGCTCTTAGATGAAGGTGCCGATACCGAAGTGCGCGGGACTCGATCGAAGGTTGCTCAAACACCCCTGTGCCTCGCTGTTGCCGATTTTGGGACTCCCACGTCAAATACCAACTATTCAAGACGCGCTACCCCCTCACCCAGTAACGAGATTGTGTCATTGTTGCTGAAAAATGGTGCCAACCCCAACCACACCGATCCTGAGTTTGGGGTAACTCCTCTCTGGCTTGCTGTTCGGGGACACCGCACACTTCAGCCGCCTAGCAGGGATGAGCTTGTGCGGTTGCTTCTTGAGAATGGTGCAGATCCAAAACTAGCGTCGCGAAATCAGTCAATCTTATTCTGGGCTATATCGTGCTGCCATGACAATACCATCAAGATGCTCCTTGAATGCGGTGCCAATCCTAATGAGCATGCGGGCAGTTTCGATGGCTCAGAAACCCACTGCTCGAGAAAACGACTTTCACCTCTGGCCAAAGCTATGAAGTTGAAGCACTATGGCATGGCTGAGCTTTTGCTTGATTATGGTGCAGACCCTCTTGTCTCGTATTGGAGGAAGGAAACATCATTGGTTAAAGCGACCAGGTCCATGAATTGTTCGTTTATTGGGAAGATGATTGCCACGGGCTTAGATGTGAATGAATCTGTGATGGGCAACACGCCTCTCCATATGGCTGTCTGGAAAGGTAACGTTGAAGTGGCGGAATTACTACTTCGGCGTGGAGCAGATCCGAATATCAAGGTTGGAGGGACCTCATGTTATTCAACAAATTCAATTCTGTGGTGGGCTTCGAATTCTCCGAGTTTCTATCCTGTTGCAGCTATGGTAGAGTTGCTATGTGCGTATGGCGCCAGGGAGCTATATGATACTCGGAGATGGTACGCCCCGCGGTTTGTTCCTCCAGTCTCAGGATACTTGTAGTACAAGGAGGGCCGATGAATTGTTAAATACTAGTAGTTTTGCATATCGCAATACACAGTCCATAGACAGCCCCTCTACCGTCAGGCAGCCGATTGACCAGTGCCTCAAAAGGATCATCCGAAGACATGTATCATATCTAATTCTAACAGCATGTGCGCTACGAATACATGAGACAAAAACTAACATAAACAATACCAATTCTTTGCTCGTTATTCTTGACTCAATGACTATTACATTGCTATGTATCTTGACAGGTAAAAGAAACAAGAGAAGGGAAAATTAATGACACTGTCAATTAAGAGAAAGGGGTACACGGCTCGTTTCTCTACCGACATTGGGTCAGGTTTAGGTCAAGAAAAATCCCCTGGTGATATGCGGAAGGTAACGTGAAGAAAGAAGATGAAATGAAATAAGGGGCCACCAGGGAAGAACGTGCACGCCGGGGGTAATATTTTTTTACTAGAAAGACCGCTAACACCGTTGCTACCCAAGGTTTACTCAGGCTTCTTGCCGACCATGAGGTACATGGGAGTGAAGAGGTTCTTTTGAGCACCTTCGACCAGACAGTCACCAGCCAAGGCCAGGCTGTCGGCGGTCTTCTGGGAACCCTTGGGGAAGAGACCGATGGACTCGCCGGCACCGACGAAGCGGTGGGCAATGCCACGACCCCACCAGGTCATGCGAGCGATGGTGAAGAAGTCCCAGGCCGAACCCATGTGCTTGAAGGAGCCCGCCAGCGGGTAGTACCAGGGAATGGGGTCGGGGCGAGCAGCGAGATCCTCGTGATGCTTTAGGTCAAAGCCAGCGTTCTTCATGGCTTCAAGTCCTTCGGAGATACGGACCATGTTGGAGATACCGTCACCCTGCTCAATACCGAGGCGGATGCGACGGTGCTCAGGATCATCATTGTTGTAATCGTCAGTCATGAGCCACTCGTACACAGCGAAGGTACCACCGGGCTTCAGGACACGGAAGATCTCGCTGTAGACACCGACAAGCTCGGGGGCGTGGACAGTGGCTTCAATGGCGTAGACAGCGTCGAAGCTGTTGTCGGGGAAGTTCATCTGCATGAAGTCGCCCTTGACAAAGGCCATCTTATCCGAGAGACCCTGCTTGTGCGCGTAGTGGGTAGCGCGGTCGATCTGGTAGTCGTTGTTGTTCAGACCAGTGACATGAGCACCGGTGAACTTGACCATCTCGCGGGCAGGGCCACCGACACCACAGCCAACATCCAGAACCTTCATATCTTCGGTGATACCAGCCTGGAGGGCAAGGTAGTGCTCGTGGCGGGCAATGGCCTGGTGGAAAGGCTCACCGTAGGCGAAGCGGCAGAAGTGGAACGAAGAGCCCCATCCGTACTCGTAGAAATCGGTGGCCAGGTTGTAGTAGCTGTAAAAGAATCATCAGCATGAGAGCGTCGATCAATGGGGAATATTTTCGAACATACTGTCGGGTCAAGGTAGCATATTCAGCCTTGCGGGCCTATCACGCAGTAACTGTTAGAGAGAAGGATCAACTGTCTTGGATATACGCTGCCATACCTCACGGATCTCGGGTGTCTCATCGGCGGCATCTTTGTTGTCCCAGTGCTTGAAATACTCGTCGACGGCGGCCTTTTGGGCGGCGGCGTCCTTTCCGCGCAAGGCAGCGAGACCACCCTGGGCCTTGGAAGAATTGCCGTGCAAAACCTTGTTGAAGGCGGCATCACGCGCCTTGTCCTCACGTTCCAATGCAGAGGGAGCCATGGTGAAGAAACGAGTCGCAAAGATTAAAAGGGGTAGATTGTAAAAGGAGGCAAAAAAGGGTCAATTTCCAAGATGTTCCAAGAGGGAACGACAAGGTAAACCACTGTAAATACCAGAGAAGCGAAGCAAGAGAGAAGCGAAGCAATAGAGAATGGAATGGATTGCGACTGGAGAAGAGAAAGGGGAAATAAATAAGAGTCGAGTCCCAAGCAACTTTTTGACAATCCGAAGTGGAGAGCCAATCAGGGGTTCCTCCGAACTAGACCTTATCCTCTGGGGCTATTATTTTGGGGTGGCCACACCCTCTTTCCTCACGGGACACTCACCTTCCGGGCTGTGGCTGAGTCGGACACTGTACCTCCCGGGAAATTTTAGCCTGAGGCAAGAAGGCACGTGACATACCAGCCACATTACGCCACACGCCACTTCTATCGATCTTGATAATCCAACCTTGGAAGCTCTCACACCTCTCGGATTAACCCCATACTCTCCGACATGCCTCCTCAAATTAAGCATGATTTGAATCGATCCGGCTGGGAGTCGACAGACTTTCCCTCCGTCTGTGAGAATTGTCTTCCCGAAAATCCCTATGTCCAAATGATCAAGGAAGATCATGGCGCAGAATGCAAGATTGTAAGCTTTTTCCCCCTCAAAGCTTCTTCATAGCCACATACTAACTACTAAGTGCACGCGCCCCTTCACTATTTTCCGTTGGAAGGCCGATCGGACCTCCCGCCAAAAGCGATCGATCATCTGTCTCACATGCGCGCGCCTGAAGAATTGCTGTCAATGCTGCATGCTAGATTTGTCCTTCGGTCTTCCTCTTGCCGTCCGTGATGCCGCTCTCAAAATGGTCGCCCCAGGTCCGGAAAGCTCCATCAACCGCGAATATTACGCACAGAACAACGAGAAAGAAATCGAAGAGGGACGCGGTGCCATCGAAGAATACGAAAAGACAGACGATAAGGCTCGCGAGCTTTTGCGCCGCCTCGCAAACAGCGAACCATATTACCGCAAGCCCCGACGAATCGAGGCACCTGCCGAGCATGATCAAGTAGAGGAAGGTATGGCGACGGATCAGCCACGAACAAACAGCCGCTATGGAAACGGGCCCGGTCCAGTTCGCACCAGTGAAAGTCGTGTCGGAAACCGCCTTCCAGGTCGTGGCGGACGAGGTGGTGGCCGTGGTGGTCGTCCATTCCCCAGTACCACCCAGTTGCCGCCCTCGGCTGCAGATATCCTTCCCCCTGCGGATCCCAACATTACTTCCTTGTTTATTACAGGCGTGGAAGACGATCTCCCTGAGCATGCGCTTCGCACCTTCTTCAGCGAATTTGGCCAGCTCCGGTCGCTTATTTGCTCCCACCGCTCCCACTGTGCTTTCATCAACTACGTCAACCGTGCAGATGCGGAAACCGCCGCAAACCACTGCCAGGGCAAGGCCATTATTCAGGGCTGCCCTCTGCGTGTTCGCTGGGGAAAGCCGAAGCCACTGGACAATCTGGACCGTGAAGAGAGAATGCAAAATGCCCGTGAGGGTCGCCAGACTGTGGGATCGGTTGGCAAAGGTAAGCAAGCAGATCGACAAGCCATTGCCTCTGCAAGCGAGGGTGCTGGCCAGGAGAAAGCTCATGCTCATGTCGTCGCACCGCCGCCTGGATCGGGTGAGGTCCAGTACGCCAGCATGAATGGCGATTGAACAGAACTTGCGCAGAGGTACCACCAAATCAAATCGAAATTGCATGGAACTTAGGATTCGGAGCGGGCGTTATCAAGGATTGGGTTATTCTATGCAGATCTATGTACTTCAATCGAAAATACCCCCAAGACGCCAACGATAAAAGAGTCGGGTATATTATAATACATGTCCGGTCACTGTGATAGCTTATTTCATTGCGCCGTATATCGTTGGCTTGACATAGGCTCGCAGACTAGCTTCAACCTCCTTTTCAGTGTCGTTTTCAGACTTTGAATGGATTCGGAGAGTGCGCTCAGATACACTGAACAGCAGGGTAGAGGTAAAACCATCATGAGGAGCAAGCTTTGTGAATCTTCACATCCTGACCGCCGACTTTGATGGACTCATTATCACCGCGTTCGATCTGATCGTGAATGTTGAGTTCTGTAGAAACAATCACTCGTTAGTACATAGTTTGTATGAGCACTATAGATACCAAGCCGGGAAGTGAAATCCCAAGATCAATGAAACACATACCCCACTTAGCAGTTTCATCTCCCTGCTCCCTCGAGCCTTGGACGATGTTGTGGCGAAGGATATTCGCAACCTCGATCGCATGGTTGATTTGCATTCCAGTGTCGACAGCCGGGCGACGGTTCTTCTCAAAGTTCTGGCGCGCTTCTTGGCGTGCAGCCATGAGGACTGGAAGATCGTCTATAGTGGACATTAGTATGAGGGAAACAGAGCCTAAAAGTGGCGATTGTGTTTGTCAAACGAACTGTGGAAGACAACCCGGGTGGACCGGAGAAGTTGGCGATAGGCGCTTTTAGCGGCAGCGGCAGTTGAGGTGGCCATATTGAAAAGCAGAATGTCACAGAGAAGTATAGACGTGAGTGTATCTAGGAACAAGTTGGGAAGCACCGGGTTGCAAATTGTCGCTGCGGATTATCGGTGCGGATAAGGGATGAGATGAAGTTATGAATGGCAGTGTAGATGTAAAGTAGGGATTACAATTGCCTGATAACAACGCAGATCGAACAAACAAGAAAAACTGAATGTACAAGTCAACCGAAGGAGGAAGGCCTGGCACCATCGCCATCGAACTCCAACACATATGACCCGTGATTGGTTGGAGGGGCGGATATTTGGGGCAGAAAAAAAGGTATGCAAAAAATTCCATCGCGGGACCCAACGCTCTCCACACACAACTTGGTACCATCACCAATATACCATTATACAATGGCTGCTGCTCAAGTTGTTGATATTTCCCTCCCTACCTTGCCTCAGGGCTGGGCTGGCGAGAAGGATTTCAAGATTGTCGGCGCTCTGTCCGGTGCCACCAAGCGCAACGTGGAGCCCGTTGGCCCGCACTTCCTGGCTCACGCTCGTCGAGTAAGTTCTACGAATGCGCTCACTTTTTTTTTCGCTTACTCAAAACTAACCACCTTTTAGTCTCGCCACAACCGTACTTTCTCCGAGGATGAGCGCCTCCAGGCCCAGAACAATGTCAAGAAGACTGAGACTGAGGAGGATGATGACATCTCTGAAGATGAGGACCCTATGATGCTTGCCCGTGAGGCCAAGGACTGGAAGGTCAGTAATATAACATTTATCCTGGTTAGTCAGTATCTAACTTCTAGCAGGGTCAGGATCACTACGCCGTTTTGGGTTTGAAAAAGTACCGCTGGCGCGCAACCCCCGAGCAGATCAAGCGGGCTCACCGCAAGAAGGTCTTGCGTCACCACCCTGACAAGAAGGCCGCCCAGGGTAACAGCGATGAGAACGACAGCTTCTTCAAGTGTATCCAGAAGGCCACCGATCTGCTTCTGGACCCCACTCGCCGTCGCCAGTTCGATTCCGTCGATGAGAACGCTGACGTTGAGGCTCCCCATAAGAAGCTCACTGGTAGCAAGTTCTACAAGGCTTGGAACCCCGTCTTTGTTGCCGAGGGTCGCTTCTCCAACAAGCAGCCTGTGCCCACACTCGGAGACGAGAACAGCACCCAGGAGCACGTCGAGACTTTCTACAACTTCTGGTACAACTTTGACAGCTGGAGGACTTTCGAATACCTCGACGAGGATGTGCCTGATGACGGAGAAAGCCGTGACCAGAAGCGTCATGTTGAGAAGAAGAACGCCAACGCCCGCCGCAAGCGCAAGACTGAAGACACCGTCCGTCTGCGTGAGCTCGTAGACGAGTGTCTCGCTTCCGATGAGCGTATTAAGAAGTTCCGCCAGCAGGCTCGTGCCGGCAAGGACGCTAAGCGCCTCGCTAAGGAGGAGGAGATGCGCCGTCTCAAGGAGGAGAAGGAGAATGCCAAGGCCGCTGAGGAGCAGCGCAAGAAGGACGCCGAGGAGGCCGCGAAGGCTGAGCGTGAGAAGAACAAGAAGGCCAAGGAGGCCGCTAAGAACGCTTCCAAGAAGAACAAGCGTATCCTCAAGGGCTCCGTCAAGGATGTCAACTACTTCGCCGCCGGTGAGCCTACTGCTGCTGAGGTCGACGGTGTCCTCAGTGATGTCGATCTCATCATGGCCAAGATCGATGTCGATGAGCTCGCCCTTCTGGCTGAGAAGCTCACCATCGTTGGCACTGATAGCGCTGCCGTCAAGACTGCTTGGTCTGGCGAGGCTAAGCGCCTTGTTGACGCTGGCAAGTTGAAGGCCGGCGAGGCCAAGGTCTTCGTTTAAATATTCTTATCTACTAGATAGATGAGGGGTAGCCTATGTACCTGGGCTTTCCTGATCATGACTATTCACGCCACATAGAGTAGAAAAATACATGGTGCTCTTATTCAAACACACTGTAGCGCTTATCGTTTGTAATTCTTGTCCTGTTCCATATTGGTCTCAACTCCGCACCCTCCACCGCACAGAACCGTTGCCTTTGAGACTACCGGATTATGTCCAACTTCATGTCACTACTGCATTCAGCCAACTGCATATCTGGCCACTCACAGCCACGTGATTGGTCACGGATCAAATAACTGTGTCCCGCTTGATAATCTGTTCTAGGCTCACGTTCCCATCGATGAGTCTCAATCGTCTTGGTGGACGTGATGGATGTCTTTGGCCAGGGTAGGTATGTCTAAAAGTGATACCGGATAATTCCATCAAGTTAACTAGTAAGGGCATTTAGATCGACAAGGACATAGTTTCCGGAAGATCATACGAGCTCCCAAAGACAGATTGCTTAAATATGGATCCTCTCAAGATATAGAGCTTGAAGCCGAGAATATGCGTTACGTCGCCGAAAACACGACCATCCCGATTCCTCACGTTCACGCGATCCAAGCCCATGACGGTGGCGTCAAGTCTATCTTGATGGACTATATCGAAGGCCGGACGCTGCAAGATGCCTGGTCTAGCATGATCCCATCACAAAAGATGTCCGTTGCACAGGAACTGCATGGATATATACAGCAACTACGGGGTTTGAAGTATGAACATCTAGGATCCTTCAGTCATAAAAATATATATACACGACGCTCAATCTACCTGGACGAGTACCTATTTTCAAGATTGACGACCTCAGTCCCGGATCTTGTGCGAAATCACATGGCCATCAAACAGCCGGAGGGTAATATGGTCTTCACGCACGGTGATCTGGCACCGAGAAACATCCTGGTTGATGACCATGGTCACGTCACTGCCGTATTGGATTGGGAGATTGCAGGCTGGCATCCTGAATGGTGTGAAACAGTTAGTGCGTATACCTTTTGCAACGATATCCCTGGCTGGACTCCCTATCTATCAGCTATTTTTCCGCCGGATCACGCAACAGAGTATATGACTGTGGCATTTGCTAGACATATGACGCGATGAATTGGATTCGAGATATGAATTTAGGTAGCGCGAACTGGAAGATCGATTCGAGACTGATCAATCTTGGATGGTTGGACTATTCTTCTGTGATGCAGAAATTTCACACAAAGGCTATGTTGGAGTTGTTATGAAAATCGCCGATTGTGCTGATACAACCTCAGCCTGTATATAGATCCAGAGTGGGTCCAGTGATCAAAGCTTTAACCTTCCAGGGTACATGTGAATCCTAACTTTCGATATATTCCGAGATAATGTAATCCCAACCACACGCAACCAACATGTTAACCGCGGCGTAATTTCTCTTTGCTCGATTATTAGTGATCGAGACTGCTTGAAAGCCGAGGTGTGGATTGATATATAAGATACCAGCATATCTGAGCAAATGGAGAGGTTCATCGCAGTATAATCCGTATCTTGAGCACTATGATCTTCGACCCAGACACTATCGACATTCCCAAGTCTTACGAGACTCTTCCCTTGGCCGATGTCAAAGTTTCCCACCACCCGGCTGGGGCTCCTGAAGCTACCTCTGTTATTGTGGTGACGCTGAACCGACCGGAAAAAAACAATTCATTCACTCTAGAGATGATGCATGTGTTTGAGAATATATACCCTATGTTTGATGTTGACGAACGAGTCAAAGTTGTGGTGCTTACCGGTACTGGCAAGATGTTCTGTGCTGGTGCGGATCTTGAGCGAGGCTTTAGTGGAGTTGAGAAGGAGAGGAACAAGGACCACCGCGATAGGTAAGAAAACGAAGTTTCTGCACGTAGTTCACGTATCCTTTCCGCTAATACCGATATCAATAGTGGCGGCCGTCTCGCCTTAGCCATCCACCGCTGCCGCAAGCCTACTATAGCCGCCATGCAGGGGTCCGCTGTCGGTTTGGGTATGACAATGTGTCTGCCGGCTGCCATACGCATCAGCTGTCAGAAATCCAAGTATGGATTTGTCTTCCCACGACGGGGTCTGACCATGGAATCAAGCTCTTCATTCTTTCTTCCGCGGTTGATTGGGTACTCGAATGCTCTTTACTTAATCACAACTGGCAGCATATTCCCGCCTACATCGCCACACTTTGGGACGCTGTTCCAGGAGACATACACTGATACAAATCAGGTAGTCGCACTTGCGCTGGAGCTTGCCACGGAAGTTGCAGAAAATGTTAGCCCCATGGCATCATATATTTCGCGAAAACTCATGTGGCGGAACCCAGGCAGTGCCGAGAAGACTCATCTAATTGACTCGGAGGTGTTGTACCATATGTTTAGTGGAAGGTATGCTTTTGCGCCTCATTTCCTCGGGCCTTGTTGGAAAATTTCATATGACAAGGAACAATGCTGACCATGTTATAGGGACTCAAAGGAAGGCATCAAATCATTCTTCGAGAAACGAAAGCCGAATATTAAGGCTACTCTTGAGAGTGATGCACCGCCTGGATTCCCTTGGTGGTCTGAGGTTGATACCGGGAGACGGCCAAAGGCAAGCAAGGCGAAATTGTAGGCAACCGCACTGCCATCCAGCGGTCCAGAATGTAGCACATAGATATAGGGGATGAGGGGAAATACTGCAACAACACTTAAAATGTGGATCTGAGAATTGTTGGCATGGCTACAGAAGAAACGAAGAGTTCTCGACATAACAATAATCCCAAGTAAATAATTTTCCAGATTTTGGAAACAGCCTCTTGTGGAACCCCAATGGTACAGAGCCAATAAAGAGTATTAAAGATCGAATATGTCTGAGAAAACAAGCGGGTCCGGGATGCCGAACTCTTTTCAGCCACATTGTGAGATAAAGTTGAATCTGAAACCGACAGCCCTCACAGGCTCCATAATTTCAAGCTCCACTTGTGTAACTCAGCCTCATCTATTTCGAGTCCTACAGAACTATACCAGTTTGTAGAGGTCGAACTTCTTGGGGTCAGATGAGACGAAGGTGGCCATTACGACAGCAACAAGAAGAGAAACGACCATTTGATGTATAAATAAATACTACCTAAGTAGTTTGGCGTTGGATTATTTAAATGTTGAATCGCTAATTCCTTATGAGCTCTGCCATGGCCTCCTTTCCATCACTTGAGATCCGGACACAGTCCTGAACACAGAAGTCGACGATGGCATTGGGTGCAGAGCTATTGGGTCCTGGAGATTGCCATTCCGCTGCTCCAAGCGCTCTTTAACCCAGGGCTGGAGGTTGAACACACCGCCGCAGATAAATATGCCCACCCAAAGTGTCAATTCAGTTCCATAAATAACTATCCCAAGAACGTTGATAGTCGACCCAAACACTGCTTGCATGTTAGCCTATGACCATCTCTGCCTGATGAGGAAGCGGACTTACGAACAGAGACGAGCGAAAACAAGTCCCCAGCAGCATCAATTCCAACAAATATGAAGCTGATTCCTCGAACAGTCCGGTGGACATAAATATCCCAGTAATGTCTCAGTACGCCTGCTCCAAGTAAACATGCACTCAAAACTGCCATCACTATAAGAGGCCATTCCAGTCCACGCTTCTTCGCAGCTTGCAAGGCAAATATGAGCCCGGCTTCAATGCCACCTAACATCAATAGAAGCGAAGTAATTGCGACACAGCATTTCATGACTCGGTATTTCTGAGTCTAGGTGAGTATTACTAGGATCACGTTGGATAAGAAGAAAAATATTGACCTTTCCATAGTAGAGACACTGTGCCCAAGTAAGGAGGCTGAGTATTGTCAAAATTTGGGGCTGAATTCTTAGGGCAATGTTGAATTCTTCCACAATGTTGTACACCCCGAGCGGAACCCCTGCAACAGCCCATAAGAGCATCATTGACCCTTGTAGCCCTTCAGTGTCATGTCTCCTGTAATTAATGATTATTTGAGGTAGGAGCTGTACAAAAGTATTAGTGCGGGCTCAAAGCTATTTGGCACATAGTAACCACATACTTGGATAGACCAGCAAACCTACAAATTATAGTTAGTTTGGTCTACCGATAAGGAAAATGTAACCCACCGCACCTAGAGTACCGAGAACATTCTCTACGACTCGATTGTCCATTTCTAATGGGGGTTGTCATGAGAAGGGAAGAGAGATTGAGAGCTGCACATCTGATAAGAATATATCTGCGACACGTGAAAGGTGGGACCGATTGCCCACTTCCTATTGGGTCAACATCATGAACTGCGCTACGATCCATATCAATCAAAGTTGCTGTCTCTTGTTCTATAATTGACTAGCCAAATCTGTTATATGCCCTTGTTCATATATCTGGGACATGCAGCGATTTGTAACGTGAAATACGAGCCTGTTAAGATAAGAAGATAGCCGGCCTAGGCCATAAACATACTAAGTTAATGTCTGCTTGTGTAAAAAGTGGAGAAAATGAATATTGAAATATAAAATTTACATGTATTCATACTGAGGGAGACTCTCCAGGAGAGGGATTCTTGGTGATATTACCTTCTCTTATCTTATGTCCACCATTGATGTATGGGTCGATGTCCATTTGGACCTCATGTATGCTGTCTAGTGGTCGAAATCATGGAACATTGGAAGAAACTGTTAAGATTAAAGCAATCAAGAAGCATGGATATTTTTGCCGATGGAAATAAAAAGGGGTCTTTACCCTCTAGCGCTAGAAATCCCCCACCTTTGCCACCTGTGTCACTTGGACATTCAGCCACCATATTTATATCAAGGATCTAAATAGCACAAACGAACAGGATTGTATAAAGGAGAGTACGTATGCGTCTGCGTAAGATGGGTATCCCAGCCACCCCACTTACCTGATTAGGACTAAATGATCATCTACCCGGGATGATCTCATCAGGAATGAAAACCCCGTTGTCGGGGACACATTACATTGTCTTTGCACGGAGACGGATAAATCTCTGATAGATATTTACTCCGTATGCAGAACCCGTGAAATTGGACAAAATGCGTAATTCTTGGCATAGAAATTATAATTCTGAGGAATTTCCTAATCTTAAAGGTGGGTCCTTGGAAATAAATTGTGGACTCTTCCCCTGTTCTACTTTCTAGACCCTTTTTAAGAACCAGCCCTCCTCTCTTCTGCGCTCCAGCTTTCTCAAACCCTCTTCTCAAGGCACCATGGTCTCTGCTACTCGCCTCTGCCTCCTGGCAGTGACTCTATTTTTCCACTTCTCCTCTGCATTCCCTCTTATCGGCCGCAACATTCAATGGTCCTTAACTCTGTTCCCGTCAACCTCTTGCAACGGAACTATTGGCGACCCTCACGTCGGATCTGGCAGCACAGGTTGTCGCGCCGATCTCCACAGCGTTGCCTCCGCCTATACTCTGAACTCTGTCGCCGAAGGCTGCCGCATCGTATTGTTCGATAACACCATGTGCGAGCAGAACGAATTCTCCGACGTCGCTAGCCAAGCCAATGCCACTCAAACTTGCCGCATATCTGGAGCAAGGCGCCGCTACGGTTCATATCAGG
Source organism: Penicillium cf. griseofulvum (assembly GCA_028974015.1). Classification (NCBI taxonomy): domain Eukaryota; kingdom Fungi; phylum Ascomycota; class Eurotiomycetes; order Eurotiales; family Aspergillaceae; genus Penicillium; species Penicillium cf. griseofulvum. The sequence continues at coordinate 2,463,515 of JAPQKP010000005.1, forward strand.
TTACCTGCGCCTGAACATCTTCAAACCTCTTTTCGAATTTACTGTTTTGAAACAGTCAAGGGTCTCGGCGCGGGCTCCTAGATTCGATGCGCAATTTATTTGAAAGCCCGCTGGGAGATTGTCGTTTGGGTCCATTGGTGGACATGGATATGTATAGACTTTTTAATGATACCCTTAGAATACATGAAACGAGTTTACGATCGTCAATTTTTGCAACCCAGCGCTATTTTTTTCCTGCTACTTATCGACGGGGTGACATCCACGGCAATCGCTAGTTTATGTGTTTTAGTATCGGGCAGGTTTGGTTGATGACCTATGCCACATGGATGTTATGGAAATAGGGGAATTTGAGCTGTCACAAAATCTGCGCAGTATTCACTCACTTCACAGTGGCGAACGTTCATGAGAGGCCCTACAACAGTAGACTTAGGATCAGCTGGATGAAACGGGGACGCGCAATCGCGGGTAACCTGATACGCCAGGGATTATTTTTTTGCTCAACGCGCGCGGGATAATTAAATAATTAAACCATTGAGGAAACACTTAATTAGTGAAATTCCTCATATAGTACGATGCACAACGTGACATGTCCAACTGTGGTTGACATCCGGGATATTATACCGCGTTTACGGATATACCGTTGACATATCCCCTCTTCTCGTATTTATAGTGCGGTTATAGGTTTATCCTCTTGTTAGGTAACTCTGTAGACTTGTGAATGTGCTCTCATTTGCTAGAAGTTATCAGATCTTGTCTGTCTCGCTCCGAGTTAAGGGATGGAATTTGCAACAAGGGATAAACTCAAACTACATTACCGCAACCGGATGTGCATCCTTTCGCCTGTACTTGTTAAACCATTGATATGGCCCAATCGCAGTTTCTCCTAGTCAGATATTCCCTGCAAGCTGTCCAATTATGACACCAGACGATACCAGCCCGCCCGTGGCTGTATCCTTCTTCGATCAATCTCTCAAGGAGGTTCGACGGCGAGTGTTCTACCAATGGGCTCGCACTTGTAAGAAAACGTCCAAAGTTTGAGGATTCGCGGCGCGCAAGCGAAACTGACTGAAATAATTAGTGTTCATTTTGTGCGCCTTCATATTCGGTGTGCTATCTCTCTTCTGGGGATCCCAATACCACACTGAGGCCAATTACCCAACGTTGAAGGTATGGATTGTCGATTTTGACGGCCAAGTTGAACCATACCACTCCAACAACACTATAGTTGGTCCGGTAGTTACCGAGGTCACCAACAGGATTCTGCAGTCTGACAGCCTCCATCTCGGTTACACTATCAAATCCGCCGCCGACTTCAACTATGACCCTTGGGCCGTGCGTCAAAGCGTCTACGACCAGCATGCCTACGCTGCTGTAATAACCAAGCCAAACGCAACAATGCTGCTCCACGATGCAGTGTCCAATGACAATACAACCTACGATCCGACCGGTGCCATCGAGATCGTCATCATCTCCGCACGCGATCAAGCAACCTACTACAGCTATATCCTACCTGACTTGGCCATCCTTCAGCAGATGGTACGAGAAGAGTTTGGCCCGAAATGGATCCGGTCTTTGGCCTCATCCGTCAGCAACCTGTCATCCGTACCCCCACAGGCCATCAACCCGGCCATTGGGTTCACCACCGTTGATCTACGTCCTTTTGCTCCGGCTGTTGCTGCACCTGCCGTGACCATAGGTCTGATCTATCTGATCATTATTGCATTTTTCAACTTCCCATTTCTTATGCCTGCTCATGTCCTGTTTCTGAAGTCAGATGGCCATCCACCGCTGAAGGTGCCACATTGGCTCATTTGGAGAGTTCTCTCAAGTATCGTGGCTTACTTCTTTCTTTCGCTGTCCTACTCACTTGTGTCTCTGGCCTTCCAGATCACGTTTGACAATGGCTCTGCATCGGAAGTCCTGTCCGTAAGAAACCCTAATGCCTATGGTCGTGGCTCATTTGTCGTGTTTTGGATGCTGAACTGGGTTGGCATGGCTGCTTTGGGATTCCCATGTGAGAACATGGCTATGATGCTTGGGTTCCCATGGAGTGCTTGTTTCCTGATCTTTTGGGTCATCACGAACGTTGCGACAGGGTTCTATGCCATTGATTTGGCTCCGGGGTTCTATAGATGGGGGTATGCATGGCCGTTACATCGAAGTAAGTCTTTCCTTCGTCGTGGTCAAGGTGCTTTGTTGTTGATCTAACTTTCTTTTCTAGTTGTTGAAGCTATGCGAACCATCCTTTTCGATACCCATTCACGCATTGGATTGGACTTCGCTATTCTGTTCATCTGGATTGCAGTATCTTTGGCTTTATACCCCTTTGCGGCCTTCGTTATGCGCTGGAAGATGAAGCGAGGGATGTAAAGTAGGGATGAAATAGGCAATAAATGAACAGTGATAGCCATTTAGTTACTAGGTATTTGCTACTTTGTTGGCTTTCCCAGGTGATATAGCAGGTGAGCTAATTACGTATGCGTAAATGGTTTTATCAGATGTGCCCAGGTGAAAGCGTCCTATGTAGTTCGGCGAAGATGGAGAACATTAACTGCCACGAATCCATCTATACAGCTCCACTGAGGACGAGATTTCTGTTGATCTAAAATTTCTGAAATTCTTTTGTCTCTGGCACGCCTCACTTCTGGTATCACTTCATCAAACCCATATACGTAGATTAGGTAGTAGTGATATCACATTTCACACTTTGGATCGGGCTGTATATTCCCCTAGAGGAGATCAAGGCAAGATTGAAAAAAAGGAGACAGGATTAATATCATACCAGAAAGAACGTGAAGAGAAGATATTGTCGACAACCAATCTTCCATTAGTCTTTCGAAGGAAGAGTCACCTGACTGTTGCTTCCTTCGCCGTTAATATATCGTATTTTCCCCAAACACAGCCGGAGATTTACTGTTCCAGCCTACCTTCCATCAATCGTACATTTCTCAATAATCTGAATCCAAACAAACTGTATCCATTGAGAACCTCGGAGCGACGGTCCGCCTACCCTCAATATCTCAATATTTCTTTATACTATTGATGACCATGACTCTGCTTCTCAAGTGGGCCAGGACAGCTATGAAAAGAGGTTCATCGCCTGTGCTTCGGTTTCCAACAAGTGGGTTCGAAGTAATCAAGCAGTCGGAAACTCTTGAAGAAGAGCGCTTTGAAGAGTTCAAGAAAGGGCGCTACTATCCTGTCAATATTGGAGAAGTTTTAGCGTCCAAATATCAGGTCCTCGGGAAGCTGGGCTTCGGAACCACTTCCACAGTATGGCTCGCTCGTGATCTCGAGTAAGCCGAGTCTCATTGAGCCTTATGGAAGAGAAAATGTACTGATTTAACCAGGGGTCGTCAATATATCACATTGAAGGTGTATACAATGGATGGAACTGGCCAACGGGAGGTTCAGATTTATAAAGCTCTGAGTCGAGGTGATACATCACACCCAGGCTATTCCCATGTGAGAACTGCATTAGATGCATTCACAATTCCACGTCAAGGGAACGAATATCACTGTGTTGTCCAAAAACCTATGTGGGGAAGCTTTCGACATTTTATCTATCGCTCTCCGGCACATCAGCTTAGTGAGGAGCTTCTTAAAAGCGAACTTAAGCAGGTCTTCCTTGCGCTTGATTACCTCCACAGCGAATGCCAGCTCGTTCATACCGGTGAGTGTATACCCTTTATTGTTGTCGAACAGAACATTTATTGTCATTAAGCAGGTTAGGCCACTGACAAGGGCTTATAGATATCAAGGGTGATAATATTCTCCAGGAACTGGAAGAGAAGTCAATACTTGACAGGTTTACCGAAAGCGAAATAGAACATCCTTCGGCGCGGAAGTCAGTGAATAATATGCCAGTCTACGCCTCTCGGCGGTTTGAGTTACCTCAAAATTCTGGCAGGGCAGTTCTTAGCGACTTTGGCTCAGCTGTACGGGGCGATCAAAAGAGAAACCATGATGCTCAGCCCACCATCTACAGGTCACCAGAAGTCATGTTAAAAACCGAGTGGAGCTACCCCATTGATATTTGGAATGTTGGCACAATGGTGTGGTCCCCTTTTGATACCATACCTATTCTTACGTCACTAACCTACAAAAATACTAGATATGGGATTTATTTGAAGGTAAACACATGTTCTTTGGAATGGACCCCGATGGCAAGGGTTATTCCACCCGTGCGCACCTTGCTGAATTGATTGGAGCACTGGGCCCTCCTCCTTTGGATTTGCTCAAGCGTGGAGAGCGAAGTCGTGAATTCTTTACTAAAGACGGTATGCCATGCTTGATGGCTGAAATCCAATCCAAATTATATTATTCTGATGTTTGACAGGACACTGGAGATACCAAGTTGATATTCCCAGGGGGATATCATTGGAAAACTCCGAGAAGCGTCTGAGTGGAAGGAACAAAGAGACGTTCCTAAAGTTCATGAGGGGGATGCTTCGATGGCGACCAGAAGACAGAAAGACGGCCAAGCAACTGCTTAAGGATCCGTGGCTAGAGAGCAGAACATAGAAATACTTATATACCCATTCATTGAACTGTACAGGAGCAATAAGTTACCAAAGGGCTCAGATTTGCGACACATACAAATCTCAATCCAATGCTGGTCTGGAATTTTCAGTGGCATTGTATTCGAAGAAAGGAGATGGTACTCGAGAGAATATCTATGGGGATATCCGAGATAAAGGCTACTCATGTAGATGATAAAAAAAAATACCAACACATAGATCCTAACATCGACATGCTTGAACTCCATCAACAAACACCACACCCAAAAACAGAAAGCCAATCTCAAAATGTAGCTGACTACGAGATCTTCTTCCACCGAGCCTGAGCTTCAAATGCCTTTTCAAGACGCACATTGAAGTACCTTCGGACCAACTCCTCTAGCTTTACCTGGGTGCAAGTCAACCGCATCTGTGTATCAATTATCGCGCTATGGCTATTACTCACATTCAGAGACGCATGGAGTATTCGAGCCTCAAAAGCAGCACGAGATTGACGATTAGCCTCAGTCCGCTTGCGCAGATACGAGCTCCACAATGCAAATTCCTGATCCATGTCGCTACGGAAGGTGGGTAGAAAGACACGAAGTGAGTTGGCATGGGAATTCGCGAACCGGAGTCGTTTCCACTTATGCTCGTAGCATATCATGATGGCTTCGTTGAGGAGCGCAGCGCCAACACCATAGCTACGGAAGCCTTTTTGAACTGTCCAGGCGCGTATGAAGGCATTGTAGTTCTCACCCGTTGGGAGAGTCGTCCCGTTGGGGCTCGGATGGGGTTGGATGCCGCTGTATGTGACGCTCATACCAAGCGCCCCGACAATACGCCTACCGAATCGATGAATAAGTACAAAGGTAACTTCATTATCCGAGTTGAAGGCGGGATCTTCCTCCGTCGTGGTCACGGGTCGACATCTTTTCTAGGGTCGTGACCGTACAGCCAGTTCAGCGTTCCAACTTTCTCGGCCTCATCATGATATTTCCAAGTCAAGCGTGCAACGATGCCCAGAGTAGCCGATACCGCAGTGGCACATATAATAGAAATGTAGGGCCAGTCGGATGGGTTATGGTACACGGCACCGAGGCTGTAAACAAAACTCACGGCTACTAAGGCCATTGTTGTCAGGTGGAGGATGAGGAATATGGCAGCGATGTGGCGCTGCTGGTCCACTGAGACGGCGATGAGCTTCAATGCGGAGATAATCTCGAAGTCTTCGGTTGCTATATCGGTCGATTGTCCCGGAGACGCGATGGAGTTGTGTGCCCCCTGGCTGTTGCTTGGGCTCGTGTGGGGGGCCGTTTTATGGCTAGCGGGGTGCTTTGGCTTTGTGGCTGTAAAGGAGTCTTCTCGACACGGGGATGAGACCATGGGTGCCATGGTGAATTGTCTCTGCTAGATAGGAATAATCAATGAGTAGAGCTTGAAAGGTTTGCCGGGACCGTCAATGTAGGATGGACATGTTTGCAGTGACAACATTTCACATGGAAGCAAAAAACATTGAGGTGGACGTGATCAACGCTGCTATAAAATATAAAATTCCACAGCAAGCACTGGAAGTTTTAGTTGCCGCCAATATGGCATTTTATACTCGGTACTATCCTCTCACATAATCCAAAATATTGCGAATCCTATCAGTTTAGAGCGTATACCTGCTTAGACTCATCCGAGGGGCATTTGGACAATGAGATTTACGAGGACTCGATCACAATGTTCCAGTCGTATATGACGCTGACCAATGCAACCACATATAACTGATGAAGTGGAGCTGATAGCATGGTGCTAGAAGGTGCATAATCTAATTAGTAGGTGGAAACAGAGGCTATCAATGAAGAGAGCAAGTTAAAGGTCATACATGATGAAAAGGGCCTACTGAGAGGGCTGCATCTAAAGTGACAGTTAAAGTGAGAGTAATTCAATCGTTATTCAAGAGAGATCTAAGAGCTATGACAGCTAGCAAAGCTAGAAAAGAACTGTGCAAGACCTGTCAACGACACGAAGTACCGGAAACAGTGGGGTTTCCGGTCATGGGCCTAACTTATACTCAGAAGTTATCACAGAAGAAACTGGATGGTTACCGCCAATTCCAACGCCCATGATTACTGACCAGAAGATCAACAAGCTACTCATAGTAATAAGGTAGAGATATTATCACAGCACAGCATAGGGACGCTGTAGTTGCCAATACGAGATGGTCGATTTGTGGAGAAAAGAGGAAAAAGAAGGAAAGGCACAGAAGATTCCAATAAATGTGCCGCAGGACAAAGGGAGAGGACTCTATTCACTGTGACAGGCACATTGTTCTCTATAGGAACCTAAGGTACTTGGGATGTGCACCATTTTGATAGGGCTAGCATGTACCTATGAAAGGTGCGTGAAATTACTGCGACAAACGCGCAACCGAGCAAGGAAGAAAGGATCTTAAGTGACATGCTATTAGCGAAGCTTACGGGTAGAAGAGGTATAGAAGAAGCATTTTAGGGCTGAACTTACACATCTAGATCGAACCCTAACAATCAATCAGATGAGCACTTCCCTTACATGTAGGCGTTGAATATACTACATAGTAGATACATGCATGAAGTATAATATCGATAATATTGTAAAGTGTAAAACATCTATGTGAAGAGGACTGTAAAAGCATATGATCACGTGACAATAAGAGATTTATACAATAGGCTAATTCGAATTAACATTCCCAGTGTAAAAAGAACAAAAAAAAGGCTTTGACAAACCATCTAGCCTACCGCAGATATGTTGAGTCAAAGCTGAAGTTCACCCGGAGGAAACCGGAGGGAGAAACGTAAATTATCCCCACTTGCAATACAGAAGATCATTTGATTAAATTCACCTAAACGCAAAGTAAAACGAGCATTATGACTATGTAAGACATCGTTCTCCGCACACCTGGTATATTGAGCGTCATATTGGCGTTCAAGACGCCTTCTCTACTGGCCAATGACGTCTACACCTCGGCATATCATTCCGCTGCATCGAACCTCCCCGACTCTTCTCTGGCTTCAGCCCCTAGCCGTAAATTTCAATGGATAGTATGAGTTTTGAATACTTTATTTATCTTAATGTTAAATGCTCATAGCAAATAACGCAATGTGAGGCCTTTCTACGGGGACAATTTAGGCCGTTGCGAACTACCAGCGTAATATTCCGATTATGGCTGCTTCGCATCCTGGTCATCCTTTTGCCGGCTACATGTTCTATTGGAACGGTGGCGCTTGGGCTCGGGTTCCGATATTTGGAGCCTCGGGGCCGGCGAATGCTGTAGCACTTGTTTGGAAACTATGGATATAAGACTTGAGGTATGTGGTACTGGTTTATTTGTGGAGAGTCCGGCTGAGAGGGACTAATGTGAGCATTGTGCACGGAGTACTCCGTGCGATACTAAGAACCAAAAGATACTATTCCACCTGGCCTATACAAACTTACATCGGGGAATCAAAGAGAATCGGGATTTCTGGACGGGCCGAGGCCAAGCGCGTGTTCGCCACGAGACCGAAGTGGAGTCTGTGAAAAAGCCATAAATCCAAGCATCTAGACAACCTTTAATATACAGCTAGCTTTCGGATGTTTATTACGCCAAGAGCTAGGCTTCTTCGCAGTCAACCGATCAATCTCCGGCAGGATGCCGAGAAATTGCCTATGGGGGTTTGGATCAAATTCTGGGGTACTGGAGAAAAGCATGGAGAAAACCACATAACATAAACTTCCTTTTTATCCACGGATACACAATGTACACCTGTATATGTACATATGTCTGTACCATTGTCGGCTAATCCCGTCGTGTGACGTTCAAAGTAGTGAATGACCGACAGCATGACCCGAAGCCGATTCGTATAAAATGTACGGAATACTCCATAGTGGCACACATGTCAGCTATGATGGGGCTAAATCGGCTAAATCAAAGCAATTCAACCGGTTTAGGAGTTCGGATGTGGGGAATACAGTTGACTTAACCTCAAATTATACAGTCTTTTCCTCGGGAATTTTGCTGGGATTTCGCTTTTGGCATAGCTTAATCTAAAGCAGTGGGTTGTACATAAATTTCCAAGCAAAAAAAGAGTTGGATGTTGAGATTTTGATGGATCTCCAGATTTTTGAAATGCGCGGGGACCCCGGAATGTCCCCATTCGGTGGAGCTCCGAGTCCTTTCGCCGGCAGATGCCGACTCAAAAACTCCCAGAAACTATCTGGTCGTCCCGGTCATTTTATCCAGTTTCAGGGTCTTTGGCTAAGAGCACCGGTTAAATCGTATATCACGCACCCAATCTTATTGCAGCCACGGCCTTCCTTGCATGCCAATACCACGCTAGTCGAGCCTTTCCCGTCTCACAGCCGACCCGACTTGCCCACACGGCTTGATGAGAAATGGAGCCCGCTCTCCACGAAGCTTGGTTATAATGGGCTGATTGGGCCGATTACCTCATGTTTTCAGGTTTCGAATTTGATGTCCCCCTTATACCCCCCCCCATGGGGCTAAGTTCCCGGGGAAACTTGGGCTCGAGCTCATTATCCGTACCCGGACAAATAAATACTCGCAGATCCCCTGTCGAGACGTAAAGAACGCGCTGGCATTTATCCCAATATTAGCCATTCTCGTTGTTTTTATCCCCACCGAAAGTTGGGCTCCTTTGTATCATCTATCTTTGTCCCTATTGTGATACACAATGGTGGCTCCTCTTGCGGGAGAGACGGCCGTCTCAGCCAAACGTGCTGAGCTTTCAGGCAAGAATGGGTTCAAAGGCCTGTTGAGTAACAAGAAAACAACATGTATCGGGCTTTTCGCGTCACTTGGAGGGCTGGTGTATGGATGTAAGTTGACAAGGTCATGTCAAGGGACTCGTGAATAGAATCTGACATTCTATAGACAACCAGGGAATGTTTGCTCAGGTTCTTACTATGCCGGCGTTCCAGGCAGCGGTATGTCCATTGCTCGTTGAGCGCACCATTTGGCACTGCTAACGGCGTCTCCGCATAGACTCAAGATTACGCGAAAGAAACGGGTATTAAGCAGGGTATGCTCACGTCTATCCTCGAACTCGGTGCTTGGGTGGGTACATTGGCAAATGGTTATCTTGCCGATGCCCTCGGTCGTCGTCTGACTGTTTTGGTTGCTGTGGTGGTATTCTGCACTGGTGTCATTGTTCAAGCCTGCACGGAGAGCAGTGACTTCGTCTTCGCAGGTCGGTTCGTTACTGGTTTGGGTGTCGGTAGTCTGAGCATGGTTGTGCCGCTGTACAACGCAGAATTGGTGAGTGAATGCAACGAGTTCGAAAATGGAAATAACTAACAAAAACGAAAGGCACCACCAGAGATTCGTGGGTCGCTCGTCGCTGTGCAGCAACTCGCCATCACCTTTGGAATCATGGTCAGCTTCTGGGTATGTCGCAATCGTTCTCATGGAATCTCTCAGTCCTGACGTTTGCAGATTGGCTACGGAACAAACTATATTGGCGGAACTGGCGCAACACAATCGGATGCTGCATGGCTGATCCCAGTCTGCATTCAAATCCTGCCCGCTGTTGTCCTGGCTGTAGGTATGATGATGTTTATGCCACAGTCCCCCCGTCATCTGATGAACACCGGCCGCGAGGAAGAATGCCTACAAACACTGGCCCGATTGCGTAGCGCACCTCCGGACGATATGCTTGTTCGCATTGAGTTCCTCGAAATCAAGAGTTTGTACCTCTTTGAACGAGAGACGGCTGCCGAGAAGTATCCCGACTGGCAGGATGGCTCGCTTTCCAGCCGTTTCAAGATCGGACTACATGACTATATGTCATTGATCACAGATAAGTCTCTGTTTAAACGCACGGCAACAGCGGTACGTTTTATGTCCAGTGCGGTACTCCAATGAATCTTGCTGATGATATCATAGTGCATGGTTATGGTGTTCCAACAATGGAATGGTAGGACATGCGATCCCTGAATAACTATCGAATCCATCACTAATATTATGATTTAGGTATCAACGCAATTAACTACTATGCGTAAGTTCCCACAGATTGAGTGTTCTAGCAGAAGATTTAAGACACACTTGAATTGATCCCATGTGTTGCTTTACGAGCCCACCAGCTGACAATTCCACAGACCATTCATCTTCAAAGAGATGCACCTAGGCGGCAACACAATCTCACTACTCGCTACTGGTGTTGTTGGAATTTTCGAGTTCGTTTTCACCATCCCTGCCGTCCTGTGGGTCGACAAAATTGGCCGAAAGAAGATCCTTATTGCTGGCGCGATTGGAATGGCATCCTGTCATTTCATTGTCGCGGGTATCATTGGCGCGTATCAGGGTAGATTCGAACAGAACCCAGCCGCCGGCTGGGTTGCTATTGTCTTTGTTTGGATTTTCATCATCAACTTTGCCTACTCATGGGGTATGTACAAGTTCCTATCGGGGGTTAGGCCTTACTGACCATCGTTCCACCGTAGGCCCTGTTGCATGGATTGTTACTTCCGAGGTATTCCCGCTCAGCATGCGTGCCAAGGGCGTCAGTATTGGCGGTAGCAGTAACTGGGTAAGTCGCGAGATAGACCGCCAAGATCGTTGGAAATTTCTAACTAGGTACTTTACAGTTGAACAACTTCGCAGTCGGTACTGCTACATCTCCTTTCCTCCAAAAAAGCAACTTTGGTGCATTCATCTTCTTCGGATGCATTACAACTATTGCTGTGGTATATGTCATCTTCCTTGTACCCGAAACCAAAGGTCGCACTCTGGAGGAGATGGACGAATTGTTCGGATCGGTCGGGTTGGCAGCTGCCGATACTGGACGCAAGGAACGAATCGAACGTGAAGTTGGGCTTCTTGCCCTTGTCGGCGCGGAGCCTGCTGATGAGAAGCACTCTGAAGCTGTGATGGACGAGAATAAGGTCGTATCAAAGCACGAGGAGGTGTTGCCTAGCCCGAAGAATTAAGAGGCAAGTTGCCTTGGACATGAGGGGACTGTAAGTCGAGAGACCGAGCAGTTCTGTAGTGTCCTTGCCTAGATTCTATAATCCAGTATTCCGTGGTTCTGCCGAGTGACTAAATCCATTTGCTGTTTGCCAAGTGCTTTATGTACCGAAAATATATAACATAACAAATATTCACTCTTGAATTTAACCGTATCAAGCAGCCCCAAGTTCTACCTAAAAACCGGACTGGAATTCGAGCCCTTCCATCTTATTAGCAGTTCCACGCCCGTAGTCATTCCGATCACCGCGTCCCTGGGCCCTCTTTCTCTCATCTTCTCGCCGAATACTCGTCACGTAGCTACGGAACCGATTACACATGTCCAGCACCTTTTCGAAATGCGTTTTCGTGACAATTGTCGCCAAGGTATCATCATAGTCAGGATCCTCTTCGCTCTCAAACTCTGCCAGTGTGATCGCCGTTTGCAACGCATTGCGAATATCTCGCCCGTTGAGCTGCGTCTCGCCTGTAGTCTCCAGAACCCATGCCTTTGCATCTGGGGAAATCTGGATCTTACCCGCTCGGTCACGAACTAGTTTCCGGAAGAAGCCGTTCCACACCTTGCGACGTGCTTCTTCGTCAAGGGATGGGTATCCAATTGCGATGTGGACACGGGATATAAAAGCGTCGTCTATTTGGCCGACGCGATTGGTGGTTAAAAAGAGGAGGCCTTTGAAGTACTCCATTCGCCGGAGGAAGGCTGCGTAGCAGCCGTCAGCATTTGTGGAAAAGATGATGATGTGATTACCATCTTACCTGATACCAATCCGTTCCGAGCGAGATCTCGATTTTGTCGTCGTTCGAGGAAGATGTCGGCTTCATCGACGAGGAGTACGGCGTTCCAGGCTTCTGCAAGATTAAACCACTTCAAGAGTTCGGCTTCGACTAGCGTTTCGACCGTGCCGATATCTGCGACTGTCAGTGCAAGCAGCGGCCGGTGCAGCCACTCAGAGATAGCCTCTGTCCTTCTTTAGTTCATTTCCTCTACATTGTGTAGGGATGGTGTTAACGTACCAACTGTGTAGGTTTTGCCAACGCCGGGAGGTCCTGCGACGGCATTATCAGTGAGTGTCAATAAGGAAAGACCGATCAATGGTCAACATACCATGCAGTAATATAATTTGCCCCGACCCCTTTCCTTCTATAAAGTCTGCTGCCCAATGTTTGATCTTGCTATTTTGACGGTTTGAGAGAGCCTGGATAGTTTTCAACTCGGCCTCTCCTATGACCAAGTTGGAAATACTCTCAGATGATGGCACGGATTCTTGAACGTGGTCCAATGAGATCAGGACTGTAGGAAGAAGTTAGAGGGAACTTGCTATCGAATACATCCAATAAGGCTCACTCCATTGCTTGTGTTTCAGTGCATATGCTAGAGCTTCTGGGCATAGCAATAGAAGTTGATGTTCCGTGAGTTCATCAGCAACAAGACCGCTGAATTTAACTTCATCCCTGTCGACGAACTTAACTGGAGGAACAGAGAACTGTTTTCCATATGTGGAACCCCAAACGGCCTCATTGCTGCGAACCCCCGGAGAAGGAGCTCTAGAGTTCTCAAGGTTGCGGAAAAATCGCCGTTGAGCCTCTTTCCTGGTGTTCAAAGATTTATCATCATTGACTAGAATATTATCATAGTCCCTGTAACGATCGGAATAGTCCTGGACCCGTGAGAAAACAGGGGGGATGTAGTCAGGCTCCTCCTGTCCTCGCCGGTGGTCGATAACTAGTTTTCCATTATACTATAGAAATGTGAGAGATAGAATAGGTATCAGTCTCTGGCAAGCCGGGACCTACATATTGGTTGCTTCCTTTAATGGGCCCGTTATAGTCCACAAGGAGATTTCCCTGGCGTAGGGCCTTGAAGAAGATTGTACTGCGGCGTATGATATCCTTGCGTCGTTCACCAGTGTCATGGGCGTCCCAGATAGCGCATGGACAGACTGCAAGACTTGTTACCTCTCGTAGGCCAGAATAGAAGTTAATATTTGCCGTAGTCGCGCTCCGTTGCACTCGCGAGCCATCAGTTTCCAGTCGCCATAGGTCGATAATCCACCGATCTGAATTCTCAGGCCCCCAGACACTGGAACAATCATTCCCACCGCACTTCACACCTATGACCACCGCAGCCTGTGGCGATCCGTCGATATGAATATAGACATCCATTCCAGGTTTCAGAAGATACCAAATCATGTCGAAAGCCACCCTTGCAGGGGATTCGGACAAATACTCTTCAAATCTCAGTATGCGCTCTTCGCGGATGGGTCTCAGGAATTCGAGCAAAATTTGCATATGTTTCTTGGTCAGGTCAATCCCTTTTTGCTTGTTGTCCTGTGTGCTCATGTACATTGCAGCTGAGACGGGAGAGCTCGCCATGGCTTCAATGGAATCAAAGTGATGGAGTAGAACGGCATAAGGCTCTGGGATGTTTAATTTCCCCCTCATGGAGTGAAAAGATGGGTAATATTGAATAACCTCCCGAAGGCCAATGGCCAGAAACGAAGAGTTCACCACCAGGCGCCTCCTCGACACATGTTTCAGGGCCAACTGGTCAGTCCGCAGATCCTTCATGATTTCCGATACTTTGTGCGGCATGAGATCAGTCTCCACAAAGACCTCAATCGTTAGGACAGGCCCAGTCCATGATGCTGCCGCTTGCTGGATGGGCTCCTTCGCGCCCAGCTGTGGCTGAATTGGAGTTGCGTCAACGGAAAGCTCAATCGGTTTATTATCAATGAATATGAAATTCGGATTATCTAGATTTTGGGCGGCTGCCAGGCGTCCTCTCAGTCGGTGGAACAATTTAGCTTGCCAGATAATGCCTGACTCGCTGGAGGGACCCTCCAGCTCTTCATTTCGCTGTCTTCGGAGCTCCGCAAGATCAATTTCTTCTGTAGATCGATGATTCTCTCGATTGGCCCGATTGGCCCGGTAGAGGTTTTGTCGTGTATATTGAACTCTGGTTAAGGGTTCCGAGTCCGAGGCTGACAAAGAGCCAAGCTCCTCATGGTCATATTCTACGCGACCAGGGACATAGCCTGAGCTTTCAGGCTCTCGAAAGTAGTGCGCTTTGACATCCATAGCCAACTAAAAGAGTCGCGTGGAGCAGCGGGATCTTAGATCATAGACAGATAGAAGAAAAAGGGATGGTGCTCGGGTTAGAAAAGTTGGGATCATTAGGTCGTTGGAATGCCTGAAGTCCGTCGATGTCCTGCGCTGCGTTTCCCCTCCCCCGCTGCTCTCAGCTACGCCTTCTGCACGGTTGGGCACACCATGCAGGGTTCTTATTGGAGGCCACGTCAGCAGTATTTCGTGACTGTGAATACTCGAAAACATGTCACAAGCCGTACTGTAAAGACCCAACCGGCGAAGGGACCGCAAATCTACCGCGATCCCTCCGCTGATGGATGCGGTTCATCGTGATATCCAAGCCAAACTGACAGAGGCACCATCGTAAATATTTCTCTCCAATAAAGAGAATTAGATCCTTTTCAACCGTCCCTGCGCCTCATCCAGGATATGAACTTCAATCGACTGGTGGAGCCCAGCGGTGGGCTCATCCGCCGGTTCAGCGATGACATATCGGAGTCATCTCCAGGAGAACCACTCGGTCGGGCCCTGGCAGCCAAAGTTGCAGTTGACCGCAATCAGGAACGATCAGCTTCACTAAGGGCTGAATGGGATCAACTTCTGTTGGAAGGTCGGGAACTGGCCCAGGAATCCGTCCCAGATGAAGAGGCCATTCTCCTCCAACAAAGTCAGCGGCTCTATGCTGCGTGGAGCAAATTTCGGATCGGTCTACCTAAAAATAGCCAGTTAGAAGCTGGAGACTGGGATAGACCTGATATCAATTTCCTGGTGGCCACAGTCACCAAGGCATCAGCAACATGGCAGTCAGGACGTGATGAAAGCAAGCTGGGCAGGCTGAAATCCAAATTTCAAGGTCTCTGCAAGACATGCTCGTCGCACAGTGCCTTGCTCTCCGTCATTCCCAAAGATGACAAGTATGTCACCTTGTTAACAGGCTCTCTGTCAGCCATCGCCCAGGCGACAATCAACCACCAGAATATCGCCGAAGGGGTGGCTGATACCCTTGAAGACCTCAGCTATGATATTGATATCTGGAACCGGCAGATGAAAGAGCATGGTAATATCCCGGCTCTTCGTCGATATATTCAGGAATTGTACGTCGTCGTCTTCGAATTCTTCACCGAGATCTTCACCAAATGGTCCAAGTCGAGCTGGAAACGCTTCCTCACCAGCTTTGATGAGAGCGCCTTCAACGAGTTGTTTACGTCCAAGAAAAATCGAATGTTGGCCATCCAACATCGTATGAACAGCCATATCAACCTTGACTTCCAGAGCCGCACCACCCGAAGTCTGGAGATGATGATCCAACAACAAAATATGCTATACCAACATCAGGAAAGGCTCAACCAGGTCCTACCGAACCAACTCGACCAGCTCTGCAAACAAAGATTCCTGGTCGGTGAGTCGCTTGAAAGGCTTTTGGATCAACAACAATACTTCCGCCTAGTACTACCCCAGCCGTCCTTGATCACAAGAATACACGAAAATACGGCAGGGGAAATATTAACACCTACTTCTATCAGTGATGATCCCGAAACGGAAGTTCCAAAATCCGAGGGATCCCCAGTTTCAAAGACACCTTATCAGTTCAGCCGCACAGAGATCCAGGCAGAGATCGTGCGTTTTACAGATCAGTGGAAGAGTCAAATCAACCACTTGATCCAAGTCACAAACCGGGCACCCCTGTTGCAGATCGACAGAGAGGTGCACAATCGCTTAGTTACATGGCTACGAGCTTCTAGCTCCACTAATTTGTGGATCCACGGTCCGCATGACGTACCGCAGCCGAGCCAGAATTCGATGACCGCTGTCTCTTTGGCTGCACTAGCACGCAACAACAACATCCCGTGTATCATCTATTTCTGCAGCTTCGCAGAACGCCATGAACCAGGAATTTCCAAGGCCCTTGATCTAGGTTCTTTCCTTGCATACATCATCACCCAACTTGTCCAATTGATCCCAGATGATGGCTATACTGAAGCCTGCCTACCGCCTGCACGTTTTGCGGCCCTTGCACAGGGCACGTTGAGCGTTCCCGAGGCACTCCAGCTGATACTTGATATCCGGAGTCTTGGTCCGCGGGTGGTGTATGGGTTCATAGATAATATTCAAGTACTGGAGGATCAGTCTGACCAGGACTACACCCAAGACTTTTTGAGAACTATTGCGACTCTTTGTAGGCTTGGTCGCGGAGCTCCCCGCCTAGATTGCGCGACCATGGAAGAGGAAGGAGCGGCTCTGGGAACGAGAATTTGTTTCACTACGGATGGGTATGTGGATGGTCTGGCACAGGCTTCAGAGCTACGATTGCTTGATAAGGTTGAGTTTGATCTGGAAACAAATGAACATCTATCAGGGGAAATTGGTGGTGGACCTGAAAGGGGTAGGGAGGAAAAGGATGATTGACCGATCAAACTCCACAGTATTAACACTACTATAAATACTACTGGAAATAATGAAACTATGATCTAATCATCGAGCTAACGAGTCGTGTATGCAGCGGCGAGGACATATTAGTATAATTATAACAGTAAAATACCATATAGATAACGATACTGGATAATTGATAGTCCGATATACTCTTTATATAGTCCAGTGGATATTGGCATAAGGTTCGATGAACAATCTAAGAGTGGAGGTGGTGACACCGGTTTCGAGACGTACTGTACTCGTCAACGGTGTACAGTATTGCATCATGTAGTCATAAAGTTCAGTTCTATGCACCACATGGAATCTGCTCCGTGGCTCTGAATTAAAGAACAAAGCCTTTGCTGCTTCAAACCCGTTCGCTCATTGACATCAACCTTCTTCTGCTGCATCACGCATCGCTCGTTTTCTCATCTCGTTGGGGGACGGCCTGTCATGTTTCGATTTGGGCCCGAGAGAGTGCTCGCGATGACTAGTTTGAGCCGGAAAAGCCGGTGAGCTTCTTTGAGTTGCGAAAACTGAAGGCGAGCTGGTGCTGCCGGCTTCAGCAGGGTCAAAGTCACGGGGTAAGATTCCAAAGCGACTGTTGTAACGTTTCTCGACCAGATGTCCTAGAGACTTGTCGGTCATTGACCCGACCAATTGTGCAGAGCTGTCTCGAGATACCGCTTTATTGATATCGAATAAATCCGCTAAAGTGGTCACTACCACTTGGTCGCTGTCACCGTCGGCAACCACCTCCCCAATTCTGTATATCTTCTGACTGGAAACATCGCTAGCCACCTTGCAAATCTCTAGGCATTGCTTCGAAATATTGATGTCATCTTGCAATCGCGATCTTTCATTGTCGTCTCTAGGGTCTCTGTTCAGAACTAGGGACGCGAGGCGTTTCCGAAGGTGGCCGGTGATCTCTGCGAAGCTCTCTTGATTTTTAACCAGGGCTTGACGTGTAAGCAGCTGGGCTTCGAAGGATTTCTGAATAACGTCCTCAGTAGCGTTTTGCGGCGCCTCTTGTAGTAAAGACGCTTCTTGATGTGTCAAGGATTCGATGTAAGACCTCGCGTCTTCACAGATACGAAGGCATTGCTTGGTCACTTCTTTCTCGTCTCTTAAGTCGATGGTTATATCGGAGGTATTTGAGCTGTCGAGAGTAAATCGTGCCATCTTTTCATCAATTCGCTGTAAATGGACCTCAAGATCATACACCGTATCCTGGATCATCTCATTGTATTCTTGAAGAACTTGATAAGAGACTTTGGAGGTATGCCTTATAAAACATGTTAGCAAAGTCCGAAGTAGACAAAAGATTGCGACGAACATAGTGATAGTGCCTAGAGCGACTGAGATCGTTGACTTATACCCCGCGATAACTTCTATGAATTCATTGATATCGCCTCTCATAAACTCCATTTTTGTCCAATCTCGAAAGCCTGTCTTTGATTTTTTGTTGAAAACTTGCATCGATTGTTCGAACTCGCGGCATACTTGGCTGCATCGATCAATAGGACCTTTAAGTAGCGCCAATATAGACGCTTCCGCATTTATCACATGCATCAATGAGTCCAAAATCCTGGTGAGATCTTCAAGCTCATCTTGAAGCCTGCGTAGAGTTTTGTTGCGGTCTTTGAAACGTTTTACGGTTTCGCACAACGATTTTGTGGACTGAACGGCTGCTGTAATAACAGCCAGCACCGATGCTGTAATGCTCAAAGGGTCCGCCATTTTGGGTGTTTGCTGCGAGATCTGTACAATCTCCTTGGGACTTGTCGTCGGAGGTGAATACAAAGGCAAACGCTTCTGTCTAAAGCGGGCGTAACCACGAGTTCAAATATGGGCATCAATTTCGATGATACCCTGTTAGCCACATATGATTGGCCGAAGTTAGCGCTGTGGCTGTATCGTGTCTGGGAAACGACTCAGTAGCGCCCGCTATTTTGTAAGAATTCTCCTGTGAAATGACGTGCGGTGGTCATCTGCGACGCATTTCATACCCGTTTTCGTTCCAAGATAAAAGCAGATTATTTCGTAGTGCTGCACCTTGTGCTGGTGCTGTAATTTTTACCAGCTCAGTAGGTGGATAGGAGGATCGCGTTGGCGGGGAAAGGTGCTGAACTAAGTACATATACGAATTAATCTGAAAGAGGGGGAAACAATTGGCAAGTGGTGTGGCCGGGAGGCAACTGCGCCGCCTTTCTTGGCGATGAGTCATGCATAGCCAGAACACCAGGAAGACATCCCATTGGCAACATTCGTCCAATCCGACGACAAACAGATTGTCTAGACTTTATTTATAATAGCGAATGGAACATATGATGTTTGGGTAGTCTCCCCGTCCCGTCCCGAGTGCCAAGGAGGCTTCATAATTCTCCGTTACCTTCTCGCTAATCGAATAAAAATCAAGCGTATCGCCTGCCCTAAAACACGTAAACGCTTGCATCCGATTCCGCCATCCGTGATTGACGGATTGAGTGATTGATAAATTCGACTTGCCACCTTTAATAAGCACCACCCGTCTCCCACTTCCTAATCGATTTCCGGCGTCCCTCACCCTGTTAGCGCTATATGGGGGATCTTCATGGCACTGGTTTCCAACGAGAGCGATGGGAAGAAATATATTGCTTTGGATTACGCGAAACAATAGTTTACTTTATCAGACTAATCATATTTGAAAGTGAATACGCAAGTTTCCTGTTGATCAATACCAGAACCATAGGTATGATTACTATAGTGAATCGGCAGGAATCAATCCAGTCCCGCAAAAAGGTGAGATATAAATAAGTCATTTTCTGTCGGATGGGTCGGGACGGTTTTGATTGGTGTTTTAGCCGCTGAACCCACTGTGATGCACCTCCTAGCTGCACGACGGTCTCCTCCCATCACACAAGAGATGGGCGCTTATGATCTACGGTTGGATCAGCATCCCTCCATCTCGGATTGATAAATATAAATTGAAGGCTTAACCTCCGCAATATTCCATCTCGAATAATAAGCACCCAAAACTGTCTCGAATATGTGCACGGTTATCAAGCCACATTGATCGGATTCAATAATTACGAAAAGCTTATAATAGCTAGCTCCACCGAATCTGTCAGTTCGAGCAGTGTACCAGAAAGAGTCACTACCGAGCGATTGTAGGAATATAAAAATAGTCTTTTTAATACCGCTACTAAGCTAGAGAATCTAGAGCTAGTATTCGAAAATTATTCCGTTACCATCGTCGAAAGTTATTCGAGGCTCTGTAGATGCCAAGACGATGGATTTTAATATGGGGGCTTATGGCCTAATGATGTTCTACTCTAGCTTAGCTTGGAGGGCCAGTGATTGGGTTGAGCACGAAGATGTGAAATATGCGGTGGATGGACTTGACAAGATCTCCTCTCTTGTATTGCCTTTGGACTATTCCAGAGCGTAGTTCTAGCTAGGAACTACGGCACTGGTTAGGCTTTAATCCTGACAATTTCGAGCGTCCGTTCCTGTATGGCTCAGAAACTTTCCGTATGCTAAGTGTGATTCACGGTAGGGAGTTCAACAATTCAGTTGTATATTGTTGATGGAGTGATGCGACTCTATGTAACTTATTTTTTTGCGGGTGGTGAAGCTAGGCTAAACTCAAGAGGATGAGGTACAGGACAAAGGCTACTATGTGAGAAGCAGAAACGCGAGGATCATGCAGTTGTCAATAGACTTCTTACCAACCATACGATGATAGGATCATCTTCGGACTGGCTAGATCGAGGGTGAGGTGGCCCGCGAAGAGTGCTTAGTCTAGAGAGTTGGGTAGGAGGATCACAGAATGCCAACATAGCACTTTTGTGCCCACTATCCTTTTATAGCCTCGCTTCTATATTCCCTGGTCCCTTTTTCTTCACCAATTGTTCGCTTTCATAGAAACCCTTTCACTTGTCTTTCCCCCCTCAATGTGGTAGATACGAGCAATACTAGGTTTCGGTTGGAAGCCTTTTGGTCGTAGAAGATTCAGAGCAAGCAGGTATTATGATAGGCGATCGCAGGGTCGAACGCTTGAGGGTACTGATTAGCAGGATAAAAATCGAGCGTAAGACGATTATCGATAAGGTATTTTTATATCAGTTCCTATACAGAGTACTACATCTATATCACGTTTCTTCCCACCTTACTCCATGCTCCATACCTGTATACGAATTTGGACGTGCTTGACACATATCACATGCACCTGGCAGAAGATACTGTAAGACAAAAATAAAGAACAAGTAAACAGACCGAAAATCAAAGTTTCCAGCTCATTTACTATGAATAGAAAATGGAAGGCCAAGGCTGGAAGCCTAACATCAGTCACATTCAAGGTAAGGTACTGTTATGTCTTAGGTCTTTTTTATTTTTCTTTTCAAACAAATTCAACCTCTCAGCCCCACACATCTCCCCACAATCCAAAATGTCGACTACTTCCACTTCCTCGAGCGCAACCAGCACTGCTTGCGGCGGCAGCGTCTGGCAAATTCCCACAGCAGATGCAGCCTGTGCGGCAGTTGTCAGTGGGAATATGACCCACGTTATGGATGAGTGCTGCAATAACGCGAAGGTTTCTAAGTATGACAACGACTGTGGAATCTACTGTCTCGCCCAGGGCCAGGATATCAACAAGCTCCAGTCTTGTCTCACCAGCAAGAGTGGCAACTACCACGATGTCTTCTGCAACGCTGCTCTCAATGCGACCGCCACTGCCACTGCCACAGACTCCAAGTCTACCTCCTCAGGCACTAGCACGCACTCTGCTACCTCGACTTCCACAAACGCCGCTATTGCAAATCAGCCAGTCTCGAAGTTTGGTCTTGGACTGATTGGACTCCTTTTCGGCTCTGCTTTGATGACTGTTATTTCTTAAGGAAACACACGGATGGTTTAATGATTGGTTCGGGGGAAGACTCACGGCTGTTCTCATAATTTTTCTTCTTCATCGAGCGGATGAGTGATGTTTTCTTACCCCGCATACTCGGTGGTCTTCTCTTAAATTCGATATGCATAATGGACCCCTTTCAATAACACGTGACGTCATCTGGTAGCACTGCTTACATTCTGCCCCTCCATTGATTACATTGCTGCTAGACCATCGAATATCAAAGATTACATACAGCCGCGTCCGAAAATGTCTTCAATCGCAAAAACTGTCATCGCGACAGGCACCTCGTCGGGCTTGGTAAAACCGCGTTCCTTTGGAATATCCAACATCCAGCTGATATGATCCTATGTAGGGATTCGAAGCAATCAAGCAGTTACTCCAACAGGCCCAACCATACAGCTTCATTCTGGGCGTTCGTGACACAGAGAAAACTCGTGTCGCGTACGATGACCTAAAATTCGATACGTCAAAGCACAGTGTCTCAATCTTACCTCTAGATCTTTTGAATCTCAAGAGTGTGCAGTCCTTCGCCACGCAAGCACTCTCTGAATTGGGCCAAAGGCCATTGAACTATCTTTTCCTCAATGCGGGTCTCGCTATCGGTGCCGATGGACCAGGACCCCATGGCTCGAAATGGTGTGAATCGTACATGGTAAATCATCTTGGTATGTTCATGTTCGACCTATCAGCCACTTACGAAAAGAGTCTAGGAAGCCGGAGCTAATAATTCGTCACTTGAAATCCAGCCCAGCATTACCTGACCCACCAATTTGCCGACGTCCTGTCTGCCTCGCAATCACGAATCGTTGTTGTATCTACGGGTGCAATTCGTAATGTGAGAGGAGACGACCCAGGTAAGTTTGATTCCATCTTTCCAAAAGGGTTACCAAAAGCGAAGTTGTTGAAATACTGACTTCATATTAGGGACTCTTGATGTCGACCTGAAAGCAAACTCCGGCGCGAACGCAAAAGTAGTGTACAGTGCATCGAAATTCACCCAGCTTTTGGGGGCACACTACTGGCGTCGTAGCCTCCCAGATTGTAAAGTGGTGGCTGTGTCACCGGGTCTCGTCCCTAACACCAAGCTTTCCCAGCATTCGGGTTTGAAATTGACAATGGATATGCCCGATGCCAAGACTGTGCCAGAGGGTAAGGGTTTTTGGGTTTGAGTTTTTGTTTGAGAAATAGTATCTAACATTCAATAGGTGCCCATAGTATCCTTCGCGCGGTCACTGCCGAGGATCTTCCCGCTGATCCGGAACAGATTTTCTTGACTAGCTGGGGTGAGTGGTGGCCCAAGGATGTCTATGCTTTGAGTCTTGATACTGCGTTGCAAGACAAGTGGTGTTTGAGCAAGGAGGACATTGAGAAGTCCGAGCCAGTGTTCCAGGAATAAGGAGCACTGTATGAACATTCCACTCCAGCAGGTCAGCATATATGTATTTCATCAAGCCAGTGAAATATATAGACATGAATGAGCCGAATTTATCTTTGTGTGCAGCACCTCAAGCCTAGGCAAATACCAAACAACAGAAAGCCGCAATGTGAATTAGCCACAAGATTATTATATTTGCAAATATAGGAAACAATCTATGTGTATATAACTTGCACGCATGCATACCGGAAGTTTCCTACCGGTCGGAATCAGTCATAATCTAAAACCCAAGCAGTGCACAACATTATATGCAAGACTCATGATCTATTCAGCGTCTGCAAGCTTGAGCATCGCACCGAAATTGGGCGATCCAAGACCAGAAACTGGGTCCCAGCCCTCAGTAGCGTTCCAGCTGGCACCTGGAATCGACGGACCACCGTTGGCGGGGCCGCCGAAACGGCCGTGGCCATCGCAGCCCGTGCTGCCACCGTCAACAATGTCATTTAGGCCGTCACGGCCGGTAGAATAAAGCCAGGGGTTGAGGAAGCCCATTGGTGCTTTCTTGGCCTTGAAACGGGCGTCGTTGAGGAGGGCGATGACGCCGGCAAAGGCAGGTGCCGAGCAGGATGTGCCATCAACGCTAGTCAATGCGCCCCTATTGTAGATAGCGTAATTCTGGCCTTGGGCGGTGACGTCAGGGAAGGCTCGGCCGTTAGGGTTGAAGAGGCCGGACCAGCGGTCGCCCAGCTTATCGAGGTACTCAGTCACAGCGTCTTCTTGCCATTGCGGGCGTTCCCAGAGATCGGAGAAACCGCCGGACGAGAAGTATACGGCCTTCTCAGGCGCGGTGTGGGTTGTGGCACCCACTGATGTCACCCACGGGCAGGCGGCAGGGAACTGGGGTGGGAAGTGGGTTGCGTTCCGGCCGTCATTTGTCTGGCATGCGGCGCCAACACCGGAGTCGCCAGATGAGAAGATGACAGATACACCACGGCTGCCAAGTTGTGAGAACAGGTTACAAACGGTACGGGCGTACTTCTCAGGAACACTCTGGAGGTTGATATTAGAGCCTGACTAAATCACGAGCAAAGGGGTGATAGCATACCTGTTCATCCTCGCCGTAAGAGGTGGAAATCACTTGGGGAAGGTCCTTGCTATCCATCTTGAGCACATTCTGCAAGAATTCAAGGTACGGCTCGTTGTTGTTATTATTGGGATCAGGCTGGTCGAGATCGGGAACAAGTTCACCACGACCACCAACGCTAAACTCGGTAACAGGAACAGGTGAGCTGACCCCAACAATGTACTGCAAGTCGAGGTTCGCCTCGCTGCTCTCGGCGGGAGAGTGTTGATCATTACCGCCCCCATTATACTGGACGACGGTGAAGTTCTGTCCCTTGGCAAAGGGTGCAATGTTTTTCTCAAACAGCTCCAGATCAGCGTATCGTGCATACTCCTCCAGGTAGCTGGCAAATCCAACCTTGTTCCCATTGGAGTCGCTGGCCTTGTAGTCGCCAATGTTGTACATCTCCTTGAGGCACTGGGGAGTGATGACGCTATTGCAGTCCGGGGAAGCTGACATGGCGTTAGTGCGGAAAGCCGCGTCGGTTTCCTTGACCTGGGTGTGCAGGATGGCCCGGTTGGCGCGCAGCTGGCCGAAACGGGTGGTTGGCTGAATCATGTTGATGTGTGACTCCAACGCCTTCGGGACGGAGTACTTGAGTGTGCGAAGACGCTCAATGTGCTTAACACTGTTGGCGTAGAACTGGAAATCGGCTGCCAGCAACTTATTGGCCTTCTCCACAGTGGTGTAGAAGGTCAACCAGTCTGCATCCTGTTCGATCCTAGTAATACCTGCTCCCTCGAGCCACTCGCGGATTGAGCCTACGGACTCCGCGCTGGGCTGCAGCATCCGCTTCATTTCCTCGTGGGTGTTGAAGTGGTTCCCATAGCTAGGGTGATCAGGGGTTGACATGTCCATCACAGCCGCCTCAAATCCAGCAGTATCCCCCTGTGCCAGAGCAATCTGTAGCTTCATGGGCTGATCAGCACGCGGTGTGCGAGAATATCTCCATCCTATGGTGGGTCAGCGTATCGATTCCGTCGGTTTGGTTTAGAACGCAAGTTACTCACCCTGAGGAACAGCAGACAAACTCTCAAACACATTAGCTGCAGCAGAGGACGCGAGAAGCGACAAGACCGCGAGCGACAATGCTCTGCGGTTAAATAGAGACACAATCATAATAAGAATAAGTGATATAAGGACACCCTATTAAACACCGGTCGGGGCCTCCAACAGCAGATACAGGGAGTATAAATAGTGCGACAGGAGACTAGTAAACTCAAAGGAGGGGTAAAGGCCGTGAAGAGGTATTTATTATGGTTGCATTGGTGGGGAGAATGAATGGGGCGATAAAGAATGCTTAGCTGAAGAAGTCCAGGATAATACAAAGTTGGCAAGGACAGTGCTTGATTCGAAGTTTCACGTCATCCCCTTGGCATTGTGAGAGATTGCACTGTTCCAGTGGACCCTTGGTGGATTCCCGTTTGGTGAGACTGTTCTAAATCAGTCTCTGGCAGCAGCTGGCTACTCGCATCGTGACCAACGGCCTCCCGAACTCAAGGAACGGTGAATTGGTGATTTGATCGGTACTCGGTACTCAGTACACTCCGTATAGCTTAAGAGATAATTGCACTGTCTCATTGTGATGTTGAGTGCGTCCGTCGGGAGTCCGTTTATGATCGGCAGGGGTAGATCCACTCTGGAGGAAACAATGTGAGGGGCGGCATGGGGCTTTTTTGTATTGACGGGTGGCTGGGTGGCTGGACCTTAGAAATGAAATCAGCTCTGATTCTGAATTACAGCCCACAGTTCATCTGTTATCAAATCTGATCGATGGAAGCTGGAAGCTGTGTTCAATGATCAAAATCATTCTTCCCCTGCCAAGCCTCTTCGGGGGAAGGTTGGGATGGTGATCGTGCACTGCTACACCAGCTAGCAGGGAAGTTCGGGTGGGCATGCACTGTTGCAGCAGGCATCCAATTGGGTTATCTCATAAAAAATCAAGACAATCTTGGAATAGGTGCTAAGTTTCTGTGGCGCTGAAATGCGCTAAAGCACCCGAATATCGATTTTGCGCGCATTGTGTGCTGGAGGCTGGGGTCAATACTCCGTCCGGAGTACTCCGTATGCTTGCTTTTGTAAGATTCAGGGGTCGACATGCTATGTATTTCCCGTTGGTCCGAACTGTGCAGCAATTGCGTGCTGTCTAGGCGATATTAAAAGGATGACTTCCTTGGGGAGTTTTCGAAGTTTAAACGATCAGCGACGGTCCGGTATCGTACTTTCATCCCGTGACTCTCTGCGTGTCCATGCTCGACGCAATGTTATGAGATTTGTTAATGCTTTTTTTAAAAAAAAGTGTGACATCGGAATTGCTAACTATTATATTAGAACCCATGACTTCAATGGGCTGGAAGTTTCTGTCTATGCACGTCAAAACTGGTTCCAAACATACGAACTCCAACCGGGTGATGCATTGCATATATAGTCCATTCCGTCCTATGTACATATCTGTCATACAGTCCAAAAACAGGGATAGTTTCTATAAATAAAAGCCCATCATGTTTTCAAATCAACGATGACCGGAGCTTGAACGGCCGGAACAGGGTCTTCGACACCTAACTGATTCATTTCCAGATGATGGGCGTAGACCACTGAGGCGATGGCATCTTCAGTCTGGAGATATGTTCGGCTGCCTTTGATGAACCAGAATGCGACAGCGATGACCAACATAACACCAAAAACGGCAATGGCGAAGTTCATATCGCTGGGCGCCGGGTTGGGGCCGCCAGGGAACAGAAAGAAAATGGTAGTGATAATACAGTAGAAGATGCTGATCCAATTCAACCAAGGACCAATGCGACCGAGCTTGAATGGCCCTGGGGGTAATTTCTCACGGCCGGTGATGATCAAGGCAAGAATTGGCATGGCGTAGGAGACCGTCAGCGCGATGGTGCTGACGCTGAGAATCGCCTCAAGCACGGTGCTGGCGAATAGATATAGGATGCCGACGATGCCGATGACGATGCCTTGACCCCAGAGAGCACGGACAGGGACTTGCCACACAGGGTCGACGTGGCTGAAGTACTTGCTGAAAGGCACGCCGCCGTCGCGGGCAAAGCCCCAGGTCAAACGGGACGCAGTGGTGAGGATACTGATGCCCTGGCCCACACCGTTGAAAATAAACAGTGCAATCAGTACAGCGGCCCCTTTCAGGCCAACAGTCTCGATCATAAGCTCCATGAAGGGGAGGTTGGCGTTAACAACCCGGTCCACATTCTGGATGCAGAACAGACAGACCACCATGAAGATGAATCCAGTCACGGCACCGAACAAAACAGCCATCCAAATAACTCGAGGGGCATTCTTCCGTGGCGCAGGGATTTCCTCCACCATATGAATTACCGAATCGAACGCGGTCAACCCGTACGCTGCCTGTACCAACCCGGTGAACCAAACCACACCGTCGTCCCAGCCAGTCTCATTCTTCCAAACACCGAACGCGAATGACGCGGGCTGGAATGACAGTTCACTCTTAGTTCCGACGGAGATAAGTAGAACAAGAGATAGAACAATAAACAGGCCGAAGAACCACACTCCAACAAAATTGTTAATCCAGGGTAGGATCTTCTCCTTACGGCAGCTGACCATGTTGATTATGGTCAGGGCGCAGACTACCCCAATATATACAACAAAGTTGAGCCAACCCTTGTTGACCCCATCCCACTCAGGATCAAACATAGTCTTCATGCCTAGCAGGAATTCAGTCATGAAGGCAACTTGGGACGCGGTCAAGGTCCACCATCCAAATGTATTGATCCAAGCACACATATATGAAGAAAATCGACCCAGAGGTGTATCCCACAGTCGATATACCCAGTAGGCTTGGCCAAGAGCGGTAGGCATGCTGCTAGTCAACTCGCCCAGCGAGAGGGCAACACAAAGGTTGCATATTGTGACCAGCACTAAACCCCAGAGGATAGTGATAGCACCACCGTTGGTCAAACCACTGCTGAGATCCTGTGCGAATGTAGAGTAGGTACCTTGGACACGTCAGCACACTTTGGTGGTTCCATCGGGGTGGCAAAAAGCGCGAACATACCAAGTACACAAAAGGCGAGCGCCAGCATACTCCACATATCGAACTTCCGCGTCAGGGCCTGGGAATGACCCAAGGCAGCAAGATCCTGCGCATCTTGCACATTCTGATCCGTCAGTGGTGGCTTAAGGGGTAGCGAACTGGACTCCAAATCCATGCTGTGGTAATTCAGCCGGAGGCGTCGATCAACTCAAGTGTGCACGTAGGAGGGAAATGCGCCCATTTTCTGACTGAAAATCAACAAGAAACATGGATAGGGGGAGAAAGGATGATTATATACGATCTTAGATCTGGCGTCTAGCGCATTCGGTCGTGGATAAACCCCTCACGGATTATCCTGTTCAAGGAAGATGTGAGGGGTTAAGATAAAGCTAGAACCCAATCGCGAGTATCCAATGACGCGGCATACTACTGAGTTTGGATTGAATCAAGGCGATTGGTCATGGACTGGTGATATGTTGATAATAGAAACGATCTGCCCAGCAGAATTTCTTTTGATTTTGCGGGGGAATCGCCCTCGGGAGGACCTCCCTTCAGTGGGCCGCCTTAGCCTCATGCCTCCACACATACCTCTCCACTGATAAGAAATGGGGTGTAATTGGCATTGAATTTATATTTCATTGTATGGAGTATATCGTAAATATCTTGAATATGGTTCGCAGATAGCATAAATTGCATGTTTCATAGCTCCGAGGTCCAACCCGTAGACAGATTCTCTTCAAGGGCATCTCCCCAAAATACAACACGGTGACGATTTCAACAGAAATGAATAGCTCGGATTATCTTCCCGATATAAAAGTCAATAGCATATCAACAAAGTTCATCTGTGGCGATGGTTGACCCAAAGCGGCAAGTCCATGCGTGGCCGATAAGAATCAACAACTAGCGTTTAGCATGTGGCACGAGCACAACTTGGGAGTGTCAAGTTCAAGATTTGACATGCTTCGCGTAAACAGACATAATAGTAATGGTAGAGCTGCATATCTGCCTATCTGCCTATCTGCTGAGATATTAGATAGTATCTATGTGGAGTCAATTCCACATATGCGCGATAGCGACGGGTTATCCAGCGGAAGCCATTGTAATATCAGTGTGGATTCGAGACGGCTTGAAATATTTGGAGATGATCAGCAGCTGGAGTCAAGCGGGAGGACCAAGTATGATTCCTGACAGTAGTCCCATCGAAAGGGGAAACCCGACACGATGGATTCAGTATGCACTTGGACCACTGAAGCAGCAGCTTTGAGATTCGTTTGGGGAACGATCCCCCCAAGGTCCACTTCTCCAATTATTCCCTTATGATGTGAGCCAAGGGCCTTAAGCAAGGCTGGTGGGTCTCGTCAGTTGGGCATCACTGTAGGGTCCTCGCCATTGATCTGACTGCAAAGGTAAATCTCACCCAAATGAAACCCCACAAAAGGAAGGAGAAGGAGATGCAGGCACCGAGACACGGCGATATGGGCCAATAACTGACAGTCCGTAGCACGCACGGTTGAGAAATAGCCCCTTGAAGCCCAGAATGGGTCAACGCATATGATCATCGCCATGGTGCACCCGTGATAAACCAACAGGCTCGCTATCTATTGCGAATTCTCAAAATCAGTCCACGAAAGTATATAGTCTTCTGCTACCAGCCGTGCGGCCGAGGAATTGCAGCAATATTCAGGCACGGCGCAGCAGCCCAGTCCTAACAGGGAGTGTAGGACCAGGACACCGCTGATAGGTCGAATGAGTGGCTTCTGGAATCATTCTGGTTTCTGCTTACCTGCTGTGTTTCGCGCAGCTAATCTTTTTGACCAAATAAAGAAACATATCCCTCTGTCTCCTTCCGTAGTCCCTGCCGGCATTATCGGCAATCTCCGATGCTAAATTTCGCTCATCCTATCCGCTCCCCCCAGTGAAAGGCTGGGGGCTGAATGCGTCTCTCGAAACGATACTGGCTCTGCTCGGCTTGCTTTTTAGACTGATGATTTTCGTTGACTATTATTCAGCGCAGCCTTCGCGTCGAGGCCAAGTCGGAATCGATATGAGAGCCGACCACAGTCACGGTGCAAAGGGCATTCAACATTGAGTTTGAGAAGCTTCACCTGCTAGCCAAGAGTGGCCAGTCAGTCCAGCACAGACATTACAGACGAAAGAACCTCACTTACATTGCACGTATTCATACCTGGATGGGACCACAAAGCACGACTATTTCCACATTGAGAAGCATCAGGCGGTACGAACACAACGAAGAAAGGAGAAAGTTTGAGCAAGAGGAATCATTCGAGTCTTGGCAATTATATTAATGCTTTAGGATACTATCCATGAGGTATTCCCATTCATGTAGGGGAATTACAAGTCACAAAACACTTTTGTGGTCGCCGCGACCCGAAAATCAAATCATGTCTTGAGAGATGAGAGAGGGCAATATTCAAGCCCAAATAACACCTGGTCCGAGCGCCTCCGCCAGTCCACTGAAAAAAGAAATGAAAAACAAGGGTAAAAAATGAACGCCGACCGGGACCGCGTTGTCCGGCTACTCTAAGAATGCAACGCTAGTCGCGGTCATGAGAATAAGAAAGATATTTGATGGGCAGCATCACTGTGGCATGATCGGTATATACCTGATCATAGTCGAGGGTTTTTGGAATGGCGCCAGATTCCGCCCGGAAGCAAGTTCTGCTTGAGCAGTGCGAGCTCCTTATGAAGGGCCTGGTTTTCCTGTTGAATGCCATCGATGTAGGTAAGGGCATTGGTGAGAATCTCGGACTTTTTGAGAGACCCGGCGCCAACCTTGGTATGTTTTTGAACACCAGAGGGAGAAATGGCCTGCTCGAGGGAAACAAATTTGGCGTTCATGTTGGTGCGGTAGCGCTTCTCGATGATGTTATGAGCAGCGCGCTTGGCAGCATTCCGCATCTGAGGGTCTTGACCGCCCGTTGAGGAGTGGTTTGAGTCCCGGGAAAAACTGCGGGTCTTGCGGGATGTGGAGAGGGTGGGTTTGGAGGGTTGAGGGGTAGCGATCTCTTCCTCCTTCATCTCTGGACTAGATGACCATCTTGTTGAAGATGGGCGGGTCTTGCTCTGTGCTTCGGGTTGAGAAGAGGTGTAGGTTGAAGGTTGGATCGACGACTGGGTCTCGAACGTGTTCGAGTCGATGGATTGCCGTGCAGCAGCAGATGGCCATGTTTGATCGTCACTTTCGAACTCCTTCAAGGAAATTAGCCTTCCTGTCGAGATATAGGAGGTGGGGAGACATACCGATGATAGCGAAGCTACGTCCTCGGACATGGGCATGGTGAACCCACTGATGCCAGAGCTAGCAAATGGGTCATTGAAGATATCCTTGGACTCAAGGTTGGTGAGACTGTCGGCGAAGTCGAATGACACGGGCTCCATATCGGTAGGGTTGATGGAGAACAGATCGATGGCGTTGTCATAGCTCCAGTTGGCAGCGAGAGGGTCTGGCCTGTCGAAATAGTCGGCGGGTCGAGACTGGGGGCTCAGGTGTTGGCTGAGGTAGGTCCCCTGGTCAATGGAGAGATTGGGGATCTCATTGGATCGGTTGCAAGCCATGATACACATCTTGGATCATACGTTGGCCTCAAAAGGCAGTGGCAGGTTTGGGATATATAGTAAGTTGAGAAAGTATAGTAAAGGGTGGCGAGGGATCGAAGATTTATAAATAAACTGATATCAAAACAGCAGAGGGGTTTCCATCGTAGGGGATTTATATAAACCCAGGTGTGCCCGAAAAAAAACAGGGGTACGAAGGTGATCCGGAACAGACGATTACAGGTGTGTACGAAGCCGAGATTGACCTGTGATGTAGACCCTGCGTATCCAAAATGGTCTAGCCTCTCTGACTAGCCAGTCGCTTTCACTGTTGTTCGGTGAAATAAAGCCGAGACCCTCCCCCGATCTCTAACGGCCGGCTCCGACGAGTGCATTTTCCGATATTCCCCTTGTAACGTGTGAAACCGTTGAAGTGACTGAGTCGTAGGAGTGGATGTCACGGGAATCGATGGATGGGGCTTTTATCCAATAATAACTCACCGGTCAACTCTCGGAGCCGACACATTATGTAATTTATGTTCGATTTATACCATTTTCCTGTTTTAATACGGTTTATACCTTTCAATGTATTTTATCTTTTCCCTCATTCTTGGTAGAAGTGACCCGTGGAACTGATCTTGAATCTCACGTACTCTATGTCAATTATCTATATAGTCTAGCATGCTCAACGTCGTAAGATTTCTTTTCAAGAAGCTTCTGATTACATAGGTAGCATGAAGAGATCCTGCAAACGATCTAGAACTAAGAGCCACGTATCATTTACGGAGTAAAGATCTCTCGTCTTAGCGCGGTGGCTGTAACTAGCGGCGACAGGTATTTTCATGTCAATTGGTTATAGTCAATCCTTGCCATTTTGATTATGCTTTCGGTCTTGCGATCCATCCATATCATCAAGACTAAGCGAGGTTCAAGGCTAGATCTAGATCATAAAGGGATGGCACAAATGTAGCTTCTCTGGATACGTATCTCTAAAGTGATCCAAAACTGCCTCGTCAAAGCGGCAACATCTATAATATCAATATAGAAAGGCCCCCAACTTGTTATAAAAACATACGGTATGTTGTACACGTTAATTGTACATGTACGGGTTCGCATCTTTACATTCTTTACCCCCGGCAAAAGTCATATCCTTTTTCTTCAGATTGCTTGCCAAATATACTTTAGCAAATATACTTTAGCAAATACCTGTCGCCAACCATGTCAGGCAATCGATTATTTCAACATCTTTTTACATATGCGACTTAATTATCCGTCATTGGCTGCATTTCAGATGTCATATCCTATTCTTCCGAAATACACTGATATAATGATAATGATGACCATTAACAAGTCAAACCAGGTTAAAATCACCCAATTGAACACGCCACTATATCTCAAAAAGAGGGCAAATCGGCTGTAATATTGCCCCTTAGGCTCCTTAGAAAGGTCACGTATACATGGCCAATGCTGTTTCTGCCCTGTCGCTTGTGGCAAAATTCCCGAGTATCAGTCTCGTACTTTTGTCAGTCAAAAATCTGCGCCACTTTTTTTTGTGGACGATTTATCGAAATCACATCTAAAACAAACATGTCAGATCCAGATATGTATTAGTCCTTAGATACAATAAAGAAAGTGTACGAATTAGATATGGGTTAGTTGTTGATGCGCCTCCGTCCAGTAGTGAAGCAGGTAAATCCCGCTTATCCAATTTTCTTCATAAAATGGCGCCATGCACTTTGGACTTTGGAGTGGGGTGACTCGGATGCTCTGCTCTCCTTTCCCTTCGCCCTACCCTCGAACCCGATATCCACCGAGGCTCCTTCTAATGACCGAGATTTTATACGAATTGCAGACGGAAGCCGTTTCTCCAGTTTAGTCTCCGGTCAACAGTTCCGCATTTATGGCATGAGCGTTCGTCTTCTGATCCTTCCCGATGCTGAGGGCGATCCGATTGTACTTTTTCATTCAAGATTCGAGAAACCCTTGTCGATACATCCGTTGAAGATTGCAAAAAAAAATGATTATATATATTGTTAGACTTTTGTGGCCAATGACCAGCATCCCAAATCCCTTGACATCGCAGATCTATCACAGCCTTAAAAACTTTGCACTATTCTAGGTCTGTAGTCATCTAGACCGAGAATAACTACTTTGTACGGGTTCCCTGCTGGTGATTCCCATTACTCTGTACTCTGTGTCACTTTCACGATGAGGTCAGTCCACTCGGCCGCGCCTTGACTAAGTGGAGAAACTACGGGCGCTAGACTTGGTATCTGCACAAAATACACGGATCTTGAATCGATTCCGGCCCCGACTATCGTCCTTGGATCTTGGTTTCCGGTGGCTGGACCATATTTAGTACCCAGCATGGCTCTTGACCAAAATGGCCCTGTCCGAATCCAAAGAATACATACAAAGAGGATAAACTGTGTCGTTGTATCAGGGATGATTCGTACTCTAGATAACTGCAGGTAACCTTTGTGCGCTTGGAACTCTATGTCAATTTTCTCTTCATGTCTAAACTAGCTTTATTCTATAAATTGTAGGGCCAGATCTTAGGATAAATATAGCACCAGATCTAGAACTATGACATCGAGAGTGTGAAAATGGGCAATGGTAATAGTGTTTGATTCGTGGCTTGTTTCTCGACTACCGAAGTACACCAAGTTAGGTTCATGAGATTCTAATGAACTTTATACCTAGCCCTATGCCACACAATGGCTCTATCAGGCCCATGTTGCTTCGACATTTCTTTCGATAACTATAAAATTCTATGGTGTTCAACTATCGCTACGGTTTCCTTTACTTGCAAGAAAGACTAACCCTTGCTCTCTATGCACAAAGCAAGTTAAATTGTGTCCGACTAATGACAGTTGCTTTTGAACAATGCGCAGCTCGGATTAGCTTTCAAATGAGATATATACATCATACGGTTGAGCACATGCAAGTCCTCTATTTGCGGGTACCCATCTAAATAACTAACTAGTTCTGTGATCCACATTTTACATAATTTGTTCACAATATCTTCACGTCTCCACTCTATCTTCTGCAAATTAGGATTAGAACTAAGCGACGTACAACTAGACCGAGGTATCAATATGAGTGACTGGTTGTCTGAAAAACCTCGCCGTTGTTGAAATCTAGGACGCCGCCTTCGAAAAGCCCCAAACCATCAAGCTCAAACACTTTATCAGTCTTTGGAAACAATCGAAGGGGAGCATTGGTTAACCGATCGAGACAAAGCCTATTAGGCGTCAAGTAAGTAGGCAAGTCATTGAGATCGACCAACCAAGGACATTCATCCTATTATGGCGTGCATATAGCAATGATCAGGAGCATTTGTCGAATTCAGACTTGGGATCTCCCTCGGGTAGATCTGTATTATGCAGACGTTACTTTTATAGCTGTCTATTTGTACAACATACAAAAGTTCGGATATAAAAGTGAAGATAAAGGCTTCATTTTTATGTTTCGCGGGTTATATTGATTGTGATAATTTCTGCTGTTTCAAACCGCGACGCATATTTCTCGAGCGTGGCTCGTGAAATATGTATCAGGCCTCGGGGTAACTATTGAATCAAAGGTTATAATTATAAATGTCGTTTGCACAAATCACGCCTTTTTCCGCCTTTTTTTTTGCCGTCGACCTATCTAAATAGAATGATACCTGAGAAGCCTACTAAAGATTTCACTGAAAGACTACTGAAAAGACATCAGAAGGCCGCTTATGCGGCCGACTATTCTTGTAGAGCTTGAATTAAGAAAGGGCCTGTGGGGTCCGACCCGACATGGGTATCAGCGATTTCCAATAAGAATTTGAAGAAAGGGAAATTATATATACCGAGGATAGTAGTGGCTATGCAATGGTACTTTTGTCGACCTATTTCTAAATCAGCCATAACTTTGATCCACAAGTTTCCCCAAGCAGCCAGCGTCGGGCTGATATTTTATAACTTGGGCTCTGGATCTGAGTGACCATCAACAAATAACAGAAGTGAAACATAAAGGCGGTCTGATGTCCATGGGATGGGAATATATTGAAAAAGGGAAAGTCCCGAGGTGTCTCTACCCAAATCTGAAATGATCGACATGAGCTTGATGGATTCAGTTCCACCTTTCGGGAAGAGACTGCTCGCATTTTAGCCGGAGATGTACGGTACGGCCTGTTGGAACTTTGAGTGACATTTAAGGTCTCAGGATTAGCTGGATAGGCACAGTTGATGTTATGGTATGTAGGATCCCGTTGAATATGGGCCAAGCTGCTACTTTGGCGACATGTGTCAAGTAAAGCATGAATTTTGCTCTAAGGGGTTGCAAGACATGTTTCAATCTCGCGACATGTTCGTCCAATAAAATTTACGAGAGTAATTTATATTTACGAGAGTATTTTATAGTAGCCACTCTATTTAAATCATGCCTAATTTAATGACCTCACTAGCCGCCCAGATCTTAGTTCAAAACAGCATGAACCTGGTTCTTAGATATAGGAGTCCCCAGTCGTTCTCATCCAGTCTATCAAATCTACCCTATAAATTATTTCGCACTCGAAATGAAGTTCTCCCTTGCTGCCATCGCTGCCTTCGTCGGTGCCATTAGCGCCGCGAACCTTCCAAACGCCTTCACTCTTGTTGCTGAGGGTGGTAATACCCTCCTAACAGACGGCCAGAATGCCTACATTGGTGCTAACACCACTGACCACGAAATCCTGATCCGTAAGCATCCAAACTCTCGTGATTTTGATATAATCCCCTAATATACATGGTTTTTCTAGTCCGTGGCGGCAGCCCCAACGGCCTTGTCTCATACACTTCCAAGAACAGCATTCCTACTGGTTTCCAGAACCTATACATCGTTGAGAACTCTGTCTCGCCTGTCGGTTTGACCCGACCTCACTCTGGCGCTGTCCCCGAGGGCGGAAATATCACCGGCTTTGGTGTCAACGACCAGGGTCTGTTCACTCATGGTGGCAAGGATTGGTTCGCCATTGACGGCTACAGTGATAGTAAGGTCAAGGAGATCTACTGGTACGGTGCTCATAGCGCTGTATACCGTGGCGTGAAGCTCTATATTAAGGAGCTCAAGAATTACTCCGCCTAAATATTTACTCGGTTTTCACGCTGGTTCGATATGATAGAATTTCTTGGTGAGAGTTGCTTGTACCTTTGGCGAGACTTTCATATCTGTAATCCCTTTCTACTGGGTTGCTTTATTCAACAATACATATTAAAGCAGCTGAACTTTCTCAAATTTGGTTCTATCTCTCAGGAAAACAATCTATTTAGTTCCATATTAGTACACACGGTTAAATTAGAGCAGTCTCTACCAGTTCATCCAACCATCGCCTTGATAGTAGTTTCAAAGCTCTCAGGCTCACGCCCCAAAATCTCACGTAGAACCGGAGACACGACTGCAGCCTCGCCCCGTCTAATGGCTTCCCAAGCTGTAGCCCACTCCCTCGACAGATTAACCCCATGGTATGTCTGCTTATCACCAATCCCAGGAAGCTTCACATACTCATCGACAGAGATCTCCCGGATCTTCAGCGCTTTCCCCACCGCCTGACCGATAATCTCAACCGTCTCGGCAAGAGAGATTTCCCGAGGCCCGGAGAACAGAACAGCCTTGTTCAAATACTCGAAGCTGGCCGGGTCATTGAGATACGAGACAATTAACTTAGCGGTTGCCTCGCCCAGCTCATCGCGCTTGACCCAGGCCACGCCTGGGCCTGTACCTGAATGAGGGATCGTAACCTCGTCCGCTGGATTGTGAAGATCGTAGAATGCGGTGTAGATGGGGAAGGACTCAGTGTACAAGCCCTCACGAACTGAGGTGTACGACATCGTGTCTTTCAGAGAAGAGAAGTATTTCTCTGTTTCGATGTGGGCGCCCATCACATGAGCGATGCTCCGGTCAGTTAGATCGCCCCCGAATCCAAGAGATGAGTAGAAGATGTGCTTAACGCCACTTTTGATGGCCGCGTTTATAGCATAGCGGTGTGCCTGGTAATTATTGTTAGACCAACTAATTAGGCGTGTAATATCACTTGAATTCCCTTACCTTGATCCTGTGATCTATTTCGAATGATGCATATGAAACCAACATCAAGACATCCACACCGTTGAAGGCTGTGTCTAACGTCGATGGCTTATCATAGTCGGCCCTGCGTATCGTAGCGCCAGCTTGCTTGATGTCGTGCAGTTGCTCGGGGTGACGAGCAATCAGAACCAGATCAGGTTCTGGGACTAGCTTCGCCAGGTGGTTCACGATGCTAGATCCAAGGGCACCAGAGGCTGGGAAGACGCCGACCTTAGCACCCATGTTGATGTAGTGTGGAGATGATAGCAGTGATTCGCTTGGTAAGCTGTTGTTGGGAAGCTGTT
Source organism: Penicillium cf. griseofulvum (assembly GCA_028974015.1). NCBI lineage: Eukaryota > Fungi > Ascomycota > Eurotiomycetes > Eurotiales > Aspergillaceae > Penicillium > Penicillium cf. griseofulvum. The sequence continues at coordinate 2,501,846 of JAPQKP010000005.1, forward strand.
TGATGATACTGGGATATTTTTCTAGCCTTTATATCCTACATACTCTGTAAATCTCATAGTCCGTTGCTTATAAATGGAGTATTTGGTCAGAATGACCGAATGCAGTAACCCTGCTGGTTGCTCTATAAGTTCATGGATGTCGATCTGTTTCCATTTCAACAAAGAACTTACATCACCCCCTTGCGCCAAGATTCCACCCCTGCTGGGAGGATCCTAGTAAAAACTACCGAAGTGGGTGTAGTTCTCCCCTTCAAAATTATTGCTTGCTCAGCAAGATGGGTACAGGGATGTTGTGACGCCTTTCATTGGTCAACCGTAATTTGAAATATTAAGAGATGAGATATGTGCTTCTGAACGCCAACCTGATTATTGACAAATGAACAAAGAAACAACATTGGTAATCATACTCCGAACTCAATGAGGAACACCTCCGGTTCCAAACAATTCCATCTTGATGCGATCGGTACCCACACCCTTGGCCTTGAGACCCGACTCTATGTCTGTCATGAACTTTCCAGGTCCACAAATATAATAATCCGTCTTGGCATCATCAAGGAACAAGTCCTCGTCCTTCAACTTAGCCAAGTCAACACGCCCAGCATGGTCGAAGTCCTCGCCTTCCTTCTCTCCCTCTGAGGGGTGACTAGTGAAGAATGTTGTACGTATTGAGGGGAATTGCTTTGGAAGCTCGGAGATGTGCTCTTTGAAAGCACGCGCGCCCGATGAACGTGCGCCATGAATGAAATGCAGCTTGCGCGTTGCGGACGATTTCGAAATCAGTGTGTTCAGCATCGACGTCAGTGGCGTCAAGCCCACACCAGCAGAGATCAACACGATCGGGTTCCCGGATTCTGAGTCGGTAGAGGAAAGGAAAAAGTCACCGTAGGGGTGAGAGACTTTCAGTGTGTCGCCAATGTTGCATGTATCGTGGAGCACGTTCGAGATGCAACCTGGATAGGTGGCAGCATCTGGAGTGGCTGGGTTAAGGCCTAGTTCTCTCTTCACACTGATTCGATAGTAGTCCGGCTTCGGCTGGTCGCTGAGAGAGTACTGTCTGGCCTGTGGGTACTTCAGAGCTGGTACCTGGGTCTGAATGGAAATGTACTGGCCGGGCTGGAAGGCGGGCAGGGGCTTTTCATCCACGGGGGCGAGATAGAAGGATGTGATTTCCTCGGATTCCTTGACTTTGTTCACGATTTTGAAATCTCTCCAGTCAGTCCAACTCTCAGCCTGTTCATAAAGCTGCTTTTCACGACCGATCATGATATCTGCGAGCTGCCAGTAGGCTGCGCCCCATGCGTCGTGGATTTCTGGGGTCAATGCCGCGCCGAGCACTTCGCCCATGGCTTCGAGGAGGTACTTGCCAACGATCTTGTAATCGTCGGGCTTGATATACAAAGAGGCATGCTTGTTGCAGATCAACTCAACCGCTGAGCTCAGTGCGCCAAGGTCATCGATATGGGAGGCATATGCGTAGAGTGCACCCGCCAAGGCACGAGGTTGGTGGCCACTGACCTGGTTGGAAGTGTTGAACACGGTGTTCAGCTCTGGGTGGGCTACAAGCATGTTGTGATAGAAGAGACTCGTGATGGTGCTGCCATGTTCCACGAGGACAGGCACAGTCGCCTTGATGAGGGCGATTTGGTCCGGAGTCATTCCTGGGTTAGAAGCCATGATTTGTGATTTATTCAGAAAACCGATCAACCTCTTCAATACTGGAGAGCCTTAAATATATAACCCCTGAGAGGTGGGTGAGTAATAGAGCCGTTCCAAGGTTCCCCACCGGGATTTGGAAAACTCGAGAAGGTGCCTGGCATGATTTGGATGCCGAAACGAAGAACATCTCCGCGGAGAGTGATATAATACAAAGGGATTAACTCGGAATTTTCAGCAGCCGAAATTTTCGCGTCACAACATGCAACATACAACATGCGATGTCATAAAATTGAACTTACTTTATGTTCCTAATCTACAACCAAAAGAACCATTCGAACAAGATATGTACCAATGCCGACCGTGCAGGATTGTCTGCACGGATCGCCCCGCCACAGTACATGTATATACTCCGTGGTTCGTCCAGCATATGGCCAAATGCCCAAAATCGAGATGTCTATGTTCTTTTTTTATACGCACGTGGTGCCATGCGAGAATGTAAACGAAACCTAAGGTTCCGGGTAAACCCGATTTTGGTGACTCAGCATGAACTCAGCATGAGCTTGGCAATATTTGGGAGGCAATTCATTTTGAACCGTTCTGGCATTTCACCGTATATTTTATGGGGAAAGATACTTACTTACCATTGGACAATCTATTGAGAATGACGTGTGGGGAGGTCACGACAATCCTAGCAACCGTTTGCGGTAGTCCGGATGCCCCCGCTCAACGGTTTAACTCTATACGGGGAAATAAATGTATGAGCCTATCCAATCGCACCTGGTAAAAGGGCCTCCATAACATAAACCTCAATCGCGGAGTCAAACGCTAATCGATGATACAAAAACTAGGTGCCCGACGCTTCCGTACTGAGTAGTGACGTCTGCGATATGGCAATGGTTGTGAGGGTGCAAAGCTCGAGGATAGTAGAAGAGGCTGAGATGCTCTCGCCTGGGCATTCGAGACATTAGTCAAACTTCAACTTCAGTTAGTGTCTCAACTCTAGCTCCATTACCTTCGCGATGCAGTTCAAGAAACGCCACTCGTCTGATAACTCGATACTCGGGCGGGTCGAGACTGCCAATGGCTACCAGCTGCCCATGCTGCTGCTCCCACCCAAGCTGCGGTACAATTTGCTCTGCCTGTTGGGAGAGTTTGTAGGGACTTTTATGTTTCTCCTCTTTTCGTTTGCGGGTGCACAGGTGTCCAATAGCACCAAGGAACCCGATGGCTCCCCACCGAATACTTCTAATTTATTGTATTCGGCGCTTTCTTTTGGGTTCTCTTTAACAGTCAATGTTTGGGCATTTTATCGAGTCACGGGTGGTCTCTTCAATCCAGCGGTATGGAGACACCACGGATGAATGGGAATTTTGTAGTTGACATTTACTAGGTTACCCTTGCTCTCTGCCTGACTGGTGGCATGCCCCCTTCCCGAGGGTTGTGTGTATTCCCTGCACAACTTGTCGCCGGAATTGCTGCAGCGGGCGTGACAAGTGCCCTGTTCCCGGGCCCGCTAAACTGTGAGACCCGACTCGGCGGTGGCACATCAATTTCACAAGGACTTTTCATTGAGATGTTCTTGACGGCCCAGCTGGTATTTGTCATTATCATGTTGGCGGTGGTGAAGCACAAGTCCACCTATTTAGCTCCAGTGGGAATTGGTCTGGCTTTCTTTGTTGCAGAACTGATTGGTAAGTAACCTTAGAGCAACCAGTCACTTCACAATGTACTGCGCTGACCCTTCCTATCAGGTACTTACTATACTGGAGGATCTGTCAACCCTGCTCGCTCTCTCGGACCGGATGTGATCAACCGCTCATTTCCAGGATACCACTGGATCTATTGGATCGGTCCTCTGCTCGGGTCCCTTCTTGCCTCTGCATTCTATCGACTCCTTTGTTTCGTGCGCTGGGAGAGGATCAACCCTGGTCAGGATTATAACGAGGAAGAGGTGGCCAGAAAGGAGTCATTGGCTGGTTCAGATCATACCATCACCGCCAATGTCCCTCCATCCCAGTTCTCCAGAAGAGAGATTCCGTTCGATGAGCATGTTTAACTTTCCATTGTTTGAAAGGCTGTTCTGTGGAAGCTCGGTGATTGATTTCGCCTAAGCGAACATACTCAAAGTAAGCTAATGTGCGTTGAACAAATTTCCCTCCTTTATATATGGAGAGACTATGAAATGTGGTGGTCAAGGAAGCCGAGAATAGTTCATCTATCAATAAGTGAGGTTGAATTAAAAGCATATTAAGCAGTGATTGTTTCCGAAGTGCTGATTAGCTTCATAGCACCAACGTGAGTAAAGTCGTGAGTTGTGAAGTGGGCAAATACCTCACATTAGCACTGGAATCCAAATGCAAGGGTAAATCACACTGCATGTCCTGTTTCCTGCAGGAAACCGCCATTATTGGACTCCCCACCAATGGTTGCTAAGTGTTAGCTATTAGGAGTCTCAAGGTCCACATCCCTTGGCTGGACGCAAAGTTGATTTGACATTTAAATCATCCATTTCCGCCATGCCCGTCCCACTAGCTACAGCTTGAGTCGAGGTGTTCGTGATGGACTTGCAACCTGTCGACCCCGAGGTAGTCGCACCGGTCGCGATCGACGCGAGGGGAGATGTCCGGGACGTACAGCTGCTGGGTATGATAGTGTGCTTCCTTTTGGGAGAGATACTCGGCGCTAATGGCTTGTCTAGCACGGATGGGCTACAAGCAGGAACTTCGTCGGCAGTATTCCACCTTGCAGGTTTTCGCAATCGCTTTCAGCATCATGGGCCTGGTGCCTTCAATCGCGTCGACCCTCTCATTCTCTCTCCCCACGGGCCCGGTCGGCATGGTCTGGGTAGGGGTTGAATCCCCGTGAATCTGTTTGTGCGGTTGATTGACTGGGGTTATGGAACAGGCATGGTTCACAGCGAGCATATTCATCTTCCTGGTTGGATTGGCAATGGTAGGAATCTTTATTGGGCTATCTGTGGAAATATCGCACTAATGTTACCTAGGCTGATCTCGCATCTGCCATGCCGACAGCTGGAGGACTATATTGGTGGACACATTATTTCGCCGGACCGAAGTGGAAGAGCCCATTGAGTTTCTTGATCGGATATAGCAACACACTGGGTTTGATCGGTGGGATGTGTTCAGTGGACTGTGAGGATGACCCATGCCCATTGCCAGCAATCACATCACTTACTCCTCTTGTGTAGACACCCTCGCACTCATGATTCTCTCCTGTGTCTCGATGTCACGGGGTGATGGATGGTCTGCCTCGCGCGGAGTTATCTATGGTGTTTACGTCGGCCTAATTCTCTTCCACGGGCTATGCGGCTCCTTAGGTGGATGGCTAATGCCGAAAATTCAGACAATTTGCATCTATATCAACATTGCCCTGGTTGTTGCGACGGTAATCGCTTTACCAGTCGGGAAAGTGACGCGCGGTGGAACCCTCAACGCTGGCCATTATGTCTATGGGCATATCGACAATCAGACTACTTGGCCAACGGGATGGGCATTTATGATGGCATGGCTCGCTCCGATCTGGTCAATTGGCTCCTTCGACTCTTGCGTTCACATGAGCGAAGAAGCTATGCATGCATCCAAGGCTGTACCTCTTGGAATCATCTGGTCGGCGGGCTCTGCATTTGTGCTTGGATTCTTGGTGCTGTCTGTCATTGCTGCTACTATGGACCCGGATGTGAGCGCGACAATCAACACCAAATTCGGTCAGCCAATGGCTCAGATCTATTACGACGCATTAGGCAGAGACGGTGCTCTAGTGTTTATGGCTGCACTCTGCATTGTTCAGTTTCTCATTGGTCTCAGCTTGATTGTCGCTGCTTCTCGCCAGGCCTGGGCATTTTCTCGTGATGGTGCATTGCCATTTTCTAGGTTCTTCCGCCACGTCAGTAAGCGCCTTCCGTACCAACCGGTGCGCATGATCTGTGGATTGGTATTTATCTCTATTCTACTGGGCCTGTTGTGCCTGATCAACTCAGCAGCCGCCAATGCCCTGTTCTCACTATTTGTGGCAAGCAATTATCTTTCATGGGGCACCCCAATCCTCTGCCGCTTGGTCTGGGGCGAGGCCCGGTTTACTCCGGGTGAGTTCCATACCGGCCGCTTCAGCAGGCTCATTGCCTGGGTGGCCGTTGTTTATCTTCTTTTTGGTGTTATCCTCTCTATGTTCCCAACTGAGGGTCCCAGCCCAACTTGTACGTATTTGAAGACTGGCAGGTCGCTCGATTGGATGGCTAACAATCTACTTACCTGTAGCGTCGAATATGAACTACACTATCGTAATAAATGGCTTTGTTTGGTTCGGCTGTATGGCGTATTATTTTCTTTTTGCACGGCGATGGTACACCGGACCTCAGATGACTGTTGATGGGAGTAATTCTACTGCCTCAGGTAATGTCATTGTCGCCGCAATTCCCTATGCGGCCCCAACCGGCGAACCCGGTTCTTTCGATCATAAGAAAGAATGACGCTTGTTCTTTCGATCTCTGCCTTTGTTACATAATGTCTCCCGTGAGATATCCCTCCCACTTTGTCTTTTCCCTTCACACATTATGGCAATAGGGGTTTCAAGGGACACGAATGTATTCGGTGCTTCATAGATACGTCTGCCTATCTCTCATATTGTGCTCATGTATATATAGTCACCTGATTTCACGCAGCTGATTAGTTTAAAGTACGAAGATTAAGTTTAGTTATTGAATGATGTCTTCCGAGGTCGTTCTTCAGATAAAGGAGGTGTATTTTCTACGTCATATTCAAATGCATTATATTCAGATTCGGTTGCAATTGTCCATTATCGTTTCCACTGTCTCCATCTATTCTGAGGGAATACCGCTCGCGGCCAAGTCAAGCGGTGGCAGACGTCGCGATCAAAAATGGACGCCGAGGTGACTATCGAAGGTGTCTTTGACCTTCAAAGGTATTCTCTGTGTCTTCTATCGATGCCGATCTCTTTGTGTGATGGCTTTGAGCACCCAGCCTACAGATTCATAAGTTATGCGGAGTCTCACAACCAACTGGCATCTGATCCCCTAGCGTTGACAGCCTCTTCGTAGCCACGCTACCAGAAAGACCAAAAGATCCAGCGTATGTTGACTATGTCATGCTCTCTAACACGAAGCAATGATCTGGGGACAATGCCAGCGTTTGAGGACCTCACTGCGGAGGGGATCGCATGCCGTGATGCAGGAACAGACTTTTCTTCCTTTTAACTGTCTTCATTATGTTAAGTCTCTGTTTACTTCCTATACCCGAGATATGTTGCTAGCTTGGGATATCCAACAAAGAAATTGTGTTTAATTGGTTATAAAAGTTCGATAGAATGGGGCTATTGGTGGCCATCAGCAGATTCAATAATTTGGTATTGTCAAAATGGTCGATCAAAATACAGAGTGTACAGCCGAGGTATATGTACAGCTTCCAAAGAACGCCGGTTTTAAATCTCTTTTCCCAGATGCGCGGAAGAAAGCGACGAACAAATAATCGAGAGAATCGTGAAGAAAAGGCGAAATGTATCAACACTTTACAGTGCAACCATGACACCAAGGACACCGGCCATACCAGCAGCAACAACGCCGACAGCAGTGGGACGAGCGAAGGCGGCATTGCCAGAGCGGGTGGAAGAGCTGGAGGTAGACCCGGCAGATGTGGTGGACACGGTAGCGGTGGCCGAGCCGGCAGAGTCAGTTAGGGTAGAAAGCGCGGTGCCGACCCGGCTGGTAACCTCGGAGCCGATGGAGCTGGCTTCGGAGGCAGCGGCAGAGCCAAGGGAGCTGGCTTCGGAGGCAGCGGCAGAGCCAAGGGATGAAGCCTCGCTCTTGATAGATGAGAGGGCACCTGCTCCGGCGGTGCTCGCGGCTTCCGCGAGAGAGGTGGCCTTTGATGCGATTTCGGATCCGATAGATTGGCCGCCGCCGACGACAGTGGAGTAGACGCCTTCGACGTTGGAGATGATGGAGTTCACATCAAGGACATCTGGGGAGGCCACGGCAGCGGTGGCCAGGAAGAGGACGGAGGAGATCAGAGTGAACTTCATTTTGATGGTTGGAGAGACAAAAGGCTTATTGGGAGGATGTTGCTTGATTTAGGGCGTTATTTGGATTGCAAATAATTTACTGGAGGGATAATGATAAACTGGAAATCCGGGGGAAGTTTACTCCTTATATTTGGTTAATGGATACTAGTTTCCTATAGATAGAAACATCCGGAGTTTTATTGCGCATGGCTAGGCAGCCGAGGTGGCTGTGGCGACATGACCTCAGCCTTGTAGCGATTCTCATGTCGATTGTAGGGTCCTTTCAGGGAGGGATAGGGGCTAATACGGAGTCCTCTCTACTGGGTGAGAGAACTGTATTGGATATCCTGCCATACGGTTTTGGGCATTGGTACCGTCATCTTGGGATCCACCTTGTAATGAGGGCGCAGTTATGGGCCCGTTTCAACGCCCTAGTCGCTCACTCATCCCCCGGGAAACACCTGCAAGATCTACGGAGGTACAACTTACGGAATAGACATGCATGTTCTCGCATGTTCTCGCGTGAGCTTGATTCGGCTTGTTCGCGGGGCAATGCAACACAGCCCAAGCCCAAAAAAAGTATCGCAATGTCTTGGGTATTTCGCGGCATTGACGGGTCCATACAACTCGATTCGCACCGGATACCCCGGTACCATCCTGACACATAATTAGCCTCCTAGGGGCTTGGAGGAAGATATTTACCGACCATAAGTTATGTGAGTGGTAGATAATGGTAACTATGAAAGTAAGTCTTACCAATATAGTGGGTCGACTCTTGTGTTGGGTACAACAGTTGGAAACCAGTCTCGGCGCCCGTCATTATAATTGGAACAATGTTGCCCACTCGCAATTTCCAAGTTATGGGCCCTTCTTGCATTTTTCGCTGGCGGAGGGTAGCCAAGGGCTTCGATGACGCGTCATGTAGCAGGGTTCAGCGCCATTATTGCGAAGGGGCAGTACACAGCCGCCTAGTGAACCATGACTGGCTGTGTGTGGTCTGGTTGCTGGGATATCCACTACTCGCCTTAGGCATAGAGATCACGTGCAGTGGCGACACGCTAAAAAAAGAAACAGCCAGAACGCCTAAAATCGTCACTGAGGAATATGGCGTAGGGTACATGGAAGTACTGTCATGAACCTTTGCATAGATAAATTGTTGAGCATACAGTGAGAGAGATAGAGATCATGAAGGAAGGGAGATCTGAATTGTGGAAATCTATGAAGAGACGGGGTTGTGAAGTTTTATCCGGAGATTCAATGCCGTTTGGTCTCATCATGACCTTGTGTCATTCGCCAAGTCTGTAGTAAGAGAAAGCCATGTCAAAACGACCCTCTTTTTACTACTTGTTACGGACTTTGCGACACGAGGGGCCGCAACTTACTGATGGGCCACCAAAAGCCAATCGTCCCCAGGAAGAACAACCTGCATACACGTCACATGCGACCTATCAAAGGAATTGGACGACGAAGGAATTCCCAGGAGCGAACCCGACAGTCTCTAGGGAGTAGGAGCAGAATGATCGGTGATCAAGAAGGTGATCAAGGACACCATGTCCTTTGTCCACACAATCTCCAGTACCTATGTACTAATGTACCTCAGTGACCCTACTAAGATAGGTACAAGATCTGGGGTCTAGAAATATCCCTAACGCAAGTATTTGTTGTTCAATATTCAATGTTCAATTTGTACATAGCCTCATCATGTATGCGCGCCTTTTGTTGTTCTAGTAGCCTGACGAGTAGCCAATAACAGCAGCCTATGAGTCGCAGTAGTGCGCTCCTAACATTTGCACTGCCAGTCTGCCACATAGGTAGTCCCAGGGAGGGGGGAGATGCATGCGCTCAAATTTGTTAATAACTGGACGCAAAACCCTAGTCGATGATGATTGTCTTGAACTATTTGGATCTATTGCCGCAACTATCTCTATAACACATTTGAGTTCTTTCAGAACCCACGCTATTATGGATCACCTGCCTCGACCTCACAACCCTGTTCAGGCCCTGCCTGATGTTCCGTGTTATACAAACGAAGACTACGACGGGAAAGACTGGGAAAATTATCCTGACCGACAAGGGTGGGGTCTGCGAACAACGCAGGAATGGCATCACACATTTCGTCACCCATCGAGAAGTTTCCTGGCTTTCATACAGCGATGGCTATTTTTTGGGGGTGATGGAAACAGTGTTAGGACATCCCATTCCGGTTTCCATGTTCTCAAAAACTAAGGTCGGCACAGCACGTGCAATTATCACAACTGAAAATCTGCTACCGTTGGTAGAGACAATGAACGACCAATTGAGGAGGAATGCGGAAGGAGACATGTTGAATCGGAGCACGAAGCATGAGGTGCTCGTCAAGGCATTCCATTATCCTTATGTCTTCCTTCTGAATGGTGACAAGACAAATTACTCTAACTACAACGCGCTCACACCTTTGCATGATACCATGAGTCTCCCAAGCTTCATCAGTTATAACAATTTTAGAAATTTTAGAGATCCTGCCTTTACCGTCTCTTTAGAGATAATGTTGGAAACTCTGGACACGATTCTTATGGAGACAATGGGTATTAATTTCAACAGCCCCGCTCGTGCCCTTCGAAATACCCATATACTCTATGATGCGGTTGAACAAACCGTATTATATCGGATGCTACGGAGTAATGGGTGGTGTCCTTCTCAATTATCCAACATATTATGCCGATTAAGTCTGGCTTCGTTGGCCTTCATGTACCAGGTTGAAGCACCCTGTTCACCCAAAGAGCATAAACGAATTCTTATACACCCTTCAGCCAGCGACAATACATCAAGGAATGAGAGGCCCGATCAGGGTGGTCAAGAATCCCCAGAGTGTCTCTGCTCGCCGTATAGGTGCGGTGTTTCTCATCTAGATGAGCGCACTTACGAAACAAAGCACTGTGATGGCTGCTCTGGTTGCAAGGAACTCGTTGCTGACGACCAAGAGATTGGTCGGATCTTGCGCAACGGGAACATTCCTTTGATTATGTCCATTGACGAAAACCACGAAAATCCCCGTATCGAATTGATCGAATCCGGTCCACACGTGGAATACGTGGCTATCTCTCACGTGTGGTCAGACGGATTAGGAAATGTTAAACGCAGTGCGCTACCTCTGTGTCAAATATTGCGATTAAGTCGCATGATTCGAAACCTTCCGGGTAGGGCATCCAATATTTGCTATTTTGGATAGACACCATTGGTTGTCTTCCTGATTCAACACAACAAGATAGTATACAGCAACTGGCCATCAGCTTGATGGCTCAGACCTACCGCGAAGCTTGTGCAGTCCTTGTGTTGGACTCGTGGCTTTTGTCAACCAACATAAAAGCCATGGAAAATTGATACGTATTTTATGTACGCAATGGAACAACCGTCTCTGGACAGTTCAGGAGGGCGTTCTTTCAAGAATCCTACTGTTTAAATTCCAAGGTTCCACTTATGATCTTTTTGAACGTGGCACCGCATTCTTGAAAACAGATTTCCCCTGGGGAAGTGTGCAGCTTGCTTTCAAATAACCATCAATCAGCGCCTTTTGGATTTCGAAATGTTTCGGGCTAAGGGCGCGACACCGCAGAAGGTATTAGCTGCATCCAATATTCTGCAGTTCCGCTCAACAAGTGTTGCCACTGATGAAGCTATTTGCCTTGCAATACTCCTTAATCTCGATTTCACGGCTATTCTAGAGGTACATCCTCGTATGAGAATGGAGGCTCTCTAGCTTCAGGTAGCTAGAGAAATTCCCGTTCTACCCGTTACATTTTTGTGCCGAGACTGGCCCTGATTAGACCTTGAGGGTTGTCGATGGGCCCCACAGAGTATGCTGGGGTCCCCTAAAAATGCCAGCCGAGGGTATCTTTCTGCATTGGTCGTGTCCTGCCTCCAATTATCACCACCAAGGGTCCCCTAGTGCGCCGGGGAGGCTTTCTTTCCATACGGGTAGAGCCCCTATAGGAAGCGTTTTTAAACGTGCAACTAGAAAATGGCACATATTGTCAGTTGCTAGCGGAGACTGAATTTGCAAGCCAGGCAGTCCGCTACAAAGAGATTATTGATCTGACTTATCAACCCAAAGAGCTCTACAGCATTGATCCCTGGACCATGTATCAGTCTGAGGAACTTGTATTCTTGGACGAACAATCAAGTGATGAGTCTGGTTCATCTTTCAATGCACTCAAGGAAAGAGTTCGGTATTCTTCTGGATTACTCGCGGCTATCACTGGACAAGCCGATGATGGGACTATTTTTGCAAGATTCCTCTGCTCTGCGCAATGGGATATGTTTGTCCTAGGACAGCATGATCATAATATAATGGCATTGAGTCGTTCTGAAAGTGGTCATCGAAGTGACCTTAGTGGGCTCTTGAGATATGTGAAGACGCGCGATATGCCAGACTCTCAGTTATGGGTAATAGACTAGTTTCGCGCTGGATAATTTGATTCAGTCCCTAATCTAGATTGCTCACCTCCTATCTTATCACCTGCTAGCTTTGCCACCAGTCTCACGCTGAAACTGGCTCCTACCGACTAAAGGATGTTCAAATTCCAAGCTTATTTGCACTCCGTTTAGCTTATGCAATCCAAATAGTCATTTATGATGGATGGAAATAAATACGTAACTTAAACAAAAGTAAAAGTCAATATGAGAGGCCCTATCCTTGCACCCGGACCGGGTGTGAGGCCCAACCTGATCTGGTCCCTAAAGCCGGTATTGTACTAATAGTACATGCTAACTATAATTTGATGGGGCACAGGCAGTATGGTGAAATCCAACCAATAAAATAACACAAAAGGCCATAAAAGCGGTCTGCAGACTGCAGTTTAACAAACTCTTGCACACGTATTCATCCGTGACAACCATCTGTGTAGATCCTCTAATGTCGTCTCCTCGCATCTCCTTGCAGCCAGAGTGTGTGGGTCTGGGTCCAATTTTTTCAGCTGATCTATTCTGGAGAATGTGAAGAATCACAACGAAAACCAACTGCTTCATAGTATATGCGTTTGCATGTGCAGTGCGGACTCAGAGGTAGTTACCAGGGATCAAGCTAGAGGACTTTGGTCTGACCATTTTTCATTAGCACTCGAGCCTCTTGTTCAATGTGTTTGAGTTAACTAGATGCATAATGAACATTATAAATTAGACAAACAATTTCATAAGGACCCAGTTACTTGCATATTGATGTGGTGGAATCTCGGGAGTTTTTCAGCCCGCCACAAGATTGGCATTTGGCTGCTGAAGAGGTCAACTAGATAGCAAAGACTTCTGTGAGAATACTTAAGTTGCTTGAGATGCCCTGCAAACTTCAGCAATCAAAACTAAATTAACTATAAGAATCACCACATTCAACCCCAAGCTTCATTTACACATCGCAATGGCTTCCGAAGACAATACATTCAATGACGCCAATCTTCTTGGCCAAAGCCTTACCATGCTTCCGGGAGGTAATTCCCTCCAATTGAACAATTGCAACCACCGAAGGATACATGAATCGCCAGATCTTTTGTCTATGGTCGTGATCGTGATCGGTCTTACTCGTCACTTGACTGATCTTGCTGACAATACGTTATAGAGCATGACCCATTCAACGTTGATATCATAGAAGGAGATAAGAGTACCATTGTTGGACTAGCAGATGAAATGCGCAAGGCACAATTCGTGAGACTGATTCAAGGATCAACCCGGAACTCATTCAAGCTGTGAAACAGCTTCCTGAGTGGAACCTAAAGCAAGAGGTCCACAACAAATACGTGCGATTTTTCCGCAGCTGGGGCACCCACTATATCAAATCATGCACCTTCGGCGCTCGGTTTCAGTTGAAGATTGAGAATCATGCATCGGAAGCCCAATCAAAGGAGAATTTCGAGGTGAATGTCGGTGCCGAGTACAATGGTATCGCCAATGTCAAAGTGAGACGTGAGCGTGAAAGGGGGCCACGAGTACATGAGCTATCTCAAGTCCCGTCAATTCCAGACTAAAGTGTATGGTGGGAGCTCCAGCTCAAGTCTTATTCTTGGTAACGCACCGGACGAACCAGAGGAATACCAAGAGGCCTTCGATGGCTGGGCCAACAGTCTCAATGATGCGGTTGTGAGCAATCTGATCAACGTCAAGATCGATAGTATTGGAAACCTATTGAGCAACAGTTCTGTCCAAGAGCACAACGATAACGCGGACAAGTTGGTCAAAGCGCTTGACTTCCTGGCTAGTAAACGGCTGGTAGAGGGCTTCTTGAAGCTATCTTTGCCCAAAGAGTCACCTTCTCGCACCCATGTTCGCGAGCTATCCATCCAGGGAGCACCGGGTGTCCTGATACGCCAAAGCTCACAAGAAAAGTCGCGACTTGAAATCGACTGCACCGTTCGGATGAACGAGACATTCTCCTTGAGCGGCGTATCCCGGGATCCCGTCCAAGTAGCTTTGCAGCCACCTGCAGCAAGTAAATCTGAGATCCAGCTTCTCTATTCGGGCCTGGACAACACGAAATGAATGAAAGAAATACGCATGAAAGGACACACAATCGAAGGTGACGTGGTGATTAATGGGGTGATTCCTATTACAATCCTTGCACCACCCACGGCTCTTACTGTGGAGTTGTCTAATCTTACTAGTCAGTCGTTGACTAACACTGACTTGGACTTCTCGCCAAGTGGTCCAAAGTTGCATCTAGCGGAAGGTAAGACGAAGAAGGTGTTCAAAGTGCGTTCGCTATTCCTGCCTGGCTTCGGGGGTACCGACTATCAAATTGGTGCATGTTTTACCAAGAACTGAAGTCACATAGATTTACAACATCGTTCTGGAGGGAAATTTGTTATAGCTAGCTGAATGGGTCCAGCACTTGCAGAGATCATGTGGTATCGGGCACTACAATATCTTGAAATCATGTGAGTCGATTTGGAGTGGAGGAAAGTTATCTGTGCATAGTTTCCAAGGAAAGAATTTCGGTCACATTTCAGATTGAGGTATTTCCAATATACATCGAAGACTTGAAGTATCGTTCGAGACCTCAGTCTAGATAGTCAATAAAAAAAGATGCACTGTAAACTGTTCCCTCATCAATATGTAAATTACTAACAGCATGCATATGTCCAGGGATGCAATAAACACAATACGTATATCATGCTATAAACTGGCCATAAACCTGGATAATGCCTTCCCATCCGCCTTTGTAGTTCGATTGACGGGGATTGGTCTTTCCATCAAGCACCATCACGTCCGTCATGCGGGTGCTGATCGAGTACCAAACCAGATTCTGAGGGTCATTCGTCACCCGCATCATGTTGGTTTGGCAGTTCCCGTTGCAAGGCTCATTATATAAACCATTCCAGTTTCCGTCGAAGAAGGCCCAGGCAGCTGAGTTGTACAGCGCGATGTTAGATCCGCCATCCACATTCGTAGCTATCGCAGTGCGACACTTTTGGTCATTTGCAGCACACCATGAGAAATCAGGGTCACCGTATTTGGTGACGGTTGTCCATGGTGCTGGCGCGGCCTGGTATTCTCCCTGACCTTGCATATACGGTGTTTCTGTTTGTAGAAGGCCCGCAAAGACATTCTGAGCGTTGTGGAGGTTGTAGTTATACAGCCAGTGATGCTCGGAACCAGTTCCTGTCAGCCAAGTGCCCTTGATGGATTCAACCAAGATCCCACGGCCAGTTGAGATAATAGTGAGCAGTGACTCGCTGTCAAGGTTGTGATCGGCCGTCCACCCCCAGAAGTTCTCGATATATGCAGATGAGGTCTTGGTCAGGTGCATTACCATAAACGCGGCCATGCAGTCCTTGGTGTCTTGTGACGTGCAAGCACTTGAGATACTAGTGTCAGCGGTGCCGCCAACCAACGCCATCGTATTCCATAGACCAACATCGCCGGGCTTATCACCTGCGGCATTGATTTCAATGATCTTGGCCCCCGGCAGTATCTCGCCAATAGAGAATCGCATCTCCTGAATTTCAATCACACCGACGTCGTCAGGATTGCCAAGTTTAACGACAGGCCTCGGGTTGTTGGGATCCTTGAACTTGTCACCATATCCAGAAATGACAGACCATGCTTCTCCGACAATGCGTGTTCCGACTGGGACAAAGATCGTGTCTGAGACTCGATATACACCGAAGGGAATGTATGTGACCTTGCACGATTCGGCATTTTCAGCCAAGATAGCGTTCAGACCTTTTGTGTCGTCAGTCTTACCGTCACCTTTTACTGTATGTCCAGATACAGTTTTCACGTTGACAATATCCGCTGTGCTGTAATCTTGATAGGTGGGCTGAGGCTTCGTAAAGTATTTATCTCCCACCAGTAGCGGGGCCGGGCGCTTTGTCTGCCAGCTTGCCCCAGTCTGATAGCTTGTTGGAACGACAGTACCCCAAACCCATGTATCTACATGAGAGGTAGCGGCTAATGCCACTTTGCCCTGGGCGTCGACCGCGATAGCGTTCTGAGTATCATGCTTTAGGTTCTGAATGAGGAACTGGCTATTTCGGTTTCCAGAATCACGGGACGAGTCGTAGAATCGGATCACCGGGCCTGAGTTGGTCGAAGTGGAATCCAGAAGCACTAAGCTGCCCAATCCATTGCTAGTCATATCGATACCAGTGCCGCAATTATCGAAGGTTGCCTGTTGGAGTAGAACCGACCATCCACCTGCAGCGGAGAAAGCTGTTCTGCAAGACTGGAAATATATGTTTTTGAAGTTGACCTGCTGGTTGGAGTTCTTGATTCCAATAGCTCCACCAGTAATATCCTACACTTTGTTAGGCTGCTTTGTCTTTTTGTTGGGCCTCTCTGGATTACATACCACATCCGTCACAGCGATGGTTGACCCGGCATTGATATGGATTCCAGTGTGGCCAGTGGAGGACTTCGGCATGCGAATCTTAACATTTGTCAAGCCCGACCCTTGGGCAACTCCCCATTGAAGAGCAGTGAAGTGGCGGTCGGGGCTGAGGGTGGTGGTATCCATGATGACGTTCTTGATGAGCGTTGCAAAGCTAGTTTCCGGGTTGCCGTTGTGTGAATCGTATCCCATGATGAGATAGTCACCACGGAATTCCGGTGCAGCCCTGATGATGGGTGGGTTCAACGGATTGCCAACAATAATCGTACCCACTGTCAGGTTGAGAGTGCTTCCCAGCTGGTATATGCCGCCTGGAAGGTAGACCTGGGCAGGGTAACGCGTGACACCTTGGCCCTTGCGGCTGCCGCCCACGCCGTCATCATCTATGGCCTTCTGTAGCTTCGGAGTTTGATCACCAGAGCCATCATTGACGACCGAGTAATCCATCACGTTGCGGTAAACCGGGTATAGGGATGTTTTAGCGTAGGGGGCAAATCCTGCTCCTTGTTGGTTGTGATCCTGCTCATCAAGCCAGTAACTTTCTGGTGATTTGCTGGCGGGGGCAGCACAGGTTTTCGTCGCGGGGGAATGGCCATTTTGAGATATCGCACTAGACAGCTTGATTAACATCCTTGAATGCTATGAAAATGTTAAAGGACACATACGGTAGAGTCGTAGCACTTGCCTTTGTCGATGGAGTATGGGTCGCATATGTACTAGCCTGTGCTATCTTCGAGGAATGAGCCGTCTTTGGTGACTGGGTGGCCATTGAAGTGTCGACATTTGCTGTATCTGATAAATATGTGGTACTCGAGTATTGGACAGTAGCAACGGGTGCACCAGTAAGATCTTCCAAAAATGAAGATTCAAAATCCCAATCAAAGAAGAATTCATCATTCGATGGTCTTGTATGAACGGCATTCGATGGAAACGCACGCACCAAGCGTTCAGGCACAACAGCACCTGATGCTGTAGATACAATAGCCGCCACTGCCAAAGATGAGAAAACCCTCATATTCAATCAACCACAAACCACAACCTCAAGCTCGAAGTAGATAGAGTAAAGGGGGAAAGACCGATGGATGGATATAATAAAAATGATCCCCTTGTAATATGTCAGGGTTTCGACATATACCATGCAGATGATCATGGAATGCACCCAGAGACTATCTTGTTTGAAGAATGTGTATACACTTGTCAGTGCACCTTGAATGAGCAATCCCCCCCTTGCAAGATGCTGGCTTCGTAACCTTTCGAACAAACTACCGTGGCCTTATGTTGTCGCTACAACTGCCCTTGTAGTGCCAACTTTCTTGGCTTCATGGGATTTCAGGCTTACGTTGCAATGTGCTGATCCCTATCCCTGTAGAAGTGAAGTATTCGACATCCTCAATTAGGATTAACAACCTTGGTTACCCATGGTGTTGGTTCAGCGTCTTGAACTGTGTGTATTTCTTCTCGTGATTTCATCACGAAAGGACTGGAGATACGTTAAAGACTTTTTATGAATGTCCCGCCTCTTCATTTGTTCCTTCTTTCCTACATGGATTTATCAAGATCACCCTTGAAGTTCGAGGATAAATCTTGATCTTTATCCCCTTTGAGCCGTGCAATCATAGGTACAATACAAAATCATGTTACGAATATGTGTTGACATGTTTAGAATGCTCTAGATTCGAGCCACATGGCAAATGTCAACACAGAGGTTTCTCACGTCACCCCTTGCATTAGGTCAAAGGTCTACGGATGTTTACATTGACCTGCATGCCAACAGTAGGTATGCAGGAAATAATATGTAGTACGTACACGAGCCTAGCTCTCCGCTAATTGGGCACAATATACTCCATACATGACGATATATATTAGACAGAAAAATAATCGACTATTGGCGTATTTTGTTAAACCGAGACTGATATTACAGGCATTTCGAGCTTTCGGAAGTGTAAACCTGCCCTTAAAATTCGGAAATATGAAAGGAGCTCAAGGTGTCTTGGACTTGCTTCAAATGTTGTCCACATCCCATAGTATCACGGATAATTGCCCATGGGGAAAGTTTCTCTTTTTTGCAGGCAATGTGCCCTTTCCTATAGGAATTACATGAACAATGTGTGGCGAGAAACCTACAAGTCCGAGATTTGCGTGGGATAGATTTCCGATGAGGCGACACCTGCAAACAATACCTCATGAGCGGAAAAAGCTCAGAATCCCGTTGAGCTGATGATTTCTTACACCTGCGCGAAAATAAATTCCTTGCCGACCGTGGTTCGTCAGTATACCTCAATCACGTCTCCGTGAGCTCATCTAATATGATAGCCCAATTTGACATGGGGCCTTCTGTGGTTCATAATATTTTACTGGAAAAACCACCTACAAAATCAATTACTCCTGATCGGAGGCTAGAGGTTAACGAAGGAGTGAAAATCATACATCGCCTTCATGTCGGAAGCATCCATCAGTAGCTCCAACGAGGAGTCGGACCCAGAAATTACAAGCTCGTCCGAAGTCTGGCAGGATGCACCTCAAACCAGCCAAGATGAGGAGCAAGCACCCCGGGTTCGATTTCGATCAAATGCGGACTTTATGCAAAAAGCTCGGCATCACCCGCCAGCAGAAGGTCCTCGGGAAGAGTGGGAACATGCTCATAGTCAAGCGCTGGCACATAGACCAACAATGCCATACTCTCATGAATCCGAGGATATTACCGATACGCCGCTGCAAGATCGCCAGCCACACCCGGGTGAGACAGAAGGCATCGAAAGGACAGACCAGAACAAGCCACCAGAAGATGAAAAGAAGGAAGATGAAAAGCAGGAAGACGAGAAGAATGGGCCAGAGACACCCGAGCAGCGATCCACACGGGAGAAATTGCGAGCTATGACTAGGAACTTCAGACAGAAAGCATCGGAATTCGGTGACCGTCTGGGCCGCCCACAGAATGAGGGAGATGACTTATCAGCCGGGAAGTATCACGCGGACTGGGCGACCGGCGGTGCAGTTCCCCTGTCTGACATGACAGATGACAAGCACAAAAGTGTGGAGGAGAAGCAGCGGCACCAGAAGGGGACCAGCAATGAGGCTCATCGTCTGGTCCGAGATTTGACCCAAGATCATTCTCAAAAACGTCGCAAGGGTCGTCCGAAGCCTTATCCTCACGTCGGGAACGAGTTCAAAGATGAAGAGAATGAGCCAGGGGCAGATCCAAGCTTCAGATATCGCTCTGGTGGAGGTGGGATCCTGTCGCAGTTGATCAAATTGCAAGGTGGTCAGCAACAAGGTGCTGGAGGCCAGTCTCGAACCTCAACTGACTCGTCCCGTAGCGCAGAATCCGCCCCCAGCGGGGCACCAACCCCAACCGGAGCCGCACCCCCCAAGAAGGCGAAGCCAGTGAAATGGTACAAAAAGCCCCAAAATGCATCCAACTCAACCTTGATTGGTGGGCACGCGGATAGTTTCAGTGGTGCGAGCACTCCTGTTTCGAGCGAAATTCTGTCACAAGCGTCGAAGCGTCGCGACAAGGAGGGCGGTGGTGGCGGCGGTGGTCGGAATATGCGGCTCGAGGATGAAATTCGAGTGACGGTGCATATTGCAGAGATTATCTGTCGGCAGCGGTATATCATGCAGCTCTGCAAAGCGTTGATGTTATACGGTGCTCCCACACATAGACTTGAAGAATATATGCAGATGTCTTCAAAGGTACTGGAGGTGGACAGCCAATTCCTATATCTGCCAGGCTGCATGGTCATGTCGTTTGATGATCCTTCTACCCGTACGACGGAGGTGAAGCTGGTTCGCGTCGCCCAGGGGATTGATTTGGCTCGCCTATCGGACACACATCTCATCTACAAGAATGTAATCCACGACGTGATTGGCATTGAAGAAGCAATCCAGGAGCTCGATTCAGTCATCAAGAAAAAGCCTCAGTATCACAAGGCCATCGTTGTTTTGGTGTATGGGTTGGCCACTGCGACTGTGGGGCCTTTCGCCTTCAGTGCCAGGCCGATTGACATGCCAATAATTTTTCTTAATGGTATTCTTGTCGCCTTAATGCAACATGTCGCAGCTCCTCGTTCGGTATTATATTCAAACGTTTTTGAAGTGACATCCACAGTGGTGACGTCCTTCCTCGCCCGAGCTTTCGGTAGTATCGCGCTTGGGGTTGTGGATGGCAAGCCAGAGTACCTCTTTTGCTTTTCTGCCATCGCGCAATCATCGATTGCATTGATATTGCCAGGCTTCCTTGTTCTTTGTAGCAGCTTGGAACTTCAGTCCCATCAGATCATCGCTGGCTCGATTCGGATGGTCTACGCTCTTCTCTTCTCGCTGTTCATTGGGTATGGAATTACCGTTGGCACAACCATCTACGGGCTAATAGACAACAATGCGGTATCCGATACTTCCTGCCCCGAAAAGGGCGCCTTTAAGAATCCCTATGTTCAGCGGTTCCCATTTGTTGCGATTCAGACAGTCTGGCTTTTGATCATCAACCAAGGAAAATGGAAACAGCTCCCACCTATGACCGTCATCGCATTGGCGGGCTACATTAGCAACTACTTCAGCACGAAGAAACTGGGATCAAACTCCCAGGTCGCGAATACAGTCGGTGCGTTTGTCATCGGCGTCATGGGAAACATATACAGCCGGTTTTGGCATGGCCATGCTGCGACGGCTATTCTGCCTGGCATTTTCGTTCTAGTTCCATCTGGACTTGCTGCTACGGGTTCTCTAATCTCGGGTGTACAGTCTGCGGACGAGATTCGTACCAATGTCGGGTCTCATGGTGGTGGTGCTGGTTCAGGGCCCGGAGCTGGTTTATCGTCCGGTACGTCTGTATTCAGTCTAGGGTTTGGTATGATCCAGGTAGCTATTGGCATTACGATTGGTTTGTTCATTTCCGCATTGGTGGTTTATCCATACGGCAAGGCCCGCAGCGGACTGTTTAGTTTCTAGGCTATTCGTTGCAACGCCGTTGGAAACTGGTTTCTAGCCTGTTGATATTAGGATAATATGTACAACGAAAAGAAGAAATGAAGAACATACATGCATCCGTCCCTTCTCAGCCCAAGTGAATGATGCCTAGATATGTATATAGGGGAAGTAGCATGATCTGGGAAACTCATAAAATTGTATGGCCTATCTTCAAAATTCTTTCCATTTGATACTTTGCTCCCATGCATGTGCAAGACGCAAGATTGTCAGCTCATCGTGCCACCTGCCCACGATCTGCATACTGGCAGGTAACTTCACGTTTTTATCCTCGCGCGCAGGCACAAATCCGATGGGGATTGCTAGCGCTGGGTGTCCAGTGGCGTTGAATTGGCAAGTGTTTTCTGTCATCCCTTTCGCCGCTTCCATTTGAACCACCGGCATTGCCTCTGTAACTGGGAGGAGATTTGCGGGCAAAAGGGTTGTGGGCATTATTATGACATCCACCGAAGAAAGAACATTGTCATACAGATCCTTTAGCTTTCGCATAATGTTAACGGCCTTCGGATACACGGCTCCATATCGCTGCCAGGCGAACTCGCCGCTGAGGAGGGCTTCCTTGCTCATAATGCTCATCTAGAAGACAGGTCAGCGAGTTTCAGTAAGGGATGTATGCTATTTAAAGGGCTTGGAATTACCTTGCTAACCACATCGGGTGTATACGGTAGACTCTTCTTTTCAAACAAATCTGTCAACATCACTTGTCGTCGGCCTGTGGCTTGTCCCATCATCCCCATATGATTTCCCATCTTGCTGACCACAGAATACACTGATCTGCCGTGAGAATGAAGAGGAACGCTGACCTCCTGCACGCTAGCCCCCAGCTTTTCAAAGACATTAACTGCATTTCTGAATTTTTCCTCTATATTTGGGTCAGTCTGAGCCGGCAGACCTTCCTTCAAAATACCTATTCTCAACCCCTTAATTCCAGCAACACTACTCTCCCTCAGCAAGTGTGAATAACGTGGTACTTCTGAAGGAAATGGAATCCCCGCTCCCGAACGATCATCCAAGCCATCAGCACCAGCAATCGCCTCTAACAACATCGCATTATCCATACAAGTAGTTGTCATCGGTCCAACATAATCCAGACTCGCATCGTTGCTCGCAATACCTGTGTATGGTACCAGCCCTGCAGTTGGCTTGAACCCATAGAGCCCTGTTAGGGCAGCCGGGATGCGAATACTGCCTCCCTGGTCGCATCCGATCCCCATATCCGTGGCCCCGCTTGCCACAAGCGCCGCTGTTCCCGAACTGCTGCCTCCCACCGAGTACCCCCGCGCATACGGATTGTGCACAGGGCCAGTTGCGGCGGTCGAGCTGACGGCTCCACGCGACAGGTTCTCGCATACCGCTTTACCAGTGATGATGCCGCCAGCGTCAAGAATGCGTGACACGACTGTGGCATCGGTCTGTGGGACCCAGTCGCGGAAGGTGTCGGTGCCGAGTAAACACGGTACCGCGGCAACGGAAATATTGTCTTTCAGGCAAAGAGTCTTGCCCTCCAGGATATTGAAGCTCGGGGAATTGGACGATAGATCAAAGCGCCAGGCCCATGCCCCGAGAGGGTTATCGGCTGGCTGGGGGAAGTGGATATTCTGTCTCGGGCTGGTGGTCTTGTCTGGTTCAGGTTGGTAATCTGCAGTGATCTTAATCAGTTGATGCTCCAGTTGAAACTTGACCTTGTTTTCTCACCATCCATTCCAGCAACCAGCTCTAATGTGTTTTTGGTTCGCCCAAGAAGCGCTTCGTAGTCTGCAATCTCGTGCGCTGGGATTTCCAATGACAGCCCTTTTGCCAGAGAAAGCATCTCGTCCCGAGTTGGAGTCATGATGGGTGTCAAGAGACACTGCGATTTAATGTGCAGTAGAGTGAAACACGTTCAATTGCAATGTTTTTCTTGAGCTGCTTGAAAACAAGACACCTTTGTGTCAAATCCTTATCACGGCCAAGGACTGAGCCGGGTCTCACAATCGAATAACACCTCAAGAGTCATCTGCCCTGGTCGAGAAGTGGAGTTCATTTGATTAAATCCCGGTATCATGAGGGGTTATGACCATTATTTCCAGTCTGGTCGCTTTGAATTCCGCGATTTGCTTGGAAGTTCCCCACACTTTTCGTTTGGTGCGCGTCGGAGCTTCCGACGGATGGACCGACCCCCGCTTGATATCGGATATCAGCCGAAGGAGATAACAACCATGGAGTAGTTCACTCATTTATCCAATCGTGATTTCCCCAAAGTTTACATTCAATTGTACCTGACTTCATCAGCACTTCACACAATATCTTCCCAATGGTTCATATCGATCCAAAGTATCAAGTCCCCCGAGACTTCGAGGGTTTCGGCGAGGAGGGCTTCGACGCTAAATGGCCCAATGGTGCTCGCATTGCGGTTTCATTTGTTCTGAACTATGAGTAAGACTCCATCTACTTAATCTCATCGCATTACCTTTTAATACCACAAACTGACTCCTGCTAGGGAGGGTGGCGAGCGCTGTATCTTGGACGGTGACAGTATCTCAGAGCCTTATCTGTGGGAAAAGGGTGCTTCGGGTGGACACCGTGAAAACGCGCGCTACCTCAATGCGGAGCAGGACTTCGAATACGGGAGCCGTGTATCCTCATGGAGACTGATCCGTCTGTTCAAAGAATTCGGCTGGAACTTTACTACATATGCTGTTGCAGTCGCCCTGAAGAAGAACCCAACATTTGCTAAAGCCTTGGTACGTGATGGACATGAAATTGCTACCCATGGGCTACGGTGGAAGGACTTCTGGGACTTTAGTCTCGAGGAGGATAAGGAATATGTGAAGCAGAGTCTGTTGATGTTAAAGGAGGTCACCGGCGAGATGCCTGTGGGGGCCTACTTCGGCCGTGGAACACCGCAAACGCATCACCTGTTCCCTGAAGTATGGAAGGAGCTGGGTGCAGAGTTTCTTTGGTCATCCGAGTGTTATAATGATGACGTTCCTTACTGGCTTGACCTGCCGTGGGAAGACCAACTGCCTGAAAATGAGCGGGAGGGTATGCTCTTGATCCCATATAATGTAAGTCCAGGTGTTTCTAAGAGCTTAAACACCGGAAAATATACTAATCTATTGGATTAGTATGACTGTAACGATGGCAAGTTCCACATGTCTCCCGGGTTCGGTTCTAGCGTGGGCGAGAGCTACGAAAAGTATCTGAAGAATACATTCGACATGCTCTACCGTGAAGGCGGCAAGATGATGAACATTCCCTTGCATACGCGTATCATCGGCAAACCCGGTCGATGCGAGGCGCTTCGCAACTTTATGAAATACGTCGCCGATAAGCCTGATGTTTGGGTGACAACTAGGCGGGATATCGCCAAGCACTTCCGGTCCAAGTTCCCTTATCAACCACATGGAAAGTGGGTGGACGACGCCAGAAAGCAAGAGTAGAGATATACACAAAATGCAAAGTTGTTGTATATGCGTTGAAAGAAGACGATGCGGAATATTGCTATACATCGCTTGAATATAACTGAATATTAGGACTCAAGAGTCAACTAATTCCCAACCCGAAAAGGCCGATCGTGATCATATACGCTTTGATCTCATGAAAATCGCATACATAGTTTCTCGTTATGGTAGCTGCCATGCCTCCCAACTGGTGTCTGCCAAACTCCCGTAACCTGGTATCCAAGATGTTTCCGCTGGGGGGGTGTTGGGATCTACCCATGCAACGAGCTCATTAACCACCGCCATTGTATCGAAATCCATCCATCTATCCTGTAGCACTTGCAGGGCTAGCGGCATAGACTCTCCTTGTGCTGGTACAGGCCCTTCCATTACTGGAAACTCGGCAACTACACTGCCATGACTTTGGGCTTCTTGAAGCGGTGGGACTGTTGTATTCTGCCTGGGAACATCATCCATAATGTTTGCGATCTCTCTGGCATTACATTCCTGTTGGGTCTCTAGTCTCTCCATGGTCATGCTCACCAGTGCCTCAAATGCGTCGCGGTATCGCCGAACCCATGGAGTTCTTTCGCCCATGACAAACAGAACGCTTGAACACGCTCGAATATTGTTGCTCAATCGTACACTCCAGACGTTCTCGTGTGTCCATAGGCTATATAGCATCATGATACCGGAAACAAAGACGGTCTGGACGGCGATAAAGCTATGCCCATACGCCGCGTTCTGATGCAGTTTCTTGTGTAGTTGACAAATCTGACCCGCTGACTCTAAACAGGCTTTGAAATATAGATCAGAGCTCGGTAGGATAGAGAGGAAAGGCTGCATGAGGAGGCGAATAGCTCGGTGGTAGTGGAGAAGTAAATAGTCCGGGCGATTGTTGTTGTCCAGAGACACAGACGCCAGTAAACTCTCCTTCCACTCCTGTAACTCTTGGTAGTACCCTCTAACCTTTGGCAGAAGCTCTTGCAGGGTCCGGTCAATGCGATAGAGAGAATGGTGAATGCGAGACTCTATTCTCCTAAGTCGGAATAGATGGATTGCTTGCCGTAATTTGTGATCATCCTCTCGCATCACAGTGGGCATCTCGACATCAATCAAGCGATCTGGCAGACTGACAGGATAGCCGAGTGCGATAGAGATGTTACGCTCAAGGGAATACACTGTCCAGAACAACTTCCGACGCTTTTGAACAACAGCGGGGGACAGATCGGCTTCGTGCCGAGAAAGATACATACCCAAATGAATGCAGGTACGCATGGCAAATCCGATGAGATACCATAGCTCTTGACTGATGGAGGAACGAAGGTGAAAGATCACTAGAAGAACCATGGCCTCGATGTTCTCTAGCGATCGGGGTTCTCGTGCCGCGGAGATATGCCGTATTGCCGTCGCATAGAAAGCCTGGCTTGATAGTTAGCTAATTGTGCTTAGTCTGGGAGAAGGTACTCTACT
Source organism: Penicillium cf. griseofulvum (assembly GCA_028974015.1). Classification (NCBI taxonomy): domain Eukaryota; kingdom Fungi; phylum Ascomycota; class Eurotiomycetes; order Eurotiales; family Aspergillaceae; genus Penicillium; species Penicillium cf. griseofulvum. Next base: position 2,528,264 of record JAPQKP010000005.1, read on the forward strand.
ATCACCGACCTCTGGTGCAGGTAAAGATGCTTGTTTCTCTGTCAAGGAAAGTAGACCAGACCCAACAGCATACACGAGGTACAGTTTGAATAATCCAAACTGCTGGCTAGCAGTCATGGACTGCAGGCTAATATGCGAGAGACGTTCCCTATCTCGATGCCATTGCAGGACCTCGTCTAGATCCAGGAACGAATACCTCGAGTCAACTCTCTCTGAATATGTCTCGATCAGCCTTGCACCCAGTTCATCTGATGGTGGCTCAGTGCCATCTACACTAGTGTGTAGAACTTTTGTAAATGGATAGCTTCCTGCGGGCGCAGATCTTGCCGGATGCCCCTCGGACACGCCAGAGTCACCGGTTAGACTAGGACCTATGGTCGTCGAGCCTTGAGAGACATCGCCGATATTGAGGGCAAGATGAAGTGCAAACTGGGAGAACTCGATTCCTGAAGACGTGTCGGGAAGAGAGAGACAGAGCGAATTTGCTACGTCCGCAATGCTCATTTGCCCTGGCATGGCGCGCGACGGAGTCTTGGCATCAGACCTTTCCGCCTGCGAAGGTTGGTGCTGCAGGAGTTGAATTTCCAACTCGGCGACCTTGTTTTCAAGGGCATGAATGTACCTAACTTGTCATCAAACTGTCTAACCTCAAAGCGATGAATGACGTACTTTGCGACTACCAAATCCTCGCCACGGACATTTTGCAAGTCGCAAGTGGCCCTTGATTTGGTACAGTTGGAACAGACAGGCAGCTGGCCATCGCACTACAAAAACAAATAATCAATACTCATGTTTTAGTATCGGGATTGTACTGTGCTCTGCATACCTTCTGCTTTCGTGTCTTGCATCGCGAGCAAGCTGTTCGCCCGATGCCACGTTTGCGGCTCTTGGTAAATTGCCCCGCCAGGCTGGGAGAGGCGGGTCCATCAGGAGGAATTACCCCAGAGAATTCCATACCTTAGAAAAGCGTAGATGTGCAAAAGATCAGGAGAAATGGAGGGTCCGAAGATAGAAGGCTGGACGTCGGTCCGAACTCCGCACTCTACTTACGCGTTATCTAGGAAGGTCAAAGCACATGTTAATTTACATCTCTGCTCGTTAATTCTTGACCCTGGGGTAAAATGATTTTAATGACAATTATCTTATTGTAATTGGTTCTATTTCCCTAGGCTCTATGTTCATCCAAAATTAATTGGGCGCTTAGCCGAACATAAAAAATATATCTTACAATAGGATCAGATATATTGTGTATCGGAGGTTCCGATCGTTGGATACATCTCATGAATCCCCTGCTACTAAATGGAAATATTTTGTTACTTTGATTAGCCATTGCCCTCAATATCCAAAGGAAGTTCCATCCATCTCTAGTCGAGCAAAACTTTGTCTCAAAGAGGCAGAAATGGCAAACACCACCACCTCAGAGTCATGTATGAAGCCCGCAACGCGGCTGCGAAAGCTGCTCTCTCAACCAGGTGTCTGCATCCAAGCCCCGGGAGTATATGATGGTCTCTGTGCCCGGATTGCTATAGAGCAAGGATTTCAAGTTATGGTAAGGCTCGATGGCAGCTGTGCACTCTCTCCAAATGGTCAACTAACGTGACAATAGTACCAGGGCGGCTCTATGACCACTGCCGCGCGTCTTGGAAGAGCTGATCTCGCTTTTGCGTCCCTCAACGATTTTGCGCAGAACGCGCAGATGATTGCTAACATTGACCCTCGCATCCCGCTTATCGCTGATGCAGACGTCGGGTTTGGGTCACCACCAAACATCGCCCGCATGGTACAGATGTATGACTCGTGTGGGGTTGCGGGCTTCCACATTGAGGACCAAGTTGCAAATAAACGATGTGGTCATTTGAAGGGCAAGGAAGTCGTGGACATAGAGTAGGTCTTCTGTTTTGAGATCCCAACCCAGAGTTGGAAGCTATACTTTAGAACTGACTCATAATGTTTTGCTTTAAGGACCTGGAAGTCAAGGATCCGTGCATGTGTGATTGGGCGGGACTCTATATACGGGGGTAGTGATATATTGATAATTGCGAGGACGGACTCGCTAGCAGTTGAAGGATACCAGGCTGCCCTTGATAGGGTATGACTGATACAGGAACAGTTTTTGACAGCAATATGACTGACAGTTTACGACAGCTTCTCGCAGCACAGGAGTGTGGCGCCGATATGGGCTTCTTGGAAGCAATTGAGACGGAAGAACAGATCAAGAATGCCGTGAAGGTTTTGGCACCAATGCCAGTAAGTGGAAAACCTTTTTTTTTTCGTATGCATTGTTCCAACATACTGATATTATTCAGCTCATGGTTAATCTGGTTTCCAACGGCAAAACACCGTGGTTCTCACCCGAGATGTTGGGCGAGTGGGGAGTCAAGGTCTGTTTTCAAAATATCAAGTTCCCTTGAGACTTAGATTAATGTCAAAGCAGCTCGCTATCTACCCCGGGGCAGCGGGAAAGTCGGTTCTTCACACAATTCGACGTGCATATAAGTATCTTATGGAGACTGGTCAAGATGATGCAGAAGCACAAGGCTTAGATCCGAAGGGATTCTTTGACGTGATGGGATTGCAGAGAGAGATGGAAATTGATCGGCTTGCGGGAGGTGTATCTTTCACACACGGGGCATAACTTCAAAAAGCAAGAGCATGAGCTTTCAACGTTGTCGAGCAGTAGAATATCTCTTGCATATGTCGTGTCTTTACATTTACATTGATTTTGGCGCTCTGTAAAGAGCTAAGAAAACGCTGTTGCTATATCATCCATGAAGATATGCTGTTACAAGCGACTGAAGCGCTCTGATAATATTGCTTTTCCTGCAGTTCTTTTTTTTCGTGATCTGAGTACCTAAAATAGCAGGACAGAGATAACCAAGAAAAAAAATACAAATATTGAAAATGAAGAGAATTATAGTGACACTGCAAAATACAATTCACAGTCGGTTGAGGTATATACATGAGACCGCCAATGTCAACTATTCAACGATATCACAATTTCAAACCGCTCCCATAATCTTGATCATATCCTCTCGCGTCACGACCGGCTTGAAGCCCCTGGAAGGCATACCCATAGCCTTGGCCTGCCTCTTCTCATATCTGAGGAAGTCCTCGGTAATAGCACTACCCCGGACACCACCGCGGACTGCGCCTGCCCTGGAATCACCCCAGTACTCGGCCCACTGAGGGGGCAGAGGCTGGGAGTTTGGAATAGAGAGCCACAGACGCATAAGATGGCGCTTCTCATCTGGCAATTCATGGTCCTCAAACGGTGTACGTGAATGCAGCGTTACAAAGCTGTTGAGAAGTTGCATATCACCGCGCTCTAGCTCCATGGTATAGCAATACTCGTCTGATGGCATAATTGTATCCAAGAAATCAAGTGCCTCCACCTGCTGGGCCGTAAGCCGCGGCACCTCGGGGAAGTCGCGTTGTGCGGCAACGGTGTTTTTCCGGTTCGTCCGAGCACAGAAATAGGTCCCACTTTTCCCCATAAGTGGGCAGCGGTAGTAAGGGGGTTGGGTGGAATCTTGGGCATTCTGGAAGCTGTGGAACCAGTTGTTGGACTCGAGCACAGGAAGCAAATCAGGGCGGAGCTCAGCGACGCGATCATGCAGCGCTATGCTGCTCATGACTTTGGAAGTTCCACCCTCTTTGGCGGTACGGCGACAAAGAAGAGCCACCACGTCGGCCGAATCCTGGTGGAAGTCAAGACCGGCGTTGGTGTTGTATCCGCGACCCCCCTTGACCTTGTAGCTGCCTCCCGCATCGCGCACGTCGTTGATCACCTCGCTAGCGCGGTTCTGGGTGCGCCCAACACCAATATAAAGCCCCATGCCCCAGTAAGCGACACGCATGTCTGCCTCGGACCATTGGTCGACTGGAAAGCCCTTCACGAGGCACATGCCCCAGCGACCTTGGGTGCTAGCGATGGCATCCTGTAATGCCTTCTTAGACACTTCAGGGAGTGGATAGTCGGCTTGCGACATATCAAGAAGAGGCTTAGGGTGCTTCTTTGCGTAGACAAGCGCATTGTGAAAACCTTCAATTTGTTCAGGAGTGAGACGCAGGATCCACGAGTTATCGCGCTCAACATCCTGCGTCTTCCAGGCTTGAGGGGTGGCTCCAATTGACATGGTCAAAATTTCACAAAGGAAAGGATGAAAAAATAATATCGAGGCTGGAATGAGATATGTAGAATCCTGACTGTATAATAGATCTGCTAGGCGCTTTCTTCATCAAATCGTGATCTTTTCAATCATCGGCTGCGGTCTAAGGTGCCTTTATGGCAGACAAAGAACATAGAATATTCCGAAACCGAGCTCACACTCTCACTGCCCTTACGTTCTTGCTGTCGGGGTTCTGGTATATTATCGGAGGCTCCGTTTCCCGAGGTCTCCAAAATCTCACGGATCGTCTAGAGCGGAAGGTCATATAGAGTTTATCGGAGGGTCCGCGAGGTGGAGATTTCAAGTATCGCCCACCAATAATCGCAGAGAGCCGTTATTCCCCGCCTTTTTGGTATCTTGCAAAGTTTCCAAGCTTCCCCAATTCTGATTGGATCTCGGGCAATTAGCTTTGAGGCGTCCACGGGTTGTATCTTTTGGCAATCTATATCGTTTTGTTTGTCAAAAGCAAGATTGTTGGGCGCATGCCCATCCCTTACACTTCAACACTTCCGGTACTTGTTCTTATCACCAAGAGAAAAGCCCCATTCGACGCTGGGCATTCATTTTTGGCATAAATCTCGACTGATCGCCGCATCTCCCTACTCGTTGATAATTTAGAATCTGAGACTGTGATACGATGACCTGGTATACACGGGCTAAGAAAGCCTTCAGCTCTCCAGCGGCTTTTCTTAAGGCCATCGAAACAAAAGAGGTTGACGGGGAGAAGGCGGCTTACAATGAGGATCTACTTCCAACTGAACCTGGCAAGTCTCTCTCTCTCTCTCTAGCAACTCTCATTAAGGGGCCGATATCCTAACAATACATCACAGAACGACGATCCTGGGGATGGATTCACTACTTCACATACTACCTGACAACATCTTTCTCGCCTACAAGCTATAATCTCGGTGCCTCTTTAGCCACGATTGGTCTGGTGAGTTAATACGAATTGCCATAGACAATATATTACCGTTCAACCGATCTGATAAAATCTCTAGACGTGGTGGCACACCCTTATTGCTGCAGTGATAGGCTCGATTTTCCTATCGATAATTGTTGTTCTCAATTCTCGTGGTGCGACGCAATACCATGTTGGATTCCCTGTCATCGGCACTGCTGCTAGTGGTCCACGGGGTGCCAAGTTCTTCATTTTCATTCGCGGTGCGGTGGCCGTGATTTACTTCTCTACAAATCTCTATTATGGTGGAATGTTGATGGCGATCCTACTGCGATGTATATTCGGCTCGGCGTGGGACAACATACCTAATCTTCTTCCTCTGAGCGCTGGTATTACCAGCGCGAATTTGCTGGCCTTCTTTATCTTCTGGATCTTCCAGATGGGTCTGATGTTTGTGCACCCTATTATTCTGAGACATATTTTCGTCGTCAAGGCCTTCTACAGCACCATTGCTCTGGTGGCGGTTCTAGGCTGGGCTGTGCACCAGAATCATGGATCGCTCGGTAGCTTCCACTTTGAGGGACAGGCCGTTCTTTCTGGCTTGCAACTTGTCTGGCCTATGATTTCGGCCATAAACTCTATATGCGCTGCTCTATGTCCCATTCTTATCAATCAGCCCGATATCGCACGATATGCACAGAGACCATCGCAAGCCACTTGGTCTCAAATTTTGGGAATCTTCATCAGCAAAATTATGATCATGTTTCTCAGTGCTGCAACTACCAGTGCTACACAAGGATTTCTAGGTACATCTTACTGGAATGTGTGGGATCTTTACAATGCCATACTAACCACCTACTGGGGCCCGGGTGCGCGTGCTGGCGTTCTCTTTGCCTGCTTGGTATGTCGCCCCAGATACGTCTATTTGACCATCTTCTTACAGTTGCTAACTCCGTGCAGGGAATGGTTCTTGCTATCCTCGCTTCCAACGCTGGCACAAATGCACTCCCCGCGGGCGCTGATATGAGCGGTCTCCTACCACGGTATATCAACATTGTCCGTGGACAGATCATTTGCGGTATCTTGGGTCCTTTATTGTTTCCTTGGAAAATTATTGCCGACGCAAAGAGCTTCCTGACTTTCCTGTCATCATACACCGTCTTCCTGATGCCCATATGCGGTATCATGGTGGTTGACTACTGGCTTGTTCGTCGGGGTAATTTGCATGTTCCATCATTGTATAGCCGGGATTCAGGTACCCCCTACACATACTGGAGGGGTTGGAACCTACGTGCCATCGTAGCCTGGCTTTCTGGGACCGCATTCGTCATCCACGGCGTCGCTGGGGCCTTGGAACCTAGCCTGACAAATCAGGCCAGCAAGGATATGTACAAACTTGGATTCCTGCTGAGCTTCCTCATTGGCTCAATAGTTTACTATGTTACCTGTCTAATCTTCCCTGTTCCCATATACCCCGAAGGAAAGAATGGTACTCCGACGACCTGGGAATATATGGCCGGCTCTGAGGGCTTCTTTGAGGGGGAGAGTGTTGATACTATTAGACTTAACCACGGTGCCATCACTGGAATCAAGGTCGATGGAGGGACCGAGAAAGACTATTCCATTGGGTCGGAGAAAGAGATTGTTTAAACTCCCAACTATGTATTTAATTGTCCAATAATTTTGCCTGAGGTTCTGGGAATGTTGTGTACATGGAACGGAATATGCCAAATAGATTAAGATGTCAACCTTAGCCGAGTAGGTAGAAGTTGTGGAAATATTAACCCCCTCCAATATTTTGCCGTCAAGGGTTGCCACTAAGACACCGGCAAGATAAACGACAAAGGTCAAGAAGGTGGTGAGGATCAAACAGGAGCGCGAAGTGTCTTGTTTCCCAAAGATGTGAAGATCATTGCGGCAAGGTTGATATGAATATTAAGGTTATCATGGTCACTCTTCAATATACTAGGAACGTGATTACGTATTTGTATGTTAAAGGATCTAGTCTATCCTTTCTAAGGTAACAGAGGAAGGAATCCCACAATACAATCAATGCAAAATATGCAACAAATGGAAGAGCGACCGGCGACCAGCCGCCGGCCATGTGGCTTGCACATCATGAGCCCCGTGGAAAGTCATGGGGTGATGATAGAATTGGATGTCGAAGTTATTAAGTGTGCTCTATCGTGTCATCTTGTATGGTTGTTGTGGCTCTTTTTTGATCTTGACAGACGGCGTAACCCAGAAGCTCAAGGAGGTAGCGTTCGCGGTGTGTGAAGACACGGACGCCGATCGTTTGTAGAAAGTGCTTTGCGTGCTCCAGGACAAGAGCTAGGTGACTTGAGGGAAGGCGGGAGAGGGACTCGATGGAGATGGTGATTTGATCGGGGGATGTGTTCAAAGACGGGAATGCAGCAAGCAGATGGCGGGTGCTTTTATCGTGGGCAAGGGACTCGCAGTATGTGTCAAGCATATTTTCACGGACAATAAATCGAAGAGTCGAGTCCAAGGAGTCAGGATGAACAATGGTCTGCGGAAATGAATGTTCATAATCGGCGAGAGCTCGCTGCATCGCAATCACGTATTGCAGGTCTTCAATGAGCGGTGTTACCTGCATTTCTGTTGGTGATGTATACCCAAGGAGTGGACGATCATAACCCAGCTTTCTCCGCCAGAAATAGTTGCACATTACGAGGGAAATAATGCACGGAATCAGGATAACATATCCCCACCAACGCTCCGCAGTGACCATAGAAGCAGCACCAGCAACAAGGCCATTTAATCCATTGACACCGGCATGCCATTGGAAGCGACGGAACCGTCTGTGCAGGCGGCGACGGATATCATCACTGGGCTCGCGCGCAGAAACAGCAGCATCGTGCACATGGAATCGATGGAAGAGATACCCAGACCAGATGGCATTGACAAGGCCGAACATTGCAGCCAGGCCATTCCCAATATAACCAGAAAGCAGATTGCTGGCTTTATAGACGTGTGGATTGGCGCCACCAATGGCCATCAAAGTGCCGACACCGACCAACAACGAGCCAAATCCCATCAACACATCCATCACGATCCGGTCAATCACTTCAGTGCCAATTTCACGAACCCCCACCCCAAGCCGGTTGTCAATCAGCCGGGCCAGCTCTTCGTTTTTGTCGTGGCGTTGCCGCAGACGCTGCAGGTGATTCCGCTCCGCTCGCAACAGCTTGACGTTTATCCAACTCAGCCGGAAATCATGAATAACAACCAACACCATTCCTAATGCCAGTGTACCCCCAATTCCCATGAGCACAGCAGCAAATCTCGGAACGGGGATTTGGTTCCAGACGTTGGCGGCGAAGTCACCGGCGTTAGCTAGCTCGAGGTATCCGACACTGGCAAGCAAGCTGTTTTTGAATTGCTGCTGGTGCAATAGGCGGAATTGACTGCCTCGCCGGACCAGCACAACCTGGCCTTTCTTCGATTCCAGGGATTCCAGCCATGTGATGTCACTAGCTTCACGGAGCAGTTTGGGGACAACGGGTGGTGGAGATTCGATCGGTGACCGTAAGCCCATCTCCATGGCCATGGCCGTGGGATTGGGGGTTAAATGTGAGATGTGTATGGGAGATGGGCGAGTGATTAGAGTGTCAGACGAGTCGGTAGCGGTCACCATTGTACAAGTCGTAGGTGGGTGACTTGGTGACCGTAGGGGGAAGTTCACACGACGATATCCATGTCGATACTCTGTACAACCAGGTTGAGAGAATTTGATGAAGATTAAATAGTGAGGAGAGGGGCAAGGGCAAGAGTAAAAGAGTCAAAGAGACAAAGAGGAGAAAAGCAGAAAGGGATCCCCCGACCTGCAAAATGTTACGAGTGGATACACCCGCCTTGGCGTAGCCCTATAGGGCTGAGAATATACTTTTACAGGGGATACGTGTATAACAGTGTACTTGGGAGCTATACGTACTTAATTTCCTCTGGCAGATACAGCTTGCCTATTCCAGCTGTTCCTTTTATGACAGAGCTCAAATCCAGGCTCAGTAGATTTCTGGAATCAGACTAAGATTCTGTGAGGATCGCATGGTTTCTTGGAGTACGGCTTCGGGGTGTAGCTGTTACATAATCATCAACATTCCTTGGAATCTTCCAACGGCCAATCACATCGCGTGAGGAAAGTCATTTACTGGAGCGTTGCTCGGCCAAATCAGATGGAGTTGGCCAACTCTTTGAAATCTAAAGAATTTGACTTGGTCACTTCCTTTTAGCTGTTGATCATTGACCATCGATCGTCCCAGATATAAATTATCTATCAGATGTCATCTCATCTTCTCTTCTCTTTTTGTGTGCCTTTGTGTTGGATCTGGGATGGATTTGGGGCGGCGAGACATGTTACTAAGGATTCCCAACCTATGTGGAGCCCCAGCCTATGTGGAGCTAACACCAAGTCAAACCAAGATGCGTAGAATATTATGTCTTCACGGCAACTATCATACCTGACGGACGGTAACCTCCCAGTAGACCTCCGCAAAGCCCATAAATGGGCCCGACGTCCAAAACCTAACCCAGTCCACGGGTAAAACTCTAAAATCATTAAACCATCTAAATCAACGCGATTTTCGGGTTTTTAAACGTGAAATAGAAATATAACTAGTGACTGATTCTAAATCATGTAAATTAATAAAATATTACCTTAGGTATAATAGCGAGAAACGGTGCTAAACAGCGGGTAATTTTAAAAAAAAAAACTCCCCAAAAAAGGGGTTCAACTTTACTTGGTATCTCGATTTCTCGGTGTATTTACATTGTTCGGTGCCTATTCGGCCCAGTTGAGCCCCACATTGAAAGCCCAGTGGGCTTTCTCCCCGAGCCCGAAACCCAGCCCATTAGTGGGTTGTGGGCTTTATGGGCTTTGCGGAGGTCTTTCTCCCAGTATGCTATTACAACAGATCTGATAGCAGTGATCCAGGTCCGTGAAATGTACGGGAATATCCTTTTCTTCAAATGGCTAGATTTGTCTAACACGCTGGCTGCAAAAAATGGCCTAATTATCTCTCTACAAGAAAATTAAATACATAGTACGCTTCACAGTCCGAGGCCGTGCACTACGAGCTCATTGCAATCCCTTAAAATCTTCATAACTCCGCTCTCATCATACCATGCATCATTGTACGCAGCGCTGAGACACAGGCGTCCACGGAAAGTTCCCAAGAAGAGACCAAGGCCCGTACCCAATTCTTCCCCGGTCACCCATGGACTCTCAAGATTGAATGCGCCATGCCTTGAGGATATGATTTTATCGAGGACACCCAAGCTAGATATAGATATCGAGGGCTCCTCGCTGGGTACTGGAACAGGGGGCATTGTTGCTCCAGTCGGATAGTCAGGGGTAGCATGAGCCCAGTAAGACGGAGCCAGTAAGATATGTTCTTTGTCATCCCTGATCGTGAGGTGGTATTTTTTAACCTGGCCAAGGACGTCGACGAACTCGTTCTTTCTAGCTGCGCTCGTAATCGGTGTTTGTTCTCCCTTCCATGAGGGTACGTCCAAATCGATCGCGAGGCTGAGTCCTAAAACAGAGTGATATACTGATGCCGCCTGCTGGGGTGAATTGAAAGGCTCCTGACAGAGGGGGCGCTCGTTAATCAAGGAATAGCTGATGTAGCGAACTATTCGTTCATCGCGATGCCGCTCCTGAAGGTCTCTCATCACAATAGCAATGGCAGCGTGATAGACATGTGTCAGGCTAGCGCCGCTGCTCTTCGCGGCTTTCAAGATTTGGCTGGACTCCTCAAGATTCAAAGTGAGTTCAACTCGCTGATGGCGTTGGGGCACCATCGCATATTCCTCCCCTTCACGCAGCGAAGAGTTTCTTTTGTAGATTTTCCTAAGTCGAACTCGCTGCTCTGGTTCCAGAGAATTGGGGATAGAAGCCGCCACTCTCATCGGAGGGTTCAAGTTCTTCCACTCACAACAGAATTCAACTAATGCAGCAGCGGGATTTTCAAGAAACAGCGACGCATATTTGAATAGATTATTGAGCAGATGTAAGGAACCAATCCCGTCAATAATGTTGTGCTGCGATCGAAGCACGATATCGGCTTCGTAATTGTCGTTCGAAATAGGTCGCCTGAGGAGAAACAGTGTCGGCAACTTGGGGATGGGAGGATCGGAATTACACCACTCTTTCCCTGTTTGGCCGCTAGAGACAATTTGGAATGTATCATCCACCCAGGCTTTACGGTGCAAGTTGTCACCATGGGGAAGGGCGTTGTATACTTTCTTGCATCTGTTGCTCTTCGTGTCATATTCTACCCACGAGGCAATGGTCGGGTGATCATAACGAAGTTGCAACCATGCGCTTCTGAGCGCAGTCACGACTTGATTAAAGGATCTTCTCCCCTCCAAAGGGACGGAGAAAGAAACATGAGCTGTCATGGCAAAGAAAGTCCTGCCAGTTCCACCAAACTTTCTGGCAAGTGTGGTGTAGAATTGCTCTGCTTCATCTATATCGCGTTCCCATCGACCCTCTTCAGTTTCCTTCCAAGCAAGGTCATCGTGAACCATCATTATGAAATATAAACGATGGTGCGCTCTATGTTTTCGTTTCAGAGTGAAGTGCAATGTCGAGTGACCGAGGTGAACCCTGGAATTCTGGGAGGCGCAGTGGATATTTAAGTTATCCACAAGTAGCCGATGGGAACCTTTTGATTCCGAAGTTTAGCCGGTCAATGTAATAAATTATAGTCAGACTTGAAGCTAGAATACTTTTTTGAGTAGCCTCGTGATTAGGTATAAAACTCCTGGCCTTGTCCGGCATAACTGGATCCGATCAGCCCCTATGGAGTATGGGGCCATGAGATACAAGTGCTCTCTCTTCGTCAGGGAATATCGTCCGCTCCATTCAAGTATGCACCTGGTGGTCATGGTGTCTTCTGTGTATCTTCTGTTGTCAATGGACTGTAACTTACCGGATTATTGATGGAGCACACATAGCGCCTATTCTTTCTATAAGCACGGGAATCGGGAGTATTCCGGAGTTACAACAAACCTAATCCGATAAATATCCGATGACATTAGAAGCTACCGCTTACTACCCGCTTACCGCTTAGAGGTATAATTTGTTAATCCGTTTGGGCACTCATTCAACTCTTAATTATACATCTATACAACTTGATATAGACATTGTAGCAAATTCTGTTATTCATCCTATGCTTGTTCACCTATGTACGCTAAGTCTCCGCTGGGAAACAAGGTAGTATGGGGGTATATCCGGGGTCCACAACTGCTGCCGGAGATGCCTAATCCGGTAACTACGCCCCAGACGATAAGGCTCATGAAGTTGCTAGAATAGGATCTCGAAATTGAGCAAGAGACTTGTTACTTTTTCTTGTCATGCTTTCCTATATTGCTCAATTTATTTCATCTTAATAAGTTTGTATATTTAAGTTTTTAACACCCTAGTTTCGGCATTTTGGACATCATTCCTGAGGTCTTCCCCACTATGTAGTGGAGGTAGGGGAGATCGAGCCAGCGATCGGACCAAGGACAAAGATCGAGCCTCAGGCCTCTTTTGAAACTTTGGTCTCATTCCCTGCTGTGGATGTGCTTAATGCGCAAATTAGCTTTACGCCTATATCAGCCATGTCCCCTGAATGCGTGCTCCAAAACTGGGCTTCACGGTCGGACCCACGAAGCACATCATTCCCCGGCTCCTCTTTGGGCACAGATGGAGTATCGTTGCTCGATGGGTCTTTTTCATTCGAGCTATACACGTTGACTCGCTCGTTGAAACGCACCCGGTGACGGGTCCGACCGTTCGGCGAGCCCTGGGAACCGGAACTGGGGGATGAATTTCTCGCCAGACTGGTAGCAAGATAATTCTTGCGTACTGCATAGAGACTAGCCTCTTCCCTTCGGATCGTGCCCGAAAAGATCTTCTCGAGGGCTGTAGAGACAGTGAATCGCGTACCCAGGTAGACCTGTTCGGCAACGAACAACGTCAATAGAAGCGAGGAGAGCCGTACCTCGGAAATAGGACCCTTGTAGACATGCACAATGGCTGCTGTAGATAGAGTTCCCATCCAAGCCAACAAATCCAGCCCCAGTAGACATGGGCCGATCGAGTCCGACCGGATTGGGGGTGGTCTTTGGCACTCCAGCGTGAGCTTGAAGAAGTCACCTCGCAGCTCCAGCCAGTTGTTCAGCAGGAACCCAAGCGGCACCAGTGGCCAGGCAACTCCAAATAGTGCGAGATAGCCAAACTGTACACACATTTCCATAATATCCTCCTCCACATGGTATTCCTCTGCGCCAGCCTCGCTACGCAGTCTTGTCATGAATGCAGCTTCGTCTGGCGGGTCAACCAAGAACAGGTCGGTCGCCGTGGAATACTTCCGCTTGTGACTGTTTTTCACCTTGCGATCCCGATAGTTTTGCCATTTCTGTCTCAAGACATGCTTCACATATGGTAGGACAACCTCCTCGCAGAAGCTAAAGACCTGAGCTGTCATGGAGAGATATATCACCTCCTGCTGGAATCGGCTTGTATCGACCTCGAATTCCTTCTGTCCAGTGACTAAGTCGGCTCTGAACCCCATTCTTCGGAGAACGTCGAGTTTGGGAATGATTTGTTTGCCGAAGGGAACATAGACATAGGCGGTCAATATCGTGGGGAGGAAAGAAGTGATGAAATTCATGACGAAACTCTTTTGAGTCTGGGCAAGATCGTACTGATCTTGCGTTCGGTAGTTCTCGTACTCAGTCAAGCGGGTTGCGATGTTCGTGAGAAACGAGGTGATGGCGGGCAAGGATAGCGAAAACAAGACAGTCGGTACGAATTCCAGATACCCCTTGAATGGACCGTCGTATACCTCAGATATGAAGACCTCCGATGCGAAGGACGCAACAATCAAGGCACCAAGAGCCACGCTCGTAACAGACGCAAAAGGAACCAAAAGCAGCTGGCGTGTAAACTGCTTCCAACTTGGGAAAACTTGCTTCACCTGTCCACTGATTGAGTCCTTGACCTCTTTCTCCCAAACATACTGCCTGCGATTCACCTTCAGTCGTCCAACGCCTTTGACATCCCATCTCTGACTTAAATCGGCCTCTCGAATTTTCCAGTACTCGACAAACACAATGCACCAGGCGCAAAGTACGGCTCCATATACAATGGAATATGGACCAAGATATAGCCATCCGAGGATTCCCAATGCTGCAGGCACCACGAGGAATAGCGAATAGCAGTGAATAAAAGCGTAGTAGAAAGCGACCTGCGCAGGGTTAGCTAGTTGTCACAGTACCACAATATGGCCGACCCAAGGCCGACTCTGAGTTTGAACAGTACCTTTTCGCCAAATAAGGCTCGAATTGTATCCAGATCGCTAGTCGTCAACACGGTTTTCCGATTCCATTGGCGTAGCATTTCCGCACATGCATCCTGGTCGTGTAATGGAAATGAGGCAGTAATGTTCTCCCATTTTCTAACACCTGGTGTGATGCCTGCGCCTCCTATTTCCTTTGCCCAGGTGACGGCGTGGTATACCGAGCGGATCTCTTCGGATGGTGTATCGGCGTCGGCGATAGCTGTTTCGTCGCCATCCGGTAATATATGGGTAATCCCAAACAGCCAATCTTTAATTCTGCGATGTATTAGTTGGTTGTTAAAAAGTAAAAACATCAACCATTCAAACGGCTCGAATGCCACTCACCTTGACTGGTGTACTAAATTCCCCAGGTGATCCCGAGGAACCCGAATGCAAACTAATAGCGCTTGACCGTGGCCGTGACGAACCTGAACCCGAAGACCAGCCTCGGTCAGGTCGTCAATAAGCGTTCGAAACTCTGTAATAGCTTGAGCTTGATCTAATGATCGTCAGTACTGGCAGAAGGTCAGGGAAATCCCATGCAAGCACGTCATTTACCGATGTTTCCAAAGTCATATTGTAATACCCAATCCACGCCCAGGTTGTCGTTATCATCTTCATCAGTATCCCCATACCCCGCGAGCCAAGACATATTGGGAGGCCGGGACCTGTTGAGAAGAGCAGTTGGAGAGTAACAAGGGAGGATAAAGTTGGATAAAGGTGCAGGTTACATCTGCAGAAGTTGGAATGGAGGGAAAATGTGGAGGGAGGATTACCCCGTCAGTATTACACTCAAGGTTCTAGTAACATTCATTGTTCTATTTCCTTCTATTTTAGTTCCACTCAGGGGAGAAATACAAGGCGGTACGAAATATGCATCTTTACCGCCGATCACATCTCTTCCCCTCTAAGACAGCCAAAATTACGTGACAGCATTGTATTCCTATCCGATCATCCGATCTTTGCTATACTTGGAGTAACGCGAGTCAGCCCCGCAAGCCAAGCTTCAGCCCTATGAGGAGGTTTTATTACATCCTGCCACCCAACCATACACAGGTTCCGATCATCCTTGCATGAGAGGATTCTGATGCCTTGCAAAAGTTGCAGGAAATACCCAACTAAACACCTGAATTGCGTCAGCTGACTCGAACACGTTGTTCCTGATCATTGCAAAGGGGCTTGATCCACTACGGGCGCGTGCAGTTGTCGAAAATTACCTAGGGCTGAATCCAGGGCGAGCTTCAACATTTGACCTTTGGGTAATTAAGTGAAAACATTATACAATGGAACAATCCACAATTGGGATATCCCGCTGACTTCACGGTACAGAGAACGATTCTACGCAATTTCCTCAGGGTCGAAATGTTGCTGCCTACAATTTTACGCCAAGCCCCCGCAGGGCATATCGATTTAAATCCGTTGATTTTCAAATTTAAGGAAACCCACATTTTATTGGAGATCTGCTATGTGCAGTGAAAGTTTACATGTCTGAACAATATTGGCGCCAAGTGTGGAGATTGCAAAACTTGAATCCATCACGGCTAATGGCACAGGCATCAACATTCACACGGACTACGGAGTACATCTTTTGCTAAAAAAAAGGCGCCATTAGCCACAATGTTGGGGATGACAGTGCACATACATCCGGCGCTTCCCTGTAGCTATAAGTATATGGAGTAACATGCGCCACCGGGGTATAATGAGATCATTCTCAACTCGATCATATTATCCTCCTTTCCTAGCCAATTTGAACTGAACCCGTTATTCGCGTCTCTAGGGGCTTGGCTACCGTATGTCCTCGGTCGTCGAGATCATGGCCCGTCGAGTTCTTCGTGGGCAAAATATCACCCTCGGATTGAGCGTCTTCCTCTTCATTTTCATGTTTCTGCCTACGTTTATTATTCTCCTAGCGGTCATCATATTCTTTGGGCTGGTGTATCCGCGATTGCGAAAGTCGTACGGCTTTGACCGTGAACGAGAGATGGAGACTCGGCAGTCGGATATCAAAAATTAAATGCTGATCGGAGCATGGTAGGACGATATACAATATGGTTGATTATGTTTAACTAACATGTGTTAAGATGCTATTACCAAGTGCACGAATATCTACTGACGCTTTTTTTGGGTCCCAAATTTATGATGATGTGCCGAGGCCAGCCAAGCACTATATTCCAAGGGCGTTTGGGGTTGTATATTAATGGGGGTAAAACAATTTTGAAGTTTTGATGTTATTCGATCTCTGGGGATAAGGGATTTCAAGATTCTTCTAGGATTTACAATAGAGATGTAAATTGTACAACCAAGGGCTAGATAGTAAAAATCATTCCAGAACTCATAACGTAAATTAACAAGTTCGGGACTGTTCCGGTGTCCAAACCTTGGTCCCCAAATGATTGGATGTTAATTTATTCCCCGTAGTTCCACTGAAACATGCGTATAAAGCTAACGCCGTGGTACTCTTCCAAAAAGGTTCTCTTTTCTCCCTCTCTCCACCTATGAGCACCCTGGATAGAAATCACCTAGAAATCGCAAATCCATCTCCTCGAGAGTCCAATTCGAGGAAGTATAATGGGCTGAACAGATTCATCCATGGAAGTTGAACCAGCCAGAATACGGAGCAGCACTCGCTAAACAGAACGCCATCCGATCGACATCTGATGGCATCAGATCAACCCGCCTCTATTCTGCTACACAACCACGAAGATGGACACTAAACAAGGACAGAAGCTGTCGATCGACCAGCCGCGGTCTGATCGGTTTAGCTTCTTTTCGTCCAAAACACGACAGGCAATCGCCTCATCTACCTGGGATGGTCTTTTCCCAAGCGGAAACTTGGACCATATCTTCCAGGCGAAGCACAAAAGTCGTCCAGATCCAAACGAGCCAATCTGGTGGATTGACATCCGTGGCGCCACTGAACAAGATGTCGACACCGTCTCGGAAGCCTTGTCTATCCATCCTCTGACGGCAGAGGATATTGCTATTCGAGAGCCTCGAGAGAAAGTCGACGTATACAAGAACTACTATCTGATCTCGTTCCAGACACTCGTGGAAAACAAGACCAAAGAGGAACGGCCCGGGATTCCCACCTCGGCTGCGTTATACATTCTTGTCTTCCAATATGGTGTGGTCACCTTCTCGCCTAGTGGTTGTGGACATGTGGCTCGGGCGCGAGAGCGGATTTGCAAAATGCATGATCCCACTGTATTGACTAGTGACTGGGTCTGCTATGCAATGATGTGTGTTCAACCAAATTCCTGCTTATGAACCTATTTTCAATCAGTGTATGCTAACCAATGAATAGAGACGATATCATCGATAGCTTCGAGCCATTTGTCCGGGAAGCGGAACGCGAGTCCGAGGCAATTGAGGACCAAGTGTTTGTCAGTCGCATCGACGACGCTCAAGCTCTCATTCCGCAGGTCGACGTTCTTCGCAAGAAAATCACTCACATAATCCGATGCCTCAACGGCAAGGTCGACGTGCTGAACGGATTCGTGAAGCGCTGCCAATCCCCCGATAAGCATCCTGTTTTCCCTGATGGTGACCTACTTCTATATCTTGGCGATGTCCAGGACCATTTGGTCACAACGTTGTCGACACTTGGGCACATCGATGAGATTATTGGTCGGTCCCAGGCGAATTATCTAGCGCAGATCAGCGCTACAAATCTCCGATTGAGTTTAACTATTAACTCTGGTTTGAGTAAGGTTACTCTCCTGGCTACTATATTCGTGCCATGTCACCTGGTTACGGGGTTGTTCGGAATGAACGTCCCTGTCCCGGGCGGGAAATCTGATGGGTTGGCGTGGTTTTTTGGTATACTCGGTTCTTTTATAGCATTCATGGTCATTTGCATCGCTGTGGCTGTGAAGTATAGGCTCTTGTAGATGTCGAAGCTGATGGATGTATTTAGCTCAACATAGATTCATTCTAGAGATAATTTATCAGATACTTCCACACCTTCTCATCCATGATGCTATGCGGAATTTGCCCAAACCAAAATAAAGGTCATTTATAGAACTTTTCCGTATTGCAAAGGTTTTATGGCCCGCCTAATGACATATTGATGCTGATCCGAATACGGATATTACTCACAGCAACGGCATTGAGGAATGTCTCGACAAAGAGAAGTCTGATGAAAACAGCAACATGTATACAAAAGCAGCTAGGAGCTATTGGTTAGTTTGCAGCCTTATTGGCATCTTACATATCCTGTGCACATTCGTGTAAGATGTGCAGATCTAAGAACACGGGATGCTATAGCTCCTTTTTGAACATCTATCGACCTCGATTCGGCCTGTTTGGTGCATGATAGTCTTGCTCATTTGGGGATTGGGAATTTGGGCTGGCACGGCCGTATGACCCTCGATCGCCCCCAAGAAGCGATGATGCCGCCACGGTTGTCTTCTTGATACCTCTACATTGACGTAGGAGGACGGATGCTCCAAGACTGCACTTCCTTGTGTTTCCAACTTTTCAAGTTAAAGACACTAAGATTTACCTCATTATGATTCCAGAGGTACGTGTAGGCTAATGATTCCACAATGTGGCCTGGAGGTCACCTAGGCATAACAGCCAAGGATGATAGATTGTGGCTGTTGCCACAATCACAGCCACATGTGAATGTGGGACTGAAACTCCACGGCCAAAATGCCGAGAGACGCAATAGACCGACATCCATGTACGGAGTATCCATCTATAGATTACATCTGTATTCCATATGACGGACATATATGAAGCCATTCCGAAAATATATCACGGTCAAGCAAGTGCGCACATATACACACATCATATGCGGTACTCTGTAGAATGCCCGAAGAGAATAAGCGAAAACAAGGCCTCGTGCCAATAACAATCACAACCAAACATGGTAGCCTAGTGGTAGATTGCGATGAAGATTGACCAATAATATCGATCGGCTAGCTAATGGACCCTGACTTCCCGCCTCTCATTCTTGGCATCCTTATAGGGAGTTTCGTGGAGAACGCGTCATTCGTGAGATTGGAACTGAGGTCCAATATATGGAGTACGGAGTAGCCCCTGGCATTTCAAAATTGGCGCGATGCTAGGGATGTATTTGTGACGAAAGGAAAATGGTTGAGAATGTATGAAGTGTTCATAGGTCAAAGATTTCCGAAAAAAAACATTCTTTGGGGATGATGATCCACCTCTCCAGGGCTGAGACGAAAAAAGATGGAAAAAAGTGTGGCGTTAAGAAAATCATTATGCCAAGCCGCCAAGATCTTAAATAAGTCTGGCCCGTCCCAAGTTCCCCCTTAAGAGACTGCAGAACTTGCATGTCAACAGTCGACTTCACTTTTTTGTTTCTATCATCTACTGTCTTATCATCAAAGGCTTGTTGCCTTCTTTCATCTGCCTTTTATCACTGAAATACATGCGTAAGTGGTGCCCAGAGAGGGGTCAAAGCTTTAGCTATACCTCTTAGCTATCCCGGGAACTTTAACTTGTTACGTATCTGGCTAACAATGTTCCCTCCTGTAGACCGGATTAACTCGTGGGCGAAAGCTCACGTGTCTTCTAGCGGCCTGGCAGATCAGACTCTTTCCCAACAGGCCGCCGATCCTGTTAATACCGACAAGCCTCCTCAACATGGAGAAGTGAAAATGCCAGTGGAGGACCACACTCCAGGGTCCACCACGGAAACAAACCCAAACCCAGGTCTTCTAATTCGTATGCGAAATGGCTCCGGCCGTTTCTACCACCATACCAAGGATGCAGTCTGCCACAGCTGGATTAATGTCCTGCTGGTCTTTGTACCGGTCGGTATCGCCTGCGAAGCTGCGGGCCTGAACCCAGCCATCGTCTTCGCGATGAATTCAGTGGCGATCATTCCCCTGGCTGGACTGCTCAGTCATGCCACGGAGAGCGTTGCCAGTCGTCTTGGAGACACCATCGGAGCCTTGATCAACGTCACTTTTGGAAATGCAGTCGAATTGATCATCTTCATCATCGCTCTGGTTAAGGACGAGATTCGCATCGTGCAAGCTTCTCTTCTCGGCTCTATTCTTGCCAATCTGTTGCTTATTATGGGCATGGCATTCCTGTCTGGCGGCCTTCGCTTCCGAGAACAGATTTACAACAGTACCGTTACTCAGATGAGTGCTTGTCTGCTCAGTTTGAGTGTGATGAGTCTCCTCTTGCCCACTGCTTTCCACGCCTCCTTTTCGGATAATGTTGATGCCGATCACGAGACGCTCAAGGTCAGCCGTGGTACCAGTGTCGTTCTTCTGTTGGTGTATATTCTTTACATCATCTTCCAACTGAGAACACACTCATATCTCTACGCTAGTACCCCCCAGGCCATAATTGATGAGGAATCAAAGCCGGGTGTGTTCGCAGACTTCATGAATAGCTCTTCCGACTCCTCATCTAGCTCCAGTGATGAGTCGGATGACACTACGACTTCTTGGACCACCGCCAAAAGGATCAAAAGAGCAATGAAGTACCGCAGACACCGAAAGTCAAGTACAAGCTCCAAAGGGACAACCTCTCGTAATTCCTTCCAGAAAAAGGCTATTGCATCGACTCCCAATGAAAACCAGACTCCCATTGACAGCAATGAACACGCAATTGAATTTGGTGACGAAATTCGATACTATGCCGACGAAGATGTTCATTCCTCTTCCGCAGTCCACTCTCGTGACTTCGGTTTGGCTCTGAGCCGTATGGACAGCAAAGCGAGTAATAAGTCGAAGAAACGAGATCGCAAGATGCGCAAGGCCCGAAAGGCGGAGAAGAAGGCTCAGATCGTGACACCCGAGGACAGCGGTCCTTCTCCATCCGCTCCTAACGTTGCTGGACCTGAAAGCGCGGGAGATGATCCCAGGAAGCGCCGTTCTCCTTTCGGGCCTATACCGTCTCTGCTTTCCAACACTGTTTTCAGCTCTCAGCCACCAGATTCTCCACATATTGGAAGCAGTGCCTCGCGCCCAGTAATTTCTCGCAGCAATTCACTCCCTGCACATATTAGTCGTCCTCCGCCGGCCGGAAACGCAGTGCAGTTCGCCCGTGGTGCTTCTCGTCTAACTGACCAGAATGATGCCGTGGTTCCAGAAACAGCTATGCAAGCCCCGGAACCTACGATGTCACGTACCGCTGCTGTTGTCATGCTCCTGCTATCCACTGCTTTGGTGGCTGTTTGCGCTGAATTTTTGGTGGATGCTATTCCCGAAATGATTGAAAACTCAACCGTCAGCGAAGCTTTCATTGGTCTCATTATCCTGCCTATCGTCGGTAACGCAGCTGAGCACGTTACTGCCGTCAGTGTCGCCACTAAGAACAAGATGGACCTATCGATTGGTGTGTCCGTTGGTAGTAGTATCCAAATTGGTAAGAATCCATCCATTTCTGATGACGTGTCTACATGTACACATTCTGACCATTCCAACAGCGATTTTCGTCACACCACTGGTCGTCATCCTGGGCTGGTGTATGGACAAGGACATGTCCCTGTACTTTACGCTCTTTGAGACTATTTGTCTCTTTGTGACCACCTTCGTTGTCAACTTCCTCGTCTTGGACGGCCGAAGCAACTATCTAGAAGGCGTCCTCTTAATTGCAGCCTATATCATCATTGCGTGAGTTCATCCCTGTCCATTTTGTCCGTTCACTACGCTAACCGCCCCCTCAGCCTATCTGCGTTCTTCTACCCGGATAGTCAAAAGTCAAGTGTTATCGCCGGTCCTACACCTGCGATGATATGATGTTGAGCGTGGATTTTTCCACTGTCAAAAGGTCGGTGCGCCGGTTGGTATTCTGTGATTGCTAGGCAGAGTGCCACTCATAGCCACGACTACAATACCACGATTTCTTACCTGATGATCAATCAATTATTATTACGCTAACTAGCATGCAAATCTGTAAAAGTATATGTAGAATGAGAAAGGATATTTTCCAAAGATCCTTTTCGTGCAGAGGAGCGGTGGCTAGTATATCTAGAATCCTTCTGCAGAGTAGTCCCTACAGAGTACGCAGTACGTATTTAACTCTTCTAGTAACGCTCATTGAACGAAACATGGGGTAATTCCTCATGTAGCCGATCGTAGTAGTCCGGTCTCCGGATGGCCCCGCGCGGGCTGGGCCCAGCCCTAGGGCCGCTACAACATACACAGTATTATTTCAGTGAGTCCGTGGTCGGACGCCGGCGCGTACATTGTATGTATGCACCCGACACTTAATTCGAAAGAGACGTCCACAAGTAGACAGACCACTAACCAAAATCATTTCTAGAGATAGGAAAATTGACACATCAATATGAAAAGCTTTACCAATCCAAATAGAACGTAGCAAAGAATCAAAGTGAAAAAGAATCCGTTGCCGTTACTACTTGACAGATCCTTCTCGTGGTCCGGTTACCTTAGGAATGGAAAGCCTTCGAATAAAGAGATCAACATTACTGTACTCCGTATGAAGTACGGGGTCACACGAGGTTCATACTATATACATGGTAGATAGCGGTCTTCATCCCAACCCTACTTGCATTAGCCACATGTTGATTTGACTCTTCAATAATTATGAAACCAGTTACGACTGGTTTTGTCGGAGCACACCACTCCTCGTGAGACCACTTCCAAGCCCCAATATCCACCAGCCACGTGTGTGACAGTCAGTGGCTGTGTTTTCCACAACCTGAGCCACATTGTGGATCGGCGGCAGCATGATAGGCGGATTTTATCCCGCAGCCCCCCCTATAGAGAACTCTCCACTGCACGCAATTATATCCCCCCTTATTTTTATTTATACATCCTTGCCAGTAGAGCCCCTTTTGTACCAATTGTGAGACCGAATTGTGGAAACAAATAGTCAAGCTCCTGGGTGGAGAAACAAAAAAAAGTCAATCCTGATCTGGCTATGTTGTATAATACAACCTCTACTCCGTACTCCGTATGGTATATGGCTTATTGTGACACATCCACATTGAACAAGCGCACTTGGCATGCCACAATCAAATTGGTCATTTGCGAGCTAGCCCTGCAAGGCGATAGGCTTTGGCTAACTCGCCCTGCAAGGCGATGGGATTGTTAATTTGACCACCCTACCCCTCCAGGGGCTCGTGGAGCATTGAATATTGCATCTGCCTAATCGGACAAACTTGGGCGCTAACATGTAACTCCTTAGAAGTGGGGGCATAATTATAGTGTTGGACAGATATTGCGTGGAGTTAGCTCTTTCGGTTCTGGTCGGAAGATGATGGTTGACAACGGTGTTCTTTACGCTTCTTTCCCATAAAAGCCCTCATCTTCCCCCGTCTTTCCCTATTCCCAATTTATTCTATCTTCCCTCTTTGACCCCTCCATATACTCATAATGTCCTACGCTCCACCTTACGGCGATCCTTACGCTCGCCCTCCCTCAGACCGTCCACCGTATGACCCCTACGGGCGCCCACCAGCCGATGGATATGACCGTCCAGCATACGACCGAGGCCCATACGGCGCACCCCCACCACTAGCTCGTCCCCCTCCAGGACCTCCGCCTCCTCTGCCCCAGGGCTGGTCCCAGGAATGGGAGCCCAGTACTCGTCGAGCATTCTACGTAGAACACGCCACTGGACGCTCGCAGTGGGAGGCGCCTTACCAGCAGCCTGGCTACTCTGGATATAGTGATGGCTCTCGCAGCGTTCCCCCTCCCGAATCCCAGGGCTACTATGCGCCTCCCCAGGGCCCGCCACCTTCGGGTTACGATGATCGTAGCCCTGGCTACTATCAGGGCGAGCAGAAGCCTGAGAAGAAGAGCAGCAACGTCGGGGGCTATCTCGCAGCCGGTGCTGCTGGTCTAGCTGTCGGTGGTATTGCCGGTGCTGTGATTGCACACGAGCTTGGTATGTGATATCGTTTGCTTCGATCGAACTGTTTCTTTTGCACATACTAATTATTTCTTTAGACGAAGATGATGAAAAGTCTGATCTCGAAGAGGCTTATAAGGCGGGCCGTCGCGATGAAGAAGAGGATCACTACTCAGATCACAGCCACCACAGTGATGATGATGGTGGTTGGTAATTGTCTTCACGCATGGGCTGTTGCTTGAAGATCTTTCGTCACCCGATCGTTCTTCAGATCCACGTTCTTCTTTGCTAGGGTTGAAGGTTGCATTTTGCGAAAGTTATATACATCGTCACATTTGCTTAACATTGCATTGAGATATTTCGTCACTGCTATTTTTAAATGCTGAACCACTTTTGAAAGTTAACAATTCCCATTTTACTTCCAACACAATATCTCCCCATGCAACAAACCAAACCAGGCATCTTCGTCTTCCACAAACTGCCTCCACCCCCTTGCAATAATTTCCAAATCCTCCGGCTCTGCAAAGCCCTCTTCAACAACACTCTTTGCAAACCCGGAGGTTCTAGCCCTATCCTCCATAGATCCACCCCAATACGCCCTCTCCTCGTCACTCCCAAAACACCAAGCCCCTGCACTCCTCTTCACACTCCCACTATCAAACCCAGCCTCCCGTGCCCAACCATGAATCATCCTCCCAGGATGCGGATTTCCACCTTTAGCACGTTGCATGCGCTCCATAACATCCCGCCACTTAGCGATCCCCACTGACTCTGGATACCAGGTCAACTCCGCCGACTCGCGGCATGCAACAATGCCGCCGTCCTTAGCGACTCGCCTCATTTCCTTTAGCGCGTGAACTGGATCCGCAATATGTTGCAGAACCTGATGTGCATGTACAACATCAAATGTGTTGTCCTCGAATGGCAGGGCGTGGATGTCTCCTTCTTGAAAGGTGATGTTCGACACGCCTTCAGCTTGCGCAAGGGTACGTGCACCTTCTAATGGATCGCTCACGTACTCCACGCCCGTGACATGTCCTGATGGGACATGTTTTGCTAAGGAAATAGTGATTGAGCCAGGTCCACAGCCTACATCCAGGATTTTCATGTCTGGTTTGAGGTGTGGAAGGAGGTATGGCGCGGAGTTGGAGACTGTACGCCAACTGTGCGTACGGAGGACTGAGGTTGAGTGGTCTGTTGTGTAGACCTGAGGCATGGTCAATAAATTGTGAGTGAAGTTATAATCGAAGTTGTAGTTGTTTCGTAGACTTTCGAGTTGGGAAGGGGACTTTTATAGTGGGGGGAAATATGGGCCCGTGGACCTGCTTCGGAATTCCGTAATGAGCTTTGATGTCGACTATTCCCCAAGGTTCAGGTAGCCACGCCTCTTGGGGCTAATTCAACACTCCCAATCTAAAACCTTTAATTGTTTTTCTTAAGACTTACGAACATGTGTTGGAGGCTTATGCAGTGAATGATAAACCTTTTGATCATGAAGCGAAAAAAAAAACAAAAGCACCAGGTAACTGGGGAAACGATCTAGAGAGTGCCAACTAGCTTTAATGTAACAGAGTAAATGTTTGACATACACAACTAACCAAATTGAAAACTATCCATTTTTCTAGACATTTCCACCCTCAAAGAGTGCAAACGTACCAAATTAAAGCCATTCAGGAATGCCAGGTGTGATGACTTCAGGCTTGGCATTTGCGGGACTCCGAAAACACTCACGGAATTCCGAACTCGCCACCGATTATATTTCTTCAATATGGAAGTTTCAGGTAGATCTGGGCCATCAACGCCCGCTTCATCCCGAATCGCCCGCACTTCGCGAAAAAAGGCATGCCGAAAATGTGTACAAGCTAAATCTGCCTGTGATCTCACAAAGCCGAAATGCAAGCGATGCAGAGATCGAGGCACGAGTTGTGAATATCCAGCACTCATCGAGTCAAAAAGTGGTAATACAGAGAACCAATACACCACTGTGGATGTCAGCGGGCTGAGCACAACTTCTGATTCAATATCCTTGGATTCCTCATGGCCGCGGAGTCTGGTTAACAGCGCCGCAGATGTATCTACCATCGCGGATAATGGGCCAGCTCGTCCAGATTCCGATGTCGCCCTGGACTTTCAACAAATTCATCTGGCGCCCATGACTGATGCAGAGGAAATACGGGATCGCTGGCTACGCCCCTACATCTTGGGCTCGACGGGCCAAGAGCCCAAGCAGTTGAATGCTCACACCATACAGTATCTCACATGCGTGTTGAAATCATATCTTAGGAATCTACTCAACCTAACTGCGCCACCTTTTCTTCATTCTATGCAACTGGGGACTTATCCGCCTGTCTTGGCTTACTGTTTCACCCTGGTTCGGGCATGGTTGACTCGGATTCCTGGGTGTGAACACATGATTCTAGGGACGATTCGAGAAGAGATGGGGAGAATTGAGAGCCAGGTATGTTGCGGCTTTATTATTCGTTAGACTTCAACCTAATATGAGACAGGATGCCGTTCGGAGCGACTTTGATAGCCTGTGCTCGTTCCAGGCGTATCTCATCTACTCCATGACGATGTATTTCTTCCCGGGAGCAGGCACTCTCGAAGAACACCAGTCCTTCGATACTCAAACGCATATAAGGATGCAAGAAATTGCTTTCCAGTCCGCTAAAGTAGGCCTCACCTGCAGAGCAGAAGAATCTCAGACCCGGCCGAACTGGGAGTCATGGATAGTCGCTTCTGCCAAGCGTCGTACCCTATTTACCATGTATATCTTCACCAATGTCTACAATACCCAACTTGGGCTGCCGAATTTCGTTGCAGAAGAATTGAGAGGGACTATGGCCCCGGAAAGCAAAATACTCTGGGAGGCTTCAAACCGCGCCGTCTGGGAAAGAGAGTACAATCGGCACTTGTCTCGCTGGGAGGATGGAATGCTCAAGATATCGGAGCTGTGGAAGTCCGCTGAGACTGGGACAGATGCCCGACGTGAGAGGATTGAGCGTTGGTTACAATCTGCTGATGAGTTTGGGATGATGTTCTTTGCTGTTTGTGCGCATATCCATGGGTGCTAGTCGCATAATTCTCCGTGTCGGACTAGAGAAGAAGGAAACACAGATGGACACGAGAGACTAGGACTCAATGAAAGTAATCAGGAACCTTGCCTTCGGATATCATTGCTCTGTCATAATACATCTTGACACTCGAATTACATTTCCACAGAAGTCCTAACCCATTACATTTAATGCCCCTTAGCCATCTGCTCAGCCGAAGAATCCAGAACATCCTTGATTGCCTTCTTGGACGTCATGCGCTCATACCACTCCTTCTCATTCGGGAACTCATCAACGTTGAACCCCTCATCAACGAGTAATTTGCGTGCCGCGAGTTGCCAAGCAAGGAACGCTACATCAGCGTACGACATCTTGTTGCCAACCAGCCAGGGACCATCTCCAACATCCTTGTTGGCCTCCTTCTGCTTGGCTAGCCACTTATCAAGCACGCCCGTCACGCGTTTCGCTTCGTTAACATAGCGTTCCACTGCGCTAGGGATCTTCTCCGCATGGTATATTTTGAACCAAACGGCCTGTCCGAAGTACGGACCCTGGCCAGAGACCTGGAGATAGAGGAACGAGCGTGCAAGCTCGGCCTCTGCGCTGCCCGGTGTAAAGCTGAGTTTACGGGGTTCATTGGTGTCGTAGCGCTCTATGAGGTACTCGACGACGGCACCGCTCTCCCAAATGGTCAGGTCGGTGTTTGGGTCATGAATCGCAGGTAGGCGCCCATTTGGATTGATCGCTGTATACTCGGGCTCTTTCACCTTCGCAAAGGGGACTGAAACAGGTTCATATGGTAATTCGAGGAGTGTGAGGATGAGTCCGACTTTGAGGGGATTGGGGCCGAGGATGCCACCGTAGAGCTGAATGGGTTTGATTGTGGATGACATTGTTGCGATTGATTGGTGATTGAAGCTGGAATGATAATTGCGATACCATGCTTGCAGCGATGGGTATCGACTTTATATATAAAAGTCTATCCCTACAATGGACGGACTAGGCATAGCCCCACTCACCTTTTACGGTGAGTTATGCCTTTAGTTCTCCCAGATTATAAATCAAATGTATACCCACGTATTTCATAGAAGCCGAAAGATTAAGATTTCGTCCTTATATTTCGTCCTATATTTCGTCCTATATTTCGTCCGTTCTTTGTCCGATTACCGAGTCCAATAATACTCAATAATGAATGGGTCTCACATTATCAATATTCGGCCTCCGACTGATACCGAAGACCCGCAGTTCGGGGTTTGTGTTCTTCCAATGCCGAGATGACTAAGTGGACCTTCCTAACCTCGGGAGGTCCCGAACTCTAACCATGGTTAAGTCAAAATTTGAAGTTCGGAGTTCATTTGAAGATCATCCTTACCGTCATTCCACTGCGATCTATGTGCCTGTCACAGACGTCATACTCAACTTTTCAACTTGAGCTAGAATACAAATTACTACTCCGTATGATGAGTTTGATCCTGTAGCCACGTCCTCATTCCCGGTGGTCTTGACTCTTGACTCTAGGCCACTCAGGAGATGGTTTACTCTTGATTTGGAGGTCATTTGACAGCTCATAAGGAGGAAACATGTGGATGTGAGAGATGACAGTGTTTGCAATTAGAATACGTATCATGTGACCCATCGAGAATACACATATCCAAACTATGAGCTCACATTGGGTGAAGAGACTACAGTTGTAGTAGTTTGGATCTTACGTCTCCTTCTGGTTGAAATGCATGGTTGTAACAGTGACGGATGATTACAAGAAAAGGAAACTACTGTCCAATTTAGTAGCATTTTCCCTATTCGCGGTTTCCTTCTAAATACTCTTGTCCCGTCCATCTTGAGATGTCGAGGTGTACAGACCGCCGAGACCGTGACCCCGCACTTGTGTCATGAGATCCTTTCTTCACACTTTTCGTAGTTTTCTCCTTGTCCATATCTCACACCCCCCCCCCCCCCCCCCTCTCTCTCTCTCCACTACGCCTAGCTGCATAGCACTAAATGCTAATCTCCTATCTAAACGTTAACTTTCAATCAACTCCACCAGTCTGATCGACTCTCGCGAGGAGCTAATGTGCACTCGCTGCGATCCGACAACGACAAACACATCCCACAAGTGACATTCACACGAGGTATACATTCTCCCGTTTGTGTACATATCTTCTACTCCTTGGTGTCAAACCCCGACGACGACAAGTTCCCACATTCTCGCAAAATGTGCGGGTGTCGATTGTTGTTTGCCTCTAGGTACCTAAAGCAACGGAGACAAATACAGCATGTTGACAGTTTTCATTTCTCTGTCGACGTGATAAGGATGTCTCCTACATTCAAGTACCCAGATTTTGACTAGACTAATCAATGTATGTTCTGAAGTGTAAATATTGATTTCATCGAATTCCAATTCATCGTTTAGGTACATGCCACAAAGTTGTTACCGCTGGCTCCAGTATGGGTAATAAGGCCAGCTAGCTCGTTGTCGTTGTTGAAAATAACACGGTCCGCACCAGGAGAGTTACCAGTATAGACCTTGCCACTGCTGAGAATGGGGAATTCGTAGTAAGTTCCTGGAACGGGGAAATCGAAACCCTCGTAGTTGTGGTACTCGTGGGGGTAGTTGTTGACATCATCATTTGAGCTGTGGAGGTCGTAGCCAGCGTCCTGGGCGGCAGTAATGGCAGTGCTAGTGTAGCAAACGTTGCCGCATGTCGCGGCACAAGCACGAGCTTCAACGTCTAGCGGGGCGGCGAGGGTGCTAGATAGGAAGAGGGTGGCCAGAGCCAGGATCTGATATTTATGTTAATGGTTGATAATGTTCGTCTAAAAGTATATAGTACCTTGGTGTACTGCATTTTGGCGGTATAGTAGGAGATTTGAGCCTTGGGTGGGTATGAATATTTCTCGACTTGTAGACCTCCAACTTTTCTGGGAAAGTTGATTATTTAAATATAGCTTACCGGAGGTCTCCGGACTGCGAAGAGAATCTATTCGCTATCAATGTGATGTTACATTCTGTTCATCCAGCCGTCTTGGATTTCCATTGGCAATGTGATGCTGCAAGTCCAAATGATCAATTAACGACCACCATACCCGAATCAGGAACATTCACCGAGCGGCAACGTTAAAGTATAGAAGTCAAAGCGAGGTACAAGACAGTCCCGATTGGCCGATTGAGGACGTGAAGAATCGAGTGGTGTTACGACTCCGGATTCCTGAAGATGCGCCCTATCAGAGAAAGTGATCGACGGGGGCCATTCGGGAAGTGGCCTTTTTAGATTGATGCGCCTGATATGACCAGGATCTGTCCCATCTATCGGACCAATTACAGAGTCGGCTGTCGGGCACGATGTTGATCTAATGGTCCATTACTCAGCGGGCCATGTGGGGTTAATTAGACAACATGCCACATTTAGAATATGAGTACGGAGTAAATACTGAGACTTCTGAGGATATTTCGTTTACCTAGTGAAAAATCTCCAACCTTAGCTATGAAGATAAGAGATACTACTCAGTTGTGCTTCGCATATATTGTTTTCCCCTCATGTGTGCCCGCGCTCCGACGGTCTCCGTGCTGATCCCTTAAACTATCATATCTGGCCCGCTGTGTGCTGTCTTACTTCTTGGATGTCTGTTGTCACTCGCACAAAGTCATATTCGGCAGGTTCTCTTTAGATAATAGATTAAGCTCAATTGTGTCACATGCCGGTCTCCTGGTACTGCACACGACTGCATATAACCGAAAGGTAGCTTCATATTTGTATGAGTAGTATTGTATAAGACAGAGGGTAACTGTGCTACCCTATCACAATGGAATAAATGCGAGACCACCACGTGGCGACCTTCTTGGGAGACTCGGGCTCTTCCAAGTCGACTTGCTCCCTTCGCCCGGTCCAGATATCCATATCCTCCAGTCGGACGACACGGGTTTTATTCCAGAACTTGTACGCAATCACCAACAGCACAAACACAGGTATCAGGATATAGTTGATCACAAAGTCAGTCGAGCTAAAAGGATTGAGGAAGCAAGTGTATCCCTGGAAGAAAATGAGGAACACATTCGCTGCCAGCGAGAGGTAGGTTCCATATGGGTAAAAGAGAGCTTGGAATGGTAGCTTCGATGGGTCTTCGCCTTGCGCAACTAGGGCTTGTCGAAATCGAATATGTGAAACTCCGATTACCGACCAAACAATAAAGGTGGCAACTATACTTCATTAGTATGGAACAAAAGGGTTTCTGGGAAGGGTCCAGGAAGATAAACATACCGCCCGAAAGAGTGATCAATGCCGAATAAACCCTTCCAGCACTAGAGGACTGCTCCAGGAATACAATGCATGCGAAGACATTGGTAAATACCAAGCCCACCCATGGGACTCCGAGACGATTTGTCCGGCCAATGAATTTTGGCGCCTTTCCGTTGCGAGACAGGAAAAGCAGTGTTCTAGATGCCACATAAAGCGAGCTGTTTCCTGCCGAAATGACACTAATCACGATGAGAGCGTTAATTAGGTGGGCGGCTGGAAGGATCCCAGCATCCTCTAACGAGATTGTCAAGGGTGAGCTGGCTGTTTTCGACGATGTGCCCAACAATCTCTTGTCATTCCATGGGATGAGCATCCCAATAAAGAAGATAGTACCTGGATATAGTTTCAGTAATGCTTCAGTCTTCTGTTTCAATGTGAACTTACCAACGTAGAAAATCAAGATACGCCAAAAGACCTGCTTGATAGCTCTGGGTACTGCTTTTCCGGGATTCGCCGATTCTCCAGCGGTGATGCCAACCCTAATTTGACTGTCAGCTTTCGCTATTTTCCACATTTTCAATATTGACAACATACATCTCAGTCCCGGCATACAATGTTCCCGCGACAACAAATGTTTTCGCAACACCATTGATTGAATCTGCAAACGCCCCAGGGGCATGCCAATATTCAAACCCAATAGCACGCGGTCCAATGCCACCTGCGCTGATGCAAATTGCGAGAATGAAAAAGACAATCAATGCCACCACTTTGATACTGTAATCTATTAGCCAATCTGATGTTTCAAACCAAAGCACATAAAAACATACAGAGATAGCCAAAATTCCATCTCGCCGTACGCCAAAATTCCAAGATTTGAGAGGGTAAGGAACATCACCCAGAAGATTAAGATCCAACCCCATTGAGGAACAGCATCTGTCCAGTACCCAATGACTAGGGATATCGCATTGTATTCATTTGCCAGAACCTGGAGTGTCCGGTTAGCCTTCGGATCCTTCATGATACTAGAATACTCAATGCGTGTCGTACAGTCACCCATAAGTACCAATATGCCCATCCCAGCGCAAACGCAAGAGAGTCATCAATAAAGCGCTCCGCATACTCGGTAAACGATCCAGTCACAGGGATCAGGGTGGCCATCTCACCCAACGATTGCCTATAATTGTCAGAATCATTCTTGGCGCTAGAGAATGCACTCCTTACATGACAAAGAAGACGATAATTCCGACCAGTGAGAAGCTAATCAAAGCCCCTGCAGGTCCACCCTCATGCAGCGCATTGCCCGAGCTCACTAGCAGACCAGGACCGATAATGCCTGATACTTTGGTTAGCATCAACGCAAAATAATTCCACCGCAAACTCACCTCCAATAGCGATCATCTGGAGATGTCTAGACTTGAGTTGCCGTTTTAATGGTGCCGCCATAGGATCTCTCGCAATCTCCTCATCCAATCGGTTTGTCTCCGATCGGAAGCTTTTTGTAGCGTCATCCTGAACGGGTCCTCTATATGTCACGGTGAAATCCGTTTTGCTCATATCGAATACCAAAGATTCCAAATCAGTTTAAGGAGAAATTTGTGTATTATTTTTTTTCCCACAGAAAAGACAGCAATGTCGCTTGGAGCCAACGATAAGGAATTTGGGCCCTCATTTGCTGCGGATGTCGTGATAAGCCCTGGGAGAGGCGTCATGGATCCATGGATGATCATGTGGGGCTATTCAGGCAAAAGTTACATTTTGATATTCCTTCAATACGGGTTAACTCCATATACAGAAAGTGACAACACTTGAAATAACATTGGCTGAAATCCTCATCAAATATGTTTTCCGCATTGCTAAATAACCTGCTCCCCCGCCCCGAAGCAAGTGTAAGAGATATGCTGATAATATAGGAAATCGCAGTCTAGAAATTAGCGACAATAGCAACAAGAGAAGATGTCAAGGAAGTGCGAAAGGACAAAATAAGGGCAATGGCAAATGGCATGCTTCAAATAAGGGCTCAGACCCCTAACCGTTTCGTCAATGTAGTTCCGGTCTCAGATCATCTCATCATCGCCCAAAGCAGATTCCATTATGGGTAGGAAAGGGATAATTCTGAAGCTAAACTTTAGCCAAGGGAATACGGATTAGATGAATCCCAGGAGTGTGAGAAAGGAGAGGGGGAAACCAATGGCATAATACTTCAATGGTGGCTCAGATTGCACAAGCTTTAATCAAGGAAGTTCAGAACTACATATATCTCATCATCGCCACCAAGCAACTGCCATTGGAGTGAAATGCCTGCGGGCAGAGTTAACAACATAAGAAAGACTCATGATTAAAAACCAGCGAAGAGTGGTAAGCGCAAGAGACGAAGGTAAAGTGCAAAGGTGCCTCAAAGTGAAGTGTGGGTCATCAAAGATATTCAGTAGCTCTCTTTTCTCATCATTGGCACCCTGCAAGTTACCGTCAGGGGTCTCTTGGTGTTCTGTCAAAGTACATGTAAGAAAGGGTCAAGTACAAAAATCAACGATGGAAGCACTGAGGAGAATATCAACACTGGCGTGTGAAAAGGATAAAGGCAAGGTGCTCAATAGGTGCCTCAGACAAGTGTAGCTTGGTCATCAAAAAATGTTCAGTTAGCTCTCTTCTTCCATCATTGGCATCAGGCAAATCACCGATAGGGAAAAGGTCGACAACGTCAGAGACTAAAGTCGGGAATCAGCGAATGTCGTAAATGTCAAAATAGAAAGTCTACAAGAGAGATAATCCACAAAGACAATATTGTTCGACGGTGTATCAGATCTACTATTCCAAGAGCATCAAATATGTTCAGTAGCTTCCTTTTTTCGTCATTGGCATCAAGATATCATCAATAGGCAATGACAAAGGGGGAAAGCTGACAAAATGGAAAAACGTAGCACTACAGTAAGCTCACTTAGCCAGAACTCAAACAGAGCGCCGAAGGTCAATATAATTGGCTGAGACATGCCGAATTAGGAATAACGATGACGGCTTTTCCAAGAAAACGAATGTGCAGGCTTAGGTGTGGGCCACCCAGAGGAGGGGGCTAAGCTAGCAAGATGAAATAATATTAGCAAAATAAAACACAGTAACTTGAAATGGGGTTCAATTGGAAAAGTTTCCATCAAATGTTGGCTCAGACATGGGATGGGGGTTTGCTTTTTTCATATAAGATCAGATACTACATAGGTCAAGGTTTCTCACTAGGACTGGGACACTGGGACTGGGACACTGGGACTGGAATGAAACCCTTTTCATCATCGCCGAATGGAGACACATGAAATATGGAATTGAACTGACTTACTTGCAATTCTACTAGCAAATGCTAGTTTAGAAATGAGTAGGTAGCTGACAATGACGGCTCTGCCAAGAAAGCAAAGATATCGAGTTTAGGCTCAGATAGGAAGCAACTGAAGGAGGCCGAGCTAGAGAAATGCGATGATATTAGCAAAGATATCCCAACAATATGAGGATGCAAATAAAAGTATTTCCATCAAGTAGGGGCTCAGGCAGGGGTTCTTTTCTTCAAGACTCTTTTTTTTACCACAATGGGCTGATACTCCATAAGGTTCAAGCGTAACCCTTTTCATCATCGCCCAATCGAGAGTAAGATGCGGAAATGAACTTACACTTCGTCACCAAGTGTCACTTTCAAAATGAGCAGCTATATCGAGGAGGAAAATGACAACGACGACTCTGCAAACACAGCAAAGGGGTTGAAACGGCCAATTAAAAGGCTCACGATAACAGGTACTCGCCATCATCTTGGTATATTGATGACCCAAAATGGCGGAGGGAGACTAGACAAGAGGGTGTTCATTAGCAGAAAAAACTTGAAAAACAAGTGAAATAATATCAAGCAGGCATGTCAACGATCAAGCGGTAGCTCAGACAAAGTGTTTTCATCAGACCTCAGGACAAGAAAAGATGTTTATATATCATCATTGCACCACCGAAAGAACATGAAACCCATGAGCCCAAGAAGAACTCATGGCAAGGATAAAGCTGGGAGGAAACATGTATTTTACCTTTGAGATGGTACATGGGCTTGAGTTAAGACATGAAGGCATTGGCTATTGTCACAGTCATGATAGTACATGGAGATAGAGCAAGACTAGAAAATTATGATTTCGTTAGCGAAATGAGCCGATAATGATTTTGTAAAGAAGGCAATAAGTTTCAAACGGTGACTCAGATGCATTGTGCTTCATCAGGTATCAGAACATTCCTGAGTATCATCATTGCGCTACCGGAAGTATATGAAGCCCATAAAGCCAAGAAGAATGAGGCTGGGGGTGATGAAACACACCGGTATATGGGGTTAGGCCATTGGCCAGGCCGAGCCATTGGCCAGGCCGAGCCATTGGCCACCATCACTGCCATATTGGTAGCCTAGATTGGCAGAGAGACTAGAGAAGCACGATTCCATTAGCAGATGAAAGTTAGAAAGTGATCGAAGTGTATATCAATCAGATATGCCAATGTTCAAATGGTGGCTCAGACAAAGTATTTCATCAGGCATCAGGTCAAGAAAACGGATTTGTATATCATCATTGCACCATCAAAAGAACACGAAATCCATGAGCTCAGGGAGTAGTCATGGCAAGGAGGATGAGGCTGGGGGCAGGGAACATACACTTACCTCGTAAATGGTAGATGAGGCTGAGCCAAAGTAAGTAAACCCGCAGGCACTAGTTGAATGAGACGTCAGTAAAAGAAACCTCTTATAGTAATCAGGCAAAGGAGAATGATGAATTTGTCATCGTGCTTCTTGTTCTTCTTCATCATCATCATCATTATTGAACCAGAAGGGAGTGGACATGAAGCCGATGTAAGCACATACCAATTGGGGAACAAAAGGATGTCACCATGAAGAGGCGATGGAAGAGGAAAGGGCACACACATACCAAGAGAAGATATAGGAATCAAGACTAGAAGTCAGAATAAAAATAAAAATAAAACCGTGTAACGAGTAAGCAAAGTAAACGGCGACTAAGCAAAGTACGTCACCCGGCGATTCACCTAGGCAGCGAGATCACCAACGCACCAAACAAGTGACATCAGTAGAAACGACCTGGGACTCACCAAGGTACATAAACCAAAGCTGCAATGGGGTAGAGGAGAAAATTACCAACGAGCATTGGAGTAAATAAGGTCAAGTCTAAGGATGCAATTGAAAGAGGTATGAAGTTTCTGGAACCAAATGCAACCAGAGGGAATGTGTAGAAGGAAAGAAAAGTATACAGAGAAATCGAGATCGGAAATAATTTATAGTCGTACTCAACGCTGATTGGCTTATCGGGCGGTGTGGATTCTACGAAAGGGACGTTGATTGGTCGGGTATGAATCTGGGGTACCACGTGGTGTGGGTGTTGTAGATATTGCTTGCACATGAAGTAGGGTTTTATGAGACACACTCTAATAATCGCTTCAATATGTGTGCTTAGAATAAATTTGGTGAACTTATAAATCAGGCTATTGACTTTGTTTCTACAAAGTATCACGCTAGAAATCGACGTAGTGCACGAGATAAAGTTGACTAAATTTTGCTTGCGATTCGAGGTTTGCAGGCAGGTACATTGGAATCTCGGATCTATATTGACCGCTTTGGCGCCACCGCCTCGTTATTGCAGTAATTGATTCAAGGTAATTTCAATATGAGCAAAAGAAAGTAGACAGGCACGTTGCCGGCAAGAGAATGAAAAAGACAACAAGACAGGCTAAGCAAAACGACTACTGGCAACTCAGCAAATTAAATCCCGACGACTAAGCAAAGAAAATAACGCCAGGATAAGTACATAGCACCCTCGACCAAGTCGCTAACCCTCAGTACCCGTGGGCAAAACGAGACGACAATTCATTCCCTATGGTACAGACAATCGCCCTGTTATTGACAGACAGTATGGATCTGTAGGGACTGAATCTCGCTACACATCATGGTCAGCAATCTTCAACGATTAGCACGAGCTCCCGGGTCGTCTACAACGACGAGATAACCTTTCGATGAAGGTCTCGCCCCATTTTGCACTACCAAGGTCAGCAACTCACAATACAAAAGCAGCAAACCCTTCGAACCTTGTGTTGGTATTGACAAAGCCTCTGAGATACTCGTACTTGGCCTTCCGCTCGGCCGGATCAAGATTCAACGCATTGAAGATTGCCTCAGACATTTCCGTCTTGTTTGCAGGATGGAATGGGATACTTCCATTCGTCATGAAGGAAGCCGCACCAGCAAATTCGGAGAGAACGAGAACACCATGGTGCTCTTGCTGGCAGGCCACATACTCGAAGGCTACGAGATTCATTCCGTCTCGGGTGGAGGTCAGAAGGCAAATATCGGCTACCGAGTACAACGCGGTCAATTCGTTGAATGGAACGGAGCGATGCATATACAGCAGCGGAGTGCCCTCGGGGGTGGCTGGCTAGTTAGTATACTTCCAATATTCTGCGACGATAGCTTACCATGTTTCCCGTTGATCTTCCCGGCGATAGTACACAGCTCCGTTTCGAGATCCTGGTATTCCTTTACATCCTCGCGGCTGGGGACGGCGACTTGGATAAGAACAACCTTGTTTTGCAGCTCTGGGTGGTCATCGAGAAAAGCGTCGAAGCCCTTGAGTTTCTGCGTGAGGCCTTTGATGTGATCCAGTCGGTCGACGCCAACAATTACCTTGACGCCTTTGTAGCGTTCTTTCAAGCTTCGAATACGTTCTTGGACATCAGGCTTTTGCAAGGTGTCGATAAACTTTTGGGGGTCAATGCCGACAATGAACTTGTCTATGGAGACAAGCCGATTTTTATACTGGATTTGGTTGGGAATCTCGGTGCGTGCGTTACTGTGGCGGTGTTGGTTGATACTTCTTAATTTTGTGGGGAAAGGGAATTGGGGCTAATGCTTACAGGAGACTGGCACAGGTATCGATGAAATTCTGCTTATACTCGTCGGTGTGGAACCCAATCAAGTCACTGGACAGCATACCCTCAATGAGATGCTTTCGCACAGGGAGATTCCTCCAAAAGTCTCCTGCTGGAAAGGGCGTGTGGAGTGAGAAGCCAATGGCGCAGGATTTGCCCTGCTGTTTGAGTCGGTCACGAAGGAGCTCTGGCAAAAGCATGAGATGATAATCATGGACCCAGATCAACGTTCCATCATCCGCCGTTTCAGCAATTGAATCTGCGAATAACTCATTTACCCGCCTATATGCTTGCCATGGAGTCTCATCGAAAACTACACCAGACTGATAGTGGAGAATGGGCCACAGGATACGGTCTGGCGGTCAGCGTGGATCGAGATATTAGGGCACGGGACTTACTCGAGAACCCATTATAATGCTCATGGGCCAGGGAACTATCGAGGAATACAGGAATGGCATTATGTGCTTCCAGGCTCTTTTTGACTTCCTCTCGGTCCTTTGGGTCTTTAACTTCGATTCCTGGCCAGCCAAACCATTGGAACTTGGTAGACTTGGTCAATCCAGAGAGAGAAGTGACAAGGCCACCGCTCGAAAGGGATGATTCAAAGGCACCATTAACCCGTTTCACGGACAATGGAAGACGATTTGAGACTATGATGAGGCTTCGTTTGTCGTCGATGATTGAGCCCATCCTGTTACAACGGCTGCAACTTTATATATCTTCAACAAAGAACGGACGATGAGTCATGGACGGAATTCAGATAAAGTAATACTTAGCTCTTGCATTAAAAGAAGCAGAAATTAAAGGCAAAAGAAATCGGCAGTTATACATAGCTGCAGAAATGGCGAATGGCAAATTGCAAATTTACGTCAGTATGAAAGGAAACGCATCCCTCTCCTTTCAATTATCCATGTGCCTAGAACTAGGCGAAATTGGCCTCAATTACACCCTACGTCCAATATTCCATTTGTCTGGAATCATGTGGATAATACGTAGAATGGTTGGTCGACAATTTTTCCGGGTTCAATACAGGCAAATTGTATAAAATGGAACCCAGCCATTTAGCCCTATTTTCTACATAAAAGGCTGACAGTTACTATAACAATTCTTCATCTATAATTTTTTTTATTTTATCCGCATATTAATTTTCATCTATATACTCCAGGACTCTTTAATACCAAATTTCGTCATGGGCATGTCAGAGCTCAGCACTCGCCTCAACCTTTTCCAGCAATTTGCCTCTTTTGTTTTGTAGTAGTTTTACAGCAATAAAGCAGGTCAGTCCGGCTGCATACGAACAACCAGCAAACGCAATCAGTCCCCAGTACTGTCCGTCACAGACATGTATAATCTCTCCGGCAATCGGGACGCCAGTCAATGCCCTAAGGAATGTAGATGTTAGCCACATGGTCTTATAAAATGGCCCTCAATACAAAAAGAGAAAGACTTACCCAAAGCTAACAATGGTATAGACGGTGGTATAATATCTCCCATAATTCTCGACAGGACATAGCTCCCCCACACAGACTGGCACAAGACTGATATTGCTCCCACTACCGAATCCAAATACAATAGAGAATATCACGGTAGCAACAAGATTCCCATCTGCAGGCATCCAAATACCCAGGACCGAAATCAAACAAAGAATGTTTGTTAGGATCAATGTGTTGAACCGGCCAATGCGATCAGCAACAATCCCCGGCAGCCAACGACCGGGAAAAGAACCCGCGTTCAAAAAGACGACCATCAAATAGGATAGATTGGTGGAGATCCCGCTCGCAATTGCATACGATGCAACGTACTCTAGTGGGACGAAGAATCCCCATTCAATGAAGAAAACTCCCAGTGTCGTCAGAGCGAGGACGGGGTCTTTGAGAATGGTGAGATCGGGAAGGAATGACTTGAGCGATGGAGCCAATCGGGCCCCCGGAGGGAAGTTCGCTCGGACTAGAAGGCAGCCGGGGATCAAAAGGATCAAAGTGATGAGACCGACGACCCGACTAGCCCAGGCGAATCCAATCTGTGGCGCGAGGTACAGCAATACCAAAGGGAAGATTACGCCGCCGATACTACCCCCGGCCAATGCGAGACCAGTTGCTGCGCCTCTGCGTTTGACGAAGAAATGACCAATGCTCGCAACGGGTACAATGAATATGAAAGATGTACCCGTTCCTCCCAGGATGCCGATAACAATAAGGAAATGCCAGTACTCAGTGCAGAAACCCATGAGGATGAAAGTCAGTATAAGCAGACTTGACCCGATCCACATGAGCAGCCTCGGCCCTTTGATATCGAAAATCGGCCCGATCTGGATCCCGCAGAAGAATACAAGGAAATTGTATATTCCGAAGATCCATCCAATTTGTCCTTCGCTGATGTCTGAGAGTTGGTGTGTTGAGATCCAGGCCTGGTAGATACCGATGCTGTTCATCAGGCCTAGTCCGCCCATGATAGCGCTGAAGCCACCTGCCACAACAAGGTTGCCAATGAGGCCTCCCTCTGGGCAGTCAATTGGGTCGGGTGATTCGTGATGCATTATCTTATGCTACACAATAGGTAATAGGTACAAGATGGAAAACGAAGTTTGTTTGAACTATCTATATGAAAGCCGCTACTATGTGGATAAACCGTTTCTTTTAACTGCTGCGTAGTGGATAAAGTAGCTAGTTTGCATCTGCAAATTTTCACTCGGCTCGGCCATTATCAAGACATTAGATGCATGTATGCCGTGATGTGCATGCAGTTCAACTATAGATAAATTCGCCGAGGGCATGAAAATCGGAAACAGGTTCGGGATTGGGCCGAAATGATTAAGGGGATCAGCAAATGAAATGAACATTTAAAGCATTTGGGTTATCTGCAGAACTCCACTTCATACTTGTAGGCTCTGTGGTAAAGAATGGGCGCTGGCCGAGCTGCTCGGCCGTCGGCGGATGTTGGCCGCCTCGGCATCGGCGAGCGCAGATCAAATCGACATGGGTCGGCAAAATACTTCATTGCTGAGGTCATATACTTTGAGCAAAAGATGGGAGGAAAAGAAAAAGAATTTTTTATAGGAATAGGAGATCTATGTCACGCTGGGTAAAAACCACTATGTACCTAGTACGAGAGGTAGAGACAGCAGAGAAGCCAATATAGCCCCCCAAAATTAAATCAACTCGAAACAAATACAAAGAAAACACCATGATGGTATGAAATAAAACACAAAAAACTAATTCAAAATCCCATCCCCGCTGGGTATGCTGCCAACCCATCCGTTGTAAAACATGTACGCCGACCAAATCCAGGTCCAGAAATGAAAAAAAAAAAAAGTGGTTTAGGCAAACCTGCGCTTGGTTGGGCTCGGTGTCCGGAGGTGCTGCTCACGCTCACGAGAGCGTTCGGTGACAAAGTCCATCGCCCGTGTGTTCTCGAGCATCAGGGGCTGGTCTTGTTTCTCATTGTAGGCGACACCTTGGGTTTGCCGAGGGTCTTGCTGCCCATAGTACCCAAAGGAGGGGTTATGCTGCAGCTGGGGGTGCATAGATTGGGGTTGGGGTGGATGCTGTGCATAGTGCTGTTGCTGGAGACGGTGTCTGAATGAGCGGAATGACCAGTTGCTAACAATCGTGACAGTGGATATGGTTGCGAGGAAGAACAGCTAGTATGCAAGTCAGTAAATATCCAAAACCGAGTGCGCGGGGAAACTCACAATCGCCTTCCAGCTGATGGGGTCAATGAAGCTGTTGATTATGATGGCCATTGTATGCGCGGAGACCTTGGCGCGGCCAACCTTCGCCGGGTCACGATTCATGCACCGTTCCCAGTTCTCGCAGATGGTCTCCAGGGCCGGCGCGCGGGTCGACCGGCCGCAGTCGTTATCAATGTAGTTTTTCGTGCAGACTGCCATGTCGGCCAAGATAGTATCGGACATTTCCTGCGCAGCCTGCTCAAACTCGCCCCGGATAGCTGACACAAAGGCGAAGACAACATAGACAGCCAGAGAGAACAGCGACAGGTTGACCACCAGTTGGGCCCACCATGACAAGATGGCAGGCACATTCGGATGTGCCTCCAGCATGCTGAAGAACTCAGACCATGATGACACTCGCGAGGGACCCTGTTCAGACTTTTGTCCCTTCCCTTGTTTCGCGGCTTTCATCGATTTCTCTTCCCTGCTGGGCCGGTCTTGTTCGCTCTCATCGTCGCTGTCAACTCGTATTTTCCGGCCGAGTTCTTTATCTCTCCGTCGTTTCTTTTGTATCCGGTGCAAGGCTGCATTGGAGTGGTGGGTTAGCCGAGGAATTTCGCCTCGCCCTGGGCTCTGCGGGTTCCTGCCATGAAAGTTGAATAGTGACGCAGTTCCCTTCCCCGACTTGTATGGCTGCTCAGGCGTATCCTCGTTGTCTGCGTATTCTGGAGACGACATATTCTCGGCGCCTGATGAGAAGTCCACATCGAATTTCCGTGGCGTCTGGAAAGCAGGTTGGCCAAATTTAGCCTTTGGCGATAGTGGTGCAGGTTGTTGTCGGGGCTGTGAGAAGAGGAAAGGTTGAGAGTTTGGTTCGCGTAGGGAGGGTAACGCTTGCTTCTGAGGGGACTCGAATGTACTGTATGGCCCTGTGTGAGTGTCAGAGGGCTCGAGATTGCAGTTCTCCTCATTCAGACTGGGATACGAACGTTTCTTGTCATGCTGCGCTCCAAGCTGGTAAAATGGCGAGGTTACGTCGCCAGGAGCTCGAGTTTGCCATTCAAAGTCCATTGGACTCTCTGCCGTTCGCTTGTCCATCTTGAGGTCGAGCAGAATATAGGTCTGTAGCGGGGAGATGGTGAGGGTTAAAGGTGGGAAGTTTTTTGTTTGGGGTAAACATCCCCCGTAGCAACCTTGGCATCGGCACTCTTTATCTCCGACGATTGTACTTCATTTCTTACACATATTTTTGAATTGATCATATTTATTTTATGGCATAGGCTACAGCTCGAGGAAGGATTTCATGCAAACATCGTGTTAGATCAGGCCTAATAGAATTCTTGGCATCGGCCTGTGGGATAAACCACGGATCTAGATGTCTACAACGTAGACATTACAGAGATATAGATAGACTCGAATCGCACATCGGAGCAAGTAAGATCATTTGATACATTGGGCGACCAGCACCCGCTATGGGTATTAAACAAGATGGAAAGCATAAAGACAGACGACATGAGAAGCCATCTACTCATCCATCTGCCACTGGTATTCCAAAGCCTCAAACCGGGTCTTCTTGTTCCGCGATGTAAACCAGTCCTTCTCAAACCCATTGCCCCGGTCCACTCCATCCCAGCGATGTCCTGGGCGGATCCCATACCGATTAGGCTGGAAGGCACCTCGATACAGCGGCCGCCCTGTAACACTGGCTCCCGCATCACGCCGGGCAGTAAGGAACTCGGCAGCGGGGTCATTCCACCGATCGCGGGCCCTCATTTCTTCGTTCATTTCTTCGTCCTCGATCGTCCGTGCAAGCGGCATGGCCTTGATATCTTGTAGGTCCCGTCTGCGCTCCTCGCGCTGCTGTCGCTGCACATCTCCCATCAGCGCCTCGCGGGCCTGTTCTTCTTTCTCACGTTTTTCTTCTTCTGCGCGCCGGGCTTCGGCGCGTTTCATGGCCACGTTGATGATTCGACCGGATGCGTCTCGGTAGATTGTTTCTTGGCTCTTTTCGTTCGCTGCTGAGGGATCGCGGTACTGTGCTTCTTCGGCTTTGCGCCGCTTTTCTTGGGCTTTCACCATCGCTGCGGTTTGGGCGGCCGTTTGGAGGCCTCCTCGTGCTCCGGACTCCATCCGCACTGCACCAACCTCTTCATTCTCTATCATAAGCGCAT
Organism: Penicillium cf. griseofulvum; assembly: GCA_028974015.1. Lineage (NCBI taxonomy): Eukaryota > Fungi > Ascomycota > Eurotiomycetes > Eurotiales > Aspergillaceae > Penicillium > Penicillium cf. griseofulvum. The sequence continues at coordinate 2,572,556 of JAPQKP010000005.1, forward strand.
CTTCGTCGTCAGGGTCTTGTTGGGCGGCACGTTCGGCTGCTGCATCGGCTAGAATTGCATCGGCGGCTTCTTGTTCACTTCCGCCTTGGCCGGGCGTGGGACCTCCAATCGTTTTCCAGTTTGACTTCTTTGCGCGGCGGAACTCTGCGGTTTTGGCGGATGTCTCAAAAAACGGTCTATCCTCATCGTCTTCTCCCGTATTCCCTATAGAGCGAATGTCTGGTGGATCATCGTCGGCAATGATGAGGCCGGAGCCCGCAGTATCAACGGCTTTGGTCTTCTTGCGCTTCTTCTTTGGCCGCTCGGTAACGGGGTCGGCAGTCAGATAGTTCTTTGCCAGGTAGTCGGCGAGTGAGCCAGGCATGATTTCAGTATGCTGTATGTGAGGAATGTGAAAATGTAGCGGTGCAGGTTGAGCTCAGTGATTGATCCGGGGGAATGTTTTCCCGAACTGTACGCCGCCTAGCGCTTTGTGTCAACAAGGCGTGAACGTTATTTGATGGACTCGGCAACGTAGAGGGATACTCCGAATTTGTTGCTGAAGATTTTTAGAGGTCTACAAAATGCCACGGTCCGAGGAAGCAGAGTGGTGGGCTAATGCAGTCTACGGAGCCATCCAAGAGGTCCCCCGGGGCAAAGTCACTTCCTACGGTCATATCGCACGTCTCCTCGGTGAACGTATGGATGCAACTATATGATTCTTATAGATATACTAACCATTGTCCTTGGTAATAGCTCAGCGTCCCCGCCAGGTTGGGGTCTGTCTCAAGGCACTTGCGTCGCCGGAGTCTGGTTCGCACTTCAATTCCAGCACCGTGCCGTGGCAGCGAGTGATTAATTCGAAAGGGATGATTTCGCATCGGTGCGTTTGTCCCAGGCTACTCACTATTCCAGAATCTTGTACCATGTCAAATAGGACTATAAATGCAGACTCGAAACGGACTTTTATACAAGTTCACGGCTGACAACCATAGCAGTGGACCCGGGAGTGCGGAGCGTCAAGCTGAAGCTCTCGCACAAGAAGGTGTAGAGGTTACTACAGACAGCATGGGCGAGATTTATGTTGATTTTTCTCGGTATGGATGGTTTCCGAGCGAGTTGCCGAGCGAGTTGCCGAGCGAGGGAACGGGTGAGCAGCCATGAGACTGGGGAAGTTGAACATCTACCGTCGTAGAGACGTTTACATCATACATTGGGTCCTAATATCCTTTGCATTACATTCGAGCGTTAATGACAATTCAAATAATCGTACGGGTATTGGATCCATACATAGCAAATAGTCATAACTTGTCTGTCTGGTGAGGGGATCTAGAAAACGGAGATGACTTCACCGATGAGTGGGATGGGACGACACAGGAGACTAAAAAAGCGGTCCCATCACGGATATGATCAATGGAAAATAGAAAGATGAGTCTATCAGAGAGATATGAGATGGAAAAGCACCAGACACAAAAGGTAGACTGAGGTGCAGGGGGGAAAGGCGAGGGCATAAGCATACGAGAATGTCGAAAAACACCCCATCCAACCAACTACCAGCATAGGACGAAAAAAAAATTCGAAGAAAGAAGAAATAAAGACATAAACCAACCAGCATCAATCCGTAAATGGAAAGAGAAAAAAGATCGTTAACTCACATCATCGCCATAAGGGCATGTCCGCAATAAGACCTAGGGGGATAGCCCCATCTAGGCTAAGGAAAGAGAACAAAAGGGGAGGGGTCACGATAATCACCATCACCGCTTTTTGACCTCGGTAGCCCAGCCATCAATGCCCTCCCCGCGGGTGCCAGGGGGAATGCCCAGATCGATCCCATCCATACCAGGTGTGTCCTTTATCCACTCGTGGGCTGCCATGCCACCAGCGTTTGCCCGCTTCTCTGGTGACAGATCAAGCATGGGCAGTAGGAGCTCGCTGATACGCATGCTCTCCTCCATGGAGTAGTGGTACTTTTCTCGCAGGACGTCGGGTAGGGCCCAGTGACGGAGTCGGTGGATATTGCGCAGTTCACCCTTGCGGTTGAAGATTTCTTGGGACCATTTTCCGGACATGCAAAGGGACTTGGGGAAGGGACCAAGTAGTTCAATGATTTGGGCGATGTGGTCATCGTCCTTGCCATATTTGGTCCCTGATTGGGGATCAAAGAGGTAGTCTCCGGTGATGAGTTCGAAAACCTAGATGGTTAGCATGTTGTTCGACTTCGGCTGTGATGATCACGTCACTCACCATGCATGCCATACTCCACACATCAGTACTTGCACCCCACTTTGAACCCAGTATGACTTCGGGCGAGCGGTATTGACGAGTTTGAATGTCGTTGGTGAAGTGATGGCCGACCCAACAAGCATTGCCCAAGTCTGCAATCTTCACAGAAATAATGTTGACATCAAGTTCCTCTTCTGGTTTGCTCGATGAGCCTTTATCAAGAGAAATGCCAGATACCTCTCGCTCCAAAAGATCACTATATATATATGGTTAGATCAAGTTCTTGTCAATCAGACCAATGAATATGAGGTGTAGTGACGTACGCGGTTTTCTCTCGCTGGTTCTGTTTCTCATCTTCTTCCTTGACCCCAAGCAGTTCTTTCATGGATGGAATTTCTGTAGTAGATGCTAGGTCAGTTTCAGTCCGCGCATGGTTGTGGCGAATTGTTGTGGCATAGATCTATCAAAGTGGACTGACCTCCAGGTTCATTAACCATCTGGCTGAGGCTGCTGTGTGAGTTAGAAGAGCTATGTTTGAAGTCGAAGCTACTGAAGCTGGTGTTGAGCGGACTAGGGAGCGGCTGGCTCCCCGTGATCAGTGTGCGTCGTCGTCTCCGCCCATTCCGGTTATCCTCTTTCTCCTTGGCCTCTTTATTGGCTTCCTCATTGACATGCGCCTTGACGATCTGCTCCACATCTCCAATCTCGATCAGGACATTCTCCGGCTTCAGATCCGTGTGAATGATCCCACACTCGCGGTGGAGATAATCTAAGCCAAGCAGCACTTGCTTCGCAATCTGCTTGACCAGAGGCATGGGAATACCGCGGTGGTTCCAACGCTTGATCAAACCCAGCAGGTTCTCGCCCAGGACCTCGAAGACCATACAAACATGGACACCGTTGGGTCCCTTATGCTCAAATGAGTCCAACAGACTGACCACATGCTTCCGACCAGGGTGGGAGGGCTTCGCCTGAACTATTTTGTTGAGAAGCTTGATTTCGTCGATCGCGGTTTCAGTGTAGTGTGCGGCAGACCGAACAACCTTCAGCGCGACGTGCTTGTTGGTAGTTGTATCCCGCGAGAGCCAGACCGTAGAGAAATGGCCCCATCCAAGTTTGCGCACGACGATATAGCGACCATTGTTGTACGCTTCACCGACAGCGACAGGGTGGTATCCACCTTTGCAGTAATCTTCGGAGTCCTCCTCTTCCGCGGTAGCCTCGAGTTCTTCGCCAGACGATGAGGATGATGAGCGTGATGCGGGTGCTTTGGGATTCTGAGCAGCTCCGGTTCTATAGAAACTGAGTTAGTAACAATCGTCATCGGAGACCCTTTCAAAACATACGATTCTGTGCCGGGCGCAGGGTTCCCTTCATTGGTAACGATGGGCTTCAAGTCGGTACCCTTTCTCCTCTTCTTCCCGCCGTTGCCATTGGCAGCCGAAGCAGCGATGTTTGCCATCTGTTTGCCCTTGTTTAGCATCGCCTTGGTGAGATCGACTCCCTCCATGGTGTGGAGATTTGGGAGGTCAAGCTGAGAGGCGGGGCACACTTGACTTTTGGTTGGCTCAAGCGGAACCTAGAGGCGGTGGATGTTTGAGGGGGCTGCACACACAGGAAAAGACACAGTATTCGGAGAATATAGTAGATGAAAAACTTCAAATAAATGAGATTAATTTGGGGAAGAAAAAAAGGTGAAGTTGATAGAAAAATAGCGGGAAAGGCAAAAGTTGCCCAAAGAGAAGTATGGGCCACAACGATCCGATCGCAAACTTCAAGTGTTATAAAAGAGATCAACTGAGAAAAGAGGAATCGTGAGACGAGATGATCTTCCGCAAGCAGTCACAACGTCGTGGTGGCAAATATCGACGCATTGAGATAGACAACAAATAGCCTATAATATAAAAATGTTAAAAGAGAAATCAGTTTCAAAACTGATTTGAATAACGAAAACATATCAAGAAGTACTACAGTCAGGTGAGCCAGGTATATAGTCCCTTGTTCTTTGTATATTGACTCTATTGACGTTTTAGAGCTGTTTTGGAGGTGTTAGGTATTTCGGATGTTTTAGGTGTTTTAGGTGTTTTAGGTGTTTTAGGTGTTTTAGGTGTTTTAGGTGTTTTAGGTATATGCTATATATTTCTTATTTGACCTATCTTACGCTATATTATAACTATTATTCTATCAAATTTCAATCAAATTGGAAGAAAAAAAAAAGATCGACCTGATGTCACGATCCCCGCTTGGGGTAACTGGGTAACTGACTTTATCTTGGTGGATTCACTTCTTGAACCCTCACTCTAGCCGTTGGCTTCTCTATCACCATGGCAAACCCCTTCAACCGCCGCCCTATTCCCGACTACTTCATCGCCTCTCCTTTGGTAGCTCTACTCTACCCAGTGCACCAGGTGTTACTTCGCCTGCGCGGACCTCCTCGACTCCCTCCGCCAGACACTCAGCCAATCCGAGTAGTCTGCATCTCTGACACCCACACCCTCGAATGGCCAGATATACCTGATGGAGACCTTCTCATCCATGCTGGTGACCTCTGCAACGACGGCTCCGCACGCGATATCCAAGCTTCTGTGAACTGGCTCCGAAGCCTTCCCCATCCACACAAAATCGCCATCGGAGGGAACCATGACAGCTACTTCGACGTGCGGTCACGCCTGGATGAGGACCGCATCGACCCAGCTTCTACGGCTGATTCCTTTGCCGCAGTCTCCTCCTCCACAGCATCCATCCACTCGATCCACGAGCTGAACGGCCCCTCCCGCATCGACTGGGGCGACATCCACTACCTCCAACACTCAGCCGTGACCCTCTCGTTCACCGACTCCTCAACGCCCTCTCCCACAACCCCTCTCACCAGCTCCCGCTCGCGCTCTCTCACAATCTACGGCGCACCCCAAGTCCCAGCCATCGTCCCTTTCGGTCCCGAGCACGCCTTCACATACCCTCCACACCACGACGCCTGGTCCGGCACCGTCCCCCCAGAAACAGACATCCTCGTCACGCACACACCTCCCCAAGCCCATCTCGATCTGTCTCCCGTATATTCTACCGGCTGTCCCAACCTGCTAGCAGAATCATGGCGCATTCGTCCTGTCCTCCACGTCTTCGGTCACGTCCATGAATCCGCAGGCCAGGAGCCCATCTTCTGGGATGAGGCCCAGCGTGCCTGGGAAAGATTGTGTGCCTCGCGCCGCTCGCGTGCGCGTCTTAGTCGAGTTGCTTCACTGGCCGGCTTCCTGCGTGATCTGTTCGACCTGTCTGCCTGGGTAGATGCCGCGCGGGTCGTGGGATACGGTATTCTAGGTGTAATTTGGGCTCATATATGGGGTGGGGAGAACCTTAATGGTGGGTGGATGGTCAACGCTGCTTGCATGTATCGCGACAGTGGCCGGCTGGGTAACCCACCGAGGGTTTTTGAACTGTGATTTTCAACCAAAACGCATAGCGTGCGCTTTTTGCTTCTTGTTCATAATACATAATACCATACATGTTTTGGTGGTTTGCGCTTGGCGAACTGCAACCGTAAATAGAAGCTGAGCGGTTTATCCATGTCAAAATGGCGTCTCTTTTTCGAGTATGCCCATCTTTTGATCCCAGCCTCGGCAAATGCAAGCTTATTTCTCAAGGTCCGCCTTGTATCTCACATTAGAAAAACGATGGTCTCTATAATGTATGGATAAATATATATGTTGACAAGTACATATTCTTAAGGTTGTCTACTAAGATCCTCCGTAGCTTGGATAAATATATCCTTATAATCTTGGCGTCAATTTTAATTGCCCTTTGAAGAACAATATTCAACAAGTTAAAAAAAGATCTTTTTCAAAAGAATAATTTGTACACATTGCATGGGTATAGAGATATATATGAACTCAATGGTTACACGCCCAGCCGATACCATCCTGTAGACCGACACGGACAAGCCCAGCAAGCATCAACATGAACAAAACAAATGCGGCAAACAAAACTACAGTTTTGGCTTCTCATTAAACCTCGGCGCCTCCAATGGATCGTAAGCACCAAGTCCAAGGGTATCAGATGGCACAACCCCAGAGTGTCCACCCAACAACCCACGGGTATCAAGCAGACTTGGATTAAGCTCTGCAACGCTAGTGGCTCCAATCAACCGCATATTCATCTCCATCTCATCCTTGAGCAGCTGCATAGCCCGATTCACGCCGTCAAGGCCATAAGAGGACATCGCAAACAGGAAAGGCCGGCCAATACCGATACCAGTTGCGCCGAGACAAAGCGCCTTGATGATATCAGTTGCGCGACGCACACCGCCGTCAACAAAGACTTCAATGCGCTTTTCCCAGCCGCGCTCACGAAGAGCAGGCATCACTTCAGCCAACACCTCGATGCCCGACCGCGCGGTCTCGAGCTGCCGTCCACCGTGGTTGGACAGTACGACGCCGTCACAGCCTGCCTCGACGGCGCGTAGGACGTCCTCAACGCACTGAACACCCTTCAGTACAATTGGCATTTTTGTGATGGACTTGAACCAGGGGATGTCCTTCCACGAGAGGGCGGGGTCAATAAAGGAGGAGATGGCGCGGGCGGCGCCCTGCGAGCGGTCGATGTTATCGCCGCCAGACTGGACGTTCGAGCCGGGATCGGAGAACTTGGAGCGCATGTCTTTCTCGCGGCGGCCGAGTTGGGGTGCATCGACAGTGATGAAGAGGCCCTTGCAGCCACGCTTTTCGGCGTGCTGGACGATCTTGCGCGTGATTTCGCGATCTTTGTTGACGTATAGCTGGAGCCATTGTACTTGGTCGCCTTGTTTGGCGTCCACGATTTCGTCGAAGGAGCATGAGGCTAGTGTGGGGATCATTTGAACCACGTTGTGTTGGTGGGCGGCTTTTGTGAGTACTACTTCGCCTTCTGGGTGGCCTAGTTTGCCGAGTGCTGTGGCAGTCACGTAGAATGGGATTGAGCATTTTGTGCCCAGCATTGTTGTGCTCATGTCGATGTGCTCGACATCAACCAGAATCCGCGGCCGGAACCAGATTTTGTGGAAGGCTGCGTGGTTCTCGCGCATTGTCTGGTTATTGGTCAGTATTGGCGGATTCAATGCCTGGAGTATCGATGTCGATATCATGCGAACTTACAATCTCGTCATCTGCGCCGCTGGAGTAGTATGCCCACGCCGTCTTCTTCATTACTTGGCGGGCCACTGCCTCAAAGTCCATCAGGTTGTAGCATGCTTCAAGGGAGGGCATGAGGGCAATGCGCTCTTGGCGGGCGGCCTCCTCCGGGTCAAACGCCTTTTCTTCCTGCTCGACGGTTGCCATGTCTACTGGTCCCAGGTGTTTCGACTGGTCCAGGAACTTGTCCAGGGTGTCGGGTGGGTGGATTGGCTCGAACTTTTCGGTCGCATCTTTTCCTGCGTACTTGAGGATGATCTTCTGACCACCAGGGTGTTCTGAGCAATATTAGTGCATATTCGAGGAGAACGGCAGTAGTAATCCAACGCATACCTGGGAGGAATTCGGTTACATCGTAGGCTTTGCCGTGCACAATGACCCAGCACGAGTCTTTGGAATTGTGCTCGGCGACCTTCGCGCCGGTGAGCTTGCCTTCGCTCATGTTGAAAAGGATATGAGAGTGTAGTTTGCAGAAGAGTAGAAGAGACGAAGTAATTAAAGGGAAAAAGATCCAGTGGACCTCGGGAGAAAGGAGTCCGGGGGAGAAAGTTGCGGGGAGCTTCTCGGCCGACTCGTCGGATGAGAGACCTCAAATGCTGGTCGGATGAGAACTCGAATGCTCGTCGGATGAGGCCCGATTGTTCCTTAAGTCCGTATATTAATTTGATGTATATCTAGGATAAAGTCCAACGGATCCAAGGGATTGGGTTGGGATCGTCAGTCTCGGTCTGGGGTAAGACGCATTTTTCCCAATCCTACATTTGTCCGACATGCTGCATTCAGAAACGTCTAGAAGATCATAAATGGAAACATATCCCTGTTAATAGCACTACGTACATTCCCCAGCTGGAATGTCGGGGATATTCTTTGGGGGAAGGAATAGCGACTGGCAGCAGCATGTGACTCCGTCACATGATCACCGTCATCAGAGTGTACAAAGTACAACCTTCGAAAGTACACCATATCACAACACCATTGTATTGAAGTACATCAATTTTAGCACCATCAAAAGCTCCCAGGCGAAGGCAATATATGCCGACAACTAGACAGCCACTCGCATTATACAAAGCTTCTTCCAAACCAGGTTTTTAGCTTGAATTGACCGTTAAAAAAGTTATTAAGTTGGCAGCGCATGGGTGTAAGGCGCACAAGCCACTTCGTTATCAGCATCAACCTCGCCCTACAAGGTATCTCCCTGGCTTTACGGCGCCTCCGAATATTCTCCACCCCCCCACGCCTTCGCGATTTCTCCATCTTCCGCCACTGTGGTGGCACCCCTCCTTGTTTCCTCGTGGTTGCCGCTGACGTTGTACGGGGAAGGGGTTCGGTCAATGCACTGTCCACGAGTTGTACCATGTACTTGTGGCTCAAGATTCTTTCAATCCGTCCATGAAAGTGTAGATCGAACCGGGGCGCAAACTGATCGCCACCAATGCTCATTTAATCAAATGGTATTGTAGGACTCATACATAAGTATTATTTGGATTACCTATCAAAAATAAATAATATATGTCAATAATAAAGGAAAGTCCCACCCACGGGGTATTCATCCACAGGTCGGCTGCACTGACACGAAGTGTTAAATCTGGTAGGGTCTATCTGCAATGTGCTCAACTGTATATGCACTGACATCGGCTGATTGGCTTTTCTATTGCCCAACTAACCCCTCATCGGGCGGGGTCTATTGGCAGGGAGATAATGATGGTCCTGCGAGATCAGGAAGGCGGTTCAGCGATATGTATGCATTATGAACCGAAAGAGACCCATAGTCTCCTGAATTGTGGACATAGGACATGCGACCTGCCATGAAGAGAACTAGTGTCACTTCAACAGTAAATAGTTCTTCTAAACCAGTGCATTCAGATGGAATAAGTTTTCAACCATGCCATGTACATGTTGCTGCGTTTATGTTTCGACCATGTCCACTAGTTGCAGTTCGAGAAAACTTTGAATAGGCCAGGGGGTGGCCCAAACGGTATCATTGGGGTGCGAAGAGACGATCTTCCGAATATCCATCTCTTCGAGACATAACGTGGGTCATGTTAATGAAAAGAACAGAAAATATTTATAACTTTTAATATTCATGTGTCATTTGTATAGTTCAGGCTGAAAAGAAGAAACGGTCAAGCCAAACAAAAGCCTCACGGGCCCTAGGCGCCTTGGCCTCTTGGCTTTGCTTAATTTTGTAAATTAAGTTATTCCACACATATTCTTTTCATATTCTTTCCCATACATCTATACAGCATATGCAGCCTTATATGTACATAGTGCATTACCTATAGCCTGCCTAGATAGGGGTTTCTTGATATAAAAATATAAAAATAACATAATATTAAAAGATCCTAAGCAAGGATGAAAAATGCACATTCTACATCAAGTAAGCCACTACGACGATCCTTCTCCGATCCTTCTCCGATCTCTTTAGCATAACACTAGTCCTTTCACGGAACGTTTCTCGCCGGCCGGAACGGAGACGGCTTCCCGAGTCCCCCGTTTTGCAACCAGCTCCGAAAGGTACGGGAGTGGCTTGGCGCTTGGACTCGGCTTTGAGATCGGGTACGACATCCCAGGTATAAATGTATATTGCATGGAGTACTAGGGTTCCAAAAGTAAGTATTTGGCATACTGCCGTGTGCGTGCGCAATCCCACTGATCAGGCACTATTTGATATCGGCAAGCCTTCTATTGGGGCTTATTCTTTCTCCTTGCCGCTCCGGGCCAATCTCATTTATTTTCTCACCCGAACAAGGCATGTACCTGGTACCTGATCTTAACATGACCCAGAATTCATTTGCAAAGTATTATGTTTGGTCAATTGTAGCGGATCCTAGGACATATCCACTACAATTGAAAGGCCAATCATTAGATATATGAGTTCTCAAGAAGAGAAAAGGAAAGAAATTTCAGTGATGTCATCAGGGACGCAATCAGGTGGAGCCCTCAAAAAATGCTTAACATGCAATTATTTGATGAATTCGGTTAATACTCTCCACTCTATAACAATGTGATTCGTTGAACCAGCAATTACTAAGGTGGTGGCTATTGTTATTTTGTTATTTTCCTGGCTTCGAGAAGACATGGGGAGAATGATTATATATGCCGATGAATTTCCTTACTATATTCGTCAATCTCCACAGAAGCAAGACATTCAAATATCTCCCTATTCCCTCCCCCGGGGTTCTTCCTTTCTCCGCGTGTATACCTCAAGTCATTCCGTTCCAAAGTTCCTACCCACGTGTTTACGGGATTAATCATCTTTCTTTGGACTTGTATAGATTGGTTATCTTTATCTTCTATTCATTATGGCGCCTACATATGCTGGCATGTCCGGCAGGCCCTTAAACTTGACGGTGTCGACCATCGCTACTATGGGTTTCCTGCTTTTCGGTTATGATCGTGAGTATATATTGATCTATACAAACTCCCAACGCTAACAATCCACAGAGGGTGTTATGTCCGGTATTATTGATTCCGATGCCTTCGGAAAGTTCATGCCTATTACCCATGGCAATTCCACCATGCAGGCCTTAGTCACTGCTGTTTATGAGCTTGGCTGCCTCATTGGAGCCATATGGGCGTTGTTCGCTGGCGATTCATTGGGTCGTCGTCTCATGATTATTCACGGTGCTTGGGTTATGATGATCGGTGTTATTATTCAAATCTCGGCCATCAAGGGCCATGGAGCTACCGCCCAGTTCTTCGTCGGCCGTATCCTCACTGGTATCGGCAACGGAATGAACACTTCGACTATCCCTACCTACCAAGCCGAGTGCTCGCGTTCCTCCAACCGTGGTCTTCTTATCTGTATCGAAGGTGGTATCATCGCCATTGGTACAATGATCGCCTACTGGATTGACTTCGGTGCCTCTTACGGTCCTGATGACCTCACCTGGCGTTTCCCCATTGGCTTCCAGATCATCTTCGGTCTCATCATTATCGTTGGCATGTACTATTTGCCCGACTCGCCTCGCTACCTCATCTCCAAGGGTAAGGTGCACGAGGGTGAGTATGTGCTCGCTGCTCTCGGCGGTTTCGAAATCGACACCCATGAGACCCAGCTCCAGAAGCAGCTTGTTATCGAATCCATCGAGGTTGCTGGTGTTGCTGAGGGTGCTGGTTACTCTGATCTCCTCACTGGTGGCAAAACCCAGCACTTGCGCCGCATGCTTATCGGATCTTCCTCTCAAATCGCCCAGCAGCTGTCTGGTTGCAATGCTGTGATCTACTACCTCCCTGTCCTCTTGAAGAAGTCTCTCGGTCAGGATAACTTCATGTCCATGCTTATCGGTGGTGTCAACATGATTGTCTACGCTATCTTCGCCACCTTCTCCTGGTTCTTCATTGAGAAGATTGGTCGTCGCAAGCTCTTCATCGGTGGTATGACCGGCCAGATGGTTGCTATGATCATCGTTTTCGGTTGTTTGATCCCTGATCAGACTGGACCTTCCAAGGGTGCCGTGTTTGGTCTGTTCCTTTATATGTCCTTCTTCGGTGCCTCGATTCTGCCTCTCCCCTGGTTGTACCCAGCCGAGATCTCGCCTCTCCGTACCCGTGCCAAGGCCAATGCTGTTTCGACCTGCTCCAACTGGTTGTTCAATTTCACCGTCGTTATGATCACCCCGGTTATGATTGAAAGTATCTCATGGGGAACCTATCTGTTCTTCGCCGTGATGAACTTCATCTTCATCCCCCCCATGATCCTCTTCTACCCCGAAACCGCTGGTCGCAGTCTGGAGGAGATCGACCTCATCTTCGCCAAGGGTTACTGCGAGAACATGAGCTATGTCAAGGCTGCCTATGAGCTGCCCAAGCTCACTGATGAGGAGATTGAGGCCAAAGCCGCTGAGTATGGCTTCGAGTCTAGCCGGCGCCAGGGCGATATGGAGAACGCCGGCGAGAAGGGCTCCCCTCGCAGCGACTCCAGCGATGAGAAGGAACTCCGCGAGGAGACCGAGAATTCCAAGTCCCAATCTTGAAAGCCAGAGTTTTCATGAGCTTTGCCAATTGGTTTCTCAAGTTACCAAGGTGACAGCGCTGCGCGCTGCCCATTCTCAATTTTATGGCTGTGCTGTTCCCTTTGTCTAATGGACGGGTGAACGCCAGGTTCATTTTGCTTTTTTTTTCTTTGACACTATATACCCATTGTTTCTGGCCTTTTCGGGCCTAGAGGATGACAACCCGGCCCTGATGCCGGTGGATGATCCTGTCTGCACCCTCTAGACATAAAGTGCACAGTTGTTGTTTTTCGATGACCCTCAAAAATGGTTCGAACAAATATTCCATTTTAACTTTTTTCTGTGGAAATTGTACATGTAAATATAATATGCTCCCCTGCATGTGCGCTTAACCTGCCTAGGGATTTAATTAGTGACTCATGCGGGTGCTGCCTTGCATACGGGCGACTATAGAGACCCACGGAACATAACTCTCTCATTGGTTTATATTCCGAGGCAGAATCTTAGATCCACGCTCATCCCGGGCGCGGTGATAAAGAGGCGGTTATGTATTATCCAATGAGAGAGTTATGTTCCGCCGGTCCCAATAGTCGCCCGTACGACGCTTGCATGAGGCTGATACATAAAATTAATTAAATAGATATAGCCCTCCTGTACTCCGCTTAAAGCAATCTCATACTGCATGTAAGATGAAAATATTAGTTTTATAAAATCCAACCCTTTCATCTTTCTTTAAATTCCTTTTCTTTCCATTTTAGCAGACACGTGCAAGAAAGAAGTCATCTGCAGTGGAAAGTCATCGGCTGATGCCGCCTGCAACTTGCCCTTTTCTTTTCTTTCATTTCTCCTTCAAATATCCCTTTGATCTGATCGCTTTGTTTCTATCGCGTTGGTTGTCAAAGAATTTGACAGTCAACATATAATGCGAATACAAAAACTTGATCCCCGCTTCCTCAACCTCGGGGAAACATGAGTTCAAGCCTTGAAGCTAAGATCGTTGTGCTCGGAGCACAGGGTATGTATTCCCAGTTTCCAATATACTTGGTAACTAAACACTATACTAACCTTACTCATCACCAGGGGTGGGAAAGACTGCGCTGGTGGAGAGATATTGTACAAACACCTTCAACCCCGCAGCGGCTTCAACCATCGGCGCGTCGTTCGTGACAAAGCGCGTTCTTGATTCCACCTCTGATACCATAGTCAGGTTGCAAATATGGGACACAGCCGGACAGGAGAGGTTCCGCAGCATGTCGAGACTTTATTATAGAGGAGCCCAAGCAGTGCTCCTGTGCTATGATGTCAGTGCATCCCCACACTTTCCCCTTTCTGCGTCGCATTTCGTTGCCTATACATGCGCGACCTACATAACCACTAATACTAACTATTTGCACAGATCACTGACCAAAACAGCTTCCAAGAAATGGCTGGTTGGTTGCGCGAACTCCGCAAAAATATCACACCCAGCGACGACGGCACCGACTCCCTCATCATCCACGTTGTAGGCACAAAGTCCGACATTGTCGCCGATGACCCCTCCCGCCGCCGCGTTCCCTTCGAGCGCACAATCGCCTACGTCGCCGAACAACTTTACCCAACCCAAGCCTCCACCCCACCAGCAACCGCAACCGCAGGTATGGGCGGACTAGGCTTTGGGACGTCTGTCTTTGGAGGTACGAGTGGCGGGAGCAACGCTAGCGCCAGTGCCGCAGCACTCTCGTCAAATGCCCTACAGAGTCCGGACTCGAAGCGCAGCTCCGCATTCTGGGGACAGGAGATTGGGTGGGATTGCTGTCATGAGATCAGTGCACGGGATGGCGAGGGGATCGATGAGGTTTTCCGGGTTATCACGCGTAAGCTGGTTGAACAGCGTAATCGGCGGGATACCGAACTGGCTTTGTCGATTGGTAGTACCTCCATAGCTAATGGGGTTGTTGGGAATTTTAGTCCTGGGGTTGTGGAGGGTACCGGGAGTTTCCGGCTCGGTCATGGTGATAAGAGGAGGAGTTGGCTGGGTTTGGCAGTACCTGTCGATGTTGATGCAGCCGAGCAGGAGAGGGTTATGCGTGCGTCCCGCAATAAGGGGCGCTGTTGTTGATCATTGGCTGGGGATTTGAATTTGCTTTTTCTTGCATTTGAGCGTTGCGTTTGTACTATTTGATTATGGATGAGCATTTGTAATTTCGAGCAGGATCAATATTATACGCCACATACAATCAGCGTATAGAAGTTGTGGAGACATCGGTGGATCCGATCATCGAGATCCGATCGTAGATGTCCACTGATTTGCACTATTATGATTCCTTATGGTAGATCTTTCATGTTATTACAATCTCACTGGCAAAATAATTATTAGATGCATTTTCAGCCTCCGACGTCAGACCCCCTCATTTCGTTTATAACGGATAATTTCCTTTCACTTCCTTGTAGCCGGCCAATCAAAGAGAACTTGTTCAGGTGGACTGTGCTGTTGCTATCAGAAGTACCTATCGATTTCGATCTATGTCCCAGTCTCACTGCCTCGGACCAATGACACTTTTCTCTTTCTTTTCTTTTGACGTCCCTTTGCTGGGCATTTCTTCTTTCCTTTCTTATCTTCTCCAAGCTTTTGGAAAAAGAATCTCTGTCTATCTCATTATTATATCCTTTGATCCCAAACCAACCATACCGCTCGTATTCACCCCTCCCCATAAATCTAAAACCCATCTGACTCCCATCTGACTCAACATGTCGGGGGTGGAGGTGATCGCGGTCATAGCCTGTGTGGCAGCCAGTAAGCCCACCCCCTCTCTTATTATCAATAGATGAGATTAACAACCCCAAATCGGCAAACAGTCGTCTCTGCCTACAATGACGGAGCGCGTATGTATACTGCCATTAGGAAGAAACACCACGAGCGCCAGTCCACCAGGGAACTAGAACGGTCGCTCGCGCTCGGCCGTACTGAGATTCAACATCGGTTTGACCAACACCATCAAGAGCTTGGCCGGCGATACGAGGAAGGTGATGCGATCGCTCGTGAGCAGATGAAAGATATCATCATCACACTGCAGGGGGCGTTGCTGAGACACCTCCGCGAAGCGCAAGAGCAGGGGACCACTTTGGATCTGATGGCTTTGCAGATAGAGTCCGACCAAGGCCGCGTTCGCACTCTCGCCATTTTGGGAGATCTGTACCAGCGTCTCTCGAGGCCGTCTCATGTTCCGCCGTCTTTTTCGATGTTCATCGATCCAAACTATCACAGCATGAGTCCGCATAGCCGTGGATATCCCTCTAATAGTCTAGACGGATATTTGCAATCTCACACTTCGGAGATGCCGTACTTCTCTGGTAGATACCCCGTCTCACCAGGTAGTTACTCATCAGGCCGTGTTCTAACAGACGCCACCTGCGTCTCACCGACGGACACACTGGGGTCAGCGAGAGAGTATCCAGCTACAAATCCAAGAGCGAGCAGACGATCATCTTGGTTTGCGAGTAGTATGGGCGAGCTGTTCCATTCCCGCCCGGCTCGCTCGAGTATGCCGTCGTTCGCATCGTCGGCGCCCGAGCCCGGGTACGTCCCACCACCTAGGGTATACAGTACAGTGTCGTCGTCGGCATCAGACCCGATTCCGGAACTCGATGTCAGACCAGCCACGCCGCATAGACCCACGTTGCAATTAAGTTCGATACCTCATGACGTCGTTTCGGGGAACCCGTGGAAGGACTCCGATTCCGATTCCGACGACGCCCTCAGCCATGCACAGATCAAAGAAGAGAAATCGTACCTCTCACCTACATCCCCATCCACGCAACCCCGCCAGGGTTCCCTCTCCGCAGCTTCAACTGCCTCCACAGACTCAACCCCGTCAAACCCCTCCACTCAAAGCAGCACCGACCGATCAGCCGAAGCAACACGACCTCGCTGGCCACCCAGCAAATCGAACAACTACCTAGGCTTCTGCAAAGGCGCCTGGAAAGTACACACGGGATTTCGGGGATTCAGAATCTACACCGAGCCCGGAACAGGCTATTACACGCAACAGTCGTGGCTGCGTTGCGCGCATTGCGCGTTTGAAGCACCCATGGCCCCTAATAGCTCTAGCCGCAATCCGCAGTTCGAGGGAAAAGTCCGCACACATCAAGCTAGCGGTGTCCGGTATCGATTCGGGTTCTTAGCTAAATCACACGTACACTGTAAGCGGGACGCAGCGTCGCATTTTGCTCCTAATACTCCCCGCGGGGCGTTTTGTTGTGTCTTTTGTTGTGCGTCAGCACATGGGTCAACGCAGGTTTATGGAAATCTGGATACCTTTATGGCACATCTTGCGGATCAGCATTGGACGGTTGAGAGAGGGACGTTAGCGGTTTTACCTAGTATACGGCGTGTGGTTGGTCGGCTGGCGCCTGATTCGGAGGAGTTCGATGTGAATATTTTGCCGATGCGCGGTTGATATCTTTGATCCTTTGATCTAGGCTGCCTAGATTTATTTTTGGGCTGATTGTCTCAGGTTTGGACTCGAACTGTTGGCGTTGGTCATACCCATTAGTTTTTGGTTTTGGCGTTAGAAAAATTGATCTGCAGTCAAAACACGGGAGAATTATCTCCTTGCATAGGATATGTATCATGTATAGTGTCTAGAGAAATTGTTTCAGGAAATCAACTGGTGGATCAAGGTTGATCTTTCAGGTCAGTTCCCGAGGTCTGGAGTCGATTATTACATGTAAGTTGTACTTTACTGTACTTACCCCCTGAATAATTGAAATTAAAAAGAAAAAAAGATTAAACTAAGATTGGCCGATAGGCCGAGAAGTTTAAATTTGACCAATCAGAATATCCGAAATCACTCATTTACCCTCCAAATGACCTAATATGGCCTACATTGGCCGTGAATGGATCAGAAACAGACCATCCACTTCACCCAAATAAGGAAAGCGCCGACTTGAATTTGTCCTTTTTTTCTTCTTAATTTTACCTTTCTCCGAGAAAAAGGACCATTGAGGCCTCTTTCAATTCCATTCCTTCTCGAAGTCCAAATCCCTTGATTCGGCACTTTCGTCATCTCGCATTCAGACCTGTTGCGAGTCTGTTTGATCCCCCGGCCTCCGCATGAGGCGTTGCTTATTATCCTAAGATTGCGTATTCTGAGACACTGGCCTCTTCTCTTTCTCCTATCTCCCCCCTCACCCCCCCCCCCCAAATACCCTCTTTTTTTCCTCAGTCTCGAGAATCGCGTTATGCGATGAGGTTGTCAATCCGTATCGGTGCCGCTGCGGCACTCATCATCCTGACTCTCGTCCTGGTCAACCGCAGTATGAAGACGAAGGGTGAATCAATCCAGGATATATGGCACTTCGATACCGGCTCCTTCCGCACATCCGTCAGAACAAAGCCCAAACAAGATACGGGATCTCAACGGAAATGGCGGGTTGCGTCGGACAATAAACCCGCTTTGCTTTACCAGACCACTGATATCACGGTCCCCAACCAGGGTGTCATTGTGATGGGCAAGCGCAAGGAAGAAGATACCGTCTGGGTCGCGGCAGAGTTAGCAGAGTGAGTGTAGCTCTATTGTGTTCTCAGAAGGAGACAGCCTAATTGAATATTCCTCCAGATGGCGCAGCGTCATTTATACCGTCGACGATACCAATGTCCCGATGCACACCCCGAAGAACAAGGGTCGCGAGGCTCTCCCCTACCTGCAATACATAATCGACCACTACGACGACCTTCCCGAGGTCGTAGTCTTCCTCCACAGTCACCGCGACGGCGTGATCGCCGGTTGGCACATCGACACCATGGAGTACAGCAATGTGGACTCGGTGCGCGCATTGCAGAAAGACTTCGTGCAACAGGCAGGCTTTGTCAATTTGCGTTGCCAATTGAGCCCAGGTTGCCCCTCCGCCATCCAACCTTTCCGCCAACCCCCGAATCTCGAAAGCCCAGGCGAGGCACATTACGCTGCTGCGTGGAAAGAGCTATTCCCTAATACACCGGTTCCTCGCGAAGTCGCCGCCCCGTGCTGCTCTCAGTTTGCCGTTTCCCGAGACCAGATTCTCCGACGCCCCCATAGTGATTACCAGCGGATGTACGACTGGGTAATGAACAATAACCTGCCGGACGAGGCTACCTCAAACATTATGGAGTACTCATGGCACATTATTTTCGGAAAGGACCCTGTCTTGTAAGTTTTCCCGCAATTGTATCATTTCTCCGCTAACATGTTTGGTTTGCAGCTGCCCTGATTTGTTCCAGTGCTATGGAGACGTCTACGGCGAAGAAGTCATCTTTACCTACTGATTTCAAGTCATTTCTCTTAGCTTACAAGGGCTGGTAGCTCTCTTGTATTTCAGCCAGAATACCTTTCTTTATTACCCGGCACTTGCCGGAACTCCCTGGGGGGGAATACCATGGCTACTGGGAAGACACAGTGCCAACGCCATATGATGACCTGCTTCGATGTCTATTTTTTTTTCCTACCAGAAGCAAATGTACAAAGGCTCAAATGTGCCGAGCTATCACAGTGATATCATCTGTCTCGCCTCGAGTTGCACTTTCAACTCAAGAGCATGAGGCTTTCGTTTCGTGCTACGGCACCCATGTATATTTTATTTGACTCAAATCTTATTCCTGTTCAACCATACACAAGGCTACTGCGTATCTCTCTCTACCTTCCCATTCTGTAGAACCATCTCCCTCGCTACATCATCCCACCGATACATCCCCCCACTACCAACATTATAATGATAATAATTGTTCGTCCCACCAGGAACAACAGCCCGCCGAAAAGTAATATTAATCCGTCCCCTCGTCGCCTCCCCAGCCCTCCCCTTCCGTTTAGGAATACTATGCAACCAATTCGACTGCGTCGCACCACGCATAACAACCATATCGCCTGACCCAAGCTTCATCTTAATCTGCTGTGGCACCGTAGCAACTCTGGACCGAGGAGAGTCGGTACTCGACGTCCCACCCGAAACTGTACTACTCGCCCGCGTCGCACCGGTACCATCCGGTCTGGACATTACAGGTGCAGCAGGCACGCATCCACCCGTCCGGTTGACATTCCCCCCGTCCAAAGGTTTATGCTTCATTAGAAAATCCCGCTCGCCGCCTAGCGACAGCGAGGCGATATTCGGCTCGGGGCCGAGGAAACGCTCGTCATCAGAGTGGAATGCGATGCTGTCGTCTCCGTCGGCGTAGTAATTTACCAAGCAAAAATTGTAACGGGGGGTTTTATTATCTGCGTCTGCATTCGCTGCTTCGACCTGTTTCCGTAGAAGATCCAGACAAGCTGGTATTGGGCGCGGCGTGCATTGGTATTTTGTTTTCGGAGTTGGGGTTTTGGTCTTTGTGTCTAGTAGAACGAGGTTGTTTTCGTCCTGTTCGATGAATGCTGATGTTTCATCGATGCCGAAGACGGTTGTCCATCGAGGTGTGGTGATTTGTGTTTCGGTGTCGCCGCGTCGTGCTGTGTATTGGACACGGTAGAAGGGAAGTTCGCGACGGAGGAATTTGAATAGCTCGTTTGCTGTTGGGCGCGGGATGTACGGCTGGAAGTGTAGGAGGTCCAGGTGTGGTTGGTTGTTTAATTTGCGGGGGGTGGTTGCTGGTGTTGCGTGTTCTAGGCCTGCTTCGATGTGGGAGGGGAGTTGGGCGATTGGGATTGGGTAGCTTGGGTGTTGGCTTGGGGATTTGGTGTCTTCTATTGGGATATTGTTTGTCTTTGGGGTTGAGACGGTGTTGGGCTCGGTTAGTTCGGCTTTGGGACGTTTTGAAGGGGTAGTTGATGGTTTGAAGAATGCATCAAGCGTGCGTTTTGCCATTGTGTGATTAGAAGGTGAAGGTGATGGGACAATGTAATTGGAATTGAGACAGTAATGTCCACGCGCCGCGCGACTTGGAGAATTTATGGTGATGTCATTGCAATCCCGATCTATACGATCTATCTATACATTCCCGACCTGGCTTGGCATATAGTTTGTAGCATTGTCATGGCCTTATAAATTAACTCGAGATCACTCTCTCAGGCTACATACATAACTACTGCTCGATTCCCTCGGTTTCGGCAATCTTAATCACATATTTCACCGCAGATGCCTTGCCAGCCTCCAGATCTTTCAATGCGCCCTCGAGACCTCCTAGTCCACCTTTCCTCACTTCATATGGATGACCCGAGAACCAACCCTGTGCCAGACCTCGACCAATAAATTGGAAAAGAGCAGCCCCAAACTCCTTATCACCAAGAGTCTGACCCTCGGCAGGGGGCATATGAACAGACCCAACCATAGTCCGATGGATGGTTATTTGCTCCTGTGGTGTTTGAAATTCCGCGGGTAAAACGACAGTAATCTTCCCAGGCTTATCGAGAATAGCGCCAAGATTATCATAACTTCCCTTCTCAGATACGGCATCGTAGGCATGTTGAATGGGTACACCCTTGCTGGCAGCCCTGATCCCCGAGTAGATAACGTCGTAGCCTTCACGATAATCAACGATCGTGTCTCCCTTTTCTCTGTTGATTAAAGTCTCGACGAATGGAGCGCCTTTGCCTGCGACTGCGATGATAGGGTGAATGTTCGATAGCTGAGCGAACTTGATCGCAAATGCGCCAACCGCTGAGGCACCGCCGTACACGATCAGCGGAGTGGGTTTATCGGCGGGAGTCCAAGGCAGCGGCAATTTCAGCTGTTGATATAGGCCCAATGCAGCAGTCATCGCAGCGAGGGGGATAGTAGCAGCCTCTAGTCAATATGTTTAATTTTATCCCCGCGGTAACTAGCACGCTGGGGACATACCTTCAAAGCTGGTTTTCTCCGTAAGATGGAATGTTGTATATTCCCATGCAATGGCGAATTCGGCATAACTTCCATGCGGGCTACCCATCTGATGGAAAGCGGCCACTTTGTCTCCCTCACGGAAGTTCTGTACTCCTTCTCCCACTGCCTCCACATACCCGGCAATATCGTCTCCCTGGTTTATGGCAGCATTTCCTGGTTGTCTTTTGGGGCGTTTCCAGTCCTTTGGGTTGGTACCCGACACCACTACTCGAATGAGAACTTGTCCTTGTGAAGGAGTCGGGATTTCAACATTGCGGATGATGGCCGAAACGGCCTTGTCAATAACGGCTTCTTTCATTTTGAAATTTGGTACTCGATGGTAGCATTCAAGCAGATCAGATTGATATTTCAAAGGTTTACCTTTACCTAGTTATATTGGTTTGATTTGTAATGCCTCCGGGGCTCCTTCAGGAACTCCCCGGGGCCACCTGCAGACCTCCGGACATATTTATTTTATCCCCAACCCCTCTACACCTAATGCATTACCCTTGTACGTGCATGTAGATGAAAAAAGAACCACTATAACTAGTTCTCTTTCTTTTGATACTGAGGAATGGTTTCCCCTGCCCGCCACTTGTACTTGCTTCCGGGGTGATCTTCTGGCAAACGTTGCGATCCAATAAACACCTCGCGAGCTGTGGCACCTTCTTTCTTGATCTCGTCTCGGAACACCCCTCTACGTCGCAGTTCGGGCAATAAGAACTCGATGATATCTTCAAAAGTCCCAGGATTCACAATATGGGCAAGATTGAAACCATCCACGTCGGAGATCTCCACCCATCTTTCCAACTCATCTGCAACTGTGGTAGGACTACCAACAACCTTGGCCTGTAGTCCACCCACACTAATGTACTCTACGATTCTCCGCTTTGTCCAAGGCAAGTAATCCGTGCCTGGCACGGTGGCAGACCATCTCCGAACGATGGATTGAACCCGTGTAGACTCGCTGAACCGGAAATCTTCATCATCCGCATGACTTGACAGATCGATTCCGGTCCAGCCACCGAACAAAGCGAGTGCACCTTCATTATCGGCATATTGGAGATATTCCTCCCGCTTTGCCTTTGCTTCTTCATCTGTCTCTGCGACGATCACGTTGATGCCCACAATGACTTTGATATGATTGGGATCACGACCTTGCTGTTTGGCAATGTTCCGTATATTATCCACCGTCAATCGAGTACCCTCGGGAGTTTGACCACCGATGAAGATTGCCTCGCCATGCTTTCCACCGAATTGGCCACCGGCCTCGGACACACCGGCTTGGAACAGGAATGGCGTGCGCTGTGGCGATGGCTCGCAGAAATGAGGTCCGGGGACATCAAAGTATTTTCCTTTGTGGTTTATCTCTCGCACACCATCGCTGGCAATGTATGTTCCGAGCTGTCGGTCGGCGAGCACGGCGTCGTCTCGGAAACTTCCTTCCCAGAGTTTGTAGAGCACCTCGAGATATTCATCTGCTATTGCGTATCGCTCATCGTGAGGAATCTGCTCATTCAACCCGTGGTTTCGGGCTGCGCTGTCCAGATACGACGTGACAATATTCCATGCAAGACGACCCTGGCTGAGGTGGTCCACGGTAGAGAGTCGGCGTGCGAGCGCGTACGGTTTCTCATATGTCACGCTAGCAGTCACTCCGAAAATGAGGTTTCTTGTGACTGCGCACATGGCAGGAACAAGGTATAACGGGTCGTTGACGGGGAATTGTGCGCCTGATGCCAACGCGGGCGCAACATTACTAGGCCCCTTGTATACATCATATGCGCCCAGGGTGTCCGCAATGAACATTGCATGGAAACCAGATTTATCGAGCAGCTGAGCTAGCTCGGTCCAGAATGAGAGGGTTTTGTATTGGTCGGTCTTGTTTCTAGGGTGCTTCCATAGTCCAGGTGCCAAATGGCCCGGGGTATTCATGACAAAAGCATTGAGGATAATCTGCTTTTTGCCGGAGGTTGGTATGTCTTCACCCATTTTGAGCTAGAATCATTTGAACACGCTGTGGATTTAAAGAGTAACTCGTATATGAGTACTGAGTCTTAGGCAACGGGGACAGATTTCTATATATCAGGGCCCTAGGGTCATTGGAGACTTACTATCTCTCATTCATGATCGGCATTCGACATTTGCTCTAGATATTTTGAATCCCATATCGGCCGACACATTAGGCTCTTGTGTGGGGTACGTAGTGACCCCTGTCGTTCGCGATTCCAGGCCGTTTTATCGCAATCTAGGAGTCGAGGCACGCAATCCCAACCACAATGTTGTCCTTGTTAGCTTTGTTTCGATCTTCCAATGGCCTTGTGTCCAGACTGTTTAGCCGCGTCTCTCCCACCCATTCCGCATAACGCAATTGAGGACATGAACGACGTGAGATATATCGCCCACATGGCAACTCTGATTGTTACGCAATCCTTCAGGCGACGTCAATTGGCTACAGATCTACAGAAACCAGGCTTGGCATTGAAGATATGATGGACCCTACAGACAATAAATATTCCTCGGCCCTGCGCCTTTGAACTTGGCTTTACTTTGCCCAGACATGTCTAATGCGATAGATACGTCCAAGTTGGCTTTGATCCCTCAGGGGGCGGCCTATGGCCTTCTCATTGGTCTCAGCGTTGTGTTTTGTGGTGTCATTTTGATTGCCGTCAAGGTACAGAAAGCGTACCTTGCTGAAGATTCTGGAAAGTCCGAAATGTTCATGGTCGCCAATCGCTCCGTAGGGAGAGGATTATCTGCATCCGCAGTTTTCAGCTCCTGGATGTGGATCAACGAGACAGTATTGTGTGCGGCTATGACATATCGGTACGGTCTTGCAGTGCCGCTGGTATGTTCTCTTATCCCATCAAATAACCTTGCACGACTGACGGGCTATAGTGGTGGGGATCTGGTCTATGCTTCCAGATTGCACTTATGGCAGCACTGGGTGTTATGGCCAAGATTCGAGTTCCTTATGCTCATACATCGCTTGAAGTCGTTCGGATGCGCTATGGCAAAATCGGCCATCTCGTGTTTATCGTGCTAAACCTCGTCAACAACGTCTTCGGCTGCGCCTCGATGATTATGACAGGCTCTCAGCTCATTCATGGCGTTTCTGGCATGCATTATGTAGCAGCAACTATTCTAGTTCCTCTCGGAGGTTCGTTTAATGTATCGTATCAAAATTTCTCGGGAAACAGGAGCTAACTTCTCTATAGTTGTACTCTATACAGCAGTGGGTGGCCTAAAGGCCACATTCTTGACCGACTTTTTGCACACGGCTATTGCCCTCATTCTTATCATCTACTTTACGATCGCCGTTTTGACAAACTCCGCGGTCGGTGGCCTGGGTGGCTTGTATGATAAAGTTATTGCAACAGCTGGGGATAATTACATCCCCGGCAACTATGAAGGTTCCCTTCTTACATTTAAGTCCAAGGATGCGATTATTTGGGGGTTGATCCTCAAATTTGGAAACCTGGCACTTGTCGTTATGGTAAGTAAACCCCACATGCACAAAGTCATATTGAATGATGTCTAAAAGGGCTTCTGGGAGTCACAAAACTTCATGTTTTTACGAAGCTAATATATCATCGGTAGGATACCGCATTTTGGCAAAAGTCATTCGCAACCGAGGTCAAGGCAACAGTGCCAGGATACAATATCGCTGCGTTGGCTGTTTTCGGTATCCCCTGGGGCCTGGGCACAGTCATCGGTTTGGCTACCAGGGCCATTCATGATACACCTATCTTTCCGACCTACCCTGGTATACTGACTGCCACCGAAGTCAGCTCCGGCATGGTGATGCCATACACTATCAAAGCACTCATTGGGGACAAAGGAATCATTGGATTCTTCTTCCTTTTGTTCATGGCTTTGACAAGTACTGTTTCTTCTTCAATGATTGCTGTCAGTAGCATCTTGTCTTATGACATCTATAAGACATATCTCAACCCGAAAGCTACTGACAAGCAAATCGTGGGAGTGAGCCACTTGACTGTGGTTATCCACGGTGTCTTTATCACCGGGATTTCCATCGCTCTCAACTATGGAGGAGCAAACATGACATGGATTGGATACTTGAGGCCCATTATCTCATGCCCAGGAATTATTCCTATGATTCTCACTTTGTTCTGGTCTCGGCAGACCCGGATAGCTGCAATTGTCTCTCCCGTGCTTGGCTTCTTTTCAGGTCTCGCTGTCTGGTTGGCAACAACCAAGTATATGTATGGAACTATCAACATCACGACCACTACAAATCCCTATCCTGCACTATATGCAGCCATAGCTTCTTTCTTTACACCGGCTCTGTATTCTGTCGTCCTGTCACTCTACAAGCCTTATAAGTTCGACTGGAGGGTGTTCCTTCGAATTGAGCTCGCTGATCAAGCAGAAACTCAGCCACCCTCGGACACAAGCACGTTGAACGAGAGCAGTGAGGAATATCACGCCGGTGATTCGAAACATGTCACTGGATATGTCAAGCCGGTTGTCGATAGCCAACCAGACAGCATCAACAACGACCCAGAGCAGATTAACATGAGTGAAAAGAACAAATCTCCATTACCATCCTCCGTGGAAATCAGCCTCGATGAAATCCAACACCCATTCGACGACGCGACGTTGAAAGAGCTGTACAGATGGCTCAAGATTGCTTGGTACATGTTCGGAGGTATCGTGCTGATCACGTTTGTTGCTTGGCCTCTTCCACTATATCGTGACTATATCTTCACAAGATCATTCTTCGCGGGCTGGGTAGTTGTCGGCATCGTCTGGCAGTTCGCTGCATTTGGGGCGGTTGTGATTTTCCCACTGTACGATGGACGGCAGGATATTGCGATCGGTGCTAGGGGTATCTGGAAGTCTTCCAAAGAGTATATCAGTAGCAAGAGAAAATAGACGAGTTAGGTGCCCAGGTGGATAATTGGATAACTCGGAATTGAATATGCACTGTAATATTATGTGTCATCTTTTTTTGCTTTTTTGGGTTATACAGGGTACCCATTTGGGTCTTGAGTTGGGTTTTGTTGAGTTATAAGTGACGCTTCAATGTTTGCATAGTTGATGGGAGTTGGTTGTGTTGTTCTAGGTACAAAGAGGCTGGTGGGTAGGTAGACATGAATACATACACGAACTCCCGTCCCCGTAACTATCTCAGTGACCGGGATATTCAATTGAGAGCGGTGAGGGCCCGACTACTAATTCTTCTGAAGACCGCGACATGATTTGTCAACGCTACAAAATATGACTACCAACATCCCGGAGATCATCCTGCTCTGCCAGGATGCAGATTTCATCACCGCTTTCAAAGCGGCCCAGCAAGAGCATTGGCCCGAATTACCATCAAAGCTAACGATCACCCCTATCAACTCGCGCCTAAATCGCCTCGACCCCTCAGTAACATTTGACCTGATTGTCTCACCCGCGAACTCGTATGGCCGTCTAGACGGAGGTTTTGATGACGCCATCTCACTAGCCTTCAGCCCGCGTGATGACTACGGAGCTCTAACGCGCGCAGTGCAGCTGGAGCTTTATGAGAAATGGCGAGGATTCGCGCCGCCAGGCACATGCAAGCTTGTGCAGTTCCCTGAGCCGCTTTTGCAAAATTCCCGGTGCTGTGCCTGGGTGGCTATCTGTCCAACTATGCGAGAGCCGACGAATGTCGTCTGGGACCGGGAGGTTGTCTATGAGAGTATCTGGAGTTTGTTATGTGAGGTCGAGGGGCGTAATCGGGCATCTGAAGAGAAAATTAATCGTCTCTTGCTGACGCCCCAAGCTGCTGGTATTGGGAAAGTTAGTAAGGAGCGTTGGTCGGCACAGATGGTGCTTGCAATGAAACATTTCGTGGACGCAATCGAAAGACCGGAACGGTGGAGTCGAATGCAGTGGAATGAGATCATGAAGGATTGTGACGAAGTTGCGACGACATGGAAGACAGAGGAGCACAATAAATAAACTCGTTCCCAATGCATGGCCCTCGTCGTCTTACGTCGGCATGGAAGATTATGGCTAGCCTCCGTGGCTGAGGCTGTCATGTTATATCTCTGTTTCCTATATTTTAAGTTTCATGAGATGTGAACTTGGTTGTGGTGATGAGGCGCTGTGAGAAAACGATAGACACGCAGCGGCCGTTTCTGGCGCCAGAGGTTGTCATTTTCGGCGTCGGTTTCACAGGTCCCTATGTTCTTATTGTAAAAACCTTGATAGAGCGGGGACCGAATCGAGAAATATACAGAGCGGGCAACCCCGCCAACTCTGTATGTAGTCTCCGTAATATAAGTCCTCCTAACACCACCAGACCGACGTTTGGGAGTATTTGCTTCATTCAAGGATTGGTCTTTCTACCAGCTATTGTCCTTGTCATTCATCCTCAACAATCAACCAAGAAGTGTTACCTAGTCATTCAGCGTCAGCGACGTCCACACCGATCTTAACCTCGCAGCCATGCCTGTCGAATCCCAAAATATTTACGACACCCCAGAGTTTTTCCTCGCGTACGGAAACCTCCCTCGATCTCAACACGGTCTGCGTGGCGCACCAGAATGGCCTGTTCTGGAGCAAATGATCCTCAACCCGAAGTCTTCCCCCACAGAGCTGTCAGAAACCCCTTTGAAAGGATCTCGGATTCTTGACTTAGGATGTGGTTATGGCTGGTTCATCCGCTGGGCCCGTGAGAAAGGCGCTGGTTACATCAAGGGGGTCGATATTTCCCAAAACATGATCAACCGAGCAAAGGAGTTTGAGGCTGAGATCAATCACCAAACGAGAAACGCTACAAAAGTAACCTTCGAAATCCAAGATCTGGAGACAATAAACTTGAGTCATCAGCCTGAACAGGAGCTGTATGATATTGTTTATAGTTCCCTGGCCTTCCACTACATCGAGGATATCGTACGGCTGTTTCGTGAAATCCACCGCTGCTTGAAAAAGGGTAGTGGTCATGAGCGAAGGGGGAGGTTGATATTCTCTGTTGAACACCCCATTGTAACCGCCCCAGTCTATCCAGGACCGGACTTCAAGGTGATACGGGATGCAGGTGAAGACCGGATGGTGTGGCCATTAAATTCTTACAGAAGCGAGGGCCTTCGTTTGAGTAGTTGGCTGGGATCAGAGGGAGTGAGGAAATATCATCGCACTGTTGAGACCTACGTCACTGCCTTGCTTGAGAACGGATTTGTGTTGACCGGATTGAAGGATTGGTGTCTCTCAAAGGAGGATATCGCAGGTAAACCAGAATGGAAAGGCGAAGGACATCGTCCATACTTTCTACTGATTTCTGCCGAGGTGAGGGAATGAGATCACGAGATCGGCTTCCACATTGTTTTTGAACTACTGGACAAATGCTATAAATTAAGCTGTTTTCCCTCTTGCGTCATATTACTATGGCTATAAACGAGTATTTCTAGAGTTGAAATAGTACACCCATAAAGCATCAGCAGAAGTTACTGAGCCCACTATCTCTAGTCAAATGACCAACCCCCCGTCTTGTCAGCGAAAAAGTTATCCGGATCATACTTCTTTTTGATCTTTTGCAATTTCTCATATGTAGAGAAGGTCGACAGAGGATGCTGATCATAGTTTGCATCATTGATGAACAATGGGAGACCTTTGGCATTGGTTGTCGACGCAACCATATCACGGAAGCTAGACTGTATGGCATCATAGTCAGGTTGACTCATTCCCGGCGGCGTTGTGATTAAATAATTTAACCAGAACCATGGACCGTCAGGCATATCCATTGCATTTCCACCTTGCGCCTTGCTGGCGTCTGTCAAACTTTTGGGAACAGGTTGGAAATCGAGCGAAAGGAGTAGATATTTGCCTTTGTTCGACTCACCCCAGTCGCGCCACACATCCAGAGCATTCTTACATTCATTGTTGTCAGCCCGATGGACTCCAACACGGAAGATGTTGTTCCCGCGTGAAATCTCGCTGGCTATTGGAAGTGGCATGTCGACTACCTCGGGGTAGGACTTGAGGCCAGTAGTGTCGAGGAGATGTGGAATGCTCGTGAAGTTTGCGAACACATCACCTGCATCAGGACCATCATAGACTAGGAACATGATAATGGCCTCATCCAGGTTCAGATTCAAATCGGGAGTAGGCAGCTTCTCGTACGTGCCGATAATGCTGGCTTTCGGATCGGTGTTGTATTGGATGAAATTGCCAATTGCCTCAACAACGGTATCTTTTTGGGGAAAGGCATAAATAATATTCCCCGCGAAGAATTGGCCAATAGGGCGACTTTGGACCGTATACTTCGTTACAACTCCATAGGCATTGCCTCCGCCGCCACGCGAGGCAAAGAACAGGTCAGGGTTTGAAGTTTCGGATGCTGTCACGATTTGACCATCAGGAAGAACAATTTCCAGCTCTCTGAATGAATCACAGGCCATGCCATATTGGGGAGACAGATAGCTCATGCCACCACCCAGAGCGAGGCCGGTTCCCACACCGGAGAGTCGGGCTCCAACCACCGTTCGGTTATAGTCCTCGAAGTACTCGTATATGTCGCCAAATACACCACCTGGCCCGTATGTTGCCAGCGTGGTGTCTGGATCATACGATTTTTCCGACAGGTTGCTCAAGTTAATGAGCACTCCTTCATCAGTTGACGAGAAGAACTTATTAGGATTATGTCCTCCCCCTCTTACTGCAAACCGGCTGCCAGCTGCTCGAATGGCCTGAAGAGTCACAGAAACATCCTCTGAGGATGAAGGATAGACGATACAGGATGGTTTGTAGGCATTCTGGGACGTGCTCCAATATTCAGTGCTAGCAATATACTTCAAGTCGAGTTTGCTGGTAATGACTTTGGATGATCCCAGTTGCAATGTTACATTTGAACAAGCTACTGGACCTGGATCGGTTGCCAATGAACCAACAGGCCCCAAAATGCCAGCTAGGGCCAAGGCAAACGACAGCATAATTGGTATGTTAAATCGAGACAAAATGGTAAAGAAGATGAGAAATTGAATCTAATAAGGGCTATATGTACTAAGAAATCAAGCGCATATATATTCCTTTATTTACATGGGATGATCTACATAGTAAGCGGCCTTTTACGACGTGAATACGAAAGACGGTAGAAATACTATATACCACGGTAATGAACCCCAAAAAAGACCAAGAAATGGATGATCTTAGTCTTTCTAGGATGTCGATCAACGGTCATTCTACCGTATAACTGGGAGCGGGGAAATCCTTCACGGGGAACAGGGCCGGTGCTCGACACATGGATCGCCAGGTTGCGGAAGAAAATTGCGCAAATTGCCGTAAAACAATGCTGAACCCCCATTTTGACCTCGGCACACGCTATCAAGTACAATTTGACACAACAAGGCGGTTATCTATCATCGGGTCAATGGCTCTGGCTGATCTATGAAGCTGTGTCTCAGTCCACTTGTCCCCTTTGTGGAATTTGACACTAACTTGGTTAGATATTTTGGACAAATTCGGTGGCTTTGCTCTATTCACTTTGTTTAGTGACTCTCGTTCCTCTGAAATATCTATTCGGAAACGGATACGGAGTACGGAGTATTCCGTAAATGAAATTGTTTGGCCCCTGCCTTATTCTTCAAGTCCCAGATATAATTAGCTAACTAGCTCTAATTGCCATGTGGGTAATCGTACGATATTTCCCCTTCCCCTTCTCCTCCTCAGCCGTTGAAGTGTAGTGAGCTATGATATCTCAGCCTTTCGGGAACCCACACCGACGCAGTCTCCTCGCTACACTCACAATTTGGGACATACCACGTCCGAACCCAAATTTTTCGACTTATTCCCGATATCAGGACGAGGGCGGGGAAATCCGAAACCATCATATAGAGCCGGCTCGCAATGCAACAATTTTCCCATGCTAAAGGTTTCTGACCGAGACAGAATGTTGCCCTACGATTTCGGCGATGGTGGAGATACTGCAACCACAGTGAAACTTCGCAATGACAAGTCATGGCGCCAGGACGCCTGAGAAGGAAAATTCAAAGATATTATCGGGAAAAAGTCCCCCTATGAGGACGAAGAAAAGCAAACGCATCGAACTCAACAGATCCTGTTGTGGGATATCTACGGCCACACAAGACGCGATACAGTCAGACAGTCAGACTGTCCATCAAGCAATAGGTCCGTGGCGTTGACAGAGGCTTAGCCTGACCTACCTCCATACCTGTTTGGGTAGCAACCCAAGGCGCTAAGCCGAATCAAGTATGCAATATGTACTTGAGAAAGATGTGATTGGCTAATCATATCTTCCAAGTGGAACATCCACAACCCTTATACTTACAGGGCGCGTGGCTATGGGATCGAGATTTCTATTGCACTGCCTTATGAATGAAGTTGAATAGGAAACCAGCGCGAGCTGAAATGGCATCAGAGGAGTTAAATAACAGAGTTCCCATGAGTCGAGGGTAATACAAGCATAAATCTGTTTTCTGCTTTCCTCTTGATTTCAG
Organism: Penicillium cf. griseofulvum; assembly: GCA_028974015.1. Classification (NCBI taxonomy): domain Eukaryota; kingdom Fungi; phylum Ascomycota; class Eurotiomycetes; order Eurotiales; family Aspergillaceae; genus Penicillium; species Penicillium cf. griseofulvum. The sequence continues at coordinate 2,604,128 of JAPQKP010000005.1, forward strand.
TACTCTTCATTTTCATCTGCGATTATGGCCATCGATTATCGGCATGGTATCTCGATCTTTGAGATCATTGTTTATTCTCCAACCCTCTTTGTTGCTCTCTGGATGGCATTCCACCATGGTTTCAAAAAGAGCTCGGGCTGGTTCTTTTTCATCCTCTTTTGTCTTGCCCGCATTGTTGGCTCGGCGTGCTATTTGGCCACAATTCACTATCCTTCCAGTGTCAATCTATACATTGCATGGGCTGTTTGTACTTCACTCGGACTATCACCATTGATCTTAGCTTGCATTGGCCTTTTATCACGAGCGTGAGCATCACCTTTACGCGGAATCATTAACTTGATAATTTGCCGCTAACGACATTTCTAGGAATGATTCTATTATGCGAAAGACCGCCAATCCTCTTCCTCCAATAATTTTCCGGCTCGTTGGACTATTTGCACTAGTTGCTGTGATTCTAAGCATCGTCGGAGCAACCTCGAACTCCGACATTACCCATGGCCTTGTCAACATAAAGACGAAACTTGGACTCATCTTCTACCTTGTCGCCTGGATCGGTGTATGCGGACTCTTCCTCCTGGTTTTGAAACGAACTCAAAGTATCGAGGATGGAGAACATCGCATCCTCCTGGCAGTAGGAGTCTCTCTCCCCTTGATCCTCGTGCGATTAATCTACTCTTTCATCTATGCCTTTGGCCAGAATTCCGAATTCAATATGGTGTCAGGAAATGTCACAATTCAGCTTGTGATGTCTGTCCTAGAAGAGTTTCTGGTTGTTCTTGTGTGCTTGGGCATTGGCCTTACCCTACAAGTACGGCCACCCGCAGATTACACCCCGCAGCCTAGTGTCTACAGCCGGCAAGAAAATTCGGTGGAGCTTGAGGACGGCCATTTGATGGGAGAAACGCGTGAGAAAAGATCAAAGCATCGGGGTGGTCCCATTGTGAGACTCGTAATGTTTATTGTGGATGAGATCAAGGACAGGAAGCAATAAGTGACCGTGTCGGTCATGGTCATATTTCTGATTGGAACACTGGTACACGGGGTTCGGAAATGGTAGATTTGAATGAACCTACATGATTGGAGGAGCGTGATAACTTTATAATATATCGAGTGATTGTTTTATTCTGATGCCTAATATGTCATGGCATACATTGACAAGCTAGCAGAACTATTTCTGCTCCATGTAATATGAGTTTGCTAAGTATAATTATTTTCATTTCCTTTTTTATCGCCATAGAATCTTGGTAGATAGAACAGCTGAAATAAGGATCGGAAAGTGTAGATATTTGTAGGTATGATGTCAACTGACGAGACGCTTTAAGGAAAAAAGGCAGCCTGGAAGTAAAACGGAAAAGGCTACAAAATGGAATTTTATCACAAAACTTTCCACCTTCATTTCTCAAATGAATTACAACATGAGTTCCCCCTTGTTTATTGCCCAAGAAACTCTCTGCTTCTATCCAATCAGTACAATTTACAACTCATGTCCACGATATCTCTTCTATGCGCTTATGCTGGCGACCTGTGTCACTCGATGGACAGGATGGGTCATGAATGTATTCTTAGGAACTGCTGCAACATACGCCGGCACTGCGGCAATCCACGCCTTCATCATGGTTTCTAGTCACCAAACCCCCCAAGATCCTGGACCTGTCGCTATTCCATATCTGCCCGCCAACTCTAGTCTGCGAAAAGACTTCCCTTATTTGGTCACTGAGACAGATCATGTCATGGTGTCGCCCGCATCACTTGAGCTTGACTCGGATGCTGTTCTTGCCATCGTTGTCACTGGTTATCTCGTCTTTCTGCCCCTCCAATGTTGGTCTCGCATCCTAACTCACGATCGAGCACGGAACCTACTCTTTTATCTCTGGCATGCCCTCATGTTGGCTGGTTCTATATGTGCCCTTGTCTATGGTGCAAGAGTACCCAAGACATCACGTCAGTACACTTTTTGCTTTCCTAATCTCGCGCCTTTCGACGACACATCAAATGACGGCTGGCAAGCCTCATGGAGAACATCCACTTGGAATGAAAGTGTGTGGGATACGTTTTCAAATATATCGCGGTGGAATCAGCTAGGAGATATCTGCTTCAACCCCTGTTTTAATTCAACCCAAATCCTACGACAGTCAGGGTCCTTGCATTCAGCCATTGCAGACGGACACTTCAAATTTGGCACTTCACATGACTTCTGGGGAAAGGTTCTTTACTCGCAAAGATACATCTACAGTCTCATCATTCTCTGTCTGATCCTAAATTGCCTCCTCTTGACTTACCGATTCCTACCTTATCGGTCACGCATCCCATCAGCGCAGATCGTGGTAATATGGAAAGAACGAAAGAGTATGTGGAAAAGCTTCAAAGACGAGGTTAGCGATGCGACAAAACTACCAAACAACCTTGATTGTGACGAGGAAGACCCAAGGTTGATACACAAGTATACCGCTTTTCGGCGCCGAATGCGACACATGCTTAGCCGTCAGTTCCTCAGGTCATTCCTCCATGTGATGGTTGACGCTGCGATTCTTTTTGGACTACTCTTTAGCATGATAGTCAGTCCATTTACCATCATTGCCTTTGTTATTTGGATCGAGATCCAAATCTACAATGACGGACCCTCAGGGGAAAGTCCGAACCAGGTTGGTCAGTGGGCGTATCTTACGTCTCTGGCACTGCTTGTCATTTCAGCTGCGATTTTGAAGCTCAAGTATCGACTCGCTTCGTCGGTTGAGCTGGCACGTGAGATTTCTGCAATGAAACAACATCTAGAGGACTTGGAGAAAATGAAGGACGCACGATCAGGGTCTGACTCGATTGAACTCAGAACTGTGACAGGTCAGATCAAAGAAAACTAGATCCAAAGGAAGTGGTTCGCATATTCAATTCATACAAAAGTGGCAAGCAGGCCTAATTCTTTCTGGGCTGTTTGAACTGTACGGGTCGACATAAGGCATACATAATAATGCATGTCTCGGCCTCTTCTCAACACTTCCCTTACACCACTTTCTCTCACTCTCAATCCTAAAATTCCAATGCTCATTCTATCAAAGATCTCCAAGAGGGGGATTATCTCCAGTATAAATCGAAAACGGGGCGATCGGTTCTTTAAAAAAAGCATTCAGTGTCGCGAAGTAGCACTATAGCCATATAAAAGCATCCAAGATTTATCTCCGTCTCATGCAACATCTAATAATTTCAAGATATATGTCGAATAGAAGCGAGATGTGAAGATCTATATTTTGGGGTGTATATACGAACACGAGCACATGATAGAGCGGAAAGCGGAAGGACCAGGGATCACCCCAGTCTCTCATCGAAGCGACGGTCTTTCCTTTCAGGGACAACTTGGCAATGCGGGGGTAAAGCCTCTTATCCAAATGGAAGAAACTATCCAGTTATTTGTGACACATTGAGGTCAGTGCTTAGAATATCTCAAAAACAAGTTATTCAATTCGTTGTTTTTATTGCATGCGCTATGGATTTCATTAATGCTTCCCCTCTTTTAAGGTTGTATACGGGTTTCTTTGTTCTAATATTCTTTAGGGGTCTACTAATTTAAGACAAAGGAGTTCCCCCCTTGTTATCACTCAAAGCACTTACGGAGTCTCATACATTATGAATCTTACTGAGACACAATCCACTAAAGACTTCAAGGACAATGTCGTTGATGGTGGTGATACAACCAAAAACACATCACACATACCACTCTGGCAATCGATCAAGAAATTCCCCAGAATCGTGGGCTATTGCCTTGCGCTAAGCTCGGCGATTCTTCTCTATGGATATGACCTTGTCATTGTAGCAACGGTGGCTGCGATGCCTCAATTTCAGTGAGAAATACCGCCCGAAATAAACGAGCGTGTTGCTGCTGACACGCCTGAGAATTATTTTCGGCCAGGAATACGAAGAGAAGTACATCATTCCGACAATGTGGCTATCCCTTTGGAACGTCTCCAGTTGCATCGGCTTGATGTTCGGCTCCATCATCGGTGGTTACTATCAAGATCGTCGTGGGCGTCGCATGACGCTCGCTATAGGCAGTTTCCTATCCAGCATTGCGGTCGCGATATGCTATATTTCCGATCTGCCAGACGAAATGGAGACTCGTCGAGGAGTATTCTTCGCCGGTAAACTCTTCCAGGGAATCTGTATAGGCATTCTTCTATGTGTTACACAGACATACATGTCTGAGGTACTTCCTGTTGTTCTCAGGGGACCGATCATTGCGTTCTATCCGATCTTCACGCTTCTTGGACAACTAGTTGGATCGATCGTGGTTTATACTTCCCTTAAACATACAGGCGCAGAGTCATATCGGATTTGCTTTGCGTCGCAATGGCCGTTCTCGGCTATACCGTTTGTTCTAGCGGTGTTTTTGCCAGAGAGTCCAACCTGGCTTTTGAGAAGGGGACGAACGGAGGACGCTCTCAAGGCACAGAAAAAGCTTAATACGCCCCATATCAACTCGCAAGCGGTGATCGAGGAGTTACAAGCATCGATTACAGCAGAGGACGAGGAGAGCGCAACCCATAAATATGCCGATTGTTTCAGAGGACCCAACATGCGCCGAACTTTGATTGTCGCTTTTGCAAACATTATACCTCAGATGTTCGGGCTGCAGCTGCTGGCAAATTCCTCTTACTTTATGCAGATCGTGGGTATGGGTTCAGCTAATAGCTTGATTTTCTTGATTGTGGGCATTGGACTGGGCCTGATTGCGAATGTTGTCAGTCTATGGGCGCTGAATGCCTTTGGGAGAAGATTTCTCATTCTACTCACTTTGAGTATTGTTATGGTAATGTGGTTCGCGGTAGGAATCGCAGGGATCTTCACGGGAGTCGTGACGATTTGGTAAAACATTATACCAAATCCTAAGGACCATGAGCTAACTCTGCACTAGGTATACAGCGATTAGCATGATGATTATTGTGATGGTCTCTGGTCTTGGGTCATGGCCTGCATCTCATGTGGTTGCCGCCGAAGCGTCCTCACTACAACTCCGAGCCAAGACCCAGGGTATTGGGTGGTTTACTAGCGGCTTTGGAACTGCAGTCTTTGCCATTATCTTGCCATACATCTACAACGCAGATCAAGGAAATCTGAAGGCGAAAACTGGGTTCGTAATGGCAGTATTCGCCGCAGTGGCAGTTGTTGTAGTGTGGCTGGGTGTCCCAGAGATGAAAGGTCGGACGCCAATGGAAATTGATCGCATGTTCTCGCTAAGATTGCGGACTCGGGCATTCAAAGGCTGGCATAGTGATGTGACTCTCACGAGCGAGACAGAAGACATCCATCCACCCGTGAAAGCATGATTGTTCTTTCTACAAGCTGTTGAGGGTATAAGGCGAGACAAAGCAATCTGCAGTGAGATATCAAAGACACCACTTGTTTTTTTGGTTCTCGTTATTCAGCTTGGATTGAATAGTCAGCCTATGACCTGAAAGCAAATAGTAATCAACTTAGGAATGGATTTATATTCGTTCTCTCCATCTCAGATCAAAGCCCCACTCTAGCCGAAAGGTTATACTTTTCATTGGATTCGAAAGCAGTGTGGGTGGTGTAGGAAGAGGAAAAAAAACATTGGTTGGTTGCCGGGTCAAATTGAAGTGGGGCAGTGGGTAAGAACATATGACTAGTATCTGTAGCTTAAATACTGGCCCAATACTATAGTTGACCGCTAAATCTGATATTGACGATGGATATACCGATCCCTGTCAACGATAACTGTCTCAGGTATCAGTCAAAGCCTGAAATTCAACATCTATAATTCTCTATTCCGTTTGACTAGTTAGAATGCTTCTTAATTTTCTCACGAACAGATGCCTCATGCTCAGATCCACACACCCCTGGCCCTAAGACCTATTACTAAGACCCATGCTTAACTAGTCTATCTTACGTAGCATCCCATAGGAACAGCATCATTTTTGACACCACCAGCCTTATTCTGTAACACGCTGGTAGCATGTCCCTATAAGCCAGAGGTCCTTGTGGTTGGGCTTACCATTCGGTTATTGAATTCTCTGGTGTCCCTTACGCCCCTATCACTCACTGAGAGACAGCTTCAAGGCTACATCCTCCTTGGATATCAGTTACTTACATACTTTGATAACGCGGATAATCCACACTGAGACCTTCAGACAGCGGAGCTCACTGAGGATAATCTCTACATCACAAACACCTACGGGACGGGACTCCCCACCTCCCAAAAGAAAATCCGTATCCAGCCGATTGGCTATTACGGAAAGAACTTGCGAGAGGCATACGGGAATTTCGAAAGCTCATCGCAAGGATCCCTACCTCCCAGCGGCAACATCAAGAGGAGCAGATACAGCTCCAGAAGGAGTCCCGTCAAACGCAACGGATACCGCAGGCTAGTCCAGTAACATAATCTGAGATTGACGTAGCCCTGAAATTCACAGAATGTGACTCTTGTTTCCTTTCTCATTATAGTTGTCATGACCTCAAAGATATGTCGGATACCTCACCAGACAGGAACAAACCTGCTAAGCGTGGAACACGGCACGCCATTTCGAGTTGTTGTGCCAGCTATGAAGGCCCACTCTCCATCATTTGCGTGTTTGTTAATGTGGGGGAGTACTAATTACTTGTGGCGTAAATGTGAGAGTAAGGCCAAGAAGCTCGTCGCCATAATATCACTCATGTCACTCACGGACGAATAGGCAATAGTTCGTTAAACTTCTGTAGGCCGCTTTCGAGGCCTTTTGTGGTATTTCATTGAATTCCAGAGCCCGATACAATCAGGAGTGAGGTAAACAAAACCCCTAAAATCAAACAAGGAGGCATATCCCAATTACACATAGCATCATCATGTACCTCTGCAGCTTTACAAACATTTCAATTTGCTTTCACTTTAACCACTTCACTCCCTCACTTTACTCTCACTGGGCAGGGCTAGGCTATTAGTACTATGCCAGCTATAGGGACCAGACTGGGCCTCTCTTATTGACCTTCACTTTTATCAACTTCGGTGTATCAACTGTCATATGGTATCTCGGATACTATCCCTACAAAACGTATTTATTCGGCCTATCATTTTCATCACTTCTCGTCCTTTCTTCCTATCACTTCTTGCTACCTCCACCATCTCTTCTTCCTTCACATTCCCTCGTATTCCTTCGCATCCCAATATTTTTCAAGCGATTGGACTTACTGTTATTCAAACAATAATCTAAGGCACTTGGAATAAGCTATAGATGACCCTTCTATTCCCTAGAGAGCTAACCCGGCAGGCGCTGCAGGCGCCTCGTTGGTCGGCTCCGGGATAACGCTAAGTCTATAGCTTATTCTAAGTGCCTTAGAGTATACCGAGATCATTTCTACTGGAGATAACTTGGCTCCTCAGTTCGGCGACTTGCTTTACTCCTCTGAAATAGAGAGAATAGCGGCTGGAATCTTTGGTGAGCCCCGCCTACGCTTGGTTGAAGTTGAGGATACTGTCCCGACTCCTATTGAGTGGACCGACGTCCTTAGTGCTATCCTCATTATGGAGGATTTCCAATTCCAACCAAATAGGATGTACCACTACCGCGTTCGAGGGGTCTTGATTGAGGTTACATAGGCCTGTTACTTCGAGATCCTTACTGCACATCTATCGGCTTGCGGTTTATCTTTACAGGGGATCAGCTAGTTAATAGCCGGGAGAAAATTCGTTTTGACTAAGGGTACTTTAAAGCTTCTAAGTGAGTACCAGGCGAACGGACTTACCATGAGATTGGAATTTCGCCCGAGAATTGTTATCTCTTACAAAGGATCTTCAGATTTGTCTGGGTGACGTGAAGCTGTCCCTTCTGGGTCCAACATCAACTACATTCCCGGAATTGGACATGTTACCCGACTCCAATTTTGACTTTCGTGCCCTTTTTTATGCGAATACCTCTGCTCTAACGGAAACGGGTTCGTTTATGTTGCATTGGATCCCACGAGGGCCCACTCTTTAATAATAACATCCCTACTGATCTTGAATCGCCAATTATGTGGTTATATTCATGGTTTGACAAGGGGTGTGCTATCAATCGCGTCAATCCTCGGCCATTCTCATTTCCGGTACTCCTCGTCAATCTGGATAAGCGCCGCCATCCCATCCCTCTCAAAGGCTTCGGTGTCGGTGATCATGGTAGCAATGATTGTCGCTGGCTCGGTCTTGCTAGCATTGTCGCTGATGCGATGATGACAGCCCGGTGCTTCAAACCAGGTTCCACCTTCTTTAAAGATTCTCATAGGGTCGTCATTCATTTTATTGAGGAGCGTCCCTTTGAGCACATAAACGCCAACGTTTGCGCCCCCGTGACGATGCGGGGGAGTTGATCCGTTGGGTGGGAATTCGACGCGCAGACTGACGATAGTCTTGTTAGGGATACCAACCAGCTTGTACGAGTAGGCAATCTCGAGCGCGGCCATCGGACGACTGTTGTTTTATTAATTTCCAGACGACAGTATGGTTAGATACTATAATTACCTAGGGTCGTAGGTTGGTTCTTGCATGTTTATGTTTGATTATTTTGAATAGAGTGTTTAGAAGGGTTTGTCGGGTTGTGATGAAGACTCGCAGAATTCCTGGGTTTATATAGGAGACTAGTGGGATATCAGCTATTACACTGCTGTGTCACCTTGCCTCATACAGTTCATTTCGCATAGCCTACGGGATATCCGACGTCATTGTGAAGGATCAATACCCTGTAGGCTATAGGCTATCCACGGATAGCCTATAGCCTACCAGAACATGGAACATGGATATTACACTTGGTCCCGAATCCGAGAATAAACGTGGCAATCGTTGCATGTAGAGTCCCATTATTTACTCTCAATACAGTATGCCTAGCTCTCGGGTCTAAAATTGTGTGGCCTGTTTCCGACACAGTTGGTGATAGTTCACCAGTTGGCTATCCGGTCTACGAATCTAGTCATTCATTTCAATCGTCCCGTTATTCTATATTATGGTTTTTTAAATTTCCTAATATGCTCAAGCCTTTTCAGCGATCAACTACAGACCAATTCTAGGTTGATAATTTAGGCACTGGAAAATGTAATTTTTCCCATCTACTCACCAGGTCACTAGGCATTCCCACACGACAACCACAAAATATCAAGGATCTACAACGTATAATATCACATCAACTCCTCAGCACTAATCTTCATGGTATACTTATCGAAATAAGCCTAGTTTTTCCCAACACACTCCATGGCTGAGGTCTTGGCCCTCAAATATCTACACTGAATAGCATTGGCCAAAATATGCAGAACGTCCACAGCTGTCCCCCAGTCGACGCAGACATCCATGATCCTGACTGCATCCCACCTAAAAAAAGACAGAAAAAAGAAGCATTTGGCCTGTGGCCCTTTGCTTTTCCTCATTCGTTTGCAATTCCAATCATGAACGAATATTCAACAACGGTCATAAGATTTTGCTACATTGAATAGTTTGCAGTACGATTGTCGATATCATAGAGTCTCCTGATAAATAATGGATATGTCTTTCATTAAACATTTTACCATGGCTTTCACCTCTTCAGCGAGCCTTCTTCCGACCTCCCTGCTCCGTATAGATATCCGACTATGCCATGCGATTGATTTGGGCTTGCCGGGGGTTTCATCTCAGCCCACGCTACGGCTTTCCAATGTTCCAGGCCCAAACTAGTTGGTAGTTACCTAGAGAACTATGTGATTAATAATCACCCATCGGCAATTCAAAGATAACCTCAGGATCTAGGGAAAAAATATAAAAAAATGCACTAAGAGGGAATCGAACCCCCGGCACAACATAACTTAGTAGTCAGGTGACTACTTGGAAGTGTTATATGTTACCACTACACCATTAGTGCTTGTTATGTAAGTTTCCCATTTCTTTAACTCTATAGCCCGTATATTTTAGCTTGATGGACTATTGGACATGCCTCTACTTTTGAGATCTAAAGGAATTAGCTGTCGTAAATGTTGGGACGAGTGACAGCAAATGACCACATACAATTTAATTCTTACAACATTGCGATTATTTGGGCCGAAGTGTGGTTGGAAATAATTATCGAGATGATATCTCAATGATGAGGTTGAAATATATATCAACAATGTTTACTCTATTGTACGAATTCACCACTGCCCTCCCGTTCAGACCCCTCTTCCGTTTCCAAGGATGAAGGGAGAGAGAAGAAAAGATAAGGCTGGAAGATCATGCAATCTCCTAGTCTGCTCCTTCCGTAACTGGATACGTCAACCGTCCAAGGAACGGATCCGAGAATTGCCTTCCCCTCTCAATCTACAATCCATACCCTAACCACATAACCTTGGAATAATCCAATAAGAAGCAGAAACTTGTCAGCTGTAGGGTTCCACTGCATAATAACACCCGAACAAATCATTGCATTGGTATACGAAAGGAAGCAGTAGCACAGCCCTAGGATAGACACACCGTAAACTAGTCATATTATACGCGCACATTAAATCGACCTATACACGAGGCTGATCGTCATCTGCTGAAATATCTCCCTTCTGTTCCCCCAAGCATCCCAAAAGATTTGTTAATATTCATTCCTCCTCAGTCAGCCCCCATCCTATTGATCTGGACCTCAGGAGCTCGCTGGAATTGCATCATGCATCATGGCAAGAACAGCGACAAGCCCTAATAGTTGGCCCTCATTGCTGCCCCGTAGAATAAAGGACCCATGCCCATTCCCAGTGGTGCAAGCCACAGCCACCATGCTATGCATTGCTTTGTGAGACCAAGAATAGATGGCAAATTAGGCTGGATGCCAGCATCTCGCTGGCGATTGGAACACCCATATCGGCCAGATTCGAATAAAGTTGACAGGAAATGTGGGGTTGTCTTTCTTGGTTTTGTAGGACCTGTCGACGCCAGGGTCATTAATGAGAGAGACTCTTTCCAGCTGACGGTAGTGTGGAGCTTCTCCAAATAAGCACGCATTACGATGTTGTTGTATGATTGACAAATAAAAAAAGAGAAATGGACGGGCAGCGATTCGAACGCTGGACTTTTCGCATGCAAAGCGAACACTCTACCAACTGAGTTACGCGCCCAATTGACGAAACATTAAGATGCAAATATAAGAGAATAACTATTCGCGAAATTCACACAACGGGAACCACAGTCTAATGCCTCTTTCGTGTAGGGCCAACGACCACCAGTAAGTAAGTGGTCATCTCGTTAAGTCAAGAAGCACAAGTCTTGATTGTGCAAAGAATTATTAGGGGCCACTGTCAGATTTCGGATTCAAGTGGGGATAAATTTCGGGGTCGCGCATTAGTCGGGTGCCGTTGTCAGATTTCTCGAGAAATAGAATTTCTGTTAGTCCACATGTATTTGTTTTCAAATCCCGGTCTAGTTAGATCCTTACGAGTTTGCCGGTATCCGGGCCGATTCTCTCGTGTGATCTTTTGGCCCTTATAATCACCCGTCAAAGACATGTACCGTCACATAACCCCTTGTTCATTTCTATTGGACTCCTTTTCAACTCTAAAATTTACCTTTATCCTGAAATCCGATCTTTTGTGATTTTAATTCCGCCAAGGCTAATAATGATCTCCGAGAAAGAGTTCCTGGCTCGCCTCCCTCGGTCCATCAGCCACTGGCTGGGCTATCGTGAGAGTGCACCAAAGCCTCCCTCGAAATATCTCGTCCACCTCTGGTCGTTCATAGCCGCATTCTGTGGTCTATGTGTGGTACAGGCCATATTCAATTACTCTTCCTACTTCATCGAACGTGGCGTACCGGGTATCATTGCTTCTTATGTGCGCCTCCCTTTTTCTTCCCGTCCTTCTCAAATACTTATCCCAAAGTAGGGAGCATCGGCAGTCCTTGTCTATGGTGCCATTGAGGCCCCCTTAGCACAGCCACGAGCTCTGATCGGTGGCCATTTTCTGAGCGCTCTGGTTGGCATCTGCATTACGAAACTCTTCAGCTTAATGCCCGATGAAGAACGGTTCAACTCTCTGCGCTGGCTAGCCGCTTCGCTTTCGTCTGCTGTAGCCATTGTTGTTATGCAGATTACTGAGACAACTCATCCTCCAGCAGGCGCCACGGCCCTCCTTCCCGCAGTAGACGAAGCTGTGTGGGCACTGTCTTGGTACTACCTGCCGGTTATCTTACTCTCATCGACTATGCTCCTGGCTGTGGCTTTGATCGTGAATAATATCCAACGCCGTTATCCTGTTTACTGGATCAGTCCGCCCGCCGCCAAGCCTGTTCTTCCCCAGGTTAGCAATTCCAAATAGAGTTCAAACGGTTGGCGCTCTCATTGCAAGGTGGCTGTATGGATGTCAGGGCTTGCTAGTCTGTATGGCAGGGTGTCAGGATGTTATTTCCATTTAGGGGGCTTAGTATGACTCCCTCGAGTATCCCGAACTTTGTACGATAATGGTAAAAAAGACAGCTGTATTCAACATATTAGATAATTAGTTCAAAATAAATACGGAACTATTCCGTACTAGGTGCTATATAGGTTCCAATAGGTTCCAATTGCGTCGGTTTGGACTCCACAAGATCGCCATTTGGCCCGCGTAGCCGCACGCCAAGGCGGATCTACGAACTTTGGAAGGCTGGAAGTTCCAAGGTTTCATCTGAGACAACATTAACATAAGTCGTACTACGTCAAGGTGAAGTATGTATTTGGATTTCCTATCAATACATATATATATGGAGAACTACTGCACGGTGCATTTTCCTATCTTGGGATATATGAAGCTGTGTATTATCCTGTTAAAGAGATTTCAATTCTGACTGGGAAGTATGTAGATAGCTTCCCCTCTCTCAAATTATTGAGCGAAGTATACGCATAGGAGCAGCTTTAAACCAAGCACCCCAAGTGGGATATTCAACTCTTGGTGGAAGGTCCACATCGAGAGTAGAGTCTCTTATAAAGCTGTCGATGTCCATCTTCTCAATTGGAATGAACCAACCTCCACGATCAAGACTCGGGTCTTTATTCAACTTAGTATAAAGCAGCCAACTGACGAAAAGTAGTATCACAAGCGGCCCAGCAAGATAATTCATGAAAAACGTTTGTGCATCTTTTGGAGCCACGGAGACATAAAATTCCGCGATTAGGCACAACACATTAAGACCTAGACCAATATAGCTCCCAATCACACCAAAGGGAGCAGAATAGGTAAGCTCCTGTACGGTGTGCCCGTTATGTGCCCAAGCGGAGCGGAAGCGGATATGGGCAAGGCAGATGCTTCCCCAGACGAAGAAGTCAGAGATACCAGACAAAGCAAGAAGCCAGTTAAAGATAGTGCTTCCAGAAGGCGCTTCGTTGACAAAGGCGAGCAAACCAAAAGCAATCTGCAACATAATGCAGTAAAGAGGCCGACCTCCCTTGTCGATATATGCCATGATTCGCGGTGCCATTCCTCGTGAAGCCAGTGCCTGGATAGTGCGGCTTGAGGCATATGTCGCGGAGTTGGCCACGCTAATTACCGAAATAGTGATGATTGCATTCATGACAGATGGCAACCCGGAGATACCGGCATTCTGAATTGATACGACAAATGGAGAAGCCTTCGTATTAGCGCCAGACGCTCCGAGCAGCCATTCCGCATTGGAAGGCACAATCAAGCCAACAATAAAGGTCCCCAGAACATAGAAAATCATGATGCGCCAGAAGACTTGCTTGGATGCTTTTGGGATGGACTTGGCAGGGTTTGTCGCCTCTGCGGCAGCAAGGCCAGCCATTTCTGTGCCACCAAAGGCAAAGGCTGCTGTCACGAAGACAGAGCAGAACCCCTTGAAGTCTGTGAATGCGCCAGGTTCATTCCAGTAACGAGCTCCTATGTAACCTCCTTTCGGAGCTCCACCACAGTCGATCACAATTCCAAGAATAATGAAGCCAATGACGGCAGTTATTTTGATCGCTCCCAGCACGAATTCGACTGTGGACTGAAGTTAGTACCAATTGTATTCCAAAAAGTAATATAGGTGTTGTGTATCACCTTCTCCATAGCCTCGAACCCCAAAGAACTGGATCGTTGTTAGAGCGACTAGAAACACTGCGATCCAAATTCCACTGTTCAAAGTTTCACTCCAGTAACGAATTGTTAAACTTGCGGCTGTGAGTTCGAAGGGAAGAATAATAAGCCATTGTATAGCATAGTCCCAGCCGACCGCGAATCCCCTGTTATAAAATGAGTAGTCAGTCTTAGTTGATCATGAATTTAGTACATGAACTCCGAAAACTCACCAGGCTGGACTGATGAAGCGGACGCAATATGTGAAAAAGGCTCCGTTCACGGGATATAGCACGGCCAATTCACCCAGGGCTTGAATTGTGAGAAGAAGCATTCCTCCAACAATCAAGTAGCATAGTAACAAAGCACCGGGCCCTCCCTCGCGGAGCGCAGACCCTGTACTAACGAAAAGCCCAGCACCAATAGCGCCGCCTTGTTGGAATTAGTATCAGAAAAAAAAAAGAGCTATCAAATGATACTTACCAACAGCGATCATCTGCATATGGCGGTTCTTCAGATTCCGCTTCAGCGGGTTAATTTTACCGACCTCCAAATTATCATCGGTTCGAGGGAGGCTTTTAGATGGCTCTACGGTAGTGGCTGATTTGTTCTCAATGTCTGAGTCCATGGCGGTCATGTTTTTGGAGTTTAAACCAACGCAGGTAAGAGAATTTATCGATGGCGACTGGCAATTTATAAGTAACCTTGGAAGTCCAGCCCAAATATCCGGATGCCTTGTATTCCATCTGTGATAAGTAAGGCATCGAGTCGGATTTGCTCGGTAACTCGTGGTGTAGTTTGTCGAGATGCACACGGCAAGGTAAAGATAAGACTTTCGGTACTTCTCGCCCTGGAAGTAAGATTTTTGATATCGGGACAATCATGGCCAATCAACATAAGAGCCCAGAGATACTTTTTGAGCTTAGCTGAGACGCCACTCTTGGCCAGCTGGGCACACTCGGTAATCCTTCCTCCTATTCCCCGGGTCTCATTACCTATTCCACTGTTTCTTGCCTGGAAATAGCTCATCTGTTCTAGCTCGGGGCAGACCTAGTTGGACGCCAATGCTCAGGCCTCAGATAAACACCCCATCTCTATCCTTAACGTTCAAA
Organism: Penicillium cf. griseofulvum; assembly: GCA_028974015.1. Taxonomy (NCBI): domain Eukaryota; kingdom Fungi; phylum Ascomycota; class Eurotiomycetes; order Eurotiales; family Aspergillaceae; genus Penicillium; species Penicillium cf. griseofulvum. Next base: position 2,619,217 of record JAPQKP010000005.1, read on the forward strand.
CTTCCAAAGTGGCGGTAACAGGGTTGAAGTGAGTACGTCTTGGATACTGCAGAGTCGACGCCAGTTTCTATTTTGGGGTGTGTGGTGTTTGTACAGCAGATGGAATAGCCCACATAGAAATTTGGATCTAACGGATTATTGAACCAAGATTTAGATTGGGTTGGACTAGACCAGATGCGCATACGGATTATGGAGTACAGGGTATAGTGAACCATTCTCAAGGCATGAGGCCTGTTCGAGAAGGAATCCCTTGCTGACCTATTACACTAGGCTGCCGTAAAAGGCTTGCACTTATCATGCGCCAATATGCCTTCAACTACGGAGCAAAGGAACAGTTACTCCGTACGGAGTACATGAATGCTCGTTAGATTGGCCGGGCACTGTAAATCGGCGGTGACAGCCTACTTTAGAGGAAATTAATGCTGACAGCCATTAGAAATGTGAAGACCCGATATGAATCGAATGTACTCATCTCGGTGTCGTCGGCATGGATGGCCATAGTAGCCGACATCTTAAGGAGACATATCTATCAAAAGATAGCATTTTATCTGTGATCAATGTATTAAACAGTTGCCAAAATTCCAAAAACTCATGTTGAGCGACCTTATAGAGTAGACGAACAAGCCCCTTGCCTCCATCCAACTCATGCGGTAATCCCATGCTGTGCTCCCTATGCCAGTGTAAGCCAAAATTTCCATTGCCTTCAATCATCACTACCAATTACTTCCTCAATACGATATACACCGTCACGGTGCGAATTCCGGTCTGGTATAGACAGAAATGTACTAGTGTCAAAGGTTATACTTAGAAAATATGAAACTGACAAGAGACCTATCGCCTCCGACAGCTAATATTCGTTGCGATGGAACGGTATGGAATTAAAATATACAAGGGGTTTGAAATCCTACTATTAATATATGTTACAGCACGCTGAAAGAGTTTACCAATGGTGCTCAGACGCAAGTCAAGTCATCTCGATGATTTACAGAATTCTGCAGCATGCTGGCGGAATTGAGCCGTCAACAATAGTCGGGACTTGAGCGGACTAGCGGATAGATTTGCTAGAAATATAAAGCTATGAATACAAAAATCCGCAGGAAATGAAGTTTCACAAAGCCAGACCACCTTCCGAGGTTGGAAGACCTCCTGGAGGGCCACAGTTCATAACGTAATACCGGTGCCTGGGCCCACTATAGCTACAACAGAAACGCCATTTGTGCCTCCACGTCTAGGCTCAACTGTATCTGATTGCGATCTACTTATGGTTGTTATTTTCTGTACTCTGACCTTTTGCCATTGTAATAGCTTCCCGGTGACTCCTTGATTGGGACTTGGGGAAAATTCCCAGTTCATAGGTGAAGAACAAGACAAAGACACCTCCTAATTGACAGAACTTGATACAAAAAGATAGACATCGAAAAATAAGAGCAGATCAATAGCAAAAAGATGCATCGTTTCGGCGTCTGATTACACGAGTAAGTTAAATCCAAGAAGAAGCAGTCATAATCGAATACACAATGTACCGCTGATCCCGGTTTACATCACAACACAGCAAGAGTTTTGCTTCTTGGCCTGTATTTGATTGCGTTAGTACATTAGGATGAAGGAAACATTCGATTTGCGTACCTGGGTATAGAACATCTTGCTCTGTGCTGACAGCCCATCACTCTTCTGAACTAGGGAGTCGATCTTCTCACCACGCTCCAGAACACTTTCGATCTAGAAAAAATTAGCACGTAAAATTAGAATCATACAGACATAAGAGCATACCGTCTTGTGCAGGACAATCTTGGTTTCGTCAAGCTCCTGCTGGATCTTCATGATGCTGTCGGCCTGGCTTGGGTCCTGGTACTTGACGATATAATCCTTGAGCTGCGGGAATGGGCACGCATTTTCGCGCAAAGCGGGGTCAGAGAAGGCAGTGCGTGGGTATTTCGCAAGGAACTCGTCCACAATCTTGCCCAAAAGCTGGTGGGCCACTAGGGCAGGGTAGTCCCCATCTGTCACAATAACACCGGCAACACCCTCTGTCCGTCCGTAAGCGTGGAATGTGTAGGCCTTCTCTTCAATATCCTGTCGCTGGCCTGGCTTTGTCTTTTCGGCGACCGTTCGGTTGAAGAGCATCAAGAATTCATCGTAGCTGTTAAGCGCTTGGCGGTTAGTGACCTAGCCGTGTCGGACCGAGAGAGGATGGGTGGGCATACTTCTGACGAGTGAAGCGCGAAAAGCTAGTAATGATTAGCTAAATGTTCCAGTGGGCTGCAGGGCGCGCATGTGAAACTACCTGCTGAGGTCCTTTTCCCCGCATAACTGGAGAGCTGGCAGAGTGTCGTTCCGGAAAACCTGCAAGGTTTAAAGATAAGTAACATATCTAAGCTTATAATCGATCAGATCGAGGCCGCAATGAAACATACGCCCATATAAAGAATCTTCATCGTGACAGCGTGGTTGTCCACACAAGGACAAGGAGCCAAGTAAGTGTCGGGGGTAGTGGGGCGTTGGGTGGTAGTAGGTGCTTATCAAGGAAATGCGCTGGTGTCAAAGAACCAGGCAACTTCTTTGTCGTAGGAGGTCAGCTGTATGATCAGCTGAAGGGGCGAAGTAGAGTGACAAGTGTTAAGCCTAAAACAGGCTCCTGAGTTGCCGATAACAATGATGCACTGAACCCTCTGCATTGTGGCCTGAGGCATGGGGAGTACACCGCTCTTGTCATGCGACCGGCTGAGCCCTGCAGGTCTGCCCTATAACTACTTTTGGCTCAGCATCCCCTCATTCTTTGTTGCTCGGCTTATCACTTCTTGATCGTTAAAGTCAACTGAACAGTTCTATCTGTCCAACATGGACAGCATCGCAGCTACCGAGTCGCAATGGCTGTCACAACTAGCAGCCATGCGTCAGGCCATTGCCGACCTGAAGCTCCCCCGAGACCTCCCTCATGAATCGGTCAGCTATGGAAGCGATATTGATCTGGACATCGACGACGACTACTCATCCCCGGGAACAAATGATGATGTGTGGGATATCATCAGCTCCGATGATGAAACTTCCGACGACTTAGACGACTTGGATGGACTCGACGGACTTCATCTCACATCAGGGTCCTCCTACAATCGGTTCTGGCTGGAAGACAAATGCCAGGATTTGGCTATGCGAAACTCAAATATAGATGCGACAGAGCTTGCTCAACAACTCATCGCCACCCTGGCTACTGACAGCAACGATGAGGAGCTACAAATGTCTTTGGCCGAGGTTGTTGGATTTGATGACCTAGATCTGGTGATTGAGTTGATCGCACACCGAAGGGAAATTCTGTCAGATAAGGGACCTCGCTTGGAATCCCAGACAGATGGGCTTGTGGCAGGTAGACTCCAAACACGAGCAGAGAGAGAACATGCTCTGCAACAGCGCGACTTCGAACATAAGAGTGCAGCGTTGATGCCGGCCCAAACCCGAGCAGAGCCCTCATACCCGCATGTTTTTAAGCAACACACTTCTGGAAATACACTTTCTGCCAATGGAAGGAAATATGGGTTGCCTCTGGGTAGCGAGCAAATCGAGGAACCGAAGTACACTGAATTCGCGATCCCGGCGGCGAAGGTCGGAACGCTTGGCAAGGGCCGGAAACTGGTGGAGATCGCTGAAATGGATGGTCTTTGTCGGGGTACCTTCAAGGGCTACAAAGCGCTCAATCGTATGCAAAGCTTGCTCTACGATGTTGCATACAAAACCAACGAAAATATGCTTATTTGCGCGCCGACTGGCGCGGGTAAAACGGATGCCGCCATGTTGACTATTCTCAATGCCATAGGGAGGAACACATCTCCCAGTCCATTGGAAAATCCAGAAGCGACTGAATTCACTGTCGAAGTTGACGACTTTAAGATTGTCTATGTTGCTCCCATGAAGGCTTTGGCTGCTGAGGTGACGGAGAAACTCGGAAAACGTTTAGCCTGGCTGGGTGTTAAGGTCCGAGAACTGACTGGTGATATGCAGTTGACCAAGCGGGAGATCGTTGATACCCAAATCATCGTTACCACCCCTGAGAAATGGGATGTCGTAACGCGGAAAAGCACTGGAGACACAGAGCTTGTTCAGAAGGTCCGCCTTCTCATTATTGATGAAGTCCACATGTTGCATGATGAGCGAGGAGCGGTTATCGAATCCCTGGTCGCTCGAACCCAACGTCAGGTCGAAAGTACGCAGTCCCTGATTCGTATTGTCGGTCTATCAGCCACCCTTCCAAACTACACTGATGTGGCGGATTTTTTGAAAGTGAACAAAATGGCTGGCATGTTCTTCTTCGATCAATCATTCCGACCCGTCCCTCTTGAGCAACATTTCATTGGCGTCAAAGGAAAACCCGGCTCTAAACAATCTCGTGACAACATTGACGCTGTCGCCTATGAGAAGGTTCGCGACATGATGGAGAGAGGTCACCAAGTCATGGTTTTCGTCCATTCGCGCAAAGATACCGTAATGACTGCCAGGATGCTTATGCAGCTAGCCGCGGAGGAGGGACGAGAGGACTTATTCAGCTGCCATGAGCATGAAAACTACTCCAATGCCCTTCGTGACATGAAACATGCGCGTGCGCGTGAACTACGAGACCTCTTCGCTAGCGGATTTGGAACGCATCATGCCGGAATGACTCGAAGCGACCGCAATCTGATGGAGCGAATGTTTTCAGAAGGTCTAATCAAGGTGCTTTGCTGTACTGCCACCTTGGCGTGGGGTGTCAACCTCCCCGCAGCCGCAGTTGTTATCAAAGGTACTCAGTTGTATAACCCACAAGAGGGTAAATTCATTGACCTGAGCATTCTCGATGTCATGCAAATCTTTGGTCGTGCAGGTCGTCCACAATTCCAGGACACCGGTATTGGATTTATCTGTACTACTCATGACAAGTTGACCCACTACCTATCTGCTGTGACTGCGCAGCAGCCCATTGAGTCGCGTTTCTCCAGACGACTTGTGGATAACTTGAATGCTGAAATCTCACTTGGAACAGTAACATCTGTTCCAGAGGCTGTGCAATGGCTTGGCTACTCGTACCTCTTTGTGCGTATGAAACGTGAGCCGAGGAACTACGGAATCGAGTTTGCCGAGTTACGCGATGACCCAATGTTGGTTCAAAGGCGGAGGCAGTTGATCATACAAGCAGCACGAGTACTACAAAAGAGTCAGATGATCATCTTCAACGAGAAGACCGAAGATCTCAAAGCCAAGGATGTTGGTCGCATTGCGAGTCAATACTATGTATTGCAAACCAGTATCGAGATCTTCAACGACATGATGCGTCCCCGATCTGGTGAGGCAGATGTACTCAAGATGATCAGTATGAGTGGAGAATTCGACAACATCCAATCTAGAGACAGCGAGTCGAAAGAGCTTCAGCGACTGCGCGAGGAAGTCGCGCAGACTGAAGTTGCCGGTGGAAACGACACTCCACATGCGAAGACAAACCTCTTGTTGCAAGCCTATATCTCTCGCGCTAAGATTGAGGACTTTGCTTTAGCCTCTGATACTGGATATGTTGCCCAAAACGCGGCACGTATCTGCCGTGCTCTCTTCATGATTGCGTTGAATCGTCGCTGGGGCTATCAATGCCAAGTTCTGTTGTCTCTTTGCAAGTCTATTGAGAAACAGATCTGGCCCTTTGATCACCCCTTCCGTCAGTTCGATTTGCCCCAGCCGATCCTACGTAACCTTGACGAAAAGCTTCCGACTACGTCGATCGAGTCGATGAAAGAAATGGAGCCTGCAGAAATTGGTCAGCTTGTTCATAACCACCGCATGGGCAACACGTTGTCCAAGCTCCTAGACAATTTCCCAACTCTTAGTGTTGAGACTGAGATTGCGCCGCTTAATCGCGATGTGCTTCGTATTCGCCTTTCCATCTTCCCGGAGTTCACCTGGAATGACCGTCATCATGGAGCATCCGAGTCCTTCTGGGTCTGGGTTGAGAACTCGGAAACATCGGAAATCTATCATCACGAGTACTTTATCCTAAGCCGGAAGAAGCTTTACGCTGATCATGAGCTCAACTTCACTATTCCGCTGTCTGATCCCCTTCCGAGCCAAATCTACATTCGTCTGATCTCCGATCGCTGGCTGGGTGCTGAAACCGTTAGCCCGGTTTCTTTCCAGCACCTCATTCGCCCGGACACTGAAAGCGTGTATACCGATCTTCTGAACCTCCAGCCACTTCCTATATCGGCTCTTAAGAATCCCATTCTTGAGGAAGTATATGGCCAACGCTTCCAATTTTTTAACCCTATGCAAACACAGATCTTCCATCTCCTTTACCACACACCGGCCAACGTTCTCCTTGGTTCTCCAACCGGTAGTGGAAAGACCGTTGCAGCCGAGCTGGCAATGTGGTGGGCTTTCCGCGAGAAGCCCGGATCTAAGGTTGTCTATATCGCACCTATGAAGGCCTTGGTCCGTGAACGAGTTCAAGATTGGCGTAAGCGTCTTACCAGCCAGATGGGGTTGAAGCTTGTTGAGTTGACTGGTGACAATACACCTGACACACGTACGATTCGGGATGCCGACATCATCATCACCACACCTGAGAAATGGGACGGTATCTCACGTAGTTGGCAGACCCGTGACTACGTTAGGAAAGTGAGCCTCGTGATTATTGACGAGATTCACTTGCTTGGCGGTGATCGAGGTCCCATTTTGGAAATCATCGTTTCTCGAATGAACTATATCGCTTCTCAATCCAAAGGATCCGTTCGATTGATGGGCATGTCTACCGCCTGTGCCAATGCTTCTGATCTGGCCAACTGGCTTGGTGTCAAAGAAGGTCTGTATAACTTCCGTCATTCAGTTCGCCCGGTTCCCCTCGAGATTTTTATCGATGGGTTCCCTGAACAGCGTGGTTTCTGTCCCCTGATGCAGTCGATGAATCGCCCAACTTTCCTCGCGATCAAGAACCACTCACCGGAGAAGCCAGTCATTGTCTTCGTTGCTTCTCGCCGACAAACTCGTCTAACTGCTAAGGATTTGATCAATTACTGCGGCATGGAGGACAATCCTCGTCGATTTGTGCGAATGTCTGAAGATGATCTGGAGTTGAACCTTGCGCGAGTGAAAGATGATGCTCTAAGGGAAGCCCTTAACTTTGGTATTGGCTTGCATCATGCTGGTTTGGTCGAATCTGATCGTCAGCTAGCAGAAGAACTCTTTGCCAACAACAAGATCCAAGTTCTTGTGGCGACCAGTACTCTTGCGTGGGGTGTCAACCTTCCGGCGCATCTTGTGGTGGTCAAAGGCACACAGTTCTTCGACGCTAAGATTGAGGGTTATCGGGATATGGACTTGACCGATGTTCTGCAAATGCTCGGTCGTGCTGGTCGCCCACAGTTCGACACCTCTGGTATTGCGCGCATCTTCACTCAGGACTCCAAGAAAGCTTTCTACAAGCACTTCCTCCACACTGGCTTCCCCGTCGAGTCGACCCTGCACAAGGTTCTTGACAACCATCTTGGCGCTGAGGTATCTGCTGGAACTATTGGGACGCAACAAGATGCATTGGACTATTTGACATGGACATTCTTCTTCCGTCGATTGCACAAGAACCCCTCATACTACGGCCTCGAGATCTCCGCAGAGGAACAAAATACCATGGCAGCCCAGGCCACAGCTCAGGACTTCATGGTTGAATTGGTTGGAAAGTCGCTCAATGATCTCGCAGAATCGTCCTGTGTTCTTGTGGACTCGGCCACCGGAGAGGTCGACTCCACTCCCTTCGGAAAGATCATGAGCTACTACTATCTCTCGCACAAGACGATCCGGTTCCTTATGTCCCATGCCAAGCGTGATCCGACTTTCCAGGATGTCTTGAGCTGGATGTGTTCAGCAAGCGAATTCGATGAGCTGCCTGTGAGACACAACGAAGATCTGATAAATGCTGAGTTGGCCCAGAACTTGCCGCTTTCTATTGACTGTATGGGCGATGCCCCCCTCTGGGATCCACACACCAAAGCGTTTCTCCTCTTACAGGCCTACATGTCGCGGATCGATCTCCCCATCACTGATTATGTTGGTGATCAGACATCTGTGCTCGACCAAGGCATTCGTGTCATCCAGGCTTCGATCGATGTCATGGCTGAACTCGGATATCTTCCTGCGTGTCAGATGCTGATGACTCTCCTCCAATGCATTAAATCAGCGCGCTGGCCTGAAGACCACCCATTGTCGATTCTGCCAGGCGTTCCGACCGAGAAGCCACCCAGTGGTCTGCCAGGAACACTTGTATCGCTCTCGTCACAGCCTGCTGGTGCAGTTGCTGCTCTGGTCAAGAAATTGAACCTTCCATTCAACTTTACTCGCATTACATCCCAGCTGCCTCAGTTGTCGGTCTCTGTTGCGAGTGTTTCTGCTAAGGGTGTTGCTGTGTCTCTGACACGACGTAACCAGCCCACAACCCCCGAATGCAAGGTCTTCGCCCCTCGTTTCCCCAAGCCACAAACCGAGGGCTTCTTCTTGATTGTTTCCAGTGCTCTGCCTAATGGCACGGATGGCGAATTACTTGGCCTGAAGCGTGTGTCTTGGCCACCATTATCCAAGCGCAATGGCAACGGCAAGGGCAATGGCAACGGCAAGGGCAACGGCAAGGGCACTAACGGTGCTGGTTCCAGCCGCGGAGGGCCTACCAACGATAACAAGGGTGGCCTGTTGACTGTTCGGTCCAACGTTAAATTCCCTGAAGGTATCCTCGCGCAATCCACGAGTAATAACACAGCTCGGGTGAATATCAGAGTCATCAGTGACTCGTACGTTGGGATGGCATGGACTGTCTCCAATGTCGAGGTTAATTTGGATACTGGCATCGAGACGCAGACTGTGGAAGAGTCTAGTGTTCCTACCAAAGACTAAAACCAGATGCTCAACCTATTGACCGAATATTTATATATACAAGTACTAAATGCAATTTACTCCCTTCCATCTGATTGTTTGGTCTTGACCATATATTTTCTAATTTCTGAATCTTTCCAATCATAAATAAATAGAAAACCAGTTCTTCAGAGCTTCAAGCTTCCCTTGTGTTTCAAATGTTAATGACCCTTCTTCTCCCACCCATATTCAACTTGACGACATTGTTAACCATAATCTTCCCAGTAACAGAAACATTATCTCTGTTCTACAAGCCCTCTCCCTCCAAAAAGGCAATTCTTTCCCCTTGCGGTATACCATCAATCCGCCCTCGGCTTCGAGCGCCTGTCGCATTCAATATCTTTAGTGTAGATCTTGTCGGGTTAGATCGGCTGGATCTCTGCTAGTTGAGTAGCGGAATGATATAGCAAGTCAGATTGTCATACGGGGATCGAGTGGTCTGGCACCAGGAGAGATATCAATGCTTCCTCGGTTTAGGAGAATGATTCTGGATTGTTGATATACTATGCATATTGATTTTGTAGTGTGATATAGTTAATATACTTTGTTAATTGCGCCGGTGTATAGGCAGATGTCAGTTTTGGAGTGTCCATTTTGTCGATCCTCTGGCTATGGAATAACTTGTCTGTTTCATTTAAATGATTACACGTTCGAAATAAACAACCTCACGGTGCAACTGCATGGTAGCCTCGCGACTCATACCCAAAGAGAAACAACGAATCGACGAAACCAGAGTTTGAGCAACTTGTCATTTGGAGCTAGGATTGTGCGAGTTTTACAATAATTGGCTTAGGTGCTCTGTTGATCTACATTTCCTACACTAAGTAGGAGTATGCGAGATGTAGCGGACTAAAAAGAAAACGACCATGAATAATATGAGCCAGTCAAGGCATGGATTAGAAGATTGTAGAAGCGTCAAGACCTAAAGAACGAAAGATACGTATCGACAAAGTATGAAACATGCAAAGGGGAATCAGGTATGAAACAAAAAAGCCAAGAAAAAAAAATGAATGAATGATCGGCGCAGTAGAGTGTCACAGACACTCTATCCGCAACTCCTGCGAAACACCAGGCCGATGGCCTCGGTGGGCATCAGTAATCTGCGGTGTCATAGGTCTTCTATGTACAACCCGCTCCTGCGGGTCTAGATGATCAACTCTCATACCAATGGGAACCAGAACCTGCCGCTTTGCCCGCGAGACAGAGACAGAGCGTGCTACTGAGATCTCAACCTTTGGGATGGGACGTTGAGGCTCGGGCGCAGGCTCTTGTTCGGTATCAACAGCCTCAGCATCGGCGAATGGCATGCGCGTGGACTCTGCTGGGGATACGCCGGATCTAGGACCAGTTGATGCTGATGATGGAGACATGATTCGGTCAATCTTGCTCTGGGTTGCGTTTAATGCTGAAGGAGAGCTTCGAGATGTACTAGATAGTGTGTCTTTTGAGGGTGGGTGTGGTCGGCCTTCGGTTTTGACTCTGAGATGTGGTCGCACTGAGTCGTTGGTCTTGTGGCTCGATATCGTATTGGGCTGATGTTGTGTGGACTTGTCTCGTGGTGCAGGAGCCTGGGGCTGTCTTTCTATGGATTGCGGCAGCGAATCCTTTCTCGGTTGTAAATGAGCCCTGTGCTGAACAATCGGCTTTGTTACAGCAATATTGTGGGGTTGGACGCTCTGTTGTGGCCGAGTCTTCTGCGGGGACGGGGTTTTCTTTTCTGGCTGGGCACTCTTTTGTAATTGGGTAGTCTGTGGCTCTGGCTTGATAGCAGGGAGAGGCTTGTCGTAGCTACTAGAGGACCGTGGTGCATTGGAATGTTCAGTGAAGAGCTTCGGGATAACGGGCGACTCGAACGATGTGACACTGCCCATATTTGAACCATGGAGCCGTGGTGGAGGCATCTTCGATGGGCTTTCCACAGGTAGTGTGTTTGATCTCATTAGTGGGCTCGGCCCGCGGGAGAAATTCTGCGTGCCGAGTACCTGGGTCGCTTTTGAAGGCTGCGAAGTTGGGAACAAGGTGAAGCTTGATTGCGCTGGTGATGTTGCCCGGCGTTGGGGCATTGGGGGTGGTGCAGGTGATTTTAGGAAACCCTAGATCAGTCGGTTAGTTCCACTCTGGTTTCTTATCGATAAAAGTCCATACATTTGCATCTGGCACGCGAAGATTATCCAATGTCTTAGCCCTCCTGGCCAGCAGTGAGGGTTTTTGGTTCTTGTTGACGACATTGCTGAACATGACACTGTACCGCTCCATCTGAATATCTGGGATGTCGACACTCAGTAAGAGGTCCCGGGTACTTGGTTCCTCCTGGGGTGCCTTGTTGCCGAGTGAAAAGTTCCGACTCCGCTGGGTAGTTTGACCGCTTCGACCAGGCATAGGCATATTCCTGGGATCGATCTCCATTTTTGGAAACTCCTCTGTCGAGTTCTTTCTCAGTCTTGCTTTGTGCGGTTTCTCTGGTAGTTTATCTTTATTGATTTGTGGCTTGAAGGTGGTTTCTTGAGCGGCATCTGGAGGCGATATAAACGCATTCTTCGCCTTGAAGAATCCGCCAATCTTCTTCCACTTGCTGGGCTTATTGGCAGAATCTTTTTCTGCAAAGATCGATGTATCAAATCTGGGGGGCGGTAGATCCTCATCTTTGTTTAACATGCCGGGACTACCCAGCGCAATGCCAATCATATGTTGCTCGGTTTGGGTACGGCCAGATCGGGTAGATTGGATGGCTTCATCTGGTGGCGCTGTTAGACAAAAGTCGAAAGTTGCGCTTTGGCTCGGGGGTGGCTTTCTGAACCACCCATCTCCCGTAGAGGGCTGGCTAAAATCCCACTGTCCCATCACTGGCTGAACTGGACGCTGCGAGGCCTCAAGAGATTGAAGGTCGTTCCGCGGCAACGCATCAGTATAGGTCAAAACAGGAAAGGAGATGGTCTCCTTCGATTGCGTGTGAGACTGAACTGTTGTCAGACCCCTTGCCATCTCTAAAATATTGGAATCCAGCCGACATGCGATAGAAAATGAGTGTTCAGAACCAAAAATATGTTCGAGAATGGATATTAAAACAAAATCACAGGAAGATAAAGAAAGCCCTGCCAGAAGGCCAAAAAGAAAAATCAAAATCGAAGGGTAACCCTGTATATTAATGAAGGTCAATGAATAGATTGAGTGGAGTCAAATCAGGTCCATGTAAATGAGACGGGCCAAAATTAATTCGTTGGACCTCCATCCTAAACTAGAGGTAAGTCTCCTCTGGGGCTCTGAACCAACGAAACATGAGAAACCAGTCCCAACCCTCGCAAGGAAATTCTGTTTTGGAATTTGAGGGGCATCTCAGCGCTAACATCAAGCCCGTGTGCGATGCTTATTTCCCGTGGGGACGAATGAAATAGATCGATTGCGGATTGATTAGCTCGCCATGTTAGAAAGGGGCTAAGCTGGGCAGGAGGCGTGTTTCACCCAGTCAAATGTGAGACTGGGCGTTTTACTCTCTTACCCTGGAAATCAGGGGCATTCGTTGGATTGGATATTCATCTCGGTCATGTCATGAATTCTCCGGGGCCATGAGTCGCAATGTGCCAAGCCTGTCTCTGGGTCCAAGTTCTTCCGGGTTCCAATGGTATGGCTTTTGTCCTGTCTGGTGTAAAGAGGAGACGAAAGATAAATCCTAAACAGCGGTCAGATCAGGATCAAGATCCCCCCTGAAATTCAGGCACTCAGGCATCGTGATCGACGGTACATGAGATGACTGGACTGGACTGAAAGCGGTTATATATGTATGTCATACATATCTTTCTGAGTATGAAGTACTTGGAACATATCCAACAGTTGAAGACATGCTGTCCGGAGAAATCTCCCACCGCTACTTAGTATAACAGAGGTTATATCAGATATCCTCTACACACAACTCCCCCTATAATATTATTATATCACTATTCTACACAATAAATAGAGACAAAGTAAACTATTGATTCGAAATAAAACAAACAAGCTATAAGCTTGTTATCCCAAGTTGCAAACGGTAGGATCGTCATATGGCGGGGTCCTCTCCCGACCGCCACAACTTCTTTCTCCCCCCACTTTCTTCTCTTCTCTCAGCTCTCCTTTTTCTGTATATTCAAAAGGTGTGCTGAAATCTCTACTTCTTTTCTTCTTCTATTCTTCTCTAACTAATTTAGCGTTATTTTCTCAACTTCTTTACAGTCATCATGGGCGAGCACTCAGCAATCTGGCAAAGTATGAATTACCTACTGCAGACTGCAGACTGCAGTTCAACCCTTGCTTCAAGTCCGCTAACAGACTTCTCCTTGAATTAGGCTATGTCGACACCAGGTACATCATCCTCCACTCGGCCCCTGATATGCCCCTCCATCCCACCATCCAAACTAAATGAGGCCCCGTGTCTATCCGATACATGTACTAACAAGCTTCTTTTCACAGCCTGATGGGCTCGGGTCAATTCGACAAGGCTGGTATTCTCGCCGCTGACTTCTCTGGTGTTGAGGCTGCCTCGCCCGGCTTCGCGGTAAGCTCGCCTGTTGTTTTTTCCTCGTGCGGGGTGGGGTCACAGACGTCAAAACACAGTCGCTAACGTTATTGGTTAAATATAGCTTTCCCAAGAGGAGATCAACTCCCTGATCACCGCTTACACTTCTAGCGACAAGGCTTTCTCCGGTGGCTTCTCTGTCTGCGGTGAGAAGTTCGTCACCATCAAGGCTGACGAGCGCAGTCTATACGGCAAGAAGGTAAACATACCCGTTCCCCTCCAGAAACACCGGAATGATCTGTGCTAATCTTTGTCTGTGATACAGGGTAAGGAGGGTGTCATCATTGCCCGTGCCTCCTCTTGCACCATCATCGGCCACCACAACGAGTCTGTCCAGACCACCAACGCGGCCACCGTTGTCGAGAACCTCGTCGACTACCTCAACAACCCCCGGTAAATCGGAAAATATGCAATGATAACTAAATGATGTGATGAGTTGAGGGGTTGTGAAGAATAGGAAATAAAGGAGCACTCGACTATTTCTCTGAGCCCAGCGTGATGTTTCGCTTATGCTTCTTTCTGGCTTTTGTGACTGGATCTCTTTGCCTCGATGGGCCACGTCGATCTAGACATGGTTCCCAATGCACAGTATGAGGATACGAACCAGATTATATGATGCACAATGTAACTTGTCTATTCTAACATGCATATTAACTGACCACCAGCTGTTGAGTCAACACTGGAAGATCAATAAGGGTCATTATAATTTACATAAATCTGAAGGGCGTAGTTGGATCGTTGGATCGTATCATCCCGTGTCACATGTATAGCACAGCGTACTTGGACACCTCCAAACATGGGTGTGCATCTGCTATCCCGCAAGCATACACGATGAAGTCTGCATTATTTGAAGGTTGGGATACCATCAAGGAACCTCATCGTCAAGCTCTTGCTCGTGTATAATCATACAGGAAGCTCTGCATTGCTCCTCCCACCTGCAAGCACCTCCAGTCCGCGTTGGATATACGGCCCTACCACGGGGATGTTGCCGGCAAATTGACCGATCGTGACAAGGAAGTCGCCAAACAAGATGAACAAGCCGTAGAGTTCTATCAAGAACCCAGTCAAGGGCCAGCGGAAGAGAATGAGGATGATACCAGCGGCGAAGGCGGCAGTGCCCTTGAGTTTTGCCGGGCGCGTGAAAAAGACCATTGTTTTCTGGACACCAATGATCAGGGTCAATCCGATGAGAAAGAGGACCTGGTTAGGTTAGTTGAGTGTAGCGAGTTTCTATAGAGGGTATAGCGTACATTTCCCATAGCAAGTCTATAAAATCAGCATTAGCATTTATTCTCCAAAAAAAGAAGCGGAACGTCGGGATGGACATACAATGACCGGTCAAAGAACATCACCACTCCTCCAAATAAGAACAAGCCTCCTAATTAGCAGCAAAATTGGTTAGTTCTCAGTCCAAGTAATTGGTGCTTTGGGAACGCCAATCTCGTACCGGCTGAGCAGAAGATCACACCGATCTCTGTTATATAGATTAGCTTATGATCGACAATCGCGACACATGCACTGTCATAACAGTGGATATTGCAGCTTGTAGAATGAATGCGACTGACTCTGATTCTCTGTTAACCACATGCTGGGCATCTTTGTTTATTTCGGGTTCGAGTGCTGATAATGATATATGGGACCGAGGGTTGCACAGTTATTTTCGACGGTAGTATTTTAGAACACGCGACAGTCTAAAAAACAAGTGGTCTTCGGTGGTGGAATAAAAGGCCAGGTAGATGCGGAGACAAAGCGGAGATATTGGTGGCGTCGTTGAAAGCGGATAATAGTCTATATTATTGTAACAGTATCTTGACTTGGAAAGATCTCAACAGATCAAAAGGTAACAAAGTCGCAAGACACGTAAATGTTGTAAACAGACAACTCAAAAATCACCATTCTGCCATCTAATCGACGCCAAGTCTAGAATGGTAGGCGGTAACACCAAAGTTTTTATAGTGCGCGCTGATCATTCCACCTGTCCTGTTCCTTTTACAGTTTTCGATTGGCAAGGTCATTAATGATGTGATCGTTCCAATTAGGTTTTATCGACCTCGAATTTCAGTCTAAATCTACTGGTGTTCAAATGTATTGAATGAACCACAACATTGAGCATAGCTCATACATAGATAGGGCTATCCCCTATTGCAGAATCCTCCTTTACAGGTATTCTGTATATGCCACGCCGCGACGACAGTCTCTTCGGATTCTGTAACTGGTACCCTATCCCATGGGGTGTCGGTAATAGTCGAGTGCTTATGCACAAGGCGAAGAACGACTCATTGATCACGAATAAGCCGGAGCGTTTTCTTGAGCCTGTCTCGAAAGGGGCATGGTGGGGTGGAAAGGGCTTGACTGTGTTGGTCGTACATAACGCTTCTTGGCGATCCGTATTTGTGTCTAGTTGAATTGATTAGTCGAGTTTTCTATCCAAATTCATTCTTGTATGACATACCCATTCTCGCATGATTGTTCGTTTGGGAATTGAATAAAGCTGGCTTCTGCCATCTTTTACTTCAGAATGGTGTGCGCCCCGCGCGCTTCCAGGTAGTTTTCAGGAACACCCTGTGCCAAAGTCCGGATCACCTTGAAGATCTCCTTGTCGTGATACCGTAGCCGGGTCTTGGGGTCGGTGTACGGTCCGTTGAGGCCAGTGATATCGCAGTAGTGATGGTGGTAAGCAGGGTTAAACGACGGTGCCGATTCGATGTTCGTGTAGGTGACGGCGGGTCCAGTTGGGAATGTCGCCCGGGCGTTCTTCTCCAGGACAAGAGTCGAGAGGTTTTGGGTGGCCTGGGACAGGTTGGGCGCAGCCCCTTCCGCCGGGGTTTGTGTGCCATCCGTGACAGCGCCCGGGGCACCCGGCGTAGTCGCGCCGGAGTTGGCTTGGGTTGCCATCACTGATGCCTCCTTCCGGGAGGCCTCTGAGATAATCTGCTTGAGGTTCTTGTTGCGTCGCTGGGACGGTTTCCAATGAGGGTTGCGGAAGGGCTTGGGGACATGTGAAATGTCCAGAGCATTCAACAGCTGCTGATGAGCTTCATCGTTGGCAGCATTTGGTGGAGGCATGGTATCGAATATGGCTCAGGGCACCGGTATGGTCAATTGCGAGGCCGAGGCGGAAACAGTTGGCTGGGCGTAGATGGATGAAAGTGCGAAGACAGGGGTGAGGATGGGAATGATCAAACAATATTAGATTCCTGAGTGGCAGAACTTGGTTATATAATATAAAGCATTTAAAGGGCGATCTCAAACGGACAAGGTCAGGTCCAAGGTAGAAACATTGAAGCAATGCAAGTATCCCCAGCCCGTGAAGTCTGTATAGCTGCACGTGATCATATCCCGATCAAGTCCAAATAAACACATTCACGTCTAACATCAACACAACGTCTAGCAATATTCAGCCATGGTAAGTGGTTTCTCTTCCATGCCTGGATTTTTTTACCTTCTGAAAGATCCCAGATGCTAATGTCTCCTTAGGAAAGCCCCCACGAGCATCAGCAGACAGTGCTGCTCTCTCGCATCATCACCAACGTTGTATGACATGATCGAACCACCTCTGCAGGATATACTTTGCTCACTTTTTCTACAGGAGAAGCTCAATGAAGCCATTATGGTCATGAACAAGGGACTCCAGGTGGGTTCGAACCATTGTCATTGATATGATCATAGTATTGACTCTCAATCACAGGAAGTCAATATCCAGAATATGAATGTTGAGCTGGTGGCGCAGATGTTCAAGAACTACCAGTCTAATGTTCTCTTCCACCTTGAAGGTATACATTATTCTATTCTCATATCTCAACCTTGAAATTCTCTACTAACGCCCTATAGCTACGGAGAACCTCCAAGAGCCATCCTGAGCAATCCTAATGATAAACAATTTACTGTAACGAAGAAATGTGGGGATGAGCAATTAGTCAATGATACCAGCTTCTAACCAAATCCAATAAGCGTATGTAAATGGGTTGAATCGTTGCATCCCTGTACTCCATAAAAGCGATAGTGATAGCCTCTATTCTTGGCGGTCCAACTCCGCCAAACCTCATCAACCGCGTTTGTATCGTTTGCCTCTTTGTCAATCCGCTGCCCTTTCAAGGTTTCCACGCATTTATTGATTTCCTCCTACCCCAACCTTGTTTCCCATGCAGTGAGCCCTATTCGATACCTACGATCTCCGATCCCAATAGCTCCTGGTTTCCGGAGCGCAGCCCGCCATGACGATTACCTCCGTGCAGCGTCTCCTACCAGCTCGCATTGCAGCCAATGCTACCGAGCAACGAACCGAGAAGCCTCCTCCACAACTCCACGGCGTACAGGACTTTCCATTCAAAGGCTATCACCCTTCGCAACCCGAGGGATATCAGCAAAGCCAGGCCCATCCCGACACCAGTGCCATCGTTATTGACAATGGTAAGGAATTCCAGACTGTTTGCGAT
Organism: Penicillium cf. griseofulvum; assembly: GCA_028974015.1. Lineage (NCBI taxonomy): Eukaryota > Fungi > Ascomycota > Eurotiomycetes > Eurotiales > Aspergillaceae > Penicillium > Penicillium cf. griseofulvum. The sequence continues at coordinate 2,637,103 of JAPQKP010000005.1, forward strand.
CCAACCCTTCTAACAAATGTGGTTCATGTGCAGGCGCTCACTTGGTGAAGGCCGGTTGGTCTTTTGACAAAAACCCCCGATTCGCCATACCCCCGGTCATGAGCCGATATCGTGATCGCAAGCTCAATCGCCAGTGTCAATTTATCGGATACGATGCATACGTCGATGCGACTACGAGGGGACAGCTGCGCAACGGGTTTGACCCTGGTTCCAGCGTTGTTGGTAACTGGGATGTCATGGAAGGCGTGTTGGACTATTTGTTCATCAAGTTGGGCGTGGATGGTGCAAATGGGGGCGTCGGTCGCCCAATCTTGATGACGGAGCCAATCGCCAATATGCCATATTCAAGGAAGAGTGAGTATCTAGCGGTTCTAGTGCCAGTATGGCCGTTGCTGACACTCCTTTAGTGATGAACGAGATTCTCTTCGAGTGCTACTCTGCGCCGTCAGTAGCCTACGGTGTTGATTCCCTTTTCTCCTATCGCTTTAATGGTGGAACGGACGGTCTGATTGTCGACTCATCGCATACGTCCACTCACGTTATCCCGGTCATGAACTCGAAACCAGTGCTCTCCAACAGCACTCGTCTCAACTGGGGTGGCCTGCAGAGCGCCGAATACCTGATGAAGCTCATGAAGCTGAAGTACCCAACCTTCCCGACTCGCTTGACGGACGCACAGATGGAGGAAATGGTTCATAAGCACTGCTACGTCTCACAAGACTACGATCGCGAGTTGAATGGGTTCCTCGACTGGACAGGACTCGAAGACCGTGACCGCGTCATTCAGTACCCGTTCACAGAGCATATCATTCAGGAGAAGACTGAAGAAGAGCTCGCGCGGATTGCGGAGCGCAAGAAGGAGAGCGGCCGTCGCCTGCAAGAACAGGCCGCAAGGATGCGACTTGAGAAACTAGTGAAGAAGGAGCAAGAGCTGGAGTACTGGAAAGATCTGCAACATAATTTAGCCAACGAGACTAAGAAGGAGATCCGTCGCGTGCTGGAAGCCGAGGATTTGAAAGACGAGGCTGCGCTTGAGAGATTGATTCGCGAGCTAGAGAAATCTATTAAACGCTCGCGCAACAAGGATCTAGGCATTGAAGAAACCGAGGAGCAGCCTGAGGAAATGACATTCCCTATGCTCGATATCCCAGACGACCAACTGGACGAGGCTGGACTGAAGGAAAAGCGGCACCAACGTCTCATGAAGTCCAACGTTGATGCCAGACTGCGGGCGAAAGAAGAGAAGGAGCGCGAAAGGGCTCGTATTGAGGAAGAGGAGCGTCTAGACCGTGAGACGCGTGAGAATGATTTCGAGAACTGGATTGCAAAGCGCCGCAACAATCGCCAGGTATGTTGGCCACACATGACGTTTCAACTTTCCATGCTAACAGTTCTCAGAACATTTTACAAAGAATCAAAGACCGCGACCGTTTCACGGCTGATCTTGGAAATCGCAAATCTCTGGCCAGTCAGATGCGTATGAAGACACTGGCAAACCTGGCATCCGACGGTCCTAAGAAACGCCGTCGTGGCGGGGATGACGATGACTTCGGTGCCAATGATGAGGACTGGGGTGTTTACCGCACCGTAGCTGTTGGCGAGGGCAGTGACGACGAAGAAGAGGAGGATCTCAATGGTATGCTCGACTCTGTAGAAAAGGAGCTCCTCGAGTATGATCCCGAATTCAACGAGAACAACACTTTCGCCGCACAGTCCGACTGGACAAAGAGTCTTGTGCACGCTTTCCTTCGCGGACCCTGGCCTTTCGATCCCGAAAGCCAACGAGAGGCACACCAGCTTCATCTGAACGTGGAGCGCATCCGTGTGCCGGAGGTTGTGTTCAAGCCGTCCATTGCTGGCCTGGACCAGGCTGGCCTAATCGAGATCGCGGCCGATATCATTAATCAACGCTATTCTAACCCAGCAGACCAGGCCCTTCTTTTGAAGGATGTGTTCCTGACTGGAGGAAATACGTTGTTCACCGGTTTCGATGAACGCTTCCGTAAGGAAGTCCGCGGATTCCTACCCATTGATGCTAGACTGAATGTACGCAAAGCATCTGACCCTGTCTTTGATGCTTGGAAGGGCGCGGCACAGTGGGCTTCTGGTGGTGACCTAGGCCGATGCTCGGTCACACGGCAAGAGTACATGGAGAAGGGCAGTGAATACATCAAGGAGCATGAACTTGGCAATGCTACATGGTGAGGGTAAAAAAGAGCGAGTTCCGAAAACACCTGCTTGGGCGCACTGGAGTCGAATGGTCTGCTTATCCGGCGTGGTATAGGGCATGTTTATTTGATACTTAAAACGATGATATTGCAGAGTCTGGCGGTAGTAAGCGAAATATGATATGTTTAGCCCTCAGAATAACTACAACTACGTTAATAGACCCTGTCTTGCCTTCAATGGGAAATAAACTGTCTTTCCGTTTTACAGCTCTCTGATCAATTTTCACACTGAAGCCCTGGAGAGCTTATAATTAATTCTCTGTATGCCTCGCAATTCTCTCAGCCTATCTCTCCCCAGTCTCTTTCAATCCCGAGCTTTCAGCCAATTAATCTATACACCTTGATAGCAAGGTATCTGAGGCATTCCCCAGAGTAAGACCTCCCATCTATTAATGAGCTGTGTTTAAAGTTAGGGACCTGGGACATCTACGTGTTATGGCCGCTGGGGTAATTCACGTTATACCCGTTTTGAGGTTAATGCCAACGCCAAATGTAATGGCTTGCACTGACCAATAAAAGGCAACAATTCTGATCTTTTGTTCTCGGCTATGTCGGAACCATTCTTGTAGACCAGTCTATCCACAACATAGTCGAGGACAGCAATATTGTACGAACGAATATGATCTATTGCACTAGTTACACGACACTCGGTGGTTATGCGGTGCAATATACATATTCATCCATCTGATTGGATAGTAACTATCACGGAGTTAACCAGACGTCGAATTATCCGCAAGCTGCCGACTAGGCTTTTTGGTTGACGTCGGTTTATAAATCGGAATTTGTGATATCTCCTTAGAACATGACATAATACCATTGTCACAGACCCATATATTTGAACTTACAATATAGAAATTAAAACTGGCATATAATTTCTAGTACATGAAAAGATGACAATCTCCAATTGCCTCTTCGATACCGAAGTGCCAAGGGATCTGGCCCAGGCATGTTTGGTCCTGACTTCATGCAGATGCTCATCATGACGCCTGGAGATTTCTTACTTAGACCTCTTATTTGTTTCGGAACCAGGTGATGTTGGTATGATTCCGAGATATAAAATCCTTTGCTCTTCTGTCGTGGAAGTTGATTCCTTTTTATCCTATTCACTTGTTTAGGAGTGTCACACTCAGCCTTATTACGCCTTTTACGTTTTGCATACTTACTACAATGAGCTTCTCAACTAAAATTACTCGTCCACTGCAGCTGATCACTCGTACCCTGCAGTGGTCTAGCGCTGTCATCGTCATGGGTCTGACCTCGTACTTCATCCACCATGGTCCCCGTGGCCAGCACACCATCTACCAAGAAGTCATTGTATGTTATACACGCTTTCTTAAAAAGACTCACAGAGTCATAATTCTAATCGTAAGCTTAGTCTACCATCTCAGTCGTCTTCTTCCTCCCGGCTTTCATTTCGCCGTTCCTACCCTCGTCGTTGAGCAAAGTAGTGCTCGCTATCGACGTCGTCTTCTCCTATCTGTATGGCAACCTTCAGCCATAACCTACATCGAAGTCTCTAATATCCATTCTAGCTGGTTGACTGCCTTTATTTTCGCCGCACAAGACTACAGTACAAGTCGGTGCTACTACGCTATCCCCGCAGGCCTTGGCTGCAAACGCAAGAGGGCCAATGAAGCATTCATCTTCCTAGCTTTGTACGTGGCTTGAATTCTTCCCGCTTCTTGTCAATTGATGAAAACTAATATTGTCGTAGCATCTTCACTTTCTTCGGCATGCTCCTTGAAGTCGCCGCCCTCTGGGCCTATCGCAGGGAAAATAACTCTAACCACTCAGCCACCGAGCCCAAATATAATTCCGGGACCCGTCCACCTATGGATGCACCTGCAGCTCCTGCTGGCACTGTCTAATCAATGTCTTAGCTGCCTCCCTGGACAAGTATACATCTACTAGCTTTTGATATGGTCAATGGTTGTGGATATATTTACTGGGATGTTCAGGCAACCGTTTTAGGTTAACTGCACCTTGTTTCGCTTTCTTCAAGTAGTCTTTTGATTTTATCATGATGGGCTTAGATTTTCACAGTGGCTGGATTGAACACAGGCTACTATGAGCCGGTGTGCGGTGGGAGAAGAGAAGTTGATATGCGATGAACAGTACTGTGCACTTTCATCGCAAACTCGGGGACACTTTTTTGTTATCAATTGTGTTCCTTTCTCTTAATACATTAATCGATTAATTAATTTGGAAACCTTGGGATGGTCGATACATCCATTTCCATTATTTAATCCACATGTACGAGTTGCCCAGTGTAAGAATGTTGGAAGTACATGTCATATGACCGCTAGCAAAAGCTGTATTCTATTTTCTATCTGGCTATTTACAGCGTACATTGAATGTACATGTTTAACAAGAGAAGCTGCTCGCTCGGTATCTTGCGCAAGAATGGTACCAGCACTAAGCAGAGCAAATCGTATGCAGCTCTGAACACCGCATACCAAAATTCAGGTCGTTACTTTATTGGACACAAGTAATTATGCAGGGTTGGGTTGAAGGATAATCGTGAAACGGTTAAATACTAGCTCGGCGAGGAGCCATCGTCCGCTGTAGCTTGCGCTTTTCCTCGGTTTCCTCCGGGATAGGCAGTGAGCCCTCGCTCTTCAAGCGATCGAGGAACTCCTTTCCATATGCGTAACCAACTTTGTAGATCTCATCGAATTTTCCGAAATCTAGGGTGCCGTACGGGTCGATAGGAGGGCGCATGTATAGACAGCCAGGCGTACTCTTTGCGCGCTCGAGATTGTCGAAGGATGAGACATAGGCCAGTCGCGCTTGGATTTCGGAAAGTGTAGGTGGGTTCGGGAGTGAGGAGAAGGGGTTCCACCGGTTGAACACAGACCAGAATCCCGATAACGAGTCTCCGAATCCCTGGGGCGTGGTGTCGTCAATAGACCCAACATCAATTGCGAAGATGACATCCGCTCCAAGACTTTTCATATGTGCCACAGTGAGATTGTCGATATAGCCACCGTCAAGAAGCATACTGCCTTCGTCACAGATAGGAGGCATCAGGCCAGCCAACGTCATCGAAGCCCGAACGTACCGCCAGACGTAACCAGACGAGTGATACTCAATTCGAGACCGGCTGATGTTGGTTGTGTTGCAGTAGAATTCTAACCAGAAATCTTCGATTTGGCTGTCTCCAAAGGTCTTGAAAATCCCGCGGTTGAACTCGTGGCCCGTGGTGTAGGAAACGGTGGGATAGGTCAGGTCCAGTGCAAACCGCCACATACTTCCCATGCGGCCGGAGAACTTCTTGGCTCGCCCGTACATGGGAACAACATCAGCGTCACGCGCGTACAAAGCTCCAATGAAAGAACCGATCGATGTGCCACCGATGATATCAATTGGGATTCCGGCCTCCTCGAGCGCTTTAATGACACCAACTTGCGAAATACCACGCGCTCCACCCCCGCCTAGTACAAGACCCACAGACTTGCCGCACAAACGCCGAGCTAGACGATGGAAATCACCCTTGAAAGGGGTTTGGGGGGAATATAGTGGGGTTTGTTGTGCACGTCGGGACGTATACTTTTGAATCTCGGCTTGCAGAATTTGCACGCGTTGCTTCAGTACAGTACCGAACTTCTTAGTTGGCTGGTGCGCAGGGTCGGTGGTCGAGCGGAAGGCCATTTGGATGTGGTGATGGCCGCCGTTGATCCACACCCGGTTCTTGAGCCATTCTCGAGTGAGACCAGGTGCACAGTATCGTTCCGCATGCAAAAGAACCAGTTCTTTGCGAGCAGTGGTCTTCATACCCAGTAGGAACCGCTCGTATTCACCAATCCTCGGCGAAGACTCTGCAAGACCCACCAGCAGAATAGAGTCAGCTTGTGCGATACAAGTCTGAGTCCACGGTGCGTTCACATTGGTGTCAGCGATGTACAAGACCATTCCGAATTTCTCTTCAAGATCAGCCAGGTATTGGGAAAGCTTAAGCTTCCCCATCTTACTGAAGGCATGGCGACCTAAGTGGTTCAATATCGTCGCTTGGTTGAGTGACGTGACACCTCTAGTCACACCAACTTGGTGCAACGCCTGCAAGAGTCTATGACCAAATTCCACAACCGGGACGCCAGCCATGACTGGAAGAATTGCCACAGTGCGCAGATTAACTGTTGAGGTTGCAGTCTGAACACCACCAGCCTGTCCTTGTTCAATCCCCTTTTCAGACAGCGGATGCTCAACTAGATCACGCATTCGCTGGGCAATGAGTTTAGAAACCTGAATAGTAATACCGGGATGTTCCTGGGCAAGACTGTTGAAAAGAGACCGGGGGAACTTGGCTAGTTCCGTTTCCCGGATAGCATGCAAAGTAGATGGTCTTGTAGATTCAGTCATGACTTCAAGTTCGCCAACACTTTCACCCTGACCGTGTTCGCCAATGACAGTAATCTTGCCGTTTGGCCCCTCAAGGACAGACCTCAGACGACCGTTCAGAACAAGATAAATAGCATCGCTTTCATCCCCTTGGTGATAGATCACCTGTCCTGCGCTGACCTGCACCCACTCTAGCGCGAAATCAATGTGAAGCAACAAACGAGGCAACAGTCGCGTCAATCGCTTCGCCAGCGTTAATAGGGCAGCTGGATGTCTATCTGCGATTCTCTCGAGGGAAGCACGGGGAAGGAATCCAACATAAACGTCCGTCTTGGCCACGACATCGGTGTAGGAGCGGTACGATGCAAGAGCACCTACGTACCCTTGAATGCCCCCAGGTTTGATCAGGTATAGCGATTTGCGGGACTGCGTCTTCCGTCGAGGGTCATTGCTACCTGCTGTACCAGAAGCGGTGCGCGACGATGCTGTTGTTGCTCGTCTCAACTTCGGGAACAGATCCTCTTGCGCTTGCGAGGCAGATCCATGAGAGGACCCAATAAGGGTGTCATCGCGTTCATCCGCTGGAATACCCGCGTCCAAGAAGCCATCAATGACGTAGTAGAGACCTGGATGGCGCTCGCCCTGTTCCACCAGAACCGAGCCTTGTGGGAAGTAGACTACTTCAATGTCATGGAGGAGGTCTTCCCGCAGGTTTATGGTAGGTGAAGTCCCCCCTGCGCTCGTCACTGACATGGAGGACATCATGGATTCTGTTTCGCCATCACCGGACCCTTCGTAGGGATCCATGAAGCCAAAAGCATTCGAGAAGACTGCCTTCTGGCGGCGGTTATCGTAGGAGAGAAGTCTCGGGGACGCGTCCCCGGAGTGGGTGCTCTTGCGCAGACTATCGCGTGTGCCTTCAGTGAGTCCAATGCCCTTCATCATACAGTTCAGGATCGACTCGCGGAAAATAGCGTCCTCATCAACTGACTCGTTTCGCTGGAAAGTTGAGGGCAGGCCATTCATTGCAGCAGATACAAATTGAGGTTGCTCCCGCTCCGTAAGAGGAGTCTGGATGCGAGGTGCTAAATGGTCATGTCGCGGTCCAAACCGGGACAACTGTATCGTTGATAGCAGATCACCGGGGCTGACGCCTGCCAACTCCCTGTCAAAGAATGCCGATGGTGGCCTTTTTGGGCTTAAGGGTGTGAGAGAGCGCTCACTGGCCACCTTTGCTTGTAAAAAGGCTTCTTTTCTGAGAGTACTGCTCGAGCGTCCCCTGCGGCTGACCGAAGGGTTGTGAAGAGCAATGCCTTTTACAATTTCCTCCGGCCCCAATCTCTCTCGCTCCCGCGTAAATTTGTCCTTCAGACGATCCAAGGCACTTCCTCGAAGATTATTCGGAAGGTCCCATGAGGTGTACTTAGACATTTGCCGTTCTATGCCCAAAACCTCACCAGTAAGGCCCAGATAAGAATGCGCTGTAGCGAACGTGACCCGCTGGAGACGTGTCAGGATAACCTGCACAATATGTGATGTTGCCCGTGGGTAGACCCTGGTCAGGCGGCGAAATGCGCTCGCTGGGATTATAGCAATCGTCGTGTCCACTGTAGCCCGTGCCACGATATCTGGGTGTACAGACTTGCGGTGCTTTTGGTGGGCATTTTGTTTAGTCTCCGGCTGTGGGGTCTCACCGGAGTCCTGTCGGAGCATGGAATGGCTCTCTCCGATGTTCAGCGGGGGCACTGAGGGCAATGTGTCGCTAGGTCCACTGGTTGCAGTGTTCAAGTTTCCGGAATCTCTCACGGTGGACCCAGGGCTGACAGCAAACGAATCAGGCACATGATTCTGACCAATACCAGGACTGGATATACTGGAGCTATGACTTCTTGAGTTGCGGAGCTCAATATCTTCAGTAAACAGTTGGAGAATAGAGAATAGAGACGACATCGAAGCACCGTTCTTAACCTCGGTGAGGAGCTGATAGCCCTGTCGGTTGTGAATGTTCCGGTCCTCCTCGTCTGAGTAGTCATCGTCCATGTGAAGATTCTCTTGCGAGCCTGACTTCCCATCGCGTGCCGATTTCACGAAGATCTGGACTAGTCCATCTACAACCATACAAAATCCCTTCTCCTCCTCCAACATAAGCGTCTCCCCCGCAATCAGCTTCCTGGTCTGCATCGTTCGGGTCAGCTCGTGGAAGACGGGTCGTTCAAGGTAGCCAAAGACTTTGATAGCGCTGAGGAATTCATCAAGGTAGTTGGCAAGCCCTGGTTTTGAATCCCCTTCCTGGATATCGGGGAACAAATCGATTTGGGCTTCTTTGCGTTGAGGCTCTGGGGGTAGGCGGCTATACATGTTCAGGTAACGGTAACGGATGAACCAGCTGACAGTCGATACCAGGACAAGGAATATTAACATTCTAAGGGTCATGGTTGATCAGTAACGGTATCTTCGAAGAATCAAATCAAGACTAGGACTTACATGGTGGTGAAATTCATGGTGAAAGTCAAGCTCATGGAGAAGAGTGTGAAGAGCCATGTGGGCAGTGTAATTGTCGAGAACGCGATTATCGAGTAAAGAACACTTGGGATAGTTTGAAATATAAAGGTAAACACCCATCCAATCCACCCCGCCATGGTGGAAGGTGCTGTAGGGAACGGTGGGGATTGGGAGAAAGACGTAGAAATAGAAGTCGGCGCGGTTGGCGCGCTGAGGCAGAGGGACGGGGCCAGGTCAGCCATAACAAGATTTGGGAGCTCCGCTTTATGTTCTAAGCAGGTCCTAAGGTCCAGACTAACTCAGATATGACTTAGATCAATTCAAAGTACAACCCAACCGTGGGCCCGTTAGGCCTGAAGATTGAAGGCATCGTGAGGTGGATAGGTGGATTGGAAGAGGAGAGTCCCGCGTCACATGCAACTTGCATTTCAGACTGTCTCAACGTTATTTTCTTTTGTTATTCCATTACGCGTTAGATTCTATTAGTATTCTATTCTATTCTCTTATTCTGTTTTAATGTTCTAATATCCTATAATATTCTAACTAAACTAATAATAAAATATCCTTATCAGAGAGCCAATCCACAGTGATGTAATTGATTACGATCTTCTAAGCCTCACACGTGTACGTCGGAGGCTTGAGATTTATATAAATACGTATAACCTCGGAATATTCTGGCATCTTTCTATCTTTGACATATGAACTTACATTAACTAAGAAAAATATCCCGAGAGGTCAACCCAAAAAAAGGATTGGGTTTAGATCCATAAAAGTACAAGAATAGTCGGCCGCATAAGCGGCCGGAGATATCTTTTTAGTAGTCTTCTCAGATCTTAATATGTTCAGATGTCTTAGTAGTTCTATAGGTCGATGGCAAAAAAAGGCGGAAAAGGGCTTAATTAAGTATAACCTTTGAAGTAAGTATACAATTTCCATTGGGCGTTCGCTATAATCCTTCAAATGCTGTACAGCAAATATATATGCTATGTTGCAGTTTCAACAGAGAGAAATAACTAGCTAATAAAAGTATACCGGACTCAATTCTACCCGGGAAAGGATATTGTTATTTATATAGAATGAAATATAATCCAATGTATTCTGATCCCCGTATCATTGGAGAGGAGGTAAACAGCCGAAGGCGACCTTCCACATGGCAGTTCCGCCTTGGCTCTTCTAAACCAATGCTCCCCCTCACTTCCGTTTGCGGTCAACTGCTATTCTTTTTGTTTTTGGTAAATACTCTCGCCAGTGCTCTTGCGTTTTTAGATTCTGTTGTCGTCTGGGTTCTCAGAACCGTGGCAATGTTTCAGGTACCTCTCCCTTTTGATGATCCGCGTGTACCTTGCCTAACTCCCTCACAGCGCCTCCGCGAAGCCATCGACTCTCGCATCGCAGAGGAACAAGCTCGTCAAAAGTCCGCACAAGATAGCATTGAGCGCTCCAACACCGCTCGCCGTCCGCCTGGACGCAACCAGTCCCCGAGTCGGCGCTCCCGTCCGAGACGCAACACCGGCACCCCCGTTCGAGGACCCGACCCCAAGGAGTTTGAGGCTGAATTCACCATCGGCGACGACGATGAATCTAGCAGGTCCGGTACTCCCCAGGCAGATACACCAGAGACTGCTTCGGAAGTAGGCCCCTCTAAGGGAGAGAGCGAGATGGTCGAAGGCAAACCGGCGGAGACGCCCGAGAAAGAGTCAGGACAGGAGATAGAGGCTAAAGAGACTCCGCCTGTGCTTCCACCTGATGTTCGTGCGAAACTTCGACGACTCGATAAGCTCGAGTCCCGATACCAGGGTATGCACCTGCCTAACCAGACCATAGCGCGCAAGACTAATTGAACATATCAGAGTTACTCAAGGCTTACCGTACCGCTCACTCGCGCGTCCTATCCATCGAGCCCTTCGAAGCTGCCCTGCGCGAGAACACCCCACTCACCTCGATTGGCGAACCGAAAGCTTTCACGGAATACCTCAACCAATCAACCTTGAAAAGCGACATGGTCATGGAAGAGCTGAAACGCGTCACCGAAGAAAGAGAAGACTTCAGGAAGAAATTCGAAGAAGCACAGCAGGCTACCAAGGAGGCTTTGGATGAGGTTACTGGCCTCAAAAAGGAGAAGCCCCAAACTCACACACTAACGGGGCCAGACGGAACCGAGGAGCAGACTAGTGAAGAATTCTTTTCGTTCGATAATGAGGTCCCTCGATTGGAAGGCGAACTTAAGGAGAAGCAAGAAGAGGTCGAGAGCCTTACGACTGAGGTCGAAAAGCTGAAGCGCGATATGTCTGTCACCCGTGAGTCAACCGAAGGCATGGTGCAGAATTTGGAGACAGCTACTCGCGAGCTCGTCGAGCTGCGCGACACCAAAGACAACCTGGATGCTGAAATTAAGACTCTACAAAACTCCAAAAAGGCCGATGTCGATGATCTGAAAGCGAAGTTAGCAACTGCGGAATCCTCTCTTAAATCAACCACGTCCGAGGTTGAGAAGCTCAAGTCGCAGCTCAAGGAGAAGGGCGAGGAAATTGACAAGCTCCAGAAACAGGCTTCCGAAAGAACTGAGCCTGATTCGGACCTCACTGCTCAGTTGGAGACGACCAAGGAGGAAAAGAAATCCAACGAAAAAAAGCTCGTTGTGCTCCAGGGCTTAGTTGACGGTCTCCGATCTCAGCTTAAGAATACCGAATCTTCCGTTGCGAAACTGAAGAGTGAGATTGACGAAAAATGCAAAACCTCTGCCAAGCTACAAGACATCTTCAACTTTGTGGATGAGAACTTGAAGGAAAACGCGATGTGGGTATCTGCAAGGGAGAAAGTCTTCGCTGGAGAGGCGGCCGACTTCAACGAGGTCGTTAAGACCCTAGCGCCAGTCAAGGCAGAGCACGCGTCTAGTATTCATGCTCCTGCTCCTGCTCCAGCCCCTGCTCCAGCCCTTGCCCCTACCGAAGAAGAAATACAGCCTGCTCAAGCTACTGGTGGTGGCAACGGAGGGAAGAAGAAGAACAAGAAGAAGAAGAAGAAGGGCGGCAAAGCAGATGAATCTTCTAAGCCAGCTGATGCAGCTCCTGCAGAGCAATCCCCTCAAGATGCGCCTGCGACAGCTACCAACGAGCTGGATGAACTCAAGCAAAAGATCGAATCCCTCATCCAGCAATTGTCCGAAAAGGAGGCCGCCATTGAACGTCTCAGTTCTAAGCTGAAAGGCGAGGACAATTTGAAGGAGGAGATTGAGTCCCTGCGCGATGACCTTGTCAACATCGGTCAGGAGCATGTGACAGCCAAGGACAAGATCAAGGAGCTTTCAGCAGAAAAATCATCTCTTGAAAAAACTATCAGCAAGCTCGAGAAGGATTTAGGGGAACTCCGCACCAGCAACGCTTCGACCTCAGCTGACTCGGAGAAAGTGCACTCCTCACTGAAAGAGGAATTCAATAACCTCAAGGTCCGCTCTGCTACCTTGGAGACCGATCTTTCCGCCGCCCAGCAGCTGGCTGCCACTCGGTTCAAAGACCTTACAGACCTCCGTGAGACTCTTCAGAAGGTTCAACCAGAGCTGCGTAGCCTACGTGCCGAGTCTTCGGAGCTGAAGACTCTAAAAGAAACCCTTACCAGCAAGAATTCTGAGTTGAAGGCCCTTGAGGGCAAGCATGAGGATCTGCGTGCTGAGCTGAAGGCTTCCAAATCGAAGATCTCAGAGCGTGACACAGAAGTGGGCACCCTCAATAAGAAGATCCGACAGGAGACCGACAGCCGATTGAAGGCCGAGGAGAACCTTACTGTTGCCCAATCGAACCTCCGGTCTGCCGAGAGCAAAAAGCAAGATGCCATCAATGCCAGAGACAAGACTACTGGCGACCTCTCCAAAGCCCAAGACGCGTTGAAGAGTACTCGCGCCAAGATGCGAGAGATGGATGAACAGATTTCCCAGCTGAACAAGGAACTCGGAAATCTCCGAGATGAGATTCAGCTAAAGACAGCTCAGCATACCAGCGCCCAGAGCCTAATGAACAGCATGCGTGACCAGACCACAGAAGTTGCAATGCAAATGAAGGAGGCCCGTGAGCGATGCGAGAGCTTAGAGGAAGAATTAGCCGATGCTCACCGTCTGCTGAGCGAGCGAACCCGCGAAGGCGAGACCATGCGCCGTCTGCTCAATGATATTGAGGGTCGTTCGGAAGCCAAGGTGCGAGACTTTAAGGAACGCATGGAGGCTGCTATCGAAGAGCGAGATCGTGTCGAAGATGAGGCTAGCACCCAAGGTCGCCGGCGTGCTCGTGAGGTGGAAGAACTCAAGGCTAAGGTCCGTGAAGCTGAGCGCGCACTGCGCACGGCAGAGCAAGACAAAGAGGAGCTTGAACAGTCCCAAAAGGACTGGCGCCGCCGTCGTGATGAGCTCGAGTCAGTATCTGAGAAGTCATCACTGGAAGTGACAGAGATTCGACAGGCCATGGCTGGTCTACGCGATGCCCTCGACGAAAGCGAGAAGCAGGTTCGCGACCTCGAAAAGGACAAGGCAGAACTTCGTCGTTCAGTGGAAGAGACAAACAACCGACTGGAAAAGCTTCGAAGATCCCACAAGACACTCGGAGAGGACGTTCGCCTACGTGGCTCCCCGTCTCGACAATCCTCGCGGTCTTCTTTGGATTCAGGCTCTCGCCGGGCAGTTGTATCTCCCGGAAGGAGCGAGTCTCTTGTCGGTCCACCCAGCAATGCATCCATTGATTACATGTACTTGAAGAATGTTCTTCTCCAATTTTTGGAACAGAAGGACAAGAACTATCAGAAGCAGCTGATCCCTGTTCTAGGAATGCTGCTCCATTTCGATCGGTGAGTTTCCCACTAAACCTTCTATTTAACAATGGTCACTAACGAACTAGAACCGATGAGCAAAAGTGGATGTCGGCCATCATGTCCAAATAATTGGCTTTTATACCCATCGGCGTGGATTGCATATCTGAGTCCCTTACTCTGTACAATATCCTTCTGTAGAGATAATACCTCTTTTTACGTAAAAAAAGACATCGTTCAATTCACTGATATTCTCTTGTAGGCATTGAGATATAAACATATTATCACCTTGAAGAAAGTTGCAATCCAAGTAAACAAAAGTTGAACTCGTCATGCAAGAAGAAAAATCGGTAACATTGCCTAATCTGGAATAGTACATTCCTGGGGTTGTTGCGAAGCTTAGCAAAAAAAGAGGCGCGCGTATACTAGCAAGTACTAGCAAGTATAAAAGTCCGAAAAAAAGGTTTCTAAGTTCTGAACTCCTCCATGGATTATATCAGTCCTCTCAATAACACAATGGCCGACCAATCTACCATTCGTCTCGCGACTCCCGAGGGCAAGTGCATTGACCCCTCGAGCGTGCACCCCAACTAACACCAGGTAGACGTCCCTCTCATCCTCCAATTCATCTGCGAACTTGCCGACTACGAAAAAGCCCTCCATGAAGTCGAAGCCACGGAAGAATCCCTCCTAGCGACCCTCTCCTTCCCTGATACCCCGCCCAGACGCGGCGCTGTCTACACAGCTCTCATCACCCCTCCACCTACCGCCGAGACTCCGAACCCGATCCCTGTCGGCATGGCCCTGTACTTCTACAATTACTCAACATGGAGATCTGCCCCTGGTATCTACCTCGAGGATCTGTATGTGCAGCCCAGCGCGCGGGGTAACGGGTACGGCTTCAAGTTGCTTAAGTATCTTGCCAAGCAAGTGCTTGAGGTGTCGGGTCGACGGTTGGAGTGGAGTGTGCTCACCTGGAATGAGCCTAGTATTAAGTTCTATGAGCAGGTTGGTGCGCGCGGTATGGACGAGTGGATGAAGATGATGCTCGAGGGGGATGCGTTGACTCGTTTGGCCGAGGGTGCGTAGAGGGATAGGGATTGTTGAGTACTACAAAAGGCACTGGGGTGATCGATTTCGAGGGGTTTATTTATACTATAAAGCTCATTGCAGATTGGGAGCGAAAGTGGGCTATACATGTACGTTAGCACATATCTATGATCACAGTTACATATATGTCTCAGTGTTGTATTTTGAGAATGAAATGAAATATATCCAAATACATAAATCTTAATCCCCACGTCATTAATGTAACTTGATTTAAGAGAAAACATCTAAATCGCATCGTAAATTGCGGTCTGATCGATGGCTTCGCTCCAAGCGCTTTAGCGCCATGTGACGGCATCGACCCGCACGCAGATCACCTCGATTTGCCTGTTCCACTTTCTTTCTCCTTTCAACACCTCAGCGATGGCGACGATTCCTGATAATGTTCAGGAGTCTAATCTCCATGTGGACTATGTTATCCGTTACAGCTTTGGAGACGTAGGTGAGTAAAAGAGAGACCTCTGGGAGGTGGGGTACATTCTAACAATTGCAGACCGATCGCAGGCAGTTGTGCAGCTAGAAAAATTGCTCCAAGCACTCGCTCAAGTTGGTCTACAAGTAGAGGTACGACAGGGTGATGAGTCGACTTTGCTTGTTTTTGTGAAAGCTGCGGAAAAGCGGCTGAAACAGGCGGTCTATCGGTCGCGGTGAGTGATGGATGATGTTGCCCAGGTGGTCTACGCCAATTTGCTAATCTCGACTTTATATTTTAGAGTACGCGACTGGCTATATGGTATTCGCAATGATGAGCCTACTTCCAACTCGAACGAGCCCCATACCGAGGCTGAGCGCCTACGGGTGATCAACCAGATGATTACACTTCCCAAGGAAGATGGCGGTGCCGCTATCACCCCCAACCATGGCGAATGGAAAAATGTCACCGCTATATTCCCCCTTCACGATATCGAAACAAATAAAAAGTGGATACGAGCCTGGAGCTCGAAGACTTTCCTCTCTGATGACGACTTGGATCAGATCCGGAACAAGTTTGGTGAAAGTGTATGTGTAGCAAGTGGTTGGTATTCTTCGGCATGGCTAACATAGATGGCAGGTTGGATTTTACTTCGCGTTCCTGCAGTCATACTTCCGATTTTTGATTTTCCCGGCTGTCTTTGGGTTCTCTTGTTGGTTCCTCCTCGGCGGATACTCGATTATCTATACTATCGTGAATTGCCTTTGGGGTATCATCTTTGTGGAATACTGGAAGCGCCAGGAGGTTGATCTGAGCTGCAGATGGCAGACGAAAAACGTCTCAGCAGTTCGGACCAAACGACGAGAGTTCAAGGCAGAAAAGGAGGTTTGCGATCAGATTACCGGTGAGATGCGCGGTGTTTTCCCGGCAACTAAGCGCATGCAACGGCAGCTGCTTCAAATCCCGTTCGCCTTGCTTGCGGCAATTGGTTTGGGTGTCATCATTGCGACTTGCTTTGCCATTGAGATCTTTATCTCGGAGCTCTACAATGGCCCATTGAAGACATACTTGGTATGGTGATCCTTCCGGTTTCATGTTACCAATGCTTACTCTCTAGATTTTCATCCCAACAATTCTTCTATCAGCGCTTGTACCAACGATGAGCGCTATTTTGACGTCTATCGCAACTAAACTTAGCGACTATGAGAATCATGAGACAAAGGATGCGTATGATGTTGCATTGACCCAAAAGGTCTTTGTCATCAACTTCATCACATCTTATATGCCAATTCTTCTGACAGCCTTCGTCTACGTCCCATTTGCTAGTCGAATTGTCCCCTACCTCGATGTTTTCCGGTTGACAGTCCGGCCTTTCGTATCGAAGGAACATGCTGTCGCAAAACAATCGCATTTCCAGATCAACCCTGCTCGCCTGCGAAACCAGGTTGTTTACTTCACTGTCACAGCCCAGATCGTTGGCTTAGCTATGGAGACTATCGTCCCTTATATCAAGCAGCATGCAATCCGCAAATATAAGAAGTACAATAGGGAGCGCAATGGCAAGATGGACCGAAACGGCGACAAAGAATCGCCTGAAAGACCCGTCGTGTCATTCGATGATCCGGCCGAGGAAGTGCAGTTCCTCACGCGTGTACGCAACGAGGTCGAGCTTTCTGAGTATAATGTGACCGATGACCTCCGTGAGATGTGCATTCAATTTGGATACTTGGCCCTTTTTTCACCCACATGGCCACTTGTTCCTGTCTCGTTTTTGGTGAACAACTGGGTCGAGCTGCGATCTGACTTCTTCAAGATCTGCATGGAGTTCCGCAGACCTGTACCATTGCGGACTGACACGATTGGACCCTGGCTCGATAGCCTGGGATTCCTCTCCTGGGTCGGAAGCATCACCAGCGCTGCGCTGTTGTACATGTTCAGTGGTAATACACAGCACGGGCCCAATGGCGAGCCTACAGATATCAAAGGATGGGCTCTGCTTTTGACAATCTTCTTTTCAGAACACCTGTATCTTATTGTGCGGTATGCTGTGCGGGCTGGAATGGCCAGGATTGAGCCTCCAAATTCCCGCAAGGAGCGCGCTGAGCGTTACCTCATGCGCAAGCGCTATCTTGAGTCGACAACCAATGCTGAGGTGGACGGGGAGAAGGACGAGGACGATATCACATCCATGGCCGAGCCAACTGATATGTCACGCACGGCTCTTGAAGATGATGCTCGGCGTACGTCCTTGCACGGCGCTGACCCGGCAGCTCGTTTCTGGATGCACCAGCGGGGTTGGACGGAGTCAGCGAAGGTCGGAGCTGGAATTATACAGGCACAGCCTAGCAGCAGTACCGCGAAGAAGCAACAGTAGTGCTTCAGAGTTGTACATACGTAGGATATAGGGGTAGGGGCATGAGTGGCTGACTGTGTTCTGGGGGTGAATACGAGATCACGGGATTATAGAAATTTGGTTTAGTACGCGACGTGCAGGTATATGATTATCGCCGATATTGGTTCAATTTACGCTTATTGTCCCAATGAAATAGAATGATTGTCCAGTTCCTGTGCCTATTCTTGAGATCTGTGTTGCCTCAGGCAGAAATGTCGGGATAAGCAATGAGTATGATGTCATGCTGACTCGGTCGGATACAAGTAATCCCGTTCCGAGGCCGGATGCAGGCGGAATGCAGAGTCAGCAACAAACCTACTCGTAAACATGTTAATGGGTACAATGAAAGAATACAATAGGAGGGAGATGACGAGTAATCATGGAATTATGATGCAAACCAATCACAACCACTAAATGCAGTATCAAGTAAGTTTGATGGCAAAAAAATGCGAGATAAATCCGGGGTAAAAGCCACCGCCTGGCTGACCGCCTGCCTAATGCATACACTTCGCTTACCAACTCCTTACATAAATCAACGATCGCCCCAAATCCTCTGACTCAGAATCCTTAAGTAATCCTCCTCCTCCACCTGGGCATCATTTTGCTTACAGCATCGGATCTGTAACTGCTTACCTCATTTTGGCTGTATTCTGTTATCAGCAAAGCAGCTCTCTTTGCTCTCAATTCTCGTGGAAACTAAGTGTGCTGTGCAAAGTCACTACCCAGTTTCATCACCAATCCCCTTTCTTCTTAATCAATGCAGCCTGCACTGGCGCCAGCGCCGCATCCAAGTATGCAGACTTCTGCTCAGGTAAGCAAACCATCCTGAACGCGTTTGTCATCAGATCTATATGAAGTCCCGCGTTGGGTATTTTCTCGATACTCTCGATACAAGGCAGTTATGTCGTGTTATCCGCGCGTCGGGAACGGAGCTCGACACTTTGACGCGTCGAGTCTCCATCCAGTCTTGCCGCCTCACAGTTGTTATTTTATATTGATTCATACTAAAATTTGACTATAGGATCATGCGGATCAGGGTACGTGATTGCCGTGTAAAGCGTTCTTGATTCCTGATTGCCATTAATTTTGAGGAATTCGCGGGGTTGGGGCTGAAACCTACCTTACCCTGACCTCCTACCTCATCTGACCTAGGCGTTAGGGTTGCGCATCACACTGGATTATGGTTAATTGCTAATACATGATTCTATAGTCCTCCATGACCAGCTTCTAGCTGCTCAGCACCACCTGGGCGGTCGCCCCCAGGGTGCCCCAGGCCAGCAACAGCACTTGCAGCCTAGTAATGCTAGCCCGCGTGACCAGGCGAATATTGACCCTGCTATCTCTGGTGCTATGCTCGGCGCTCCCCAAACACCCACCCAACCTCAGGGTTCTCCACCATCTGACGGCGGCTCCAAGAGCTATGGCAAGCGTGAGCTATCCACTTCCAAGCGTGCTGCTCAGAACCGTGCTGCTCAGGTATGTCCTTTTGATATCGTACGCAAAGTAATTCGCTAATCATGATACCAGCGCGCCTTCCGCCAGCGCAAGGAAACCTACATTCGCAAGCTGGAGGAAGAGGTTAAGAACATTGACCCCCTCAAGGATCAGGTCAAGTCCCTGGTGGGCGAGAACTACCAGCTCCGTGAATATATTATCAACTTGCAATCACGTCTCCTCGAAGCTCAGGGCGAAGTCCCCGAGCTGCCGGCCAACATCGATTTGAGCCAGCCCCGAACCACTGAGATGGCGCTTGCCTCTGCCGGAGTTCAGAACTCCAGCCCATCGGGTTCGGTGCCCACCCCGGGCCCCCAGGGTCAGCATCCCGGTTCTGTCTCTGATGACATGAACTCTCTGAATCGCATCGCCGCCGCAACACTTGGCATGCGTAAGCACCCAGACGACACGGCCTTCCTGAACAACAACAACTTTCAGCAGAATAAGCGGGTACGCACAGATGATAACCAGGATGGAAATGACGGCGTGAACAAGCAGGAAATTACGCACGGTCTTCCTATGGTCAATTGATCGCCATGTCCTTTTCATCGCCGTCTTGACTGCCTGTGTTTTGCGATCACCTTTCGATACCCGCGTCTGTGTATTTTCTTTGCTTATGCGTTATTCAGCTTCGGTGTTGCGTTATGCTTAACGACACGTGCCATACCTCTAGCTGGCCTGTGCGGCTGGATCCCCTGCGTCTTTTTCCTTTACTGTTATGTCATGTTTCCCCTTTGCGTAATGGTGTGCGGCGCAGCGAGTGAATCCATCCTCTTGATTTCGGCTTCGCGATTCGGTGGTGTTTTGAGATTTCTTGCCTCCATTGCGGCAGATTGATGAGGAAATTCCTTCTTATTCCCGCATTTTTTGATACTTGAATTTTATCTATATGCTTCCATGGTCTGCGGATTGGTTACAACTCACAGCTATACATACCTACCCAGCAGGCTTTCAGTGTCCGGAGTGTTTCTATCTGCTCATTGAGTAAAATTAACTTTAGTCCGATTTGCCACTTTTTGAGTTGCTCTGTGCAATCGGGGGATTGGGTGAACTGTACTCCATAGTATACTCGTTCCCAAGCTTTGATTCAGATAGCTACGTACGACAGTGCGGCTGGGATATTCCCTACTGGCGTCACCAAGTATATCTGGAACGATGTGAACAATTCTATCTATGCACATTAGAGATTCAGTTGATACCTTTACATTCAAAATGTCAGGTCGCATCGGAAATACTTTGGCGAAAAAACTACGAATCTCCATTGTCATGAGTGAGACACTACTATTCTTTGTTCTTTGTTCTTTTTTAAAATTCAACAATCAGCGAGAGACAGTTACTTAATTGAACCCCAACGTTCTGACCCAATTGGGTCCGTCTCAACTACACCACGGGTGGGGACCGAGGAGGATTACATTATCAGCATATCAACGTCTAGGGAACTTCATTGCTCAACGCATGTCAACATAAAGCTTTTTTTGGGGCTAAAGATAACACTTCCCTCGGCTTGATCTACAGCGCATCTATATCAGATGATTCAAAATGCCAGACTCGGCAACGGAGCCAGCTATGGGCCAAAAACGTCCGCCAAGGAGTGCGGGAAGACGCAGGCTCGATGCACCCGAAGCTATACTGTCCGAGGTATTTAGTCTCCATAGAATTAATAAGAAACAATAGGGAAACACATTCTAACGCCCCGCGCAGGATCGGCGAAGCCAAATCCGCCGTGCTCAGAGAACATATAGCTTGAAGAAAGAAGCCAGTCTTCAACAATCACAGAAACAAGTGGCTTTCCTCGAACATAAGATGAAAAAAATTGCGGAGTCGCTTGCAGACTACAGAGTTACTCTCCAGTCTAGTCTGACAGATGCACATTGCGAACTCCTCAGGGATTTTGACAGTATTCTGAGTCTTTTGAGTTATGCACCCGAGGACTTTGTTCAGGGTCGACAACATATCACTCAGAGATACTTCCAAGAAGACTACTCCGAACTCGCCCAAGAACGTCCAATATGAGGACAATTTCCCCGATGATACTATGTCAGATCATCAAGCCATTGCCGAGCCAAGCTCCACATGCATTGATACGACCCCGGAAACCGAGGTCAGCCCAGACCAAGAAGCCGGAGACATTGTCCTTTGTCGATCCACACCTGTCATACAGGAACAGAGGCGATTAGACTCTTACCAAGCCACTGTGCAACTCGTCGATCGATTTGGTGGAGCCAATATTCATTCATATTCATTTCTGGAAAGATCCTTCACTCGAAGACTGAAACGATACAGCCTGGAGCACGCCTTCCGAAAATTTAATGATTTACGCTCTGACCCGCTTGAAGTCTTCCGACTATTCAGACTTGTGCCGTGTTTTAGAGATAGGGCAAAGATGCACCCTTACTTTAGGGACCTGGTCACTTCTGGACGAGAGGGCTCACTGGAGATCTCTACTCTACCATT
The DNA here is from genome assembly GCA_028974015.1 of Penicillium cf. griseofulvum. Classification (NCBI taxonomy): domain Eukaryota; kingdom Fungi; phylum Ascomycota; class Eurotiomycetes; order Eurotiales; family Aspergillaceae; genus Penicillium; species Penicillium cf. griseofulvum. The sequence goes on from JAPQKP010000005.1 coordinate 2,658,821, forward strand.
TTATTGTATTGGGGGAGCTGGAACACATTATGCAACGAAAGACGAACAAGGAAATCCTATCTACCCACCGAAGATGAGGCTCCCTCGAAGAATACTCGGTTCTCTGCCCGTGCCCGGGATTCCCGGTGACCCGATTTCTACTCACCAGGCTCAGAGTAATCTTGAACTTTGTGGGTTCGGGGGTCAGTGGTTTGATTGCCGCGATGTGGAAGGATATCTTAGGGAGCAAGGTGTGTACTTGGATGGACCTGGTTTGTTTCCCGCCGTGCATAATATAGCACCGAGTCTCAGTCAACCAGAGCTGGAATCTGGTTTATTAGATACTCAACACATTGCATTTTCCGAAACCCAGACTGGTAAGTTCATATCATTTACTACAAAGACTTGAACTCACAGTTTACAGATGCTACAGTCTCGGTATCATCCCAACTACCATCACATTGCGTACTCGACCTTGAATCCTTCTTAATAGGTGAGCTTTCCCATTCATATCATGTTAAAGTCTGTTTCTAAAAAGAATGCTAGGACTCCTTCGCGGGGTGGCTATCTTAGGACGAGCACCCGGTTTCCGGCGACCTGATGTTGAAACTGCCTTTCGCTCAGCCTTGATGCGAAATTTACCTTGAAATGATCATGAATAATATATCTCGCTCAAATATCGGATGAAATACATGAATCATGTAGACGGGTATCAACGAGAAACTTTGAGTTTGAGAAAAAGATGTTCAATGTAGCATTTAGCATATGATTTAATTTGAAATGACTACATATAGCAATTGAAGATACTTGGTCCATTTATGGAGTATCTTGACTATGTCCTTGCCTGTGTCTGCCCAGGCGGAGCCCTACTTTGATTACATTATCGTGAACCTCCGAGGTCCCAGAAATTCCATTCTAAACCTGGAAGACTCGAGAATTTAGAGCCCAACAATATAGAGTCCACACATCCCTGAATTTCATGAAATCTTTCTGTTGGGTAATTCACCGTAGGAGCCTCGGCACCCATAAATATTCTTGCTTGCCATGAGATATATCAATCATCCTCTATCCCAAAATATTTCTTCCAGAACCGCGAAAGCAAAGAAATCCATAAACCTCGCTCTACCCACAGATACTAGCATTAGACGGCAAGTTGTCAAATGGGAACTCCAAAATGAGATTAATGCTTACTAGTGACACAGAACATACGCTTTAACTGTCCATTGACGGAATGTTGGATGCCACTGGCTTGCTCTGTACATTATGGAGCAAGCATCGTCTGACGATTGCTATTGTTTTCATCAGCCACATAGCATTGGTTAGCCTTCTTCGATACCGCCGTATGGCGAATATTGAGGCCCCATTCGCACCTGGCAAGAAAGACTTGTCAGAAATGACAGTAAAAGAAGCACATGATATCCTGAACCAGCTACAAGAGCTCGAGTTTCCATATGCTTTTGCTAAAGCTCGCAAACTTGCTCTATTGAAGGTATGGCAGCGAGTTATGGCCAGTTCAATCACCGTGGAGAATGCCGCTAAGTAAGTTTTATTTTAGGCCGGAGGTATCCCGACTATGTCCAAACTATTCGCCGTTACAGGCCAAAACAATAAGCGCAATTCAGGGAAGCGTGCTGTCGATACGGAAATCCTCTTGCAAGAGGTGCAGTCCAAACCTAGGGATTCTGATCGCTATTCATCAGCCGTGGCCAGAATGAACATTCTGTATGTTTGAAGCACCCCCGAACTCAAATTGCCTTTATTTCAAGGCAAAAATAAATTCTTTCGTTCTGTTAGATGACATGGAACCTTGTTAGCCATGCTCGTTACCGTCGTGCCAACAAAATAACGGATAATGATCTTCTTCATACTATGGGTGACGGTCTTGCCGAGATTCTGAATGTTGTTGAAATAGAAGAATGGAGCAAGCTTACTGACGTTGAAATATGTGCTCTCGGTATCTTTCATAAGAACTTGGGAGAAGACATGGGAATTCGATTGACGTGCTTCCCTCAAGATCCGATGGATGGAAAATGGCCTCCACTTTGCGATTGAATTGAGAGACTGGACAATCCAGTATGAAGAAGAGGTGGCAAAGCCCACTGCGACGAACGATCAGTACGTCCGAGTCTATGTTGATTCGGCATTGTCATCACTTCCTGGGTGCATCCAAACAAGTGTGCGGAAGATGCTGGGTAATGACTTGGACGATGTCATGAGAACCAGCCTTTGGTATTTCTTACCCTCTTATTTAACTGTGGAAGTTACTTTGTTTACTAACCTCTATAGTATCGAATCTCCTGGTCCAGTCCTCTGGTTCCTATTGGCCCTCATCCGAGAAGGACGAAAGGTATTCCTTCGATATCTTGCACTTCCACGCTCCTCGTCCAGTGCTGTTAAACTAGTTCACGACATGCCAAACCAAGAAACGCATCTATATAACTTTCAAAGGAAGACACTGCAGCCCTGGTACGTTAAACCGACTTTCTCGTCAAAATGGGGACTCGGCGCGATGCTTGTTAGAGCACTGGGAGGAAAGGTGCCTGGGTCGCGAGGAGACCGGTATCAACCTGGAGGATATGACTTGATGACGATCGGACCAGAGCCACAGAAGGAGCACGGAGCGGAGGAGATGCTGTCCGATATTGAGGTAATCAAAGCGAGAGGTGTGGCTACATGTCCGTTCTCACAGGCGAAGGCATAGTCGGGTCATCCTGAGTGAAGTTGCTCTTCACATACCTCAAGGATATTTGTAATGAAGTGGACAAAGAGCTCTGGAGTGTTTCCATATACCTTTATGCAACAGCATAGGCTGAGAAACAAAGTGATAGAAATCCAAAATGTACTAGCATTCGCCGATCAGGATTAATGAATAATCTTGACCTGCCGATACCATGATATACTATTTATCCTCTACTGTTCATCAAGACCATATTCCTTGATAAGAACCTCAGCACAAGTGACACCAGTCAAGTAAGCAGTAGCCTGGGTGTGATTATTAGTAAGAACAGGAACGACACTCATATCAGCAACGCGGAGGTTCTGCATGCCCTGCACGCGGAAATGGGTGTCAACAGCAGCGTCACTAGCATCGACTTTGCCCATCTTCACTGTGCCAGTCATGTGCCAACTAGAAGAAAGAAAGTTCTTCCAGAACTGGAGGATATCCTCATCGGAATCAGACGCGGGCCCGATGAGCGTGGAGACAGTATCTTTCGCAAAGGACTCTTGCCTACTAACTTCCAGCAGGTGTCGGTAGATCTCGATACAGGCGCGACGATCGAAGGGATTCTCGAGGAACCGTGGATTGAAAAGGAGCGGAATGTCTGGGTCGGAGGACTGCAGGCTCACTTCGCCGAGGGATTGTTCGTTCATCATGAATGCTGCGAGACCCACATAGCTGTAATCTTTGAACATATCGGGCATCATGAAATGAATAGGGAGGTGGGTGGCCATCTCATAGTGGGGGATGGTTTCGCGGTTCATGAATTCTTGGACGGATGTTGGAAGTGCTTTGAATTCGGGTGAGGAGGTGATGCGGTCTGATTTGAACCAGCCACAGCCTACCTGACAGGCATATCTGGTCCACAGACCGGTGTTATTGTCTTCCCACTGTTTCATTGCAGTCTCCATGGCGGCGGGGTCTTGGAAGAACGAATTACGATCATTTGTCTCAGGATTACGGGCAAGTATCAGAGGAGCAAAGTAGTGGTCTCGGAGACCCTGGCCAACGGCGGGGAGGTCGTTGACTACTGGAATGTCGAACTTTTCAAGCTGTGCAGCTGGTCCGATTCCAGAATGCAGTAAAATCTTCGGGGTATCGAGTGAGCCGGCAGAGAGAACCACATCCCGAGAAGCGAAGTCTGTAAACTACATCAGATGAATTGAATAGTAATAGTACTGAATGAAACATACACTGCTTGCCCCGAGTCTCTACTCCAACAGCCCTTTTGCCCTCCAACAAAATCCGTCGTACTGGGCTGTCTGTGATAATAATAAGATTATCGGGGGCACCCAAAAGCAGGTCAACAGCCGTGGTACGCTTTCCATTAGCAGCGGAGTTGATAGTAGCGGCCATGCCGAGGGGGTTACCCGAGTTGTGATCCAAGTTGAGCTTGTGTCCGGCCGCTTCGAACGCATCAAGCGAGAGTGCCAAGTCCCTTTCCCAATCCTCTGCATACCCGACATGCAAGGCACCCGAATTGCCGTGGTCGGAAGCAACCGATTTGGCATATTTCTGATTCTCCAAAAGTGTGACACCACCATTAAAGGTCTCCAAATTCTTGAAGCGGGTCTGCATCTCCTTCCATCCGAAGATATCATCGTCTACCCCAGCTGCCCATTCGTCATAGTCGTCCCGCGCGCCTACAGTGTAGACCCCGAAGTTGATCGCCGAGCTACCGCCTAGACCTTTTCCACGGGAATAGTCCAGCTCGCGCCCGTTGCAATGTTCCTGAGGTGTCGTCTTGTATCCCCAATTGAGGCCTGCTTCCATGAATGTCTTCCATCGCTTTCCGTCAACTCGTAAAGCTCTATCATCATTGCGCCCACCTGCTTCAAGGAGTAGAACTTGAGGTCTCTGGGCTGATTTGGCGAGCCCTACAGCCAAGGCGCAACCAGCTGGACCGCCTGTTCAAGTGTGAGCATGATAGACTCCATGTGTGTGTGGTGGATGATTACCTCCTACGATGACAAAATCGTAATTAGTTTTTGTTTCCATGTTGAACGTAGTAGAGCAACTGAAGAGATTCCAGTTCAGAACGAGTCGAGTATCTTATTTTCTGGCGGGGCATGTCCCGCCTCAGCTGAATACCCCTCTTCGTGAAATATATTAACAGCGAACACTTTATAGGTGGGTCGATCAGGAAACGTATACCCACCATCGATCATCAATGTCTGTACGAGGCATAGCGTTGATTTGACTGTATCCACGGGATATATATTGCATCTGTTCCATAGCTGAATGGAAACTTGAAGCCGGCGAGTTCCTTAGTTATGTTGTAGGTTAAGGCTGCAGGGATTGTGCAGATCTCATGCTGCAGGATAGGTTAATTCATTAGTGGCATGTCAGGGGAACGCTGCAGTATAGTATCTATAATCAAGGGAATTTGTCCGAATTTCACCTTTTGTCGCACAACATGGCTCGAATGGTAATCCTCGACATCAAGTGCATGGCGTTAGAAAACTCCATGTGTCATAGAGATCAGTACCTTTTAATTTAACACTCGGATTTTCGCTAAGTGCCTGCAGCAAGCCCCATTGCATTAATTACTGACCGATTAGACGTCGCTGAACCCTAAGGTTGACGAGTATCGCAAGAAACCAGATGTTTAGATATTCCGAAAGTGGAAACAGTGCACGGCACTCCGTAGTGTAGTTCGATAAGATCTAAGCCAATGGGTATCCACATTGCGACCGGAAAGACTAAGGATATCGACCTTCGGAAACTAGGAGGTTTCGCTATACTGTAGAGTTGAGTGCACAGAGGAAGGATGAGTCGGAAATATATTCCAATGTTGTAACGGGAGACTTCTTCACGTAAGCTATAGCGGATGTCCGGATAATGTTCATCATGGCCTAGCCATATCTGCGACATTGGGAAGATCTTAGGCACGGGGGCCAAATACGCAAGGACATACTAGAATATAACGTATTTTCACGAATTATCAGATTAACATTTAGAAGTTCCCAAAACCATCGCAAGACAAAAAAACGCACGGTTGTTTTGGGTCATTCTCCGCAAGAGGGGCCAATTGTAAGTGAACCCATTCCCCACTTATGCCGCGGAGGTTAGCGCAAAATCATGAAGATTCAAGGGTGAAGACTTCTTTCTTGAACGTGTGGAAGTGTGTGGAATACAGTATCCGGGTACTTTGTAGCCACCTCAGCCACCTCAACCACCTCAACCACCTCAACCACTTCAGCCTTGAAGATTAAAAATGTCATACGAGAATCCCGGCAATTGAAATGGGAAAGGAGCCGATTATACCCTGTCCGTATTAATGTCCGTAGAGAACTAAAATTGGAAAAAAACAAAAAGGCAAAAATTCCGGTGTGGCGATTCCAAAGGGCTCCCTTTCTCGGCTTAGCTTGGCATCCGGGGGCAAATATGCTGGGGATTTCTTTTCTCCCTTTCGCAACTTCTAGAGGCTTCACTTCCTCCCCTTGAGTCTTTGATCTCTTATTCAGAACCTCTTTACACATCGGAAATTTTGCGATCAGATCCTCTCAATCCCCTCCCGATATCCGTCCCACTTTTGTGACGAGCCCCAAACCTCGATACTTTGGAACCAGCATAGACACCAGTGTCGCAAATGATGAGCTCGGACTAGCACAACTATGATGGCTACGGAGCTGGTACACTTCAAGCAAAGCGTACTGGACTTCTCACCAAGCGGGCCATGAAATACCCTCCCTACGGTCTTTCCAATACTCTTGAAAATATAAGCTAGCCAGGCTAGTCGATTCGGCAACCATGGCAGAGATATCGGAGACTCCCGAAGGTCTTCATGGATACCAGGGAAATAATATGGCAGTGCGGATATTGATGATTGTCTTCACATCCATCGCATTATACAACGCCCTTGAATTGTTCATATTGTTGTTCTTGACTTTTAATCATTATCGTGGACTCTACTTTTGGACGCTTCTACTCTCTGTAGTCCTCGGGGTGATCCCTCACGCCATTGGCTATCTGCTGGGGTTTTTTTCCCTAGCGCCATTATGGCTGTCCTTGGCTATCACCACTGTTGGATTTTACGTCATGGTCCCGGGCCAATCGATGGTCCTATACTCTCGGCTTCATTTGGTGGTCCAGAACAACACACTGCTTCGGTTTGTTCTTTGGTTGATTATCGTCGACGCGATCCTTCTCTTGGTACCAACCACCGTTCTTACTTTCTGTACCGCATACGCTGCCACCCCGACAATCGTTCGCGGATACAACGTCATGGAGCGGCTGCAACTGGCCTGGTGGTGCGCCCAGGAGATTCTCATCTCGGGAATTTACATTGTCGAGACCGTGAAGCTGCTCAAAATGATGCCAGACAAGGACCAACGGCGGTCTAGAATCATGTATGAGTTGCTGGCCATCAATTTCGTTATCATACTACTTGACATTTGTTTGCTCGTCGTTGAATACATCGGGTATTTTATGCTCCAGACCACCTTGAAGGCCATGGTCTACAGCATCAAGTTGAAGCTCGAGTTCGGTGTGCTCGGCAAGCTAGTCAATCTTGTGCAGAATCCTCGATCGCAACCCACTTCATCCGATCACGAAGAGTACCCTGGCTTCGTGGATCCTACCCAGCTTACATCGGATGTCACTCATGCAGCCCCACGGGAATTGCGACAGGGGGGACGGAGAGGCTGGAATACAATGTCGGAGGAGAGCTTGCCCAGTTCCGAGCGCAGAATTCGTCCATCCACTCGGTCGACCGATAACAGTATGCATCCGTCCTGAGGTCGGACTGATGGCAATGAACTTTTCTATCAATTAGACCAAAGGTCTAAATACTCAGCGAGGGACGCAACCGCAGGCTTTGGTTGCTTACTCTCCACGGAGACTTTCAGGTGCAATCCATGCCTTTATCAATCCTGCTTCGTCTGCCCTTCACAAGAAAGTCGCTGAGCAAATATTCAAAACAACCCATCCCGCTCATTGGAATCCCAATTTCCTGTTTTCATCTCGCTCGCTCAACGAGACATCTTGGGCGGCTCGGCACATTAATACTCTGATGTCTGCCGATTTCTGCTTCCCAGCGCGAAGTTCGAAGAGCTGCTGGCGGTACAATAGATCCTGTGGTTCAACCAAACAACTACACGAAATTCCGCCAAATACACCATAGGGCTGTGGTGTTTACATCCAGATTTACATTGAACACAATAATTATTTAATGCAGTCTATCGACGCCCATGATTTGTTGATTTTCAGCCTCATGATGTAACTACTTTAATATCAATATTACGTCGCGATGACATACCACCAGAGCTCAAAATCAGTTGGAAGACATAAAGATCAAATGCAGTTTCTTTCGTAGTCGATACAGCATGGAAAGCGCGGTCACGATCCACCATGGCCCCTACGAGTCCATCCCTCCCACAGCTTCACCAGGTCTTAAATTTCTCCAACGATTCCTACCAGCACTGGACTCCCTCACTCCCACTGAAAATCAAATCACCCCTTTCTTCACACCCAGCGCTCCCATCCTCGTCGGCAGCGATCCACCAACAGCCGCAAACCAGGCAGTTACTCTCCTCGAAGTACGCAGCCGTCATCTCTGCAAATTCCACCACCATGTTCATCTTGCCTGGGATATAGATCTTGGAAGGGATATAGGCCCTGTGGAAACATCGTATAAGCGGACCGCCCCAGACGAAGAGGCCGCTCAAAAAGGACAGCTCTATGCCCCGCTAGCAGGGAACATACAAATGAAGCGCACAGTCATGTTCGAAGCAACATCTGAATCAATATTCGCTGCCGACCCTGACCAGTTCGCAGTCCGCGTCCGCGAGTTCAATGTCCTCGATCTGGAAGGTCGCGACGAGTCGGATTTGCAGATCGTTGAAATGCGGATCTTTTTGGATCAGAGGCCTATCCAGGCCCATTCTGCAAATTTGTTTACGGGGGCGACATACGGCTCATAATTGAATGAGGACGTGTCTTGTTTCTCCACTGCGGAATCCTCTAAGCTTCCCCACCCCCACTTGGGATGTGTCTCTGATGTGTTATCTTCGTGCGGAGGTGATGTCGGCATGGGGTTCCGTTTCTCGGCTGTTTTACTTTACATTTTATGGCTACATTGCCCAGTGCCGGGATTCGTGAACAGTTCGGAGCTTTTTGCGATTCAAGATGTTGACGGTAAAAGGACAAGAAGAGATCATCCATAAGGTCTGTGGGGCTTTGGATAAGTATGAATCCAAGCTAAGTGAGATCAATCAGAAGGTGTGTATCATCATCGCTAGCACTATGAGCTTATTAACATTTGATAGATCTGGTCGAACCCCGAGCTCGCATTCAAGGAGTACAGCGCCCATGACAATGTATGCGAGCTTTTTGAGTCGCTTGGGGCTGGATACCAGGTTCATAAAAAGGCTTATGGTATTGACACGGCGCTCGAGGTGATCTATAGCCGTGGCGATGGCGGCCGTATCATGGCTTTCAACGTAGAATACGACGCCCTTCCAGGCATGGGACATGCATGTGGACACAATTTGATCGCTACAAGTTCGATCGCGGCCTTCCTGGCTACCTGTGAGGCGATGGATACTCTGTACTCAGATGATTTTGGCTATTCGGTTCGGCTGCTGGGGACTCCTGCCGAGGAGGGTGGTGGTGGAAAGCTCCTGCTCATCAACGCGGGAGCATACAAAGACGTGGACGCATGCTTCATGGTCCATCCATTCCCGGTGCTTTCCGGCGCCCCCGATCTTATTAGCTCGAGTTCCTGTACCGGGCAGTATCTTGCAAACGATAAGGTTAAGGTGACTTTCACTGGCAAACCGGCGCATGCATCGGCTGCTCCCTGGGAGGGTATCAATGCTCTAGATGCAGTGGTATCTGCCTATGTGAATATTTCAATGTTGCGACAGCAAATATTGCCTACGCAAAAGATCCATGGGGTCATTTCTCGCGGTGGTGACAGACCGAATGTTATTCCTGCTTCTACGACGGTTGAATACTATATTCGATCGGAGACTGTAAAGACACTGAAACCATTGACCGAGAATGTGCTCAAATGCTTTGAGGCTGCTGCGATTGCTACTGGTTGCACGGTGGAATACGAATGGTATGATAACTGGCGATATTCCATTCTGATACACTTCGCTAACACATTTGCTAGGGAGGCCGCGTATAAGGATATGAAGATCAATAAGCCCATCTGCGACAGCTACGTCTCTGCTATGAACTCTATGGGTTACAGTACTATCTTCGATGCCGCAGGCCAGGTAGGAGGTCTTAGCGGAGGGTCAACTGATATGGGTGAGTGTTGAAATTCATTACAGTCCATGGGGTGAGGCTGACTGTTCAATACAATATAGGCAACGTCTCATATGAAGTACCTGGCTTCCACGGTGGATTCTATATTCACACCGATGGTGTGAACCACACACCACAATTTACTGCCGGGGCTGGATCTGAGGATGGGTTCAAGCGTAGTTTGCACTGTGCGGCCGGAATGGCCGTGGTGGCGTGTAGAGCTTTAGTCGATGATAGCTTCGCCACTGCCATCAAGTCGGACTTTGAGAAGGGCTTGGAATTGTGAATACAAGACTGGATTTAGTGTAGTTTCGTGTTCCATGTGAGATTTTCCGAAACTGAAGTGCAATTGTATGACGATACATCTTCCCTGCCAGTACAAAGACTATTAGCAATTGTTGCGGAATAGAGCGGCCTTCTTAGCGTACTATTTCGAATAACTTCTAATTCATACGTGACCACATCGCTTGGACCCCTCCCCTAATGCCAGATGCCGATCATCGACAACTAACTCAATTGCCGTACTTGACATCCGTTGAGGGGGAAGTGGATGCTCCCCCAGATCAGCTCCGCGCTGATTGTAACCCCAGGATTTTGATTGATTAATACCGCACTGTGGGGTGCCGAGATGTATGTAGTATCCGATTGGCAGGCTCGCTTGTTCTCCACGATCAACCTCGCGGGGGAATTCTGATAATAACTTAAAACTCAACTATATATTTTAATTGGTGGAGACATTGAGCTTCTTCCTCTTGAAAGATGCGTTGCGATAGGGCCCATGACGGAACAGTACCGGGCTTTAGAACTAATGGGTTTGAGAGGGCATGTGACGAAGAAGTCCAGAGCGATACCGGCTTCGTGGGGTTTCGAATAAGAAGGACTATGTTCCCCATCTAGTTCCCCATCTAGTGGACTTGCATTTGTGTCATTTTCACCATGCACACTTACAACACCAACCTAGATGAGAAGGATTTGAAGGGAGGGAGTGAGCCACTTGGCCGGGACCTTGATCTTGGCCAAGTGCTTGCTATTCAACCAACAGCTGAAGAGGAACGCAAAGTATTGTGGAAGCTCGATCTTATGTGAGTATTCCGGTGTATTACATGTGTGTATGTACCTGATTCAAGGAAGTCTTGTCCCGTTGATGGGATTCGCATATTTCCTCCAATTCCTCGACAAGCTCGCTCTCAGTCAGGCGACACTGTTTAATTTACGCGAAGATTTGGTACTTATTCCTATGTAGCTGCTGGGCAAGGATGATGTGTTGACAGAAAGTTATAGAACATGCAAGGAGCAGAATATTCATGGGCATCTGCGATTTTCTATTTTGGGTATTTCGCTTGGAGTTGGTATATATTCACCCTTCCTCTGCCTCTCATCGCGAATACTGATCCGACAACAGGCCTAGTTCGTATATGGTCGTCCGATTTCCCATTGGCAAATATATCGCTGTCTCGGTGTATGTTCTTCCCCACTAAAGGATCCATCTCGCCGACGATGAGACTGACTATATAAGTTTCCTTTGGGGCGGAGTGCTAATGTGTCATGCTGCTTGCTCTAATTGGAGTGGAATTATGGCTGCCCGTTTCTTCTTGGGGGTAGGCGAGGCGGCAATTGCGCCGGGCTTCACATTGCTCACGGGAATGTTTTATAAACGCGAGGAACAGCCTCTACGGTAAGTCTTCCAAATCGGAGTAGACCTAGGATTCACTAACAAGCCCTAGACAATCTGCCTGGTTCTTCGGAAACTTTGTTGCTGTACTCATTGGTGGATTGATTGCCTATGGTATTGGGAATATTAACACGTCAGCAATTGCCCACTGGAAACTCTTGTTCCTTATTCTAGGCACCGTCACTTCGACTTATGGTCTTGTCTTGTTCGCCATGCTTCCGGACTCACCTGCCAAGGCCATATTTTTGAAGCCCGATGAGCGTGCTATTGCTGTGCAGCGAACATTGTCGAACAAAACCGGAGTCATGGACACCGGGGTCTTCAAATGGTCACAGGCTCTTCAAGCCCTAAAGGACCCCCAGACGTGGCTTCTGGTTGTGAACTCTTTCGCCTCGAGCCTGGCAAACGGTGGTCTTACAAGCGTCAGTACTGGTCCTATTGTCACCAAAGCTGGAAACTTATGGTTTTTTTTCTAGTTTTCATCGATTATCACCGCCGGGTTCGGGTTCACTGATCTCAAGGCCCTTATTATGCAAATGCCGCAGGGCGCTGCCCAGATCGTGTTTCTGTTAATTACTTCGATCACCGTGACCTTTATTCCATCTTCCCGTATATTAGGAATGTGTGTCATCACAATGATTTCTATTATCGGCCTTATCCTCATCTGGAAACTTGACCCCGACGATCAAGTTGGGCGGATGGTTGGGTTGACGTTAGCCGTCGTCTACGCGATCAATATTCCGATGTCGCTGAGTATCATTACATCTAATGTGGCCGGGTCCTCAAAAAAGAGCGTCGTTAGTTCATTGCTTTTTATCGCTTATTGCGTGGGAAATATCGTGGGCCCTCAGTTTTTCCTTGCCTCTGAGGAGCCATCATACCCGGTAAGTGGTCATTTCTATACCTGGGAGAATTTCCATTGCGAAATAAATACGAAACTAACCCCATGTTTGATATAGACCGGCATCAAAGCCTCTATGTCAGGCTTGATTTTGAGCCTTTTCTTCCTTCTGTGCTTATATTCGTACTACACGTGGGAGAACCGTCGACGAGACAGGTTGTATGGCTCGCCTCAGCAGATGACTGTGGGGGCTGAGTTGCAGGACGAGTTATCAAACAAGACAGATCGTGAGATTGATAGTTTTCGGTATCTTCTTTAGATGATAAAGTGCGACCAGGTATAATGCTTTCTAGCTCGCAAGTTTTAGTAAACATATAGCGCTATGCAACAACCTTCGTTGGCCAGGAGAAGCACCAGTCAAGGATGTATGCAAAATGAAGAACCATTTGTTCCAACCTTGCCAATGTTAGCATCCCCTGTCTCGTGCATGTTGGCCACTATCCGGGGAAGACCGATCTACAAGCCTGGCGAATGGGAGAACGCAGATCCGCCTGCCACGAAGTGATTCGATAGCTCAAAACAAAGAACCACCCGTATTCAGTTACATCCACTCCTGCCACTTTATCTCGCGCTTGCTATGCCCACATCCTGAACCTCGGTGAGAAATTCATTTTCCCCCTCTTTCAAACAATCCCCTCTATTATTCAGACCTTTGCGAGGTTTTCATGGCTTTAATATAGATCACGGGCCTCTTTGTAATATCAGTCTATATGAGCTCTTTTCTATCTGCATAAGCAGGCCCCGGCGCACGTGTTGGGCTTGTAGGTCTTTTTTCATCTTTTGCTATACACTATGCACTCCCCGGGAGATGGACGTCACGTAAAAACTCAATCAATATATTATGAAGGCGGACACCTTTGAAACCACAGAATAAAAATTAAAACAGGTAGCAAAACAACAACAGTTATGATTATAACGACAAGGGTATAAAATGAAACAGATGGCCGCCCAGTGATGATTTATAATTCGACTATCATCCGTCGAAGTTCATCTTGTAGCATATCAATCATGCATGCAAAAGTCATGTCCCTCAATTTACCAAGACCTGCTCTCACTTCGAGCGCTTGAGTAATGCCATTTCAGCCATAGACTGCGTGTCCAACGAGTGGATACGAGGCCGAGCACTTGCCTGTGACTCCACAGAATTCACAGTTGACAATGTCTGGCGCATTGCCTCGTGGAAATCGTATGTACCGCTGCGCGCTGAATGCGCTGGGCTCGCGGTCCCCGCAACACCGGAGACAGCTTGCATCTCGGTATCCTGTGACCGGGAATTACGCCCGAACATGTCGAAGATATTGATTTCGGATGAACCGCGAGGGCTGCCATTAGCATCCTGGCATAAAGCGCATGGGTAAGTGCGCGTCAGCTCGCGGAGCTGCATGAGGGCGTGGAATTCGAGTTTCAGCTTGAGGCTGTAGGCGACGGTTTTGAAGCTGATGACGATGTAGTGTATTTTGTATTCGGCGACAACGATTAATATGTTAAGGAAGATGCCGAAGAGATTAGCGATGATGATGCGGTAGATGATTTTTCGCCCTTGGGGGCCTTTGGATTCGAAGACGGGTTTGAGCGCTCGGAGTGCTTCGCGGACGTAGATCGCACAGATTACTGTGTCTTGGATGGCGAATCCCGATGTTTGTAGGCGGTCGTAGATTGCTGCCGGGCGGTCATATGGTATATTTCCAAGGTTGAGGCAATAGAGGACTGCCATGGGAATGTGAAGGATGAAAAAATTGGCTATAATCATGCAAAGTACCCATCGTACATGGCGGATGTCGGCCACAACAAGATGCAGTCTTGAATATAGCACTACCGCTTGCCCAGTCACCATGCAGACCCAGCCTATGAGAAACGGGGCTGACATGGTAATAGCAGATGTCATTCGCATATAGACAGTTTGAGCTGGGATAGCATGTAACAATATTCCCCAGGCCGCAATTTGCATGCTCCAAAAGTATAACCCACGATACTTTTTGAACCTCTCGAATATGCCAATCACAACTTCCAACGAATTCCACGCCCCGATCCCGAACATAGCGACAATCTGGATGATCGTAAAGTTGGCGTTTAAAACGGCGCTCACCTCCGCAGGGAGGTTGCTCATTGGGGAATCCATGGCGCGTGAACGGGCTGGGCCATACGGATAAATCAACCGTGGGGAAGAGAGAGGGTATATTGATCACAGCTCGGACGCAGGTCCCACCTGGCTGACAGAAGCTATCATAATAGAGAATTGCTTTCAGCCCCTCATCTTAGGCCACGGGGAGGGACTGGATAAGGTTGACTGTTGCCCTCGAGGGTGGCCCATGCCACTGCCGAGCTATCCCCGTCGCATAAATGAGAGAAAAGGCGACGAATGCGGTCTATGGTGCTAGGACACGGGGATCTGTGGTAGATCTTCCGGTTCAGTCGACACTTGTTAACCGTAGACGGGTTCCGATCCGGCTATTGGTGCAATGATCTTTGGGAATATGACGATCCTAGAAGGATCCGAATTTCTTTCCCCCTTAATGATGTTGGATTGAGGGGTCATTGGATACGTTAAACGAATGGTCAAATGTCAACAGGCTGTCGGCGTGCCAGACAGGGATTCCCGGGATCCAAACAAAGAAGCCTAGCTAGAATTTGTGCACTGATCACATTTCTCGCTGGTGGCGCTCCATAATAGGCAACAGGAGCCCAAGCCTCACTAACATAAATTGGGAGATGGTAATGATCTGAAGATATATGGAGTTCGGAGTTCTCCGTATGGAATAGAGAGAGAGAAGAATGGGAATGGATTGACATTGATATGTTGAAGGCTTGGCATGCTGTCTTCAATATAAATCCAGGGGCACGGAGCAGGTTACTATGCACGAAGTCATGTCTACTACAAAAGTACAAAAAACATGTCTCCACTCACCGCTCCGACATCCAACACATCCAAAATGGCGAAGATGACGACACGTCCATCGAGCCTGTCTAAAAGTTCAATAGTCCAAACGCGCCGGTGTACGGAGTAGATGGGATGAGCATGCATATTTATTAATTATTTTGCGAAGCCATGTACCCCTTATTACACAAGTCTAATCTTTAAATTTCGTGTGATATTTGATCTCATGTCCTCTTCGTTGACGAGGATAGAACCTCTGATTTATGGGTTTTTTTTAGTAAAGAGATGGGAAGCAAGCAAGCAAACAATGTGCCCGCTCAATACTCCCCGTACTCCACAACCTGATTTTCCCCCCCCGAATTGTGCAGAGAAATCTCTACAGAATGAACAAGTCATCCTAGCGATGTAGGTTCATTAAGGTCACTGCCTGAAGCTACTCACTATGCCTAAAAAGGCAATCTAACCACAGGGCGTTTGTGCCTTAAAGTGGCAGTGGTCCCATGCGATATCATAAAATCAAGGATATTAACGAGATCAGATTAGACACGTAGCCAGTACTTTCAAATATATGAGATTCTGTATGGAGTAAGCATCGCATGATTTCTATTGGATAGTACTCCATACTAGATACAGAAAATGTGTTGCTATTCATTCACTAACCCTTCTCCATGACTTGTTTGTCGAGATCACGCTTAGCGGTGGCCAAGCAGTATGCAAACCCTGCAAAGCGCCTGGGAGCGCACTCACGATATGTAAAATGACTCTCAACTTGGATCTCAATCCTGGGTGAAACCGCATTCAAATCGCATATGGGTTGGTGACAAGGTCCTGGTTGACTGTCGCGTCATCACAGCACAGCTTGTAATATCCGTTGCGATCCTCAAGACAGTCATTGTTGAAGTACATATCAGCCCAGTCACGAGGCCATTCTGCAATGAGCTTGCAACCAGGAGTCACTTTGGCATTGGTATTATCATCAACATTGAACTTGGAATAGATAGTTGCTGTGCTATTGGCCTTGTTTAAATCTCGGACGTCTAGAACCGTTAGACTTCACACTCAATAAAGAGAAACGATGCGACTTACTATAGGCTCCACCCCAGGTCTGGCAGCGCTTTTCTCCATTGACCACAATGCAGCCCTTTTTAACATGCTATTAACTGGATTAGTCGCGGATAGAATTGATAAAACGTCCCTTTCAGATCACTCACAATATTGGTACCCTTTGCATTATATTCATCGGGATTCGGACAGGGGTAGTAGGGGGAGTCTTTAAACCATTTTTGGTTCCCAGTCCTATAGTCAGCTTTTGTATCTTGTCTAGGGTGAGGAACCCATCTATACACAGTGGCAACTGGAAGAATCCAGCAGTTCGGACACTAGGGACCTCTCCGCCGAAGCTGCTCACAATGTTATCAATATTCATCCCAGGATATCCATTCTGCCATTGTTTTGCACCCTGTTTCTTTAGGAGGCTGAGGGGCGAAGGTAGAAGTGAAGGAGCCAACATCATTCGACACAACGGCTTGAACATTCCCGATAGCCTGGAAAACTGAGGCGCGGAGCTGGAGAAGTAACGAGCACATTTAAACGTCGCATTGAAACCCAAGGGATGACCGATAGGCTGGTTACATACTTGATGGATACCCGCAAATCCATGTAGAACCAGAGCGCTACCTTGCCATTAGCGGTACTATAGGATAGAGGATAGATTATGTGACTTACCCGGCTGGGATAGTAGCATCCTTGCACTCCACAGGCTGGGAGCAACGGTTCTCAGTGGCAATGTCGCTGCATCTCATATATTGACGGCCATGGAGAAAGCTGCTGACAAACTGGGATAAATCACCGTTCCGGTTCTGCATCCAGGAGCTCATAGTTGTATCCCAGGAAGCTTTTGCACCTGCCGCCTCCCATTGAGCCTTAAGGTCACCCTGGACTTCGGAACACTGTAGGCTCTTCCAAGCATCACCGGTTGGGGAGGACGAGGCAGGTACCGTGGAATAAGGATCCGCACCGCGAACCTAGTAGGTTCGGATTCAGGTTATCGGCTAAAACTCGCTTCCTTAACCGACTACCCCCCGAGATCAATTATATTAACTAAGAACTTAAGGAAATAGCGAGGATTGATAGCGAGTAACGTAGCCCTTTACTTCTCTAGTTTAAGTATCTATCTAAGGTTATAGAAAAGTATCAATTCCTACCGTACGAAATCTTTAATTAGGATAAAACCGGCTTTTAAATTAGCTAAGGTAAAGTAAGTAGTTAAGTAGAATCAATTACCGCTATTAGATATATTTCTACTAATAACTTAGTTATACTACCCTAGTTTTTACTAAAGGGTCATATTTTAGGTATAAATATAGCGAACAAACTAGCAAACAGCAGGGATGGAATCATCAGACCGTAAATTTCATTGGCAATTGAGCTAAATAACACTGAAGAAAACGATATCGTGATGGACAAATCATTCACAGGCGAGGACGGCCGGTCGTAGGGAAAGAAGGGATATCAAAACGATCCAAATTCATAACCTTGTCCCAGGAGGCAACAAAGTCCTTCTTGAACTTATCCTGGGCATCGGCACAGCCGTATAGCTCAGAGATAGCACGGAGCTCAGCGTGGTGACCAAAGATCAAATCAACACGAGTAGCAGACCACTTCTTGGCGCCAGTCTTGCGGTCGAAACCTTCAAATTGCTCACTATCAGCGCCGGTGGGCTTCCAGACAGTGTTCATGTCGAGCAAGTTGATGAAGAAATCGTTGCTCAGCTGGCCAGGGCGGGAGGTGAAGACACCGTGGTTTGATCCATCCCAGTTAGCGTTCAGAGAACGCAAACCACCAACCAAGACGGTCAGTTCAGGGGCGGAAAGAGTTAGCTGCTGGGCCTTGTCGATGAGGAGCTGCTCGGTGCGCACGCGACGGGTCGAGTTTCCGTAGTTGCGGAAGCCATCGGCGAGGGGCCGGAGCCAGCTGAATGAATCGACGTCGGTTTGCTCCTGGGTGGCATCGTTGCGGCCAGGGGTAAAGGGAACGGGGATACCCGCGGATCTTTCGACGGCGGCAGAGCCAGCAAGCACGATAAGATCAGCCATGGAAACGCGCTTTTCGCCATTCTGGGCATTGTTGAAGCGGGTTTGGATGTCCTCCAACAAACTGAGGACTTCTTGCAACTGAGCTGGGTTGTTGACATCCCAGTCCTTCTGGGGGGCGAGGCGGATGTGGGCACCGTTGGCTCCTCCACGCTTATCGCCGCCACGGAAGGTAGAAGCCGATGCCCAGGCAGTGGCAATCAACTTGGTGGGCTCAATACCGGTGGAGAGAATCTCGTTCTTCAGAGCAATGATGTCGCCATTGTCAATCAAGGCGTAAGTCGGAGCAGGAATGGGGTCCTCCCAGATGGAGACCTCCTTCGGGACTTCAGGGCCCAGCCAGCGAGCGCGAGGGCCCATGTCACGGTGCAGCAGCTTGAACCACGCGCGGGCGAATGCATCGGCAAACTCATCAGGGTGCTCAAGGTAACGACGAGCGATCTTCTCGTAAGCGGGATCGAAACGCAGGGAAAGATCGGTAGTCAGCATCTTCGGCTTGTGCTTCTTGCTTGAGTCAAAGGCATCGGGGACGGTATTGTCCGCATTCTTGGCGACCCACTGGTTAGCACCAGCGGGACTTTTGGTCAGCTCCCAGTCGAACTTGAAGAGATATTCCAGGAAGGTGTTGCTCCACTTGGTAGGAGTGCTGGTCCAGGTCACCTCCAGCCCACTGGTGATAGTATCGGGGCCTACTCCGGAGCCGTATTTGCTGTTCCATCCTAGGCCCTGTGACTCAATGCCAGCAGCCTCGGGCTCATTTCCGACATTATCAGCCGGGGCAGCACCGTGTGTTTTTCCGAAAGTGTGGCCACCGGCAATCAAGGCGACGGTCTCTTCGTCATTCATAGCCATACGAGCGAATGTGATGCGGATGTCTCTGGCAGCAGCGACAGGGTCTGGGTTTCCATCAGGGCCTTCAGGGTTGACATAAATCAAACCCATGACGACAGCGGCCAGCGGGTCCTCGAGATTGCGGGTCTTGATGTCGCTCTGCGTAGCCTTCTCCTCTGCAGTCTCGGCCGCATAACGAGCCGCATTAGTAAACCAGACGTTCTCACTTCCCCAGTAAACCGACTCGTCGGCTTCCCAGACGTCAGGACGACCTCCAGCAAATCCGAATGTCTTGAAGCCCATGGATTCCAAGGCAACATTGCCAGTTAGAAGCAGAAGATCTGCCCATGAAATTTTGGAGCCGTACTAAGTATTGGAATGAGTATGGGAAATTTAGAAATATATGAGTCTATGCATAGTACTTACCTTCTGCTTGATGGGCCACAGTAGTCGGCGTGCCTTATCTAGAAAGAGAAGGTACATGTCAGCATGGTATGGATGTCACTCCAAGTATCAGTGAAAACCCACCGAGGGAGACGTTATCGGGCCAAGAGTTCAATGGTGCGAAACGCTGCTGGCCTTGACCACCACCACCGCGTCCATCGAAGACTCTGTATGTTCCAGCGCTATGCCAGGCCATACGAATAAAAAGACCACCATAATGACCAAAGTCAGCGGGCCAGAAGTCTTGAGAGTCTGTCATAAGGGCGTGGAGGTCCTTCTTGAGGCCCCAGTAATCGAGAGTCTTAAAAGCAGCGGCATAATCAAAGTCCTTGCTTTGAGGGTTGGTGGCATCGGTATTCTGGCGGAGGATACCCAGCTTCAAAGAATTTGGCCACCAGTCAGTGTTGCTAGATAAAATCAGTATTTCGAATCGTAGCGGTGAGGGGGTATATAAAATGTGCCGAGGGAGAATCAAAGAACTAGGGACCATACCGAGTGCCACCACCAGCAACATTGCTCTTGTGTGCAACAGGACATTCACCCATGATGGAAATGGTTATAATAAAATGGGGAGAATGAAAAGAAAAAGAAAAAGAATGTCGGCAGGACAGAGATCCCCGCAGTTTAAATGGTACACCCCTTGGACCGAATAACGGGTCGCGTATTAAGCAGCTCTTTCTATGTTGGGGGGCGGATATACTACAACATATGTGTTAATTTGAAAATTGTATTTGTTCAGTCTATCATTGGCCATACAGCGAAATATCTGGGGCGTGCGGGGAAAGACATTACGAGTGACCTCATGAGTATAGCAGATGATTCATTGGCGGAATCCGCCGAGGCGCGCCGGGTTCCGGTGTGACACGCTTAATGTGCTGACCAAATGGCCATTCTAGACGTTGGAGAATGTTTTCATCGTATGGGGGATGAGGAGATGTTGCAAAGGTTGCAATCTTGGAAGGTGAGGATCTGGCCCTCGGATCTGACTAATAACCCTTGGACTAGATTAGAGATTAGGTATCTTTTGTATCTTTTGTATGACTTGACTATACAAAAGGTACAAAATATACAAGATTCACATTTACCAAATTTCCTCTTCCTGGCGTTTTTGCTATTGTGAGGCTCTATGGGGTGAGCACTTTGCCTTTTGGAGGTCGTTCCTTAGATGCGAGCTATATTGTTTAGAGTGGTTTCTCCATCTATACCCACGTCTCAGCGTTTAGGCATGCTGATGATAAAGATACACAATGAAGCCTTCTGGGTACTACAATAATGCCTTGTTTCGTGTTTCGAGGCACGTTAACTAATCCTACTTTGCCCCTGTATTTTTTTTTTCTACAATGACTGAACCCACAAATATCTCCCACTAATAAGTGTTGGTGAGCCCCACCCAGTCAACAAATTTTCTATCAACGATAAAGGTACAAAAGGGGTTAAAATTCACAACTGCCATTTTCTTCGATAATAATAGGTATTATGAATCTTGAACTCTTTGTACCTTTTGTATGTCATACGCATATTAAAGGTACCTAGTTTGAACACTTTATTGTTGACTGGGGCCCACCATACCATCCGCGGAAGTAGAATAGCGTCCGTGCTCTTTCCCCAGCTAAGCGTGTAGGCGAGGCTTTCTAACTATGGATAGATGGAAGAGTTATTACAGAGTTCTTCTCGTGAAGCTGCCGGCTCCTAGTATAACGTTTCCTGCTAACTTACAGCTCGTTGCTATGAGGGTGTGCAGTGGCACTAGAAGGGCTGGCAGCAACCCCAGCATCCCTGCGGACAAATCAAGTCAAAATTGTGCACGTTGCAAAGGTTCGGTTAGTTGAAAGACAAACCTCGAAGCCCGAGGCCTTCTATGGAACGAGTAAAAAGACACGGTCAGCATATTATCGAGACGAGAATGAGCTAGGTGAGATCTTACCTCGCCATACGGACAACTCTGTGGACTCTTTTCGCACACGGTAGCGCACAACGTAGCTTGAGATTGATTAATGATTGCCAGACAAAGGATCGCAAGAGCCAGAGTCGGCAAACGGAGTATTTTTGCAGTCATCGAGGGGGAGAAAGAGGCCTAGACAGGTTTATGGAGAGAAGATAAATGATGGCGGCCTAAGTGAGAAATATCCTGTCGGACCACCACGGGTACAAGCATCACCTTTCCCCTATGTACCGGGACGATGCATGACTCGACTTAGACCTAACCCATCAGGAGTTGGGTTGCAGGGGTCTAGTACGGAGAAGGTTAGTGGGAATTTCTTGATGTAAGTTCCTTTTGTACGAGACCCCTATACAAAGGCTACTAACTATCGGGAATTCTTCGAAATAACATTGACTATTGCTCAGCCACAATATTATATAGAGAGGAAGAGATGAATGTACTAACTTATATACACACAAACTTGATATCTCCACCCCGCAAAATGTCTGGCCAACTACATACTCCTTCACACAAGGTCACATCGCGCCTTTTAGTCCATATGGTCTCAAATATTTGTTTAGCCATCGATGCATGAACCAAGGCTGTCGTCCGGGCGCAATTCTCAAACCACGAGGAGAAGAACATCTGTAGCTCGGGGCTGACAGCCTCACAAGCAGTGATAAAAGCCGGCCATATCAGCGCAGCATTGGTACTGTCTTTTTGATCGCTTTCCTCTTGTTCGATTTGGACTAGGTATCCCCGAATTGTATCGACTTTCCTCTGAAGCAGTGCGGGATCAAGTTCGTATATTCTGCGATGGAAGAAAATTGATAATGCCGTGTACATCGCTTGAGCTGTCGCGGTCGTGACCACTGGGAGGGCCCTATCGTAAGGTTGAATGCTACTTGGATTTGCAGTCGATAGCAAATGATCGATAGCCCTTTCCAGACCCTTTGCTCGAGACCAAAAATCCTTGAGGCTGAGCCGACTTTCTGCTGCATCGGACATCATTGATAAATCTCGCTCGTTGGCAAGGCGAATCACTTGGGACAGTAACATCAGAAATATTTCATCGATCCCGTATAGTGTGGGAAATAATGTTGAGCTCCACCGACCGGGTATCGCAAGGTGCAGGTCACGCTGGGCCATCCCCGGATCCTTTTCCATGTTCATTGTGGTTGTCGAAAAGACAAGATTGGGGTAGAGACGGAAGTCTCCTCCATATAGTGTGTTGTAATTCAAAGAACCGCTTATCCGAGTCGGGTTGATGTTCGTTCTGTTAGCAATGCACGTCGTCTCAGCCATTATGCGCATATAAGCATAACAATGGTGTAGTGCTCTCTTGTTAGCTGACAACGTCGGTTGGCTGAGTCCCTTCACACATATGAATTTCTCGGTTTGGACGAGATAGGCGCGTCGCATTTCCGGGTCTCCTTTTATCATCTATATTAGAGAGAATGTTAGCTGTGTACGATCGACCCATATTGATGTCATACAAAGACATTTGAAAGACTAAGCATTGCCATGAGAATCTCCTTATATTTGCTCATCTTCGTAGTCAAGATGCAGCTTTCCTCCATGCATCGTTGGAAGTGGTATTGGGCCCGTATCAAGTAGTTTCCTCCTGAGCCTGTCCAATGCTCAAGACATGGCACTGAATTATTTCCCAAGTGAAAGGCACTTGTGCTCCATACCGCATTTAATAGAGCAAGCCGGGCATGATTGGAAGGCCCATTTAGCATTGAGTCTGCCAAAGTTGCCATTGCACATGGTATTACCAGGCTCATCCAAGGGGTCTCCTGTCCATGGCGTAAAGGGGATATCAACGGGATGATTCGGTCTTTGTAATGAGATAAGAGACTCCATCCCTCGATATCACCCATGCACAAGTAGGGACTGAGCTCTGTTTGTGGACTCGGCTCGTGAAAATTCGTCTCAATACTCCAAAGTGGCTGTAGACTGCACCCTTCTAGTCGCAAGTCATCACCGTCATCCAGCGCATCTGGAGCATCTAGAGTGAATAGGAAGTCTTCCTCTCTTGGCAGCTCCTCAAGCTGCTCGAACCAGTTAGTCAAAGGAGCCGGAAGCTCATCTGTACCGAGAGATGACAGGTCAAGTGGGAGCGGTTGTGACCATCTGAAAGCACCAAAGGGCCCCCGAAATAGCGAGAATGGTTCCGAGCAACTGGTATCCGAGTCGAACCTTTCCAGATCAACTATTGCCTGGTCGGGATTCTGATAGGGCACGGAGGAGACGATCTGAAGTGTCATGTCTCGGCGTTCGACATCTGCCAAACATTGTTAGAATTAGCCAATATGAGTTACATTCAACGGCGGACCTGTGAAGATGGAGTGGCGATGCCTGGCTGCATTTTCCGCACTCAACCATTTAATATCCTCGTAATCATTAATGAAGGTTAACTGCATACTTCCTTGGATCTTGAGGGACGTTGAGCATTGGGGAAGTTGTGGTTCTGATAAATAGTTTTCTTGTCTCTATTGGGGATGAAGCCGAAATGGGAATGTGATTCCGATATTATATCGCCGATACCAACTACACAGGGGTGGCCAAAACGAACGATAAGGTATTAATATTTATATAGTAAGCTTCCTAAAATATTTAAAATTATCTAGGTACAATCCTCTGGGTCGCAGAAGTCAGTAGTTATACTTAAGAGACCGAAAATCGAAGGGTCGGAACTTCTTGCCCTCTTCGATTATTACCCCTCTGTTAAGTCTTGGTCGTTCTCCTAACGTTGCTTTGAACACTAAACCAACATTGTAGATACCGAACAATGATCACTGCAGCGTCAAAGTCTAAACTACACATTCAAGGTCGACTAGCGCGTTCACTCGAAAAGAATATAAACACATCTGATTGAGGATCTAACAATTTTGCTTTCAAGCTGAAGAGGACATGAGCAGATAAGTATGACTAGGCGCCTTATCTGACCAAATGACTGTTTAGGAGAACAGCTTGGCGATCCGCAGATTGTTGTAGTCCCAAGCCGTGATATCCTCGTATTTGCACGGAGTAGCAGGCGTGACAAACTTGCTCAAAGGAAGCAAGGAAGCGATACGATTCGGCTTGGCGAAATAAGCAACAGAGTAGCGCTCGGGGATCATCTCGTCGGAGCCCACTTTGATAGTGGGCGGATAGGTTACTCGGTGACATGCAGCCATGAATGTATCATTGGTTAGGCGTTGGAGCGAGTCGCCGATGTTCAGAATGATCTCCGACTTGCCCTCTGACTCAACATCGTGGAAGACTCCCAGATTTTGCTGGTCTTCGACCTGCAAGCCACCCGTGGAATCTTGAAACAGCAAGGTAATCGTACCAAAATCTGTATGCTCCGCAATCCGCGTGGCGGTTCCATCTTCTAGATCAGATACCGGCACAGCTGGATAATGAAGCAGACGAAATTCATTCTCGGCCTTATTGTGTAGTAGTTTGAGATCTGATGCTGAAATCTCGAGTGCCTTTGCTAACGCGTCAAGAATCACCAACTCGACCTCAAAACAGCTTGCATAGAAATCCTCCATAAATTTACGGAATCCGGGAAGTTTCTCGTCAGCAACCCAGATGTTTTCCACAAGACTGTCGTGTGGGGAGCCCATATCAAGCGTTTCCTATCCCCGTCAGAATGGTTTTCGTCAAAATTATCACTCAGGAAGTGGCCACCTTGATATCCCGAACTGATTTCCCTTGTGGAAGGCCTTTGTCATATCCACTGATTGAAGAGATTGATTCCTGGCCAACAAAACTGTATCCGCGGTTTGGGTTTGCCGCAGGTGGATGTTTGGCGGTCATCTTATCCTCCAGTGAAAGGGAGAAGAATTGACGGGTCTGGTAAACATAGTCAGGTAAGGTAGAATCCCTCATCTTCCTTTGAGCCAACTTACATAGTCAAACATCTTGCTGATCAGATCTTC
Organism: Penicillium cf. griseofulvum; assembly: GCA_028974015.1. Taxonomy (NCBI): domain Eukaryota; kingdom Fungi; phylum Ascomycota; class Eurotiomycetes; order Eurotiales; family Aspergillaceae; genus Penicillium; species Penicillium cf. griseofulvum. The sequence continues at coordinate 2,684,444 of JAPQKP010000005.1, forward strand.
TGGGAGACCATGGTTCTTTAGTTTGGCTACTCCACGCGTTTTGAGCGTGTCTAGTAGAGCTGCAGAAACCGCATCTCTTTGCTCAGGAGACCGCTTCAACAGGGATAAATCAAGAGCTTGTGACATAATCTAGATGTTGTTTCAAGAGATTCGTTTAGAATTGTCGACTAGGGCAAAGATTTGCTCAGATTTCGGATTATGAGCGTGACAAATTAGAAAATCAAAGAAAGCCATATTATGCTCGACTATATATATTCGATCACAGATGGGGATCTGCGACCAAAGGTCACAGGGAGGAACTTATCTGGAAGGTAATATTGGATGTATGACTAGCCATATCTTAACTATGGATTACCTTCCCAGTAGGTTAGGAATAGGCAAACGCCCGAAAAGAAACAAGGAAGTGAAACGCACGCCAAGATTACCCCAACAACGCATCTTCCAATGAAGCAACCTCAGTGGATCGCCTTCCTATTTCAAAATGTTATACACTATTTCCTGTTATCCTTCTAGCTATAACACAAATGAAGGGAACAAATATACATGAGTACGTATGTTGCTATTGGGACTAGTGAAGAGTTTTGATTTGAGTAATATTCTATAGAGTACAAAACAAAACATTAACATAACAATTGCTTGACTTGTCACGGCATAAAGGTGTCGGAAAAACATTCGCTCCCATTTTTCTCACTTGGTTTGGGTTGGAAAAAATTGTTCTCGGTGTTAACCCGGTGCTGGTATCCGCACACAGTCGGGACTGGCTGCATGAGGTGTGGCAGACTTGCCTGCGACGGCCAAAAGTTCATATCTTGGAAGTCGGGGTACTGTCGAGAGGGTTCCCTGCCAAGACCACTGTCACTTCCGTCTTGTTGTTCTAACTTAATGAATGCCTGTTGAGGCTCTGTTCCGGGAAGGGCGAGTTTCTGGAAGTAGCAGAAGAATTCATGTAGGCCTGTTTAGAGCGGCCCTCCTCGATGACACTAAAGTGCCCATTAAACAAGATCACGGCGGAATTGTAGCAAAGAGCATTTTCAAGAACAATGCGATCGTTGTCCGCGGCAATATTCCAACGAAGTTGATAAAATCATTAGGTTGCCATTTGAACACTGCATCTAGGGAGCGGTTATTTTTCCAGGACATCGAAGGCCATTGGTCCTGTTGAATTGCTTTGTTGGTGTTGTGGCGTCGGCGTCGGGACTAATCAGCATGTTGAAGCCAAAGAGAAGTCCCATCTTTTGATATCCAGATGCTTTCTTCCATGCAAATACAAGACAATATACCGAAACGTCATTGCAACCCCTGAGTAAACTCCCGTGGTTGCGATTGCCATGTTTCCATACATTGTCCGTAAGACTAGGATCGTGGAGAAGGAACTTTCTTGGCTCGTACTCGACCAACCGGACATTATGAGCATCAAAGGTCTTTACATGAGATGGTGCGACCACTAGGCTAGTTTGAAATGGCACTCCGTCTGGGTAGTCGTCAGCCAGCAACCATCCAGCATGCCATCTTGCAAGCTCGTGGGGGGAGAGATGGCACCTGCACGGATGTTGTTTGACAGGTGGTCTGGACTGGAAAGTGTTTCGACTGATATTTCAAATTTCGAATGAGAGAGGTTTGGACAGATGAATGACTTCTTTCAAGTTAAAAAGACAACAAGAAGATTAGTCGTGGTAGAGAAGGGGGAAAGTTATGGAAGATAGAACAGTTTGATGAAGACGGAGACTGAGGGTATGAGAGAAAAGAGAAAGAAGCAACGGGATGTGTGAAGTTTGATAAGATTCGTTCTCTTGTTGATGTTATCGAAGTATATAACACCCAAAAGGGAATCGGACAGGCCTCGATAGTCATTGGACCAAAGCTGCGTGATGGCCGCTGCACCATGCCGTAGCGCACCCCACCAACAAACAGCTTCTTAGCGCTTGTTTCCTTTCATCTCGGTCCTTTTTTTCTTCTACAATACACTGCGTGTCCATATATTACAGTCTTGTTTTAGACTTGGTACTTATCATGGATTGCACGGGTCTGAGTAGTGATGGTGCTGCCTACCGGTCTCGCGGGTACCAGCTCGAAATGTTAGAGGCTAGCCGCAAGGAAAATATCATTGTCGCTGTATGTTTTCTTGAGTTTTGAGGCTTGAAATAATACTGACTTTTGATAGATGGATACTGGGAGTGGAAAGACTCATATGCATGTTTGGATATGACGCTTCTTTTTTCGGCACATTTCCCTAACCATATTTTTTTAGAGCCATTCTTCGGATTATAGATGAGCTTGAGAACTGTGATTCCCCAGAAAAAGTGATACAACCCGTTAATTATTACACTTGCTCTTAGCTCACACTTATTGCAGCTTATCTGGTTTCTTGCTCCCACTGTGGCATTGAGCCTTCAACAATATGAAGTCATCTCTAGCCAGATCCTCTCTGTGAAAACTAAAGTTTTAACGGGCCTGGACAATGTCGATCGATGGACTGAACAGGGTATATGGGACAAAGTGCTCAAGGATGTCCGCGTGGTTGTCTCAACATATGCTGTCCTTGCTGATGCTTTAGGCCATGGTTTTATTCGCATGTCCCGACTTTCTCTCCTTATTTTTGATGAGGGTACGTGACATATCTGATCGTATCCCAAAGTTCATACTAAAACAACATGAAATACAGCTCATCATTGCACGAGACGCCATCCGGCGAACAAGATTATGCAAAATCACTACCATCCTACCCTGCTAAGGTTAGGTCCAAATGCTGTACCTCGGATTTTGGGACTTACTGCTAGCCCAGTAGTCCGTTCGAGCCAGAATGAGCTTGAGTCAGTCTATCTACTACATGACAAGCCACTTCGGCAACTGACCATCTTCCACCCAGGACGATCGAATCCAACTTGAATGCAATATGCAAGACTCCGCGTGTCCATCGAACTGAACTTTTGGAAAATACCAATCGCCCTTGTCTTGAGCGTGTCAATTATATATCGTTTGACGAAGCACAGTATGGCTTTGGAAGCCGACTACTTTCATCTCTCATAGAATGTTGCAGGGCCTATAATATAGAGGATGACCCTTGGGTCAAATCATTACGGTCAAAGAATCAGACTGTGGAGCTGACGAAGGCTCTCACTGCAGGTAAGACCTTCTGTAGCGAGCAACTGAGGATTTTCCAGGCGCGCAGCCGTCATATTTACGAGGAGCTTGGAGGTTGGGCTGCCGACTTCTTCATCAGTGCTTCGATTGACCAACTCCAGGGTTCAATCCAAGATGCTAGTGAGAAGTCACATCTAGACCAAATGGAGAGAATTTACCTCTTGGAACTGCTGCGTGCAATGCCTGCACCAGGTTTAGCCGAGAGTGATCACGTATCCATCAAACTTGAAATGCTTATCAACTTCCTCGAAAAAATGGATGGGCCTGGATTTTCCGGACTACTCTTCGCAAAGCAGAGAGCAACTGTTAGTGTGTTGGCTCGAATTTTATCCCTACATCCCAAAACTAGAGATCGCTTCCAGTGTGCCGCTTATGTTGGTTGGGCGAGTGATAGAAGCCGCAACGGCTGTCTCGGTGACCTACTTCGCCGTGATATGCAACGGGATACTCTGGATGAATTCAGAGCTGGTCGCAAAAATCTCATTGTCGCCACTGAAGTTCTCGAAGAAGGGATCGACATAAGCGCGTGCAGTTTGGTCATCTGCTTTGACAAGCCTGCGAACCTCAAGTCCTTCGTCCAGCGGCGTGGGCGTGCTCGTCATAGAGAATCTACATATGCTATCATGATCTCAAATGAGGATGAGTTGTTGAGTCTTCACAAATGGCAGCAACTGGAGCAAGCTATGATTAAAGCGTATCAAGACGACGAGCGACGCCGTCGGGAACTTTATGAACTCGAAGCCACCGACGAGGACGTCAAAGATATACTATGGGTGGAAAAGACCAGGTAAAGTGGAATCAATGTCTTCTCTTGATATTTGCATTTGCTAACATCCGTCGGCAGTGCTCGGTTGACGGCGGACGATGCTGTGCAGCATTTACATCACTTTTGCGCTTTATTGCCATTTGATGAGTTTTGCGACAACCGACCAATGTTTTCCTTCGAAGAGAACAGTGTGGGATTGCTTTTGGGCACAGTCACACTGCCAAATTCGGTGCATCCGACAGTTCGACGAACAACGGGGAGATCTTGGTGGCGCACAGAGCGAGCAGCCAGAAAGGATACTGCATTCCAAGCATACAAAGCTTTGCACTCGTATGGGTTAGTCAATGACAATCTCTTGCCATTGACACGAAAACCAGAGTTAAGATTCACGGAACAGGCGACCCTCCCATCCATTATCCAAGCTGCAGAACAGTATGACCCTTTTGTAGAACTTGCACAAGGCTGGTCTTCCCGTCAGCTGTGCCAGACACGCTTGAAGATATATAGTAATGGTTCTGTCGATGAAGATTTGGCTATCTCCCTAATTTTGCCAAGGTTGACCCCAACGCCGCAGCCCATTCCACTCTACTGGGAACCTGAAACTGCCATGAAACTCTACTTTGATCCGCAAATGACAGATTTTGAGGCGGCAGTAGAGACATTGGATCAAATGAGAAAGATCACAGCTCTCTATCTACAAGCTCCCAGCTCGCGTCAGCGGGGAGATGACCGTGACTTTGTGGCTCTCTTTGTCCCCGATATTTCACATGAACGCCTGGGAGAATGGCTTGCGGTGTATGAAGGAAAGGAGTCCGCGTTGGAAGCCTACTTGAGGGATCCAAATTCACCGCCTATGGGTATCATCCGGGACCAGTCCAAATTCAGCGAGCCACGGACGTTCAGCAGATGGATTGTTCCCGCCGAAGTATCAAAATCGTCGCCTATTGAAATTGAATGTTCATCACTTCCCCGTCGACGAAATCTGCTCCAAGTACGAGCCATGAATATTGCCGAAGATGGAGAGGCAGATGCATCAAAGAAGTCTTACGTCCTACCTGCTTCAGCTTGTATTATCGACAAGCTCCCAGCAAAACAGGCTCTCTTTGGACTTTTCATCTCTGCCATTCTGGACCGGCTGGAGGCATCATTGGTCGCACATCGATTGAACGACACCATTTTGAAAGGAATCGGAATCCAAAATATCGATCATGTCATTACGGCCATCAGCGCGCCGATTGCACAGGCCAGTACCAACTATCAGAGATATGAGTTTTTTGGTGACTCTGTTCTCAAATTCACCGTTAGTTGCCAGCTCTTTTTCCGGAACACCAAGTGGCACGAGGGTTACCTCTCAGAGAGCCGTGACAAACTTATCCAGAACACTCGACTTGCTCGTGCAGCTCTCGACACCGGCATTGACTGCTTTATTCTAACGAGCCGGTTCACCCCTCGGAAATGGGCTGCACCGTTGATCAGGAACAAGTTGGACGCATCAACAGCCAAGAGGAACATATCGACCAAGGTCCTGGCAGATGTTGTGGAATCTCTCATTGGCGCAGCATATGTGGATGGAGGGATTCGCAAAGCACAAGCCTGTCTCCATCGCTTCTTGCCGGAAATCGATCTCTTCACGAATGATATTTCACCCGTCATCCTCCCAGAAGGAAAAGGCGTGAGCAACTTAATCAACCACCATCGATTAGCCGGTCTAATTGGGTACACTTTCCAAGAACCTGCTCTTCTAACAGAGGCACTCACCCATGCATCCTGCGAGTACGATACATCAACACAATCATACCAACGCCTAGAGTTCCTCGGCGACGCCGTCCTCGATATGGTCGTCATGGCAGTGATAGCAGCCCACCCTGTGGAACTAGACCAGGGTCCAATGACGTTGCTCAAGCATTCCGTCGTGAACGCCAACCTCCTCTCTTTCTTCTGCATGGAGCTATGCGCACCAGATGAACCTTCTCACGTCACCCAAATCGCCAACGGCGACATCAACCTTGTGCCACACTATGACCAAATCCACTTATGGCGTTTCCTCCGCTCCCATGGCCCTAACATCAAATCCGCCCGGGAAGCATGTCTCGAGCGGCACCAAGGTCTCCGTGGTGAGATTCGCGATGCGCTGGAACACGGAACCCAGTACCCGTGGGAATTGTTCGCCCGTCTGCGCGCAGATAAATTCTTGTCGGATATCATTGAGAGTGTTCTCGGGGCGATTTTCATTGACTGTGGAGGCGATCTGAATGTGTGTCACGCATTCGTCGAACGTATCGGTCTGGTGTGGTACATCCAGCGTGTTATTGCCGATGGGGTCAATGTTGTTCATCCACGGAACATCGCGCAAAACATGGTCAAGGGAGCGGGTACTTTGGTCTTTAAGAGGAAGAGGGTCGAGTCTGGGGGCGTAGCTACGTATCGGTGCTCGGCGATCGTTAATCAGACTGAGATCGCGCTGGTCGAGGGTTGTGCTTCTGCTGAAGAGGCTGAGGTCAAGGTCGCCAATGTTGCTATTGGCCACTTGACGTTGCACCCGGTGGTTTCTACATGAGCTCGAAGTCAATGACTTGGAAATTGGCGAGCTCCTAATGACCTGAATGATCTGTATGATTTTGGATTTTGCTAAGATACATGGATACCACGTGAGAAGTGTTGGATCTGGACCTCAGGGATACCTTCGATAGAATTGTAAGCAATGTAGCCAATTGGCATTCACAAATAAATAAAGTAGTGAAATATGGTCTACTCCTCGGCCTTGTTTCCCTTTGCACCGCGCTTGGACCGTCGGACAGGGGCAGGTTTAGGTTCCTCTTCCGTCTGATCCTCCTCACTCGAAGCCACAATCACACCCTCTTCCATGCTCTCGGAGGACTGAGTGTCCGTCTCCGCCTTCGACACAGGCTCCCAAGATCCCTCACCTGGCACAGCCTCTTGACGCAAACTGCTGAGGATCTTTGTTGCTTCGCTTTCCACACCATTCCAAGCTCCACAGCTACAGCACCTCCAGCGGCCCAGCTCTTCCGGGGTTTTGATCCCGGGGGGTGCCTGGCCGTTCACGAGCCGGCACGCGGTGCAGATCATGACCATCCGGTTGCGGGGTTGTGTTTCATCTTCTCCCAGCAACACGTCCAAGAGACGGTCGTACCAGTGTGGCTGTTCGATGTATTGACCGTTCTGAGTAAATGCGTTCGGTGCAAAGCCGGGTTGATCGGTGGGTGTTTGGGGAGAGAAAGAGGTTGGGAAAGAGGGCTGCGGGGGGGTTTGCGGGGCCTGGGGTAGCTCTAGAGGTGGTGAGGGAGAACTGGGGAATGGCGGGTCATTCTGGGTTTGCGGTGCGGAGGGAGGACGCCGGATGTTTGCAGTCGGCGGCGGAGGAAGACCAGTGCGGGCCACGTGCTGTTGCTGCTGGGCAGGCTGGCGTTCCCCATCCTGTCCCTTGGCCGGTGAGGGTTTGGAGGATTCGCCGCCGTACTTCTCTAGCAGTTGCTGAGTGGAGTTGTATTTGGTTGCGACCTTGAGCTTTTCGATGGTCTCCTCGCGCTGTTTATGGAAATCGTCGAGGCGGCGTTGGATCCGGGAAATTCGGTAGTCGAAGATTCTAGAGCTGAGAGTGCGCACACCGTAGATCCTGGAGGAGAAGAACTATATGTTAGCGATGTTGGAAGGTGTAGATTAAAGGCAGACGTACAGCACCGGTCCGCCTACTATGGCTGCATATTCCTTGACTCCCCAGCTCTCCCATCCTAGTATGAGGGCGAGAACGATAGAGTAAAATAGATAGGCAAATGTCGAGTAGAGTGTCCACAGAGCCTTGATGCGCCGGGAAGACTGACGTTGCTGGTCGAGTCGCGCAGTAGCCTGGGCGATCTTAGTCGACAGCGTGGATAGGGTCTTCTCAAAAGAAGCCGCAGAGTTGTCATCGCCCTAGGTAATGTTAGTGAATAAAGTGAAATAAATCGACTGTGTAACTCACCTTCCAGGGCCAAAAAGAAACCATTATTGTACATACATAATATGCTTGTGAAAGAAGAAGCTCCAACTGTCAAGCTGTTCCAAGTTTCTGGAAGGCGATACGCACGGGCCACTTCTGCTCGGAGTCGTGGCTCCAATTTTGGGGAGTCTAGTGAGACCACCGAAATAGGGGTTAATTGCATTTTGTTTATTTGTTTCATTGCACATAATTATCTTAGATATTAGTACACAGATTCCAACTATTTAATTTTTGTTGAATTGCTCTTTCTATGGCTTGGCGAGGGTGTTTCCGAGCTCAGCAGCCCGGGCAGTGGCGGCCTGGACAGACTTGTCGACAATCTCTTTAAAGTTGAGAGACTCAAATGTCTGGAGAGCAGCATGTGTGGTGCCGTTGGGGCTAGTCACATTCTTACGCAGCTGAGTAGGGCTGTCGGAGCTCTCAACCAACATCTTGCCAGCACCGAGACATGTCTGGGTAGCCAACCGAGTGGCCTGTTCTTCGGGGAGGCCTAGAGCAGTTGCACTTGCAACCAGGTGCTCAACCATGGCAAAGAAGTAGGCAGGTCCAGATCCTGATTGGGTTAGATTTATACGCGTTGATGACATGCCATATGGCTTTTGACGCAGAAGACTTACCGGACAAACCAGTGACGACATCGAGAAGTTCTTCGCGGTCCACCCACTCGGTAGCCTTGCTAACACTTCCGAGCATAGCATTAACAAGCTCCTTCTCGTCCGCTGTGACATCCGCGCTAGCGAAAGCACCCGAAGCACCCTCACTAACCAAGGCAGGGGTGTTGGGCATCACGCGAACAGTGTGGGCCGTCCGGCTATCGCTGGTAGTCAACCATTCCTTCAAGCTATCAAGGGTAATACCCGCGGCGATGCTGACGACAACGGGCAAAGTCGCGCGGGGTGACCAGGCACCACCGAGCTCCTCGCACACACCCTTGGTAACCTGGGGCTTGACGGCAATGATGACCAGATCAGCATCACCTCCGGCCTCGACATTGGAAGTGGTGGTGCGCACTCCGAGCGCGGCCATCTTCTCGCGGTTGACATCCCACGGCTCGGAAACGCAGATATTCTGCTTGCTGACGCCTTTGCTCAGCAGGCCACCAATGATGGCGGAGGCCATGTTGCCACCGCCAATGAAGGCCAATTTGCTCTCTTGAAGGGAAGGCATTGTTATAGATATAGCTGAAACGATTCGGTTGTCTAAGTGAGTAAATCGGGGAAGTCCCGCACTTATGTAAAATCTTGGTGGGGTATCGTCCGTTATCGCACCGGCCCGGTATTGGCCTTCCATCCCCGTCATTTCGGTTCCTGTTTTTATTCCTTTTACCTCATATCTGATTTCAGAGTTTAATTGTGACTCTAAGCAGATATAAGCCACCTGGCTCCCTTGTGTCGGCTAGCTACACTTTCAACAAAGGTGGGGTAAATAAACGTTAAATTCCAACATTCTGTTCCTTTTGCTGAAGACATGCCATTATTAGGAATCAATCATTGCTCACCATAATTGATAAGTTTGCTAACTAGACTTCTTCAATAACCTCGTGTCACACTAAGAATCCAGAGGACTGACGGTTTATTGAAGTCAGTCAGTCTAGCATGGGAAATAAAGCAACGTCTACTTTTAGGTTTGAGAATACAAACGTGACATGGCTTCTTTGGAAGGTTGGGGAGATATAACAATATAATTGAAGGGTTTGGCTCTTATAGTACAGGTAAATCAGAGTATCTCAAAAGAAATAACAAAACAAACTCCAAAAGCTTAAATCATTCGTAACTCGTGATGGTATACAGGGTATCAATCAGTAGACACGGTGCGCGCCACGTCCATCAGTGCCATGCATGCGACGGGTTCCAGCAGCCTATTTTCGAAATGTTAACTCAGATCCAACTTGAATCAAAGAGTCATCCGATGCTTACCTTGACTGCAGGGCGATGCGTCAAGCTTCCTTTCAGCTTCAACATAGCGCCAGAGAATTTGTCACCAAGAGTGGGCTTGCGCTGATGGCGAGTATGCTTAGGTGTCGTATAGGCGTGCTTATGACCAAAACGACCTCCAGTAGGACCAGTACGAGCACTGTGGCTAGTATGACCAGTACGGTGGCCGTGGACGGGATTCTGGTGTGTTGTCGTCGTGGTTTTGACAGTGCGCGATTTCGCGTGAGGCCCCTTGAGTTTGGTCATCAGCGTAGGCTTGGTGGTGCGAGTAGTTGTGGTAGCGGGGCGACGACGGTGAAACATGATGATTGATTGATGAAGTTGATACGGAGTTTAGTATAGAATGTATATTGATCACAAGATTGTAGTGTAGTAGTTGATTTGATATGTATCGTTATGTGGAAATCAAGTTGTTTAAATAAGCTGTAGAGATATAGTAATTCCTGTATTTACTTTGATGTTGAACAAAACGTACGCCAAGCACCATGTCGCCTTCGAGGTTAGGAGGTTGACGAAAAGGCGCTCAGCCGGCTCGTCATCCGAAGGACGATCTTTTCTAGGTGTCCCTAGTCAGCTCGCACAGGCCAGAAGACAAAATTCTACCTAGAATAACAACACATGTAATTGGTAGATTGACCTTGCATAGACAAGGATATATATTGCTACGTCCCAATGATGGCATAAACAAGATTTCTGACAAGACGTAGGCAAGTTGTAGACCCCTCTGCGGCCTGGTCAAACGATCCATGAGACCGCCGATGATGTCACAGGGTCTGTGCACCAAGATATCTCAACCCATCAGACCCTTCATGATATGTGTTAGAAGATCCCAGGGTTATACTTGCTCTGTGCTGCACAGTCTCCAACTTGAAAAATATATCTCAGCCCCGTACCGTTGCTGTTTAAGTCTATGACCAAGAAGATGAGATCATCAAGATGAAGTAAAATATGATAGATACTATTGTAGAAACTGTAAAACCCATGTAAGGAGGGAGGAAAGACTGCAAGTCTTACCACGTTCGATATAATGTGATATATAGAGATATTGAACAGTTGCCTAACAGGACTCAACGATTGAAGCATCGAGCAACAGTACTAAATCGAGTTCTGGATATATTAGCACCGAAGTAGCTCCCCTGTTCGTGGTGTCAAATGAAAAGTAGGTAAACAGTCTCGATATGGAACGAAAAACGCATCATAATATTTCGATTGATAGCGAAAGCCTTAACTATATAAACCAAAGAACATCGTTATAGATAACCACCTTTCTGTAAGTAGATAAGACGGATCCTATCCAGGACGCGACCGTCCTATTATCGTATATCTAATTAGGGAGCTCTGAGCCGACCCAGGTATACATCCATAGATATGATCGCATTAGTTGCCCCTGTGTAGTCTAATCAAAACACATCAATTAGCTACAAATCATGCAATAGCGTGATGATAAATTAAAAATCACAATTTCAGTAACTCAGAGACCAGAATGAAACAATGTAGATGGACACAGATTCAACACATTCTTTGCAGAAAGGGAAGAGGTCAATCATCATAGAGACTGTATTTGTGGTTTGCGGGGGCAGGGGTATGGGCATATTTCAGGGGTAGATAGTTACCTGGACCAGTCGGAGCACTCCGCCAAGTGGGGGCGATAGGGGCGGCGGGAACTACCAGGCATTTGTATAAGCCACTAGTTCCTTAGTTGTTCCTGAAGATGCAGCCAGTTAGGTTCTGTGGAAAATGGCGATTGTTTGTAGCGATCTCTGTCTGTTAGCTACAATGTAGTGGCGGGAGGGAATGGATTGCATCCTCTACACCCCTCTTGGAACAAGTATATGTCAAAATGATAACATATGATTCGGGTGAATGTCCATGACTTCAAGAAGGGTTCGAGGGTTGAAACAGAATTCCCCTGAGTGGTCTTAAATACTTCTTCCTGGGCAGGGCTAGGGCATCGGCCCTATTCAGAAATTTACATGGGGAAATTTATTATGGGGAATTTTGTCATTGATGGAGCCGTATGACGAAGCTGTACCCACCTATATGAAGTGACTATGTGTTGGTACAATGTATAACTGTTAGATCAAGCTCATAGCAGAAATACTATAATGGTGCCTGAGGTGATCCTATATATAAAGTGAATTCCTCGATTTACCCATTTTCAGTGGCGGCTTGATCAATCCCTAAAGGAATCTATTCAATATCAGCTAGGGCATCACGTGGACAGAGATGCATGTCAAATATAAGGGACATTTTGGGAAGGAGGTGTGTCCAGCGCTTAAATGAATTATTCCATGAGTACCTAGGTAGGTAGTCCCTGAAGTCTGCCTAATGAGCCCCATTAAGCGCTTTTATATTGGAAAGCGGCCAAAAGAGGAAAGCCCCACCCGGCAGGGGAAATGTGCTGATATAATACACATCGGATTGGAAGGTTCAATCTTACCTTGCATAATTCAATATGGCTTGCTTCTGACACCATGCGGGTGGTCGCAGTCGCTATCACCAATATTTGTCATTCATATTGTGAACCCGTCTGAATACAAACCTACAATATGTGCATGCTCGTATATATATGCACCAAGCCCTGATGTAATGAGGTGCCTCCCAAGGCTCAGCGCTCCGCGCTCCGTCGCTACCTACTAACAAACGTACGGCGAATTTTCATTAGTATCTCGTCGATGTTGGAAAGGCTTGAAGGCTACTCCCTACCGAGTCTAGGGCCCTAGATGGCGGGATACATCTAGTCAGCTGATCTCACCGTAGGTTTGTCTCATGAACGCCCAAGTCGTGAAAAGGTCAAGTGCCGCGCTCGAATCCCGTGTCCCCTGACATGTTGGTCCCCACTCGACAGCTCCTCGGGGTTATTCATTGGTGGTTCATGAAGAGGAAGCTGAGGGGGATCCTGATACCCCGCTGCCAAGACGCAAAGTTTTTGAGGCTAGATGGCTAAAGGACAAAGGAACGAGAAATGCACCGCAGAGATCGTCCAAAACATGCCATTTAGAGAATATTAACGCGAATGAAATGCAGTGATGTCTGCATACGGGATGTGCCAATTTTGAGGGTATTTGAGGCACATTTTCGGCAACCAATTGCAGCTTTGGGGTACTTCTAGGATGCCATCAATACGTGGCATATCCCTTCAGCCCCGATTTGTGCGATAGCTAGGCTCTATTTAAATCCATGGTTTCCACCCGTTCAATCCCAATCTGCTAGTATTGAAAGTTAAAGCTGCTCAAAATGACTGACGCTAAAATATTAGATTTTTCTGTGAGAATCTCTAAACGCTTTATGGCACCGATATCATGACTTATCTTTGCTGAATTAGACATTCCGTAATGTGATCAATAATCAATTGACCACGACATCGGAGAGCCGTCATGGAATCAACCCTGCGAACACTGAGCCTAATCCACCCGTACCTGTTTCCACCCAGGATGACCTGGACAAGGCCGTAGAGGCGGCTCAAAATGCTTTCAAGGGCTGGTCCAAGACTTCTTTTGAGGAGCGACGTAGAGCCCTGCATGCGTGGGCTGATGCCATCGAAGCTAACGCCGACGGATTCGCACAAACCCTCACAATGGAACAAGGCAAGCCATTGACTCAATCATCTACGGAAGTGGGTATGGCAGGCATTTGGATTCGCGGCCTCACCGCCATTGAGATCACCGACAATGTCATCGAGGAAACCGAAGATAGGAAGATTGTGCAACGCCACAAACCCATCGGCGTGGTGGGCGCCATTGTCCCCTGGAACTTCCCTGTCCTTCTGGCCGTCGGCAAAATAGCCTCTGCTGTATATACCGGAAACACGGTTATTGTGAAGCCATCTCCTTTCACACCTTACTGTGACTTGAAGCTGGTAGAGCTTGCCGCCAACTTCCTCCCTCCTGGCGTTATTCAATGTCTGAGTGGTGATGAATCCCTCGGGCCTATGTTCACGGCCCACCCGCGAATTGAGAAGATCAGCTTCACTGGATCGATTGCCACTGGAAAGCGGGTTATGGCTGCATGTGCTACAACTCTCAAGCGAGTTACACTCGAACTGGGTGGTAACGACCCGGCAATTATCTGCGATGATGTTGATATCGATGCCATTATCCCCAAGATTGGAATTCTTTCTTATCTCTGCTGCTCGCAGATCTGCATGATGATCAAACGACTTTATGTTCACGAGAAGATCTATGATGAGTTCTTGGACAAATTAGTCACGTTTGTCAAGACTCTGAAAGTCGGCCAAGGCACCGAGGCGGATACCTTCTTCGGACCTGTTCAAAATCAAATGCAATATGAGAAAGCCAAAGACCTGTTCAGCAGCATTGGTGCTGAGAACCTGAAAGCTGTGCTGGGGGGCTCGATTGAAAACTCTTCCGGGTACTTCATCCACCCGACCATTATTGACAATCCCCCGGAGACATCGCGCGTGGTACAGGAAGAGCCCTTTGCTCCCATCTTGCCTGTTATGAAATGGTCTGACGAGGATGAGGTCCTTGAGCGTGCCAATGCTTTGGACACCGGATTGGGAGCTTCTGTCTGGAGTAAGGATTTCGAACGGGCAACTCGCATGGCAGATCAACTCCAGTCCGGTGTCGTGTGGGTGAATAGCCACTTTGATGTGGCGCCCAATGCTCCCTTCGGTGGGCACAAGCAGAGCGGCATGGGTGTGGAATGGGGCCTTGATGGTTTGCTTGCGTACTGCAATTCCCAGACTCAGTGGCTGAAGAAGAGTTTCTAGTTCCTAGTTTAGTGTCTAGTTTTGGATAGGCTTTTTTAATGTTGACACCGGGAAACTTGGAATGGTTCGCTTCGATTCCTCCAATATGTTTCACAATATTAGATCTCTCCCCATATCATGGGCAATGTGTCAATCTTTTTTGATCTTCATTTGTTATCTTATCACGGCCTGATTTTTTTTTTCGTATATCGGCAGACTCCGTCTCCGTTGTTTTTCGTCAAATGCGGGGGTATCGAAATTGACGATATAAATAACCTGAGAGCTGCATTGATCAAGAACTTGATAGGAAGCCTCTTCGATAGCCGGTCGCATGTGTTTTCAGATTTTCAGACCAGACGATTAGCCATGCTGTACACTAATGCCACTGTTGTGACCGTGGATGCCTCACGCCGTATAATTACCGACGGAGCAATCCGCGTAGTGGGCGATGTGATTGTGGATATTGGCAAGACAAATATCCTCAAGGGAAGGTACGCAGCCGATGAAGAGTATGACCTATCTGGTCGGATTATCATCCCAGGATTGATCTCGACCCACATGCACACAGCACAGACGTTGCTACGAGGCACAGCCGACGACCTCGAGCTAGTGTCCTGGTTATGTGAGAGAATCTGGGTGCTGCAGGGTAACTTTACGGCGGCGGACGGGTACGCTGCAGCACGACTAAGTATCGGAGAGATGCTTAAATCGGGGACTACCTGCTTTTTGGAGAGCATGGTATTATATCGCTCGGGCATCCTCGAGTACCTAGAGGCTGACATCAATACAGTTTGCGGATCGATATGGTTTTGACGGGCTATGTCGCGCTGTTCAAGAGAGTGGCATCCGTGGCTGTCTAGGCAAGATTGTCATGGACATTGCAAAATATGCCAAAGACGACGCCTGGACCATGCATCCTGGCCTTGTTGAGAACCGTGAAACATCCTTGCTTGGGACTGTGAAGATGTGGGAGAAGTGGAACGGTGCGGCCGACGATAGAATTAGAGTCTGGTTTGGTGCCAGGACTCCCGGGGGGTATGAGACGAGACTGCAATTGGGTGTCGCTTGCTAATGATTATCAGAGTATCGGACGCACTTTATAAGGAAATGACTGCCATTTCCAAAGAAAAGGGTATACCTATTACTATGCATTGCGCTGAGGTCAAAGCCGATCGTGATTTTTTCGCTTCGGTGTCACACACCCCGATGTCATATTGCAAATCAGTTGGTTTGCTGAGTGACTCCACGGTCCTCGTTCATATGGTTCATCTCGATGACTCGGATATTGAGTGAGAATCGAATATATGTGAATTGATACGACAGAGACTGATGATATCATGAAGGCTTCTTTCTTCTTCGGGGACGCATGTCGCACACTGCCCAACATCTAATGCAAAGGTAAGTCGCATTTCTAGTTTTATTCATAAGCGCAGGGACTTAACGATTTGACACACTTAGCTTGCCTCCGGAATCTGCAGAGTACCAGATCTTCAAAAGGCCGGAGTCAATATCGGCCTGGGTACCGATGGTGCCCCGTGCAACAATACATGTGATCTCTTGCAGGAGATGAAACTCGCAGCTATTATTCACAAAGGGATTTCGCAAGATCCCACGGCAATTCCAGCCGAAAATGTGCTGGAGATGGCCACAATCAACGGCGCCAAAGCACTGGGTTTAGATGACCAGATCGGTAGCCTGGAAATTGGTAAGAAGGCTGACTTTGTGGCTATCGATGTTCGGGGAATCCACACCCAGCCTTGGTTTAATCCAGTCAGCGCAGTTGTTTATACCGCGACTGGGCGGGATGTTGATGTTGTTGTGGTAAACGGGGAGGTTGTTGTCAAGAATGGAGTACTGATGACGATGGATGAGGAGGAAATTGTACAAGAAGCACAGAGAAGAAGCAATGAGGTAGTGGAAAGAGCTGGGCTGGGTAAGAAGGTGCAGAGCCGCTGGCCAGTTGAATGATCGAAGATACACATGTCACATTTCATGATTCATGATTTTTCATTTCACTTTAATATCTAGTGCTCTATGATTCAGGTCGTTGCCACATTTCATCCCCATTTCACTTCTCATAACAAATCACGCAAGGCTTCGCCCAAAGCCATAATCGCCATAGCCTGACCATAAGGCATCGAGGTCAATGGGATCTTCTTGTAAAAGTCAAGACAATCACCCATCCCGGTGCCGAAGCTGGTATTCTGTAATTCTCCTTTCTCATCCACATATCCCATCACCGCAGCGACGGCCTTCTCAGCAACGGGACGGTATTGCGCACCGATGTAACGTTTCCGAACGGCCTTGAGGATACCGTAGGCAAATCCAGCGGTCGCAGAAGATTCCAAGTACGAGTCGGGGTGGTCAAGGAGAGTGTGCCATGCGCCAGATGATGACTGAAGACGCTGGAGGGCCTCACACTGTGCCTCGAGGGTATCTATCAAGTGGAGACGAATAGGATCATTTGGTTGGAGGTCGAGTAGCTCGATAATCTCGGGAATGACGATTGTGACCCAACTGTTGCCACGAGCCCAGCGCGCATCTGCAAAGTTGTGTCCCCCGTCCTCAAATGTCCAGCCGTGGAACCAGAGACCAGTCTTTGTGTCAAAAAGATATTTGATGTGAGTGAGGAATTGTTTCTTCGCCTCTTCAATATAATGGGGACGGTTCAATAGCTTTCCGATCTTCGCGAGTGGCATGACAGTCATCATCAGAGTATCATCCCAGAGCTGCTGATAGTTCTCTGTGATATACGTGATATGCTGCATCCCACCGTAGCGGGTGCGGGGGAGTTCATGCATCGCCCACTCAGCCCAGGCATCGAGCCACGGCAGGTAGATGACATTGCCGGTCTTCTCGTAAACGTAGGCGAGAGTTAAAAACACGGCCATTGTATTGATATTCTTGGTGGTGCCCCCTTCAGCAAAACGTGCAGCAAACCAGTCCTCGATGATGCGCAACAATCTCTCGTCGCCCGTCAGCTCGTAGTACTTCCACACGCCATACAGCCCAATGCCGTGTGTCCACTCCCAACCCTGCCATGACTTTGTATCGATAATCCGTCCATCAGGAAGTGGCAGCAAGAACCTTCCTGTTTCGTCTTTGATATTGACCAAATTGTCAATTAACAGGTTGACGGTGTTATGAATTTCGGGGCCTGTGGGCTTAGGGGACGACATTGTGTGATGCTGGGAGATTGACTGTTGTGTTCTCAACGAGTAAGACTTTCCACCTTTTTTTTACCCCGGGAAACAAAATAATATGTTGCTGGGAGGTTCAATACTCATAAATATTGATCAAAGTTATTCCACTAATAAGCTCTTCAGTCAAACGCCACAAAGCATCCCCGCGCGATCAAAGCGTGATTCGGGTGAGAAAAGACCGAGGTTGAAACGACAAAAATACCTTGAAACTAAGTTTTAACTAGCTTTCGGCCACCGGGGTAGTAGATCCCCGGATTTCCCAGCGTGGTAGAAGACTAACGTGATGTCTCCTCCTTTGCCAAGAAAGCCCGGGGGAAACGAAGAGGACGGAGGTGACTGCTTGACTCGGTTTAACTCAATTTGAGTCCCGGTTAATATGATACACCTAGCAATTTACCAAACCACATGACTCTTCCAATCGGCTAATCATCTTACATGTGGTTAGAGCAACTTGCAAGGTTCTAGTTTGGATCATGCACGGCCCTTACAGCAAAATCCCACGGTTATTATAAGTCCGAGTGAATGTCTCGCTTTCCTGTCCTCGTGTCTCCTGGTCAACTCCATTTTTGCACCTGATATTTTTCATTTTGACATGGCCGAGGGCAAAGGCGATCCCCAGCAGGGGATTGAGGTGGCCCCCCAGGACATTACAGTGCCTGCTGAGGGAATCGAGGTAGTGCAAAAGCAGCACCCTCAAATTAAGATGGGAGAGTATCAGAACAAACAAGACATCTCGCATGTCGAAAAGGTTCTCTCGGGCGATGACCTTGCAAAGGATAACATAGATATCAGCCGTGTCGACAAGGAAATCCAAGCATATGCCGCCCACAGTCAGGTGGACATCGACGAGGAGACGAATAAGCGGCTCAAACGTCTGATTGATCGCCGTGTGCTTGTTATCATGATTTGCACATATTTCCTCCAGGCTCTGGACAAGGGAACGATGTCGTTCTCGGCTATTATGGGCATTAGGACGGACACAAATCTGGAGGATGGGCAGAAGGTATGCGATCTTTGTTACGCTTTCATCTCCACACACACACTGATTTCGTTCCTATCGGTAGTACTCCTGGTTGACTACGTGTATCTACATCGCTGTTCTCATCGTCGAATACCCCACCAATTGGATTATCCAAAGAGTTCCAATCGGCAAGTACTTGGGCATCAACATCTGCCTATGGGGTATGATTCTGGCACTCCATGCAGCATGTAAGAACTTCACTGGCTTGGTCATTGTCCGTACCCTCTTAGGTATCTTTGAGGCTTGTTGTCAGCCTATTTTTGTGACTCTTTCCTCGATGTGGTATAAGAGAGAGGAACAAGCAGCTACCGTAACATACTGGTACGTGGATACTCGTCTACTAGAGAGTGTGTATTGATCTAACGGCAAAACAGGTACATGATGAACGGTGCGCAACAGATCGTCGGTGGCTTATTGGCCTACTGTTTCAGCCTTATTGGGGGAGACAAGGTGCTTAAGTCCTGGCAAGCACTCTTCTTGACATATGGATGTATCTCTGTTATCTGGGGACTCTTCGTCATCTGGTGGATGCCTGACTCCCCTATGCGTGCAAAGTGCTTCAGCGAAGATGACAAGCGTCTTATGGTTGAACGTCTTCGCTCCAATCAGACGGGCATTCAGAACAGACAATTCCATGCATACCAGGTGTGGGAGGCGTTCCGCGATCCTCAGATGTGGTGCTATTGTGCTGTTCAAATGTTCACCACTCTCCCCACCAGCGGTCTAGGAGCATTCTTTGGTATCGTTATCAAGAGTTTCGATTTTACTACATTGGAAACTCAGTTGCTTGCCATGGTACTTGGTGCTTACATTATCATTGTGCTACTATCGTCTGCATGGCTAGTGAACAAGTATAAGCAGAACACGCTCGTGATGTTGTGCTTCATTATTCCGTACGTATCTCCCATTGCCCATTCTGCAGCGAGACCAGACTATTGACAGTTCGCAGGTCTTTCATCGGAACTATTGTTCTCATGACGGTCGAAAACACCACTTTGCCTACCAAGGTGGGCCTTCTTATTAGTTACTACATCACGATGTCGTTCTGGTCGGCCCAAACTCTCACGTTATCTATGGTATCGCGAAATATTGCTGGCCAAACCAAGAAGTCCACCGTGGTTGCTGCAACATTTGTGTCATGGGCTGCTGGTAACGCAATTGGTAAATATCTCAGGTTCCCTCTATAGAAGTTCCCAGCTAACAGATAAAAGGTCCTCAAGTGTTCCTTGACACTGATAAACCACGGTATCATATCGCCTGGAGTGTGCATCTTGCTTGCTATGCTTGCATGGTTTCCGCCGTTATCTACCTTCGCTTCCATCTCAAGCGTGAGAACGCCAAGAAGGATAAGCTGGTAGCTGAGGCAGGTCTCAGCACCGCCGATCCGAACCTCGTTCATGCATTCGAGGATAAGACAGACCGGGAGAACTTGAACTTCCGCTACGTCTACTAGATATCCTATATAGTTGTGAAGGTATGCGATGTGCTTGCTGGTGTACTTGTTAAGTGGAACTGTCTTGAACCCCAAAATACTTTTATTCTTCTCAAAAATTGGATCCTCCATTTTGCTATTTCCCGAATATTTGACTTAGGTGACCAACTATGCCGGTAAACGCATATGTACCGGATAATGCCTGATACTCGAAACCTGTCCCTTTCCGTTTTAGCGCTCAACCCTTGCCGCTTTTTGATCACTGAGTAAAACTGAGCACTCGGATTGGTCACTGAGAGCTCACTAAGTGTAGGAGACTCTTTCAGATAGATGACGTCATTGGCTCTCAACATCCAAACCTTTTGTCAAGTTCAATAGCTACGTTGTATACTATTCATGTTTCTTCTTGATCTCCTTTTCTTTCTCTAATGACTAGTAGAGAGAAACTGCACAATTCGATACAATATTCATCTTTTGCCCATTATGCGCGTCGCAATCGCCGGTGGCACTAGTCCAACACTAGGTTTCTCAATTGTCTCAGCTCTTCTCGCCACGGATGGTCGCTATACCCCAGTCATTCTATCAAGGGAAACTACGATCTCGAAAAAGCAGAGCCTTGCTCAAAATGAAGTTGAAGTGCGATACGTGGACTATCATTCACAGACTTCTTTGGTCACTGCGTTGAAGGGCATAGACACAGTAATCAGTGTTTTGCTCATCCCAGGCCCCGAATGGGTGACCGTGCAGCTGAACCTCCTTCATGCAGCAGAAGCCGCAGGCTGCCGCCGCTTTGCCCCATCTGAATTTGCCCTCACTTCTTCAGCCCACTCGATGGTCGACCTACTCGATGCCAAGAATAAGGTCTGGGAAGTTGTTCAAACGTCGGTAAATCAACATCGAATCGATGCCGCTCGTTTTCCATGCGGGATGTTCATGAACTATCTCGGTATCGGATGCCCCGATTCGGGCAGACGTAAAGATGCCTTGGCTGGGTTCCAAGAAGGACCGTTTCTCGTTCACTTCGAGAACCCCGAGTCGCCTTGGATTGAAGTTCCTCTCCGATCAGACCAAACCTTTCCGAGACTCTCTATGACTGACATTCGTGATATCGGTCGATTTATTGTTGCCGCTCTGGACATCACCGAGCCATGGGCTGGTCGAGAGCTTGGAATGGTGGGGGATACTCTGAGATTCGACGATCTGATCAGCATTTGCCAAAAATATGTTGAGCGCCCTATCGAGATCCGACCCTTGACAGAGTCTGCCCTTCAGACAAAACTTTTGACCTTATCACAAAGCGAAATTATCGCCCGAATGGAATGTCAATTGGCAATCGTCTGCGCTAGGGACAGGTCTGTGGTACCGCCCACGCTCAATGAGTTATCTTCAGTGCAGCCCACGACCGTCGCCGAATACATGCGGCACTACTGGGGACCAGAAAGGTATCAAAGTTAATACGTGATCAAGAAATCTGTGTTGGAGCCTTTTGGTTTATATTGTTGGATGAAGTGGTATTGTAAAACTAGGGGTCCAATGAATGGGGTTCAACTCTCTGCATTTCTGTATCGGCTCCGCTGGCAATTTAACTAGTTAACTATAACATTAACATGAATTACAAAACATGGGATTAATAAATCCCCCGGTATGCCGGTCTTCATACTCCGACATGGATTGCTTGTCTCTCGGTCTTGCATTAAAGTCACTATAGCTATTATAGTATAAATGACCTATAGGGGCTAATCCCTTCTAGGTATAGTCTGCGGTGGGCTGAGTGCATCAGTGTTGCTCACTGATTGGACAATAAGCATCACTGAGTAACCAGAGAGCATCTAATAAGCACTCACTGAGCACTCACTGAGCATCAGTCATTCTGCACGTGATTAAACTGAGCATGATCACGGATCTGAGTCCGTACTGACATCTACTCAGTGAGCCTGAGCCTAAGTACCCTCATAAAAGCGGCGGCAGATCAAATACGAAAGCCCCACACGCCAGGGATAATCCGGTACGTATAGGTACATGTGTATCTACGAGATATGAGGAAGGTCCAATCAAAAGTATGTATCAACCCAGCTCCCTGTACCTGCACCTAAAACCGAAACCCTACATCTTGTGAAGAATCATATAGCATAAAGGTAAAAGCTTATAGTTCTCCTGAATATCTGCCGAAGCCACCCACGTTAAAAATGATTATCTGGAGTTCGTTAACTAGAACCACACGCCGGAATTGTGCAGCTCATGTCAATACTCCTAAGTATTTATTACTTTC
This sequence comes from Penicillium cf. griseofulvum, assembly GCA_028974015.1. Classification (NCBI taxonomy): domain Eukaryota; kingdom Fungi; phylum Ascomycota; class Eurotiomycetes; order Eurotiales; family Aspergillaceae; genus Penicillium; species Penicillium cf. griseofulvum. The sequence continues at coordinate 2,706,918 of JAPQKP010000005.1, forward strand.
AGCGAGGATCAATGCGGCAAGTCGCAAGACTTTCGCGGAGTCATTACCTTACCTTCGGTCATCCTCTCCGTCTTGGCGCTTGATTTAGATATTAAGCCATTGTTACAAATCCTGATCGTGAAGACAACGATGATTTCCTCCCTTTTCTTTTCCTTTTTTCTTTTCTCTACTTTTCCCTTCTTTTCTCTTCTTTTCCCACTTGAGTTAATTGCCAATTTCAATTAAGAATACTATATCAGAAATGAACAACTGGAATGCATAAGAAAGAAACAGGTCTCTAATCAAACCTTATGTCGCTTCATTCAACTGTGCCTTTTCCAAAACAGTGCCAAGGGCGCCTACCGACACTCTAGAGGGTCGGCGTGCCAGCTTTAGATCACAACTCGATGCACCTGACCCCTCATTAATTGTTAGGACTTCATTCTTCTTGATGGGTTTATATCCTGAGCTATCTTGACACGGAGTCAGCATGACATCCGCTGGTGGCGTTGTGACTTCCTGCAGAACTACCCCGTGGCTTGTCATTATCCCCTGCAGAATGATCACTTTGCTTCTAGAGGCGCTTATAATCTATCCGATTGGTTTGATTCGATGTTTCTTGTAATTAACATTTTCAATCCGGGGTAGTTGAGGATATTTACCCGGAAGTAGAGCACATGATGCCGAATATATACTCCTCTGGCTCACTATAAATATTGCCGTTTCGCAGCTTCATCACAAAGGACAAGCACAAGCAAAGTCTCAATATTGCTACAATCTTCACTCAACATATCTATTTCTTGGAGACTTAACCTTTCTCAGCCTGCTTCCTCGAATACAACCGCAATGTTGACCTTTCTCCGTCCCGCTCTTTTTGCATCTCTCGTTGCGGCCCATGGTCACGTCACCAACATCGTTATTAACGGTGTCTCCTTCGATGGATGGGACATAGGAAGTTATCCTTATACAGACTCACCCCCAGACGTGGTGGCGTGGGGTACCCCAAACACTTCCAATGGCTTCGTTGCTCCAGGTACGTTATGCCATTGTTGTCCTCTTTGGCCAAAGTCAATTCCTTTTCTAACTTTATAAAATCAGATGCGTACGGGACCTCGGATATCATCTGCCATCTCGAAGCTAAAAATGCTAAAGGTCACGCGGTAGTAGCTGCTGGTGACCGAGTGTTTCTTCAGTGGACCCCCAACTGGCCAGAATCGCATCATGGACCGATCATTGATTATCTGGCTAGCTGTGGCGCAAGTGGCTGTGAAACGGTGGACAAGAACACGCTTAAGTTCTTCAAGATTGACGGTGTCGGGCTAGTCGATGGAACAAGTCCCCCCGGCTTGTGGGCTGATGATCAGCTCATCGCCCAAAACTCGGGATGGATGGTCGAAATTCCTGCCAACATCGCACCTGGGCATTATGTCTTGAGACATGAAATGTAAGTGAACTTTCTTGGTTCTTTGAGAAGGCTTGCTAATATTGCTGTAAAGGATTGCACTCCATGGAGCAGGCAGTGAGGGTGGAGCCCAGAATTATCCCCAGTGCTTCAACCTACAAATCACCGGCTCTGGAACAGACAAGCCAGCAGGTGTATTGGGTACCGATCTGTACAGTCCAACAGATCCCGGCATTCTCGTGGACATTTACAAATCTCTGGCAAGCTATGTAAGTCAACGCTAGGCTGATATCTCACCAATTTCTACTCTCTTGCTAATACGGCTTGTTCAGGTTGTCCCGGGACCAACCCTTTACAGTGGTGCCGTCTCAATCACCCAAACCACTTCGGCAATCACCGCTTCAGGTACACCAATCACAGGGACAGGTGGTACCGGCGGTACCGATCCAGCCATAACCTCCAAGACTACCACCACCACACTAGCGACTACCACACTAGCGACTACCACCAAGCCTAACACTACTAGCAAGGCCACCACTACTACTGCCGGTGGGGGCGGAGCAACCCAGACTCCCTACGGACAGTGCGGAGGATCCGGGTGGACTGGACCAACAGCATGTGCGCCGCCAGCAGCCTGTTCTTCCGTGAACCAATGGTATTCTCAGTGTCTTCCAACTGGTGCTTGAATTTCTCCGGGATAAGACTGGTGTGAAACCCGTGGGTGAATGGGGGATTTGAAATATGAGCAGGAAATGAGTGCTACTCACGAAACATAGTGATTTATATCAATGTGACCATTTTGAACTGCGTTAAATGGCTCCTTATTGCACATAGGCTTGAGTAGAGTCATTATATTAAGATCTGGAGTGGGGGAGCGGGCTATATATTCATGGAGATTGTCATCACCTCAAAGTTGACTACAGAATAGATACATCTATGTTTTACCATGGTCACGTCGCTTTCTGTTGGGTTTTCTATAGGATTGTCTACGTGATTTTCTTAAATTTTGCCTTGGTAAACACGCAGATATGATGGTGTTATATGAAGCCGACAGCTAGGGGTTGCTCCTCCCACTCTCGAGATATTCCAAAGTTCAGGCACTATCGTCATCCCATATAATCCGCCATGACAGCACGTCGTAATGGCTGTTTCTTGACCTCATGCTCCAAGTTGGTGTCCTTTTGGCTTTGGGCTCAGAACGTTGCCTTTGCAAGGTTGTTGGCAAAATTGGCCTCGTTGAACGGAACATTCCCTGATCCGAAGTCTGTTGTATCCAAGGCATTTTTCACGACAGCTGAACGTTCCAGGTTAGATGCCTAGTTAGACTTCAGGAGTATATCTTGGCTGGCAACTCACTTGACATTGATTCCCAGGCAACCAACGGCTGTCTGCCGCCAACAGTAGTTGTTAGGCCGCAGGCATGATTGACAGGCCAGATGGACTGGTAATTGATCAAAGGTGCAGTGCCATCAAGCGTATAGCCATCTGTACTGCACTCCCAGCCACCATGTGCGGATGGGCAAACGGCCACGATGTTTGCAGCATTTGTGTTGGCGGCGTTGGAAAGCCAGACAATAACTCCTTCCCAATCGTGGCGATGGCCGAGATCCGTCGAAGGGGAATCCTTGGGGAAATACCAAGAATACATCAAGGCATAGTGGTCGCCGGAAGAACCACCTCTCACTGTGGATTGCAAACGGGAGTCCCTTAGTCAGTGCATCCCGGGCTATACAAAAGAAGCTTCTGAAGGTACTCACCATATATTTGTCCCGTGCTTTTATCGCATTCACCACTTGGGCTTCCTGTTGGCTTGAGACCAGCGCTATATTACAATTATCCAAGATGAGAGACTGGAAACTTCCTAAGGGCATTTTTCTCACTCACTTTGTGTTCCCATTTGCATCTAGGGCTGGGAATGGGACGCAGCCATTGACAACATGTAGATCTGGCTGGTAGGCCAAATAGAGCTCTCCGGTAGCACCGGCTGGAACTGTCTGAGGAAGTCCTACAAGTTGGTCGGATCCAATTGTTCCTCTACGTGACAACTCAACCGGGCTAGCCGTAACAGGCAGCACAGTGAGGGCAGTCAACCCAGCAATGAGTCGGGGAATCATGTTGAAATGGAACGCTGTAGTGAGCTCATTCTACAACAGCTTTCCTCAATTATTTATATTGTAGTGTTCATCCCGTATGATCGGCGTGTCTCTTATCTAGTGCTCTCGCTTTCTTTGGGAGGTTTACTCCGGTGAAAACGGTGCTGAGTCCCGATGAAGTATAGTGGACGGTACTAGTCCCCCTTGAAACATGAATTACAGAATAGATTGCTTTTCGCCCGTGCCATAAATACCTCCGGTGATTCGCCGTATCTTCCTTGGTTTCTCCGGTGCAAAATGTCTCAGCCAGCTCATGCAATTTCTCCGCTAATGCAGGCAATCGATCCTCCTTGATTCAAGCTAGTCTAGATATTAGTATACAGTAGTGGTCTTTATACATATATTAAGGCCCCCTAATAATATTCTCTTGTGCAACACAATATGGCTAGATACAACACGTGGTGGTTATGAGAACTTGATCTGCACCTTCTTGGCAAGTGTTTTTACACCAATCACGGTAGACAAGTCAACAAATTGCCCAGGTTCTTCAAAACAATCCCCTGCATGGTAGCGTTGGCGTCGCTCTTCGAAGCTGCCATCCCGACCGAGACACTTGCATAGCATCCAGACGCTAGCGATACTTCAATTTCGCTTGGCAATCTTGAGCTGCCGCACGTGGTCACATCATCCGGGGTAATAAATGGAAGTGCGATATGGATGCGGGAGAGGACGAAAGAGAAATCAGCCGGATTTGTGCATTTGGAGTCAGAGACCTTTCCGAAATTGACATTCAGCCAGACATCGTTCGGTAGGTACGGTTTGCCAGCAGCAACTACCTGGTTCGTTAAGTTAGTTGCCAAATCGGCATAGACATCACTATAGTGAGGTCGCAGGGTGTCCCATGAAGTCTGGGAGCCAGTTGCGCCTGAGAACGCAATAGCGGGGATCCCAGCATGCGCAGCATAGGTGGCGGCGCCTACTGTGCCAGAAATGTAAGCCGTAAGGCCAATATTCTGGCCGACATTCGGACCTGCGACCGCCAAGTCCGGACGGCCGTTGAAGAATTGCGGGGCGCGCGAATCGATGCCATATTGCATCGATGTCACCGGGTAGCTATTAACATACCCCAATCGCGGCTTTTTGTATGATCAGTCTGTCGTTCTGGTGACAGCGGGCATAATACTGACCTCTGAGGAGTTAAATCCCACTGCCGGGCTACCAGATGGGCAGCTATTGAACTGGCAAGGCTCACCCAGAACAGTCGGCGTTTTTTGCTTTGACCCTGTAGCGACGGGTTAATAAAGAGGGGAATATAGAGGGGAAGTCATAACATACCCGTGCCACTTTGGTTCTCGGCCGGCGCAGATACAATAACCGAATGCCCTGCCGCTCCTAGTGACTCGAATAAAGCGCGGATGTTCACTTCTGCCCACCCATCATCGTTGGATGAGACGATGTTAACCGCAATAGCAGCCAGAGGGAATATTGCAAGAATGTGAAACCGCATATTCAAGGTATCCAGGAGGGTTAATAATACAGTCTTGAATCAGGGGTTGCTTGGACCTTTTTGTATTCTCAGATGCCACTAGTCTTTCTACACACGCATGGATGTTGATCTCCTCGTGATCAAAGCGTTGGCTGCCATGTCAACGGCTCGGCTCGAATACGAAAACGCACGGAAATTAAATTGGTAGATCATGTTCTATGTTCACATCCAACTCTCAGGCTTCCAATGTTTTTGATTATTTTAATTCGGTTGGTGGGGTGCAAATAACACGCCCATGCTTCTATACACAAATATGTATCGTAACTTCAGTGTCCCGCTCAGCTAACTATCTCCATGCTATGGCTGCCAGCACACGAGTAGTAAATGCCCAGAGGAATGATCCAGAAAAGCAAAGGATAAAATAGCCCGTATCTCTGTCATTGAGCCCCGTAAAAATTGAACAATGAGTGGTGCCGATGTTAGCTCAACCAAGGCCTTATCATCAGCGTGGTGGCGATCACTCATTCAGAACGGGCACTCTTCGTCTTCTTGCTCCGGAGCTTCATCATGAAGAAGACCAAGGCATACGATGAGATGCAGAATAGTGCAGTGATACCCGTCTAAAAAGAAACAATTAGCATCGAAGCCTAGACCAAATCAAATATCAGGGTATACCCACATCTCTCCATGAATAGTATTTCTCTTGGAGATTGAACGTTTTCGCATAATCAGAACCTTCCGAATACGGACAGAACAAACATGTCCCAGTCGAGTTTCCATCAGCTAGGTAACCAGTCTGCGCGGCTAGGAAATCAGTCATGTATTGGCCGCAGGTCTGACCAGACGGCGCGGTGAACTGCACAAATTCCGATGGTTCACACCTAACCTTGACATCCCAGACCACTTCGCCAAACAGTCCACCAACCAAGTAGTTGAAAGGATCCAGGTAGTAAATCCAGTGTCGCCAAAATGGTTGCATGAGGGAGTAAGGAACCACCACACCACAGAAACTGATCAGGCCGGCACCGATCAAGACGGGATTCATCACAGCTGCGAAATACTCGTTTGGTGCATATGCTGCAATTGCCTGGCCAATGGAAGTGTATAGGAGCTCATAGACTGTGTTTGGTTAGAGACTAGAATCAATCCTTGAAGAGTTGCTTCAACTTACAAATCATCTGAAGATAGACATGCCCGGAAACACTAGCCTCCAATGGAAGCCCTGCAGTAAAGTACCAGCATGCAAAGTAGAGTGTGGCACAAATGATAAGGTATGGAATCTCCGTCAGAGTCTGCGCCCCAATGAAGGCGCTCCAGTGGTAGGTTTTGGACTATATAGGAACCAGTGTTAGCGATGCATTCATTCCAGTATAATCCTACTGGTGTATTCACCTTTTTCTCTCGGGTCTCGAAGATGTCACGACTATGCAGGAAGAATGGCTGCATCTGATTGATACAGCCTGGAGCGACGAAGATGAAGTTGAAAATCGCAAACAGTCTCAACTGAAGGTCGAAAGTGCCGTTTCCTATCTTCCAGAAGGTAAAACCACTGAAGAGTGCCGCGAAAATGTGGAGAATTATCTTGTTCCACATGTAGTCCTATAAAAGTCAGATTTTATAATCTGATTTGGTATATCGTTGTAGCGACGTACTGGTGAGCGCCAGATATGAATACTGAGCCGCTTAGAGACCATCTTGAATTGGAACCAATGCGAAGTCGCAAAGCTGGCAGTATCTTCAACATAGTCAGAGTTATTTTTGCTGGATTCGTTGAGTGCATCAAGCTGGGAGAGTGCTTGTTTGCGCTCTTCTGACTGGTTCCAGATTTCAACCCAATCTGTTTTATTCGTAGTGCCACCTCCTTGAACAACATCAATGATGTGCTCTGCTGGATTGGCATCCGGAGGGCACGGTGCCCCGTTCCGAGCGAAATAGTCCAAGATTTTGGTTGAGTTCTTGCCAGCTGTTGTCACGAACCAGTTGTTAGTTGATTGGTTTTATCCAGTTACCTCAAGATTAAAAACTCACTTTCTCCGAAATATGTCATTTTCCCGCCCTTAGCTAGCAAAAGAAGACCGTCAAATGCGTCGAATAGCACCGCAGATGGTTGATGAATTGTACACTAAGAAATTAGTTGGACAGAAATATATTGTGACATACTGAGAACTTACCAACACAGCTTGGCCGCCATCAACTAGTTTGCGAAGGAAACGCACAATGTTGAACGCACTTTGCCCGTCAAGACCGGAGGTAGGTTCATCCAAGAAGAGCAATGTGGGCTTAGCAACAAGCTCAACGCCGAGGGTCACGCGTTTGCGCTGTTCAATGCTCAGTCCAGCTCCAGGCACTGCGATTTATTAGCATAGTTGTCCAGTGGCATCAAGATATTAAGCAAACTTACCTCCGATGAGTGCTTCGCTGATATCACGCAACTCCAAAAGGTCGATGATATGTTCGACGTAGGCGATCTTTTCTTCATGTGATATCGTGGATGGCTGGCGAAGAACGGCCGAAAAGTCCAATGCCTCCTTGACAGTGGCTGTCTCAAGGTGCACATCCATTTGTTCGCAGTAACCCGTAGTGCGCTGGAAGCTAATTCCAACTGGGTGTCCGTCAATCAAAACCGATCCGTAGATCTCTCCGCTATCCTTGCGCTGAGCAAGCACATCTAACAATGTTGTTTTTCCGGCTCCAGAAGCTCCCATAAGAGCGACCAGATTTCCAGGTTGGACAAATCCAAACACTTTGTTTAGAAGCTGTTTCTTCTCACCGTGGAAAGGCACATGGTAGTCAAGATCATTCCATGTAAAGGTCGATTGCTTGACCGAGCCTAGAAGTGCTCCAGCATCTGCCTCCTTTGACGACTCTGACTTCTCGCATTCTTCCTTTCCACGAGTCTTTTCGCTGTCACGCTTGTAAAGCAGAACAGATGATCCACTTTGGCTGTTCCGGAATTCAAGTCCGAAAGAAGTCACAAAGATGAAGAAAATCCAACACCCAATGAGAATACCAAAACTTCTCCATATGTGATGGACTGAATAACTATATTGTTCCTGAATGTATTTTTCCCCATCAATAATACCTTCATCATCGCTTCCAAGGACTGAACATCCACGGTGGGTAGACGCTGAGTTGGAGTATCCGGTGCCATATGGAAGATAGTCGGGCTCAATGCAAGTAAATTTCCGTCCAACAAACTCATTTGCCATGAGTGCTTCAAAGGCATATGCTCCCGGATTGAGGTAGAAGATCCAACGGAACCACACATGCATCTTGTGGAATGGAATAATATATCCTGCAACTCGTCAGTTAGGAATGCTTCGTGACAACGGCTATATTGAAAGCTCACCTCCATAGACAAAGAAGACTGTGGAAAGCAAGCCGGATATTTTGGACGCATTTCCAAACTGTTTGCAAACGGCGCCAATAGCTCGGAATATCTGCACAAAACACAATGTCTGTACAATAACGATGATCCAAAAGGTGAAGAATTTTCCTGCATTCATTTGAAGAGCAGACATGAAGTAAAGGATGAGCGAGAAGCAGGTCACCTGGAACATCACAACTGGGATATCAGTGATAGCATTTGCAATGGCAAAGGCCGTGGGGCGGTAAAACCCGAATCGCTTCTGACGAGAAAGAATCGGCCGGCCCATAAAAGATGCAGTTGTCTCAGACAGACTCTCAAGGAGGAAATATAACACCGGAAAAAAGCAAACACCAGGGCGTAAAAATATAGAGCTCGAATCCTTGTGGTTTCAGCTGTCAGCTTGGTCTTCTTGAATCGTCTCGGGTGGGGGATTTCTTGATTACCTCTGGCAGGTCATAGAATAAACTTCCACAGACCAGGGCCTGAATAATAGCTGACCCAACCTTCACAAATAGCGAGAGCTTGTCACCCCATATAACCTGGAACTGGCGTAGAGCACAAGCAGCAATCTGATCCCAGAGATTCGCTGTATAAACACTGCTATTCCGAGTGATATGCTGTTTGCGCTTCTCACTAGATACCGCCAGGTTGAGGTCTTCAACTTCGTAGCTCAGCTTCCCAGGGTGTACAATAGATCTCATTTGTTCTTTGCAGATAGAACTGTTTTGATAGCAGTTCTCGAAGTCCTCGGGTGTATTAGGCACCTTTTCTTCCCATCCGGGTCGGACTGTGCGTTCGGTAACGACAGTGACTGAAGTAAGGAAGTCTGCAACGTTGGCACCGTTGGGGCAGATGAATCCTAGGTCTTCAAAGTATTTCCTTGCAATACGACGAGGGCCGTAGTAAGTGACACGGCCTTCAGCCAGAACAAGCACCTTGTCAAACTGGTCATAAATTCCGTTGCCGGCTTGGTATGTAGTGGTAATGATCGTCTTGTCGTTTTGATCCGCTTCGCGTCTGAGCATTCGAGCGAACTCCACCGCCGATTTTGAGTCTAATCCCCGAGTGGGATTGTCCCACATTTGGACTGGACTTTGCCCAGCCAGGACCTCAGCAAGGGAAACGCGCTTACGTTCGCCTCCTGACACGCCTCTGATATACTCGTTTCCCACCAAGTTCTTCTTCGTGTGTCCAATTCCAAGCGACCCAAGGATATCGTCACGCTGGTTCTGCACAAATTCCTTGCGGTTTCTCAGATGCTCTGGTCGCTCGTTGGGGATCTTGTTTCGAAGGGCGAATTTCATTGTACGGTTGACGGTAAGGGTTGGGAAGTGAACGTCGTCTGTTATCAGTGCAGTTAGCATTGAGTTCTATCAATTTCAAGTTAGGATTGCATACCTTCGTTGTTGAACATGATCTGCTGACGGAACTTTTTGGCAGCTATATGATCCATGCTTCCATAATTGGTTTCGCCGGTAACTTCATCAAAACTATCACGATCATTGGAGAGGACTCGAAGGAGGGAAGTGCATCCGGAGCCTGGACGACCCAACACAAGAAGCTATATTGGTTAGTTACAACACTAATGTTCTCTGGTTATAACAGCATACCATTTCCCCGGGTTTGACCTGACCTGCAACATCCTTGAGAATCGTCTAGAAGTCAAGTCAGTATATGATAACTGTATATGAATGGTTGAATATTCTCACCCGTTTCGGGCGGTCGCCGCGCTTCAGCAGTCCCCCAAACTGTCGCGGGTCCACCTCTGACCATAATGTGCTTCCCAAAGCAGCATCTGGTGCCGTGACTCGGACGTTCAGGTCGCGGAAGGTGACTGTGAGTCGTTTGCGGATCTGGCCGTGGCCGTGTTCTAGATCAACTGGTGTCGTTGTGCTGGAGGATGGGGTATCCATGACGGAGGCTTATATGCCTGCAATAAAAAGGAATGGCTACTGGCGATGGTACCAGTTAAAGTGAGATTGGAGGAAAATATCATCTCGAGGCGCAGAAGAACTCTTATACTATCGCGCATTTGTTATCGAATCTATATTTTTAAATCCATATTTCCGAGAGTGGGTCATGGTTCATAGAAAACATTGCATATGTATCGCAGTGGCTAATTTATATGGGATATGTCTTCAAACAGGTAATATATCTGCGAATAATATCCTGTTAGCGAGAATCTTACTGTGGAAGAGAGTCTCGGAAATACTTGCGGATATATTCACGACCCACTTAGCCCAAAACGACTTTTCATTGGCTAAAATTGTATTTCTGAAGCTTCCAGAGCTTCAATCAGATCCACCATTCGGATATAGATCCACTTGCGCGGATTAAGCCCGTCTTGGTGGAGACTAAATGGATACGGTATAAAGGATATGTATTCTAGGGAACTTGGTTGGGGATCTCCATTAAAGAACTGGTGCATCATTCGACTGATAAACGGAAAAAAAGGCCTCCAGGTCCATGGTAGAAAAATCGAAATCCCAGCCCATATCAGACTGAGTGAAATCAAGCAAGTCTTCCCCGGAGCCCGCAGATGCTCCGGTTTCAGGGGTTTCCGGTTTTTCTACCTGCGGAAGGTTCCAAGGAGACGTCAGTATGTCAGGCCGCATTCCCGGTGACGGGTGTTGAGGAATTGCAGTGTTTTTGAGCAGTGATCGATGTCTGCGGTCGGGAGTGAGGCCTTGATGTATAGCTGTTCCTCCCGAGGGCGCAACATTATCCCTAGTTGTCTCTAGTAAAGGTAACCATTCGTATGACGGACTGATATTGCGAAGGATGGTCTGCACTGCTGAAATGGTACTTGCAATCGGGTCGCCAGCTCGCATCGTTGACAGGGTTTGCAATGAAGCATATACCCACGGCAGATAGACAGGTGCGGCACTCGGGTTGTGGAGGAACTCGTAGATGAGAGTAAAGACAGAACTGGCTAAAAAATATCCATGGTATCGTAATTCCTATTACATGGTTAGCAGGAGTTTTATAATAGCATGTGGTCTATTTACTAGAACGAGATCGTTGACACTTGAAGCTTGACATAGGTGACGGAGGGTCTTTTGGGCGGCATTGATCGCAAGATTACAAGCTTCATTGAGCCAAGAAGGGGTTTCTCTCGGGCGATTTGTGGCATTGGCGCTAGACTGATTGAGTGTCATACTCCTCTCTCGTTGCCAATGGCCGCGAAATATCAAGAACGGGCGAAATGTGAGAAGGAGGGTATGATTGTATACTAACTCTGGTTAAAGTGGGCCTAGAGGGTATGTCAATGGTTAACTTACGGGTGATGAAGATTATTTGTCGAACCCCAAGGGATCCCGGCTGGATGCTATCGTCAAGCCCATGGCCCAAAACTTGCTTCAGATGTGCTTCAAGGCCACGGATATCACCCGCAATAGATCGAGCAACTCTCCACATGTGCAGAAGAGACTCATATCGCTGGCCATATATTTCATTGACAGACCGAGTGATAGTTTTGCAAAGCTGCACCAACAAGCGAAGAAATGGATCCCGCGGATACTCGATTGCGACATCTCTAAGTGAGAGGGAGCTAGGGCGTCCAACATGAAAGCAGAACCAGCTATATATGAGGTTAGTGACTCCATCAAAGATCGGTATGAGAGTAATAGATGTACGTTTCGTATACATAAATAGACCAGAAGGTTACCCGTCGTTCTTCGATGTTTTCTGGGGTTTGATCTACATCATGGGGAACATCCTTATGAAGACCTGCTGATAAGGCTTTGCGACAAGCAGAACCCAAATGCAAGAACGTTGAGTTCGGTCGACCTTGTTCGTTCTGGTAATTGGCGTAAAGTCCATAAACGTCAGTCTGCACACAGAGAAACAGGAGTATAATGACTTATCATAAGCATTGAGATTTGAATAGTCTGGAGGTTCACCACGTCATCAAAGGCGGTCAACGAAGCCTTGACACGCTCAAACAACACATCACCCCAGGCAAAATGATCTGTGCCGAGTGCCGCGGTTGCCATAACAAGGAGAATGATCGCTTGGGTGAAAGCATCTAGATGATTTGTAGGCGAAGAATTGTACATTCGGTCCAGACATTGCTCGTAATATAACTTGGGGCGAAGTGGCATCAGATGATAAAGACTGGAGAGATATCGCGATAGAAAAAGCTTAGCCAGGTCATACGGCAAGAACATCATGGATAAATCCCCTGTGCCGAGTGACTTATTAGTCTCATGAAAATCTGGGGTTCCGAAGAAAATGCGACGGAAGCTAAACAAGTCCAAGCCAGCTCCAGCTTCCTCGACCCCGCCAGAGGGTTCAGGCTGAGAGGTAGGATTTGAGACGAGATCTCGGTAGATATGCTGCATGAGGGAGAAATGAGAGGTAGGACCATAGTATAGCTGCATCTGACATGATGGCGATGCCATATGTGTTGCAGACACACTATTTGGGAAGTCATTCATGCCAGAGGTTGTGCGCTGCCCCAATGGCGGCACTCCACTTTGGGTGTCATGATGAATGGAGTTCCTCTCTCCAATTTCCCCATACTCATGTTTCTTACGTCGATGGCGAATGTAGTCTCTGTATATACAGGGTGTATTGCGTAATTGGCAAGTTTTGCACCTGATATTGTATTAGCCCAATGTATTCATTATCCGAACATAGACTGGAGGATCTCACGGAGTCACGCCATTGCATTTGATTTTACGTTTGCGGCATTCCTGGCATGCACGAGGGATTCTCCAACCTGTTGGTGTTTTATCCGACGCCTCAGACATCGATAAGGATGTATATATTAATATTTACAAACTCCGGACAGTGCAACTTTCATCCGTTTAATCCGAGAAAATTATCCGTCTATATCCGAGTCACGTGGTGTACGGTCATATCATCATGGATTATATCTATATTTCACGGCTATTTCACGGCTACGAACATCGGAGATGGAATTCTTTGTCGCTGAAAGGTTAGGAACAACTCTAGAGACTCAAATTCAATTATTCCGGAATTTCCACCCTAGTTATAGTTAGGTATCAGCCTTATCAACGAGGCATCAAATATTCTCTAGTTAACAGCACTGAAACTATATAGGTCATCATGCATGAATTACCACGGAGTACGACGGAGTAGTTATGGACGCTCTTGATAATAGCCTGAAATCTTCCAATAGGGGAATCTTCGGAGACCTTCGCACGTTCGGGGTTGTTTCCGATCAGCTGGTTTGACCTTGTCCGTGCGTCCCCTAAGGCGTGCGTATTGGAAGACTTGGCGTGTTGAAGAGAACGCTTGACAAAATCTGGGGTTATGGTTGGCCACGATGACAATCCAAGAGATAGTCGGATGAGGAAGGTCGGCATTTCGCATGTTGACATCTACCATAGTCACATGACTGTCTTCTACATAGTAGACTTTTATTGTCTCTTCCTGGTTCCCTTCAACACACTTCAGCAGTTCTACAACTTCAGCAACATCATCATATTATCTTTTCTTTATGATCTCATCTAGTCTGTTGACTCGAAGATCCCGTAGACTGGCCCCATTGTATACAATCTATCCCCACAAAACCTAAGAACCAGAATCCGGGTAGATCCGCAAGTCTGGGGAAAACCTCTAAATAGCCTAAACCGGACACTTTGTGGGGGAAGTTACAAAGTGAATGTGCTTAGATGCTTAGACTTTATCTGACTCCTTAGCCTGTTAGAAATTGTTATCATTAGACCTCCCAAGCAGCTACCTTCAACTCTTACTCCCGACTGCCAAGGAATTCCTGACTAGTGCCCGTGTCAGACTGACTCTCTTCACTTGGCAGCGGCAGTTTGAGACTGCAAGCAATGAGAAAAGCCGAATATCAGTTCGGGAGGTGAATAAATCCGTGATCCCCCACAACCACAGATGCACCGTTTGCCTGTTCAGATTAGGCTTCTAATTGAGCTATATAATACCCGGTCGCCCCTTTGTCTATAATCCTGCGCCTGAATCCCTGTCTCAGAAATTCTGACTACCCCTTATCCAACCCAAGCTCAATTCACTATCCGGTACTCCAACATGGCCGATGCCGAGAGAGGCACTACGGTCATTGGAGATGAAAAGGTCATTCCAGACCATAAAGAGAATATGATGAGCGATGTCGCCCATGATGCAGCAGAAAGGGGCCACCTCGCGACAGATGAATATGGCCAGCCACTGTTCCAATTTGATAAGGCCGCCGAGTCACGGTTGCGACTCAAAATCGATTTATACATCGTTCCAACTGTCGCACTCTTGTATCTCTTTTGTTTCATCGATCGTGCCAATATTGGTGTGTGACCAGCCCCTCTTATCATTTCTAGATTTTTATTCCCAGTTCAGCCACTAATCCGTTTCATTTCCGAAATAGGCAACGCTAAATTGGCCGGCTTTGACAAGGATCTCGGACTTGTGGGCTATGATTACAACGCGGTGCTCTCGATATTCTTTGTCGCGTATATTGTCTTTGAGATCCCCAGTAATGTCGTGTGCAAATTGGTCGGGCCTGGATGGTGGCTTCCAGCGATCACATTGGGATTTGGTATCTGTTCGGTCGCCACAGCTTTTGTCAATGATATGAGCAGCGCAGCTGGTGTCCGCTTCCTTTTGGGGTATGTGTCCTAGATTTTGCAAACTCGACAATGCTGACAACGCCCCTCTAGCGCGTTCGAGGCAGGACTCATGCCTGGAATCGCATACTACCTCTCACGTTGGTATCGACGAAGTGAACTTGTCTTCCGTCTGTCGTTATATATTGTTATGGCTCCCCTCGCTGGAGCGTTTGGCGGCCTTCTGGCTTCGGGTATTCTCATGCTCGATAGTTTTGGTTCTCTCCACAGCTGGCGTATGATCTTCGCGATTGAAGGCATTGTGACAATTGGAATTGCTGTTGTCGGATTCTTCACATTGACTGACCGACCCGAGACAGCGAAGTGGCTCTCCCAGGAAGAGAAGGACCTGGCCATTGCCCGTGTGAAATCTGAACGTATTGGCACGACGGAGGTCCTCGACAAGCTCGATCTACCCAAGACACTGCGTGGTATCTTCAGCCCAGTCACCTTCGTAACCGCGTTTATCTTCGGGATGAACAACATTACCGTTCAGGGTCTTGGATTCTTTGCGCCTACCATTGTTAGAACAATCTACCCTGATGCCAGTGTGGTGTCTCAACAGCTGCACACAGTACCCCCTTATGTCGTCGGCGGATTTTTCACATTGCTATTTCCCTTCCTCAGCTGGCGATTCAATCACCGCCTCTTCTTCTTTGTTATCAGTCCGCCGCTAGTGATGATTGGTGAGTTTCAGCTCCTTGAGTAGCCTTGATTCCAGAACATAAAGATTGGAGAGTATGTCTTGTTCCAGGCTAATCATTATCGGAATGTGTGTAGGTTATATCATGTTCCTAGCTAGCAAAGAAAGTATGGTAAGGTATGGGGCCACCTTTATCATCGCCTGTGGGGCCTTTCCCTTGGGCGCTCTATGTGCTGCACACGTATCGGCGAATGTGATCTCCGATACGGCGAAGTCTTCGGCTATTGGAACCACGATCATGTTCGGAAATATCGGCGGGCTAATCAGCACCTGGTCATTCTTGCCTTTTGATGGGCCCAACTATCCGATTGGTAATGGGCTCAACTTGGCAACTTCAACTACGAGCCTAATTCTTGGAGCCAGCCTATGGGTCTATGTCATATGGGACAATCGGCGCCGCGCGCGTGTCGATGTCCACAGCGCCCTGGCAGGACTATCGCAGAAACAGATTCAGGATCTGGATTGGCGCAATCCTGCGTTCCATTGGGAGCCATAGCCTCTCTAGCTTGACCAATCACTTCTGTCCTGTATCTTATTTTCCGGTGTCATGCACGACTCCACACCATTGCGCACTAGCCTTGGTCTCGAGCATTCATTTGATTCAAAGTTACTTTTCTAGCACTCCGATTCTCGGGCAAAGACGTACGTCATTTTAAGGCTCTATTGGCTTCAGCACCCGTAGAATTGTGAGAACTATGAAATTACCCGTTCTTTTGATATCACTCTCTAGTTCCACCATGATTCTGGTCCATTGTGATACTATATGTAGTCTTTCAGAGAAAGCCACTTCGAAACGTGCACCTGATTCCAAAAGATGCGTCCTGCAAGGATCAATATGATATTGCGGAAATAAATGCCGAAGAACGGACCAAATGGTCTAGAGCTGTACTAGTCCCTTCCTAGCATCGCAGATATTAAGAACAAAGAATGTCTCCGGGGAATTAAAGAACATAGATATATGCCTCACCGAGACTTAAAATTGCGGGGCGTCTCGGCGCGTTCTTCTCTACGACACCATTCGTCAAAGCATGCGAGAAAGGAGGGAGTGATCGGCTTGTCAAAGCGCACCCCACGCCAAGCAACGGTCCATCTTCCCTTTCCAGGCGGAGAATGGGGTAGACTTGGTCTGTAAACCAATCAGTGGTTTTGTATCAGTCAAGAGCCTACAGTTTTCGCCCCCGCCATAAAAAGCTGGCATCTCCCTTGGTGGGCCCTCACGATCCTTGCAAGCCACATGCGGCACACACTCCCATTTTCTTCGGACTCTTTCCGAAACTCACCGTCAAAGTTTGATGGAGGAAATAATAACCTTGGCGGTTCAGGTACTCCAGTACTACACGCGGAGTAGAAGGTCAACACTGTCTGAGAATGAAGATCCGAAGACCCGAAAAGTGAGCTGCAGCGACCCTGCAGTGATCCTGCAGTGATTAAGTGAAGCTGCAGATCTCATTCCAAATCGTGCGACCATGTGGTGATTCCGGTCTTCGGCCATGTCCCGTTGAAAACGCCCCAAGATGAGAAAGACGGCGACTCCGTCAAATAAGATTCGAGACCCAAGCTCTCTTGGCGCTTTTCCCCAGAGCTTAGTCTATCCCGATGTATCATGTGTATAGTTCACGGCTCATTTTGACTACAGGGAATTCCTTCCTCGGTCGTGACAGGATTCAGGTTTCCTCGGGTTGAGATTTCCGATATCCCCCTTCCCCCAGGATTTCCCCGCATGTCGTACACCAGGATCCCATAGCTATAAATACCGTTTGCTCTGGCTCACATTTGTTTTGTTTCCCTGTATTCTTAGTAGTCAGGCTTTGCCCTTGATATTATCTCCGCATTCAACTACATATTTGAGTGTTGCCCACCATGGCCGGCGGAGCAAAGAAACCAGTCAACATATTCCGCCTCAAAGACCTCGGCGAACCTAAGGAAGTCTTCAACTGGCGACTATGGTTTGCAGTCATCTCATTTGGACTGATGGGTGCTGCCCGCGGTGTTGATGAAGGTTTGATCTCAGGCGCATTCAACTCTAAAGACTTTCAACATTACATCAACTACGACTCGTACAGCGAAGTGGAGCAGACCAACATCAAAGGAAATGTTACTGCAATGGTCCAGATTGGATCCGTTGGAGGTGCTCTTTTGTGGGTTATGCTTGTTCTCTGTTGTGTCGGATGACATGTCGCTAACCTGGTCTGTTCTTATATAGTGCATTCTTAGTTTGTGATCGCATCGGTCGTATCTGGGCAACTCGCCAACTTTGTGTTATATGGATTGTGGGAATTGCAATCTTCATGGGCAACAGTGGTAGCTTGGGTGCTGTCTATGCTGGTCGCTTTATTGCTGGACTCGGTGTGGGCCAGACAGTTGTCGTTGCTCCTGTATATCTTGCTGAAATTGTGAGTCTCTTGTCATCCAACTCATATTCTATGTCAACTAACAATAGCAAAAGGCTCCTGCATCTATTCGTGGTCTCTGTACCTGTGTCTTCACGGGCTTTGTCTATTTGGGTATTGTACTTGCATATTTCGCCAACTATGGCTGCGAGCTCAATCTCGGTGACACGACTCACAACCGATGGGTATGTGTGATCTGCCCTGAACCACTTATATCACCAATACTGACTTGAATATAGCTCGTCCCCACAAGTCTACATATCATGTTTGCCGGCATAATCTTCATCCTCTCCTTCCTCCAATACGAATCACCCCGATATCTAGTTAAATGTGGCCAACTCGACAAGGCCATCTCCAATCTCGCCAGAATTCGTGGCCTGCCAATCGACGACGAATATGTTGTACGCGAGATCTCCGTTATTCAGACGACACATGAAGCTGAGATGGAAGCCACAATGGGGTCTGGCGCGATGGGTGTGATCAAAGAAACCTTCCTAGTCCCGTCAAACCTTTACCGAGTCTACCTCACATTCATGGCTCAACTTCTTTCGCAATGGTCCGGTGCTGGCAGTATCACTGTCTACGCCCCAGACTTGTTCAAGTTGTTAGGAGTTACAGGCAAGAACGAGTCTCTGCTGGTCACTGCTGTGTTTGGAATCGTCAAATTGATTGCCGCAGTTGTGTGTGCTCTTTTCTTGGTCGACGTCATTGGACGCAAGCGAGCCCTTCTTCTTGGTATCACTCTACAAGCACTTTCCATGATCTACATTGCCGGCTTCTTGACCTCCGTTCCCGACATGGGAGTCGTCGATGGCTACATTGTACCGGAAGACAAGAAAGGCGCTAGTGAGGGAGCTATTGCAATGATCTATATTTCTGGATTTGGATGGGCTCTAGGCTGGAACTCGATGCAGTATCTTCTTACTGCAGAGCTGTTCCCTCTGCGCATCCGTGCTCTTTGCACTTCTATGGCTATGACCCTCCACTTTGCCAACCAATATGGCAATGCGCGGGCCGTTCCCAACATGCTTCTCCCCGTGGCAAAGGGCGGAATTGACCCCAAGGGTACTTTCTGGTGCTTTGCTGCCATTACCATTATCGGTGGTGCCTGGGTCTGGTTCAGTATCCCGGAGACGGCGGGCCGCTCCCTGGAGAGTATGGATCGTCTCTTTGCTTTGCCGTGGTACAAGATTGGCCGGTATGGTAACCGGGATGCCGATGAGCGTGACCAGATTGTAGATGAAAAGATGGAGATGGCGGCGGAGTCGCATGGAATGGCTCAACATATTGAGAGGCAGGATAAAGAGGGCCGGGTTTAAATATTACTTGGGCTGTTATCTTTTTGTTTCATATTAGAGTGCTCTATTTCTTATTTTCTGGCCACTAGGCCAGGGTTATCCTTTTTGAATAACGACACTATCATGATGAATAAACCCCTTTTTGAGTTAGAACAGCCCGCCCTTGACATATTACTACACCCGCTGAAATACATAGAGTGGCTTATGCCATTTTGCTCCCGACTTCTTTTCTATGTTCTTTCAACTGCCCGTTGTCGTCGACCCATCCAGAGGGATGATCACAATCCTCGCCTTAAGTGCAGCCTTATCCCGAGTCTCCTTAACAGAATTTGCAGATCCACTTGTGCGAATATCCATCACTTTCATGTCATTCAAGTATTCATCCGGCAAATCGACCCGGATCAAAACACCTCTAGGCCGAAAGAAAGTCTCGTTCCATTGCGAGATATGTCGAGCCAGGTGTTCACCTCGGGCTCCAGCCAGCGCCGAAATCAGATTTCGTTGTTCTCTTCGATTTCTGGTGAGACGGGCAACGAATATCGCTGGGATAGCGCCCAGAAGGCCAACCATCAGTCCTCCCACTGCCATTACACCCAAGCCTTTGCCAATCACGGTGGTCCATTGCTGACGTGAAAGCTTAGCTTCGTCACAGACAACTTGTGTGAACTGTGTCCATTCTTCTTTGGAGATGTCGTAATGAGATAGTTCATCTGGATACTCGAATCCTGATGTGCAGGCTCCGGATCTGGATGGTACTTGTAGGCCTCGGCTGAGAGCAGATGCGACGGCAAGCCCAGGCTCGTTTGGCTCGGGTCGGAGGATCAGGGAAGGGTTGGCCTTTTCATCGACGAAGTAATTGAATTCCTCGGATGGGGAATACATTGGTGGGTCCTCATACTGTCCAGGCATGTTCATGGTTGGTGGAGATACAGCTAGCATTGATTTGATGGAGTGTAGAATTCGCTGGTGCTTTTGTCCGCTGTTGATATTCGATGGTTTTAGGATTTGTGAAGTAAAAAATTGGTTCTCAACGCAGATATTTATATTTCTGCCTGTCGATCTTAGGCATCATACTTCCAACGAAGCGTCTGCTGTTCCAATACGAGTTGCCCCATCACTGTGACAGTGTTGAAGGTTTTTTCGGCCCTCGGAGTCATCCCAAAGGGATTCGAATTAGTGATGCCTCGTACAGGCCGCGAAATTTCCAACATTTTGAGTTCGAGGCACTTTTGGGCGACCAATAGTGATTGCAGGCGTTACAAGTAGGGGTCCGGATTCAGCCATCTAGTACGAGAATATTAGGCTTGATTTGAGAAGAAGAATTGGTTAACTGCATTGTTATCAATGATAAAGGTCAAATTGACCAATAAAATAATGAATCCAACTCCGAAATCGTTCGTATGTTGTATACTCCGAGCTCCGCGTTGAGTCCCCCTGAGTCTCCGTGAGTCACCGAGGCACGTGCACCTGCTAAGCTAACGACACCATCCCCAGGCATCATCTTTCTCCAAAACATTATAATCATGACAACTCGTTATAGAGTAGAATGTACGTCATATGTCTTTATTGCATGATCTTCTAACTAATACCTCTTAGATGCCCTCAAGGTACGGATATTTCAGGCAAAACACTGTACCCCTCACTGACCCCACAGCCTTAGTCCCATCGCCGGGATCAACTGGTAAGTCATCACTACATCTCTCAAGAATCTGACTAACATTCTACAGATCGAATGGATTAAAGTAAGTCATTCAGTCATGTCATACTGGCCGATTCTAATCCTCCTATCCTCTAGGGTCTGCTGGCCGTCCCCTTTGTCCTGCATTCACAACCCACCGCCATCTACAAGGAGAATGGGGAGGTACTGAAGACAATCGCGGCGGATACCCACCATCGCTATGCAGAGATTATGCGTGATGTAGAGAATTTGATGCATGATCACAGTAAGTGGGATATGTAAAAATCAAGAAATAGAGGATGGTCTCTAATCGCTCTTGGAAGTCCAACACCACGAACGCAATGCCCCCGGCAAATCCAAATTGAATCTTCTCGTGCCGCCTATCGGCACCTTTTTTACCAAGCTATATCTGGAAGATGCATTCAAATATCAAGACCAACAGCGATTCATCAGCCGGCGACGCTTCGTGGCCCCTTCATTCAACGATATCCGACTTATCTTGAACTCCGCCCAAGTATTGGGTCTTGTTCGATCCAGCGATGTGAAACTAGTCACCTTCGATGGAGATGTAACACTCTATGATGACGGCGCCTGCCTCACATCCGACAACCCCGTCATTCCCCGGATTCTGCGCCTCCTCGAGCAGGACCGCAAGGTCGGCATTGTGACAGCGGCCGGATACACCGAGGCGTTGAGGTATTATGAGCGACTCCATGGTCTACTCGATGCAATTAACGACTCAACTACTCTTACCGCCGATCAGAAACAAGGATTGATCGTCATGGGTGGCGAGAGCAATTATTTGTTCCGTTTCGACCCGACCTCGGACGCCCGACTCGTCTACGTGCGGCGGAGCCAATGGTTGCTGGATGAGATGCAAGTCTGGAGTGATGATGATATTACCGAGCTTCTTGATATTGCCGAGTCTGCTCTGCGTGCCTGTCTCGCGAATTTGAATCTACCTGCTGCTATTCTGCGCAAGGATCGTGCGGTTGGTGTCTACCCGGTAAATGGAGTCCGAATCAGCCGTGAGCAGTTGGAAGAGACTGTGTTGGTGGTGCAACACACGGTCCAACATTCGGCTGTTGGGGGACGACTGCCATTCTGTGCTTTTAATGGTGGAAACGATGTCTTTGTCGATATTGGCGACAAGTCATGGGGTGTGCGCGCATGTCAGCGCTACTTTGGTGGAATCGATCCAGCCAAAACACTGCATGTTGGCGACCAGTTCCTGTCGGCTGGGGCCAATGACTTTAAGGTGCGGTAACTATTGAACTCCCCTGTGTTACTGATCAGGCTAACTTCTTTTCTTCTGATTAGGCCCGTCTTGCATCTACAACTGCCTGGATTGCAAGCCCCGCTGAGACTGTAGAATTACTTGATGAGCTGGAGAAGGCGGTGCACCCGTAGTCTTTGAAAACTGGAATAATGCATCTGTCCGGGTTAGTTTTGTGTGGTTTGGGGTCAGCGCTACGACTGATACACCCTCGCGATTTTATAGTTCTGTCCTTTAACTGCCTCTTTGATCCTCACCATAGCACTTGTCAGTAGCGTTCTTGATTCATTTGAAATAATTGCAAGACTGAAATTGATGGTCCTATCTACAACACACTTTATGTAGACCAAGAGTGTTCAAGAATGGTAAAAAATCATCAAGCAAAAGCACAATTACCCAAACTCCCAGGCATAAATGTCACATAAACCATCCTTGGTTCTGGAGGACTTATTGCATAGCATCGTACACAGCGTAACGGACGTCTAGTACGATCGTCCTCAACATCACAAGTTAGCGGATGGCTCGCCGGCCAGTATTTGGAAACATTCAAGAATATCCCGGGTGTGTCATTGGGGTAAATTCAATTGTTGGTTGGAAAGAAGTTGAAGTCCTTTGGGTGGGAAATCCTTTCAAGGGGCAGGGGAGCCGGGAACCGAGCGGGTTGATTGAGCTGTCGAGGAATCTGCAAAGATAGGAAACGGGGTAATCGTTAACATCCGTCTTGGAGGAGAGCCAGAAGTAGTCACTATACGGGGGAGTCGATCCTTAAAGGCCAAACGAGCAAAACCAGCAGGGCAAAAATAAATCGAAAAAAGAGGGGTGAACAAGCATATAATCAGTGTCGTATCCGGGTTACGTACTCTCATAGCAGGACCAGGTTTCGTTCTTGCTAGCGTTGACACGTCCAGACAGAACATTGACGACATCCTGTAGTTCAAGCCAGAACTCGGACTTGGGGCGACGGCGCACCCAATCAGTTTCGGTAGCTTCCAGTCCAGTTTCGCCACCCATGGGGGAGAATAGCACTTGTGATCCTTTGACACCGATCACAGCAGTAGAGAGAGGATCCGCGGCAATTTCTTCGGGGCTCTTGTTGGCATATCCTTCGATGTGCTGCATGCACCTGATGGACATACGCATAGCACGAACACGATCCATTGGCGATGGCTTTCCACCTTGTTGGAAGTGACCAGGAACAGCGGAACGAGACTCGAAGCGGCCCTTGGCCTCTTCCTTGATCATATCGGCGATCACCTGGGTAGTGTATGTGCTGGACGCACATTCATTGCGCAGAATGATCTTACCCGCACGGTTAGCTCCTTTGTCGCGGACGAAGTTTTCGCGAAGGAAGTCGATATCGCGCGAGAGCATCTTGATATCAATACCCTCCTCGGGAATGTAAACTGCCACGGCACCCACAGCGAGGCCAGCTGTAGTCGCAATATATCCAGATTTTCCACCTTGGGTCTCAATCACGAACACTCGGCGGCGAGAAGAGGAGGCGGACTGACGAATGGCGTCACAGAAGTCGATCAGGGTGTTCAGGCAGGTGTCACTGCCCAAGGAGTATTCGGTGCCCGGAACGTTGTTGGAAATGGTAGCTGGGAGCACGATAAGCGGAATCTTGAATGCATCATACTTGTCACGAGCCTGGCGCAGCTCGCTGACGGCTGTGAAAGCCTCGAAACCACCAACAACAAACAAGGCGTCAAACTTGTACAGCTCAAAGCACTTTGCAGTGGTCTCCATGTCAGCAGAGGGCAGGGTACGGTTCGTTCCAATATCTGAGCCACCCTCGTTGACCCAGTTATCAGCTTCCAGCCAAGTAACCTCGCGGACTGAGCTGACTGGCTGATCGTCGTGATGACGGCACAATCCGGGGAAACCGTTATGAATGGCCAGTGGGGTGTGACCACGCGTCAGGCAGTACGCAACGGCACCACGGGTTGCTTGGTTCATACCACCGGCCGGGGCACCGACGTGAATGATGGCGATCCGCATTCTCTGCCAAGGAATAAGTATCTGGGGAGATTTGGGAGCCTAGGTATCCCGCATGAGCTAAGGAATTAGATGCATACCTTGCCCTCTGGAAGCATTGTCCTCGGGTCGTTTTGCTTCGCGGTGGTCATATATGCGTTGTAGTACTCCTTGAATTCAGGATCTCGGAGCTCCATGGCCCCATCGAAATCCCTTTCTTCAATCTTCGCCGTTACATCTTTGGTCATTTGAACTGCTTCCATCAAAGGGGTGCGCATGATCTTATTCTCGCGGATCGTGATTACCGGTGAGGGTGAATCGGGTGACATCTCTAGCACGGCACGAACGGCCTCCACGCCCTGCAGAGTTGACAGCCAGCGGTCATAAGAGCATGCCGCGCCACCTCGCTGGGTGTGGCCTAGAATAGTGACTCGAGTGTCCAAACCCAGCCGATCTGTGAGAATATCCTTGATTTTTGTGCTTGAGACCTTGTTCAAATCGCGATCATGGGCTCCCTCGGCGACAATAACGATCGTACGGCGCTTGCCGCGTTCGGTTCGGTTCTGTCAAACCATATCAGTCAGCCAAAAAATAACATTAAACATCACGGAAGTCATTCCCACCTTGGTGATCACGGAGCACATGTCATCCTCCCACCCTTCCTTCGGGGGCATCTCAGGGAGGAACATCCAGTCTGCGCCGGTACTGATGGCAGACATCAATGCGAGCCATCCACAATGCCGGCCCATCACCTCAATAACGAAGCCACGCTGATGAGAAAACGCAGTATCGAAAACATCGTCGACTGCATCACAGATACGGGTCAAGGATGAGTAGCAACCGATAGTGGCATCTGTTCCAGACATGTCATTGTCAATCGAACCTACCAGGCCCACAATATTCAACACAGTGTAGGGTGCCACCTGCTCAGTGGTCAAATCCCCCGCGGCAACGAGATCTGCCAATAAGCCGGGCCATTCGGCACGGAAGACATCGGCACCAGTCAAACTGCCGTCACCACCGCAGATGACCAGCGCATCGATACCTCTCAGGACCATGTTCTTCGCTGCCTTCATACGGCCAGCACGCTCACGGAATGCCTTACTGCGGGCAGATCCGATCAGGGTACCACCGCGGGATAACCAGCCGCGAACATCCTCCCAGTGGAGCTGGCGGATCATGGTGCCGCCATTGACCAGTCCTTCGTATCCTTCGAAAATGGCGTACGCTTCGCAGTCGCAGTGAATTGCCATACGGACAACGGCCCGCACAGCACCGTTCATACCGGGAGCATCTCCACCAGAGGTTAGAACACCGATACGGCGTCTCTTGGCCGGCTGAGTGGCAATCTTGATAGGCTCCATATCGAATCAATTGAAGGCGACCTGGAATACAGGTCGATCAAAAGAATTAAATGAGAGGTGAGGGAGAAGAAAACAAGAAGAAAAGAAGCTCAAGAGTTGTAAAGCTCCAATCGTGGATAGGTGGGATGTGGAGGGGTTGAACCCAATCCGGTGAGAGAAATCGGGCAGAAGTGGGTGCTTTGCGTCACAGACAAAACAACTTGAAGCTAAAGTACTATAGATTGGATTGTAAGAAACATAAGGAACTATTGAGAAAAGACTACAATTCCTTATTTAAGTAGCTGTATATAATTTTCTCCTAAAATAAAAAGTGGTCTGACCTTTTCATTGAGCTAATACCATTCTTAGTACCTGCGTTCCCTTATAATATGCCTGCAAGACACAATGTCACCGCTTGATCCATTTGGGTTTAGTGTGGGCGGTGAGTGATTTTGCTTGACGTCACTTGATCCTGTTTGTTTTGTTTGTTTAGTCCTCCCCGGGTCTGGCCCAATGACATCTCCCTTTTCTTCAATTCTTGTTATTTTCATCATAGGTCATCGACCTCATGATATTCATTATCTTAATTGTTGTTTTACTATGGCTTAATCCTAGTTATCATAATACTAACCAATCTTGACAAAACATGGTCTGACTGGTAACACGAACCTTGTACAGTAACAAGCTATTATCAATTGGTTGCCCATAGGTAGTACTTGTGGAATTGACTATCTTGCCTGAGCTTCCACTAGGTGGCCAAATGCTACACTAATCTCAGGACTTTTGCTCGTTGCCACCTGCATGTGTTCATGCAATATGGCGCCTCGGGCCACATTTTTCATGCTGACACGTTGTCCCTGCAGCTCTTTGCTGGATCCTTCCTTGTACGAAGTTCTTCACACAACTCTTTCTATCCTGCATAGAAAGTATATAAACTCCAGTGAAGTTCTAGCGAATACAATAAGCATCACAATCATAGTACTAAGGCTATTGCTGTCGTCGAATACATGGGCAACAGTAGAATTGAGGCCGAAAAGATCATCCTTGCCTCCGATTTAACATGATTAAAAACTTAGGGGTGACCCCGTGACGCCCACGCGGATGAATGGGCTGATGTCTACACGATTATTGTATCTTATTGCTCGTCCGAGACCCCGGTAACGGGATTCTCGGCGCTCGCCGGTATTGGCCACTTTCCCACGATATCGATCATACTAAATTTCTTTAGTATTCGACAGTAGTAGCTGGAGTCAAATGGCCCTAATAGGGGGCATCGGCCTAAGGGGCCCAATTTTTAGCTTCACTTGCCAAGCTAATCCGGCCTTTACGTACTGTATCTGATCTAGATAAATAAAATACGATTGCTGTTACCTAGTATTCGCAAATACATATTCAACCCCTATTTGGCAACTCGACAACATGACTTGCCTCATTGGCAGCCTGTTATCTCGAACATCTCTCCACTGTTGAGTTTGCCCTTTCTGAAAACGGTCTTTACCACCCGGCGATTGCTATAAAATACATCTAGTCTTCTAAATTGTATCATTTTCTGATTGTGACTGTCCCGGGGTTCAATTTTTTGCTAATCGTGCAGCTAGTGTTCTCTCACGACCAGCATGATTTAGCTGCTGCGTTGTCAGCTGCGGTTTTGAGGTCGAAAATATATGACTTACCCTGAGCATGAGTGGCTTCCCTCTGTCGCTGGGTTTTTGCATCCACTTGTGCAGAGCTTGGGGTGACCAACATCGCCGGGGTTCTTGCAATGGAATAGAACATTCTTAACATCCTCCTTCTCTAGATCCGACCCCTTCAAAGAATCCTTCAGATCGACCTCCGTGAACCCTATTGTTTCTTTAATTAGTCTGGCGCAACGATGCTTGGCGGGACATAAATTACCTTTGTCTTTAATCAAAACGTCAGAGCAATAATCAAAGCTAGGGGTACACGTCTTCGTTGCGAGACCAGTTGTGGCTAGTGTGGAAACTGTAAGTATAATAGAAGAGAGCTTCATTGTAAGGCAATTTAAGATATAACGCAAGGATAAAGCAAATAATGTGGAAATGATTGAACTATTAATGCGAGGTCGCCCCTCGAAATTGAAGCTATGCTCTTAGAAAACAAGATTTAAGTCGTCCACATTTTTATTTTGACGGTCCTACGCGGTTGGTATGGAATGCTTTTATGGAATGCAGTTACGCAATTAACATGCCTCAAACGTGGCGTTTCATGTCCAAGATCGCCAAGATTATTCAGTTTATGCTATAAAATGGGCCCGGCCTTTCATTTCAGTGTCAGGCGTGATAGGATTGATATATTCGGATGGAGATTTGCTTACCCATTATGTGTAAAGCTCAAACCTGTCTCCTTGCTGGTCAAGCTTCTTCTCCGAACCATGTGGCAGTATGCAAAGTAGGCTAGTAAAAATAATCCAAATAGAGGAAACACCTTTACATTTCTTAGTCTAGATAACGCCGTCCACATTGACATATATTGAACAAGATATTATTTCGATAATCACATTTGAGGTCTTCAATATGAGCTGACGCCGCCCGCACTGCTGTCCTCTACATTCCATTCCGCCTTTGAAGGGCTCTAGCAATGATTTCAGCGATAAGGTCATGGTACTCCAAACCGTTATTGCGAGCGATGCAAGTAAATAGGGAATAGTCGTCTCGTAGTCCGAACAATGGGTTAACCTGATTTGAGTCAGACCTCAGGACTAAATTACACTGCCGGGTTGCACATATTAAACATACCTCTATAACATATGGAACAGAATTGTCCTTTTGAGAGCTCAAGCGTATATCAACACGGCCTGCATCTCGACATCTTAATACTTGATATGCCGATAGAGCAACATCGGCGACTGTTTTCACCAAAGGGTCCGCCATGTCCGCATGGATATGACCCATATCTTGGCCTGGTCCACGGCCGGCTTTGGAAAAGCTTGTAGCAAAGTCGATCGAGGTATCACTTTCATGTCCCTCCGGATTGTACCATGTCATTTCCAGAGCACCTAGCACTGTGGCTGAGCTGCCGGTTCCGAAGATAGCAACTGTAAATTCCCTTCCGCTAAGGAACTCTTCTAACATTATGTCCTGGCTTGTAAATTGACACCGGAGACTTTCGATGGTTTTCTCCAGGTCTTCGTGTCGGAAGATCTTGTTCGAGGGTAGAATTCCATTTGAGGTAGAGGCCGCAGTTGGTTTTGCAAAGAGCGGATATGATAATTCCTTTGCCAATGAGCTATAATCGACCTTGGGACCATATTTCGGGACCAATTCGAACGGGCTCGTTGGTATCCGATAATGCTGCAAGAGAATCTGTAGATCATCATCAGTGGGAGGGGACAGTGAGAGGGTAGTGGTAGGGTCCTGGCCCATAATCCTCTCACTTACCTTGGTCTTCGCCTTATCAATACACATCGTGAGCGTGGCTGCGTTAGAAAAAGTATAGGGTACCCCATAAGCTTCAAGTAGTGCTGGTACTTGGGATTCGCGCGCGGAGCCACAAACGCCCTCACTGAAGTTGAACACCAGGTCCCAATTCTTTTCTTCGCCTGCTACTAGATGAGCAACGAGGTGTTTAATACCGGGAACTGAGATTACAGAGTGACCGAGCTTGCAAAGGCCATTGGTCACAGCTTTGACTGTTACTTCATCGGCCAAATCAGCACAGTCTGTCTCCGAGTATCCCCTTTCAAGATAATAGGCCTTAGGGTCATAAATGAAGGCGATGTTCAGTCCGGTGTCTCTTGTGTTTCTCATGTTATCCTTTAGTACTCGCGCGCAGTAACTGGTAAAGGATGCAGCATACAGTATGGAAACAGAGGATAATTTTCTTGTACTAAAGACATCAAGCCTGTACATCAGGCCTGTTTATAGTTGTCATAGACCGGCTACAAGGATCAATCATGACGTCACTGTCGCCCCACCGTGAACGCTCTCGCCTACAGTACAATTATGGAAGCTGCATTGTTTCCTTAACCCAAGGCTTGTTTAGAGGATTTCACACCTCTAAGCAAGAGTACGCCTTTTTTTAATATGTGGTGTGCAACTTCCAATGTCGACCTTTTTAATCATCAGTTCTAGGCCAGCAGGACTTACCGCAGCGCGCTAGGCAGCTTAGTACATCATTTCAACACAAATAATTGACCAGAAAAGCGGTCGGACAAAGACTGGTCATACTGATAGCCTACAAAGCCGGACTTTAGAAATTCTAGACAGCTTTGGGATTGTTGACCCAATCTAGAAGCAAGGCACTCCAGAAGTCGACATGCCCTACTGGGTTCGTACTACACAACTACGAAATCTACAAAATAAACTATTCACATCAATGCAGGCAATAGACTCTTAAGACTGGGAGAATTAAACGTGATGGAAAAGACAAAGCAGAGATTGGGCGTATGTCCAGATTTGGGCAAATATTGCTTAACCAGGGATCTATTGAACAAAAATTCATTGATCATTTATTCGAGAAAAGCGATATTCGCGTTAAATGGAACAGAAGGGTCGAGTCCTTAGAATTGACGGCATCCGACGAGGATGGGGAAGCATTCCCAGTCACCGTGGGTGTGGCTTGTCTTGATGAGCACGGTATATCGAACCTTGAAACTTTCTCTCGACTATACAGAATGTAAGTAATTCATTAAATATAGTCGACTCGCATCCATCTGATGCTTTGCAGACGACCTTATGTGTATAGAAGTTCTCATCCCACTCTACTCTGTATTATTTCCCATTTAGGCAGTTTGACCCTGACCCTTAGATAAGACAAACCCCGCACGATGCCTTCAGGGCTACATCCGTACGTCTAGAAGCACCAGCTCCTATTTTCTCAAAATAGGCTCCTTATTTCTGATTGAAAATATCAATTGCAAGTTCTTAATTCGCTAGTAGCCTGAATTATCGAATTCCGGGCCTTTTTACATCCTTTGCCATGGCGCCGAATGACTCAGGTAACCCCAACCCCCATTCCTGGAGTAATTATACTTGACGCTGCCGTAGTATAGATGGAAAGGTTAACGCAGTCCAGTCCTTAACCTCGTTACAGCTGACCCAGGCCTGCCGCGACCTAATCCGACACAGTCCTACTGGCAGCACGTCCCACATGCTCTCGCCGACGTTCGATCCTCAAGCTTGCCAACTGACCGGGATGTCGCGATCATTGGGTCCGGCATCACAGGACTATCAGTAGCTAGATCCCTCTTAGAACGCCACCCTACTGCCACAGTGTCCGTTTTAGAAGCCCGTGCACTCTGTTCAGGTGCGACTGGGCGCAATGGGGGGCAGATGGCTGCGAATGCCGGAGAGCAGTATATGCATCTTGCAGAGACTCATGGGGTCGAAGCGGCGGGCAAGATTGTTGATTTCACATTCCACAATTTGGAGCAGATGCAGGAATTGATTAAAGAGTATGATGCCGTGGAGTTGAGTGAGATGCAACGACTGCAGAAGCTGCGAGTCTTCTTGACTCAGGGCAAGTTTGACGACTTCAAGAAAAGTATTGCGCGCCTAGAAATGGATCATCCTTCTAAGAAGGGGCTATATACAATTCTAGATGCGGATGCTGTGCTCAACGTGAGTCTTGTCGCCCATGTGATCATAGGATCTCATTCTGATATTTATCTTTTTAGGAGTACGGAATTCATGGAGCATCTGGAGGAGCACTTCTTCCTGCTGGAACAGTCTGGCCATATCGTCTTGTCACCAAAGTATTCGCGGCATTGTTGGAAAAATACCCAGGCCGCTTGACAATTGAGACAAATACACCAGTTGAGTCCGTTGAGCACATGTCAACACCTACATCGCTCACCACGAGACTTTATCCGTATACACTACACACTCCTCGTGGCCCACTACGAGCACGGACTGTAGTTCATTGCACAAATGGATACAGCGGACATCTCCTTCCTCACCTAAGAGGGCTTGTTCATCCTTTCAAAGGCACAATGACAGTTCAAGATCCGCAGAGTGCTGTGTCAAATCAAGGCACAGCTGTATCATGGGGCTTCCACTACCCTCCATCCTATGATCCTAGAACCAAACGTCTTGGGTATGGACTATACTACCTAGGACAGAGTGCAAAAACCGGCTATTTCTACTTCGGTGGCGAGCATGCACGTCTTGAGGAGTCAGTATCTGCAGATGACACCTTTGTGGCCGACCACTCCGTTAAACACTTGGAGGTCGTCCTGCCACGATTCTTTGGCAAAAACGACAGGTCCGATTGGCGCCTGATCAGTTCGTGGAGTGGAATTATGGGTTATTCCTCCGACGGTCTACCGTTGGTCGGGCGGTTGTCGCCGACACTGACGGGTCGGGAAGGTGACGGCGAATGGATTGCTGCTGCATTCAATGGATATGGTATGGCGAACAGCCTGATGAGTGGCAAGGCATTGGCGTTGATGATTTTGGGTGAGGATGTTAGTGACTGGCTTCCAGTTGCATACGGACTGGGCGAGAAGAGACTGCAAGAGACGCTCACAGTCCCAGGGGCCGTGAATGCACTACGCTCGAAGCTATGAAGCTATGAGAGATTAACCATGCTAGTCCTCGGCATCTTCATGTTCAAACGTTTCAATTCATCTTGTGGTCATGATTTGTACAGGGTATTCAAGTCTCTGTTCATTATGGGTTGATTTTTGCGAAAGTAGAAGGGGATGAAAAAGTTTTTGCATAGGCCCACTTCACCTCGCGAGCTGTCATGACCTTTTTGCTCCAGGCGAAAAAAAAAAATATTCAGAAACAAAAAAGACATGGACTTGCAGGGAATCGAACCCTGGACCACTCCCATGCTAAGGGAGTATTATACCACTAAACCACAAGCCCTGTTATTGAATATCGGTGGGGAAATATTGGCTCAAGGTGGTCCAGGGTGGAGTGGTTCGGCCCGATACCAATCTGCGATATTTGAGTGTCACGCACGTGACACTTCAGTGGACACAAAGTCCATCACAGAGGACTGGTTGGGGAATCCGGCAATAGGGGATGATTTCCAAATATGAGGCACTGAATGGTAAGAGGGATGTTCACAATTTCCGCGCCCGGTTCCGTCAATACAGCGCACGGTGTAGATCTCGAGAGACAACTCATGGCGGGACAGAGCAATCTTCATCTTTTTTCGCTTTTCTGATTTGAAAGTTGAAAGCAGAAGTTCGCCATGTTGAGGGTAAATCGCTTCCCAGGTGCATTTTGCTTGGTCCTTGTCACTCTCGGACTTTGGTGAACTGTTGTTGGATGAGATAGCGAAAACAACATCAAGCAACAAGAGATGGGTGATGGCGGCTTCCACTTCTTCCCTATGAGAAAGTTTTCCAGGAGACCCAAGGTCCGGGTACTTGGGCATATTGAATGACACATCAAAGATGGTGCCGAAGGGTGGTGAGGACAGGTTGGTGTGAATCGAGATTGAGAAAGAACCCCGAGGGATCAAAATTTTCCCACTGAATGTAGACTGCAAGGGAGTAAGGAACTGCCCAACGAGGGTCTCTACTGTTGGAGCAGGAGATGCTGGGCTCCCTGTTGAAAATATTCTAGCTGTGTACGCTGGAGGTTTCAGATTTGCCGATTGCAAAACACCGAAAAGGTCATTCAGTAATGACTGAAGCCAGCGTACATCGGACATGTGCTTAATGTAAGCTAGAGCTGGCCGAATAAGTTGATGCTCAGGAATAGATCGCGTTTTCGGGGTCAGGGGCGGCGGAAGTAGAGTCCGACGCCGCAAGTTTTGACGGTGGGCATATGCCAATAAGATCCGTATCGTATGTGCCAAGCCCTCTGCAAGAGATGCTCCGTGTTGTGAGATATCGTGTTGGGGTTGCAACGCATTTTCATCGATATCAACCAAGTCCAGTAAAATTTCGAGATTATTGGATGCAGGAATTTGAATGAGATTCTGACGCGTCGTTACGCCAAAGCTTGCGATCGCCCGAGCTTCTCGGACGAGCTCGTAGAAAAGCTCGTCTTCATAAACAGTATCACGCGCTTGCAGAATGCGATCCTCAATCGTTCCGTCGCCGTCGAAGGCGGAACGCATCGGTTTAGAGCTTCCGGAAAGCCGACCATCTTGTATCACGCGCACCCGGACATAACGGGCTTTGGATGGGATCAATCCTTCGTCCAATAGCAAAGCCCCATCCTCGGCTCGGCGTAATGAAGCGAGGCCGCGGTCGCGGAAAACCGGCGTGGCTGTATGTGGTTGTGATTAGCAGATGCTTCCTGCAGTATCAATTGGTATGCGCTCACCTTCAAGGAACCCATATTGCACGCCTAACGCCTGCCTTTCGCGTGGGAGACGGGAAATTTTCCATCCTTTGTCCTTAACAGCCAGCACTTCATTCCAATATCGAGTTTCCGACGCGACTTCAGTTTCAAGTCTGGAAGCCGCCTGCAGAAGCTTGTTCGCCGCGGCGTTGAAATTTTGGATCCGCCATCCTCTTGATACAGTTGATATATCTTTGCTTGTAGATTCTGGCTTCGGGGGAGGGTTCACGACCTCGGCATTGAGCGAGCCAAGGGGAGCGACTTGCTTGAGGAAGGCAGACATGGAGGTTTCGGCCTGACGTGGGGCCTGCTTGGAGAGCAAAAGGGAGACGAAGTCGAGGGCGAACATGGTCTCCATGTGGGCTTGCCTGAAATATTGTTAGTTCTTTTGCGTTGGAAGCATAAGTTTCAAGACCATTATCAAACTCACATGGCAAACTGAGTGATCTCGGCACGCCGCTTGTACAGTTGCTCCAAGCGCTCTGTCGAGTCAAGATCAGTCGCATCTTGGTCACTCTCGTCTAGCTCATCCAGGTCATCTTTTTCTTGCTCCTCGGCAATCTTGTTTCGAAGAACAGATTCATTCACCTCGCGAAAAGAGCCCCACTGGTTGTTGATTTGCGCGATCTCCACAGGCAGGGTATCTGGACAATCACGCTGCTCAAGGATGGGACGCAAAGGCAGAGTGAAGGAGTCGGCCATGGCGTCAATTCACCCAAAGATCCACCCCTCTGCGACCGTGAGCTTGGAGATTAGCAGAACCAATGACTTAGGATGAAAGAGAAAGAAGAGTGAGTGGCTACTCCAGGGCTCCTCAATTCGGTGACGTAAGGCGCACGTGATCGTAGGTGCTATTGAGATCCCCCCAATTGTTAACATCAAATTGATCTGTCTTTTTTCCTTTCCTGGAGATATCAGTGACTTTTGGTGCACTAAGCTCTGGATGGACTGCATAGTAATATGGAAGACGTAAACATCAAAATGCGTAATATATATATCCATAACCGTCCATGATACTAGTCCGTTTTACATTTGGTAAACAAAGTCAATCCAATCATTCAGAACCTCACTAAACGATCCAGTTCTTTATATGTCAAACACATATACTATAAATTATCCTCAGAGTTTTCTGGGTGTTCCTGGCGACTAGTATGAAGCAACCTAATATCTCTACATCGATGCCGTGCTAGATAGTACATACTAACTTCAGTCCTGGAATGTAGATCAGTCCGGAGATTAACGGATATAACACAGATATACGTACATACATTGAAACCTAAAGGAATGTCTGTCCTACAAGGCTTCGTGCGACTGAGCGTTGGGACTTCCCACATTCTACGTTCTGTACGACTATAAGGGAATTGATATATAACATAATGTATTTATATTATCAGTTATTTCTAGTCAAATTTCTGTCAAAATTATATCTGCAAACCATGGCGTCGTATCTAGTGACTGGCTCTTCTCGAGGGCTCGGATTGGCACTGGTCGCTCGCCTAGCGACATTCCCCAAAACTGAGGTTGGGACAATCATTGTCACCGCGCGCCAGGACAATTCTGCTCAATTGAAGAGTATTGCGAGTGCCTCATCAGGGCGAGTGCAGATTGTCAAGTTAGACATCACTGATGAATCCAGTGTGGAAGAGAGTGTGGCAGTTGCAAGGGAAGGGGCTTGACTACTTGGTCAACAACGCGGGAGTGAGCGACTGGTCCCCGACAGGACTGGAAGGGATGTGAGTTGGATACTTCGTCAGAGGACCTGTTATGATACTGATCTCATAGGGACAATCTAAACGAGACGTTCAATGTCAATGCCACTGCGACACATATTGTATCGCGCGCTTTCCTGCCACTTCTGCGCAAAGGCGAGAAGAAAACAGTACTAAACATGTGAGAATATCGGGAAGAAACTACATGAGCCATTTTATGCTACTAAAAAGCTGATACAGAACAAGATCTAGCACTGTAGGCTCCATAGCGATGGCTGATGCATTCCCACGCCATACAACACCGGCATATAAGATCTCAAAGGCTGCATTAAACATGCTCACTGTGAAATATGCCCAACAATACGTGGATGATGGCTTCACCTTTCTTGCGATCAGCCCTGGCGTGAGTCAACCCTTTCCCATTCTATATTGATCGCAAATTTCTCAAACTTTACTAACATCAAGTGTGGCTTCGCACTGACCTTGGTAGCGACCTAGCAGATCTTCCGGTTGAAATAGGTGCCGAGAAGGTCCTAGATATCATACAAAAGACAACGCCGGATCAGAATGGAAAATTTCTGGACATATATGTCCCTAGGTCGGAGATGCAAGGCGGAACATATCAGTATGATGGCAAAGAGATCCCTTGGTGATCAGAGCGTGATGTCGGGAAATTGGACCGCAACGGAAAATTGGCGGAAAAGAATAGATCACGTCATATGTTATGGAAAAGACCCTACGTGCCAATTTCCTTTCCTATTACTATGTACGGCTAGTGTCAGGAAAGCGATCTAATCTGCTAGTTCATCCAGTCTATTTTCAATTTGTCAATTTAGCTACCTGCCTGGCATTCCCTGTGGAGCATTTCAGTCTTTATTTGGCTGTCGATTTTTCACGAAATCGACCAGGTCAAAGAAGCTCTTCTTGTAGTGTCGCTGCTGGGTCGTGCGATTGACCGCTTGGATGCCAAATTGCTGCGCGTAGTCCCCGAATTCCCAATTGTCAACGAAGCTCCAAGCAAGGGCTCCCATAATATCCACACCGTCTTCATATATTGACTTGAGAATCTCAGACATGAAGGAAAGATAATAGACGCTGCGTGGAGAGTCAAAGAGCTGATCAGAGAGCTCCCGTTCCGCTTCTGCGTGTACCGGAAACCCAAACTCCCCCACCAGAATTGGATGCCGGAAAGTGTTCCACAGGTAGGAGAGATACTCCCGAAAATGAGTCGGCGTGATATACACGTAGGATTCGGAGCGATACCCAATGTTCCACCCGTAAATATTCTTTGTTTCTTGCTTAACGCAATACGGGAAAAGCTTATTCAAGCTTGACTGGGTGGCAGCGCAAGCCTTGATACCTTCATTGGCTGGGGATACTACCGTAGCAGTATATGGATCAATCCCAAAAAAATCCGATGTGTTGTGGACGTATACCAATTCGGATTTGCTCAGGGGCTTGGCTCCGGGGAGTGTTTCTAACACGGACTTTGGGTATTGCTTACCCAAAAATATTGGATTTGCAAAGATACCCAGTTGCATTTCTTGGAAGCGATCAGCTGCCAGGACGTGGCTAGAATTTTTCGGATCTTTAGGCACTCCAAAGTTGTCATTGAACTTGATACCTATTTTGCCAGTAGCCTTCAACGTATCATGATAGAAGTGATATACTTGGGCATGTGCCTTAACAACATGGTCCACTCCTTTAAAGTTGTATGCGTACAGCAGCGGCTCATTGAAGGTCACCCATATTGGAACTCGGTCTGCATAATGAGAAAGCAGAACCTAGGAAGCCACGTCAGAATCGCGTGAGGATTGATGAATCGTGGACTAGAGACTATACCTTTCCATAGTTGACAAATGCATCGACAAATGTTTCATTTTGATATCCGGCATTATTGTAGCCAATATCTGGGTGTTTCGTGATATTGTCGCTGGCGACAAACAGTAATGGGCTGTCGAAATGGAGCATTGTAACCACTGGCTGCTGATGGTTAGAAGACTATAACTTAATAGGCATATATCGAGATATCTGGGATTCTTTACCGTCATTCCCGCATCGAGGACTGTGTCAATCAAGTCATTATAATGATCAATGGCTTGTTGATTGATGGGTGTCCCTGGCAGAGCGAAAGGCAAAATCCGCGTCCAGGGAATTGTAAAACTGTAATACTCCACACCCATCGCAGCTAGTCGCTGTATATCTTGCTTATACAAGAAATAGTTTTCATTGGTGACATAGTCCTTCGGCTTGCTGTCAGGTACTAGTTTCTCCAACAACGAAGGGGATCGACCATCCAGCCCGATTGCGCCTTCAATCTGGGCTGCGCTCCCTGCAACACCAAACACAAAGTCTTTGGGGAAGTTATAGCAGTCTGTGGGACCAAAATAGTCGCGCGGTGGCAAGACCAGCTCGCTGCTGGGCACAGGCGTTGGGCTGACAGTCGTCGAAAATAACCCAGTGGTGGTCTACTCCGTAACAGAGTCAGCTTAAACTCCATTGTGTGAAGGGGAAATCCCAAAGCGCACGACATACATAGTTGTGAAGATCCGCCTCCAACCACATCGAGGACCACGCAGCTTGCCCATATGGGTCCTCCGTGTCAGTTGCACTGATAATGGTTTGCTCTGGAACCCAGCTGCCCCACGTTGAGGTCGACCAGCTGGTGGTCAGTTGCTTGACCACGTCGGTATAGGGCGGGGCATACTTCCGTGTTGTCGTCGGGGACGCAACCGAGGTTGCATATCTCGTGCTTTAATTAGCAAGTGACGGTGTAAACTAGATATATTTATTTCTTACCGAACAGTCTCATTCAAGGTATAAGAGAAGGGCCGAAAGTGGTAAGTCGGGGCCACATTCGGTTGTGTACATTGTGGCCGAGCGGAGTAACCGGTTGTTGTCAAGTATACTTCCTGTGCCTGTGTAGCCACAACCAAGGCTGGAAGGGAGATGAACGGCACTCGCATTTTTGAGCAGAATATTGGGCTGTTTTTCCGTCTT
This sequence comes from Penicillium cf. griseofulvum, assembly GCA_028974015.1. Taxonomy (NCBI): domain Eukaryota; kingdom Fungi; phylum Ascomycota; class Eurotiomycetes; order Eurotiales; family Aspergillaceae; genus Penicillium; species Penicillium cf. griseofulvum. The sequence continues at coordinate 2,745,476 of JAPQKP010000005.1, forward strand.
ATGCGTAAGCAATGGTCCCTTTAAGTATATTCATCTTCTGATGTCGGTAGTGCGCCGGCTAATTGTCGGCCCATGGGAACAGCACTACATGTGCGGTGTCAAACTCAAATTGGTAATGCCATCAATTGCAATGGTTCCAGTGCCACCTCCTCATGTATTAACTTTGGGGGTGGTTGATCGGCAATCCAGGAGACATAGCTGGTGAGGAGGAGTTGCAATGTCCGGTTGCATCTGTTCAGGAAAGTTCCCCAGCTTCTCCGCATCGTACGCCACTGCAGATCACCTGGGAAATTTGGGGAAGAAATTTGCCGAAGTCGAGCCGAAGATTTGTTCAGGTGAGGTCTACAATTTGCTGTCACGTCATATCAACGCGTCTATATATATTCCAGCACTCTACCTCGTACTTTGTGTTACCTCTTGAAGATAACCGAAGTGGGTCGCCATCAGCCCATGCAGATAACTCAGGCAGTCGTAATTCTAAGATCTGATATTATGAGATATTCCGTGGAAAGTTTCTGGAATGTCGAGTTTGAATGTGGGTATAGAGCTCTAAAGAGGATACAAAATGTACGATAGAATTGTGTAGTTTCATAGAGCAATAAATAGAAACCTCTTCCATCGAATTGGGCTTGTGGTTTAGTGGTATAATACTCCCTTAGCATGGGAGTGGTCCAGGGTTCGATTCCCTGCAAGTCCATTTTTTTGGTTTCGTTTTTATTCAAATTCTTTTAATTTCCCTCATGACGCATATTATTCTAGCTCCCTCCACCAATCAGCTCGCATGGCTTAGCGGTAAAGCGCATCACTAGTAATGATGAGATCCTCGGTTCGATTCCGAGTGTGAGCATTGTCTTTTTGTGTTTCTTTTTTTGTCGCTATGTCTTTTCAGTGGTCTTTCCAGTGGTATCTTTAGTAGTCTTCTCAGATATCATTCTGTTTAGATTGATAGGTTGACGGCAAAAAAGGGGGAAAGGCATAATCTGTGAAATGGACCTTTCCAAGTACATATAATATAGCCTTTGAAATTGAAGGATGTGATTTCTAAGAGCAGTTCAATTGAAAATTCAGTAACGGGATTTATCTACTTCCACCCTACTCCTCCCAGTTGAAATTGATCACAATCCGCCCCGCCACCTCCTCCTTCCGTAGCTTCTCCACAGCCTCAGGAAAACGATTCACAGGATACACTTCACTAATTTGCCGTAGCGCTCCTCGCCGTGCGAAATCTAACGCCATGGCAGTATCACTTCGGCTACCCACAAGGGTACCCTTGATGGTAAGATTCTTGAAGACATACTGACAGGGATCGGCTCCTATCGTCATCGACCCTGCAACAGGAAGACCAATGCACATCACGATGCCTCCGATCCGGTCTCCAATAAATGAAACTGCAGTTTTATAAGCAGCAGGGGCCGTCACAAACACCCCATGAGCCCCGACCCCATCGGAAATTTCAATTACAGCTTTGGTGGGGTCGGCAACTTCTTTGAAGTCGACGAATGCCTCTGCTCCCATCTCGAGCGACAACTTCTGTTTGGATTCTCCCGTGTCCACCACGATCGGACGCATTCCCATTGCTTTCGCTAGCTGTACACCTTGAATGCCCACACCACCACCGCCGCCAGGGAAAACAGCCCAAGCCCCCGATCGAAGGTTAGACTCAACCAGAGATCGATAGATAGTGCTGGCACTGCACATAATTGGGCCGGCAATTTCGTCGGGGACCCCATCAGGAATTGGCGATGTATATCGTGCTGGTGATACCAAGTATTCCTGGTACGTACCTGCTAAAGTGAGCCGCAATCCAGACCATTGGCACCACTCAAGACGACCCTACCTGCCGTCATCAGACCAGTAAGAATTGCGCCCTTGCAGTATGCCTCCTTGTCTTCCCAACACAGTGCGCAGGACCCGCATGTATCCATCATCGGTTTGATTCCGGCTCTATCGCCTAACTTGAAAGTCTTCACGTTGGCTCCAACTTTGACCACTACACCCGCACCTTCATGCCCCGTAGATCGCACACCGAACGTTGACATAGGCGGAAGACCCAAGTCTCCTTGCATCATATGTATATCGGACGAGCAAAGTCCAGTATAGTTCAGCTTGACCAAAACATCGTCGGGGCCTACACAAGAGCATCAATGGCCGCGATCTTATGCATAGTGGGATGTTTGTTACTCCAATCGGGATCCTACCTGGTTGTGGCACAGGCACCATCTGTACCTCGACATGGAAATTGGGGCCTTCATTGACCACCACTCCTGCTTTACAGTGCGTGGGAATCTCAAATTGAGAATAATCGATGACTGAACCCATGCTTTGAGGAGCTGTATTGCGAAACTAAGACGGAAATTTTGTCCAGATACTCATTCGATGGAAAATATATAAGGAGAAAGCCAAGAAACTTGGGAAATACAGCATGATTGTATGTCACCCCTCTTTTCGTTGGCCTCATTGCCAGTCGAGTAGTACATCTGCGGGGATGAACTCTAACCGGGATATCCGCATTGCATCGTATGAGCAGAATCGACGGAATTCCGGGAATCCGGGGAGATAGAGCGGGGTAATTCAGAGAAAGAATGATATGTTAGATTGAAACAAGTATTCACAAAACGCCACTAACCACGTCGTAATTAATATAAGAGAGCCTGAGATTGGCACAATGTATGTCGACAACAAAATAAGCGACGGATAGAAAAACGCCAAAAGAAATAAAAGATAATCAAGCTCAATCCCAAATTAGCCATCCGGTCGAACCGCTGATGCCAATCATAACAAGGAAAGTCAAAATGCCTGCGCCGGCCTTGTCGCCTGTAGTTATGTCGTAGTCGAGACCGGGCGGAATTGCTTTTTGGGGCTTGGTACCCGCATTAGGATTTCCTTTGCTCGTTCCACCGTCATCGTCGGTGACTGGGGCTGCCACGCGCGTGATCAGATTCGCTTGAATGACTTCAAGGGCAGCCATCTGCTGACCGAAGTCTTTCGTTTTGTCCCATTTTTGCTCTGTCCACTTGAGACCACACACATTCTCATTGATACCCCCGGTACAGGTCTTGGCAGCTGCCTGAGCAGATGCCTTTAGCCGTTTTATGATTGTGTCGTAGGTGAAAGGGGCCATCTGAGCAGTTTGAGCCATCCAGCGGGAAAGATATCCCTTGAAAGACCGTTGGTCGACCATGCAAGTATTGACGGTCTCGCAGGCTCGCTCGTACATCACGTTGGGTGGATCATGAGAGAAGAAAACTCCGGACGAATCAACGATCCTCTGGGTACGTTCCTTCCATTTTGGATCTTCGGTCTGTTCAAATCGTTAGATATTGTTTCAAGCACCGGAAGGTAGAGTTCACTCACCAAATTATACATGTTAGCTGCGCCAAGCAAGTATACCCCAGCATTGTAAGTCCATTCAATCTGGTTGATTGGCTTGCACTCAGTGAGATCACTTGCACCATCTAAGAAGCGATACTCCGGGGTCATGAATCCAACTTCAGCAGTCCAGTCCCACGCCCTTTCAGCCCAATCTTGGTACGTTTGATTGTTCGTGTACTTTGCCAGGCGAGAAGCTAGATTGAAGAATCCGCCAGTGGAGATGGTGTTCTTATAATTGTAGCCATTGTTCCACGTGAAAATCTGCCAGCGCAAGCCACCACCACACGAAGAAGTGTCCCATCGCGGAGCTTGGGTATTGAAGACAGCTTGAGCCATTTCAAGCCATTGGGGTTGGTCGGCTGGTGGGTTTGGGAAGTTTCGCTCTGCCGCGGTCATAGCAGCGAAGCCCCAAAATACTTGGTCGTCATTTCCTTCGGTTTTACTCTGATTGGCCGGCATGAATGCTTTGTTCGCACCAGCCTGCCAGAGCATGGCTTGTATCGTGACGTCGTTCCAAGTATCATCGCCCGTGTAGAACCAGTAATCAATGAGGGAGTTGAACATTGCACCGGCCTCCCACCAGTAGTAAGGATCCGGCAAGTTACCGGGAGTGTCACCGGGATTCATACCAGTGTAGTAACTCATCATGTTGGTCGCGATATTTTTGGCTGCTTTTTTGATAGAATCTTTAATTTTGAATTAGTCGTTGTGCATAGACAGACAGGTCGAAACGTAAGACACTTACCTCCATCATCAAGATCTAGCTCTACCGCTTGCACAGTTGAGGTGCCCAGTAGAGCTGCAGCCAGCAGACCCATCCATGAAGGCTGTAATGCATGATTGAACACGCGCATCGTGACTGATATATCGATTGGCTTGATAGCAAATTGGAACAACAACTGCCTACAAGCTTGGTTCAAAGAGGAACAGCGAAGCTTCGAATCTTGCAAGGTCCAATGATATTATCAAAGCTCGGTGGTCACTTGTCCCCCACAATTAGTGCAGTTATCGAAATACGGCTCGTGTGAATTGGTTATTGAGACAACCATGCATTTCAAGATGTTGTAAAGATGGACAGTACAGCTTGTTCCCGCTCGTTGACGTGATGAAGATACAGAAAGATGAAGAAAATCCGCCCAGTCAACGTCACACTCCTCAAGACACATAAGTAAGAGGGGGATACGCGTGTGGATTAGACAGCCACATTCCAACCGCCTAGGAGCACTGGCATGGTAACAAGGCGTTATCTCCCAGATACTTTGCACCTCCTGTAGGGGAAATAATCGCCCCAGGGTCCCTTTGACACTCGACTGCATTAAGCATCAAATCCACAATTCCATTGTGATTCGATTGAAGAGTGGATGGGAGGAAGACGGGAGTGTAACGCGTAGCATCTTAGTTCCATGGTTTTCGTGTCAGGGCTCCACGATAAGGGATCGCTGTCGCATTCCAGAGTAGCTGTCAAACAGGTCAATTTGATCGGCCGATGAAGCTGACGAATCACTGAGACTTATGATTGATTAGGAGGAGACAGTGGATAAAGAGTGTAGACAGGGCAATCTAGGGCCGAAAACGAACGTGACGCAAACGGTAGGGGCCCTGTCCTGTCGCTTGTCCTTACACGTGTGGATTAGAGTACAATCACATTGTTACTTGTCTCTCGTCTGGTAGACTACCGTCTCGCAGTAAAACAATTACTACCCGTGTTGCAGGAGTTGTACAACGTAGGGGCTAGAGTCTATTAATTCTCGGCATACCACAGGGGGAGCCCCTGAGGGAGGTTATTTCTGTGTTGAGATTTTTTTTTTTGACTCAGCCTCCAGGCACTCATTCTTTTAAGAGAATACAATCATGCGACTCTCCTAGTTTTACAAGAAGGTTTATTTGCTGAATGAGACGAAAAGCCTGGGAGCCTTGGAGCCTTGATGCCTGAAGAATATTGAGGCCAGAATATTATGCCTGTTTTATCAGGTATGAATAATCTGTCGGCGCATGAAGACCGGTATACCGGAGGATTTATTTATCCTCCTATATACTGTAATATTTATTATGTAGTCCATATTGTATAAATTGCTAGAATAGTGGATATAGTAATACAGAGATTTTGATACCATTTGATTGGACCCTATTTTGGGTCGAAGGTCTCGACCCAGAACCCAACCCGGTCATAACCTAGACCCAACCTAGACCCAGTGACTAGACCTCATAACCGGTCTCACCACTTCGGGAATCGCTCGCGGGCGTGAGCCGGAACACAAAAGTCATCAGCGCCGCAAAAGTCAGGCCACAGACGAGCCGATAGCCATCCGAGCCCCACCAAACCGGATAATGCGCATTTGCCCGCCTGTGTTTGGCTGCCTGGAACCTTCCTGCATGTGGTATGTTCAATTTAGCAGGATTAGGATTTAATAGTAGGGAATATACTATACACTACATAGCACATAGTACTCTCGCCCAGATCCTTTCTTTTTTTACTCCCCTCTTCACGAAATAGTCTTCTTCTCTCAGCCTCTGCTTCTTCTCTCTTATTCAAGACCAGCTAGGAACCACAATGTCTGTGTCTCCTCCGCTTTTTGCCCCCCCACCCCCTCTGGGTGGTTGAAGTATACTCTTTTGTGGTATTTGTCGCATATTAACCCTTTTTCTCCTAGGAATTCTACCGTGCTGCCCCCCGGCACCTATTGGGGCCAATATCAAGATATCACCAAATCCAATACCCACCTGAGCGTGGCAGAGAGATTGTGGGTCGCATGGTATGCGTGGGTGCAGAATGATGTCCTGGCCACCGGCATCATGTCCTTCGCCATCCACGAGTTGTTCTACTTCGGCCGCTGTCTTCCGTGGATCTTCATCGATAGCTTGGGTTTCTTCAAGAGATACAAGATTCAAAGTGTAAGTGCGAAGCCTAACACCTGGCACTAGCCGAAATCAACCCAATTCCAGCCGCCATCGAAACTAATATTCTGCTTCAGAGCAAAGTACCTTCATTACGCGAGCAATGGGATTGCGCCAAGTTTGTGCTTCTGAGCCACTTCACCGTCGAACTTCCTCAAATCTGGTATGTTCCTGCCCTCGACGGAGTGGTATTCTACCGGATATTTGCCTCTCGGGCCTGATTGAGTAGTTAACGGCTCTTCTAGGCTTTTCCACCCAATGGCCCAGTTCTGCGGTCTATCAACATCGATTCCTTTTCCGTCTCCCTGGACTATGACATATCAGATTGCAATATTTTTCGTGATGGAGGACACTTGGCACTATTTTTTCCACCGAGCTTTTCATTGGGGTCCACTCTACAAGGCTATTCACAAAGTTCACCATCAGTATTCCGCACCATTTGGTTTGGCCGCCGAATATGCTTCTCCTATTGAAGTGATGATTCTCGGCTTCGGGACCGTCAGCTCCCCGATCCTCTGGTGTGCTTTTACCGGTAACCTACATATTCTCACTATGTATATCTGGATTGTGTTGCGCTTGTTCCAGGCTATCGATGCCCACAGTGGCTACGAGTTTCCTTGGAGTCTTCACCATTTTTTGCCTTTCTGGGCTGGTGCTGATCATCACGACCTCCACCATGAGAAATTCATTGGGAACTACGCAAGCAGCTTCCGCTGGTGGGACTACCTCCTTGACACCGAATACAGTCCGGACGCCCTGAAGCGCCGAAGAGGGAAAAAGGTGAAGGCAGAGAAGACACAATGATCTGAACGTTAGCAGTGACGGTCTGCCTATTTTCTCTTCAATTTGGGCGCTGGCTCTGTCTGGAGCTATTTACCTGATAGATGATAGCCTTTCTTATGGTACTGTTCAAGGGTTGATTTACCATGACTAGACTTAGCTATTCTTGAAACTAATTGGTCTTCTAAACATCGCTAAACTCATGCCGTAGCCGAGAGATTCATGGCAAAAGATGAAGCGGGCTGTCTCGGTTAATATACGATTTGTGGCTCTGTGATGAGAACTGACTCTTCGAACAATTTTAGAAAAACGTCCATGGCGCGTTTATGAGTGCTAGGGACATGATTGATCCTCAGCTACTCCTTGCTCCACTTTGGAGAAGCATAATCCCCTGTAGTAGCATTGTGCTATATACTGGCCAGTTCAACAAAATTTTGAGCCGGTATGAATCAGCATCGTACTAGCTCTATCGATGTCGGCGCTTTTTACGTTCGGCACAGGGAAAATGGACATCAACAACGATGACAGAAACTCCATCAATTTGAGACTCATCCAAGCTCTGCCGCTGCTGGCCGCCCCCCGCCGAATATGAACCACGCAAAATAGACATATAAATGACAACTATAACCTCTTGTGATCATGACCAAGAATGAGAGGATTCAGAGAGTTCGACATCTTGACAGAGGCACATCAGATCTCGTTATAGAGTACAAGAGGAGCGGTTTAGTCTACCATGCATCAAGGGCTTGGGGTCTTACTGATGAGGACCATTGACTATGGTTGCAGCGAGTTGGAGGCTATAAAGGAACATGAGTGTGCCTCCGGTGATAATCAAAATGCCTGTCAAGTCGATAGCTTCGGGCTCTTGTATAAACGACATGCGCTCAAGTTTAATCCTGAAGAAAAGACCAAAGCCACAAGAGCAGCACCATCAAGCGGGCACTAATTTGATTAGGAATGATTGAAGGAATTCTCTGTAGAACAAACAGAATAAATCATACAATTGATATAAAAACACCGTCTCCAGGATAATCTTTGCGCGAAAGGACCTTCAATGATGGAGCCAATTGCGCTGGCTAAAGCCCATACCATCCCGAGAATGCCAAAGTATTGAGCGCGTTCTCTATTTCGTACCAGCTCTGACCCCTTATGTCGCTAAGCTTGCCCCAAAGCAAGCTTGATGCTGCATTAGCGAGAACAAATGATGAGCTGATCCAAGTATAGCCATCCCCTAGCTACTTCCTAGGCTCTAGGCAGCGGAAAAAGATACTCGCGAAGTGGGCCGGTGTGAACTTCTGTAGTCTAAGCTATTGGCTTGGCGGCGAACCATCCGAGCTTCAAGGCGACTTATCGCGCATTGACCAGGGAAATATCGATTTCTCATCTCGCTTAGAGCGCTGGTGGCTCGGCACGCAGAAAGCGATGCTACTATTCGCTCCCTTCCAATTCAAACGGGACTCGGGTTGAGGCTGATTAAAACCCTCCGATCCCTGATTGATTAATACGTGGAATTTGATCGCCTACCCTGGTCCTAGAGAATGAAACCTTGTAAATCGACAACAAAGGCCAAATTTAGTATCTGCTCAGAGCTTTCGCCCCAAGATGAGAGGTGCTGATATTCTATCCGCTTCAATCCTGCTGTGCGGTGCTACAGTCGCCCAAGAAGCTGGGCCCTATCAACACCAACTTACATTGGAAGCTCCTATCGTGAATAAAACAAGTTCCCCGCCCGATTTCCGCGGCTTCCAACTATGGCACGAAACTGGCAAACTAGACGCTAAACATCTCTCAAAATTCAGCCCGGCATGCAGAGCATCCATGACACGTAGGATTCACTGTCACAAGAAGACGCGATCCCTGCAGAGGCAATTTGGGCGTCGCAGTCGGGGTCTGGGTCTGGGAAGCGACGCGCTCAGCGATCTTGTCTGTGATAGCAGCTGCGGGGAGTCCATCGCCGCGTGGTTCGAGGGCGTTGAGCGCGATTGCGCAACGTTAGAGGAAAGGGTCTTCTTTCCGGCCCAGCGGGGTGGGCAGTTGTGGGCGGGGTGGAACGAGACTTGTCTTAGGAACGAGGGAACAGAGAGATATTGTGGTGGTGGGTTCTTCTTTCTCCACCCGTCTCGAATGGTATAGGCATGGTACTCACTCACATCATGCGTGCAGATGTTATCGACGAGTTCACAACCTCTTTCATCGATAAAATGCCGATCGAAGAACTCTGCTCCTTCTGCAACGTGCAATGGTACAAAATTATGCAAACGTCCCCGTACTCCCTCTACGGCAAAAGCTACATATCGAACCTTGCATACATCAACAGGGCCTGCAACCTCACCATCCCAACAGCCACCCCGAAGCTCACGCTCTTCGAAAACCCACATGTAGAGTGGGACCCGTACTGCGTGACTTATCTTTCATACATCACTTCAGCAGGGGACACATGCGACGACATCGCGGCGCAGTTCAAGGTTGCCTCGGCAGCTATTCGAGCTATGAATTGGTCGCTTATTGACTGTTCCGTTATTCCTGAGGGTAAGAGGCTGTGTATCCCGTTTAGTTGTAAGACATATATGTTGAAGGATGGGGATACGTGCGACTCAATTGAGCGGGAATTGAACTTGAAACCGTGGTGGCAACTCTCGGCGATTCGGGAGTATAACCCTTGGGTAAATAAGGATTGTTCGAATCTGCATGAGGTTAGTGACGATCTTTACGGGCGTATTATCTGTGTTGGCCCGACGGGTCTGTCGGTCCTTGACGTGTGAAAGCTTTATTCTGGGGTGACTTCGTTTCGTGCGCTACTCTGAGGACTTTGGCGGTGCATTGGGATGATGAGTGGGACGATATATGGTTTTGCAGTCTGCGCTGAAGAGTTGGATTACATATATATAGGCATTTCGCCAATGCGCGGTCCTTCAACCTTGAAGGACTCCTAGGTTCCATTCATATATACCTGCTTTTGTGGTGCAACTGTCATAGCTTCTATTCTGGTACATTAGCTCTTTCCTATCTGCCTTTGCTGCTAGTTTAAAATCGAGTGATGTTACTATATAGTCTCGTTTAATGACATGATGTCGTCAGGAGGAGAAGTCAATTATTCTAGATCTTCAACGCTTAGCCCGGTGTGTCGAAAATTGCCTCTAGCGCTGTCTTCTCTTGCCCCGACTCGATTAATGCACTATTCGAGAAAGGAACCAAATCCTTGTTCGGGATAATATTCGTATTAGCTCCAATTACGTCTAATGAAGCTTTTCAGCTCAGCAAAGACTTTTCAATTGAATCCAGGTCCGGTGAAATATGGATGCAAGTAAACCAACTTTACTCCCGTATTAGTACACATTTTTGAAAGGCGCTCGGAGTGGTGGAATGACGCATTATCCATTACTAGGACTGACTTCGGCTCCAGCCATCTTCCACAATACCGAAGTTCATGGATGAAGTTCTCGAACGTAGAGGCATCCCTTGAGCCACGAAAGACGCGTGAAAGAACTATACCACCTTGAGCATATGCGGGCAGAATTTGATACCGCTCATGACGATGGAACTGTGATACTTGTTTCGGTGCTACACCTAAAGGTGACCAGGGTCTTCCTAATGCTGGAGGCTGTTGCAAGCGCCTGGAATACATCCCAAGAAAAATAGCTATCTCGTCTAAGTATAGACCGGGCTTCTCAAGCAGATGATTGTATAGTGCTTCTAGCATAGTCGGTGTTATGCTTCATCTTCGACCGATACGATTTTTGGGGCGTGAACGCTTCCAAACAGGTAAATAATGTGATATACATAATTTATATTTTTAAGTATCCTGATTATATACCCGACCGTCTAATATATATTCTAATGGTATATATATATATATATATATCTATAATACATATTTCTACTGTTACGATCTGCTCTGCTATCACATGCTTATCCTTCTCCCAGATTGTTTGTCGTTTGCTTCCTTCTTCTTTGTTTCTAAATTGGTACTAGGCCTAATTGGGAAAGAGGTTGTTTGCTCATGTGGGTCACTGCCAGGTCTATCAGATACGATTAAAAATAGCTTCGGAATAGATAGTTTAGTCCCTTTTTTTTTACCAGAGAGTGTGACCTTAAAGCTTAATATGTAGCTTCGAACCCCGACCCCAAGTAAATTAAGCCGGAATTTCACCCTAAAACCCCCCTATAACCGTGCCAAGCGCCCAATTCCACCGCCCTGGTGGAATTGGTGCGCCCCACCAAATAGCAAATTATCACCAAATAGCAAATTTTCACTTTTGAATCAACTTCTCGTACAATTATCTACTGCACCACGATGTCAAATCAAACCGAAAATGTCGAAAATCGAATCCAGGAAGCAGTCAAACTCTTCCATTCAACCACCAAGCCCAATCTCTCTAAATTGGCGCGCGATTTTGAGATATCGTACTCGGTCCTACGGGGCCGAGTCCACGGTCGCACCAGCCATTCCGAGCGCGCTAAATCAACCAGGTCATTAAACCCAATTCAGGAAAAGGCATTGATATCTTGGGTCAAAACCCTAGATAATTCCTATACAGACCTTACCCCAGATCTGGTTAAAAAGGCCGCGAATCGGCTATTGAAAACAGCGGGTTCGGATCAGATTGTCGGCCAAAACTGGGCATACCGCTTCCTCAAGCGACTACCCCCCGAGATGAATTATATCAACCAAAAACCTAAGGAAAAAGCTAGGATTGATAGCGAGCAATTTAGGCCTTTACTTCTCTGGTTTAATCACCTATCTAAGGTCATGGAAAAGTATCAATTCCTACCGCACGAGATCTATAATTGGGATGAAACCGGCTTTCAAATCGGCCAAGGGAAAGCACGTAAGGTAATTACTAGTAGGACAACTAGTAATATACCTACTAGCGGTCAAGTAGAATCAATTACTGCTATTGAATGCATTTCTGCTAATGGCTAGGTTATGCTACCCTGGTTTTTACCAAAGGGTAGCGCTCAAATGGAGGAGTGGTATGAGAATTGTACTACGCCTGATTATCGTATAAAGCCTACGCCTAAGGGCTGGATTGATGATAAAACAGCCCTTGAATAGCTTTTCTCCTTTCACGAAGCTACAATTTCTCGTGTTCAAAACAAGAGACCTCGCCTACTTTTGATAGATAATCATGGTTCTTATAAAACCATCGATTTTATCCAGTTTTGTACCGCTAAAAATATTATCCCAATCTTCTTTTTACCCCATACAACTCACCTCTGCCAACCTCTCGATGGCCAAGCATTTCAGAGCTTAAAACACTGGTTCCGTACGACTAATAATAAGGTTGTTATGTGGGGTGGAAGTGCTAGCAAAAAGCGCGATTTTTTCAGGATTATCCAGGGTGTTCGTGAACAAGCATTTACCCAGCGAATTATTAGAACCTCTTCCTAGATCCAGAGGTTATTCTTAGTCCTTTACGTCAAAAGGCACTTGAAGCAGAAGGGTCCCCCCTTAGGATTTTCACACCCCCCCCCCCCCGGATATCTCAAGCTCCGTCACCAATTCGCCACCAGATACAATTCAGCGGGTTAATAAGCTAAATACGAAGCTTATCAAGGATCTTGAAGAAATTGAGCAGCTCTCGAAGCGTATAAAACGGTATATTCGGCGGAGTATAAGTGGAAATACCTTTTTATCCCAAAAGCTAGATCTTACAAGTGATAGTTTAAGGAACGCTCAATCCCACAAAAAGGAAGCAAATAAACCAAGAAATGGGAAATCGATTCTTGGTATCCGGAACTCGGCATTATCGCCAATCTGCGCTAATAGATTGATGGTGAAAAGGCAGGATGCTGAAGCTAAGAAATTGCATCGGCTCCAAGCAAAACAAGCCAAGATTTTTGAACAGCAACACCAAGCTCAATTGGCGAGAGAATTAGCTGAAAGTGAGCATGAAGCTTCAATGGCAGCAAGAGATAGTAATGGTGGAAATTGGTATATTGATACTACCGGTGGCTATATGTAAATAGGGGTTTTCATAGGATGATAAATTGAAATTTGCTATTTGGTGATAATTTGCTATTTGGTGGGGCGCACCAATTCCAGGGTCGGAATTGGGCGCTTGGCACGGTTACAGAGAAAAAACTACGTCGGTAAGCTTCGTCGATTAAAGCTTTATTTCGTATATGATAGAGGGCTAGGCTATAATGATGGAGATGCCACTACCAATGTGATGCTATTAGTGATGATAATCATGACTAGCTAAGAGAAGAGAAGAGGGAAGAAGATAGAGATAGAGATCTCACCATGGAAGTCCTGGACCAAACAAACAGGGTCACGTGACCACGCATCCAACAGTATAAGATCTCGAAGCCTACCTAGCACGTCAGACCGTATATTAAACCAGCTTATGAAAGGCTTCTGTTATACAATATAAGGTATTATCTTACTCGCTAAATAAAATACGGATTTACTGGCGGAAAAGAAGAAGAAGAAGAAGAAGAAGAAGAAGAAGAAGAAGAAGAAGAAGCAAAAGCGCACTCCATCCCAAATGCAGATACCCGCTATAGAAGATATCTCAGTTCAAGAAGCTTCCCAAATGATTACTGCGCCGGTAGAAGCAGTTGAAGCACCTACTCCTACCCCCACTATACCTAGAGAACTGGCTTTAGAACTATATATACGGGCGCTAGCGAGGTGTAGTGGTGCAAAGAAACTGAGTATGGATTCAATAAATGCCGAGCTAGATAGATGATTGTTAGTTTATTTAATTTAATGGCGTTTTGTTTGAGATAAATGCATTTAAAATTGGTAGGTTGGGTTGGGTGGCCGACTCGCTTGTTGAATACGTCATAGTTTAGTATAGTAGGAGGATTGGACCAAATAATAAATTAGTAAGCGATTCTGACAAGTCTCCCCGAGCTTGCAACCCCCACAAATTCCAAGAGCGCTAAGAATAAACGATCCGGATAAGGCCAGGATAGGAATATGGCCTGTCCGTTCGTCATCTCTCATCGGGGCAGAAATATATTCCGATCATTTCCGCAGCCCGACTAACTAGGCTTCCCAGCAACTCTGTTGGGAAAATCCCCTGGTGATCCTGTGCAGAACCGGGAAAGACTGCAGGTTTTCCGGAATCCCCGTATGAGCTAGTCCTAGCTCAGAAAGTCGTCGAAGATAATCCAAACAAAATAACCTTTATCCTACGGTTGTATGAACCTTCAATCGCGTGACACTGTGTTACTTTGCCCTGAACGCCACTTCATAGGTTTTATGTTTTAAATGAACAAGCCGTCGCATGCATCTTACGATACAAGCTCAGCATCACTTTTGGTGTCTGAAGAACCAGAGCAACCCAAATGATCATGTTCAGGAATATGAGTAAACTTTACATAGCACTGGCTTTCAGTGCCAGTGCTTGTGCAGCGGCAGCGGCAGCAGACCCCAAACCCCTTGTCGCCTCTGCCGGTGACATTGCTGCTATCCCGGGATGGTACCTCCAATCAACGACCAAAGTATCAGAAAAGATGGATGTGCTCTCTGCACCGGGAAAAGATGTCTCATCATGGCATCGGGTTGGTGCTCGTAGCACTGTCATGGCGGGGCTTCTTGAGAACGGGGTATACAACGAGACAGACTTGTTCTATTCAGACAATATGGAAGCTATTGCTGATCCCTCCACATTCGAAGCACCCTGGATTTACCGAGAAGAGTTTACGCTGAACCCATCTACCGGCCAATATTTCACCCTTAAGACACACGGAATCACATCCAAGGCAGATATCTACCTGAATGGAGCGCTCATTGCATCGAGTGACCAGCAACAAGGCTCCTATGGGGGCCATCAGTACGATTTGACCAACCATGTTAAGGAAGGAGCCAATTGTCTACTCATTCGTGCGTTCCCAACCAACTATCTTCGCGATCTTGCTATGGGATTTGTGGACTGGAATCCCTACCCAGCCGACAATGGCACCGGTGTTTGGAGAAATGTGGAGATTTCTCAGACTGGAGCGGTCTCAATGTCGCCGTTCCGCATCCTCACCGATTTTACTCAACCCAACTCTAAGCCAGTGAAGGTCACCTTCCGAACTGATTTGACCAACTACGAATCGACTGGTCAGCAGGTAATGATTAAGGGTACTGTCAAAGGGCCAAACGGCTCCGAAGCTGTGCAAATTAGCGAGACCTTTGACTTGAAGTCAAATGAGAAAAAAACGGTGTCTTTAACTGTGTCAATTGCGGACGCTGAGATTTGGTGGCCTGCCCTTTGGGGTCAACAGCCTTTATACACCGTACAGGCTGACGCCATCATCCAAAAACCCAAGCAGTTGGTGGCGGATAGTTCAATTAGCCAACAATTTGGAATTCGCCATGTATCATCGAAGTTGAACAAGTTCAATGATACCGAATTCTCTGTCAATGGCGAGCCCTTCCAGGTCATTGGCGCTGGCTATGGGCCGGATATCTTTATGCGATTTGACATTGGCAGGCTCCAGAAGATCTTCGCCTACATGTTGGACATGGGACTCAATACTGTGCGCTTGGAGGGAAAGCAGGAGCACCCGGAGCTTTATGACCTCGCAGATAAAATGGGAATGATGGTCCTGGCGGGATGGGAATGTTGTGATAAATGGGAAGGGTGGGAGGTAAGTCTTTTCAAGTTTCTACCTGAGACAACAGACCACTGACAAAAGAAATTCTAGTACAATGACGAGGCCAACGGCGAAAAATGGGGGAAACCAGACTATCCCGTTGCGAAGGCATCAATGCTGCACGAAGCAGAGATGATGCAAAGCCACGCTTCAATGCTTGGATTTTTGGTTGGCTCGGACTTCTGGCCAAATGACCAGGCGACCCAAATTTATCTCGATGCTCTCAAAGTTATGGACTGGGCCAATCCAATTATTGCATCAGCCAGCAAGCGCGGTTACCCCGATGCTCTTGGACCATCCGGAATGAAGATGGATGGACCGTACGATTGGGTTCCCCCGAATTACTGGTACAACGACAAAGAGGGAGCGGCATTCGGCTTTGGCTCTGAATTGGGCGCCGGAGTTGGAACCCCTGAGATGGCCAGCATGAAAAAGTTCATGTCTGATGATGATCTGGAATCACTCTGGAAAGAACCAGATGCAGAGCAATATCACATGTCCCGCTATGATTCGCAATTCTATGACCGCTCGCTCTACAACAAGGCTCTCTTTGCCCGATACGGAAAGCCATCTAGCCTGGAAGACTACGTCATCAAAAGCCAGATGGCAGATTATGAGGCCACCCGATCTCAGTTCGAAGGATACGCCACCCAACAGAATGCCACTCGACCTGCCACGGGAATTATCTATTGGATGTTAAACAGTGCCTGGCCAAATCTGCATTGGCAGTTGTTTGATTACTATCTCAACCCTATCGGAGCCTACTTCGGCACCAAGGTTGGAGCGCGTGAAGAACACGTGGCTTATGATTATCAGAATGAGAAAATTTGGTTGATTAACCACTCGCTTGAAAAGACTGGAAATCGGCAGATCAAGGTTGACTTCATTGATTCAAATGGCAAAGAACTATCCGCGACCACAGTGGCGAGCAACACAACGCCCCATTCCTCAAAGATGGTGGCTTCGCTTGCGGGGGTTAAACAGCTCAAAGATATTGGCTTCCTCCGTCTCACACTCAGTAACCCTGAATCCAAAGCTGTCCTTAGCCGCAATGTTTACTGGCTCTCTCCTACTACGGATGTCTTGGACTGGTCAAAGTCTGATTGGTTCACCACACCAGTTACCAAATTTGCCAAATACACCAAACTACAGACCCTGAAACCGGCCACTTTGAAGGCTTCATTACAAAATATGCCAATGCAGACCCTGGAGTTGAAATCTCCAACAGAGGAAGGGTTGACTCATGCCGAGGTCCTGCTCGAAAACCAATCTACAGGACCGGCAGTTTTCATTCGTCTGAATGGTATTAATACACTCAGTAAAGCGGAGATTGCGCCGGTTTATTGGTCTGACAACTATGTGACTCTTTGGCCGAAAGAACAGCTGCGGTTGACTGTTGCATTTAAAGGAGATATTAAGAATACTGTGATTGAAGTCACAGGAAGGAATGTGGAGAAAGTGACCCTCAAGGTCCAGGATGTTTGAGGAATTTAACGGTTTTATGTAGCTAAGGGAATGGTGTGGAGTTATATGAAGAATCAGCATCTTGCTTGTACATGAAGAAGCTTTAAACTTGCTACATAGTGGTCTTTTGATATCTCAAAAACAACGTTCACTGTATACAGTGGCAACGCCCATCTCACGGCTTGTATAATTGGGCTTGACTCCATACACCACGAACATAATGCCGTTCATAGTATTTTGGCTGGGGCGTACACCAAATATACCTACAATTACGAACAAGTACACACAAAAGGGGTGTCGGCTTTCAAGACTCCTTGTGTACAGTGCCGTTGTAATAGAGTATAGGCATTTGATATGACAAAACAAAGCAGTTACATGTATTCATCGGAACCCCCGACCTAGTATTTCCAAGAGAAAGAGTCAAAATCAATATTATAACACAGCTCGAATGTAAAGTGTACAAAAATCCAATAGATGTAACCTGCCCTATTTTGAGCGAGGACTTTCAATCTTTGTCTGTAATAAATCCAACACATGTGACATCTTCGACCCAGAATACTCGATCCCAAGGACAGTGGGGGGTTTGATTTCTTCGGAGTAAAATATGTTGAGACGCTGGCCCTTTGAAGTGCACAGTGAAGGCGTCTTTGGAATTTCCGGAAAGGTTAGGAGACCCTTAGCCGGTGTACTGGCCCAGAGATAATATAGCGAGATACTTTCCAAAGCCAAAAATCCCTGACTCAGCTCCTTGAGAAATGGGGTCCAATCGCTCCCTGGTGCCAGGGAAACATGGTATAGAGTAAGTGAAGCCAACTTTGGGCGGATATTCACGAGTAACTTGTGGAGATCGGGGCCCCGCATAGATGTTCTGAACAAGGCGAGTTCGCGCAGTTGGGAAAAGCTGGCACTTTCAGCCAGCTCGTGCATAAATTCAGATGCCAAGTCGTGAGAGCCAAGGTTTAACAGGAGGGTTTGAAGATTTGGAGCGCTAAGAACCAGCTCAAGCAGGAAGCCGAAGTTGTCCAACGTGAGATATTGTTCTAAAGAGAGTTTTTGTAAATTGCCCCATACAATCTTGAACTCCGGTTGACGATAGAGGAGTTTTGGAAGACGACGCATGTCCATGATCAAGGTGCGCGAGTATTGGTTCGCATATATGAGATGGAACGACGAAACCGGCAGGCGAGCATCGACGACCAGGGCAAAGAACACGGCGACAGCGTCTGTGATAGTAACATGGCTCATATCTGGATGACCCTCGGGGTATCGGCAGAAAATATAGAATGATCGACAATTAGTCAAGTTGTGGATCAAATTATCACGAAGCGACCGAATCGCCTCGAGCTCTAGAGGAGCGGAGATAGGACCCCACGGATGACGGTCCCAAACCAAGCCGCGACCGACACCATTTTGAAGCATGAATGCCAACCCATTCACATAAGGGCGCAGTGCAGTATTCTGCGACAGAGCGTTGATACGGAGCAGACTGTCCCCAGAGAGGTCAGTCTTGATGGATGAAAAGAACCGCTGCGCAAAGTGATGAAACGTTTTCCTCTGCAGATCGCGACAGATTAAACGTAGTGCTACTAAGCCATCTGCATCGAGGAAAAATGCAATCAACTCGACCAGCTCAACTGGTAGGGAAGGGAGACAAGCGCCTGTTCTCATTGCGTATTTACAGAGAGTAGGATGACGAAAGGTGGAGAAGTGGAGAAAAGCTTCCCCGGATTTTTAAAAAATCTCCAAGGACTCAGGTTATTATTACCCCTCACTTGGACAACCTTAGGTTTCTCATGACCGTATAAGCAACAGTCAGAATGCAGAGAGGGGTGCAGGGTTGCACGATGGAAGTCTTACGCATGAAACTCTCGACTGTCACGAGGAAATACGCCAACGGATGATGCAAACTGTGATAATTTGCAGGAATGGACTCATCCACATCCATCATTCTGGTGCTTGTCATCAAATGTTTGTCTAGGGTTTCCTGGAGCTAATTCTCGATAAGCTCTTTTCGTTAGCCTTTGAGGAGGTGGGATATTAGATGAACTACCTACTAGTGAGTTTATGCTCGCTTTAACACTACTGGCAGAGCCGATCAAGGATTACATTGGAAACAGTGAGATGATGAGAGTGCTATGCTCGAGGCCTGCGGAGACTGAGTCCGAGGTTTACCGATCTTGCGATCTCTTGATTACGGAGGCGAAAGACTGGAACAAGCCTCACTCTGGGAGAATCCTGACTCTCTTTCTCGACCGCTTGGTCATGCTGTAGCTCCGGTTTGTATCATCGAGTACGTATTAGTCATGTGCTGCTTCAAACTTTCATATGTAGGTACGTATGTGGTAGGCGAATTACATATAATGGGGGTCCCCTTCAGAGACAACTCTCTCTTCGCGCCCCCAGCTGAATTGGAACATGCCCAAAAAGTCTGGCCTATCATCAACCGCCTAATTGGATCTCATGGCTGTCACGAAGACCCTCGACAATGCCAGTAGAGGTTACGAGTAGGTGCCTATGGACAGAGATGTCTCCGCGGTTGTTGTACCGGATAGAACAACACTTTCCCCACCACTTTCATGTCGTTGATCAGTATATTGTCCGTCAGGTTGACAGAAATATGGACCTTGGGCTGGCCTGGGTTGAAACAAACATTGCAGTGACACACGGCCTCCTGCTTCTGACCGTTTTTGGTGACCGTCGTGTGGAGATGAAATGATCCCCTAAGAGGCAATTAAGAAGGTATTCCAATATACCATGACATAGACCTTGTGACGAAATACAAAATATGAACGGCGTATTTATTGAGTCATTTAGCACACGCATGAGACACATGCTCAGTAGCACGTTTCATTGTGGTCATATCTGCATTGAACGATTTGACATCTGCAGGCAAGTTTTTCATCGCGTTTGGGCCCTATTTGATGAGAATTCCACCAACTGTGCCTTCGTATGAACTTTCGGGCAGATGATTGACAAAGGACGTGGTGATAGCTTGCGTTCTGTTGAATCAATGGAGTTGCGGGTAACAAAAAGATGGAGCCAAAGTGTATGTATGGTGAAGTGGTTATTTGAAACGATCAAACCTTTTCATCCACGGGGAAAGAAGGCCATATTTATGTACTTGGTTTTCGAGCTGTTCAACCTCTATTAATTCTATGGAATAGATTTCACTCAATTTCATTTGTAATGGAAGCACTTTCTTTTCCTGATCATGCAAGCCAAATCACAGATAAATGGTCCATCCCAGCAGCTCGGATTTAGTATAGAATCAATACATCACGCACTAAATTAGGTTTGCAATCATATATGACTGACAGATGATAACCTACTATTCTTGGACATGGTTTCACTTGCCGCCTCGTTGCTTCCAGTGACTGGAATGGTGGCTGGCTTTGTCCCGATCTGCCTTTTATGATGAAAGTAAGTACTTTAATATATGTGCATAATGTGCTAACTGAGAGATCATTCTTGGCCAGGTTGACAGAGATGGAACATGCCAGACAGATTGAAGTATCGGGTCTAGATTCATATTCTAGGCGCAAGGCCAAGAAACAAAAATTGAACTCGACGCTTACAGGTTACTTAAAAGAGTATCTACTCGGCGCGAAAGTGAAGGCTGCGCGGTAGACCCATGGATGCATGACCCCATTCTGAATCGATTGGACGGTAGATCCTCAATTGATCTAAATCACGCCCTAGATCATCACAATTCACCTATTTTTAGGTACAGATTTCCGCTTTGAACGAGGATTGAAAAAGGGCATGAAAGTTGTCATGATAGGCTGAAAGTAAAAGCGCTTAGACAAGATGGAGGCCGGTGGGGCGGAGGTAATTACTACTCTGTGGTTGGTCTATGGATGTTATTCGGCCAGCTCTGGCTTAGAAGGGGCCCTAGGTCCCCACCTGGGCAGTACGGACATACCTACTGCCTCAACTCTCATTGGGCGAGTTTGTAGGGCCTGGTCAATTTCAATTATCTGCCCCGCGGTAATCCGAGTGGGTTACTCCGTAATGATTTCTGATATTGAGTACTCCATACGGACTACCAATACTCGCCTCAAATGACCGGCCTTCCGCCTGATGGCACGGATTTCGGCGACTTTGTGAGCAACGAAGATGAGCAGCTTGATCTCGAAGAGCTTGTTGAGCCCTGGCATAAGTACGACATAAAGGAAACACCGAATATCTTTTATCCTATTTGTCTCGGTGAAGTACTTAACGAGAGATACCTGGTCGAGCATAAACTCGGCTTTGGCGGTGGTTCTACTGTCTGGATGGCCCATGACCTTCATGATAAGAGGGATGTGGCCCTTAAAGTGATGTCTTTAGGAGACTGGGGGGAAAACGAATACCATATGCAGGACGAAATTTTGAAGAACGTGGAGGATACCTCACGCCTAGTGACGTATCTAGGCACCTTTCTACTCCCTGGGGATAAACATAGGGTGCTTGTGTTCCCTGTGATGGATCCGTGCATTTATCCTATCGAGTTAGAAAAAATCCCTATGGCTAGTCGTATGTCTGCTGCTCGACAACTGCTAGAAGCCCTAGGAGGTTTACATAACGCAGGAATTGTACACCGTGGTAAGTAAGCCTATCCCTTCCCTCCGTTTCTGTTAACTATATCATTTTATGTTTATATATCATATTCTAATCAATATTTTAATAGATGTAAATGAGAGAAACTGCATGTGGGGGATGATGCCTCTCTACAACCTCAATAGGAGTGCGAAATACGAGGCACTCGGTCGGCCACTGAAGCAAATCATACCATTTGTCGAGCTTTGGAGGAAGGGGGAGCTTGTTTCGCCAGTTAATGTCCCCGAGAATTTGCGCACGGAGGAATTCTTTCTCGGTGACTTTGGTTTAGCGAAAAAACTTAGCGATAGCGCGGCTCAACGAGGTTACCCCCCTTCGCAATATTGCTCCCCGGAACGTCTCCATGGGAAAGATCCCAGTTTTGCCTGTGATATGTGGAGTTATATGGTTGTGTTTTCTGTGATCTACCTTGGATTTGTCCCATTCCCTACCTGGCTCAAAGGGGGAGTAATCAGTGCTTTTGTTAGGTGTTTAGGTCCACTGCCTGAAGAATGGAAGGGCCTTTCTATGGACGGGCTTGATTCCTGGTACGATCAATCTACAACGCCTGACCCGAATCATGACCTTGCTTCGACAATTGCATACTTTCATCCCGATGGTGATCCAATCGAACGAAAACATGTGGCCTCTATCATGTGCAAAGTGTTTCAATATTGTCCAGAGAAACGTCCGACTGCAACACAGCTTTTACAGGACCCATCTTTCAGAGCCATCATGGAGAAATATGGTTGTTAATCCTCCATCCTTTTGTTTCATACCCCTGTTTCCTATGCAGTAATATGTTCTTTATTGTTAGTGCTAGATCAATGTGTTAAGATCACACAAGTCGCTTGACATGGTACGGAGAACCTACATTATATCCACCATTTGTTTGGCGGACAAGACCATCCAGGGAGGGAAATTAAATTTCCTGTGATGAAAGGAAAAAGTAACAATCACAGAGCTCTGAAGTTCCTAAGTTCCTAGTGCTATGAATTTTTAATAACGTAGTCAAGTCTAGCGACCTCGGGACGATCAGGCACGTTATTTCGATCAAAAGCTTGTAAAAAGCTTGGCATATTGTCACCACTAGCTTTATACTCCACAACGGAACAGTTGACGACGCTAGCGCCGAGGATTACGCATGCCCGTCTATATTTAAGCTGCCAAATGACACTGCTTAATTGCGAGAAAATATTTTCTCCCATTGCCTCTCCAACGGATCAGTCGATGTCTATTCTCTGATATCTCTCATTGGTGAAATTTGTGTGGTTTCACATACATCAGCTTGATAAGATGCACTTGGCTGGGGAGTGGTCCCCCTTTAAAGTCGCAGTCACTGCATTACTGCTTTCTAGCGTAGCACGCGCAATCGACTTTGATATCAGCAATGAAGGTACGCAGCGGAGATTATATTCTCGTTCCATGTCAATCACGAAGGGCAATCAGAAGTTAACCTTTAATTCCATCACAGATTCAATCAAAGATGCCGCGAGTACCTCGACTTACGCTATGATGAAATATTATTACGGCAACGAGACAGGCCAAATTCCCGGCGCCTTTCCAGATAAATGGTGGGAAGGAGCTGCACTATTTCTTGCACTGTTAGAGTACTGGCACTTCACTGGGGACACAACATACAACGAGGAATTAAGTATCGGATTGCAATGGCAATCAGGCACAGACGGGGACTACATGCCAAGCAACTACAGTTCTTATCTGGTGAGCACAATTAGAGTCTCATAAGGAACTATGTCTTAAACTGATTATCTACCAGGGAAATGACGACCAAATGTTCTGGGGCCTGGCAGCTATGACGGCCGCTGAGTTCTCATTCCCGGACCGCTCAACTGGATTTTCCTGGCTCTCTTTGGCCCAGGGCGTCTTCAATACTCAGATCAAAAGATGGGATACATCCTCGTGTGGTGGAGGCCTACGGTGGCAAATATGGCCCTACCAATCTGGGTATGGAATGAAAAATGCCATTTCCAACGGGGGGTTATTTCAACTATCTGCGCGTCTAGCCCGCTACACTGGAGATGAAATTTATCTTCAGTGGGCTAACAAGATCTGGAATTGGTCTGTCTCGTCGCCTTTACTTAACAATTCAACGTGGAATGTTGCCGATTCCACCAATGTTGATAATGACTGTGCGACCCAGGGAAATGCCCAATGGACATATAACTATGGAACTTACCTAGTGGGAGCAGCGTATATGTACAATTATGTGAGCAATACCCTATTTCAACTTTTCTTTCTTTGTTGTGTTAGAGTATTTAAACTGACCCCTCGTGTCTACAGACAAATGGGACTACCCAGTCCCAATGGCTGACGGCAGTAAATGGCCTATTGAACGCTACATTTAACAACTTTTTCCTCATTGGTGGGGTTATTGAAGATTACTACTGCGAGCCTACAGAAACCTGTAATAATAACGAGATCCTCTTCAAAGGACTGACTTCCACCTGGTTAGCATTGTCTGCTCAACTTGTTCCATCAACATTTGAAAGGATTGTCGCGAAGCTCCAAACATCGGGCAAGGCAGCAGCTGCAACTTGCACAGGCCACAACAATGGCACTTGTGGTGTTCAGTGGTATAAGTCTACATGGGACGGTTGGATGGGGATGGAAGAACAGATCAGCGCGACAAAGGTCTTCACTGCGAACTTGATCAATTTCAAAAAGGCTGCTCCAGTGACCTCGACCACTGGAGGAAACAGTTCGAGTGATCCAACAGCAGGTGAAGATGACACTGATGCTTCCAGACAAAAGACGACTAAAATCACTACTGGTGACAAGGTAGGCGCTGCCATCGTGACCGCAGTTTTTGTGGCTGGCTGGGTTGGTCTCATAAGTTTCATGATGTTTGGCAGTTGATTTCGCTAGCATTTGTGTCATCCTTCTTAACTTGGCTATTGTTCATTTGTGCGTTTGGAGTTTAGATTATCTGGTGCGGAGCGACTAGAACTAACATATTATCTTGCATTTGGAATACGACAAGTGAATAGATAAACCACACATAATGCCCACGTGGTTAGACTGGACGATGGATTGAGCCAAGAGTATTGTCTTAATACCTATAAAATAGTCGGCCGTATAAGCGGCCTTGTGATATCTTTTCAGTGGTCTTTTCAGTGGTCTCTTTAATATTCTTCTCCAATAGAGGAGGTTAATAAAACTGATTAGCCTTTGTACCGAGCAGCTTATAAGCTCACGCAATCCAGAACCATATTCGCTCTGTAAAATATACGTCAGTATCTCTAATAACCCGTCAAAAGGAGAGAAAAACAAGACGTTCACGTACCAAGAAAGTTGCGAGGCTTAGGCTCTTCCCACAAGGATTCTAGCCGGTCGATCTCTTCTTTGCCAGACCAGAAATCCATGTCCTCTACCTTGACAAACTTTGTTCTTTTCAGGAACTTGTAACCTAGGAAAAGACAAGCAAAGATGGGAATGTCAATGTAAGGCGGGATGAAGGTCTTGGCACTGAAATGACCAGGAAAGAAAGCATCAAAGCCATTGAAGAATGCCACAGTCAAGGAAAACACTATCGCAAAGCAGGCCAGGAAGGGCTGGAAAGGTGACTGGAATGGAAGGGTCGACCGTGGGATACCATGGTATTTCAGTCCTTGATAGAAACGAACATAGGTCGCAGAAATTGACGACCATACGATCAATGTGCTCACAGAGCTTAGGTTGCTAATCCAGAAAAAGACTTCAGCCGAGCTTGATGCGACATTGAGGTACACAAGTAAGCTCAAAGCAGCAGTGACAGCAACACAGGCATATGGGACTCCAAATTTCTCAAATCGGAGCAGGCGGGGCGCTTTTCCGTCCAATGCCGTGGAATACAAAATTCGAGTTGAGGCATAAAAGAAAGAATTGCCAGCTGAAAACGCTGATGTGAGAACAACGGCATTGATGATGGATGGTAGCACCTGAATACCCCCATTCTCGATTGCAATAACGAAAGGGCTTGCTCCCACGCCTGCCGCGCCTGCATCAATGGCGTTGAGTAACCTATGATCTTTAGATGAGACACATAGTCCGACAAGGAAAACACTGCCAACGTAAAAGATGGCAATCCTCCAAAACACTCTTTTTACTGCTTTGGGGATATTTTTGCGCGGATTCTCAGATTCACCAGCTGCGACGACGACAATCTCTGAGCCACCATAGCTAAAGGTCGCTTGGATGAAAACTTTCCAAAACGCTAGAAAGCGGCCTAAGGATCCGTCCTCCAAATAAGTATTCATCGGTCCCGGATTCTGCCAGTAGCGGAACCCTATGCGGTCACGCGTCGGAGCCCCACCGAGTGTGATGATAAACATGAGCAACATCAACCCCACAATAGTTACAAGCTTAATAGAACCAAGCACAAACTCGATTTCGCCATAGATCCGAACAGGAAGGCAGTTGAGGACGAAAATACTCACGTAGAGTAAAGTAATCCACACGGCAGAGGAAATGTTGTTGGGCCAGTAGTCGATCACAAGAGCAGCTGCACTTATTTCAATCGGAACACCAATAGCAAATTGATACCAATAGTTCCAACCCAGAGTGAATCCCAGCGCCTCATCAACAAATCGAGATGCATATACTGGAACAGCGCCAGGTAATGGAAGCCAGGTCGCCATTTCACCCATGCTGTTGATCACCGCGTACAGATTAAATCCAGTGATGAGATATGCAAGGACCATCGATAATGGCCCCGCCACCGAAAGGATTTGACCTGTACCCACGAAGAGACCAGTTCCAATAGCACCAGAGAGAGCAAGAAATTGAACATGGCGTGACTTGAGCCGGCGTTGCAAGGTACCTATTTCTGTCGGCATCCTAACCCCCCTTGTCGAGTTTGTGTTGCTCATGATGCAAAGCATCGTGCGATTTTTTATTGTCTGCCTGCATGTCTATGCGTGGATTCGACTCTGTACCGGTAGGCTTAAGGGGGATTCTTCCTGGCTGATACATATTTTGTATGGAATGCGCGGGCCTGTGGGGTTAGAGAGTAAACGTGGAGATCAGCATGTGTAGTAATAGCCTGGAGCTCTTGAAGGGTTTGCATGGGAATTACTGAACAAGGAAGTGATCATGCCGGCAAATATTGGTTGGGCCAATATTATCCAATCTCATCTATCGTTGATCGGCGGGCCTATCGTATCACAGGGATGTCGGAGGCCCGAGCCTTGTGTTGTATTCTTCTGTAGCATCCATGTCCGAGAAGAGAAAGCGGGGATTTGATTGGGGAGGGGGAGGGGAGGGGGAGGGGGAGGGGGAGGGGGAAGACTTCAGTCGTTTTGAATAAGTTTTGGAACTGTCACTTCTCAAATCTCCAACAGATCACGCACTTGGCAACATGTCACCTCCTCAATATGAGCCAACACCATTTGGACATGAAATGCGTCAGCACTTTTCCTTCGCGCCTGGTTATCGAAACTTGAATCATGGTACGAGAACTGGTTTTTTAAATACCTAGTTCATCTGATCAACATATATATTAGGATCATTTGGAGCGTCACCTGTCGCTATTCGTAACAAAGCAAATGAGCTACGCGACCAGTGCGAGGCAACTCCATGTCCCTTTATCAAATATCGTTTCCCCGAGCTGTTGGACGAATCCCGAGCTGCCATAAGTAACTTCCTTGATGTACCGGAGTCGACCATTGTCTTTGTTCCGAACGCCACCACTGGAGTCAATACAGTTATGCGAAACATGGTATGGAGTAGTGATGGAAAAGATGAGATTCTTCAGTTGGATATTATTTATGGAGCATGTGGTAAGACGACCAGTTATATCTGTGAAGCCAATGGAGACAAGGTTCGCACGCGGGAGATTAGTTTCATACACCCAGTGGACAACTCTGAGATGATTTCTGCTTTTCGACAAGCAATCAAGGCTTCACGCATGGAAGGTTATCGCCCGCGCATTGCTATATTCGACACAATTTCGTCCAACCCGGGTCTTCGGCTTCCGTTTGAGGAACTCACAGCCGTCTGTCGTTCAGAGGGTGTACTGAGTCTGATTGATGCCGCCCATGGAATTGGACAGGTCGATCTCAATTTATCCTCCCTTGACCCGGACTTCTTGATCAGCAACTGCCATAAATGGCTGTTTACTCCTCGCTCATGTGCTGTGTTTTACGTTCCCGAACGCAATCAAGCCATGATGCGAAGCACTCTACCAACAAGCCACGGGTTCATTACTCGGTCGTCTGGGAAAGGGTCTTCCCTCAGTTCCAAGGAGCCTGTGAGAGAAAAGACAGAATTCGTCTCCAATTTCGAGTTCGTTGGAACAGCCGACAACTTTTCGTTCTTAACAGTGCCTGAAGCTATCCGGTGGAGACAAAAGGTATGCGGTGGTGAGATCAAGATTCGGGAGTACTGCATTCAACTTGCGTACCAAGGTGGACAGAGGGTTGCAGATATTCTAGGGACCGTGATCCTTGACAATGCTGCCCATACTTCGACAGACTGCTTTATGGTTGACATCTTGCTCCCTATCAAGAAACCCACTTCGGGAGACGGGAGTCTGGTCAAAAGCCAAAATAATTCAGATATGACTGTGACTGAATGGATGCAGCAGACCATGATCAAGTCATACAAAACGTTCATGCCAGTCTTCCCTTTTCAGGGGTCATGGTGGGTTCGGCTAAGTGCACAAATCTATCTTGAGATCAGTGACTTTGACTGGGCTGGCTGGACGCTGAAAGACCTCTGCAAGAAGCTACAGGAGGAAGATGAATCTGATCATCACGTATTGTAAACGCCAAGGAAATAAATGCGTTGCAACAAATCACTGGCGATAATTTTTAAGAGAATACAATGAATACAAAAAGGGTCATATTCACAACCGATACTACTATATTGGTTCAACAAAAAGAACGAAAGCTAGCGAGGAACCAGTTTCCCGAGCATAGTGGAACTAACTACGTCCCGATCCCGACGGGTTCGGCACGAGGAACACGCCAAACCGGTTTCACATGGCGAGTCGGGATCGGTCTGGAGGCAATATATCATGTAAACCTGGTATCAATGATTAATTTCAGCCTGAAAATAACAACATCTTTGAAGAGTTTTCCTTCGCCTGAAACAAAACTGATAACGGCTATGATCGGTTGCCCTCGGGGGACCACTCGATAGCGGGTGTCAGCCACACATCCGATTGTAGCCGAGAACGGCCTCAATTTTAACTGGTCACTGACTTGCATTTGTCGGGGCAATTTGACTTGATAGTGGATAATTAAAGCATTGAAAGCCACAGCGGAAAAGTATGGATCTTCCAAAAGTAATTTTTTACCCTAGTAGAGCTCGCTTTGCGACAATCAGGGCCCATTTTACTATGGATTGCGGATTAGGCCGAAGACCCAGAAGACTAGGAAGAAAAAATGTGATCAGGCTGACCGAGACAGGGACATATACTAGGTTGGCTTCCTCGACTAGAGCCTTGTATATTCCCACACAAATTCTCAGTCTAATCCCCAAACCCTTGACATGACAGCATACAATGGAGCATATCAATCATCACCCAGACAAATATGAGCCAGATATCGACTATGCTATGGACGCTCGCAGCCAGGAATCCGACGACACAATTGAAGAAATCGATACACTCGAGCTTACCCGTATCAACACCTATCGACTGCAACAGAAAACAACTGTAGGCTCTACAAGAGGGCCTACTCCCCGTGACAGATGGCTTCCCATGGGTGCTAACAAAGATTATCCACCTATGCTCCCGGATTCTGAAGGCTATGTCGTGGAGTTTGATGGAGCGGATGATCCCTTACATCCATATAATTGGTCCACCTTTAGGCGGTATGTTTCCTATTGTTCCTCGTATTTGATATTAAGATATACATGCTAACATCTTAATAGCATCATGCTAGTTTGCATCTTATGTTATGGTACCTTCGCCGGATCGTTTACTAGCGCTGTCTTTTCGGCTGCTATTTCTGGCTTCAGCAAGGAGTTTAACACAAGCACCGAAGTTGGCTCACTTGGAGTAACGCTCTATGTCCTTGGCTTTGCAGCTGGGCCAACAATTTGGGCACCAGGATCGGAGCTTATCGGCAGACGTTGGCCACTATCTCTTGGTCTTTTCGGATGCGCCATCTTCACCATAGCATGTGCAGTTGCCAAAGATATTCAGACCATCATGATCTGTCGTTTCTTTGCTGGTCTATGCTCGGCCAGTCCTATTTCAGTCGTTCCCGCTGTGTTTGCAGACTTGTTCAACAACACCCAACGGGGTGTCGTCATGTCGATTTTCTGCATGGCGGTATTTATCGGGCCCTTCTCGGCACCGTTTGTGGGTGGCTTCATTGCAATGAGCGATCTGGGTTGGCGATGGACAATGTATATCTCTGCAATCATGGTCTTCGTGGGATTTGTCCTAATCCTTGTCTTCCTTGAGGAGACTTATGCCCCCGTCATCCTTGTCCGCAAGGCAGCTACCCTTCGCCGGCAGACTCGCAATTGGGGCATCCATGCAAAGCAAGATGAAGTGGAAGTGGATGTAAAAGAGCTTCTGCGGAATAACTTTGCCCGGCCCATTATGATGTTGATCACGGAGCCCATACTGCTTCTAGTCTCATTGTACATTTCCTTCATCTATGGCCTCATATATGCTCTGTTAGGCGCATACCCTGTGGTATTCCAAAGTGTTTACGGGATGAATATGGGTGTCGGTGGACTTGCATTTGTCGGAATTATCATTGGCGAACTTCTTGGCGGCGTTTATATCCTCCTAATACAGGGTTCCTACAGGATAAAGCTAGCGGCGAACGGTGATAAGCCTATCCCCGAATGGCGCCTTCCACCTGCCATCATAGGAGCTGTGTTGTTTGCGGGGGGGATGTTTTGGTAAGTACCCTTCTTGAAGTTTACAACAATGGGTAGTGTTCTGGGCTAATATTTAATAGGTTCGGCTGGACCGGATACACTCCGTCCATCCACTGGATGGCTCCTGTAGCTTCAGGGCTCATCACCGGAGCGGGGATCTTTTTGATCTTCTTGCAGTGTTTCAATTATATTGTTGACTGCTATCCTACATTGTATGTTACTTTGTCTCTCCCGTGAAAACAAGTGATTAACTCAATCGACAGGGCTGCATCCACTATTGCCGCGAACACGATCCTGCGCTCAGCTATTGGCTGCTCGTTCCCACTTTTCTCCAGGCAAATGATGGAGAACCTAGGAGTCCAATGGGCGGGGACAATGCTTGGATGTATCGCAATTGTGATGATCCCTATTCCTGTTCTGTTCAAGGTATACGGTCCATGGCTGCGAACGAGAAGTAAATTGGCATGCTCGCCCATTTATGATGTTGAAAAGAAACCTTATGATGTCTAATAGATATGAATTCATGTAATAGATCAATATACCCCAATTTCATTTCGAAGATCAGATCGAGAGCTTTGGATTCATAGTTGCCCCGTAGCCCTGGAGTTAGGTATCGCTTAGCTCCAAATGACGTCACATGTCAATTAAGCAACCGATCTGTCGATCGATCGATCGGATGGTCTCAGCTCGCGATAATCCCATTCTATCTAACAATGGTCTTGACAGCCTTCGCCCCAACACCTTTCAGATTCACAATGGAATATCCTACGAGTACACAAACGCTTTTTGGTCCGGATTGGGACCTCAATCGCTGGACCTCCTCCGACGACCGCATCCGCGGTGGATCATCTGTGTCGAAGCTCGAGCCTACGGAGGAGGGGGTAATTTTTCACGGTCACCTCGACATTGAGACACTTGGTGGTGCCGGTTTTGCCTCACAACGCACGGTGGGAAACGAACAAATATGGGACCTCAGCGGATACGACGGTCTTGAACTACAAATTGTTCCATCGGACGGAAAACGATACACTTTCTCCCTGACAGACGAAATCCCACAACGGAGGCCAGATGATCGTGAACGAAGTGCTCTTGTCTGGGAATATGATTTTTGCCCGAGTCAGACTGGACACGAAGTGCGTATATCATGGAAGGATCTGAAACCGACATATCGGGGGAAGCCGGTAGAAGATTACAGGCCTTTAGACTTGTCGCATATAAGGAGGTTTCGGATCATGATGCGAAGGTGAGCTTTATGCCAATGGAGTATAGAAAATGGGTGCTGATTTTATAGTTTCTTTGGGAAGCAACACGGTGATTTTAACCTTAAGGTTCAATCGATCGGATTGTTTCGCGAGAGTTATGTCGATAGCCCTAGTCTCGCACGAGAGTCCGTAGGCTATGGTGACGAGAAAGCAGAGCTGGTGAATACTCGAGAGGGTAAAATGTGGTTTTTGAGTTGTTGTCCATCGTGCTAAGATGGTCGTATCGATAAATGAATGATCCTGAAAGAACGGCATCGTCCAATAACAGAACAAACGTTCCATCTTCCGTTTATGGGCCTTTTTCAGGAGCCCTAAAATAATCCAATTGTGGGAAACGTGAACTGTCCTCATTATTCTGTCGAGGCTCCAGAGACAAGCGGACCTCTGTGGTCTTCCGTATTCCAACATCTCCCAATATATTTTCGAGACTAGAATATCGGCTATCCGCTCGGTCCCCTTGTCCTTCGGTGTGAGTGGCAAATAACGAAGCATCTGGGGCACGGCGGACAAGGGGAATTGGCTTCTGTCGAGGGGTCGATTCTGAGCGCATGTACGCCGAACTCTTTCGGGAGCGCTGCAGTACCACTGAGTAGGATTGTCGGAGAGTAGGCAATGACGCACAGATGATGATAACGTACATCTAATCATCTTCATGAGCTAGGGTTGCTTGGAAAGCGCAGGAGTACTTACCTCGATCCTAGATTTTCATCAACTTTCGTCAGAATTTTGAAGAAACCTCGGAAGGATGGACGACTTACGTATACCAGATAGTGATATCGGCCCAAGACCCTGTATGCGCTTAGCTGTTGTGCTCAGTGAAACGAAAGTCGACGAATACCCACAGGTGATGTCGGCATGGGCAGGAAGATTCTTCAGCAGAATGCATTTGACCACCGTGGCCGCCGCCGCACTGTTAAGTCAGCCAACGCTCCTAGTGTATAATGGAAAGTGTGAGATACAAGATACCGGCTCCCATAACGGAGATGATTGCGAACTTCATCTTAGAGGCGAGCTGGACGTGCCAAAAGATGTAGGCTGGGAAAAGGGCAAGGGCCAAATCGTTGAATGCGTTGAAGGCAGCTTGAGATATCCCGGCAATCAACTGAAAGTTGAGACTGAAGCAGGAGCCATCCACGTTCTGGTTCCAGATACGCTCCGCGGGCCGACAGAATCCAATTATAGCCACAATAGCCAGCACATTCCACGCAATTGAGACTACCATGAGGATGTATAGGAACCATCGGCGTGGCGCAGATGCCGATTGTCCCATGAGCCGGAGCAGGAAGATGGTCACACTTATCTTACCAGTTGTGGTGCTAATAACAGAGAAGTTGGGTGCTATGACTGTATACTTGATTGCCTGAATTTGTCGAGACGCATCTGGAATCTCGTTCAAGTGGCGCCCCAGTCCGTAAGAAACAGCGACTTGAACCAAAGAAGAGCATACCAGAGCACTTGCCAGTGAGAACGCGATGAAGAAGTCATCCCAGCCAGCACGTCGCAAAGCCACCACACGTGTGTACAACCTCACACTGACAACCGCCAAAGCCAAACCACCAAAACACCATGACACTGTCGTGATGTTAACGCTCATTGTGTTACGTTGCCAGTGTTATCTCCACTCTCCTTAAAAAAAACTGGACCTCTTACTCTGTACACCATCGCCAAGCACCCCTTATCGTATTCGCAACATCCTACAACATACTGAAAAATCCATCCCTGTCAACAAGCTGCTAATCCACATTTAAAGGGAGGAAATCCCATTGGTCTTGAGATGATAATCCTGGCAAACGCGGGAAGTGTAGATTGTTTCCCCACCGCAGAGTCCGACAACAAGGTGAACGTGTTTTTCTTTATCCTCCTTTCTTTGTTCCCTTCGCAAAGGTGAGATCCTCTTGATGCTTTTGTTAAAATCTCCAGAGTAAAATATTGGTAAATCCAAATATGGGTATCATTCGAGCTAAAACGATCGTTTATACAGCGTTTTGCCTCTAGCCTCTTGGCTTGAAACTTGATCATGAACCAGCCAAACAAACCACAGCGCGGTTTATCCACTTTCTCGATTTTAAGCGATCACTAGTAAAGCCATCCTAAAAAAAGGGGGGGGGGGGGGGGGGGAGTAAAAGAACCTAAAGGGCCAAACCCTGGCGTTATCGCCCTCAATTTCCCTACGAATTCTACTTTCAGCTGTTATTCTACCCCTTCGTTTGAAGTCGCAACCGCTTATACATCCATACCTATATTTCTATTCAGAATACACAAGATGGCAACAACTGTGCCTACTGAGTCAATTGACCAGCTACATCACCAAGTGACCCAGTCACTGGGAGCTTTCCAATGCCAACACGAAGAGGCAGATCGCGTCGCCGCCCTGAAGGCAGCACAAAAATTGGTGAATGCACTACAGAAGCCACAGGATTCTGTCTATCATCTGGCCTATTCTGTAATTATTGGACCATTCACGGCGATGACGTTGGTGCTAACCCGGTCTAGCCTACCCACGCCCTGTGTGTGCGCATTGCCATCGACATGGGTATATTCACAACGCTGACGGAGCGCAATGGGCCGGTGTCTCTCAAAGAGCTGGCAGCGGTGAAAAATGCAAGTCCGATTCTAGTTGGTATGTCACTCTTTATTCGCCCTTCTGTATTGCATAGCCGACTAATACTGAACCGATGGTATAGAGCGAGTCCTACGTGTATTAGTTGCAATTGACTATGTTGGCGAATGTGACACGCGCGTTTACATACCGACTACAATGACGCGCCAGATGACGGACCGACTCAGTATTTCGGTGATCAAGTTTATATTTGATATTGGCATGCCCACCCTTGCCAAAATCCCCGAATTCCTTCGTCAGCAGGGTCTCCAAAACCCAGAGGGCATCCTGACAGGTCCATTCCAATTTGCCGAGAAGATCGATGAGTCAATTTGGACGTGGTTCCAACGAAATCCCGAGAAACTTGATCTATGCAATACCTTTATGGAGGGTGACCGCGGCGCGCGACCCAGTTGGCTTGAATGGTTCCCAGTGGAAGATCGTCTTCTAAGTGGTGCTCATCCCGATGCGGAGACGCTTATGGTTGATGTCGCAGGGGGTCGAGGCCATGATCTCGTAGCATTCTTGGAACGGTATCCAGATGTGAAAGGTCACTTGGTGCTCCAAGACTTGCCACATGTTTTGGAAGAGAGTACTATAGACACGGAACGTATTGAAAAACAACCATTTGACCTGTTCAAGCCGCAGCCGATTCATGGTGAGTTTTGTATGTTTCTATGCGATTTAGATAATGGTTGACATGTGTTCCAGGCGCTCGCATTTATTTTATGAAATTTATCCTTCATGACTGGTCCGACGAGGATAGTCAAACTATTCTTACCCAGCTGGCTGGTGCATTGAAGCAGGGTTACTCAAAACTGATTATCGAAGAGTTCGTGCTGGCAGATCGCGATGGTGCTATGTTACCGGCGATGTGGGATTGGGAAATGATGATCTTCTGCAACAGTATGGAACGCTCCCAGTCACATTGGACGCGCTTGCTAGAAAGTGCTGGGTTCCAGGTTATCAAGTTCTGGGCACCGCCAGGTGATGGGCAAGGCATCATTGAAGCCGAACTCAAATAATGATGGCAATTTGTTCGGACTATCTCGACAAAGCGGTTCCTGGCTCTTTTAATAGAAAATTACTTTTACGAATTCGGTTTATGATTTGGTACATGATCTTCGCTCTCGCTAAAGATGAAAGACCAACTTTTCAGAAAAGGTGCCTTGGGAAAGCGAGCCTGAAGGATTTATTACTTCGTGTAATACCAAGAATATGACGTATTTTAGGCCCCTTGATTCGGTAGACTCTATAGAAGCCGGGGTTTCCTTACCAGCACCGTATACATGGGGTTCAGCAAGATATAGTTTAAATTTGGCTCTCTTAACACAATATTTGGAGCCTTTACTCTAATTCTTCATGTACTAGCTGTTAAAGTTACTACTCCGGGTATCCAAATACTGCTTGCATATCTCTTGAACCAATGAAATTTGTATTTTACAACGCTAGAAACAAATTATAATGCTTGTGAGAGACCGGGCAAGCACAACTTAAGGGTAAAAATACCCGAACGATTAAATATCCGAGCAAATTCGACACCCCAGGGCAAAGGTGCATTCTGCTCATTGGTGTGTTCGCGATGTGTGACCCCTGGCAGATGAACGATCCGCCGTGATCGCAGAGACCGCGGAGTGAGTGTCGCTGTAGTGTGACACTGACGGGGTGTTGCCCGCAGGGGAATAATGCGTCTGCGGGTTGTTCGTGTACGCCGTGTGGGAGCGGTCAGCCTCAAGATCAGTGGAGGGAGCTTCTTGTATGGCCGCAAGGGGTATCTTCGAGTATGACTGACTTGAGTTAGACAATTTGCTAGCCGCAATTCGTCGTGCCTTTGCTTTCCCACATGCGTAATAAACTATGGCGACACCGATGAATATCGAGATAAAACAACTGCCAAACGCAATTGCTGCGATGTTACCCCGGTGATTCCACTCTGGGTAATGTCAGAACGATGAACAGTTTGGGTATAGATTTGATGACTAACCGGCTAGCTCCGCTGCGGTCATGCTAGTTGGAGTTGTAGTTGTAGTATCTGTCGCCGTCGTCGAGGGGCTGCTGGTTGATGTTGAGGTAATTGTTGTGACTGAGGTGCTGCTGGCCGTCACCGAGGAGCTGCTGGTAGTCGAGCTGGTTGATGCCGGGGTCGTGGATGTCGAGGTGGTTTCGGTGGTAGTTTCAGATGTGGGGCTTGCTGTAGACTCTGTTGTTGAAGTAGTTGCCTCTGATGTGGCCTCTGATGTAGTCGCTGATGTGGTCGCCTCTGATGTGGTCGTCTCTGATGCGGTTTCCGCTGTCTCCGATGTGGTTGTATCAGTTGTGGATGCAGTCGACTCGGCTGTCGTAGTGGTGTCTCTGGCTTGGAGGATCTCGCCATATCCACGTTTCCTGTTGAGCTGGGCTACCTCACTCGGCTCTGAGACTGGCCATGAATTCTCAACGGATGTTGTGGCTGGATTCCATGTGATTTCAGAGGTATACGGGTGACCGAGTACCCGGGAGCACAGCACAGTGCAAAGTGCAAGTATCGAACTCCGCATGCTGCCGCAATAAAACTGGAAAGGAAAGGTTTAGGACAACAAAGAAAAGAGATAGAA
The DNA here is from genome assembly GCA_028974015.1 of Penicillium cf. griseofulvum. Lineage (NCBI taxonomy): Eukaryota > Fungi > Ascomycota > Eurotiomycetes > Eurotiales > Aspergillaceae > Penicillium > Penicillium cf. griseofulvum. The sequence continues at coordinate 2,782,456 of JAPQKP010000005.1, forward strand.
TATCCTCAAAAGAGGATCAGGATAATTTGAGACGTTGGCAGATGATAGACGCGAAAGGAAAAAAAAAAAAAGCCACGCGGGGGGCGTCAGATTAGGTAGATGCATTCCCGATTTCTCTGATGTTTCACCTTTGTATTATTATGTGGATTCAGAGAAGAGAGGGTTTTATTTTGAACTGCACACGCATATGCCGCGCGGCAAAGCTGATTTTATTCAGAGATCTTCCACTACAGCATTCCCTGTTCGATTTCCCTACTGTATAATCATTATTCCCTTGGAAAGACTTCAAAACACGTCCCTATCACATAACTCTCCCCTTATAAATTCATGACTGCGCCCCTTCAATTTTTATTTCTTTTATGGGCAACACCTTGCAGAATGCCGACTATTTTTGGAAGTTGAATTTCACTGCCAAGAGACACTAAGAATGGGACCAGAAAATAATGATATATTCAAAAAGTTGAAAAGAAAGATGTGCTTCTAATTGTTGGAAGACATCTGAGATGAGATTCGAAATTCATTCACGGAATATCGTATGACCAAAAATATCAGATCGTGATTGTTGCCTGAGATATTAGGCACACTATATTTCCTAATTAGGACCGTTGACGAATCAACAAGTTAGGCTAACGACAAGTTCTGGCAATTGAATGGGGAAGTCACTATATATGAAGTCCCTGAATATCGAATAGTATTCTATTAACCACTGACACGGGAACCGATAATATAGCTTCAGGCTGGAATGTAGCACATGAGATATTAAAACCCAGGTCCTTTCGCATATAGAAACACGTGACGTTACAGCAATTGGGTTGTATTAAGGGTCTGAAACTTAGTATAATGGGTAAATGTAAATATAGCCTATTACAGTTGTTTTCACTCACAGTAATGCCAAGCATATCGGCATTTATGAGGAATCCGGCACATATTTGGACGCTTGTTATAGATTATACTTCATGGATATGCCGGCCAATGACGCATATAACTTCCCGAGCGCCACCCAACATCGGGTGCGCTGTACTGAATGCCATTTTGGGAAATGAGAGAGCAAGAGCCATGCGCCTATTTCAACTACATCATAGAGGTAATTGGGTGTTAGAAATGACGTAAACGTTGTACACACTTCCAATATGGAAGAATTGCCTTAAGGGAGTGATATTGTGACAAGACCATGTGGGTTTTACAGGTCACAAATTTCAAGGTCATTGACGCCCCGCAAATGTCACAATAGGATGACGGTTACTATGTCTCACTTTGATACCCATTGAGTTTCGCATGTAACATACTTCCCGGGCGATCAAACCCTAATGAGAAGAGACCTTTTGGTCGTACGATTCTGTAGTCAGCTGTTGCATGGGGCTTTTACTACGGATTTCTCCGAAAAGGATAGAATTGTATGTCTTTCCATTCAGATCTCGTTTAGCAATTTAGCTCGTGGGTTACATTCGGGAGGTTTGATATCATGCCGGTAAGTTAAGGTTCAGCGGATCTTGGGTATGTCTTCCGGTATTCTACTATAATCGATTGGTTATTTTACGACTTCTATCGTTATTAATGATCTCAATGCATACTTCATATACCGCAGTGCGAAAGGATATTCAGTAGAGATGCATTATCCAGGAAGAATGACGAAGATATATATTCAACGTGTCTGTCCTGTTCAAGGAGATGTTGCTATGCGATTTCTGTATGATCATCGGCATGTATATCTAAAAGTGAACAGCCACTACAACCTCAGAAATGTCCGGCAAATATCCGACAGCTACCCTACGCCCAATTGCATCGGAAAGACATGCAAGCAGCAAGATTTTGATCATGTGGACATTAAAGCACCAAATCTACGATTTTGCCGACCAACAAGCTGTCTGACAACCACAAGGTTTATTGAATGCCAGGCGCTGATTGGGCTCGGAGAGATAACCAGCAAACATCACGCTCATTATTCTAAAGATAAAAGTTTTTAGGTCAGCTGCAGAAGTTCCCTAGAGTCATATGGTGTATCAAAGGTATATTTAAAGGCGTGATACTCACGCAACAAGAATTCAGATAATACCAGCTAGATTTCAAGATATTGACTCGAGGTAAAGAGAGGACATACAAACCATGACAAAGATACGGTTCATTTTGGGCATCATTGCCTTGCTGTCCATGACGGCGCATGCGGTGTCTGTGGTGGGCCGGGATATACGTGCTGCCAAAAGACAATCCAAAGGAGACCGACTTGTCTTTGCGCACTTTATGGTAAATGCGCTCTCAAATCTCGTCTTTATGTCGGAGATATACTGATCATCCGAAAGGTTGGAATCGTCAGCAATAGAAAGAGTGCAGCGGACTATGATGATGACATGAAGCGGGCTAAGTCTCTGGGCATCGATGCATTTGCTCTGAACATTGGCGTAGACCCTTATACCGATCAACAACTCCAACTTGCATACGAATCTGCTGCCAATAATGACATGAAAGTCTTCCTGTCATTCGATTTTAACTGGTGGCATATTGACCAGGCTAGCGCAGTTGGCCAGAAAATTGTGCAGTATGCTAGCCAGCCTGCACAACTTCTGGTAGACAACAAGGTTTTTGTTTCATCATTTGCCGGGGATGGAATAGATGTTGCAGCATTGCGAGCTGCAGTTGGAAGATCGATTTTTTTCGCGCCAAATTTCCATCCAGCTACTGGAACAGACATCTCAACGGTTGACGGTCTCTTGAATTGGATCGCGTGGCCAAACAATGGAAACAACAAAGCCCCAACTCAAGGCCAAAATATTTCTGTGGCTGACGGGGATCAAGAATATGTCAATGCCCTTGGCGGAAAGGCATATATTGCCCGTCAGTTCTTTCCGTTTTCATTGATATTTGATTTGGGGTTCTGACTCTGAGACAGCTGTGTCCCCATGGTTCTTCACACATTTCGGACCCGAAGTTTCTTATAGCAAGAATTGGAACTTCCCATCTGATCTTCTATGGTTCAACAGATGGAATGAGATCCTTGAGTTGAAACCGCGATTTATCGAGATTGTTACATGGAACGACTATGGGGAGAGTCATTACATTGGTCCTTTGAAATCACCACATACAGACGACGGGGCCTCGAAATGGGTGAATGACATGTGAGAATATCAAACCCGCTCTTTCAAATCTATAGTCCATGCCTGAACTGGAACAACTGACAAGGGATCACAGGCCCCACGATGGATGGTTGGATATTTCGAAACCATACATCGCTGCGTTCAAAGCAGGCGAGTCGTCCCCAATCAGCCATATCTCATCAGATGAGTTAGTCTACTGGTATCGACCCGCACCACGTGGGGTAGACTGCGACTCTACAGATACCTGCATGGTGCCAGCAAACAACGGGAGTGGAAACTATTTCATGGGTCGTCCGGATGGCTGGGAATCCATGGCCGACTCGGTCTTTGTTGTATCATTGCTTACATCTCCAGCCACAGTGCAGGTCAACAGTGGTGGCAGTGTCTATAATTACGAAGCACCAGCCGGTGCAAGTGCAAAGGAGGTACCAATGGGAGTTGGCTCACAACAATTCGCAGTAATTCGAGATGGGAAGACTATTCTGTCAGGAACCAGTTTGAAGCCAATTATCGACGGGTGCGTTTGTGGTTTGTATAACTTCAACGCATATGGTAGGTGAAGGTATGGCGACTAGTTATGACCCCATTTTAACTGTGGTGTTTAGTCGGAACACTTCCGGCAGGATTCAGCGATCCCCTCCAGGCAGATGGGCTTTCTTCCTTCACACAGGGCCTGCGTGCGCAAACATGCCAACCTACACCCTCCTTAGGTACAGTGCCGCTAGCTCCTCCATCTACAAGCTCGACCAGCAAACTACCAAGCCCTCCCCCCGACTACAACATCAGCATCATCATCTGGAAAACCATCACCTAGAAAACCATCACCTAGAAAACCATCACCTGGAAAGCCATCACCTGGGCAATCCTCGACTGTCGTGAGTACGGTTACAATGACGAAGACGCCGATTCCATCAGCTTGTCCACCCCCAAATGGCAGCGGGGGTGGCACCGGTGGAGGGGGTGGCGGTGGAGGGGGTGATAACAGCGGAGGAGGCGGCGGCGGCGGCGGCGGAGGTGGGACTGGTGGGGGTGGCATCGGTGGGGGAAGTGGAGGTAGTGCCTGCATTGCGGGAACTGGAACCGATAACAACATTGGGCTGTGTGCCTTCTGTTGCAACTATGGGTATTGCCCACCTGGACCCTGCACTTGTACGCAGTATGGGGTTGCGGTCTTGCCTCCGCTATCGACGGGAGCTCATGGCGCGCCTCTTATCGGGGAAGATGATTCGTATTTGGGTCTTTGCAGTTTCGCATGTGATCATGGCTATTGTCCATCCACAGCCTGCCGAGCTCTTTAATTACGACTCATGCAAGGGTTGAGGTGCAATTCTCCCATCGATATGTGGACGCAATAGCATAACAATAGCTATCCTAGGCTAGTCTAGGTTCCGATATTTCCTATGTATAGGCCATGCGCTGAAATAGACTAGTATCTGCTGGAGTTTGAAATCGTTTAAGTTCAAATTGTATTATGAAGATTAACTAAACTAAATTTTGTAGAACGATCCTTTTTATGCATGTCAAGAAGACTGAAAGGCAAGGAATGCCAGATAAATGGAGGATCAAGCTAAATCACTGCAGCAGTACTGCCAGAGCTTGAACTGCGACACAAGCTAGGACGAGGCCATTAGGCCTTGACCTTCCAGCAATACCCGCCATGGGGGTAGGACTGACGGTGGCAGCAGGTGGTGATGTCTCACTACCTGCCGCAACAGGCGTATTTGGAGCAGTTGTAATTGGAGGAGTGACAGTGGGGCTGCTTAGAGTTGCAGCCACAGCATCGGCGGTGGAAGTGATTGTAACAGGCAGCAACGATATCTGGTCCCAAGGGACGGTTGAGGTGCTGGTACTGGGAGTACTGGCTCCTTTCCCGGTGACAGTGTCTGTACAAGTATAAGCCCCGGTCGGGAGATCGGTCATATTGCAGACAACGTGATTATATCTGTATCAATGAGTATTCTGTTCTAGCTCGCAGTTATGGTTGGGGGTTTGGTAAACGCACATGTTGTCCGCTTCAGCACTGATCAGGTATTCGACAGTAGTTGGGGCTGCGGTCAAAAATAGGCCAGGGCCCATACCACATTCTGTGCTATTGGTGTGACCGGCTGGGCAATTGATACTGTAGGTAGTCGTTGCTGATTGCTACTTAGAATTAGTTGGATATTCACGGATGACTCGCATTAATACGAACCTCTGCCAAAACTTCCCCCAACAGTGACTGGGGGTCAGCGTTAGGAATGAACAGAGAGGTGACAGGATACTCCGCAGCAAGTCCCATAGTGGCAAATGCTAGAATAGCTTTCAATGTCATTATGTGCTGGTCTCTCTCTCTTTAGATGATAAATGAATACAAAAGAGAAGATTTTTGACAGGCACTGGATCATCTGGGGAATTCAGGAGTGCTACATTAGAAGGATATGTTATATCTCTGATGAAAATACTGCCATCATCATTTTCTAAGCCTGTCGTCTTATTGCGGAAACTTCTTGCGTGTGTTATTGTATATCGAGATGATGAAACTCTCATGTCATACGGATCAACGGCCGACCAACATAAAACCATCTTACCATTCAATAGTATGAATTTGCGATTAAAGCGAAGAAGAATAGGAAGACAAACATTGCATTATACCTTAGTGATTGGAATTATCATCTTGCTTCTTCTCCATGTTGGTAAATGCACCGCATGCTGGATATCTGAAGACATATCTATAACAGATATATCCATGTGCTACAGGTCATATCGTCATTATTACCACTCACGAATAGATCCATCCGGTCCAAAGAACTCCTTGGGCTGCCAAGGTTCTGTCTCCTTGCTGATATTCCGCACCAGATCTTCGTCAATATCAATGCCCAAGCCAGGCTTACAGGGGGCAGCGACATATCCCTCCGTGATATCAAAGACCATCTTATCCACCAAGTAACTGTTCAGATCGATATCTCCAGCTTCAGTATTGTAGTGCATACCGAGCGACATCTCTTGGATGACAAAATTTGGTATCGACACGGCCACTTGGAGGGAGGCTGCCAAAGCGATCGGACCCAGAGGACAATGAGGCGCGATAGCAACATCGTAGGCTTCAGCCATGTTTGCGATACGAATAGTTTCGGAGATACCTCCTGCATGGGCAATATCAGGCTGTAGAATATCGACCGAGGAATCCTCTAAGAATCTCTTAATGTCCCACCTGGAGTATAAGCGCTCGCCGAATGCGATGGGAATTGTAGTCTGCTCGGAAAGTTGCTTGATCGCTTCGGGATGTTCGCACAGCAGAGGCTCCTCAATAAACAGAGGTTGGTAAGGTTCCAGTGCCTTGGCCAGCTGCTTAGCCATAGGTCTGTGCAAGCGACCGTGGAAGTCCAGACCGGCATCAAGACCCAAAGCCTTCACCTGCTTCAATCGTTCCACGCAGGACTGTAAAACGGCGGGTGAATCTAGCCAGTTGACATCTTCGGTGGCATTCATCTTGATGCACTTGAGGCCTTGTGCGATTCGTTCCTTCCTATGGACAAAATTTGTTAGTACTTCGGTTTGCTTTGCTGTTCATTTCCTTTCCCAGGACTCACGCTGCAGCCTCGACCTCACTTGGTCGATCACCTCCAATCCAGGCATAAACTTGCACCTTCTGGCGCACCTTTCCACCCAAAAGCTGATGTACGGGAACACCCAGCTTTCGGCCCTTTAGATCCCACAAGGCGATGTCAATTCCCGATAGAGCTGACATGAACACGGGCCCACCCCGGTAGAACCCGTGCCGCCATACTGTCTGCCAAATGTGCTCAATGTCACTGTCAAAGGTGGTTAGACTTTTTTCTATGATGAAGCAAGATGGGTTCAAGCATACTCCGCCTCGAATCCAATAATGCGAGTGATAATCTCATCAAGTGCCCCTTCGACTGCAAGAGAATGTCCTTCCAATGTGCCCTCTCCCCAACCGAAGCGCCCCTCGTCATCAGTGATTTTAACAAACAGCCAGCGAGGCTTGACACGGAAGTGTTCGATAGACTTAATCTTAGCCATAGTGAGTTACAGAATAAACGTGTTGGATATTGTAGAGCTCTGGAATGATACCAAGTTATATTCTGGAGGTTCGCGACCCAACCCCACACCCTAAAGCATCCCACGCGGGGAGAAGTCCGGTTAAGCTGATTGCCGTGTATCAGTTCCCCCACGTCGAGAATCCAATATAATCATCGTGTGATTGGTGGGAAATCTGCCCCAGAGAGAGTCAGTTTCATGGGGAAGAAAGAAGAAATGTGGGCCATCGGATGGGTCGAGCTATAGTTAGCCTTATTCTCTGCGTATTGTGAACCCCACGCTCGGATAAGTTCCGGGATCGTCAGGCTTGGGAACGACATAACCGGGGTAATGATCTTATGAACGTCGCAGTCGCAGTTGGAAATACGAAGTAGCAATCCATGATGAAATTCACTCGCCAGGATATCAACAGACATGACAATCAGGAATCGTGTTGGGTCGCGATCCATGGAGCTGTCTACGATGTCACAGGTAGGGACTCAGAATCCCCGTGGGGGCTGCCAGCACAGGCTGACATCTGTAGATTTTCTGAACTCTCACCCGGGGGGTGCAGCTGTGATTTTGCGCTGTGCGGGTAAAGATGCGACTGAAGATTTTGACTCTGTCCATGCGGTAGAGTTGTTGAGCGAAACACTCCCTGAAACCGCGCTCAAAGGCTACATTGATCCCACCGAATTGGAGAAGCCAGAAAACAAACCGAATACAATGGACCAGAAGCAATCAAAGCCAGACCATGACGGTCTTCCACTGTTACAAAGTCTGATCAATCTGCACGATTTTGAACGAGTTGCTGGGCAGAGGCTGCGTGCCACGACATGGGCGTATTACTCGTCTGGTGCTGATGACGAGATCACAAAAAGGAACAATGCCCTGACATATCAAAAGATCTCCCTTCGTCCACGTATCCTGCGAAAGATTCCTGCTGTAGATACAGCCACTGCAATCTTAGGCCACTCTACCACGTTACCGGTTTATGTCTGTCCAGTGGGTCTTGCAAAACTTGCCCATCCAGAGGGTGAGTGTGCACTAGCAACTGCAGCTGGTAGGGAAGGACTAGTGCAAGTTCTCGCAAATGGATCCAGCATGCCGATTGAACAAGTGATGAGGAGTCGCACTTCACCGAACCAACCTATTTTCCAGCAACTATATGTGAACAAGGACATTCAGAAGTCTGCTGAGACTGTGCGGCGAGCGGAAAGAGCTGGTGCTACTTCTATCTGGATTACAGTTGACTCGCCCATGGTGGGCAAACGCGAGATGGACGAACGGCTCAATTTGATGGTGACAGTATGTAGTCTTTCTGGGTAGGCGCCATTGTATTGCTATTGTATTAACTGATGTTCTTTAGGCTACCGATAGTACTGCAGAAGGACAAGGGGTAGCGAAGATCATGGCAAGCTCGATATCTCCTTTCATCGACTGGGAGATTCTTACATGGCTTCGTCAACTAACAGATCTCCCTGTTGTCATAAAGGGAATCCAATGTGTGGAGGACGCCGTGCTTGCCTATGAGCATGGTGTGCAAGGCATTGTACTTTCAAACCATGGAGGACGCTCACAAGACACGTATGATCTATCCCAGCTACGACCCATTGCCCTTGCCAGTGACATACTTATATATATATATATATATACAAATAGGGCACAATCACCACTTCTGACACTACTGGAGATTCGAAAGTTCGCACCTCACTTGATTGAGAGCAAGATGCAGATCTTTATTGACGGTGGCATTCGCCGAGGAACAGATGTACTCAAGGCCATTGCGCTAGGGGCGACTGCTGTTGGATTGGGCAGGCCGTTTTTGTATAGTTTGTCCGGATATGGTGAGAAGGGGGTGCGACGGATGATCGAGATTCTACGACAGGAGATCGAAATGAACATGGTTTTCCTGGGGGTGACCAGTCTTGAAGAGTTGAGACCTGAAATGGTTAACACCAGTCGTTTGGAGAAACATTTGGTAGGTAGCGTAAAGCTATAGATTGCACAATGCCAAGACCAATGGAGAATCCAACCCCCACGCGGGGATTATCCGATGCGGGGAAGAGTCGAGTCTCAAAAAGCATACAATTCTCAGGATTTGATCCTCACAAAAATGTCTGATATTGATGTCCTCGTATATGGATTGGGAGCGTGAGTTCCTCTCTTTCACAATAACGATGTTATCCTGACTTTCCGTAGCATTGGCTCCTTCTATGCATTTGTCCTGAGTCGATCCGACTGCGTACGACTATCGGTCGTGGCACGTTCGAACTATGATGCTGTAAAAGCAAATGTGAGTATTTCGATGAGTATTTCGAGGTTCACAGCGTTGGGATATTCCAGTATTAATAGCTGGGCTTGAAGGGAATTGTCATCATTAGCGAGAATCACGGCCAACAAACTGTGCATCCACACCGAAGTATGTGAGAGATGCATAATCCAAATAACAAGTTTTCGCTGACAGTCCGACAAGTCGTAAAATCTGTCGCGGAAATTTCACCAGTCGACTACATAGTCTGCGCCCACAAAGCAATCGACCAGGATGAGGTGGTAGCTCAATTACAGCCAGCCATCGACAACCGGACTACCATTGTCATCATTCAGAATGGCGTTGGCAATGAGGAACCTTTCCGAAAGCAGTTCCCCAACAACCCAATCATAACCTGTGTGGTAGGTTCACTCCCCATCGTCAATTCCACAGTCTGATCCTAACTTCCACAGACGTGGGTGGGAGCCACGCAGACAAGCCCCGGAATTGTCGCACATACCAAATCTGAGGATATGCAGATCGGCGTATTCCCTAACCCCAAGGTCGGAAACCAGATCGAACAACAGCGACTTGGGAGATTCGCCGATCTCCTCCGAAATGGCAAGACTCAGTTCCAGGTTCTGGAGGATATGCAGATCCAGCGATGGGAGAAGGTTGTTTGGAACGTAGCATGGAACTCGTTGACTACGCTAACTATGGTGGATACACAAACGTGGTTGAAGTCATCGGAAGATGCGACGCCTTTTACTCGCCAGTTGATGCAGGAAGTCATCGACATCGCCCGTGCCTGTGGTGTACCACTGAAGGATGGCCTGATTGACCAGCTTATGGACAAGATCAATGCCATGCCTGGGATTGGAAGCAGCATGCAGACGGATTGCAAAAGTGGACGGCCAATGGAGATCGATGTTATTTTGGGCTTTCCAGTCCGGAAGTCTCGAGAACTTGGCATTCGAGCCCCCTTTTTGGAGACCCTCTACGTTCTTCTTCGGGCGGTTGATGGCCGACTAAGGGCCGCACGTTAAAAACAAGGAATACGATGTTTGATTCGGCTTTTTGCTCGATGATGTAAGGGTCGCTATAGAAGCTAGGTAATTGAAAAATGTACGTACTTCACAGATCCCACCAAAATCAGATCAAAGGTATTTCAATCCTCTGTGATAGTCCAACGTACTCGGGACTAAGATCAGTCGTCCATCCCACGAGGGTGGATCTCACCCGTAGCACCCGTATACTGTACCCTTTTCGTCAAGCCCGGCCTTGCTCGGCGTCGACTATATCGAAAGCAGGGCTCATGCAAGATAGTCGACATATCGTATTGCAAGACCACTCCCATGCATGTATCATACCAGACGCTGTCTCTCAACACCCCCAATCCCTAACAAAGCCTCAAGACGGGGGATATGCAAAAGAAAAGATGCTTCAAAGAACCTAAAATAGGGTGAACTTTTTACAATATGTCAAAGCGACGCCCCCACCCGTGACGTCCAAAATGCAAACGAGCGAAGCAGACGCCAACTTACTTGGCCAACCATCTATCACATATGGCCCATAAGAATAAAGAAAGCCCATGTCCAAATAAATATATACCCTCAAAACATAATATAACGTATTCAAATCAGATAAAAGGTCGTAGCGCATAAATAAGTCATCAGGTCTGAGGAGGAGAGGGTGGGTGTCGGATCTCTTGTAGCTGGATCGAGGTAGTCTTGTCTATCTCTACCTCTGGGGCGCCGCCCGGGGGATCAGGAGGTTCCAGGTTCTCTGATTCCTGGTCCACGGCGAACCTCCAGCGGTTATCGGCACCCATAAACATGCGGAAACCGTAGCGTTTGTTTAGGGATGTGAGATGAGCATGCCGTTCGGCACTGCTCCATTGGTGTGTATCGGCAAAATCCTGAAGCATTTGGCTTTGCGAAATCCAGGGAATGATGGCTCCAATGGAGCGGGGCATTCGGGGTCCCCGGAACCGTCCGCGTCGTGTTCCAAACACCACAAGTACGACCAACGCGTCGAAGATAATGATGGCTAGAGCGATAGCAAGTGATGGGCCCGACGGAACCATGCACCAAGTAATGCGGGTGATGGTGGCATTTGTGGCCGGGACTGGGTGAGCGAGAGGTTCAAGATAAATATTTCGCCAAATTGAGAAGTAAGTGCTGTAGACCCATTGATATACATTTTGAGTCATGTTGGTGAGAAGATCGGGGTCCAGAGCGGCAAAGCTGGGGTCTTCACGCTCGTAGAGACGGGCGACAAGGAAGCCTGCCCAATCATATGAAGAAATGTTGTACGTTCCATTCTGCATGGTAGTATTGCCTACAAAGTTGCTAGGGATAGCAGCAAAGACTTTGTTGAACTGACCGAGACTCACGGTTGCATTGTCGTACATGGTTCCATGAGTGATAGATGTTTTGGGAACAGGCTCGTGCCGACAGATCTGTCCCTTCTGATCGAAAGAGATAGAATAGTTTTGCAACCTTGCTTGAGGTTCACAATGCAATGCAATTGTATTGTTATCCGTGATCGGGGTGTCCGCCAAGTAGTCCCAACGGCCGACAACTACAACAGTCGATGTCTGGCAAATGTCCGATTCGTCGACATCATCTGGGGATAGAAAGTGAATAGATAGCGAAATTCCTTCCTCTTTCTTCTTCAGCACTGGCATGCGTGCCATACATTCCATGGAGGAGTCGTCAAATAGATTATATCTCCAATGCTGATGACCATTGGCTGTATTATGAACAAGAGCGTCAGATGAAAGGGGTTGACACTTGAGCTCTGTTCCAACACCAAGCGTTGAGGCGTCGTATGTCACATCCGGGTTACGGTTGGCCACATGTATTGGGACGAAAGACTGATTTGGGCTAGTCCAAGACAACATAGGGACTCCGCTGCTGATGCTGGTCTGAATCAAATCATACTCTGTGAATTCTGCGGCGAAGTCAGTCTGCCAAAATGTAGACTGGCTATAGTTCATCCACAAATCGTTGGTGTCCAATGTTGAGGTTGTCAATTGTTGAGTGAAAAGTCCACCCGCAACGACAGTCAAAGCCATGTTAACGACGCACGCAATTGACACGAGGCCCAGCAAGATATGCCGGTCCTGTACTGCCTTGAAGAAAATGGAGAACGGACTGTGGGACGAATAGTTCAGTGACAACGAGGTCTTTGCTGGCGCGTTGCCGCGTTGCAGATGGACCCAAGGCTCCAAAACACTGAGGTTTCGGTGAATAGATGTACATAAAGCTCCCACGGACGATGCGACGACGGACGGTAGAAAGGAAAGAACAATTTGGAACGCACTCGAGTCGGATTGGGTCATGTGGCGGAAGCGGCCGTTTCGAAGCATAGATGAGACAACTAGTCCGATGAGGATAATGACCCCAGCTAGCGCCAAAAATTCAATAAGAAAGAAAGGAATTATGAGAAAGTGAGGCATCGGATCAACACGAGTTTTGAGATTCTCTCCAAGCTGGACAGGGGAGCCTGATTACACAGTCAATTAGAATTCTCGACAATGAATAGGATTCGGTGGCACAAACCATCTTCAGCGAGGATCTCCAGCCTATTGCCAGAAGGACCTGGTCGCCAGTAACATCGGGCATTTCTGAAGATACGACGAAGTTGCCGGGTAGAGAATTGATGAAATTCCGCTACTGGCTCTGCGAGGATGTTGGATGGGTGAAAAATATCAGCGGCGATACTGCACATGGCACCAATGGACCCTGGGTCACTTTGGAGAAACAGTTCACGGGAACTATACATGTAAAGGAGGTACACTGCAGTCAAAGTTGCCAGCATAAGAATGAGCTCAGACCACAGCGCCGCAAAGTTAACGACGGCAATAGCGACTTGGTTCGACAAACGCGAGGAGGTAAGATTCCTTGGTGGGCTATCGGGATCAAACAAGCGACCGAGTGTGAGCACGAAAGTCTGCTTGACATCCCGCTCTATCTTGTTTTCAAATTCGGTCTCTGTCATGCCAGTCGATGTGTCAAGCACCAACACGGGCTGTATATCTCCTAGCTCCTGGCTGATGATAGGGATTTCAGTCACTGTGCGAGCGCCCGTGGTAGCATTTTCCCGGATGAAGAGCATGTCACTGGTGAACGGAGCGCGCTGAGAGAGTAGAGCTTGGAAATGTTCGATGCTGAACTCGGATTTTGTTAGCTTCCGTTTGGTAGCTTTATCGATATCAATGGATATTATAGAGCTGTTGGAGTGCATAGAGACGCGGCCCTCTGCTTTGTAATAGACAATATCACAGGCGAAGGCCGTACCTGACGCGGAGTATTCCCTCGAAGTCGAATGCGAGCTTGAACTAGTCATATTGACTCCAATGAGCATGCCATATAAATCATATGGATCGCAGCCGAATTCTGTGAAGGCCTGGGTTGGGTCCGGAAACGCTTCTTTGGCAGCAGCACTGATCACGGGCTCCCAATACCGTAATTGGAGATAATCGGTAGCGGGGAGGAAGACACTCTCGTATTGAAAGTCAAGGAGGCATTTTGTGGAGCTGCCATATGCATTATTCATGTCAATACCACTGGCGTTCCAGGAAATTGTTGGATATGCCGCCCCAGGATCATGGATAGCAACGGTGAGCTTGTCCCCAACAGGAACATTCTCACACTCAAGTCGCGCCCAATAGAGCGTTTGATCAACAGTCCATATTATGCTTTCGTCTTGGTAACTGTCCGGTATTTCCACGGGCGCCACAGCGAACTTGGAGGATCGTGACCTGCTCAATCGCTCATTTGAGGAAAGTATGTCATCAATAGTATTGTCGGCTTGCGTTGAGATCCAGTTCGCTTGTGTGTTCAAATCCACCAGGTTGGGCCAGCTTTTTACAATTCCGTAGTCCACTACCGTCGCCTCGCGTAGCTCAAGTACCGTACTCTGTAGAGCGGGAAGGATCATTCGGACCGAGAGTGTGACAAACGAAACCCAGAGCACCACCCAGTGGCGGCGGCGTGCAGCATTGATCGGAGTCAGAATAGTTTGGCCGAAGTTGTAGTTGATGAACAGAACGGCCGCCGGGGCACCCTCGGGTCGGGACAACTGGAAGTATGGTTCCAGACGGAGAACATCGAAATCGGTGACAGTCCATACCACGACGAGCACCAGGGACAGGATGATAGGAACGTAGTTGTAGGCAAATGATTGTGCGGAGTTCACATCTTCCGTGTAGCCAAAAAAAACCAATCCCCCTTCGCGCTCGCTATACTGCCGCAACCCTTCCAGGGTCAGCAGCATCGTTAACATTAAACATATAAGGAATATCAGGTAGGGTGGGCGCAGAGCCACTGGGCGCCAACCTCGAGGTTGAGGGCGGATTGGAGACAAACGAAACGGTGCAAAACGACCTAGTTCACATCACGTCTCGATTAGCTTATCGTACACTCCATGGCGCTCAACCGGGGAATGCGATATGAAAAGGGGTGTCAAGCCAAGAACCACAACTCACCGATCTGTCGTGCCCAGCGCCATACCCCGTCACTACCAGACATGCTATATAAGGTCCCGAAGGCGGACAATGTACTTGATACAGTTAAAGGGCATTGCCAAATCAAGTTTCAACCATTCAATATGACTCTGCAAACATGGGCCATGATTCAACAAAAGGAGAAAGGCTAAGTAAGACAAAGGAGAAGAGAAACTATTAAAGGTAAAAGATGAGAATAATGATCAGCCCAAAGCCAAGAAAATGAGATGGATCTTGGGCATGACGAAAGAAAAGAAGGGGAAAATCAATTTTGTTGTGGCTGAGAGGCTGTGCTGTGTACCCACTAAAACTAATCCTCAAATGGACCCCGTAACGTATTTTCCAGACGAGCTGCGCACCGGACTCCATTTCGCGCTAAATCTCGCGCTAAAAACTATAAATTGATAGAGATTAAAGAGGAACCTCGTTAAAAATACATTATCTTAATAGACTCTTCTACAGTAGCCCCGCGGCCTTCTATAGTACGAGAAATAGCGGATCTTCTTCTTTAAAAACTCGGAACTAACCGTGCCAAGCCCCCAATTCCACCGCCCTGGTGGAATTGGTGCGCCCCACCAAATAGCAAATTTCAATTTATGATCCAATGAAAACCCCCTATTTACATATAGCTACCATTACTATCTCTTGCTGCCATTGAAGCTTCATGCTCACCTTCAGCTAATTCTCTCGCCAATTGAGCTTGTCGTTACTGTTCAAAAATCTTGGCTTGTTTTGCTTGGAGTCGAAGCAATTTCTTAGCTTTAGCTTCCTGCCTTTTCACTATCAATCTATTAGCGTAGATTGGCGATAATACCGAGTTCCGGATACTAAGAATCGGGTTCCTATTTCTTAATTTATTTTCTTGTAGGATCGAGAGTTCATTAAACTCTCACTTGTAAGATCTAGCTTCTAGGATAAAAAGGTAGTTCTACTTCTGCTGGCTTGCTTCTCCCAGATTGTTTGTCGTTTGCTTCCTACTAAGCCTAATCGGGAAAGAGGGTCAGCTCCTGCTATTTAATCCTTAGGGAGCTACCACTTGCTTTTCTCTTCTTCCTCTTCCCCCCTTAGCTTTGTTTATTTTAGTTGGAATACACTCCTTTCTCATAAAAGACCTGGCTCGTGACATTTGGTGATAATTTGCTATTTGGTGGGGCGCACCAATTCTGACAGGTGTCGGAATTATCGGAATAGGATGCTTGGCACGGTTACCCTGATTCGTTTAGTCGGTAAAAACTAAGTTCCATACCCTCTCCTTTCCTCCCGGTTCTCGAAACGGTATAATTACGAGCGTACGAAATACGAAAACCTAATAATTATTCGGGAGGAGTATATTGTTTAATCTTATTTAAAAAAAACTACCCTTAATTTAGGATCGACCCCGATAACGTTTATAACTTCGATGAGACTACGGAGTAGTTTTGCGATACTTATAGTAACCACGAAGGTTATTACGAGTAAATATTACAGTCGGCGGTCTCTTTTATCACCCGGAAATCGTAAGTAGGTAACTACGATTGAGTATACGAATACTTTGTTACGAGCTTCAACAAAAGAGTGCATCTAACTTAAAATACTACGTACAGAGAGGGAAAAGAAAGAGAAGGAAAGCATTGGTGGGCCGCTGGTTTTTGTGGGTCCCCGACCCCGGCAGTGCAAACCCTGCAAACAAACAACCTGCTCGCTGAGACAATAACCCCAAAAGGAAAGAAGCAAGACAACCCACGTGGCTCGTCACATACTTCAGGATAGTCGCTCCCTCTATCCCCGAGGATTAGGGTTTCGAAGTCAGTCCGAATACATAGATCTCCGATGAAATTAGACTTTGCTAGCTTGAGAAGCTCTTTATTCCGATGACTTCTTCGCGTATAAAGGGGGTATACCTGCTTCTAGTACTCGACGGTCATGGAAGCTATTTAACCGGTAAATTCGACGAAATACGCGAAGAAAATAAAATCATACCAATCTATATACCTCCGCACTCCTCTTACCATTTACAGCCTCTCGATACTGGCTATTTTGCGGTATTAAACCGTACGTACGGTTGGCTGGTTGAAATAAAAATGCAGGTCGGGATTGGAGCTTGACAAAATGGTGCTGTCTTGGCGCTAAGCTGTAAATCATCCTCATATAGGGAGGTCCATCCCAAAAATTCTGTCCCATGATTTTTAACGCTAGTATAAAATCAGTTCTAACGTAGTAAGGCTTGTCACGAGCCAGGTCTTTTGTGAGAAGAGAGTGCATTCCAACTAAAATATCAAAGCTAAAGAGAGAAGAAGAAGAAGAAGAAGAAGAAGACAAATGAGGTCTTCATTTTGAAAGGGATTGAAAGAAAGAGGTGAAAATAGTGAAGGAATAAAAGATTGTCTGTCAACGATAGATCGTACAGCGAGGGAAGTTTCTATGAAATGAAGATGATAACTGGTATACAAATGGGGTTCCTAGATCTGCTCGATGGAAAGAATCGAGCAGACGGGTTCCAGGGATTTTATATCTCTTTCTGGCCGTAGCACACCATCGACTCTCTAGCACAAATAGACACTGCCAGTGTTTACTCATGGTGGGCCATGTCCTCGATGCTTTTGTTCCTTAAGTTGAGACAGCCCTTGACTGGTTGAGAATGAACGATCCCAGATCTCGTCATCGGTTAGATATATTCTCGAACGGTTATCCTTATCCAAGCCCTGGGCGATAGACTTTATTGGCACTTAATGTCGATTAACTGCCTAGAATGGGCCTGAGCTGGGGTTGTCCCTGGAAGTATACCAATGGTACGGTACACACAGGGCATGAGGACGGAAGCAACAGTCACAATTTTGTAAATGTTGGAGATTGCCATCAATTCATTCCATGGTTATATCTCACATCTCCACAATACGTGCGAATAAGAGCAATCCAGATATCGAAGGCCGGGTGTGCAGGGACACATGGTGAAACCGATAGATGCATTTGGAATAACCCCCGTAAATATGGGGCACAGGTGGAGAGAACGATTGCGTTTTCATATTTGGAGATAAGGTCCACTAGCTAGTTCGCAGGAGAAAATATGATCCACCGTTCGCATGGGTAGAGAAGCTCTGATTGACAATTTGTATGGCTCATCTCCACGTCCGTTGGCGGCTGAATTATCCCTCTCATCGGGGAAGCCCCGGGATTCAGTATACGGGCATACTCATAGCCACCATGTTTAACTGTACCGTTCCAAAGTTTATAGACAATCGTTTGCCTGAAATGGTTTGGCTATTCTTTATCCGTGGAATATGAAATATGGTATTGATATAAATGCCTTCTATATTGGCAATACTAGACTGAACTTGGTCGTCGGAGTTATCAGCGTCCCAAATGTTGTCCCACCGAAGGGCAGGCCCCTGCTAAGGTTCCATATTTCGAAGGAACTTGAGAAAGCCCGATGTGACAAGGAGGTCGTTTCGGTCAGTGATACATGTCAGAGTGTTCACGTAGGTATCCCATGCGCCTGGGACGGACTCAACGGTTCCCCTGTAGGGAGGAGGTAGGGTATCCAAGTTGGCAAACTTGAAGGGCAGCGCAGGTGGGTAACCGAAGATGTTAGTCGGATTTGGGGTTTGGAATAGATGATGGATACTCCGGCATCTGATGAAAGGAGAAGTGAGGGAAGGGAAAAAATATTAATCGGGTGATCAATGATCTGAACATCCGATGTGAGAGGAGAGAGAAAAGGGAGACGTGAATTGGGTGATGGTTCTCGATCTGATCGAAGATCGACATGTGTATGTTACTGTGTTGCTGGCAATTCCGGAGTGATATGTTTACTTATTCTTCATACTATTAGGATTATTCTAATATTTTTAGATATATTTCCCTTGACTTTAGTTACTACTACATTTCGAAGTATACAATGAGGTATAGTTGATGGTGAAATTCCAAGTGAAAATGGTCAAAGGCCTTATTAGTCTTGGCAGGCGGAGCTTTCCCCGAGGTTCCCGAGAGCTCCTCCCCTCTTGTTTCTTGCTACTCTTCACCTCCAACTCTCTCTTCCTCTCCTCAGCCATGGGTATTTTCAGCAAATTGGCCAAGACAACCATCGCAGGCAGTATTGCCTCGGTCGGTGTCTTTTGGGGCGCCACGCGCAATGACATCTTCGAGACCATGGACAGCTCTGATCCCATCTTCCAATCGGCCTTTTTCCAAAAGTTCAATCCGAGTCGCAACCCAACTCTTCATGATGTCTGCGTCCGCAGAATTCCTCTAGACAAGATCCAACCCTCGCTGATCGAGGAGAAGGGCAAGTTGGTGGAAGCCTTCTGTGCTGGTGTCTGGGGTGGCATGGGTGAGTTCTACACTAGGGAAGCAAGCTTTGTCGCAATGCAACAGACTCTAACATGTTTATTTTCTCTCTAGGATACATTCCCCAGCGAGCCATTCTCGAAAGAAAGTACCGTGGTCCCGAGACCGTCGATCACCTTTGGGACCGATCGGATCTCCTCTCAAACAAATACGAAGTGGGAACCATCGTCACCGACCACTTTGAAGTCGTTGAGAAGACCGAAGACCGTATTCTCATTCGCTGCGGTGACTCCCCACGTATCCGTGATGTGCGTCCCTCCGATGGCCTCTTCGAAATTGCTGCTGTGGTCAAGCCAGCTCAGGGCGTGGCCGAATTCAGCCTGAAGAGCTGTTTCTACCAGGGTCTCGGAAAGGCGGAAGGTGCGCCCATGGATGACAAAATAGCTTGGGCACACCGTCAGTATACCAAGTTATTGCTGGAAACTGCCGTTCTGAAGACTTGCATTCGGTAAGGTAGAGTGGAGGACCTCTCAACCCCTGGAGATGGAATTTGTCGGCATACAAGAAATCCTAAATTATCGGTGGGGACATGCCGTGTACATATTCCTAATCACATATCCCTAATCGTGGTCTACGAGCAATCGAATGTTAGCTCAATCGGAACAAGCTGATCTGCAGTGTCAAACTTTAAGGAGTTTTCCTTCTTCTACTTTACATATACACCGGATTTTAGGCCGCGCGACATTGGCTTTTCGCTTTCGTGCTCATCTACCGCTTTTTGCTCATTGAGTGATTCGAGAGCAGTGCGTGCAATCACGACTTCAGACTCGATTGATATGTTATACAAAGAAAGATTTCTTAAATTAAAGGGACCCCTCCTTTCTCATTTCCTCTACCTTTCCAGCTAGGTTGGGGTCCTTCTTTTGGAGAAACTCCACAAAGCTATCCATCATATGGGTCTTGATGGCATTCCGTTTTTTCCACGGCTCAACTTGACTGGGTACCGTCGGCCCTGTATATACCTTCAACGGATGTTCCCGCGCCTGCAGCCAGAGATGCTCAAGTCCAACAGACTGCAGCATGAGCATAGGATAGAGCTCGCTCCAGACGAGGTTACCCAGGATGCGCATCCGGCCCTGGTATGTGGGAATTTCCTCCTGGTATCCTTCCTTGGCCATGTCTGCACTTTCGTTTGCATTGGCACTTCCATCGAAGTCTGGATCGACGGCTAGGACTTGGCCTTGGAAGTCGCCTTTGAGGAGGCCTTTGTCCTTTGCGTAGGAGGTAGTAAATAAGTCGTCGGTGTAGGAGCCCATGCCCATGTGATCGATAAGAAGGAACACAGATGGTGCTACTTTATGCGCCCAATCCTCCGAGGATCGGATTTCTTGGTAGTGTCTATGAGAAGCATTAGTCCCTGGTTCATGTGAATCTTCAAATGGAGAATTTAGGGCCCACGAACTTCCTTGCTGCTGGGACGGGGTTGCTTGCGTCGAAGCCTAGTTCCTTGCCGTCAAACCAATGTAGTTTGAGTAGTGGTTTCAGTTCGTCAGCGCGCTGGACGCCATCGCTCCATGTCGAGAAGTGAGCTTCCACGTTCCGCTGTAGCTCTTCCCACTTCTCATCAGAGACGTTGTGCGCTGCGCGGTAGATTGCCAATCCGAAGCCGTAGTCTTGTCTCTCCGACGGGTCCAAGCTCAGGGTCGCCTCTCGCGCCCGGAGGAGTTGCTGGATCCAGGGCTGTGCAGGTGGCTGCGACGATGGCGTCTGGCCGCGGATCTTTTCACGCAGTTCATCCTGTACTACTGTGCTAATAGAAACGCGCTCGCGGCGAGCCGCGTCACCCTCCGTTGCGCTTGGACCTTGAACCTTCGCAGCCTCGTTCTGAGCCTCTATACATTTTGTGAGTCGGCCCATCAGCAGCTTAGAAAAACCTGATCTCATGTCTTGGTTCTTTAGGTCAGGATTGTGTAGCCCAGCGACAATGTCGGAGGGCGCATGGTAGCCCTTATACCCGTCCATGAACATCCAAATGTCGAAATCTGCCATAGAAGTGACATTAATAAGGTCAGTCCACCGCCGCGTGAAATCTTCCATTTCTGGGGTTTTTTCCTCTTGCACCTGGATCGCAGTGAAGCTATCCAATGTCCGTTCACGCAATTCGGCGACGTGTGTCAGGACCCAGGAATGGGCGGTGCTGGTCATGACTTCGTATTGTGCGCGAATGAATTGTTCCCAAAGAGCAGTAAGATCGAGATCGGCAGAAAGGCCTCGGGTCTTGCGCCGGGCATTCAACGCATCCTGCATTTCTCCAAAGTCACCAGATATCTTGTTAAAGGTGTCGCGCATGTTATTCCGAATCTGAGGAATATTCAGATACTCGAAGACGGCAATCACGGAGGTCAGGTATTCATAGGCGATCGCGAAGTGCCCGGGGTTGTTGAGATCTTTTTCGCGCCATCGTGATACGGGCACGGGTGCAAGGCCTCCCCAGAGGCGCCGTTTGAGGAAGTGAATATTATGCCCAACTCGGCACAATCCGCTCAAATCCTCTGGGCCGGTGATTCGCTGGATTGCCTTTTGCACAATTGGGAGATCGGTGGTGTTGAACGGCGCAGGCGCCCACTGTGAACTCGGGGCCATAAATAGTGCGAATTCATCTGCATTGAGCAAAGGTAAATCGGTCTTCTTCCCGTTCGGCAGGATGCCAGACGTGATGAATTCGACGAAATGCAAGACAGCTTGCGGTTCAATCAAGGCGTCCACTATTCTGGTTAACGAGGCCACAATGACACATTGACAGGTAGGATCGTACCAGCTCCTACATCGTGGTCCTTCCAATGTTTCTCCGTAATGCTCGATCCCTTGTAACCGGTAGCGTCGAGAATGCCAACCTCTGGTTCGGATGAGCCAGAAGCTGTATGGGAAAGTCGCGTGGTGTTGGCCGGTTTTACGCGGCATGTCCAAGGCGCGACGTCCCGGGTATGGCGATGCGCCACCAAGCCAGTACGGGCACCAAGGCTCGCAATGCGAGGTATCGCGCGGGACGATGACCTGAAAACATGGCGATTGACCTGTGGCAGGCTTCGGGAAAGCCTGGCTGCCATGATGCGTCGTTGGTTGTGATAGGCTTGCAAGGCGATCTCAGCGATAAACTCGGGTACGTACTCGGGAGTTCGGGAGTCCGGGATAGCTCTAGAGCCCCCTTTTTTTTAATTAATTTATATTTATTTTTCTAGATTAGCCACAACAGTAAGAGAACACTAAGCTTAATACGCGATCAAAGTCCACTTATACGTACAATTATGTGGTCACTGAGTAATCACCCTATGCTGTGAAATACAGGACCACGAGCATAAAGCGGCGGTAGCCTGACCGGGAAATTCGCGACTGGGTAAAATCTGGTATATACTGCCACATAAGTGTATCCTTCAGGCGGCAAAGATTTCCCCTTTCCCTTAACCAGGGTTGATATACAAAAATTACGACTTCACCACCTCCCGGGCTTCCTCCGTCTCTGGGTGTTTCTCCGTCTCTGGGTATTCCTTCTCATCCACTGCTGGTGTTTGTGTATCACTGGTCATAGTGATGGCTAGGACGGTTGGGATCGCGATAACCAACGAGCCCATGCAAAGTCCCCAGTTCATAGCGAATTGGGTCATCGCGGGCTTGTTCATGGCATTGATGCGCCACGCCATCGCGCCACCAGTGCTCTGGAAGGTCTTGTACGCTCCGACCAGAACGGCTGCTGTGGCGGGGGAGTTGGACTGAGCACCCACGAGCCAGTAGCAGAATGATTGCCACAACGCATCATAGCAACCATAGAAGATGTAGAGGAACATCGGGCCCACTGAGATATCAGAATCTGTGTAATCAATATCCTGCTTCAGACCGTGCTCCAAACGTCCATCAGACCACACCTGGAACTTATAACCGCCACCCCAGATGACCATTCCAGTGACAAACAAGAATACCCAAGCGATGCGAGCGCGGTTGGGTCGGCTGACGCCGGGGATATCAAGAATGAGACCCATGATGAGACCACCCAGCATCTGTGCAATCCAGTAAAGCGAACCGTTCAGGGAACGCGTCCGGATGTTGAAGTTCATACCGTTCACAGCATTCTGCTGGTAGGAGTAGAACACGTTGGCCGAGAAGAAGAGGGGCAGCATGCACAACACCCGCCAGTTGCAAATAATCTTCACGGAATGGCGGACAATCTGGCGGAAGTTCTTCTCGCTCTCAGGTGTGACCTGTAACTGGGCAACTCTAACGTACGAGGGCGGGCAAATGAGCGCTCCAAGCAGCCATCCGACGGCCATGATGACAAGCAAGGCAATGTATGTTGCGTCGCTGACAGTGCCGCTCGTCGACTTGAAGTTAAGGCCGAAACTAGCGAGAGATCCAACACCACCGCCGAGATTGAAGATGATCCAGAAGGCAGCGATTGCGCGACCCTTCTGTGACTCGGGCACATAGGTCGTCATGATAGCACCTTGTGCTACCCATAAGAAGGATGCGCCCACACCCAGAATGGCACCGGACGCAATCACGAATCCACCATTAGCGGTTGCTGTGCGAGTTCCGTTAGCTGTTT